>OY977959.1:18265615-19619365 GCA_963854355.1 Epinotia brunnichana
GCTGAGCGCGTCTAGATCGAAGGAGCGCGACAACAGCCGGCGCTGGCCCGGGCTGGGGGCCGTGTCCGCCTCGTCACGGCCGGCGCTCGTGGTCGACGGTGACTCCAGGTTAGACCTGGGTGACCTAGTTACCTGTAGCCTGCGCCTGGTCTGTGGAGCTGAGCGCGTCTAGATCGAAGGAGCGCGACAACAGCCGGCGCTGGCCCGGGCTGGGGGCCGTGTCCGCCTCGTCACGGCCGGCGCTCGTGGTCGACGGAGACTCCAGGTTAGACCTGGGTGACCTAGTTACCTGTAGCCTGCGCCTGGTCTGTGGAGCTGAGCGCGTCTAGATCGAAGGAGCGCGACAACAGCCGGCGCTGGCCCGGGCTGGGGGCCGTGTCCGCCTCGTCACGGCCGGCGCTCGTGGTCGACGGAGACTCCAGGTTAGACCTGGGTGACCTAGTTACCTGTAGCCTGCGCCTGGTCTGTGGAGCTGAGCGCGTCTAGATCGAAGGAGCGCGACAACAGCCGGCGCTGGCCCGGGCTGGGGGCCGTGTCCGCCTCGTCACGGCCGGCGCTCGTGGTCGACGGAGACTCCAGGTTAGACCTGGGTGACCTAGTTACCTGTAGCCTGCGCCTGGTCTGTGGAGCTGAGCGCGTCTAGATCGAAGGAGCGCGACAACAGCCGGCGCTGGCCCGGGCTGGGGGCCGTGTCCGCCTCGTCACGGCCGGCGCTCGTGGTCGACGGTGACTCCAGGTTAGACCTGGGTGACCTAGTTACCTGTAGCCTGCGCCTGGTCTGTGGAGCTGAGCGCGTCTAGATCGAAGGAGCGCGACAACAGCCGGCGCTGGTCCGGGCTGGGGGCCGTGTCCGCCTCGTCACGGCCGGCGCTCGTGGTCGACGGAGACTCCAGGTTAGACCTGGGTGACCTAGTTACCTGTAGCCTGCGCCTGGTCTGTGGAGCTGAGCGCGTCTAGATCGAAGGAGCGCGACAACAGCCGGCGCTGGCCCGGGCTGGGGGCCGTGTCCGCCTCGTCACGGCCGGCGCTCGTGGTCGACGGTGACTCCAGGTTAGACCTGGGTGACCTAGTTACCTGTAGCCTGCGCCTGGTCTGTGGAGCTGAGCGCGTCTAGATCGAAGGAGCGCGACAACAGCCGGCGCTGGCCCGGGCTGGGGGCCGTGTCCGCCTCGTCACGGCCGGCGCTCGTGGTCGACGGTGACTCCAGGTTAGACCTGGGTGACCTAGTTACCTGTAGCCTGCGCCTGGTCTGTGGAGCTGAGCGCGTCTAGATCGAAGGAGCGCGACAACAGCCGGCGCTGGCCCGGGCTGGGGGCCGTGTCCGCCTCGTCACGGCCGGCGCTCGTGGTCGACGGAGACTCCAGGTTAGACCTGGGTGACCTAGTTACCTGTAGCCTGCGCCTGGTCTGTGGAGCTGAGCGCGTCTAGATCGAAGGAGCGCGACAACAGCCGGCGCTGGCCCGGGCTGGGGGCCGTGTCCGCCTCGTCACGGCCGGCGCTCGTGGTCGACGGAGACTCCAGGTTAGACCTGGGTGACCTAGTTACCTGTAGCCTGCGCCTGGTCTGTGGAGCTGAGCGCGTCTAGATCGAAGGAGCGCGACAACAGCCGGCGCTGGCCCGGGCTGGGGGCCGTGTCCGCCTCGTCACGGCCGGCGCTCGTGGTCGACGGAGACTCCAGGTTAGACCTGGGTGACCTAGTTACCTGTAGCCTGCGCCTGGTCTGTGGAGCTGAGCGCGTCTAGATCGAAGGAGCGCGACAACAGCCGGCGCTGGCCCGGGCTGGGGGCCGTGTCCGCCTCGTCACGGCCGGCGCTCGTGGTCGACGGAGACTCCAGGTTAGACCTGGGTGACCTAGTTACCTGTAGCCTGCGCCTGGTCTGTGGAGCTGAGCGCGTCTAGATCGAAGGAGCGCGACAACAGCCGGCGCTGGCCCGGGCTGGGGGCCGTGTCCGCCTCGTCACGGCCGGCGCTCGTGGTCGACGGAGACTCCAGGTTAGACCTGGGTGACCTAGTTACCTGTAGCCTGCGCCTGGTCTGTGGAGCTGAGCGCGTCTAGATCGAAGGAGCGCGACAACAGCCGGCGCTGGCCCGGGCTGGGGGCCGTGTCCGCCTCGTCACGGCCGGCGCTCGTGGTCGACGGAGACTCCAGGTTAGACCTGGGTGACCTAGTTACCTGTAGCCTGCGCCTGGTCTGTGGAGCTGAGCGCGTCTAGATCGAAGGAGCGCGACAACAGCCGGCGCTGGCCCGGGCTGGGGGCCGTGTCCGCCTCGTCACGGCCGGCGCTCGTGGTCGACGGAGACTCCAGGTTAGACCTGGGTGACCTAGTTACCTGTAGCCTGCGCCTGGTCTGTGGAGCTGAGCGCGTCTAGATCGAAGGAGCGCGACAACAGCCGGCGCTGGCCCGGGCTGGGGGCCGTGTCCGCCTCGTCACGGCCGGCGCTCGTGGTCGACGGAGACTCCAGGTTAGACCTGGGTGACCTAGTTACCTGTAGCCTGCGCCTGGTCTGTGGAGCTGAGCGCGTCTAGATCGAAGGAGCGCGACAACAGCCGGCGCTGGCCCGGGCTGGGGGCCGTATCCGCCTCGTCACGGCCGGCGCTCGTGGTCGACGGAGACTCCAGGTTAAATCTGGGAAAAATAAGATGTAGCATGTAACTAGGGTAGATTCTCTCTTCCGTCGTAGCTGCCGCCCCTATCCGCCACAAGCAGCCGATCAAAGTAATTAAACTATACACTTTTTAACCTTTCGGCTGCTTTAGCAGTGACAGTGCTGAAGGATTATATATTTTTCGTTCCTGTCAGCCCAGTTTCGATAGCACTGATCTCACGCGACGTCGCGTGATGTGGCAATCAACCTGTTAAAACTAGTTTGCTCTTTTTTTATACCACGTCGGTGGCAAACAAGCTTACGGCCCACCTGATGGCAAGTGGTTACCGTAGCCTATGGACGCTTGCAACTCCAGGGGTGTTACATGCCGACCCTTTAAGAATTTATAGACTCCTTTTTTGAAGAACCCCATCTTTCACCTGGTCCTCAAAGCCCTCGTCAGCTGCTGCATGGCCACTGCGTCCGAGGAGGCGGGCGTGCCGGCGTCCACCGCCAGCGTGCTCAGCAGTCGCGTGTTGGGGTCGTCCGAGTCGAAGGACAGAGGGTACCCTGGGGACAGAATAGATACTAACTTTACCAGACACTATCTGGTCAAATTTCTGGTGATACAGAAAACTGTAATTTTTGGAGAATACTAATTAGGAAGACAACATCTTCCTTTTAATCGTACCCTTATGACATGACTGAGAGCTCAAGAAAGTAATGAACCAGTTGTGACCTTCAAATATCCATCGTTAATGCAATCGGATTAGTAACTAAAAAGTTCAAAATGGCGGCCACTTTTTTTGATTCTTAGAGCAGAATCTTCTCCGTCGCTGTCTTCATCGGATCATCAACTAAAAAGTTCAAAATGGCGGCCACTTTTACCCTGATTCTTAAAACAGAATCTTCTCCGCCGCACTTTTCATCGGATCATCAATAAACAGTTCAAAATGGCGGCCACTTTTTTCTGATTCTTAAAGCAGAACCTTCGCCGTCACTGGCTTTATTGGATCTTCAACTAAAAAGTTCAAAATGGCGGCTACTTTTCTCTGATTCTTAAAGCAGTATCTTCTCCGACGCTGGCTTCATCGGATCATCAACTAAAAAGTTCAAAATGGCGGCCACTTTTTCCTGATTCTTAAAGCAGAATCTTCTCCGCCGCACTCTTCATCGGATCATCAATAAACAGTTCAAAATGGCGACCACTTTTTTCTGATTCTTAAAGCAGAATCTTCGCCATCACTGGCTTTATTGGATCATCAACTAAAAAGTTCAAAATGGCGGCTACTTTTCTCTGATTCTTAAAGCAGTATCTTCTCCGTCGCTGGCTTCATCGGATCATCAACTAAAAAGTTCAAAATGGCGGCCACATTTTCCCCATTTTGACAACTTATTTTTTTTCGAGCTAATTTTCGTTTCCACGCGTACCTCCCCCCACCCTTCACTTGAGTAAGTACATGAGCTTGAAGACTGAATGTAGTAAGGCTGCACCTGAATGTATGATTTGCAGACTAACTTTATTAGTCAATTACGAAAAATTCTCCTAACATTTTCTATGGATGTTTAACAAAGCGTTGCGGTATAATAAGGAGTATGGTAACTTTGGCCCTCGCGAATTACTTTGCCCACCGATTAAGAAGATCAAATCGCCATGTTGTTAGTTTCACTAACTGCTCATGTCGTTACTTTTTTATGTGTACTGCTATGTGTGGTTTTCGTGAGGGCCAAAGTAACTCTCCATTGGGTCAAGGTGACTCGAGTTAACGGTATGTACTGACCTCTGACGAGATGTAAGGCCACGCTGCTGCCGGGCACGATGTTCTGGAACATCTGAGCCACCTGGGCATGAGATAGTCCTCGCACGCTGAGACCACCAACACCCACTAAGACATCGCCTGGCCTTAAGGCACCTAGCAACACATCACCAGTATTAGACACCATCGTAAACTTTAATAGTAGATTGTTGTTAAGGGAGCAAAATTATATATTTATGCCGAGGGCGGTATATCGAATCTTGAGCGTAAAGAGGATTCAAGTGTTTTAGCTCAACACGGAAATAATTTTGGTACCCAGGCACATACTGTTTTTCAAACATTCTACGAGGAAAATTGAAATTAAACAGAATATCACGAAAGAAAAGTACAACTTTGATCCTCATTTGAGCCCTCAAATGTATTCTTGCCCCTTCCAAGAATAGAAAGAGAGCGGACTTGTGATGATGAAGAGAGAGGTTTAGAGTTATAGTGATTTTCATATAGCTTGGGTACGGTGAGACCTGTAATTTAGCTGTCATCCCAATATGATTTATAACCTTAAAACGTAAAAGAGTTTATTAAATGTACTGGGGTGACACGGGACACAGTGCTCAAGCAATTTTACTATATTTCTTTAAGATCGTGCATTCATACAGATACACATACAATGAGAACAATGGCATTGGCGCGTAATCACTTATACTATTATCAAGCGCTCGCTGCGCGCGGGGTCAGATGTGGGAGCGAAACACTTCTGTTGCAGTTACCTTTTTTTTTTTAACGTGGGGGGAATGCTTTGACGCAGGGTCAGGGGGGACCGGACAGGTGTGTGGGACTCCCGGACAGAAGGCCCAGACTACCCACTAAACCCCCAACGATTGTCCAACCATGTCGCTGCCAAGGAGGGCCAAAGGTTCGCTTGACGCATTCTACTTTGACCCTGTTGCAGTTATCTGGCACGACCCATGGTCACATTATTTTGGTCCGCTCGCAGCAAGCATTTGATAATACACAATTGACGACGTAAATAAGACCGCGCGCGAGTCATTCCTGGATGAGACTAACACGGGACCGGGACAAGAGGCGTATCGTGAAACTACTATAGTCCAAAAAGTGCAATTTTTCAGTCATTTAAGAACCTCAGACATGTCTGTGACAGTAAGTTGCTAGTTACAATATACTATGCACTCTGTCAGTCAATTGCATCTTACTGCATCACAGCATGGGGAGGCGCTGCAAAAACTGCATTACTAACACTTGAGCGTGCCCAGCGCGCAGTTCTTAAAGTAATGTTATTTAAGAAGTTTAGATATCCGACTCAGACCTTATATAAAGATACATCAGTGCTTACTATAAGGCAATTGTATATTAAGGGCTTAATATTATCCCAACATCAAAATCAGCCTGACTATTCTCCAACACGCCGCCGTCTTGACTTTGTTTATTATATCCCTACATCCAAGTCAGCGTTTTCCCGTAAATTCCAAAAAAATCTCGGACCCAAAATCTATAATCATATAAGTAAATACATTAAATTACGTGACTTAAGTTCCTATGAATGTAGACGGGTATTGGATATCTTTTTGAATTCACTTAGCTACGAAGAGACAGAAAAACTGATAAAGTAAATGGCCTAATACACACCCACACCTACTCACATATACAGACACACACATACTCACTCAGATACACATTCCATGCACGTACGTATATTTAATTGTACATAAAAATAAGTAAATATATTGAAAATAGAATATTAAGTTTGCATAAATGCATCTGTATTTTTTGCATATACTAGTTGTTTACGTCTAAGCTAACTAACTTGTTCACAATTTGGTTGAGATTATTGAATGTACCGACTTTTGTGCCGGCTGACATTGGAATTGGATTCTTAGCCCTTGGACGGTGGAGTTGCTTTTGAATGGACTACTTTAATGTAGCTCGGCCAACTCTAAATAATTATCTACCTACCTACATTGTTGGTTATTTAACATACCATCAAATTGTATAAATTTATGATCCACTGCATAAATGTAATATAAGAAAATAAGTAACTTGCCGCATATTGTAAATACATTACTGTATATCAGATATATACCTATATTGATGTGGGTTGACGAATCTTACTTCACCGTGATACAGTTTTTAACTAGTACGGGAAGTAAAGGACTTCATTCTGCACCAATAATTTAAATTACAAAAGATAACTATGTGACTAGTTTCAACCACACTTAAGTATTTGTACCTATAACTTCTGTTGTAATGAAATAAAGATTATATTATTATTATTATTATTTTGTTTGAACATCAATTTTGCTCAACCTTTATCCATCCGCGACATCACCTTCACCATCACTTCTAGGTCACGGGCACGTGCTAACGATCCCGGGGTTATTACGCCGTGTTAATTTAACTATTTCACCGCACACTGGCTACTTTTGTGGACACGCCATTGAGCTGTTACTTTATATTTTCCTTTTTTATTCACGGTTCTCGATTGTACTGCTACCACTTTAGTGGTCTTCGTCTTCTTAGATTTAAGTTGATGCGATAATAATAGTTGTTTTTTTTAAATATGGATCAAATTGTAATAATTTATAATTATTCTTGTGTTAATTGTATGCTTATTTGGAATTTAATTTGAAATTATTTTGATTAATGGTAAAGCTTATTTGGAATTATTCTGTTGTATTATAATGCTTCCGAGTTTGCCTCTTCATTATCGTGAAACTACTATAGTCACCTAACTATGGTCCAGATTAATTATCATATTACTAGCTCAAGTGAAGAGGAGGCCACCAACTAAGTTTGGTAACTTGGGGCTATACCCTATCTGGTTATGTATTTAACTTGAATGACCAAGTCACGTGGTTTTTAGGGTTCCGTAGCCAAATGGCAAAAATGGAAACCTTATAGATTCGTCATGTCTGTCTGTCTGTCTGTCCGTCCGTATGTCACAGCCACTTTTTTCCGAAACTATAAGAGCTATACTGTTGAAACTTGGTAAGTAGATGTATTCTGTTAACCGCATTAAGATTTTCACACAAAAATATAAAAAAAACAATATATTTTTGGTGTTCCCCATACTTAGAACTGAAACTCAAAAATCTATGGATAGGTCTTTAAAAATGACATTGAGGTTTCTAAAATTATTTTTTTCTAAACTGAATAGTTTGCGCGAGAGACACTTCCAAAGTGGTAAAATGTGTGTGTGTCCCCCCCCTGTAACTTCTAAAATAAGAGAATGATAAAACTAAAAAAAATATATGATGTACATTACCATGCAAACTTTCACCGAAAACTGGTTTGAACGAGATCTATAAGTAGTTTTTTTTTTAATACGTCATAATCGTAAACCGCAATTTATTTAACGGAACCCTTCATGTGCGAGTCCGACTCGCACTTGGCCGCTTTTTTTTGTTTACATTTAGTTAAATACCTAACCAGGTAGGGTGTACAACTTTCCGTCTCTGATCAAAGAACCAGGGGCAGACCCAGAACAAGATCAATAACAGCCATCCGAAGAAATGATAGAAATCCCCAGAACAAGATCAATAACAGCAATGCGAAGAAATGATAGAAATCCCCAGAACAAGATCAATACCAGCCATCCGAAGAAATGATAGAAATCCCCAGAACAAGATTAATAACAGCCATCCAAAGAAATGATAGAAATCCCCAGGACAAGATCAATAACAGCCTTCCGAAGAAATTATAGAAATCCCCAGAACAAGATAAATAACAGCCATCCGAAGAAATGATAGAAGTCCCCAGAACAAGATCAATAACAGCCCATCCGAAGAAATGATAGAAATCCCCAGATACAAGATCAATGACAGCCATCCGAAGAAATGATAGAAATCCCCAGAACAAGATCAATAACAGCCATCTGAAGAAATGATAGAAATCCCCAGAACAAGATCAATAACAGCCATCCGAAGAAATGATAGAAATCCCCAGAACAAGATCAATAACAGCCATCCGAAAAAATGATAGAAATCCCCAGAACAAGATCAATAACAGCCATCCGAAGAAATGATAGAAATCCCCAGGACAAGATCAATAACAGCCATCCGAAGAAATGATAGAAATCCCCAGAACAAGATCAATAACAGCCATCCGAAGAAATGATAGAAATCCCCAGAACAAGATCAATAACAGCCATCCGAAAAATGATAGAAATCTTAATAAACTTAAATTATCGTTCTCCAGAACGAAAATAGTAACGTCTAGCCCTCACCACACATGATGATTAAAATGTATAACCAGTTAAACAACGTTATTTACCAAACATCTAAAAATATTTCTCATCAGTAAATGTTTTTATAACTTAAGCAACTAGTTATATTGAAGAGAATATCAATGACTATAAAATTATAACGTAGTTTTAATTTAATTTAGTTAATGTTAATTATCTCTTGTATTTACTATAGAAAATAAATGTTATAAATAAATAATTCATGTAAGATGACACACATGACGTTTTGTAAATATATTTACGTCATACCTGGCCATAAAGTAGGAATTACCGCACGCTATGCGTGCGGAAAACCCCACTTCCTGGCCAGATAGAGACGTAAAATTTTGTACTCACCACGGGCGGTACTAAAGAAAGCCTCAGAGCGCATATTTATCGCCCTTGCCTCGGGCGTCAAATACCTGCGATCTGAGACATTCTAAGTTTAACCGCCCTAGGTAAGTAATGTACTATTATGGCCATGTTATTTTGTTTGTATTTATGTGCAATATAATGTATGTCTGTAAAAATATTATGTTCAAATAGTAGCCGTCTCAAATTGCTGTGCCCTTGCAGGCCGTCTAGTGTGACTTAGTTTGTAATTCCACCTGATGTATAAATGTGATACGCAATAAACGTTTGATATTTGAAGATGGAAGGATGTAGTGCTAAGAGACATAAATCGGCAATTACCCTTACATTTTATATGGGTAACTTTCGTTACACAATGGAAAAAAGTAAAAGCATAGATTAGATTAAGGCCCTTAATTATGTACAATTTTTTTGCAATCCACCCATAAGAGAGTGCATGTTATCCGAAACCTATGTCTAGGACAGAGCGAAGTGGAGAAGTAAGAGGAAAGCTGACCCCATCACCATGTGGGATATATAGCTAGGAAGTAGTAGGAAGAGAGAGAGAGAGAGAGAGAGAGACTAGCTCAGATGGGACTATTTTCATGGGTGAACTTGAAAACGGTCAATGTAATGACATAAATTTACAACACAACATCGGTATAGATAGAAACGAATGAGTTTACTTTTGGACCATAGTTGCCTTCCTACACCGTGGTACCATCAGATAGTGGCATTGATGGTTCTATGGTGTTTAGAGTCTCCTGGTATTTTTACAGTTTTGACTTGCCCTTCGGGCATCCGAAGATACCTAACGAACCTAACCTACCTACATTCTATAATAATAATAATATTATGTGTTAATAATTGACTGTTAGGTAAATAACAAATTCTCCATGATCCAGTACCACGGGTAACAAAAAATAATCTTTTGTACACACAAGGCAATGATTTTTGAATAATTATTTTTTATTTACATTTTTTATACCACGACGGTGGCAAACAAGCTTACGGCCTGCCTGATGTTAAGCTGGTACTGTCGCCTATGGACACTTGTGACTCCAGAAGAATCACAAGCGCGTTGCCGACCCTTTATTCACTTGAGGATTCGCTGTGTTGCCAGATAGAGACATGCAGGTCCCTCACTCCCAACACAGCGCACCCTAGGGAGCTCTGGCGACCTTCAATGTTATGAATTAATATTAGCCGTAGTCCCATTGACATAATGGAACCACAAACCAAACATTATTTGCCGTAGTGCCATTGATGGTACCACGGTTAAGGAATGCATAGTTGGGGTGGTGGACTATAGTTTTGCTGTTTTACGGTACTTACTCGAAGAGAGGCTTATGCTCAGCAGTGGGCGATTACAGGCCGATAATGATGCCGATGATAGTAATAAACTAATAATAATTCGGAAAAAGGTTCTTAATGATAGTGGCAAGCCTGACTATGCTAAGTAGTTTTCAAAAGTAGAGGTGACTCACCATCAATCCATGCTGGACTGTTAGGGACGATACTCCGTATTTGTAGATATCCGTCCGTCTCCGGCAACCCCTCAGCACCGATTAATGTGAAGCCTAGACCCTGTCAATTACAAAATGACGTAAAAATTACTGACATCTGTACAATTTTTTTTTATATAAATAATAATAAATATTAGGAAACAATCTTAACCAAACTCCCAACTCTTCCAAGGTTGTGCTTTAAAGCTGGACCGATATTCCATCCGTGACATTTTGATATAAGATGGTTTATCCCCATTTTGATGTCCTCAACTATGTGCCTAATTATTTATTATTATTTTGTTTGTGGGCCTTAATGTGCCGCTTCGACCAGCAAGTGATCTATTGTGGCGGCCCTTGCTTTAGAGTTCACCGTTGTGCCTAATTAAGCATTAACGGTAACTTATCGTTACGCCCTGCAACATGTGACGCACGTAATAGGGAACTTGCATCTTTTTATTTTACGAAAATCAAAAGTATGATCCAAATGAATATCAACTGTAGCATTAAAACTTTCTTGTGATTTATTTTTCTGATGTTATATGCATTTGAAATCTGCACGCGCCGACACCCCCCGAAAACGCTCTATATTAATTACACCTTCTTCTTCTTCTTCTTCTTAGTAAGTCTTAGTAATAAGGTCCCGTTTCACCCTTTGGGTAATTTGGCTAAAAAAGGTCAAGAGAGGCCAGTGGAAGCTGAACTTGCGTCACTAACCTGCGTGCTTTTCGTGAGTGTGAGAGCGAATCTCTCTCCCCGCAACTCTCCGGAAGAAGTCGATCCATTAGGAGGCCCACTGCCTCCATTTTCGGGACCTATTTTTTCTGCTGAAAATTTAATATCCATACTTAGGTTATTATACACCTACAATCAACATGATTCGTTTATTCATGATACATTGAGTGATTAAAAGTAAAAGATCTACCTAAATATGTGTGGAACCTACGTTACGTTATGACAGTTATATTATATCACTGATGCATATATATCTTCCTTCCTTCTAAAACTATTAATTGGTGAAGGTTATATTGGTTTATTCATTTATTTCAGTAGTTTTCAATTATATGAGAGAGAGAAAATAGAAAATAAACCTACCTAAGAAAGCATGGTGTTATTCCAAAGGAAAAAGTCACATGTCATGCATATTAGTAAATAATTTGGGGCTCTATAACTTTATTGCGTTTTTCAGAGGTACATTGCCAAAAGTCTGTGGAAGCCTGTGCTCAACCAATTGAGATGAAATTTGGTATGGAGATAGGTTGAATCGTGGGGAAGGACATAGGATACTTTTTATCCCGGAAATCATCCCCTAAGGGGGTGAAAGTTTGTATGGAGCTACGATATAAACGAGTTCCGCGCAGACGGAGTCGCGGGCAGAAGGCAGTATGAAATATATTTGAATTAGAATTACTGCTCGCAATCTTCTCCTACTTACCTCGTAATCTTCTAGCCTGAAGTACTGGGTTCTCATACTGCGTCCGTCTGTTGATGTGATCCACATAGTACGAGCCGTATCTTTCATCGGTGACTCTCTCCCATCCGTATGGCAACTCGTCTTCCCCACATTCACCAAGTGAGTGTTTCCGGACCCGGGCTAGTCGAGGGTCCAGCCAGTGAGATGTTCCAGTGTTGTGGCTGCAAAGGAATTTAAATTTGATGTACCAGTTACAGAAATCATTTATTGAGGTAATTTTTGTGATATTGTAGCTTTATTAGTTTAATAATGAAATCCAGGACCGCATATGCGATAATATGTCATACGAGAGGACAATGAAAGTGAATAAAAGTTTGCAATTATTATTCAATTTGTCATACACATCCAATCATAGTCAAGTTAACCCTTTTCTTGGCATCAGGGATTGTAAAATTTTTTTGATAAAAACCTGGAAATAACTGCATATCTCCAACTATTTTATACTTCATATGTAGGACTCACTTGTGTTTTGAGGTAACAAGTGCATATTATTAGATTGCCCAATTAGAAAATGAAATAATTAACAAAGAACGAAAAAAACCGGTTACAGTTCCTATACAAAAAAATACCGGTTACAATCCCTGCTTGGCATTGTATCACCTGTGATACATAAGAAATAAAAAAAAATTGCAACCATACTTTTCCTAATAAAACATTAAAATTTGTATACATGGAGAGTAATAGACAAATTAATTTAAAATACAATTGAAAGCATCCAAATGTCTAATAATCTAGTTAAAATTGGTCAAAAATATTATAAGAAAACGGTGAATGATTTTTATGCCGCTGTTATTTGGTATTTTTGTTAATGTCTTTACATACTCCGACTAATCTTTTTTTTATTATAAACTAGCATACCTATATTGTTCTTTTTTACATTTATTTTAGCGTGAAAAATGAAAAGATGTTGTGTGTTATTTGATACATTGCCAATCCATCAAAGAAGTTAAGTTGTATCACATTTAATACACTGCTAACACCTCAACAAAAAGGTATAAAGTTAGTATAGAATATAGTAAAGATAACAGTCTACAGTAAAACTTAATATCTGTAATTAAATATGTTTACAATGTCTGTTTCTTAACATAAATCTAGTCTATACAAGCTATTTTGATGCTCTTTAATAATGTTTACATTAATTTTATAAACAGAGCTCTAGCATACATGCCTTTTGTGTAACATCATGCCTATACAAGCATGTTTTAAGTATAATAAACGGTCAGACTATGACAAAGGGGGCCCGTTAAAAAGACAGAATTTTTTTGACCAAAAGTGAAAAATATATAGGAATCATAAAAGACTTAGAATATTTTCAATCAAAACGCTAAAATAAGCATGTTTTATAGAAAAAACTTTTCTCTAAAATTAAAAATGGCGGAAATATAGGGCTTCAAAGATTCTGTTTTTCAAAAAAAAGTCGGTTCTGGCGCTTCGCCGGCCGCTGCCGCGGCACGCTCGCTTCGCTCGCTCGGCTCGCGCGCTTAGGGTCGCGGTACACCTAACACTCCTCCTCGCTTCGCTCGTCGTCGTAACCTACACCGACCTGCCTTAGAGTTAAGAGTAGCATAGGTTTCGCGTGGCTTCAGCAGTTTCGATGATACGGGTATTATAATGATTCAGTATTAGACACTTTTCAATTTTGAGGTCCAATATCTCGCCAATTTCTTTAATTTTAGAGAAAAGTTTTTTCTATAAAACATGCTTATTTTAGCGTTTTGATTGAAAATATTCTAAGTCTTTTATGATTCCTATATATTTTTCACTTTTGGTCAAAAAAATTCTATGTCTTTTTAACGGGCCCCCTTTATCATAGTCTAACCTAATAAACCTCTTTTGTACATGGTATTGAACATATTCAAGGTTTTCTGATAAAAAAAATAACTTACTCTATAAAGTATGCCTCTCCTGACGGTGTAAATGCTTTCTCCCACATAGGTGGCAAAGGCCCCAAGTTGTATTCATCCTCATCTCTCTTATGCCCTGCTTCTCCGGGCCTCACTCCGACTACAGAGCCCCCAACTGTGCCGGCTGTCCCTGAGCTATGTGTTGAAATATTTGCTGATGACAGTCTGTCTGAATCCATTGAAATAGTTGTTTGATCTTGTATGATATTATAAAGGCACCTTCATTTTTCTTCTAAATATAATACCATAGATATTCCTGTTGTAGGTATATATTTTGTCTTGCAGAGTGAGTTTTCAGCCAGTGAATTTTTAACGGTGACACATACGGCGCAAATAAAAACAAAACAATATCTGCATTCCAATCATTACGAATGACTCATTTTAGGATACTGATGACTCCTCACCGACTTGTAAGATCGCGTTCTACCAGCTTCATAACACAACAAGCATGGGTAACTAACAGGATTTTCATTATTTAGTCGTTCAACCGTGTCATAATTGTTCACTCGTAGCGTTGCAGCAATCGACATAATATCTGCACTGCAGGTGCATCGTAACGAACTCGACGGAAAACGAAAACACACGTTCCCACGATCCCGTAGCACTGTTATAACGGTTAATTAGACGACATAAACTGCATTTGAATACTAAGTCGAGTCAAGATAACAGATTACCATTCTCACGAAAACAGGTAGATTATTCAATTGAATAAAGTTTTTGAAAGTACGACAAGTGCAACAAGTGAATTGAGTAGCACACAACTACAGCTGTTTATGAGAGAGAATGCTAATTAAATTAATGACACGTTAATGAATTCCTTGGCTACTGGTTCCAAATGTAGAATACACTGCACTTTTCAGGTTTTAGCACTAGTTTTATGTAATTTTCTCTCATAAAACTTTAAAATGCGGGCCGGAAATTCGTTTCACTTCACGGTTGAGCTTCACACCCACATACGAAATTAATAAATACACACTTGGTGTAAGGGAGATAAGAGCATTTGTAGTATTCTTCAAGACCGCTTAGTGGGAAAGAGATAGATTAGTTAGGAATGTTGTTTCGCAGGCGTACTCCTTTTACAGTTATTGTATAATTTTCTGAAGCTAATTATAATTAAATTAATAAGTTTTCAAAAATATTAAATTAAATATCTACTGCATTTTGGGTTTACAATGATTAATGCCTTTGAAAATGAATATTTTGAAGGTGCGCCGGTTAATCATGTGTCTTGAACATACCCGTCTACTTTGCAACAGTATCAACAGAGGGCGTTGTTAAATTCTACAAGAAAATATATAGACAATGAAACATAGTTATGTTTTCGGTATATAGTTTATATTGTGTTATTATTTACATCGAAGCTTAGTTGAGTTGAGTTTCTAGTAGATACTATTATTTTATCCTTGCTCATCTGAATCGATTTGGAAGTTGATCTGAAATAGTTTTGCTACTGCCCGTTAGATGGCAATAGCGTTGTACAGAGAATAAATGTGCAGTTTTTTGTAGCTTTATTTTGAGGTAACGTTGATGAAAGTATTTTCAATGGGTAGGTACTTGCAGAATTGCATCATTAACTTATTTTATAAATGCGAAAGTAACTTTTTTTTTTTTTTTTTATTTATTCTCAAAAAAAACAACAATGGCAAGTACATTCCTTTCTGCTTCGCCAAACTGAGGACAGTTTGTCGGCGAATGTGCGCTCCCTTCCAAAAGTCAAACATTGTCTCATCAACAGTCAACATCTCTGTCTGTCTGTCTGTTACCTTTTCACGTTTAAACTTAAACCGCTAAAGCGTATGTGGCTGATGGGAGATACCTAGGTAATTTTTCCCAGAAGGATGTAAAATGGGTGGTAGAAGTTTCTATGGGAGTGCGATAATGATTAGACGGGTGGATGGGAGCGGGGGTAATTTAATAGCGATTAACGAGTCTGCGCAGATGAAGACGCGGGCAAATCCTATACTATTAAACGAGCAATATTTGTATATATAGGGGAAGACCGGGCAATGGGAATCATCCACACATCTACAAAACCACAAACACAAGTTATAATATATTAATAATATAGTCTATGAGAGAGAATACAATGAATGAATGACAGTGCGAGCAATTGACAGTTAAAACATAAACAAGTATTACGTTCCGTTTTATAAAATTTGCATGAGTAAAGTGTTCCACAGTGGAACACATATTGTTGGATTGTCCTAAAATTTCTTTCCCATTGTATAATTTACTCCCACGTTGTATAAGTCGCCCAATTAATATTAACTTCCTCTTAACCTTAGTTTTCTCGCCATATTGTGGAATATTAAATAAGTTCTTGTCGAAAAATAACATAAAGTTGTGATCATTCTCAAAATAACCCTATATGTATGTGTTTTTATTAATATAAGTATAAGTAGTTTGTAGATTTATAACCCATATCATAAAACTAAAGGGAAAAAAAAAGATTTCGATGAGATTCGTAATGCCGGGGTTTACGGGGGCGAGAAATCGATCTAGATATGTCTCATGTCCGGAAAAATTCGTTTTCTCCGTATTTTCTCCGAGCAGAGCTCGGTCGCCCAGGGACTGCTACTTTAATAAGCTATAGCATAGGTAAAATCGAATACTTTGAATATTAACCTACCACAAGCCTAAACATAGGTATTAAATAAAATAAAATAAAAAAGCCTTTTATTATTCCATATAGGTTACAGATTAAAATTCCTTTGTTAGCTTTACGTATGGACCCCTCTTCGGGTAAAGGCCTCCTCCAAAGTCGCCCATTCATCTCTTTGTTTCGCTTTTTTAGCCCAGTTTTCTCCTGCTATCGCTTCGATCTCGTCTTTCCACCTGCCCTTAGGCCAGACCCGTATCTTAGCTGAGTTTCTTACTATGTACCTACCTCACTAAACCAAGGTCAGCTGAAAAGACCAGCATCTTATCAGCTATGTTAGGTTTAGTGAACCTATCGTAGTGAAAAGCTACGCTGTAGTCTGCAGCAGCTGTCCTATATGTAGCGAAAAAGCACCCGTAGGTATCGCTGACGCGTGTGTGGTGAGATTATCGTTGAATGGGTTAGATTCCACGTGCAACCCTGATTTGAGTGAAGCTTCTATCTCACTGGAGCGCCAACTTCCAGTAGTTCCAGTGCACAGTGTGTTCCAGTTCCAATTCTACTGTAACCGCTTACCTAGTCGCGAAGAGTTTCCTAGAGTTTTCCCCAGGGTATATAAGTACTCTCAGAACCGTGTACTCCTATCACTTCTAGGTTTGAAACAATATATCGTAATCATAAATTATAGGAACGGGATTTTAGGTTTAACAGACTTCCTGCCGGCAAACCCTTTCATTTACGACATAAACGACATCGGCCCGGCGTTGTGACGAAACTGCAACCTAATTTTATTACAAGTGAATGACTAAAAATACTTTTATGAGGTTATTATTTCCATGCAACCGGGCGCGCTTGAATTATGTCTCGTATTCAGAAATATACTGCACCGCCATTTCCCCGTGCCACCTAAATTTTATATTCCACGTGCTTTAGTCACGTATGTTCGCTGGCCGGGCTGGCCGACTCCTGCGATAAAAATTAGCCCCAGCCAAAATCCCGACACATAAATTCATTAATAAATTTAAATTAAATTACCTACACAACGTCTTAAAAAAATTGTAATCCGACGCGAGTTCCCGCCTTCGAGAGCTCTTGGCCACTTTCCCGCGCTTTCCCGGAATCCATCTTGCGAGTCGGACTTTTTTCAATTACCGGAAGTAAGTGCATTGGAATTTCATAAACAGCCAAATTGATTGGTGCTTATTTTTTAGTGCTGTGAGTGCTTTTTATTTGTATCCTGAGCGGTAAGATGTTTTAGATGTTGGTGTCTTTGATTTAGCTAAACGCTTGTTTGCAAAACTGTGACGATCATAATTATTACACAGAAATACATTAAATTGGGCTTGGCACTGCTGAATTTCTCTCAAGATGAGGCTGGCCGCGTATATTAAACGCTAGACCATCGAGAATGTCAACCCGTGACGCAATCGGATACCGAAATCTTGCTATTTTCGGGCTTGATCCGTTATTTTGAAATTGTTGCACGTGATTTTTCCGTGTAGGTTGAGCTTTATTGATGCTATTATTTTTTATTTATAAATGTATTGGCTGAATGACTAAGATCTGAGTCATCAAAGCCGCGAAGTCGTATATTTTTCGATTAGCGTTTTATTATAGTCTAGATTGCAATGTCGGTGAAATGTTAAAAGGATGTTAGTATTACGGTTAGGTATACGTTTATTTAGGTTTGTTGCAATTAATTAGTCATTTTTTTTGTTGGAAATTGAGCAAGGCTGAATTTTCGTAGCCTTCATGCGGTTTTTCCTTGAAAGCTCTTGGACAATCTTATTAATTATTAATAAATGTGACGCTAAAATAGTGTTGCACTAAGAATATTGGAATCTGCTAAAACATGAATCAGAGTTAAAGAGGAACTACAGTCATAATAGTAAAATATTAGACATTCTACGTAGAAAGTTTTCTTTTGCTTTAAAAACCACGGAGGGTAACGAATCAACGAATTATGTCAGAGGTTAATATGATGATGAGCTCTATAGTATATAACCCCCCAAATTCTTCCGGAAAGCGTTATGGAAGTCTACTGACATACTTTTTTTTATTTTAGTGTATACATTTTGAAGCGTATGTGATCGTGGTCGTCTGATCTGAAACGGAAGATAGCACCTAATGGTTTCTGTCAGAAAGAGACGAATGCTTCCTGTCTTTATCACGCCATCTGAAAAACCCATTTTCCTTTGATAATATAAGTGGGCGGGGCACATTGCACGTAGAACCGATCGCCGTTGGGGCGGAATGGTTCTCGAGTGGTTACCACGTATCGGAAGGCGCGGCGTGGGTAGGCCCCCCACAAGGTGGACTGATGACCTGGCAAAGGTCGCGGGAGTCCGCTGGATGCGGGTGGCGCAGGACCGGTCATCTTGGAAATCTTTGGGGGAGGCCTATGTCCAGCAGTGGACGGCTTTCGGCTGATATGGTGATGATGATGATGAAGAGTTAACTTGAGACCTCGTTCGTATCGTTCGCGCTCGAGTCTCAAGTTAACTCTTGCGGGATATACCTATGTTTATTGGTGCGTTGTTTATGGACCTTTACCCTAGTTGCAACCTGAAGAACGCGTTAGCCGTTCGAACGGTCTGCTTACTGCCTATAATGTCAAGAATTAGGGCACAGTGTTTGCGAGTGTGAGAGCGTGATTGCTATCTGCCGTTCGAAAGCTAGGGGGCCTAGACTTCAATGGAATTAGGCTTTTGTCAACTTCTCAAGACACCCGGAGGCATCTAAATCGGCTTAAACAGTGCCACGTAGGCCACAACTGGGATTAATTAAAGTGCGCCCTTTCAAAGCAGATCATTTCTAGAAAAGTTGGTACCAATTAAGGTGAGTACAGTCACCGGCATAAATATATAATGGAACAAAGGCCGCAAAAATCATCATCATCATCATCATCATATCAGCCAAAAGACGTCCACTGCTGGACATAGGCCTCCCCCAAAAAGTGCCACAAAAATATCTGATGACAACTCTATTCCTAGAGCCATAAGAGCGTGTCAGATATTTTTGCGGCCTTTATGCCGGTGACTGTACCTATAATCTATATTATAATACTTACTCCTAACTTTTCTCTTTTGTCACCATTTTTTTTCTTTTACAATCTTTTGAGATTCTTTAGAATCAAGAAAGTATAACAGAACCTTAATAGTCAAAAATAGTAGGTACCGTAAAATGGTAAGTAGGGTTCGCGGGGAGAGTTGGGTTATGAATGGGGAGAGAAGGGTTGAAAGGGGGGTGAGGTGGGATTTTCCGGCTACTGCTACAAAAATAATATATTCCAATTTAAAATGGAGCTATAGTAATACTCACAATAAATAAAAAATATCCAACAATCTTTCAAAATCACCTTTGTATGAAAACCCATCTCACCCCAATTACGAGGCAGTACGGGGTGAGGTGGGTTTTCCTGTGTATCGTCAAAGTTATGAAATGGAACTACCCAAAATAAAGTTTTTATGCTTACAAAAAATTGTAACAAAGGAGGAAAATGCTCAGAAACGCTTAGTACCTATACCTACCTACCTAACCTCTAAAGAATTCCCAGATTCATATTGCGATTCTTTCTCCAATTTCGAAACTAGCTACCAAATGGCTACGAGATGGTAAAGTTATTTAAACACGGCAAGCCCATCGCTAAAAAGGCGGCTCTTCCAATCACATCCACTTCTAAGAGTTCCGAGCCGGTTACTCAAACAAACCGTCGGATTTGTCGCTCTTCACGCAACATTTCACGGTGTTTGAGCTTCATTTATTGGCATCATGTGTCTGGGCACAAGCCTGTCATTCAAAACGACATAACATTTCATTTAGGAACGCTCTTATTGTCTAAGAAGTAGAGTTTAATATGCATTGGCGCATCCTGAAAGCAAACGCTTGCAACATGCTCGTGAAACGCAGTTGAGCAGATTAATAGGTACTTAAAGTGTTAATATAGATATACCTAGTGTGTTGTCCTGGATTAGAGTGGAGATGTAAGTTCGAGTCTCGCTTGAGGTACCTACTCTTCGGAGAACAGCAATTATGTGCAATAAGCCAGCGATACTAGCGAAAATATAACGTTTATCAATATATTATTTACCTACCTATATTGGAAATATTTTATCCTTAACATTGATCCTATCGATTAGTATAATTCAATAGTGAGTGTTTACTTTTACATTTTTCGTCGGGACGATACCCGGTCCGGTAAGCTTTTCATAAAATTTATCTCAAGGAAATTAAAAGAATGTGTCATTTGCGTCTTTTCTGTTGCTTGCTCTTTTAATTGTGTAATTTTGTGACGTTAAATAAATGTATTTTCTTTCTTTCTTTCTTTATTGAAAACGAGCTATCTAAGGCCCAAGCTATATTTAAGACAACTGCCCAGTGTTCTAAAAATATGTCATAAAAAATAATTATTTTGAATCGTCGTTCCCAAAAATAGGATTCAAATTGTAATACAAAAATTTGAGGAATTGGGCTGTTGAGCATGTTTTTTTTGTCCTAAAATTAGGCCGATGGGCCTTACGAGGTTAAGGATTTGATGTTAGTTGCCATTCAGGGATTAGGATTAAACTAGGTACCTACTACTATTGTTACCTACTTTACTATTAGTATGATCTACTACGAAATTATTATCTAGTACCTCACTAATGTTGAAATGACGGATGGATGTAAACGAGCACAATATTACGACGCCGTGCATCAACGCGACACGCCTGCATCCTAGGAATAAATCGCACGATAAAACAGATATAAATAGTCCACGCGGCGGATCTTGTTTAGATACTCAGTGGCCCGTTGCACGAAGGTACTAAGTTACCATTTTATAAGTCTATAGTAGTAAATAGTAGTGTCTAATGCATAAGCGGACAATCCACATAGCTCTTGAATACACCAAATACCTACACCTGCATTTCACCATACTTGCCTTAGACCTGATTTGTAAACTTACTTAGCTCTGAGATATTTAATTGTCCAGCGACCTCTCCTTCTCATTAATTGGGTTTTATTACGTATAAGTTATAATTATAAGTTATATTTTAAGATCTGTATCTCTCCCTGGGTGCCCTGAAAACCAGCGCCTTTAGCATATATTGCTGCTGGCATATGCTGAGTGGTATCCATTTTGGTGCATTTGAGTTGTATTTAAACACATGTGTAATTTCTTTGTGACACCAAATAAATATATTTCTGTCTTTTTTTCTTTCTTTCTAGTAGTACCTACCTATAACTCTTTATTTAGTACGGGAAGTAGTGTCATAATGAACAAATTTTGGTATCGGATGAATTCACTTGGCACAGATGTAATATAAGTCCAGGCCACATATCTTTCTCCTCACCTCTCACTTCTTGAGACTCCACTTTTTTAATGTTATAATTTGGCTACTCCGTGTTACCGCAAAGAAAATATGACTAAAAGTAGAATAAAATTACTTTTAGGGCAACCTGAGCCAGAAAATCAAAGTAGCAACTGAAAATATTCGCGTCCCATCTGCCCCCTCGATCCCTACTCACCCCATTTTACGGTACGGTACAACTCGCGCGCTTGTCAGGTCAGGCGCTATGGGAAAATTGGGAATCCATAACGTTAAATTATGGTCGTGCGTAAATGCGGCCTTACGGGCCATGTCACCTGGGGGACGCTCTCGTGCTCTCCGTGACTGTCGCGTTATTGGCCAGATTCATAAGCAAATGACGACCTTGACAAAGACTTCTAAATAACGACGTTGTTAGTTGTAACTGTCCTAGAAATAAATTTAATTCGTATATTTAATGTTGATAGAGACTAAAATATATTTTTTGAGAGTTCCTTGACATTTATAATAAAATTAGATAATGAATTACGGAGGCGAAATTCGACTTGTTTTAATAACAGCTCATAACGTAGCGATCTTGGGCCCATTACACAAAGCTAACAAGTTACAATTTTCCATGCAAGTCTAAAAAGACTCGAGCGCGAACGATACGAACGAGATCTCAAGTTAACTTTTCATTATCATCATCATCATATCAGCCGAAAGCCGTCCACTGCTGGACATAGGCCTCCCCCAAAGAGTGCCAAAGTGACCGGTATTGCGCCACCCGCATCCAGCGGACTCCCGCGACATTGACTACTAATCTAATAGGACGCGGGAGTCCGCTGGATGCGGGTGGCGCAATACCGGTCACTTTGGCACTCTTTGGGGGAGGCCTATGTCCAGCAGTAATTTCTAAAAAGTCTAGTCTAGTCTAAGTGGACGTCTTTCGGCTGATATGATGATGATGATTATGTCTAAACTGGCAACATAATGGGTCGCTTGACCAAGAACGATCGACTAAAGGCGCGTCCAGACGTCCGAGCGCGGCGGACTGCATATGGAGACGCTACACGGGCCGATATCGGCCGGACTGCATGCCGGCCGACGCGTGATTTGGCCCGCGTGGATACGTGTCGGAAGCACGGCGGCCGGCCAAATCAAGGTCACTCCATACGGAGCATACGCTATAAGAGCGAGACAAAAACGTGTGAAACTTTGTAAGCCCTGTATCGTCTCCTGCCTGGCATGATCGCATTTATGTCGGATATAAAGCACTCAGAAGCTACGGTAGCCTAGTGGTTCAGACATGCGGCTGTCAAGCGGCGGTCGTGGGTTCGAATCCCGGCTCGTACCAATGAGTTTTTCGGAACTTATGTACGGAATATTTACCGTTAACTTTTCGGTGAAGGAAAAAAACGTGAGGAAACCAGTCTAATCCCAATAAGGTCTAGTTTTCCCTCCGGGAGGACCTTCCAGGTCAGGATGGCAGTCGCTTTCGTAAAACTAGTACCTATGCCAAATCTTGGGATTAGGTGTCAAAGCGGACCCCGGGCTCCTTTAGGGGCACAACCGGGATAAATAACGCTAGGAGGATGATGATAAAGCACTCATCACTCTCGCACTTTACGTACATGTCAGTAAGGGTTGTCCCTTTATGTATACGAGGCTGTAGGTACACTCGACGTCAATGTAATGTTTACTTTTTAACATTACTTCGTCGTATGAAGACGTAAAATGTATACATATAATTTGACGTCGCCTGTACCACATTTGAAGTAAAATAAATGTTAGTTTTTAGGGTTCCGTACTCAAAGAGTAAAACGGGACCCTATTACTAAGACTCCGCTGTCCGTCCGTCCGTCCGTCCGTCCGTCTGTCTGTCTGTCACCAGGCTGTATCTCACTGATATTGTGATAGTTCTGCACGCTCCTAGTACGTGTGCACCTCGTTGAGGCTGCCAAGTCTGGCTTTTAAATTATAAACAAAATAATGTTTTGCTCTACTAACATAGGTCATTAAGTATTTTTTTTCCTTTTGCTTACTAACAATCTATGGACCATGTCTGAAAATAAAGATATTTTTTTTTTTTTTTTTTTTATTATAACAACGAATACTAAAAACACAGAATAACATAGCTTTTTTATAAATAATGGTACGGAACCCTTCGTGCGCGAGTCCGACTCGCACTTGGCCGGTTTTTTCTACATTATTTTATTTTATAATTTCATGATATCACTATAAAAGTTTGGCGATGTAGCCAGCTGTCGAAAGACAATGTCGAATGTCATCCCACTGCCCTAGGTAGGTACTTATCATCATCGTTATTTGTGGTGTTTAGGTATTGTCTTCATAAAAATGCGCCCAAAAGCTTTTCTTATAGTTACTAGTCTAAAAAATAGTTTACATCTTAATGAAAGCAAACTGAACAACACTATAAAATTGCTTTGTCAGAGTTTTGATAATTGTACGTTTCTTGATCTCGCAGACTTGGATTATTTTGGCAAAAACTTTATGTACAAACTATGTTCTAAAATTAATTATGTTCTCGACTCGAGAACGTACTTCGATAGATACCTCAGTTACAACAAATTGAAACCGAGAATTAATAACCAGCCAAAACAAGTAGGTAGTAAGCCACCTAAATTAGCTGATAAAGAGCGTAAAGGTACTATACCATACTATTTCAAACAATCACCACGTAATGGGCAGAGCACTGAAAACACCAAAACACTGACGCAAAAATCCATCACTGACTATTACGGGAGAATTAACGCAGGTAATACAACAATACACGAACAAATAACAGGTAACAGGTTGTTTCGTCTCTAAACGTAATTTTTTTACAATATTTCATCAAAATATAGCAGGGTTTGTCAGCAAAAGAGAATTACTCGAGTTAACGCTTGATGAGTTGACAGAAAGTGATAAACGATTAAATGTACTGTGTTTTACTGAAACATTTATAAAAAAAGGTAATGAAGGGAGTTTACGCGTGAATGGATATCGGTTAGCATCGTCGTATTCTAGGTCACATCAAAAAAGAGGTGGTGTTTGTATATTTTGTGAAAATCAAATTCAAACACGAGCGATAACTCTCCTTAACGAGTTATCTGAGGATTACGTGTTCGAATGCTGTGGTATAGAGATACCGTCAATAAAATGTATCGTTGTTTGCCTATACAGAACACCAACTGCTAACACAACACATTTTCTCCAGAAATTAGAACGGCTCATAAACAAACTAAAACACAAAACTAAATATAAGGTAGTGATTGCCGGGGACTACAATATAAACTTGCTTAAGCCATCAGAAAGTGCAACCGAACTCACCAGAATTGCTGCGAACAACAATTTTAAATTACACATACTTTGTCCCACACGTAAAGAATCATGTCTAGACCAAATTTTATCCAATGTTCCCGAAGCTGAAAGTAATATTCTTGAACTAGGCTTGTCTGACCACGAAACTGCACAATTTTTGAAATTTCCTGTTGATAACATAGGAAAGCCACTTTTATGTTTGTATCGCTATAAGAGAGATTACAGTGCAGAAAACATCAAAAAATTTCATGACTGCCTTGCTAGTTTATCCTGGTCTGATGTATATGATAAAGATGACGCATCAGTGGCCTTTAAACAATTTCACGAGACGTTCAATCTCTTTTACAAACTATGTTTCCCTATTATTAAGATAAAAACTGTTATTAAGACTAAATCTGTATGGTTTACACGAGGTATCAAGCAATCCGTAAAAACAAAGAGGCGTTTGCGGTTTAACTACTATACGAAATGCAAAAACCATACTGGTTATTTACACAGTAAGGTCAAATATAATAGTTACTCTAAGATTTTAAGACGATGCATCCACCAAGCACAAAAAATCATGAACGTTAATTATGTAAGTAGATCTAAAAATATAAGTAAGGCAACATGGGACGTCATTAAAAATGTAACTAATAAGTCTAATTCAAACGATGCTAATTTACAGAAACTAGTCATTAATAATAATAAAGTTCTAAATCCAACTGACATTGCAAATTCTTTTAATAATTTTTACATTAATTTGACTAATTTGAATAATAATAATACATCTAAACCTGACCTTTCGCTAATCAATGCAAGTAACGCTAACCTATTCCTAGCCCCGACAGATGAAAACGAAATATGTAATATCATCAATAACCTTAATTCCACAAACTCTGCCGGTTATGATGAAGTCCAAACGAACATAATTAAAGGTTGTAGACAAACAATTGCTGCCGTTTTAAGCTACTTAGTGAATTTATCGTTCACAAACGGTGTCTTCCCGGAATCTCTGAAAGTGTCCTTAATCAAACCACTGTACAAAAAAGGTTCTAAAGAATGTGTAGAAAACTACAGGCCAATCTCACTTCTTCCCGTTATCTCAAAAGTATTTGAAAAAGCATTCCATGTACGTTTAACATCATTTCTTAACAAGTTCAGAATCATTAAAACTGAACAATTTGGGTTTCAGAAAGGGAAATCAACGACATTAGCTGCCTTCACATTAACAAATAATATTCTTAGTTACATGAATAGAAGCGTGCCGGTAACTGCCATATTTTTCGACATGAGCCGTGCATTTGATTTTGTCTGCCATGAAACGCTTTTGGCCAAATGCGAGCTGTATGGTGTAAGAGGTGTAGCCAATGAATGGCTCAAGGCCTATTTGCACGGCAGGACACAATTTGTAGAAATAACCCAAATTGATCCTTCTGATACCGTGGTTGCTTATAAGTCTTCCACTAAAATAAACGGAGTTGGAGTACCACAAGGGAGTATTATGGGTCCCCTTTTATTTTTATTATACGTTAACGATCTACCAAATGTAACAAACTTTGCCTGTACTCTTTTTGCCGACGATCTATCCATCGTTATACCATGTAGTGAAGCTAGATATTATAATAGTGACATAAATATGACAATTACTAATATTATAAAATGGTTACGTAGAAATAATTTGACTGTAAATATTGATAAGACTACATTTATACAATTTGTTAATAGAAATGGCAATAAACGCCCACTAAATGTAACCTTTGAAGATCAGACCTTAACAGAATCCTGTAACACGAAATTTTTAGGCATATGGCTTGACGATGCATGTTCTTGGAGGGATCACACTAATAAATTATGCAATAAAATAAACTCCTTTGCATATGCGTTATGGAAACTTGCAAAAGTTAGCTCAAAGGAAACTGCAATACAGGCATATCACGGGTATGTTGGTTCCATTCTGAGATATGCCATCCTTCTTTGGGGTAATTCAAGCCATGCAAAACGAGTGCTAATATCGCAAAAACAATGCATCAGAGCTATTAACAACTTGGATATTCTCACATCCTGCAAACCGTTATTTAGAAAATTAAAAATATTAACTGTGCCTAGTATGTATATATATGAAATTTGTATATTTGTTAAACTTCATCCAGAATTTTTCAATAAAAAAAGTGACGTATGCAAATCTAATACGAGGTACGCAAATCGTCTTGCTATTCCGCCTATAAAGACTCAATTGTACGGCAAGAACGCATTTTGTATGGCGATTGGAATCTATAATAGGTTACATGATGACATTAAAGAATTACCATTTAACATATTCAAATCAAGACTGAGAAAATTTTTAATACAGGAATCGTTTTATACTGTAAATGAGTACTTTGACTATTATAAAAACTTGAATTTGTATTAAGACTTAACTAATTTAATTTGAATTTTAATTGACATTATATTTATTGTGTAAATCCTTTATGATTAATTTCTATTTCGTTAGGTATATTCAAATTTTTGCATGCCAGTTGCTGGTGAAATGTGTGTTTCTCTGTGATATATGTATACCATCTTCTGTACCACGTTTTACGCAAAATAAATTACTTTACTTTACTTTACTTTACTTTACTTACTTTACTTTCCTGTTTATAAATCTGCAACAGTTGGTGACAGTTGGCTGTAATAATTTTGAAATGGTTCCACGTGTATACGTTTAGAAAAAAAAAGGAAAAGTCTTTATTTATTTTAATTGGTATCTATCCGAATTTATCGATTGTTGGAAACTGAAAAAAGATTGTTGTTTTAATTAGTAGACATTTAGTGTTGTAGTGTGTGTTATGCCGGGTTAGAGGTCTTGGGGTAGCCTTTAAACTTTTAACAGTGAAGTTTCCCACACACAAGATAAGTTAATTTTCATCATATTTCCAAGACCGTAGACGGACTCTAAAGAGAAAGTTAATGCAAGGTCGTATCAAGAGCTCAAAACAGTTGCAGAAAAAAGAAGAGAATGGCGATTACTCCACCGACAAGAGCCCGGATGATGATGATGATTTATGATGATGAGACGAACTCGAAACATAATTGGACGAAATCGGCTCGATAGAAAATAATTGCAAAGATTGGTCTTAAAATCATCTTAAACGGTTCTATGTCCTTATTTTTTTAACGTAGGTATGGGTCTGCAATTAAAAACATGAAGTGGTTTAGGTATTAATGTGGGCCATATTTCACATTATTTTCTTCTAAGACCTGGCCGCCCAAGTAACACTCGCTCTCGTTTACTCCGATTCAAATAGAAAGTGTGCGGGTTTTTAGTGTTGACAACGCCTTAACCGACGTAACCCCGTTGAGTTTCAGCTCGTTAGAATCGTCTCAATGAGTAGTTGATGACGGTATACAGAAAACTGTAGTCAGAAATAAAAGCTTGTACCAAAAATTTAATTTTTGACATAAACCTAGGGTAGACTGGGTACGGTTAAAACAGAGGTCGGTTGAAACAACGTAAATATCTCGCAAACCGTTGGCGAGACGGCGAGGGGTCCAAGGAGGGAAAGAAGCGGACAATCGGTTTGTACACGAAAAATATCGTGACGTTGCTCCCCGCGCGCGTAATTTGTTTGTAGAAGACCCTATTGTATTTTGATCCCCAAAAGTATTTTCACTCGTAGAGCTTTTCAATTATTCTGGTTTCTATTTATGTGAGAGTATTGAGTGTGTGTTTATGTTTGAAGTGAAGCTTGTGGATGATGTCAGCGTATTTAGTTTTACTGTATGATTATTCTCATTATTACTGTTTTTTTTCAAAAGTAGGAGGTGGGGACGATTGAAACGGGACGGTTGCAACCACAGATGTTGCAACAGAGTGATTTGCTTGTATTTTTTTTTGACATTCACTAATGAAAAACAAAGTAAGTTTTCTTTTAGTTTATTTTCATGTATTTTTAATTAGTTTTGTTACGTTAAAAATGCAAACTGTTTATTTTTGTTTTAGTTTAGGTAACTTACTTAAATAAGGTGACAAATGACTGATAATATACGTAGAGTTTAACTTGTAAGCGCAAAAACGCAAGCTGATAAACAGTTCCTAAATTATACGTAATCTCATAAAAAGTACGAATAAAACACATAAAAGTATAATATTTTGTCATTTTTTCAACCACCCCTGGGATGGGGACAGTTGAAACAAATCGGTTTTTTTTTCAATTTGATCTACTGCTAAAACTAGAACACCTGGACCCAAAAATCTAATGCCGTTTAGTAGATAATAACACGTTCTTTCATTTGACATATTTTCTTCATCTCACAGGTTATAAAAAGCAAAACTACGGACGATATACGAAAAATTGGTTCAATCGTACCCAGTCTCTCTATTATGTCAGAGTTTATAACCTAGGTATATTAACCTATTCCTGGGTAAACTAACACGCAATATTGAGCGACAATGTCACACTAGACTTTC
This sequence comes from Epinotia brunnichana, assembly GCA_963854355.1. Taxonomy (NCBI): domain Eukaryota; kingdom Metazoa; phylum Arthropoda; class Insecta; order Lepidoptera; family Tortricidae; genus Epinotia; species Epinotia brunnichana. The sequence goes on from OY977959.1 coordinate 18,295,070, forward strand.
GACGATGAAACACATAACGTAGCAAAAGAACGACAAAGAATGCACGTCCTTGTTACTTTTAGAAACTATTTATCCTATTAAAAGACCTACTTAATTTCCCCATCGCAGCTTCGCTATAAATCTGCAGCATGATTAATCACAAGTGACGGTACGGACCGTTGATGGTCCGCTTCGGGGAACGCGTATTTGGGGCTGACCGGCGCCGGTGATGTATGTTAATTTTGAGACGAAGTGGGGAAACTGTCGTGGATTTAGTCAGTGTACACACAGTAACATATTCTAGCTAAAATGCCGTTAACATTCGATCGTCTTTATCTGCCACTTTGAGATTTGTGTTCGTAAGACATGTTTCATTTATCAGAGGCATTTAAGTCTTATGAAGAGTATAATTCAGTAAAAGAAACCTACCAAAACATTACATGTAAAGTGCTTTTCAAGACTCCGTAGCTCATATAGCTTTCAGCGTTAAACATATATCAGATCATAAGTAGCGCCAAGCTTCCTACTCTACACGGCTTAACTCTACCACTACCAGCCACGCTCTACAAATTCTACATTTTGGCTAAAAAGTATAGCTTTGTTGGGCACGTCCCGGTCGCCGCATAGGCTCTTGTGCCGAATGAATTTATGATGATATTAATAAGCAACGGGGCCTCAAGAAATGTGTAGGTACTGCAGCGGGACAGTGCCAGATGAGGGGCTAATTAGACCGGCCATTGTGACACTCTTTGGGGGAGGCCTTTGTCCAGCAGTAGACGTTTTTCATCTACCAAAAGGAAGTCTTAAATTTTATTAGGAGTCCAACGATTGAGATGGTAATAAAAAGCTAATTAAATATCGCCTTTTAAATACACATTGACTGAATGAGAAAATAGACATCGGTGACGGAAGACAAAACTGCTGACACATTGATGTTCAGATCGTTTCATTCATGTGGTCATTAAGGTTGTCGGATGAAATTAGCACGACACCGGGATAAGAGGTGTATTCGAAGAGAGGCTAATACTCAACAGTGGGCGATTAGGGTCTGCAAATGATGATGATTATGATTTATTAATTTATTTATCGTATGGCATAAATGTGTACTTAAATGTTTATGATATTAAATGTTAAGGTAAGCAACTGCATCCGTCGAGAGAGTCTTGAAATCAGCCGAATTCCCGCTAAATGTGGTGATGGGACACTCAAAGATGATATGGTGTACCGTCTGATCTGGGCAGCCACACCGGCACTCTGCTGACTTGCACCATCCCCATCTGCACCAAAGAGATGCGCAATTTCTGACCCCTGTCCTGATCGGCCATGATTATGATGAAATTGTCGGATCAAATAGAATACAATAGAAGATAATTTATTTTAGTATAAGTTATACAATTACAAAAAGAAGATTACACTCAGACAACACTTAGCATAATGCCAGGTGCTAGGTACTAGAGTACCCGACGCTGGTCTTCCGCGAACACCAGAGGGGTAAACACGTAACGTTCCGAACGCGCGTCGGTACAATTTAACTGTCAATTTTCCATATAAAAAGTGACATTTAGGCCTACCCGACGTTCGTACAATGCGTTACGTGATCGACCTACAGTAGGGAGCGAATGTTGCGCGTAGCTGCTAGTAGAATCTCACAAATACTTGATGGTGTACTCGTACTAGCGGACTACTTACCTACTAGTAACCTAAATACCACCTAAATGATTGAAATTCCAAAAACACGAAGACATTGTCTTACTGGCGTTCAGCCAGCTAGCAATTATTTTACATTAGCCATCTACAAATTATTTCATTCACGGTGAGAGCGGAATTATAAGCACGGTCATATGATCCCATAGGTATCCGCTTTGCTAAACCTGCTCAATTTTAAGAGCAATATATTTTGGTGGCGTACAAGTAAGCGTCTTATCTTATCTTATTTTACTACCCTTTCGGATACATTTCGTCCCAGTGGAATCTTTGGTGCAGTTGCTGTTCTGCTGCTGCTTCTGTTGCCTACTCCCAACCTGTAACATTTACCTTATTAAGAACGGTTGCAGTCCTCATCCTTCTAAGGGACACAAATGCACGTCCCATGCCTCAGTCGTGATACTGGGCCATGTTTGAGGATTCTCACATTACGGGACATCTAGCAGGCTTTTCATTCTGTCTCTGTAACAGCAAAGGACGTCTGTACGCTGCTAATGTTAACGTGCGTTTTGGCACACTCTTTTTACCTGTTTTTCTGTGGTTTTAGCAGTATTTTAAATACTGTTTTAGTGCTTATATTAACATTTCCTGTAATTAAATTTTTATGTTTGACAATCTGTCATAACAACGATATTATGTCAAGTTATGTTAACCGCGTCACCATGAAGTTTAGGTTGAATACTTTTAGTCTAAGGTTGTATTCACTTTTCGTTATTATGTGATCCTGGTACCTTGTAAATTTTTGAATTGTAAATTTAGAACTAGAAATTCTAGAATTCTTGGTCGGTTGGGGTATATAAGCCCATACAATGGGCGGAACGAGCAGTTTTACGTCGACTTCCAAACCAGGAAGACTTCTAAATTGACCTGTGCGGGGTCACAGTTGGCCCCGCACCTCAAGAGGTCCCTCCTACGAGTTCTGGCAGCGCGTTGACGAACCACGTCCGTTATCTGCACGTGCTCCTTGTGGACGCCAGTACGCGCCCCTCTTTGGCGTCTGTACGCCCTACCTGCACGCGCTCCTGGGTTGCGCGCCCTATCTGTACGCGCCCCTCTTTGGCGTCTGTACGCCCTACCTGCACGCGTAACATTTACCTTAGTAAGAACGGTTGCAGTCCTCATCCTTCTAAGGGACACAAATGCACGTCCCATGCCTCAGTCGTGATACTGGGCCATGTTTGAGGATTCTCACATTACGGGACATCTAGCAGGCTTTTCATTCTGTCTCTGTAACAGCAAAGGACGTCTGTTCGCTGCTAATGTTAACGTGCGTTTTGGCACACTCTTTTTACCTGTTTTTCTGTGGTTTTAGCAGTATTTTAAATACTGTTTTAGTGCTTATATTAACATTTCCTGTAATTAAATTTTTATGTTTGACAATCTGTCATAACAACGATATTATGTCAAGTTATGTTAACCGCGTCACCATGAAGTTTAGGTTGAATACTTTTAGTCTAAGGTTGTATTCACTTTTCGTTATTATGTGATCCTGGTACCTTGTAAATTTTTGAATTGTAAATTTAGAACTAGAAATTCTAGAATTCTTGGTCGGTTGGGGTATATAAGCCCATACAATGGGCGGAACGAACAGTTTTACGTCGACTTCCAAACCAGGAAGACTTCTAAATTGACCTGTGCGGGGTCACAGTTGGCCCCGCACCTCAAGAAGGTCCCTCCTACGAGTTCTGGCAGCGCGTTGACGAACCACGTCCGTTATCTGCACGTGCTCCTCGTGGACGCCAGTACGCGCCCCTCTTTGGCGTCTGTACGCCCTACCTGCACGCGCTCCTGGGTTGCGCGCCCTATCTGTACGCGCCCCTCTTTGGCGTCTGTACGCCCTACCTGCACGCGCCCTTGGATTGCGCGCTTGGACTGCGCGCTCTACCTGTACGTGCCCTTGGACTGCGCGCTCTACCTGTACGCGCCCTTGGACTGCGCGCTCTACCTGTACGCGCCCTTGGACTGCGCGCTCTACCTGTACGCGCCCTTGTTTTGCGCGCCCTATCCGCACGCACCCTTGGATTGCGCACCCTATCTGTATGCGCCTTGGACGGCGCGCACTATCTGCGCACGACCTACCTCACGTTTTCTTTACCTTTTTTTTTACGCTCAACCTCTAAATTCTGTACGGTGTGCCATCGTAACCCCTGCACTTGTCAAAACTAAAAAATAAATATACAACCCCGACCCGAATACCTTTTTTCCTTTCTGTAGTCTAGCTTTTCTAACTGTTCCGTGGGCTATCAATATCTTGGTAGTCCACGTAACGTGACAAACCTCGCTCCATCGCTTCCACAACCCGGATGATGCAGCTCAGCAGGAGTGCCTGGAATTCCTTTGGCTCTGGTAGCCGTTCCCAAAGTACCTTACCTAGTTCATTCTTTGTCTGGCAAGGGCATGACATTCACACAGTACAGTAGGTGTTCCATTCGTTTTTAAGCGTACGGTGAGCTTGCAAGAGGGGGCTCTACAAATCACTTTTTAGGTCCAGAACCATTTGTGGGACTCTCGCAGGGAACCATAACATCGGCCTTTAGAGCCTACGCCAAAACCAAACACCAACACGGATGGAGGAATGAGGCTGGCTTAAGGCACTCTAAGCTCTTCATAGAAGGAATGGACTCGGGCTGGACCAGAAAACTCTGGAAATCCAGTAGGAAGCAACTCAGAATTATATCTGGGGTGTTCACAGGTCATTTCGGTGTCAAGGATCTCTTGGCCAAGATGGGACGAGTTTAGACTGTAGAATGTGTGGCGAGGAGGATGAGACTATGGAACACTTATTGTGTGAATGTCATGCCCTTGCCAGACAAAGAATCACAACCAAAGGAATTCAAGGTGCACCCGATGAACTGCATCATCCGTTTTGTGGAAATTATGGAGCAAGCCTGGGAGCAGGCATCAAGGAGAGGGCAAATGCACAAAAGATCCCACTGGGTCGAAGTGCATCCGAAAGGGCCCTCATCTAGATAAGATAATACCTAGGTACCTAATTCATGCTTTGTCTGGCAAGGGCATGACATTCACACAAGTGTTCCTTTCGTATCCGAAAGCGTACCCGACCCGCCTTATGGTTGGGTTGGTCGAACTTTAGCTTGAAATCACGGAGCTGGTTGATTAAGCAGACATCGTAGCCTATGGTGGCGATTCCAGCGTAAGTCCAAAAGTTGCGCGTTAGTCCCAAAAAGCTCATTTATAGGTATATTTCAAAAGATCGGATAAGTGTCATTGCGATGAGGCATGATTCATTACTGTTATAAATCAAGTGTTCCCGCGTTTTGAGTACACGTTTATTTACATTACATCTCGGGGTGGATATATTCGGCTGTTGAAGCGGAGTTATGGCGGAGTTAGTGTTTAATTTCTGCCCACTGCGATTGGAGCTGTCTCGTTACTCAGAGCTTCAAAGTGACTGGATTGTTCTTGCATCAATTAGTTTGGTATTTATTCTTAAATGCGGCATTAGCTTTCACTTTCTGATTCTGGAATCTGGGAGAATTTGAAAATATACTCGTAGTGTCCGAGCCGAACCTCATAGGATAAAATAAATCCTAAAGACTTCAATGGCTCTGGCACCTTGACTATCCTTGACTATCAGAGCTTCCAAGGATGCGTTGTGATGAGAGTGAGGGACCTAAATTTGTCCTTTGCTACCAAAACAGCGAATCCTGAAATCGATAAAGGGTCGGCGACGCACTTGTTGATTTCTCTAGAGTTGTGAACGTCCAAATGCGGTGTCCGTGTATTATCAGGGCCTTTTGCTTTTATACCAGCGTGACAGAATGCAAAGCGTGCCATACACTGTTGCCGAGGTAACGATACTATTCCTGTACGTTACGCGAGTACTGGCTGTTTGTTTTCCAAACGAGAAACAATTGCCGGCCAGTTGGAGTCAAGGTCGGAGATTAAGAAAAATACGTTCGATTTTCGAATCCATCAATATCGCTATAAATCTTTAACTCTTTAACCGACTTCTCCGTCCGATTAAATTAGAATTAGACTGTACGGCCATTAAAACGTCATGTTAAACTGCCATATCGACGGTGAAGTACCATGAACTCCTAACTAACCTTTTGACGATTTGGAAAAACTGTACTATTAACCGTAATATTAGGTTGTAAACTGTAAAATTAGGAGTTCATGGTACTTCGCCAACACGCGGGGCCGCGCTCTTTTGTTTAGTAGTATGATATTTAATTAGATACATAATTTTGATTTAAATTTAATTTTCTTTTTGCAATTTTTTCGCTGTAGGCGTGAAAAGCACTGTGTTAAACCTCGGCTGAAAGTGCAATAGATATCTGTTGCTTCCTTTCTAGCCTCTACGAGCAATGTAATTTCTCAAATATGCAAGAAATATTGACGTTGTGTTCATAATTTAGGTTTTGAAGTAAGTATCACGTTCTAGGCGCAACGAGACGAGAGATCCGTATTGGAATTTTCGAAATAAACGACGTTACTTTTATTTAATCGTATGGCATACATTATTCGGCCTTTGAGTTTATCACTTTTTAGTACCACCCAGGGGACACGTGCAGGGTTGTGGTAGGTAGCTCCGAGGAGGGCGCTCCTAGCGGGATTGCCTAAGCCCGCTTAGGATGCGTTGGGGAGGGACCGCAGAAGAAGTACTCACGCGCTATCTTCTGCGGCCGAGGTGGGATCGCAGGGGGAGAGGCGTGTTGGTATAACGGTGCGCCACTCTCCCTACCCCCTGCGAACTTGGCGCTGAAGCGGCATTGGTGGGACCGCAGAGGAAGAGGAATGCCGGTATTACGGTGCGCCGCTTTCCCTATCCTCTGCGGCCGAGTCGTGGTAGGTGGCGGAACCACAGACCTGATCCGCCACCGGGTGCTGGATCTTCCGCACCCATGATCTCCTCGTAGCGGACTCAGGGGGGTCCGCTACTGAACAGGTGGAGATCGAGGAGGCAGGTGCGCCAAAACATCTGGCGTGCCTCACGTGGAGGGCCCCCGGGCATCCGCGAAGGAGCCGCTTGTGGGCGGCTGCCGCCGGCGGGGTCGCGGATGTGTGCGCAAGCGTTCCCGTGACCTCGCCACGAGGCGGCGAGGTGGCAAGTGGGGGGGTTTTTAGTGGGTACACCGTGAGTCTCATTAGCCCATACGGGAGTCCCACATAACTCGGGTCACCCCCTGCACCCGGGTGGTATGCGTAACGCATTTTCCCCCCTAAACAAAAAAAACGCACGACGCAAGTGACAGTTGTCCCCCCTTTGTCGAGTGAGTGGGCAACTCGACTATTAGAAAGAAAGAAAGAAAGAAAACATTTATTCGTGGACAAAACAATGGGTGTAAAAAACAAAACACAGAACGTAAAAATAGCAGGGTCCACGAAAAGGCCCCGACTCAGCATGGTGCTAACCTAGAAGGCCAGCGCTTCTTAAGCAGAGGTTCTTAAGCCGCCCGAAGGCCTCTAACTCGGCTTAACGACTACTGTCACGACGTTACTCGCAAACCCAGTATTACAAATTTAATAGTAATCTGTAGAGGCGTTTTCCAGAACGCGATTACTTATATTATATAAACAAATTGTTCGTTTCATAGTACGAGTAGGATAGTTCTCGAGCATGCATAGTTAGTCGTTATTAACCGAAGCGCGGCAGCCATCGTTTAGGTGCGCCCGCGCTTGAATTATGGAGCACCCGCCGCGACACGTCATTCCCCGTTTGTCACTGACAGCTCCAGCTACATTGTTGCGAATAGGGAATGCAATCTTGTGAGATTTGAGACCTAGCCGAGATCTCGCGATGCCACAAAGCCAGTATCGCGAGATTTCAACATTTACGAGATGTCGCGGGATTGGGCGTTTTTCACTGAAAACGTATGCAAATGCTATGAATTATCATTTATAACCATGTGAAACAAAAGTAAAAACAGCATGTGGTGGTTTGTAATATCCCCTTTATTCAAAAATACAACACAAATAGGTACTATTTATTTAATATTAGGTATTTATGTAACCACCAGGTTTTAATATAATTAAAAGTAATACAATTTTAGTCAAATAATTGTATATGTTAGTCTGAAATAAACGATAAAATAATACATATATAAATAGTAGGTTTTAATTTGGCAGTCAGATGAAACTTTTGTCATAGTGTCTTAAATATACGAAAAAATCTCGTGGATCTCGTACAAAAATTGTACGAGACTTAGTCTCGTAAAATATGGACGAGATCTCGCGAGACCGTGATTGCATTCCCTAGTTGCGAAAATTACGAGCGCATTATTTTAACGACCGGCTTAGTGGCGTTCCTAACCTTTTCACTATTGTTTCTTACCCCGTGACCTACTATAGGGAAACTGATTTAACCCACAATAAAAATGTCTTACGGAAGTTTAAATAAGTATTGTTTCCGAGTCTTACATGTTCTTTATCAGTATTTATTAATTTATTTATTATTTAGCAATTGCAGACGCAGAGACTTGACTAAGGAAACATAAATTGCATCCGCAATAAGATTGCGGAATCTGTTAGTAAAATGCTCTCCAGACGTATCTGGAGGATTAGTCACACAAATTCACTGTCGCTTTTAGTCGCGGCGGAAATGAGCTCGGCGTTTCTAGGTTTCAATTCTGATACTAAATAGTGTTTGAAGATTCACTAAGTAGTTAATAACTAGGTAGGTACTAGAATATAGTTTCCATGACAACCAAGTTCTATTGATCGGGTCTGTGAATAAAATGACGACTTACGATTGCAAATAGGTACATGGGTCACTTTAAAAATCAAAACTTCTTGTTGCCTGTGTCCTGTGTGGAAAAAATGTGGGCCATAAAAAATGTATGAAAAAACCTGTTATGTATTATTAAATACATATATGGCGGAATTAACCTCGCAAGTCCCGGATTGATACCTACCTAGGTATGCGATTTTGTATTTGGAAGCTTCGTTAATTCCATTGGAGCTCGAAAATAGATTTAATTTGTACTTGTACCAGTACGCGGTGCCTTAAAAGGCTATATTACCTACCCTCAATAGTGATTCAAACCAAAACTGGGAATTAATCGATGGGTATGGGTTTGCGAAACAATATAAGGAAAACAAATAGCTCGTCCTTAACTTACGGTAATCTTTGCTTACGGGAACACCAGAGACATATTCATATTCATTTATTGCATTTATGGGTTTTACAAGATTTTATAAATAATTACATCTTCCAGCATAAACCCCGTTAGGGCACAGCAATATTATAAAATACTTACTCTATCTAGGACTTAAAAACTGAACACACTAGCAATATTAAACCTTATAACTTAGATAAGTACTCCTTCACATTATAAAACAAGTTTTCAACCAGGAAATTCTTTAGTTTCCTGTAGAATAATGATTCTTTCTCTATATTTTTCACACATTTGTTTACTAGCTTATATACCTAAATGGATGAAATATGTATGTAAACGAAGGAGGGGTTTTGTAAGGTTAATTACGAGCAATCTTAGTGGTGTTCTATAATGAAAATTCACTAAGCGTTAAACCCAATTAAAAACCGAAAACTCTATTTTTCGCCTTTTGGTTAAAGATAGATACGATTAAATCTAAATGTAAAGCCCTCTCCAAATTCCTGATCAATTCCTGCCCTTTGTTTTCACATCCAACTGTGTCATATAAAGCTGGCTATTAATTTGTAATCCTGACATAATCTGGGTGTAAACTCGAATTTTCTTACAACGATGCCCGACCAAAGTATAAATAGATGGGCCAACGTTTCGTGATGTTGGTACCACCGGCTGATATGATATTTTAAAGCTATACTACAAGTACGGACGCGAAGACGTTTGCGGGTCCCAGTATCCGGGTCCTGAAAAAAGTTGAATTAGTGTATGTGGTGTTGTGATATTGTGCGCGTAAGTTTTTAAATTTAGAACGTTATTTTTTTAAGTTCGTGTTTAGGTGGCTTTGCGTGTAATTTGATGCTGGTATGGAATGATTGTTAGCTTATAAAGTAGCGCAATATTCGAGTATGTGCCATTCAAAACATAATTCGGTGGAGCTATTTAAATATGCATCCGTGCAACAAATGTTGAGGTCTTTTATTATTTTACTTTTCTTTGATATGTCTACTGTTAGGTACTGCGTTTAATAGTGCGTAACATTTAATACTTATACTTACTAACATCAATACATAGTATAAAACAAAGTCGCTTCCCGCTGTCTGTCTGTCTGTCTGTCCCTAACTATAAAACTACGCAACGGATTTTGAAGCGGTTTTTTTTAATAGATAGAGTTCAAGAGGAAGGTTTATATGTATAAAACATGCATGTATTAATTGTATTATATATATAAACCCGTGAGAAGCCGGGGCGGGTCACTAGTAATTCAATAAAACCTTCTGGTAAAGTGCGAATTTCCTAACCGGAAGTCGGTTACCTGAAACAGGTCTAGGTATGCTTCTGTTAAGTCTCTATACAACTATCGACTGTGTACTTAAATTATTTTACTGTGCAGTGGCGGTGGCAGATTTTAAAACTCTTAGTCTTATGGGGTATCTAGGTTACCTATTTATAAATCCTTTATAATATAACATTGATTATTAACAATTAATTACAGCCATGTGATATTAGAGGTTTTTAGGTGGAAGGTGTGGTACGTTGCCAATGAGTAGACAGGTGAAGAGTGGCTTATAGAGTCCTTTATTTAATATATTACCTATCTATTTATACACGTTAGGTTGCGCTGAACAAGCAATATGCGTTTATGTAGCAGTAAACTATTGTGTTACTGCTAAACACTAAATGTGGTCAATCGCCATACTACACCTCCCCCGAAAGTTCCCTTCACCCCCGGGGTGGCAGAAAAAAAACAAAACGCATGTTACTTGCTTACAATGTTTGTTAGAATCCTAAAAAAATATATCAGGGGAACAACTTGTATACTATAATTACTTATATTACGTTTAAACATTTCATTAAAAATCCAAAAATAAAAACAAAGTTGGTTTCCTCTGTATAATATTAACTAGTGTCACTGTTGCAAATTTATAAAAATATATTGATTTAATAGTAATCTTGTCTTTAAACTGAAAATATTATTTGTGTTGTAATTAATTGTTAATTTATTAATTGTTAATTTATTCATGAAATATGTTCTATCTTTTATATCTTATAATTCTCGATCTCTAGTGTATCTTATAATTCATAGAAAGTACGCATTGTTATATCTTTTATTTATCCTTATCTTTGCATTATACGTATCTATAGTTTTTGTTATTGCGGTATCGGTACTCAATTAACAAACTCATGTAACAAACAATTATTTGAAATCAGATTAGGCTTCTCTACAAAAAAATATTCCGGAAGTCACGTGATACATTTTGAACTGTACCCCTATACAAGAATGCGAGCAAAGAAGTATCCACTACAAAAAAATTTGACCTCCATGTTCAGTGCTTTACAATCACTGCCCAGAATTAGACCTCCATGTTCAGTGGTTTACAATCACTGCCCAGAATTAGACCTCCATGTTCAGTGGTTTACAATCACTGCCCAGAATTAGACCTCCATGTTCAGTGCTTTACAATCACTGCCCAGAATTAGACCTCCATGTTCAGTGCTTTACAATCACTGCCCAGAATTAGACCTCCATGTTCAGTGGTTTACAATCACTGCCCAGAATTAGACCTCCATGTTCAGTGCTTTACAATCACTGCCCAGAATCGCTAATACGCGCTACGCTCGTAACCGATCCCGTGGCTTTCCCGCTAAGTAGCGGAAAGCGCCTACGGCGTAAGCACAAGCTAGGCTGGTTTCTGGCAGTGAAAGTGTTAATCAAGATACTATTCATGTAATAAATCCCCATTGTCGAAAAACAAATAAACTGATTTCGTAGACTCTGAGCCGTGTCGTGTAGGTAACAAGCTGGAAAAGCGTAAAACCATAATAATATACTCTTATGCTGGTGTTAGCTATGTACGGGTAGGTAGAAATATAGTATTGACAGAACCTCGGGATCCGACCCCTAGCTGAGGGGTTGGAGAACGAGGCGGAGCCAGGGGTTGTTCGCATGGCTAAGGGAGCTCAGCTTAGCCCAGGGTTTCTTAAAGTGGGGTCCATGGATCCCTTAAGGGTCCGTGACATGATTGCTAGGGGTCCACGGCCACTTCGCTCACTCTTAACGTTTTTGATTTTGAGTGAGATTTGATATGAGTTTTTATTCAACATTTTCTTCGACAGGGGTCCGCGGTATTTTTCAAATGCTGAAAGTGGTCAATGCCTAACAAAAGTTTAAGAACCACTGGCTTAGCCCAAGGAACAATCGTGCCAAGTGGCGTTGCCTGAGGCAAAAGTGCATACTCATTGCGACTAATTCCCTCACTATCTAGGCTTATTCAGACTCCTCAGAACAGCAGTCATGCCAGTCTTATTAAATTAGACTCGAGTATATATTTTACAAGATTAGCATGTGTGTTCCGATGACCGTTGTATTCCTACTAATCCGATACTATTGAACGAGCAATATTTGTATAAAGATTGCTTATCAAGTGCTCGAAAACGGGTCTAACGATTTTGATGAAGTTTGATATGTAGGGGTTTAAGGGGGTGACAAATCGATCAAGCTCATATCTGGGAAAATTCGGTTTCTCTGTATTTTTATCCGAGCCATCACATACATCGGTAGGTGTTCAAAAATATCGGCACATGCACCCTAATACTTACCTTGAAAATAGAGGTGTGTTCCGATGATGTATGTGATGGCGACTGAACTTGATGTAGATGCAAAAGTATAGCTTTAAGGATGATTCACGCTAGGACGGGCCGTGTCCGGCCCGGGCCGTTTTCTAAGAAAAACGTCGGCGTTTTTGCGCGGCCGAGCCATACCGAAGCCAGGACGAGCCACGGCCAAGGCTCGGAAGCGGCTCAGTGTCGGCACGGCCCAGTCGCGGGCTTGCGTATGGTTCGGCCGCGTAAAAACGCCAACGTTTTTCTTAGAAAACGGCCCGGGCCGGACACGGCCCGTCCTAGTGTGAGTCATCCTTTACGAGTATAATCTTGATGACGTTTTAATGAGATGAATGAATTAATTATATTTATTTCAGATTAAAATTCATACAAAGATATGGATTATATTATAGGTAATCTAATAAATAGAAGATGCATAGTTCTAAATAATTTTGTTAGTAAACAATTAATGATAAAATATTCAATAAATAAGTAAGTATTCAATAATTACAATAATATTTGCGGGCATCCCGAGTGAAATGTGCTCTGAAGATAGTTAAGAGCCCTAGAATGTTTTATCCCGGAAATCATCGTCAAAAGGGACAAAATGAGGTTTAGGTACCTAAGTGTTGTATGGGAATTTACTAACGATTCTAGACAAACAGAATCGCGGGCATAGCTAGAAGCTGTATACTTTGGCCGTTCGTTATTTTGTCACATAAATACAGTTAAACACGAACGCATATCCGAGTCTAAATCCAGAGTAGAAACTGTTTCTCATTTCTCACTTTGTAAATATAGGGATTGCGTATATTTTATACTTATAATGGGAATAGTTGCTATTGCGTAAAGCAGTCGTAACGTAACATTTCTGTTTGTCTTATTTTAACTTATAACCTATTGATTCTACTGTTTTTAATCTCCGAAGAGGTGGGTGAATATTCAGCGTTTCTGTTTTGTCACTATCATCTCAGCAAATATTATGCAATTACTTAATGATCTGAGTTTTTTTAAACATAGTCCCTACTGGGTTTTAGTTCATCAAAAGTATCACAGGTAGTCCTAATTTCGGGGAGATAATCGTGAGAGGATAATGATTTTAGAAACGAGCATAATAATCACCGGTGATTCACCCGGTTGCTATAATAGTTAAAGCAATGACGCGTATAGGTAGTTGCGGTATCCAAGAGGCAACCGGATGGCTCGATGTATTTGAGTTCCCGAAGTGTTGTGAAAACGCCCGCAGCAACCCGAACCGAGCCAACTTGGACTGGGGCGTACGAAGTATATGTTCTAATTTAATCATATAACAAGGCAATTAATAAAAACAACAATATATGTTAATAATTCTTTGGTGTAGGTCTTTGGTGTATTTTTCCAGTTGAATATATAAAATATGTAGCTTTGTGGTACCGTAAAATGGGTTGAGTTGGGTCAAAATAGACATTCAAACCTCGACAAAAGTATTTTAACATGTGGTGGCACGTTGACTTTTATACTTACATAAAAAATGTTCCGGTCATATGAATTTTGTTTATTTAGGTAATGATTATTTATCTGTTGTTTAATTTCATAATTTTAACGATAAACATGTAAATAGTGGGAAATCCCACCTCACCCCAAAATGGAGTTAGAGGGGATAGCAATGGGGTGAGCTGGAATTATGAATGAAGAAAAAACTTTCGGCTTGTGAATTTTGAATTCGTTTGTCTCGATCCGCGTTCTGTCCCACTCTCATAGTTATCGCTTCTCTTCCGCAACCCTGATTCCACTCCTGAGGGGTAATCACGTAACGTTCCGAACGCGCGTCGGTACAATTTAACCGTCAATCTTCCATATAAAAAGTGACATTTAGACCTACCCGACGTTCGTACAATGCGTTACGTGATCGACCTGCAGGCCACATATCGCTCACTTCTAGAGACTCCACTTTTTTCATGTTATAATTTGGCTCCGTGTTGCCGCAAGATAAGAAAATATATCTAGGAGTATACAAAATCACTTTTAGGGCAACCTGAGCCAGAAAATCAAAGTAGCAACTGAAAACATTCGCATCCCTAACTGCCCCCGCAATCCATATTCACCCCATTTTACGGTACAGATATCCTATATCGGTACAAGATATCCTATTGCGGGGGTAGTTAGGGATGCGAATATTTTCAGTTGCTACTTTAATTTTCGGGCTCAGGTTACCCTAAAAGTAATTTTATTACTCTTTTAGACCTAACTTAATAGTCGGTATACTTACAGTCAGTATTAAATTGGCGCAGTAGTAATATCATACTTTACCGTCATTATTTCACCAGAAGTTATTGCCACATTTTAAAAGGAAAATGGCCAGTTAGGCGATTCTTGATGCGGAAAAAAAAGAAAAGAACAGTATCTATTGGGCAATAAACATTTATTAAAAGCTTGTCAGAGACCAGTTAGTCAACGAGTATCTTCGACATCATTTAGCACTCATTTAAAATCAACACCACTGTCACTGCGCATCAAACGGGAATAAAAAAAAGGAAAACTATTTTTCAACCACCAACTTATCTAACAACGTGGATAAATTTGGAACTACAGTATTCTCACAGAAGTTTCTCCCGTTGTAAAGACAGTGGCGCCGCGGGGAACGGAAAATGTAAATGGTAGTTGTGGAAAATAAAAATACAAGACTAACTTGCCTCTGCGCATGTCAGCACCTGTCAAATTAAATCTTGACAGGAGAATTTCACATTTGGCTTTCGCTGGTCACTGTAAATTTCATTTTTCCGTTGCGCGAAATGTACCAATAAAGCAAAACCTTATTTACAACGCTTTCAGTTACAAAATGATTAATGTTGTATTTTCGTTTGCACGTGACAATTTAATTTAAAAGTCAGCTTTAAATATTTAGGAAGTCATTGCATATAACCTCTGATTAGCGAGAACGGACAAAAATGCATTTCAAAATGAGTCAGTCAAAGACTTTATTTATGGTGAAACTGAAAATGAGAAAACAAAGACATTACTTACCTACTTGAAAGTTCCGTTGTGAATAATAGATACATACTAGACGTTGAATAGGGTCATTTCGCCGGTTGGCGATCACCTAATTTCATGTGCCGGTTAGCGACCACTTAGCTGACTTGGTGAACTGAAAGCATATTTTCTAGTTTTTTTTGTAAATTCCTATTCCATAACTACAAACAATAAGGCATACGGCTGACTGTTTCAATAGGCTCTGTAGAATTGATGTTATCTTCAATTGAAAAAACCATGTTCTTCAAGTGGTCGCTAATCGAAGGTGGTCGCGTAACCAGCGAAATGACCCTATATTATGTGTGTAAAATCTGCAATACCCTTTCATGTAAAACGGCCTTGCTCTCAAAAAGTGTTCTTGGGATGGCTTCAATAATTTTCAATAAGTTGCCAAGAAACATTTTAAACGCAGAAAATTTGATGATGTTTAAAAAGAAACTGTTTGCTCTTCTAGTGGAAAAGGCATACTATTCAATTGACGAATATAGAAAAGATACATTTTGAACTCGCATTATGTATTAAAAAAAAAGCACGCTGCATGAAAACTTATGTTTATATTGACCATTAATTGAAGCCTTTATTTTGTTACACCTTCGGGTAAGACATAGCGATACCAAGCTGCATTTATAACATCTTTATAACCTGTGTTTTGACAAATAAATACTTTGAACTTTGAACTTTGAACTTTGTCTATACCTACTACAGATGAACATAATCGACTTACCTAGGTACTCAAAAATAGCAACTTTGAGTTTTTTTAATCATATTTTAATGTTGCCTAATAGTAGGTACATTTAACAAGCTCTACATCTTGAGATTAATCTCTTGTTAAAAAAAAATGTTAATGTACAAATGCTCTTTCCGTGGATCCTTCATGTAATTTGACGTCTATGCCTCACGGCCTCGCCCGTGACGTCACGATTGGAACACGCGTATCACGGCCTCGACCTCCAAGGGCGACCTTAGGTCCAAGGACGACCTTGGAGCAAGGCCGCCCTTGAAAGGTCGCAGGCTCGGCCTTCGCTCGAGGTCCTTGCGAAGGCCGCGTATGCCCGAATTGGGACGGTGCGGAGGTGAAGGACAGAGAGATGTTATGATTTTATATACCTTTTATTTTATCTAAATTTAGTCTAGACTTTCTCCAAAGACAAGTATGTATGTAATGTTGACAAAAGAAATATTGAACTAAGAACTAAAAGTTCAAGGTCAAAAAATAGGTTTCATACAAACTTTTTTTTGTTATTTTTAAGCTTCATCATACCATCCCACCCAAACCCCTCTAAACCAAAATGCAAACACACGAAAAAGGGTAGGTATCTACCTATATGTACAAGTTACAACGTGTTACAAAACACCCCGTTAAAAATGTTCTAATTCTCATAAATTAGTCATAAATTTGTAATTTGACTCTTTATAAGGGACCATTTAACCCCCTTTCCGCTTTACGAAGGGTGTTGTGTTTCGGCGGTTCCGGGGCAAGGGCAACCTACCGAATTCTACACAGGACTTGACGACACAACAGAGCCACGCTGTTATTATGTGGCCTCAGTAATTAGTTTTTAATTTTGTAATTGTTTTGTATTGTATGTTAGTCTTTAAGGTATTTGTTACTATGGGCCTTAGACGCCTGAAATTACTGGGGTTTAAAATGCTGGTTGTATGTAGTTGACTTTTTTTGGTCTTATAGGTACCGGTATTCTTTCCAAGTCGGTATCTCACATAGTATTTCATATTTTTTTAGTCTGACTCTTCTAAAATTTCAGCATTACCTTATACCTATCGTAAAATTATCGTGAATTGAGGACGTTAATACCGGATTTTCGACCACCCTAATAAATGTAGATTGGAAAAGCAAACTTTGACCAATGGATAACTATGGAACCCTAAACTGCGCGTGCCCTGTCACGCTAAAACGAGTCCCTGTCCATAGAATACTAAATCACTTTGTATGTCTATTTTTGAAAGTATCTCACGATACAATTTTGTGGCAACACAAATGTGATTCATCGAAAGTGAAGCATTAGTCCAATTTGTACTGGAACAATATGTCAGGGCGAACAAGACGTATGACAGGAATAATAGCTTTATTATTACACGGCTCAGCGGGCGTGACTACAAACATATGTCAAATTTCGATTTACTATTATATATTTGTTGAAGAAAATCTTATACACACGGCTGCCAAATGATACTCCAGGCAAAATAAGTTTTCAAATAACATTAATTTATAATAGCGTTTATTTCATTTTAAAACGATATTATACGATGCTTTATTCAAGAATCCAACAAACTGTCCATCCGGAAGTAATCTATAATCTTTAAGATTTCAAAAAAGCATAAATATATTTTTTTTGTATAATTATTTTGAATATCATAGAGCAAATGTAAATGAACCAAAATAAAGATAAAACCATTTATTCATATTTTTTCTGACTTTTTAGAAGCTAGTTAAAAAGTTATAATTTTTTTGATGCTGAAATTTTGCTGGATTTTGTCGCTAGGTAACTATTTAATTGATATGATATCCATTACAGTGAAAAAATCTGCTATCATAAATTTTTTCCAAATTTGTCATTTTTTCCGTACTAAGTTGTCAGTTCATTGGCTGGAATATGAAACTAGTTGCTTTTCGTAGTGTTTCTGCACGACTATCACAAGTCGGCCCGCGAGCTGTCGAAGTGAAGTTTTTTTTTTTTTCCTTCATAACTTCCTAAGTTGGGTCTCAGTGACGTGTAGACTATCCGTCCATAAGAGGGCGTTCATGTGCACACGTGGTAAATAATTGTGATTATTACAATTTTACGATGTTTTAAAAAGGAGGCCGCTATGCACTGTATTTTGTATTAAAGTATATTTTGAATACATAACAGTTTTTACGTAGCTGGATTGGTCAATATATGCGTCCAAAGTTAAAACGGCCGTTTATCTTATCAGTTCAATCTGGGATGTTGTTATGAACGCGTTGACGCGCCTCACCCCACCCGTCACGTCTAACGAAACTAGACCTCTACCTACGCTTGGTTACAATAAATCGCGGCGTCAAGATATATTAGTGTTGACGGGTAAGGTGAGGTTAAAACAAGTTACAGAATACAAATAGTTGGTTGCATACATTAAAGGTGAGCAATGCGCAAACCGCTTCGAATCGTATCACATCTGAAACGTAAATATTAGTGTTGGATCGAAAGGGCTTTTAGCCATCAGTAAACAGATTTACGAGCATAGGTTAGTCGATCGTTCGGTGCAGTTACATAAATAATTCGTTAACCGGTATTTATGAAGTGGTTGTGGTGTGTAATAATAATAATTATTAATATTAATGGCTGCGGTAAATAAATATAGTCTTGAAAAGCTTAGTGCACGTGTTTTAACGTGTTTGATGTATTTATTATTTGAACGGGGCAGTTTTCGGAAAGTTTCCGCAGTCTTCGGCATGCCAAAGCGTCCTTCGGCATGCCGAGGCTACCGAGCCGTGCTATGCCGTGCTGATAATGAGCGCCGGGCCTTATAACTGCCATGCCTGATAGGCTGTTACCTGGCATGCCCAAATGAAATTAAATAATTTATTTGCCAGAATACGGTTACAATATCTTAAAAATAATAGATAAACCAACGTATCCAACCTGAATGCAGGTGTGCAAATTTGTACAAAGTCACTGTCAATATATTTTAAATTGTATTGTCTGAACACTCCACGATGTCAAGACTTAAGGATGGCTCACGCTAGGACGGGCCGTGTCCGGCCCGGGCCGTTTTCTAAGAAAAACGACGGCGTTTTTGCGCGGTCGAGCCATACCCAAGCCCGGCTGAGCCACGGTCGGGCCGTGCCGACACCGGGCCGCTTCCGCGCCTCGGCCGTGGCTCAGCTGGGCTTGGATATAGCTCAGAGGCGCAAAAACGCCGTCGTTTTTCCTGGCCCGTTCTAGCGTGAGTCATCCTTTAAATACTAACTTACAGCTATTTGTTACATACCTATTACTTTCTTGTCAAATACTCCTTAATACTATAAAAACATTGTTCATGCAGCCATTTGGTCAAAGACGCATAGGCAAGGCTAAGAACGCCTCGGCATGTCTAAGACTCCTTGTTATGCCTGAGAACACCTTGGGGATGCATCGGTATTCCTAAGCACACCTCGGCATGCCTGAGGACGCCTCGGCAATAATTTCCGTTAGTATGCCCCATAGCTAATAATTTCCGTTAGTATGCCGTTAGTATGCGCATAGGTATGCCGAAGGATCCCTTGCCGTGCCTTGCCGATAGTGGACCCCGGGCCTCGCATTGCTTTTTTTAGGGTTCCGTACCCAAAGGGTAAAACGGGACCCTATTACTCCGCTGTCCGTCTGACAGTCTGTCTATCTGTCTGTTAACAGGCTGTATCTCTTGAACCGTGATAGTTAGACAGTTGAAATTTTCACAGATGATGTATTTCTGTTGCCGCTATAACAAAAAATACTGAAAAACAGAATAAAATAAATATTTAAGGGGGGTCTCATACAACAAACGTGATTTTTTTGCCGTTTTTATAGATAATGGTACGGAACCCTTCTTGCGCAAGCCCGACTCGCACTTGGCCGGTTTTTGTAATACGATGGCGAACAAGCATACTTGATGGTAAGCAGGCTGCGGCTGCGGCTCCAGAAGAGCCCGAAACGCGTAAGCGACCCTTTATTCACTTGAGGACTCGCTGTGTTGACAGCTAGAAAGCAAGCAGCTTGATTGCACAGCATGATTTTAGTGATGTGCTGGGATGTTCATAGGCGCTTTCCTCTTCTAAGCGGGAAAACCATGTTATCGGTGAGTGTATTTTAGACCTATGTTCGTAATTTTTTTCTATCGAGCGAAAATCAAAAACTCAGGAATGGAATAGCTATAGTTCCTCGAGAAAGGCCTCAAGATTGCTAATTAAATTTGGGGCAGCCGTATTATGATCCAAACAAGCGCTACGACTTTCCTTTTTCTGAGTCTACGTCGCCTTAAGAGAGATGGGCCTTCTATTATTACTTATTCAGTTTTTATAGTGCAGTATAATGTGCTACTGGTTCGCGGGAGTCCCTTGGATGCGAGAGGCGCAGGATCGATCACTTTCGCGCTCTTTGGGGGAGGCCTATGTCCAGCAGTGGACGTCTTTCGGCTGATATGATGTATATGATAATGTACTAATCGCACATTTAGTGGCCAATCGTCACATTCCATGCATTCGTGTCAGCGTGGGTGCCATGTTTACGTGTAACAATTATTATTGGATTATTGTATCAAGACAGCAGTTTAATTGCGGATGTGCCGCCACATCCACACGTAAACATGCATTCCACTGAAAATAGGAAGTAGTCAAGTAGACACCATTGAAGATAATTCAAGAACTTTTATTTTTAAAGAAAGAGAAAGAGGAAAAAAAACCTGTATTCGTGACAAAAAAAACATGAAACTACCTGTAGACGCACATGCACATTTGCCACGAAATGGTCACAACTCAGCGTAAATGCTAGCAAAGCCAGCGCTGCTGAATAAATTAAATACGATTGTAGTGTCAAAATTGCAGGCACTTACTATCTTCCGATATAATTCAATACGAGTGGTCAATACCACACGTTTTTCCATTTTCTATGGCTTTCTTACCTAACTAAATAATATGGCTAAAGGCCTGCAATTTAGACACTACCACCGTATTTTCCTTCATAATTTTCAAGCGCTAGAAAGTCAAAAAGCTTGCATGAAATTTTTTGGAAATTTTTATTTTTATTACTTTTATACATGCGAATTAAACTGTCTTTCGCAAAGGCCCCCTGAGGCTGCCACTTCTTACTAATAATAATAATAATGACCTCAAGCAGTTTGCACCGAATAGACATGACCTGTTGGAACTACTGAAAACAACAGAAGTCTTCAGTAGCGCCATCAAAATGGAATTTGGTGTCGATAAGTGTGCCGTTATGCATGTACAGTCGCCATCACATACATAGGTACACTATAGGTGTTCAAAAATATCGGCACATGCACCCTAATGCCTTGAAAATAGAGGTGTGTTCCGATGTTTGTGACGTGCTTGTTTGCTCCGATGTATGTGATGGCGACTGTACAGCAGGGTAGAGTTGTAAATTCAACTTTACAACTTTCTGAGACAATGTCCCTCAAGTCTATCTCCGAAACAGAAACCTATAAGTATCTTGGTATGTCACAGTCATTGGGTATTGAGGGTGAGGCCGTAAAGCGGGCGGTGAAGGAGCGCTTCTTTTGTCGCCTGACAAAAGTACTTAATAGTCTTTTGTCGGGCGGCAACAAGGTGCGCGCCTTCAACTCACTTACTCCTTTGGCGTACGAAGATGGACTCAGACTGAGCTGGATGCCCTGGACCGAAGAGTTCGTGTACTGCTTACTGCGCATCGCATGCTACACCCACGCTCGTCTGTTATGATACTGTACATCTCGCGGAAGTGTGGAGGTCGCGGTTTTTTTAATGCCAAAGACCTCCCCCATCGCGAGGTGTGCAGTCTCAGGGATTATTTCCTAAGCAAAGAGTGGGGGATGCATCGCGACGTAGTAGCAGTATTCAGAAACTTGGCAAACGAGAACTGGCGCAGACTTAAAGTAATGAGCGCCGATGACCGCAGGGCGGTGTGGAGGAGCAAGGAGCTTCACGGGCGGTTCTACAAGGCCCTCACAGGGCCCGATGTAGATCTGCTCGCGTAGGTGAACTGGCTACGTTTCGGGGATCTCTTTGAACGAACATGACGAACAATTACCGGAGGTATATCCTGAAGGGCGGTACGGTCGACATTTGTCGGGCATGCTGCCGTCCCGGGGAGTCACTCAGGCATATTATCTCCGGTTGTGGTCATCTTGCTAACGGCGAGTATTTGCACAGACATAACCTTGTAGCCAGATTTATTCACCAGCAACTTGCTCTGCTATACGGTCTTGTAGTCTTTGAGGTGCCTAACTATAAGTACACACCTGCGCCAGTTCTCGAAAATGGTCGTGCCACGCTCTATTGGGATCGATCTGTCATCACGGACAGGACTATTCTTGCCAATAGGCCTGATATCGTGCTGACAGATTGATTGAAACGCCAGGCAGTGCTCGTCGACATCACCATCCCCCATGACGGGAACCTCGTGAAGGCCGAGAAGGACAAAGCCAGCAAGTACCTAGACCTGGCATACGAGGTAACTGCTATGTGGGATGTTGATTCGACGATCATCGTCCCGATAGTCGTTTCGGCGAACGGTTTAATAGCGAAGAGTCTCGACCATCATCCCAAGAGACTCTCGCTAGATGGCTGGATCAAGGGCCAGATACAGAAGGCGGTACTCCTGGATACTGCGCGGATAGTCAGGAGGTTCCTGTCTCTGTCGCCCTGACCACCGGTAGCTTAGGCCCCGCCTCGCTGCCGGCGGATTTTATGTTTTGTATGTATAGTTTTATATTTTACTTTTTATATAGTTATTGTAAAAACATAATCTAAGATAGAAAGGAAATAAAGAAAATAATAATAATAAACAATTACTACATAACTTAACGAATGGTGGATTTTATAGTTCCTATGGTCAGATTTTCCAGCAGTAGGACGTATATAGGTGGATGATGGTCAAATTGCCCAATATACCTCCTTCTGCCGGACACAGCGCCTCCTCTTATGGATGAGAGGGAAATGGGCAGTATTCCCCACGCTGGTCCAGAGCGGCAAATTGCATGTCAGTTCAATTTTGGGTGATTACCCATTTGAAAACCCATGTGAGATGACAATCTTTATTTGCCGTCGGCAACAAAAATGTCTATACTCATCAAGTCATCACCATCATACCAGCCGAAAGACGACCACCGCTGGACATATACCTCCCCCAAAGAGTGCCACAATGACCGGTCTCGGACGGACTCCCGCGATCTACTTACTCATAGTAGTCATAGCTTTCATTAAGAATTTATTCTGCAAGTGTTGGGGACTTCATGCAAACCTCTGAATTTCGTAGAACACGGTTTGCTACGCCGTAGCCCGTAGCATTTTAAAATGAGTTGTTAGGTGTCAAATTTACCAAAAATTATGAGTAGAGCCCATACAAATTTGACGTTTAAAGAACGCTCCTCCGACCGAGCGACCTTGGTCGGCACCGACCGTGTAGACAGTTGTTTGCAGCAAAATTTCATACTACAGCGGTCGGTGCCGACCAAGGTTGCTCAGTCGGAGGGGCGTGTTGGCGACCGTCTAACAGACGTTTTAAGATCACAGCTCATTACAGCCACCCGGTACCCGACCCGCACCGCCTCGTTCGGCGTCCACTCGTCGACAGGTGGTCCCCAGGCGTCCATGCGAACATAGTGGAGTAAAGCTCCAAAAAAGTTTGAGATAATGAAAAAAAAAAAAAATGTCGACAGGTGGTCATCGAGTGGACCTCGCGTCGTCAACGAGTGGTCGTCGCGTGGACAATATCTGACTTTTATACAACCATCTCAAAGAAAACATGCATATTGTGTAGAAATTGGCAAAAAGATCAGAATACTCTTAGAGATTTATTGGGCACCCTTTAATAACTGGCCATGTTATACTAATATACCTTAAATTAAATTCAAATTAAGTAAACTCTAAAAAAGGCCCAGGAGGCATTGTACCGAGGATGCTGGCGGCATTTCCTTGCTGAATTGCAATGCTGATGCGTTGCGCGAGAAAGCCGCCAGCTCTTCGGTCACCAGTTACCTACATTTGCCTACATCAACCAGACGTTTCGCGGCAAATAACGTATGCGCACTGGGACCCCACGGACCGAGGGTCTCGACACCAAAGGGTACAAATTGTACCCTCTGCCGAGGCCTCTACTTATATCTACAACGTTTACGTTTTCCATTTAAAACTCTTTGAGATAGTGGCGTGATTATGTTATGTACACAAGAGGCCATCAGTTTTTCCTTTCCCAAGTGAAGTACGAGTAAAACCTACGTTTAACAGCCAGATTACCCAAACCCACGAGAGTTGTGGACGCATCAATATACCACGTCGACGTTAACACGCTTTAAAACAACAATGATCATTACTCGAGCACAATCACGCCTGATGTACACATTCTGATTCTTATGTCGGTGGGGCAATGTTCAAAGTTGTATGGATATTTTTGGACTGGTACTTAGTGATTTACTGGTGCGCATTATCGCGGTATTGAAGCGCGGAATGTCAGTAAATCTGGTAGTGCGCAAGGTTAATGGCGGATTTAAACACTATATTGTTACGTAATTTTCGAAGTTTTAGATTTATTTCGGTCTTAATGAGTATTTTTGTATTGTTTTGGCTCAAGAAATTCGCTGTTAGTTTAAGCGTCGTAAATCACTACATGCCTAGTATAAAACAAAGTCGCTTCCCGCTGTCTGTCTGTCGCAACGGATTTTGATGTTTTTTTAATAGATAGAGTGATTCAATATTAAGGTTTATATGTATAATGCATGCATGTATTTATTGTTACATGCATATTATTATTAACTACAATAAACCCGTGCGGAGCCAGGGCGGGTCGCTAGTATATTTATAAAAACCTACAGTACTGCAATTCAGGGGGAGTTAAGTAATTCTTTTTCTATACCACGCTGGTGTGGAGATAGTTTTAATTCCGGGAAAGGACAAGGGATCCTTTTATTCCGAATTTCATACCCTAAGGGGCTGCAATGGGAGAAGTTTGTATGGAGGGACAATATAAATGGGTTCCACGCGGATGAAGTCGCGGGCAAAACCTAGTTGCACAATAAAAAGTTGGTAACTAACATTATATTTTTTTCACAAACATCATTTAATTCCTGGATTTGCGGAAAGCATTTGACACCGTCTCTCTCCCTATCCTTTTACAGAGACTTGAATCAATTGGCGTCAGAGGAAAACCTCTCAAACTGTTTGCTGATTACTTGTATAACCGCACACAAAGAGTAAAAATTGTAAATCACATAAGCTGCGAGCATACTATCTCCTTTGGCGTCCCACAGGGTAGCGTGCTTGGGCCCACCTTGTTCTTAATATATATTAACAACCTTACCAGCCTATCCACTCTCGGAGGTTGCGTGCTTTCATATGCTGACGACACTGTAATAATATTTAATGATAGGTCCTGGGAAGCAGTATATCAAAAAGCAGAAAGAGGCTTGAATATAATCTGCTCTTGGCTTAGACAGAACCTACTTACACTAAATACCTCCAAAACTAATTACATGTGCTTCTCGAAATATGAAAACACGCAGCCACCAAACAACTTAGAACTAATAATACATACCTGTAACACAAATTCCGGAAACTGTCACTGCTCAAAAATTGAAAAAGTAGCTTCTACAAAATACCTTGGCATAATATTGGACCAAAGGTTATCTTGGTATAACCACATTGAACACTTAAACGGTCGAATTAGAAAACTGATGTGTATATTTAAGATTTTAAAACATGTCGCTTCCAATGTACTCTTAAAACAACTATATTTATCATTAGCTCAATCAATAATGTCATACTGCATACCAATATGGGGAGGTGCTAGTAAATCTAGATTTATTGAAGTTGAGAGGGCGCAAAGGAGTTTACTTAAAGTTATTTTCCAAAAGCCCTTCAGGTACCCTACTACTGAACTGTACAAGGAATGTGAGTTACTATCCATGCGTAAACTATATATTGTACTTAGTCTATCGAAACTGCACCATACCTTAAGTTATGTACCACAAACTCAAACGAGGAGGAGGAAAGTCAAAGTTGCCCCTATGCCAGTCTGTAAATCTAATTTTGCTAGGAAACAATTTGCTGCGCAATCCGCCCTTTTATACAATCGCATCGATGCCCATTTAAATATTTACCCGATGCTGCTACATACCTGTAAGAAAGCTATTTCTACGTGGATAAAAAACTTAAACTATGAAGAAACAGAGATACTTTTAAGTTATGTACCTTAGTTCAACAAAATGTACAAATATGAACGGAAAATAAGTAATTAAATTAATAAATAGAAAATAACAGTGTATAAAATAAGTTAACATTGTTAAGTTAGTAATTGTGAACCAAACACACATACACACACACACACACACACACACACACACACACACACACACACACACACACACACACACACACACACACACACATACACACATACACATACACGCACACACGCACACACACACACACACACACGCACACGCACACATACCTACATTATATAATTAAGTTGCTTATATTAGTAGTATTTAAACTTAATTTATTTGGTTTTTGTTACCATCTCCGAGTGATGGAAGAGCGGGATCTTCCGATACAAGCATACGACATGCTTAATGGAAGGTTCCAACCTTGTTTGTTTTTATACCGTGTTAAAAAGTCAAATAAACTATTTTGTATTTTGTATTTGTATTTAAAACCACAGCATGCCACTAAATCTAAAGCCATTGTCTTCAAAATATATTTAAGTATAAAATAGAGGTAATTTGGACAGCAAAGCGCATTCACCTCATCCATTAGTTTTATTTCGAGCACCACTACTCCGTTATTTCTGTAAACTAGCGGAGACTGTATCACATTCTTCGAATCACACTGAATATATTATAATTAATCGTAATGTTTGTAACGTTTTTGACCCCGCAGAATGTTATTACCTACAAGCAAAGTTAATCCGATTCAAAAAAGAAATACCTATGTGTATGAGGAAAAACATTTATTTTCTAAAGTATATACAAGATTAAAATTAACATTCATTATCATCATCATCATATCAGCCGAAAGACGTCCACGCCTCGCCTTCCGGTACGTGGTCGCCACTCGGGAACCTTTTCGCCCAAACGGCCATCGGTTCTACGTGCAATGTGCCCCGCCCCGCCCAGCCGCAGGTGAGTGGGCGGGGCACAATTAACATTAACTAAATTATATTAAAACTAAGTTACATCAACCAGACGTTTGGCGCACTGGGACCCCACGGGCCGAGGGTCTCGACGCCAAAGGGTACAAAGTTGTACTCTATGCCGAGGCCTCTATATTTACTACGTTTTCCAGATCATCCTATTTGTATTATTTTCGCGAATTAACTGTACATGCGTAACGTCCGTCTCTCTTTTTACGCTCAAACCATTGATCTAAATATCTATGATGAAAATAAATATGGATTCCAAAGCAGGCTAATAGCTTAACCGTAACTTCTCGAACCTAGCTGGATGCAGTTGGCTAAAGACCGAGAAAAATGGCATGACATGGAGGATGCTTTTATATACCCGAACGGAGTACATATAAATTCAAAAAAAATCAAATAAGAAAGAAACAATTGTATAAAACATAAAATAACAACACTTTTAGATTTAGTAAATATGTACTAATACTAACAAGATGGAATAAATAAATAGTAAATAAACTTCTCGAACACGCGTTAGTTTATAAGGTTTATCAACCTTACATCCTAACGCGCGTTCGAGACTGACGGTCTTATTCATAAAAAGTTAAAACAGTGCTATAGCCTCGCTATAGCACTGATTCGCTAAAACGTGATTCATAAACGTCAAATAGCGCTGTTGGGTCCATCAAGCCTATTTTAACGGCTCGCTAACTTAACGAACCGTAGACCCTTCTTTAAACCTATTTTATCTCCATTTTAAGGATAAAAATGGCCGCCGAATTGAAAACAGCTGATTTTGACAACAAGTATTCGAGCTTGTGGAGCAAACTCTCAATACGATTTTGAACGTTTAAAGTTATTTTAATACTTTTTCAGTTTATTATGAAGTAACCAGACAAATAAATGAGTAAACTTACTCAAAACAAAGTTTATGAATCACACTTTTTAACAAACGTCAAATAGGCTTAGTGAGTGTTTTAACTAAAACGTTGATCAACGGTGTTTTAAGGATTTTTTATGAATAAGACCGTTAGAGAGTTACTAAGTTGCTTATTTACCTTAAGGTGGTTCGATTGCCATACAAAGCGTTAATTGACATTCGCAGGCTAACGGCGTGATATTTTAAGAAACTTATGTGACAAACTTTCAATTTACTTAGAATAATAGTTTTCCCAAAATATCACGTCCCAAACCAATTTCTCAAATTAATATAGTTTATTCTAGGAAAGGGGGAATTTGGCGCAAATGGGAAGACACTTTATGAAAGTTTGTTACATACATTTCTTAAAATACCACGGCGTTAGCCAGCGAATGTCAAATAACGTTTTGTATGGCAATCGAAACACCTTAACGCGCGTTTGTGACGGCAACACAATTTCTTCCGAAAATCATACCACAACTAATAATAAATGTAATTTTTATTTTAATTTATTTAATAGCCTTAAGTGTCCCACCGCTGGGCAAAAGCCTCCCTCTTTTTCTTCCACGTATCCCTATCCTGGGCAGTTCAATGTAATTTTTACTTTAAAAAAAATATTAAATCTATTTATTTCAGATAAAGTAGGTACTTAACTAAATTACATCATTTTGCAAATCCTAACCCTAACGACATCCGCGGTGTCAAGGAACCCGAGAGATCTCTTCACCTTTTTCATCCTCCTAGCGTTAATCCCGGTTGTGCCCTAAGTGAGCCCGGGGACCTTATTGGGATTAGACCGATTTCCTCACGATGTTTTCCTTCACCGAAAAGCTAAAGGTAAATATTGCCTGAAGTTAAACCACTACGCTACCGTAGCTTCAACCCACTTTTTATCGGGGGTAAACAAAAGAAATTCTACAAATTTACCTACTCAATACAATTTAATTAAACCAGTTTCTCAAACTTGGCCCGTAATACCAACTAAAATTATACGCTTTTAACTACCAAGTTCTATTTATTTCCTTTTCCCAGCGTGACACACGGAAGCCTAGATTTAATGTAATCCTTACTAAAACACGAACATTCTCCGCGGAGAAACTGTTTCGACATGGTTACACATTATAAATCTTCATCGTTCACGCTATTTTTCAGCGCTGAATTTAACTGAGCTTGGATAAGGCTGTGGTTATTTTGGGGCGTATTTTTTGGATTTATGATTAGAAGGACGGCGCGGCGTACATTATGGTTGGATATCCCGGGGGGCATTTTTTAGGGTTCCGTACCCAAAGGGTAAAACGGGACCCTGTCCGTCCGTCTGTCTGTCTGTCTGCCCGTCTGTCACCAGGCTGTATCACATGAACCGTGATATTTAGACAGTTGAAATTTTCACAAATGAGTATTTCTGTTGCCGCTATAAGAACAAATACAAAAAACAGAATAAAATAAATATTTAAGGGGGCTCTTATACAACAAACATGTTTTTTTGCCGTTTTTATAGATAATGGTACGGAACTCTTCGTGCGTGAGTCCGACTCGCATTTGGCCGGTTTTTTTTACTTTGGAGCGCTCGCCCCTAAGATAGCAGTTCGCTCCGTAAAAAATCGTGCCAATTCTTTTCATTAGGTCACAAGAGGACCTCTTTCTTATTTATATTGACGTGGCTCACTGAAAGCAAAAAAATACATACTTCGTAAAATCTGGTTAATTTTTTTGCTTGTACTTAAAAAGACGTTTTATCGATCAGCGATTGAGTCAACCAAAAAAAGTACATGTACACCTTTTTTTGGAAAACGCTCTGTTGCATCGGTAATTTATTATGGAGAGGTTTTCCGTAGGTATAGTTGAGGAAATATAATTACACAACACACATTGTATGGCGAATTGATGCAAATTATATTTCGTCAACCTTACATAAATCTTTCGCTCTCGATCCCGCGCCGCTTGGAATCTGGCGCAGACATATCTCTTCGCTTGTTCCAAAGCCACAGCCTTACAGCTATAGGCCGATAATTAAAACAAACAAGCATTTGATCACAAACATCGTATTGGAGATTTGTTACCAGATATGTTTTCATTATAGTTCTGGATTTTTCCTTATACTACCGGTATATGTATCTAATAAGGCAGTGATCGGATCTAGGATGCAATTTCCCGGGGTTTAAGTCCGTAATATTAAGATGGATATGACTTACAATCCCGCGACTTTTTTTGTTACTTACCTTTACAAAAAGGTAAATAACTTTT
This sequence comes from Epinotia brunnichana, assembly GCA_963854355.1. Lineage (NCBI taxonomy): Eukaryota > Metazoa > Arthropoda > Insecta > Lepidoptera > Tortricidae > Epinotia > Epinotia brunnichana. Next base: position 18,325,429 of record OY977959.1, read on the forward strand.
AATTTTAAGTAGTTTACAGTATAAAATTTACAAAAAATGTAAAAACAACAAAAATGTTTACAGTACCTACTGCATAGAATAGAATAACTGAACGTAACTTGTATGTCTTATCTTTTATGTATTTTTATTATTATTGTATGTTTACCAGGGTATACAAGTAAAAGTCATAATTTTTATTAGTTATTAGTATCACCATTTTGTTAATCTTATCACCAAGGCTCGAACTTTTAGTGCCGATGACGTTGCACTGCACCGCACATAAAATGCCTTCTAATAGTATATTCGTAAACAATTACCACTTATCAACCTCTTTTATTAGATGAAATGGCCACTTGAAATGAGCAGTATATAATGTCTTGACTGACATTGTCATTCAAATCGAGCCCTGCTTATCACATTCTCAACATATCGACAAATAATAATAATTACAGTTATAAATACCCATTATTAGACAATTCTAGTGTTCTTTAAGTGTGCAAATATTAAGTGACGTATTTTTTAATTTACAATAGCCCATTTCCCAAACTCCCGGGAAATCCGAGACACATCCACGATAACCATAACGTTTGAGGTCGTTCACCCCAAATTGCATCCTAGATCCGATCACTGCTATTATAATAAGTTACTAGATCTTACGTATCTAAATCAGTGATGTTATGTACATACATACGTTCTCTAGCACTCATTTATTCGCCTGTTTAACCCCCGGCGGAAAAGAGGGGTGTTATAAGTTTGACGTGTCGGTGTGTCTGTGTTTCTGTCTGTGTGTGCGTGTGCGTCTGTCTGTGGCATCGTAGCTCCTAAACGAGTGGACCGATTTGAATGCGGTTGTTTTTATCCGAAAGCTGACGTGATCGAGATGGTTCTTAGCTACGTTTTAACAAAATCGGTTCAGCCGTTTTTGAGATAATGAACTTTGAAATGAAAATGTTGGGGGTATTTAAATTTTTCTAAGTTATAGTAGTTATTTATGTAATCATAAACTAGCTGACCGCATATTCCAACTAACCTATATCAAACCTGAAAACTATCCTACATACTGCAGGCCAATCACGTAACGCATTGTAAGGAAAATAACAGTCGATTTGTCCTAACGCACGTTCGAAAAGTTACGTGAGTGTGGTGTTTTTTGTGCCTCTGGTGTTTTTTTAGGGTTCCGTACACAGCGAGTAAAACGGGACCATATTAGGTACTAAGACTCGACCGTCCGTCTGTCTATCTGTCTGTCTGTCTGTCCGTCTGTCACCAGGCTGTAACTCATGAACCGTGATAGTTATACAGTTGAAATTTTCACAGATGATGTCTATGTTTTATTGTTGTTATGTATTTAATTTTACCTACCATTGTTAATTAATTATATTTGTAAGCTCTGACATGTGAGAGCCCTTGCAGAATAAATATTTGACTTTAAATTCATCATCAGCATCATACTCGTATCAGCCGAAAGACGTCCTCTAACTGCTTGACATAGGCGGCCTCCCCCAAAGAGTGCCACAATGACCGGTTCTGCACCACCCGCATCCAGGGGACTCCCGCGACCTTTATTATTAGTATAGGTAACGGTATTTTTATTACAGTGTGCAGTTTGCATATTTACAAGCGATAGATTAAATTAGATTTATTTATTTCATAATATAAAAATCACTACATAGTATAAAACAAAGTCGCTTCCCGCTGTCTGTCTGTCTGTCCCTATGTATACTTAGTTCATTAAAACTACGCAAAGGATATTGATGCTGTTTTTTTTAATAGATAGAGTGATTCAAGAGGAACGTTTATATGTATTAATACATGCATGTTATTATTATTTGCATACATATAAATCCATGCGAAGCCGGGGCGGGTCGCTACGCTAGTACAATATAAATTAACTTCACTAGGTCAATTTACACGACTTTATAAAATATTATGATCGTCAAATAATTAAAAAAGAATCAAATTAAATTGAAATAAAAAAGTACAAATTATATACCTTTTTTTTTTTTTTTTTATATACCTATGTCATAATTTAATTATATACCTATGTCAACACATAAGTTAAGTCAACTAAATAATTTAGATATCTCAATAAAGTTTGTCAAAATTTAAACAATAATCACACTAACTACATTAAAATATAACTAATACAAAAACAAATCAATAATCAATGTCAAAATATTTAATATTTATAAAGTCATTCATCCTCCTAAGCGTTATTCCCGGTAGTGCCCCTAAAGGAGCCTGGGGTCCGCTTTGACACCTAATCCCAAGATTTGGCATAGGCTCAAGTTTTACGGAAGCCACTGCTATCCGACCTTCCAACCCAGAGGGAAAACTAGACCTTATTGGGATTAGACAGGTTCCCTCACGATGTTTTCCTTCACCGAAAAGCTGACGGTAAATATTCCGTACATAAGTTCCAAAAACTCATTGGTACGAGCCGGGATTCGAATCCACGACCGCCGCCGCTTGACAGCCGCATGCCTGAACTACTAAGCTACCGTAGCTTTTCATAAAGTCATTAACAGAATAAAAAAACATATACGGCTATTCAGTGTTCTCGACCAACGATCCATTCACTGTAATTAAATAAATATAGCCATGCAACGTCAAACAATATTGTCCCAGAACAATAAAGAACAATCGCCCATAACAAGTCGACCGACCGCGGTCGACCGTTTAAACCGACCACAAATCTTGACTGACATTACGACTGCTGCGACAGTTACAGCTCGACTGAGCCGTTTATAGGCTCGTGGATGGCATTACAAATGTTAAACAATTTAGTGTATAGTTTTTATTTTACCTAAAATTACGAGAATTCACTTAACGTGGAATTTTACATCATCTTTTGTTGTTACATATGAGAGGAAAAGATAACAAAGAGAGGTCCAAAAACTGACCGAAGTGTGGCACGTGTGGTGTAGTACATACTTACTTACATGGTATTAACATGATAGGTAGGTACATAATTAACAGTAAAAGTTGTAAAGAGACAAAAAAAATATACAGAAGAAAAAAGCATGTGACTTAAGACTAGATAGTTATTTTATATTGGACTAAGTGAAAATAACCATGTGTGTGTCGTGGCAGAGAATAGGCGCTGGATCAGCATAATGACGTGGCAAGCCACATCGCTGATATTCTGCCAGGACCTTTAAAATAATAATAATATTAACAATCTAAAATTAAAAAAATACACTACTGTACAGCTACTGTTTGTTCTAATGTTTTAAAACCCTAATTGAAGGTAACTATTAAACAAAAGATGTCGGTAATGGTTGGTTGTAGGTACTATTCGTCATTTTAAGTAAAACAAATTATAGCTATTTACTGATTGGACTGGTAAAGGTCGCGGGACCGGTCATTGAGACTCTTTGTTCGGTCTATGTCCAGCAGTGGACGTCTTTCAGCTGATATGACGATGATAAGTAATGATGATTTACTGATTTTATTCCGAATCAGTTCCGCCAAGTACGAAGGCCTTAAAGAGACAGGTAAGGGCAGCGACTGATACCCGGAAAATTTAAAATCATAGAAAGAAAATGGGTATTGTATTGTAGGAAAATGCACAAATAACAAACAAAAACTTAAGAAACACCTACCAAATTACTCACTAGATGGCGCTGCTTGTCAGTTACAACGCGCAAGCGTTAGTTTTAACCATTTCTGAGGTACAAAAACGTAACTGTTCTAATCTCATAAGAGATGGCGCTGCCGGTCTGATAGATCGCGCCAGCGTTTGTTCAACATATAATGTATAAAGCGGGTAATACATTATTCTGAATTTAGCAGCCTGAATTACCTACGAAGCTGCTTCATGAAAGTGTAATCGCATTTAGCTGGTAAGGGTCCTAACCTATACTTCGTTTTTTTAAAGATTAGAATTATCTGTCAAACGGGTAAACACAGAAGCAGTGGTCGTAAACCTTCCTTCTTCGAATTCGACCGATACCACTAAATTTCTCGGAACTTATGTACCTACATACGAGTACATATCATTTGATATTTACCGATAGCTGAACGCATATATTTTCTTTTAAAATGTTGTATACCGTAGCCAACGATATGCCAGCAGATTAAGTGACATACTCCTTTCCATGGCACATTTCTGACACTAATTTGTAAATATTCACCACCTGCTTCCGCTTTTCACTGGTAGTCAGAGGATTCTGCTTTTGCCTTTTCTTCTTTGGAGATGAAAAAACATTAGCCGGAACCGGCTGTGACTTCTGTAGCCCACTCGGGCCAGTCTCGGCTTCATACATTGTAAATGTGCACCAACAAACAAAATATCTAAATAGATCAACAACTAATAAAATTCGAATGAAAAACAAAAAAACAATATGAACTCGAATGAAAAACCCACATGAGTGAATTACAGATAGTGACAGTGACGTTTAAAAATAGACCATTGTGTGAGAACTCTGCCTCTTTAGGTTTTTTAATGTACAACCTTTCCATGAAAAATTGCAAACGCAATTTATTAAAATTCTTATCTTTTCATCTTAGAATATAAATTAACTAATATTATGTTTCTTATCTATTCACAACACTGAGTAATGTATGTATTACTTAAACATGATAATAAATACGTGATATTTATTAACTCGTATTCACTGTTCGATCCGCAGAGTGTGCCCGATAAAAAACCTTATATCTCGTTCTGCAAAGGTCTCTCTAATGCTAAAAAAAACGAAGTATAACAGGCTAACACCATCCTGAATCAGCTAAGCACTTAAGCAGCTTCCTAAGTACTTCAGGTTGCTTAATTCAAGATAATGTAATACCCGCCAAGACTCTTTTGCAACATTTGTTATTACATGACTGCCCATTTTCAGGGTCTATGTGTGTATGTGAGATTCTTTATTCCACCAGAACTAGTCAACGCCCTAACCGATGTTTAGGAATTATCTTATTGTAATCTAGCAACATTAAGGAACAACCCTTTTCACTCTTAAGTTCATTTCCATAACCTTAATCGACAATTACATTCGGTCACTTTCGAATTTTCCATTCACTCTTCTCGCGCTAAAAATGTCTGACGTGACGCTCTCACGCGTCCTCAAAAAGGGTCATTAAAATATTCCAATTAGAATCAGTGGATCCCGTCTGCCTTCAGCATTTTATGTTTATCAATCTTGCTTATTATAACTTGTGACAAGACCGACAAGAAGGTGTTTATTTATCATCAAGAGAGCGGCGCCGCCAACGTGGGACACGCAAGTACTTTTAAAACTTACACCTGACCAAACCTGACTGACCAAGGTACTGTAAACGTTTATTTCCTCCCGTTATTTACCCTTCTGGTATTTTCACCAACCGATTTAGATGAGTGGAGTATCGTTGGAATCCTTACTAATAACGCGGGTAATATAGGGTAAATGACGTCACAATAAAACACAATATGGCGGATTATATGATCAATAATGTGTGAACTGAAGAAATAAATATTTTTCCATCCCATCGAGTGGGATATCAAAATTAGTAATTTGAAAAGGCGATTTCAAAAATACATACTATTTATGCATTAAAATCTTAATTTTATTACATGAGTTCCGTACTCAAAGAGTAAAACGGGACCATATTACTAAGACTCTGCTGTCCGTCTGTCTGTCTGTCTGTACGTCTGTCACCAGGCTGTGTATCTCATGAACCGTGATAATTAGACAGTTGAAATTTTCACAGATGATGTATTTCTGTTGCCGCTATAACAACAAATACTAAAAAACAGAATAAAATAAATATTTTTATAGATAATGGTCCGGAACCCTTCGTGCGCGAGTCCGACTCGCACTTGGCCAGTTTTTTTAAACAATATTTTACTTAATTAACAAATTGTTTCTAAGAAAAATTAAAAAAATTGGGGACACAAGTCGACCTAGTGCCAAACTAAGCAAAGCTTGTACTATGGGTACATACTAGGCGACGATATACATACTTATACAGACTCCCTTTTCTGACTATTTAGTACGCCTTTGTCAACGGCAATTGTGTTTTTGAAATTTTTAATATTTTTTTTTTTAAGCTTTCATGTTACACCTACACTACACAGTTTAATGACCTATGCTCTCTGCTCGCTCGGAGACTAACTCATATAAGTTCGCGGAATATTTGCGCTTCGGGTGGACGCTCCTGTGTGGTGCGGGTCGTCTCCTCGTACGCCGATATTAGGTGTTGCCGTTTTTGGTCTATTTGTAAATCTGAGATATAAACCTACGTCTACTACCTCCTGGTTTTACTGCCGACTTAAGCCTCTGCTAGACGGTCGCCAACACGCCCCTCCGACCGAGCGACCTTGGTCCGCACCGACCGTGTAGACAGTTGTTTGTAGCAAAATTTCATACTACAACGGTCGGTGCCGACCAAGGTCGCTCGGTCGGAGGCGCGTGTTGGCGACCGTCTAGCAGAGGCTTTATGCTCCACGATCCCGCAAACTCTACAGCAGTGGTTCTTAAACTTTTGTTAGGCATGGACCACTTTCAGAATATCAAAAATACCGCGGTCCCCTGTTGAAGAAAATGAGGAAAAACTCTTGTGTCTTGTGTCTATACCTATCTACGTTAAGAGTGAACGAAGAGGCCGTGGACCCCTGTCACGGACCCCTAAGTGGGGTACTTTAAGAAATCCTGCTCTACAGTATTGTTTTGTGTTCTGATTCTGAAGTTGAATCGTTTTTCTGGTGAATAGCCAAGGAGCTTAAGAGTTAAGAGAGTGCCGTAAAAATGTTCTAAGAAAAATCTCGAATCCTAAATCAATGTGATACTATCACTCCAAAAGCACACCGACAGCTGTTACGATATTCACTACCATCGTATTGTATCACCATGTATATCTTAAACCCTTAGATCCATAGCAACTATGCGTAATAGGAGTTCAGGTAACACTGGTTTTATCGGGGCTAGTCGGTAAACATGGTTAATACCTGGCGCGGCGCCCGCGTTTCTGACAATCATCTTCAAAACGTACTATTCTGTCGTAACCTTACTTCCGAAATTCAGCTTTAAACTCTGGCTGTTAAGGTTTAATTTTGGAAGAGGTCAATAAGGTGGTATATTGTTTTTGGGAATTATATCCTTCTTTGATCTATTGTCACACCAGAGTAACCCGCCGACACGCCCTATCGGTGTATTAGTTTCGTGTTTAATTGCTTTCGTTGGCAATTAGCAGATACATTGATACGAAAAAAAACTACCTACTTACGAATAATGTACTGGAAGTCCATTTGGTATCACCATTAAATCGATTGGTATCACATATTGATATCGTACTGGTATGTTGGCTGTTGGCTAAAACAATGCGAAAACAACAGAACGAGATCTGATGTCGGCGATGTCGCTGATCCCTGTGGGATATTGCTAGAACGCGCTGTAAAGATTTTACTGCAATACACTAAGCTAAGATGGGTAGTTATCCTTCGCTATTAGGTTTTGGTCCTACTTGAATATTCTATAAATTTTTGAAAGTGGACCTCTGTTACTATAACTACCAGTTATTATTATTATGTATGTCTTTCCCGCTCACGGGACAATGATGTCCCGGACCTTTGGGAGGCGTGCGTGGGGCTAGGTACCTACAAAGTACCAACTGAAACAACACGTAGAGGCCCTTTTGACAATTTAATGAAATGCAAGGAGTACACCGAGCGGATGCTGTCCCTGCCCGTGTCATGGGACGCACACAGAGACAGCGCCCGCTGGGGTGTATAGGGACTATTGCTGGTTGATGGAATCTAAAGAAAACGGGTTATTGGGTGAAAATGATGGACTAGTGGCTGGGCTATTGGGTGAAACATCGGACGCCTGCCTAATAAACTGTCTCATTTTTTATCTCTGGCAGACGGTGACTCGCCAACTGCTAGATGGGCCCCTATTAATAGCGACATTAAAAATGGCCTAAGGGCAACACCAGTCAGAGAGGCTGGGGGGGTAGAGAGGTGGCACTGGACTTTAAACATATAGCCAACTCGCCACTTAGGTGTCCACATCTACCCTCGAGCAACAGCTCTTGCGACTCCACTCTGGACAGCCAGTTAAGGCAAGCCAGAGGTGGGGGGTTTGTCCAACCAACCACCCGATCGGTTACTACCAGTTACTACCAGTTATTATTATTATTATTAAGCCTTTATATTCCATATTACATTTTTGTACTTGAAGTTATATTTTAATAGTTTTATATCTGCTGAATATGGATCCCTCTTTGGGTGAAGGCCTCCTCCAAACTCTTCCACTCCTCTCTTTGTCTTCCTATCTCTGTCCAATGTTTGCCAGCTGTCTGGATAATATCATCAACCCATCGCTTGTAAGGTCTGCCAACATTTCGTTTACCGGATGGCCCTTGCCACGTGGTGGTTTCTTGAGTCCATCTTCCATCTGTCATTCGTGTGATGTGGCCGGCCCACTGCCACTTTAGTTTGAGGGCATAAGTGAGAGCGTCGGTAATTTTCGTTTTTTCCCTGATTTTTGTATGCCTTATTTTATTTATTTTCCGCAGTCTCATCATGCTTCTCTCCATAGCTCTTTGTGTTGCTACCAGTAGGGGCACATTATTCGCTTAACTGCCTGCGTGCCTAGTCATATGATAGAGTAGTTTGTTTTAAATAAAAAGTTACACAACACTTACAGAGGACAGGCGAGTTGGTATGTTTTACAAATGTTCTCGACTGTTTCCTCTGAGATTTTTAACCGTAGATTTTTTTTTTTTGAAATAACATTTTATATCAGTATCATCAATTACATCAATATCTACGGCGGTATGTTTAAATAGCTTTTAATTCAAATCTGTGGTACATCAAAAACTTATTTCAGAAGCAGAGAAGATATTTAGAAGTGATAGCATCCTGCACGAGTAATCTATCGCAACAATAAATAAATGGGCATTCTACGGTAGCAATGTAATTTAAGCCTCTGCTAGACGGTCGCCAACACGCCCCTCCGACCGAGCGACCTTGGTCGACAACGACCGCTGTAGTATGAAATTTTACTGCAAACAACTGTCTACACGGTCGGTGCGGACCAAGGTCGCTCGGTCGGAGGGGCGTGTTGCAGAGGCTTTATAGGAGCGAGGTGACATTCCGCTGTCCTCTCTTAGGTTAGGACTATCAGTATCGGATGTTCACTCACTGTTAGTGCTTCAATGGGGTGTAGACACCAAATAAAATAAACAATAATGATGAATTTTCTCGAAAAAGGATTAAAAATATTGTCAAAAAAAAGTAAAGCCAGGGATTGAATAATCACAAAGTTATAAGTGTCCAAAGTTTTAAGATGGTGTATATTCTGTCCGTTTGCCGCAAATTGCCTCTTCATATGAAACGATTGTCATTTACTATGACGCTCGGGGATAGTGACGTCACGATCCACGAGCGTTGTCTCTCTCTAACAGGCAATATCCAAACGGTTGTAGATGCGTAATTTTATGAGATATCTGCATGGGATTATCGTCACTAGACACATTTTTGTGCCTTCTTTCATTTGGAGTAATAATACATTTTGAGTCCACACCCCTATTGTAATAGATACCTTTTCCTATTTATCGGTATTGTGGCGACCAGCCAAAGATAGTTAAGTGTACCAAAGACTACACTATAGGTACGGTACCCTTATTGTGAGATAACAATCGTAACCTAACGTTACGTAACTAATACGAGATCGAATAAACGCGCTTCGAATAGATTTCGATCTCGCTACGGTATTCTTCGATTCGACCCGTCAAACTTGTAACTCACAATGCCGTTGTCCTACGAAACCAACTGCAAAACGTTAGGCTCTAGCGTTTAGTTTTCGATGCGTAATTTAACGTTCGATTCGTACTACCAATCGGTAGTGTGAGACCCAAATTTGACATTTCGTATCGAAGAATACCGTAGCGACTGTAGTTTACTATTTCACTTGCAAAATGGCCCGTGATATCGTATTATTCCTTCAAGAGTTACCGTAGATCCGATCGAAATTTATCTCAAATTAAAGAACTTATAAAAATAAGGGTTTTGAATTGACAACATATATCCGCAAAATTCGGATTGTCGCGTATTTTGTATTTAAAAATGCAAATAAATGGCCCCCGCGCCGCCATATTGTATCGACAGTGGACACTGTCGACGTCGCGATGCGCGTATTCTGTAATGTCATAACCGACAAACATTTAAATTAAAACGATAAATGCTAGTGATATAAGGTTGAATATTGGAAAATCGTGAACGAACGTGAAGTCGATGGCGAATTAAGTAATGTATAAGTGCCTCACGTTACAGTTTGGATTTTTAGTTCTATGAGTGACCACCAGGGGCGGTGTATAGACTTTTCATACTAAATCTTGACGATAGGCGCTAGCGCCTGTAGTAAACGCAACTCACGTCAATCCCACGCTAAAAGTACGGATATGACAATACTTACGCAGTTTCATACGAGTATACTGGGACGCGACAAAATGATATCGGTTTCGTACATTTGATACCGTTATATTGACATTCATCTGATGCGCTCTGTCTGAGGCTCATTTTTAGAACCTGCATGCATCTACAACATTACAACAACATTTGTAAATTGCACAATATCCAACAACACACAGCAGGTAGGGTACAGAAAATTAAAAAAAAATGGTTTACGTCCCTGTCGTACAATGACACGGAAGCTCTCCTTCACCCCTGATAGTGACTATTACTTTAAACTGCCCATGCACACACGCACATACACACACACTCAGACACATACATACTCACGCACGCACACACACACTCACACACGTGCACACACACGACGACGCACTCGGCGGACCATTGGTGGGCTTTATGCTGTTGTAATAAGGTTCACAAATGGTCGGCTGAGTGTGTCGTCGATGGTACACTAAGTTTAGTGTTAGTAAATTAAGTAGGTAATTTAGTAAGTATATAGGTAAACACAACAATGTTTGACTTTTGGAAGGGAGCGTACATTCGCCGACAAACTGTCCTCAGTTTGGCGAAGCAGAAAGGAATGTACTTGCCATTGTTGTTTTTTTTGAGAATAAAAAAAATAATAAAAAAAACACATAGTTTTAGATATATGTACCTATATAGTATTTAAAAAAATAAATATAAATATATAGTCTGAATTGTCGTCATATTTGTATAGTGTACTGCTAGGTCCCGAGATATAGGCTCAGCCTAGTTCGGGGCCTGCTGGATATTGTATGTTTTTTTTTATTTTTTGAAATTTTATTCTTATTCTTAAAAAAAAAAAGTTACAATTTTACAAGTCTAAAGGTGAGACCTATGCCTGAAAAGCTAGCCGAGGCACGGTTACGCTGGTACGGCCAAGTGATGAGAAGACCCGAAGACCACATGACAAGGAAACTACTGAGCTTGGAATTGGGGCCGCGAGACGCCGCGGTAGGCCCCGACTCTCATGGATATCCCTATATAGTTAATAAAGACCTAGAATTAGACCATCTGACGACCCAGGACCGACTAGCCTGGCGAAAGGCGATTGGAAGAGCCGACCCCAAATAAAAATGGGAAAAGGCCGGAGAAAGAAGAAGAAGCATGTTACAATTTTACAATATGCATGATGCCTTATATAAAAATTTAGCAAAAATGGATAGTAATCCATCAAATTATTGTAATAAAGTCATCATCCTCGTAGCGTTATTCCCGGTTGTGCCCCTAAACGAGCCCGGGGTCCACTTTGACACCTAATCCCAAGATTTGGCATAGGCACTAGTTTTACGAAAGCGACTGCCATCTGACCTTCCAACCCAAAGGAAAACTAGACCTTATTGGGATTAAACCGGTTTCCTCACGATGTTTTCCTTCACCGAAAAGCTAACGGTAAAACGCTTTGGTACGAGCCGGGATTCGAACCCACGACCACCGCTTGACAGCCGCATGCCTGAACCACTATATATGCTACCGTATAAAGTATAAATTATAATTAAAATCATAAAAAGATACTTATGCACCTTGAAAGTTTGGAAAATATATGCATTTTTTTAAATTGTCCAAGAGTAAATTTCAAGCCACTAATAGAATCCTTACGCTTTTATAGAAACAAAATTGTATTTTCCTTACAACGGTTTGTACAAATAACAGGTGTGACGTCATTACTGTGTGTCAATTAGTATGAAGCGTTAATGGCTGCCGCCAGCGAGGTCAATCTTTGTCTCAAATTTTTGGGTATTCATGTATATATACTAACATTTGTTCCTCTCAAAAAACTGGTACGAATGGCATCGTAAAAAAATCTTAGTTATCATCCCTATTCTAAATTGACAACACTGAGGCGCTCTCGTGATAACGACTGCCCATTTGATCTGTGCACTGTGTTGCCAGTTTAGACTTAATCAGCGCTCATGACTAAGAACCGCGCATCGATCCGAAACAAGTAGAGCTATATTCGACCTTAAAAACGTGAGAGACCCGTTTCATTATATTTTAGTACCTACAGCCTACAGTCTCTACGAGGCGTGTAGGCATAAAACTTCAGACTACCACAATGTTCACTGTTAACACTTTATTCGCATGCATTTGTCCGCCTGACTAATTATCAGCTGTCCGCATGTAGTTAAAATAATCAATTAGCATTGTCAATTCTCATTGTATATCATTAGTCGGCCATTATTCATGTTGCATGTGCGCTGTGCGAGCTGACATATTGTCTCTGTTGGTGATATGTTGGCGTGTCCGTTTGTTTGATTTTTGTGATCACAAGACGGCAAGCCGTGCCGCGGCGAGACAGACAATCCGTCTCTTTCTTAGTGTTTTAATTAGAAAGAGACGGATAGACTATCTCGTCGCGATACAGTTCGCGCGACGCCGTGTGATAATCGTGCTGCTTTGTTAGTTAGGGCGGGGTGTTTTAAATTGAACGTGGATTAAAGAAAATAGGCATTTTATTAGTTTAAAAAACTACACAAAGAGTACAATACGATTCAAATCAGTTAACGATTCTGATGTTAGCTACTAGTAGCGACGCAAAGGTGTCAAAGGGGTCGGACGGGTATGCGGGAGGCGACTCGAGGCTATCAGAATCGTTAACTGATTTTAATCGTATTGTACAACAAAACTTAACTGAAAAAATTTACCTAGCTCGATGTCACGGAGCGAGCCAAAGGAAACATTCCGTGACGCTGATTTTCAGTGTAGCCATTATTTGGACTAGATATCATAGCACTGAGAGAATAGTAGAGTAGGTACCTAATATAAAAGAAATACAAAGTCTTTAAAAAAAACAGAACAAAAGCAAAACATAAATTAAAATGTTCTCCTTTACGTTTACAGCTCTAATATGTATACATAAAATATTTTAATAACTATACACTACGGGTTCACACTTTCTCAACAAAATCGTCTGCACACACATACAGTTCATTCGAACAATGACCCTAGAGGGGTATTACCCGTACCCTTGGGCGATAGTACGTGTCAGCTACGTTCCTAGCGCTATGCCGTAGCCGTGAAAGGGTTAAGACGGTCCGTAGCATCTTAACACTCTCACTGCCATACGATTAAATAAATAAACTGCCAGGAACCCGCCTAGCACGGGCACACCGTACACAATAGTCCCTTTCCGCTCCATACGGGGAAAACGACGGGGTCGGCTACGAGCGTAGCGCGAATGTGTTATATAAGCGCATGTATGTCGCGAATAAAATCGCATACCTTCAATGTCCATAATGGGCTTGTGATCTTAATTTTTTTTACGATTCGAACCAGTTTTTGTAGAGGAACAAATGTATGCATGGAAGCAACTACATTTAACGAACATTAATACCCAAAAAAATCGAGTTAAAGTCGGACCTCAAGGAAGGTTTTAAAGTATGACGTCACACGTTGCAATTCGTACTAACCGTTGCATGGAAAATGAAGTAAATTGCTGTTTCGGTCGCAAAATACTGCGTTTAGGTCCATAGTTGTCGTACAATTTTGCGTAAGGGTTCTATTGGTACCTTTAAATTTACTCTTGGACAATCAATAAAAAATATATTTTTTTCTGAACTTTCAAGGTTCATATCTTTATATTTTGTAATTTATACTTTATTACAATTATTTGATGGTTTACTATCCATTGAGCAACACGACGTTATCATTTTTAACACCACGCAACAAGCCTATTTCATTTGTTTTGCCATAACAGTAGTGTTTGCCATACAAGTGGTTTTCTCTGAAACCGTAAAATTTTAAGGTTTTTATTTATGAGCCGGTTGATTGTCCGACTGCTAGGCAAAGGGCGCACCCCGTGACCTCCATGCGTCCCTACTAGGTGCTTCTTCCGCCCAATTGCTGAGGAACACATCCAGGTCGTCCCGCCATCTCCGTCTAGGTCGGCCCCGTCTGCGTCGCCCGTCATGTGGCACCCACTTGGTAGCTAGCTAGCTAGTAGGTAGGCTTGGTAGTCTGGATGCATCCGACAGACGTGGCCGGTCGAAGATAATGTAAATAAATAAATATTTGGGGACAATCTTACACAAATCGACCTAATCCCAAACTAAGCAAGGCTTGTACTATGGGTACTAGACGACGATTATACTTATATAGATAAATAAATACTTAAATACATAGAAAACATCCATGACTCAGGAACAAATATTCCGCAGGGTCACTACCAACTAGGCTACAGAGGTCGTCTAAACTTTTTAAACAGGCCTGTAATTTAGGTTAGATTTGTCAGAACAACCTTGAACGGTTTACAGTTTCTGAGATATACGATTTAGGGCAAATAATGCTTGTGGCAAAGGTAACATTTATGGCAAATAAATATAGATTTTATTAGTAACCCACTCAAAATATACAGAAGCTGCCAAAATGCCTGCCAACGCGTAAGAATAAAGTTTAGCATTGTAAATGATAATTATTATGCAAAATTTAATTAATTTGCTTTGTGTCCGCCATCTAGTGGTGAATAGCCAAAACAAAACTGGCATCGATAAAAACTCACAAATAGCTCTCTACATGAACTTTTCAACGAATACGCCTCCTACTACTGAGTAGATGAACTATTAAACCAAGATCGATGGTTTACTAGCGCCATCTTTGCTAGACGATGTTAGGTTCTTTAAGGTTTCCACAGACTTCGGCTGAAAATCTCTTCAGACAAAATATCCGCCGTTTAAATTATATTTATGTTACAGCCGCACCAACGTGAACTTGGCTATCCCGAAATAGTCTAGTTTGACATATGTACGGACGAAACATGTAGTTTTTATTTTGAATATCGTTCGCGAATTATTTCATGTATAGATAACTCGACGATCGATATGGATCCACGGTAAATATTAGCGTGTTCGATTGTGTTACAGTTTGTGGGAGGAACTTTTGCGCTATTGTTTTGGTTTGTCATAACCTCTTTTGCGACATCTGGGGGGGGCTTCGTTGTTTTTCCATTGTTTTGTGAATGATTTGCAATTCTGTTAACAAGCTTGTGCACTATAAACGATTATGAACACGTTTTAAAAGTGTTTTTATTTATTTTTCCCTTATTTTGCGTCGGCATTTATGCGTATTTATTCAAATAATTATTTACAAGAATAATAATCGTTGTTTCATAGCTTGCTATTGCTAGCAATCTGGGTAATTACATTTTTCAATGTTTGTGTTCATTCTCATTAATCTACTGGTCCGATTTCCTTGAAATTTGGCGAGTTTTTAGACCAAATTGATAACAACACGTCTTTCTAATAATATTTTACTTGTATTTATTGTTTTATTATATGTGTTCTTTTTAACACAATAGTGTGGATAGTGTTGGTATGTTGGACAAGGTCATGATTCTGTTCCCAGACAGTGTAAGCTTATTTTTATGTGGCCATTATTATCGTGTCGGTAGCTAATCAACACCTTCCCAAGGTTCGCGTTTACAGACGTTTTATGAACTTTCTACATGTTTTGTTACATTTGCCTCACTTTTACAATTACAATGGAGCCATTTACAAGTATATTAAACTATTCCGTTTGAGATGTTTAACAAAAGATAAGGAAAAAAAACTGCCACTGACTGCTTGTCCACATATTATGTTCTCGTTTTTTGTTCATTTTTGTCCCCCCTATCACAATCCTGTTAATTCCTTGAATGGATCCTCCCTGCCTAGTAAAATGACTACAACCCGGTCACAATATCTGTGCACCTCGCAATGTTTTTGTAATCAAAATTATTGTTTTTTAATAACAAACCCTTAATCAATAATAAATTGATTTGAAAAGGTTAGTAAATTTTTTTTACCTCCACATTTCTCGAAAAAACTTTTTTTCACACCGTACCCAGACCGCCGATATGACGTCACGAGGTCAGGTGCACAGATATTGTGACCGGGTTGTACCGTCATCCAATGGTCAGACCCCCCTCCCCTATTTTGAAATGTCGTAATATATGGACAGCTCCCAGACGCCGGGTGATCGCATTATCGCATAAGTGTTTATAATTTTGGTTTGGAACATTAAAAAAACGCCTGCTTCCATTATACTTATTAATCAATTCAAAAATCTATATTTTATACCATCGCGGTGGTAAACAAACAAACAAACACGGCCCGGAGGCTACGGATAGCCCAGTTGGTAGTGACTCTGCCTACGAAGCTGGAGGTCCCGGGTTCGAATCCCGGTCAGGGCATTTATTTGTGTATTTATCACGAATATTTGTTCCTGAGTTATGGATGTTAAATATGTATATAAGTATCTATATGTATGTATCTATTATATATATCATCGCCTAGTACCCACAACACAAGCCTTACTGAGTTACCGTGGGCCTAGGTTGATTTGTGTAAGATTGTCCCGTAATATTTATTTATTAAAACAGCAAAGCGTAACTAAAGGATTTTTGTAACACTCAAATTTGCCTCTACGAGCGCTTTCTGCTACAAAGCGGAATAACGCTGCTACGCGCTACGGCGTAGCTCACTAGCGTTGCTTGACCTCAAATGGGCTAGAGAAGTGCCATGCGCGCTTCCGTTCCTTCAGTTGGAAGGCATAGGCATTAGCTTTTGCGGAAGCTAGGGCAAACCTTGGCTAATCTGTGATATGAAGTTATTCGGTGATAGTTACTTTAAGGTCTAATAGCGGAGTTACTCAATATCTTTACGGCATGTAATAATTACCAGTAGGTGGCGGCACTATCATTCAATTTACTTACGTGCAGCAAGTATCCGAACGCATCAGTCAAAATTAAGAAAAAATAACTAAAAAAAAAACTCAAAAAACCTAACTATCACCGATTAGCCAAGGTTTGCCCTACTATCCATCAAACCTCCCAATCCATGAGAAAACTAGATCTTATTGGTTTTGTTATCAGTTATTTATCACTGTTGTTGTGTTGTTGAGTGGGCACTTGCCACAAAACATACAAAGACCTTTTCCCTAAAAAACCCGTATGACAAACACAAAAACGAAATACAATGTAATTATTTTTTTACCGACGACCCGACGTTCAAGTATTTGAACCGCCATCCGTTTTAATTTTTCACGTTTTTATTTAATTGCACCTGTCCCGTTGTCTGTCTGTCTCTAATTAAATCCTGCAAGTTAAATTTGATCCACTTCCCGGTTTCCGATTGAGCTGAAATTTTGCATGCATATGTATGTATATCGCATGACAATGCAATATTATGATGACATGGAGCTGATCTGATGCTGGAGCTGGAAGGTGGCCATAGGAACTCCGCAATAAAACGACATAACCCGATCGAGTTTAGGCTCGTTAGAATCGTCTCAATGAGTATCTAGTGTATGCAGAAAAGTACAGTCAGCAATAAAAGCTTGTACCGAAAACGAAATTTTTGACAGAAAGGAACTTATTTTATTGCTGTTGCCATTTAAAAGTTTTGAATAAATCTCAGTCGCATCTTGCTTTGACCGGACTAGACGTCCTGTGTTTAAATATATAGTTAATAATTTTGATACCATAATTTTCGATATAAGATAATATAATTCGATAAGCATGAATTTTGATTCTGGGTCATCGATGTTTACTTCGCATTTTATGGAGATGTTTATTTATCTACCTAAATATATGTATCATCATCTAGTTTCATAAAAGCTTTGTTTAATTTGGGACTACGAGTTGATTGATTTGTGTAAGACGGTAAGGAAGGTTCGCAATGTTTTTTTAGGGTTCCGTACTCAAAGAGTAAAACGGGACCCTATTACTAAGACTTCGCTGTCCGTCTGTCGGTTTATCTGTCACCAGGCTGTATCTCATGAACCGTGATAGTTAGAAAGTTGAAATTTTCACAGATGATGTATTTATGTTGCCGCTATAACAACAAATACTAAAAAACAGAATTAAATAGATATTTATAGATAATGCTTCGGAGCCCTTCGTGCGCGAGTCCGACTCGCACTTGGCCGTTTTTTTATAGGTTCAGTTGCTAAGCTGACGCATGTTTTTGCGAACGAGTCGTCCATTATGTCTCACAATAATGTCTCTATTGCAGAGGCAGCGACGGTAGGCTGGGTCAGCAGCCCGAGCCGCGTTGGTACATCGACTCCGCCTACGCCTCTTCTCTGAAGGTCTCCCTTCGACTGCCCACCAGCCAGCTTCTAGAAGGTAAGAACAGAACTCTTCTTCTTGGTCTTCAGCATCATACTCTTGACAGAGCCGTCGTGGTCGTTATGTTGGTGCCGTTGGTGGTGACTTGAGAACCACTCAACGCTGCCTTAAGAACAGAACTAACTTAGGGGGTTACTAATCAACTTAACGTTTGCTATAATCATCATTTGCCTTAAGTAGGTTTTCTCAGCAACTTATATTTTTTCAGGTTTGTTATAGACAAACCTAACCTAACCAACAAGGCTCAAGGCTCTGTACAAAGTTTATTTGAATTTTCCTAAAAATGTCACGTCTCAGAGGAAATCACTTTTATGGCCAATGACGATTATGGCAAGCAGTATTGTTATGGCAAATGAAATTATGGGGTTCGATATCGTCACGACGCATGTTTTATAGCCAGGAGTCAAATATATAAAAACGTAACTTCACACATTATGCAACATAAACACGGGACAGGCAATGCCTTGTATGGGGGTCAGCATAATTGTAGTATTTTTATCTGGTGTTTATTAAGTTCCCTAGTTGCATAGGATTAGGGTCCAGGATTCGAAACTCTCTGAAACTTTGTAGTAATGATGTAAAGTCTGAATGTATTAAGTATTCACTGGATTAACATTTTACAGACTTTTACCAACCGAGTTTTCGACAGCCAGACCTCAGGAGGTTTATAATGGGTATGTTTGTGTGACCCAGTGTCCGTTAAACAGGAGATGGTTTTGTGTATGTCAACCTACCCCGTTATGCAAGAGTTTTTTTACCTACGTGTCTCACACCCCATTACTCCGGCGCATTTTGTACAAGTCCCTCGTTACACAAAAGTTTCTTGAACCTCAATAATAGTTCACTTATTTCTTGAATGGGCTATAGGCAAGTGCCATATATAGTTACAATAAATGAGTAAATAAAAATATTGTTGAGGTTCATTCCTGCGTTTGCCGCCATACCCATATTTGACTATGGTCAAGATACCAAGACATCTCTTGACATCAAAATTATGTCCCAGCTGAATGTCTGATTGTAACGTGATCGTCATTTTTTTCCGCACTTGCGTGATTTGTTTTTTGTGCCCCGTTTATTTCAAAAGTAGCTTTTAGAAAAAAACGTCTAAATACTGCGTTTTCGGCCTGATACATTTTAAAAGACTTAAGCAACTAAATTATTATTATGTTAGTTAAAACATTATTTCCAAAGGCTACCTACGTACGTTTTCCGGTGATTTCACATTGTGTTGTTTTCTAAGAGCTTTTTTTAGCGATACGTAAACAACGCCATCTGTTAGCCCACGTTCGAACTAGCGCGCAAACATTGTCGCCATCTTGCTGAATGTGCTATAGCTTTCGCTACACGCCGCTAGATGGCAGTGTCGCTTACGAAATCGATTCGAACGAGACTGAACGAGTATACTTTTTTTATTTTTGGGTGAGACTTGAGATGAAGATGAATAAACGGCAATGTAAGCTTTAGGAGTAAAAACAATTATCGCTCGTAACGCAAGGATCAACTAGCAATGTTAACTTCTTTTCTTTTACATGACGTTGGCAAACAATCATACGGCCTGCCTAATAGTAGGTAAGTAGACAGCAACTTATTGACGCTCGGGGCTCCATAAGAAATAAAAACTCGTTGCCAACCGTTTATTGATTTGAAGATTCGTTGTGTTGACAGATAGAAAAAAATATATAAATTCAAATTCAAATATTTATTCGTGACACAATTTACACATACCTTCAAAAGAAATAATATAATACACGTTTTGTCACGAAATTGACCCTGCTCAGCATGTTGCTAGCTTTGCAGCCAGCGCTGAGGACCGATTTTTGACTTTCGAGCGCTCGAAAATTAAATAAAAGTGGATACGATTATGATCTCAAAATTGCAGGCACTTAATTTCTACCGATATAATTGAATACGAGTGGTCGACACCACTCGTTTTTAAATTTTCTATCGCTATTTCCAAATAGCATTTTATAATTTTTGACAGTTTTCGAGTGAAAGAGTCGAGCGCTCGAAAGTCAAAAATCGGTCCCCTGGTCTTCCGCAGGGTCCATTCGGTGAGAGCACGGTGGGCAACATCAACAGATACACATGCAATATCATAAAAAATATATATATAAAAATGAACTATTAATAACTAAAATACACACTAACGTAAGGGGACTTCTAGACGACCTATACTTTTCTGGAATTGTGTGCCCGGCAACTATGGGCGTCTTGCCTTACTTCCATGCTAGAACAAGACGCCCATGGTTGGGCATTTTCAATAATTCGTGTACCCAATTAGCGTAAGTTGTTAAACAAAAATTAACTGAGTGTCAGTTTTGTGACGACAATCAAGTACCTATTGAGTTTGTATAGAAATTTACTTTTTCTTTTAAATGTATAAATGGTATGCATATACACCTGTGAAACAAATTCATTTTCACATCATTTGTATGCTTAACTTTCGTCAAAAAACTGACAATGAGTCGAGTCAATTTTTATTCAACAAGTCACGCAAATTGGGTACAAGATTTAAAAAAAATGCCCAGTTGCCAGCCACACATCTCCGGACAAGTAGGTATAGCCCGTCTAGAAGCCCCTTACATTTTGTTATATCTACCCATTATAGTTGATTTAAAAACAACGTACCCACACCTAGACTCAAAGTACTCAAATTACTCAACTAAAAATATATCACATAAACACCTGTTATATTAAATCACGTAACAAACCTGCCATAAATTCCGCCCTAAAATCATAAAAATCAAGGGCAGCGACCCAAAAAATAACCTCAATCATACACACGAAACGACAAACGACATAAGGAACTCAAATGGTGTTAAGACCGTTTCGCACTGATTATTTCGCTGGAGTATGACGCATACGTTTTATGATAGCAGGTGCTGGGTTTGTTTTTAAATATAAATGTTTGTCGCCGCGCCGTGCGAACTTTGATAGATCTGGCTATTTGGCTGGAGTCCCTTAATTTGTACAGAATTTGGAGGTTAATGCGATGTTGCATCTATCTATGTCTGAGAACTGAGAAGCATTTGCTGCGTTTATTTTATCTAGGAATATGTTGTGCTAGACGCCATCAAATATTCTTTGCTGGACGTGCTTAAGAATATCAAACCATAGATATTTATTCAAGCCTATATCCATTCCAAAGGCCATATAATACCGGTAATTTTTTTTTAAATTGGATGAGCAGTTCCGGAGCAGTTTCTGTCTCCTGTGTTACTTTTTACAAACTTTCTAATCAATCTATTTCAAACCTGTGTCTATCAATCCAATTAAAATCTGTGGCATATCGTAAATGCTGGTGTAAACAATCGTTATACACAATTGGGTACCTGGTTTATATCAGTTTCTCTAACAAACATGACAGTTCTGTATCTTGCGTTACCGGACAAAATACTGTGGGTCCAAAAGTTGATTGGCCCATTAACTGACATACAAACTGACATTTCACAGACATAACCTCTTTATTGTTCGTATAGACAAAGATCAAAGCGCAGAGAAATATTCAAAATCGCTGAAAACTTTAATTAACTCTCATACATTTATCTCACACGTCTCTCGCCGCAGTAAAACAGTAATAAATTCCACTTTTTACCCATTTTATTGCACTAGAAAAAATCCGGGACGCTATTGAGTACTATATACCAACATCAACGGAAAACACTGACCTGAAGTAGGCCTTATCTCGTTGCATTAAGGTTCAAGAGTGGTCAGTTAACTGTCGATGGTACTTTGCCAACGGTTGTATGCACCATTTGCTGACCACTTCCTTTTCTCATTACTTTAAAAAATAGAGACAGTGCTATGTAAACGCGTTTATCGTTTCCTTTGGTCACATTGCGAGTTTGTCTAGATTTTTGTAGACTTTGTTCTGAACTAGATGCTCGCGCGGCGCCGCCAGGGTGTTACAAAAACATCTTGGATTATTTACTTTAAAAACAAAGTTTAAACCGACTTCAATTCAGTATTTCGCCAAGCCACATAGGTACATGTAAATTTCCACATTTCCTGTCTAATTTACCACATGAATTGCTCTCCGAGAGCAAATGCGTTGGCTATTACCGAAAAAACTCAAGTCGGTATGTGTGGGCTGATAATATTTGAGGAGTTCCGTCGATTCCTCAAGGAACTCAGAATGAACACTTCAGTAGTTGCTACTTCAACGGAATCATGTCAGATTTAATAAACTTTACATCTTTGAGGAGTTCCATAAGTCACCTGTGGTCTTCATCATCAGTTCCACTTGACCAAAATGGCAAATGCCGAGGGTTACATAAATGAGTTATAATAAAAAATAACGAAATTACTACACGCGTGCCTATAAAATTAGAGGGTTGCCCTCAATTTCCCTGGGATCCGATAATCAGATCCTGACTTAGTGACAATGCGACCCCCGGGAGTATACTCTTTCGATTAAAAAAAGAATTTTGGAAGAAGTAGTAAAAAGCTACAGACTCACAGACCGATGAAGGTCTGTGAGTCTGTAGCTTTTTACTACTTCTTCCAAAATTCTTTTTTTCATCATCATATCAACCGAAAGACGTCCACTGCTGGACATATAACTCCCCCAGAGAGTGCCACAATGAGCGGTCCTGCGCCACCCGCATCCAGCGGACTCCCGCGACCTTTACCAGGTCATCAGTCCGCCTTCCGGTACGTGGTCGCCACTCGGGAACCTTCCCGCCCCAAAGGCCATCGGTTCTACGTGCAATGTGCCCTGCCCACTGCCACTTAAGTTTAGCGATTCGGAGGGCTATATCGGTTACCTTAGTTCTGCTGCGGATAGCCTCATTACTGATGCGATCACGCAGAGAAACTCCCAGCATAGCCTCTCCATTGCCCTTTGAGTGACTTTGAGCCTTCTTATGAGGCCCATAGTAAGCGACCACGTTTCGGTGCCATACGTCATCACTGGCAACACACACTGGTCAAAGACTCTCGTCTTGAGACACTGCGGAATATTGGACGAAAAGATGAGCCGTGGCTTCCTGAACGCTGCCCAACCGAGTCGGATTCACAGACCTTAGTCTCTATAATATATTAAGTTCGATATAGACAAGCCGTGGTAGCGACTAGGGACCTCCCAGGTCGCTAGTACAGCCTTTCATAATATTAAAATTAAATATATTTTTATTTCAGATTTTCAAATATTGGTGACTTGGTATTGATTTCGCTATGTCAGTCTGTCCGTCCTTCTGTTCACAGTGACACTTACTGATCGAAAGTAGGTACTAATTTCAACCATTGTTTATCAACGAAGCCGACAAAATTGGTAAATAAAATAAATGCAAAAAAATATATACATACCTATGTGCTGAAATGCTGAAAGTCATGTTAAAGAGGCCCTTTCGATATCCAACTGCGACCTTGTATGCCGAATCATACGTTTTAACCGTACGTCAACTTTATATCCTTAAAATTTCATTATGTACACACAAAGCCTCTAAATATATGACTTGCTACGACACACTACTTAAAAAACGCGTCTTTAGGTTACCAGTTCTTAGAGTTCTTTCCAGCTTTGGTAAACGTTTTGGCGATTATATTAGGGTATTGTAACGTAACGGGCAGCACCAAAATATGAAGCCAAAACACTTATCTTTAAATTTCTTCATTCGTTAAATTATGCCGAGACGGAAGCTATTTTTAATATCTAAGTTAGTCTCTAAGTATAAACTTTTCAATGTAAAATATTTTTTCTTACTCCTCCGAATGTAATAAATATCTTATTTCTGATGTTTAAAAATTAACTGGTTCTCTACGATACAGGCGTACCCCTGGTAAAACTCATTCTGTTTAAATAAATTACTTTTTTTTTAATGTGTGTGGGTGTGTGTGTGGTGGTAAACGTACATTGGGGATTATATTTACCTTAATTTACCTACTTCTCGGTATACTGCCAGTACTAGGTTCGATATATAGAAAATGGAGTCGAAAATTCCATACAAATCGGACTAGGCCTACTTCACCATAACCAATTGCAGAAAAAGCTAACCTACCAACCTACTATAATAACTCAATCTGTTCGTCATATACGACAAAGTTCGTCATGTGATAATACGGACCACAAATACTTCAACAAAATACCTATTTTTACATCCACCTACTCATTGTACTGTTTTCTATGAGAAAATATAGTATAATGACTCACTCTACATAAAATTAAGCCAACCTGATATATATACATGGCTACGTTATCAGACATTTTTACTCATAAATCTGTCGTCGGGCGTCACTTCTCGCGGATAAATAACCTAATATATATATAATAAATTGACGTGCCGATATAAAAAAAAAACTAATAAAATCTATAGCGTATTTCTGGCGCCCTGGTATGTGAGCGACGTAGGATGTAAGTATGTTTGCCTGTCATGTGGGCGTAGGTCCTGATAACGATTGGATGGTTGGACTAGTTGACATAAAATAAAAAAATCGGCCTGTCAATATATACTTGTTTACACAAATCGAACTAACCCCGTAATAAACTCAATAAGGCTATAGTGTTGTGTACATGAGGACGATATATGGAATATTTAATACATGTAAATACGTAAATCTATGACTCGGAAACAGATATTAATTCTCATCAGAAATATATTAGCCCTGTCCAGGATAAGTACCTACTTAGGTTTGCTTCCTTGCCTGGATTTGATCCCAAATCCCAAGGCCCATTCACCTTAGTAGGCAGGGACCTTAGAATAATAACGCATAGAAACGCAGTTCACGCGCAACGGTGAGGCCACTAAAACTCGGCCATAAATGGCCCAGTACGCCGATCGGAGGAACAAAATTGGTGCGTTTGTGTGCGTATTGGCGCGTGTGAATACGAGTTGATCACAACTACATGAATCCATTTTATGCCTCACGCTTGGCGCGTCGGCCGTATGAAACTATCCTTCTATGCGTTATTATTCTAAGGCAGGGATATTATCCACAATACTTATGCCAAACTCATGCTAATCTGACGATCTTTTTGTGAATACATGCTATTTTCATTTTATCTACTCACTTGCTTCGGATTTTAAAAAAGGTAGCCAAATTGCTTTCATTTTTTTTTATCAAGACAGCCCTACGGCGCTTGGCTACAGCTAGTTCTTAGTTCGAATTTAACCCATATTTCTTTGACGTAGTGCCCATGCCATACATTAACATCTTCCTATTGCATTCCTAGGTTCAAAATGATTTCAAACCACGTCTTTTTTCTGTGCTCTCCTAATTAATAATATGTTGCAGGGAATTAACGGGCAGGGCTTTGGAAAGCAGCGATACATAGCATAACTAGAAATACTTTACTTTACGCAGATAATTCTATGTTGTTATTTTTATCAAACGGTTTTGCTTTATGTTCCTGAACTGAACCAATAGTAACTTTCGCTCAAAAGTCATAAAACAAGTTTGTATGAACGCATGCAGTTCGAAATCCCCCAAAGAAAATGTTTTACAACTTTGAAAACGACTCTCCTGTTTTATTTATGCTGATTGACTGAGTAAAATATTTATGTAACTGTAAATAAATAAATACCTCAAAATGAAGTAGTGACACGGCTTAAATTCTAATGAAGAAAAATTCTCTTAGTTCGAATCTAACCCATATTGCTTTGACATAAAGTGCCCATGTCATATACTAGTACAGCGTTGAGCACTCGGACGTTTATCTTACCTAATTATTATCAACATGATTCCGCAAGCCGCGACACATCTCATCTGTGACCCGTCAAACCCTGTCACAATATCAGTCAATCCTCTGTCCGCACGGTGTATAAAAATTATGAAATGTCGTCGATGCGTCTCGTAATGTCCCCCGGGTGCGTCAGCGCGGAAATATGCGCACGCGCTGTGACTCACAAGATGGCGGCCGGTCGTAATTTGAATTAGTTTTATTAAAGAAATTATCATCTAATATTTAAATTTAACCAGAAGAAGATGGAAAAATGTAGTGCTAAGAGACATAAGAGAGTGCAAGTTATCCGAAACCGATGTCGAGGACAGAGCGTACTGAGAGGAAAGCTGACCCCACCACCATGTGGAATATATAGGTAGGAGAGGTCATCTAATAATTAATAATAGCTTTTCGGTAAAAAAAGTATTGCACGTAGAACCGATGGCGGTTGGGGCGGAAAGGTTCTCGAATGGCGACCACGTACCGGTAGGCGCGGCGTGGGTAGGCCCCCCCACAAGGTGGACTGATGATCTGGTAAAGGTCGCGGGAGTCCGTTTGATGCGGTTGGCGCAGGACCGGTCACTTTGGCACTCTTTGGGGGAGGCCTATGTCCAGCAGTTGACGTCTTTCGGCTACTATGATGATGGTGATGATGATGAAAAGAAAGCATCGTCAGGAAACTGTTCTAATCCCAAAAAGGTTCGGATTCCGGCTTGATACAGCCGCTTTCGTAAAACTAGTGGTTACAGAAAATCTTGGACTAGTATACCTGGCCAGGCTCGGATACCGCCGGGAAAAATTATAGAAGGATGATGAGTTTTATCAATGTTTTTTTTAAATGAACTTAGTTTAGATGTGTCTAGGAAAATGTTGAACGACAGGTACGAAGTGTGTGCAAACTTTTCATGAGCCGACAATGGCATTATAATACTTTCATAAAACATACTTAAGTTACCACTTGTACTTGTGTAAGTGCGCTAGAAATGTGGTGTTGGAGGCGAATGCTCAGAATCCCGTGGACCGCGCACTGAACCAACGTTTTGATTCTCAAAGAACTCAACATCAAAGACAGATTATTGTCGACGGTGCAAATGCGGATCCTCAAGTTCTTCGGGCATATCACCTGTAACGAGGACTCTATGGAACGTTTGGTGGTGCAAGGGAAAGTTGAGGGCAAAAGATCTCGTGGGCGCTCTCCAACACGATGGACAGGCCTCATCAAAACGGTCACAGAAGACACTATCAATGATTGCTCTCACTCCGCCAAAACAGAGCCACATGGTGACGCGTTGCAAGAGCTGCGGTGATGCAAAAACAGAGCCACATGGCGATGCATTGCAAGAGCTGCGGTGATGCAAAAACAGAGCCAAATGGCGACGCATTGCAAGAGCTGCTGTGATACAAATATCGACCTTGACATGGCCACGACCTATTACTTATTCTGTGCCACGACCACCGTCAAGTAAGCACGAGTAAGAAGAGAGAGTATTTGTATAGGTATGTGGTGTTGTGTTCCTGGTGGTGAGTAACGTCGCCAGAGCTCCAGAAGATGCAGTGTGTTGAGAGTGGGAGTCTTACATTTGTCTCTCGTTGTCAACACAACGAATTCGCTGTTACGGTATCGGGTTTTTACTACCAATGCCGTGGTATAAGGTTGAGTCACACCGCACCGTGACGAGAAGCAGCCAATTCCAAACATAACCCGATTTTCAGTGATTTATTTTGCAAATTAATTTTGACACTGCTCCTACGCATTTGAACGAGTGTCATTAATGCCCGGGCAACGATCGGACGTGCATCGGTCAGAATAGATGTATGTGGTATTAGATGATGGAACGAGTGTCATTAATGCCCGGGCAACGATCGGACGTGCATCGGTCAGATGTATGTGGTATTAGATGATGGAGCGCCGTCCGACATAGCACGGTGTAACGCGAGTCATTCTTTAGGGTTAAATAATTTTAAAAGACTAGAGATCGGGACCCATTACATGGAATTGAAAATTGTCACTAGACTATGACAATTTACTGTAGGTACATTAGTCGTTAGATAAGTAAATAACTTCATTTAAGCATTTCTAACAAAGGTTGAACAATAAAGACATAAAGTTAGCCATCCTATAAAATTTTCTGTTATGTCACTTATTTAGCCATTTAATATAGGTAAATTTATTACAATGTTTTCATAATTTAGGTTCTGTTTACTTCTAGAAATAATTTACAAAATAAATGGTACCAATATAGGAAAATTACAGGCTTTTTGGAGAGGCCTATGTCCAGCAGTGGACGTCTTGCAGCTGATATGATGATGAATTTTTATAGATATAATAATAGAAAAATTCATAACATGACTTAATTTTGTTTTTTTTTATGTTAGAAGTCCTATTATTTGTTGTCGAGAGAAATACGGACCAGGATGAATTCACAATTTGTGACATGAGTTGCAAATGATAAACGCACGAGTCATTGTGAATTATAAAGTAACTCGTACTAGGGTGTAAATTAAAAAAGAGAAACCTTTTCGCGGTAACTAGTTGCAATGGTCTTCTGGATTTCTTTTTAATTTTGCGATTTTATGGGTTAAATCCACCAAATGTAAGTTTTTTTAGACATTTTAACCCCATGATATACGGCCTCCTTTTAAGCATGTTAGAAGTCCATGTAAAGGTTTTTAAGAAACTCTGCCATCTTGTCTCCTGGCTTACGGGACAAGAGAACAACAAGAAATAGTCGATTGACCCATGAAATATGATTGCTGCAAGAGAAAAAAAACAGTTCAACGACAGATGTTCAAATAAAGAAATATTCATTCATATTCCTTAAACTAAATAAACAGCACGTTTAAAATAGGATCAACATATTGGTCGAAAAGGTCACCGGGGTTAGTGGCATTGCAAAACATGTTTTTCGTGCAGAATTAAAAAAACAAACAATTTCTCATATCTACGCCTGATGCACATTAGGGAAACTTCGCTCATAACTGACAGGTGGAAGGCAAACTGTCGAACTGGCGCGTCAAAGCAAATTAATATATTCACACAAACATATAAATATATTTTTATAAAATGTGAGTACGCCGTTCCGAGCGTAGTCGAAAGTCGCGCGCATCGGCGCACGGTCATACTGGAGATTCCAAATTCAAATTTTCAAAGTGGCGAGTGAAGTGTTCCAATTTTGAGTGCGGTAAATTTTAACGGTTGGTGAATTAAAAATGACGGCAGTACGAATTTTCCTTTTTCTCATTTACACTACACAATTCACTCGTATCGTTTAGTATAAATCGTTTCGGTAAGTAGCTTGCTACGGATTCGTAGAGGGCTACGCTTCGTAGAACAACGGATTGAATAATTGTGATTTATTCAAACTGATACAGGCATACTTTATTAATGATTTAGAATATATTATATTGTTGAAAATGTTATTAATAATTCAATTTGTCACATGACCTAGATACAAGTTACGTAACATGCAAATTTGAATTAAGCTTACGTTGGATTTAAATTACTAAGCCGCTTATTAAAGCGTTTAGTTGCATTTGAATTTTCTTCAGTCTTGTATATTGATCTCGTATCCATAGTAAAAGCTTAGCTTAGTTTGAGACTAGGTCGATTTGTGTGAGGTTGTCACTAATTAGGTATTTATTTTTGTTATTAAAAAGAAGTGCTTCAATAAATAAATTTTTGGTACTATCACCTTAAACATGATATTTTAATCACAATACTGTAAAAACAACCTCTTGGATTTGAAATAATGTAAGTTTACAACTTACTCTCAAATTTCAAAATTATATTGCGGATTCACACGGTCACTATAAAACTGTACCCTTAACATTAACCTTCTTATTTTCATCCAGTTCTGAAAATGTAAATAATCTTAATAAAAATTTTGACACGAATGTAACGCCTGAGGCGTTTAACGACTATTTATTGCATATATCATGTCAACGCACACGTTTTGAAAAACTCCTGGGTTATTTCAAGCGCTCTTGCGCAGATTTTACTGCGCTTTACTTTATTACTGGCTGGAATACGTGTGGTTTAAGTAGCTATACTTTTAAAATGGTTTTTGTAGTTTCGGTAAAATTGCGAACAGTCAACCTGACGAAAACGAAAGAAATTGTGAACACGAAAAAATATAGTTGTATAAGCTTGTATTGCCGACTGTCTTTTTTGTGAATACGAGGGGTTTATCTTGGTAGTTTAGGAGTTGCTATGACTAAATTCTGTCTCAATCATTGAATTAGCTCGGTGTTGCCATAATATTGCGTTGTCACCGACATGATATAATTATGCCAAATTTTAGATCAATCGGATACAAGTGACTAAGAAATGTTTTGCAAATTTTTGAGGACTATTTAGGTAAATAAGAACAGGGGAAGTTGAATAAAAGCTTGTAAAAAATCAAGGTAAATCCTGTCCCCTGTATCTATCAGGACAACAGCAACATCTGACGCAATCCTATTTATTTATTTGTTTCATTTTATTTCTGTAAGGAACAGGTACAACTTACAAACTAAACAATATCTAATCAAGTACTTAATCATCACACTTGTTTACACAAAATTTGTATTTGTAAGTTACCAACAACTTTCTTCATAACTTACTAAAATAAATCTATTTAAGGTACACGGATAAAATTCAAATTCAAATATTTATTCGTGACACACAATTTACACATACAAAAGCAATAATATAATACACATTTTGTCACGAAATGGACCCTGCTCAGCATGTTGCTAGCTTTGCAGCCAGCGCTGGTCTTCCGCAGGGTCCATTCGGCGAGAGCACGGTGGGCAACATCAACAGATACACATGCAATATCATAAAAAAATATACATGTACAGAGTGTGGCCTGTAATAGGAGCAAATATTCAAAGGGACGCTCCTTAGAGCATTTGTAGCAACCCCTTGTGTTACTCATTTATATATTTTTTGGATGCGGAGATATTTTTATCTAAAGTTATGACCTCCAAGTAATGTATCTTGGGACCACGACATCATAGCACAGCAGTCAATGCGGATTTTGAGGTAAAATCATGTAACGAGACATAATAGTTTTTGCATTTTTGTTTTCAAAAAATATTTTTGTGTTTTATTGTTTTTTATTTCATTTTTTTGTGTCTTTAAATAAAAAGTTACTCCAGAACAGTAAAAAAATACAACTTTACTTATTTTGAAGAAAAAACATTGCAAAAAAAATTTTTTTTTCAAGTTTAATTATGTGGAAATAATTGTTCACAAGCTTAATAATCTACCGTTTAATTTTTTGCTCCTATTACAGGCCACACCCTGTATATATATAAAAATGAACTATTAATAACTAAAATACACACTTAATAATAAAAACAAACAAAAAGGAAAGAATGAACAATTTTGAAAAAACTAAGAGCGAAAAGTTGCAATGCAAGATGATATAATACTATAATACTACTGCTAATATTGTTAATGTATTGGATTATTAAGAGCTAAAGTTGCATTGGCTTTAAATGTATGTAGCGACACTGAAAATAAGTCACATTTTGAGCAAATGTCATGAAATGTGACATACGGATAGTGGGGCAATGGGGAATGGATGAAAATTTTAGAAGTGGTTGATTATTTTTTGGTGGTAGGAATAACCTTCCTAAGCACCAGAAAAATTGTTGCAGACTTTACAGCTGCGTCATTTATTTTTGAAAAATATAAATAGTTTCTTTACTTACGTTTTAGGTTTAGGACGGCGAATATACCACCAAAAAAACAATCAGCCACTTCTAAAATTTTCATCCATTCCCAATTCGGTATTTGAAGTCAAATCAGCTTCTTTTTATCAAACGTAAAAACGCTCCGGAAGTATGGAATTTGTAGGGATTACTATGTAGTGACGTCACAATTAAATCCTTATTGTTAGTTTTCTCTCATCTCATCTTAAAATAGCAAACATAAATGAAAGCTTTATACTTTCCGAGTATTTTCGTAATGTTTATCTGTTGCTAATGAAAAAACAATTTGTTTTCACTGTTGTCAAATACCCAATTTGCAGATACGTATAGATACATTAGAGGGTGTCAGATATATGTACGCCTTGTTTTATCACCTATTTGCTGGTGATTGGACATATTAGACAAACACAACCCACCGTTAATTTTACAAGGCTTTATAGTAACTTTACCCAATTAAATAACTACTTGCTAAAGTGGTTACTTAGGTTCGATTTCCGAGATATGTGTGCTTTGAAATAGTTTATTAGAAATGTGAACTCGATGGCATTCATTATGTAGTAAGTATACTATTAAATAAAATAATATTTTTTACTAATACTTGATTTGGTCCTTTAAAAGACCGTCGGAGTTACCTTTACTTAGAGGACGCCGTTTTTGTCAAACCTTTTCAATATATATATCAAGAATATTTATTTATTTTAATAAGTACTATTTTACATACTTAAAATTAAACATTGCCCCACAAAACTGTAGTAACAGTTTGACTGTGGGTGCGGCAGTCTCTAGGCATACATTAACAAACATATTTATTCATTAGTACCTAACAGTAATATACTGTCCATAAATCAGCTATACTAAATTAGCAAGGTATTATATAAGTACATCTAGGTAATGCTTTTTTAATAGTCTCTTAAATTTATTCTTATTTTTTTTACGTCTAATGGCTTCGGGCAAACTATTGAGTAGGTATGGGATACGCTTTTTGAGAGTTCTGTCCCCATAGTAATTATTTATCATAGGAACGAATAGTTAACCAGTCGCCATAGCTTTGGTGTTATAAGTATGATCAATGGGTTTTAATGACGAATACTCTGACTTATGTTCCAGACAGCCATGGTTATTAGCAGCAAGTAGATACTTATGTTTCATGCTTACCGGTAATATTCTACAGATTTTAAATAGTTGACTATTTCAATGTTAATTAGATAGTTATACCTAGAAATTAGAACATTAAAGTATATCCACATTAAACACTGTTATAATGATAAATCTACGAAATACAAAGTGGACTCGATAAATTATCCAGATCTTGAAGACGATGTTATTTCTGGCGCATGAACTGGAATCCTGGATATTTAGGTCCAGTTATCATATTTCATGATCTGTCACAACGGAGATATAAACAGTTCAATCAACTGTTATATTGAGACGTGAATCAGATGAACAAATGGGTTCTAAAATGATAAGGTGCTTTGGGATAATTCGAAAACGAGTTAAGTCTACTTTTCTTTCAGGAGATCTCTCGTTTTAATAATGTATTGTCTAAGTTGACTGAAGTAAAATGGGGAAAATGTAGACCCAACTTCTTCATTCCCAAAAAAGTTCACAGTGTGCAAATATAGGATCTTTCTTGCAATTCAGTAGCCACAATGTTCGCAATTTTTAAACATTTATTGAAGTTTTAGTTCAGTATGAAACTTCAATGAAAGAATATCTAATTATATAATTGAATATAAGTATAATTGAAAGTTGATTTTTAATGGTAAAATACTATTTCTCAAACATGCAATGAAATATTCTCTTTACGTTCCTTATAATAGACTCGTAAGTATCCTTTTTCGGGCGCAGCATCTCGGGGCGGCCTGAAATGGGATTTCATACAAATTTTCAGGCCTAAGCCTGCAAAGTAACTTTTTAATTTTGATTCCACTATTTGTGGCACAGCATCACGGCATTCAGCCATGAAAATTAGTTTGATTTGAGGATTTTTATTTATTTATTTCATTGCATGTTTGAGAAAAGCACTATGGTACATGCCTCGGCGTGAAAACTGATTTCCGGCCAAGTAGGTATCGACGGCCGAGCGTAGCGAAGCTGGATAGAGATACGAGGACTGTTTTCTCGGCATCTGATGAAATGTACTATACTTAAATATAACGTATAGGTACAATAAAATGAAAAACAAAACTTAAACCTACGCAAAGCATTTAAAGCAGCGGGAAAATACTTATAATATAAGTTTACCTAAGCTAAATTAAGTCATCATCATCATCATATCAGCCGAAAGACGTCCACTGCTGGACATAGGCCTCCCCCAAAGAGTGCCACAATGACCGGTCCTGCGCCACCCGCATCTAGCGGACTCCCGCGACCTTTACCAGGTCATCCGTCCACCAGTCGGCCTACCCACGCCGCGCCTTTCGGTACGTGGTCTAAATTAAGTACTTTTACAAAACACATAGAACTTGTCGAAAAATAAAATAGGTATTAAATGAAGGCACTAAGTTCAGTTCAACACGTAGCAGCCCAAGCAGTTTTTGTAATTTTTACAAATTGACTACTATGTAAAATACGGCACAAAGCATTCTTGATTAATTATCCGGATCTCCCACAAAGCTTCAAGTTAAAAAAAGCGTATATGGCTTTAGTAATTGTCTATAATATATAATATAACCAGTTAATTAAAATTGTACCTATCTTTTGAAACGATAATTATAGCCAAGTTGACATCCAAAGCGAGAGGGCTGATATTCTTTATGGATTCTCATAGTGAATAACCTTAGGCCTAATTAGCTTAAAACGACCACTAAAGTGATCTCTTTTGAACCAAGTTTAAGTTAATATATACCGTATCGTCTACTGGCATTTTAGCGACCATTTTAGATGGCATACTCCGAGCCAATTTCTTGTGCAATTAGTCTCTTATTGCAATTATGAAGAAGGTTTGCAGTTATCAAAGCAGACGTATTTAGGTCTTAAACTCATCGTCATTGGTCGTTCCCTCAATGCTGCAGAGGACTGTGACATCATGTCCTATTCTTGTTGACCAGACTTCTCCATAGTCTCCTATCACCCGCTTTATGCATGGCCTCGTGCAGATGTAGTTACAAGGGTGCAGTGATTTGTGTACTTCATCTAGTGGTGGTTTAACCTGAGACCTCTGGCCCTCAACTTTTCCCGTCATAATAATCCTATCCAGAATAAGTTTCTGTCAAAAAAAATAATTTTTGTTACAAGCTTTTATTGCTGACTGTACTTTTCTGCATACCATCATCAATTACTCATTGGGACGATTCTAACGAGCCCAAACTCGATGGGGTTCTTCACCTTCCAGCTCCAGCATCAGATCAGCTCCAAGTCATCTTAATATTGCATTGTCATGCGATATAAATTATACTTGCAAAATTTCAGCTCTTTTGGATAACGCGAAGTGACTGAAAAATGGATTGCAAATTTTGACGGACAACTTACTTACATACATACGAACAGTGCACAATGCTAGTTAATATAAAGCTTGTAAAAAGAAGACAAAAGAAGCCAAAAGAGTGCAAAACGCGCCGACAACGCTGTACTCATGACTATTACAGTCCCCCGCGGCTATGAAGTCAATCCTGACACATTGCGCAACTATGAAGTTTCTGAATAATGACAATGTCAGCCATAGGAAAAAATTACATATTCAACCCTAGAGGCATGTCTCAGGATTGACTTCATAGCCGCGGGGGACTATAGGAACCGTAAATCGGTTCGAAACTTGTGGAGCGATACTCGACCTAATATATATACCTACGTGAGTGATCCGTTTTCAATATATTTTAATCTGTCCAAAGACTCTTAAATTAGATGAATGAAATTCAGCTACTTATCATTTCGTGATCTAGGAATTGGTGAGAGCAGGTAAATATAAGCGGGCGCGAGGGCTACGCTATATCTCGCCAATCTGCTCTAGTTTCCAGATTTAAGCGGCCATATTAATATACGCAACGTTTACACACGCACGGGATGTCCTGTATATTTACCGCTTTATTGTAAACTAGCTGTTGCCCGCGACTTCGTCCGCGTAGAACTTTTTATCGTCTTAGAAAATGATTTCTCTCAATACAAAATTTGAACCCTCTTTTAGGGGATAATTAAAAAAAAAGTTGATGTTTATTTTCTAGTTTGTGAACAAACAGTCTAAAACCAAAGTTAAAAATCTCATACTTTAAAAATGCCTTGAAATACTCAAACTTTGAACCAATTTTAACACTCTTAGGGAATGAATTTGGAAAAACTCTGAAATCAGTTTTGTAGTCTTTTAACGTACAGAATAAGACCGAAGTTAAAAATCTCTTACTCACATTTTAAAATTTTATTGCTCGCCATTTAAAATTTGAACCCCCTTTTAAACCCCCTTAGAGGTTGAATTTTTCTAATCGCTGAAAGAACTTTTTTCGTAAACTTTTAAGTCTCTAGCTCAAAAAAAGTGTTGCCCATACAAAGCTTTCTTAACCCCCTTAGGGGTGGAATTTTCTAAAACTCTGAAAGTACTTTATTATTAATTTTAATAAGTAACATTTTGAACAGTTTTAAGTCTAGTAAAAAAAAAAAGTTTTTCCCACACAACACTGGCTACCCTTCTTAAGGATCTTAAGGATCCCCTTAGGGATGGAGTTTTCTAAAACGCTGAAAGTTCTTTTTTAGTATTCTAATAAGTAATCTTTTTGCAAAGTTTTAAGTCTAACTCAAAAAAAAGTGTTGCCCATGCAAAGCTTGCTCTCCTTTTTAACCCTATTAGAAGTGGAATTTTCTAAAACGATTTGTGTTCTTTTTTTGTATTTTAATAAGTAATCTTTCTACAAAGTTTCAAGTCTCTAACTCAAAAACATAAACTTTCCCTGATAAAAACTTTGCACCCCTTTTTATCCCCCTTAGGGATAGATTTTTTCAAAACGCTGAAAGTCTTTTTTTTTGTATTTTTATAAGTAATCTTTCTACAAAGTTTTAAGTGTCTAGCTCAGAAAAAGTGTTCCCCATACAAACCTTGCACCCTTTTTTAACCCCCTTAGGGAATGATTTTTGTAAAACGCCGAATGTAGTATTTTTTATGTTCTAATAAGTAATTTTTCGTCAAAATTTTAAGTCTCTATTAAAAAAAAATATGTTTTTCCCATACAAACTTTGCACCCTATTTTACCCCCTTAGGGGTGAAATTTTCCAAAACGCTGAAAGTACTTTCTTTGTATTTAAATAATCTTTCTACAAAGTTTTAGGACTCTAGCTAAAAAAAATAGTTTCCCACATACAAACTTTGCACCCCTATTTTAGCCCCCTATTTTTAGGGGTAGAATTTTCTAAAACGCTGAAAGTACTTAATTTGTATTCTGATGACTAATCTTTCTACAAAGTTTTAAGTCTCTATTTAAAAAAAATATTGTTTCCCCCATACAAAATTTGCACTCCTATTTTACCCCCTTAGGGGTAGATTTTTTTAAAACACTGAATCTAGGTACTTTATTTGTATTCTAATGAATAATTTCTCTACAAAGTTTTAAGTCTCTATTTAAAAAAAAGTAGTTTTTCCCATACAAACTTTGCACTCTATTTTACCCCTTTAGGGGTAGAATTTTCTAAAACCCTGAAAGTTCTTTATTTGTATTCTAATGACTGATCTTTCTACAAAGTTTTAAGTCTCTATTTAAAAAAAAAATGTTTCCCCCATACAAACCTTGCACCCCTATTTTACTCCCGTAGGGGTGGAATTTTCCAAAACGCTGAAAGTGTTTCATTTGTATTCTAATAACTAATTTTTCTACAAAGTTTAAGTCTATAGCTCAAAAAAAAAAGGTTCTCCCATACAAACTTTGCACCCCCATTTTACCCCCTTAGGGTTAGAATTTTCAAAAATCCCTTTTTATCCCTAGCCCACGTTATAAAAGCAACATACTGTGCAAAAATCAACTCTCTAAGATTAGTAGTTTCGGCTGTGCGTTGATGAGTGAGTGAGTGAGTGATTGAGTGAATAAGTCAGTCAGGACATAGGCATTTATTATGTATAAATAGATAGAAGATAATGAAACTCCCATTCAAATATCTCAAAAAATTATGAAGCTACATCCGTTTTAATGTCGCTTGTTAGAGTGAGAAAACGATGAGGGACTGTGACGTCAATATACTCGAGCGTCATAGTAAAAAACAATCGTTTCATATGAAGGTGCGTTTTGCGGAAAAGGGACAGAACATACCCCCTCTTAAAACTTTGGACTCTTATAACTTAATCATTACCTATATAACCTCTTGCTTTGTTTTTTTCTCCATTTGACTATATTTATTTTAAATTCTTTTTCGAGAAAATACATTATGATTATTTACCATCTTTTCGATTCCTGAGCTATAACCACGAACTTCGGAATTCGAAAATATTCGGGTATCTCTATCTCTATCGCACTAACCATACTCGAGTGACAGGGATGCAAATATATGAACATTGAGTATCGGTTATCGTGGTAGCGCCGCAGGTACTTTGGCTGAATGCGCCGAGCGCGTGCCATTGTCATTCAAAAAAAACAAATTCGTGTTAATTATACTGTTCAAATTTGTTGATTTCATTTATTGAAATTACGACATAAAACGACATTTGCGCATATACGTTCTCATATCAGAATCGAATATTTTTTTATGGTTTATATTTTAGCATTTGTCTCGTAAAGGTCTATCGTAGACGGGATTTAAATTATTAATAAGTGAAAGGCAATGCAATTCCGCCATTTTGACGAAAATTTGACGGTTCTTATAGCTGACAGTTGGAGCAGCGTTTGATTTCAATAAAAATAAATGAAAAATTAAATGAAGTCGTATATTTCGGAAAATTAATTAACTGTCGCAGTCGGATAAAAACTATCCTAAGTTGCAGCTAGAATAATAATGTACCTATATAAAATGTTTCATATTTTTCCGTTCATGGGATGCTGAGAACATTCGAACCGCGCAAAGCTTAGTTTCAAACTGGCTGATTCTTTTTTTAATTTAGAGATTTATTATAAGTGGAGATAAAAATATCAAGGGACAATTTTATACAAATCGACCTTGATTCAAACTAATTTAAACTGGTATTGTAAGGTGTACAAGTACTTGTGTCTTGTACAGTCAGCATCATATAGTTAGTAGCAGCCAAAGTAGCCAAATATATCGCAACACGTCTTGATTACTGAAGGATTAAAGATGTGTAACGATATATTTGGCAATTCTGCCTTGTACTGTACGCGTCAGTACCAGACATCAATCTGAACAAATACCTGCTTAACACACAAATATTTCATCATCATCATCATCATATCAGCCGGACGTCCACTGCTGGACATAGGCCTCCACCAAAGAGTGCCAACATGACCGGTCCTGCGCCACCCGCATCCAGCGGACTTCCGCGACCGTTACCAGGTCATCAGTCCACCTTGTGGGCACACAAATATTTGCCCGTACCGGATTCGAACTCCGGACCCCTAGGTTTGCAGGCTCTCCACTCCAACTAGGCTAACTAGCCCCCAAAACGTGATTGATATGCATAAAGTAAAAATCATATTTTTTTGTTTAATTTTACTTAAACACACTGGACGCGCGCTAAGTTTTATAGATTTTTTTTCTTACGTTTAGATATTTAGATAGGTAGGTACTAAGTATATATAAATACTATTGGTATGACAGTAAACAAATAAAATGTTATCGCGTCTACGTCGTTTCCCATAGATGGCGTGATAATCATAGTTCGTTTTTAGGAACGCGTTGCACATAGCTCCTGCCTAGCCAATAACTTGGGCATTTCTGAAAAGTCATAAAAGATTACTAAAAAGTTTGGCAGATTTCCTTGTCGCTACACTGTCAATATTACATTTGCGTAGGTAGCAGTTCCTGTTATACCTATAGCGCTGGTCATTGTATTTATTTTACTTTTTCAGGTAATAATAACCGATATGTGTTGTTTTAACCGGAACCATTACAAAGTCCAGAAACTGTGCCAACTGCTAACGGAAATTGCTATTTCATAATATCAATAAAAGTTCCACTTTTAAATAACGAACCAAATATAAAACTATAATACACACACTCCACATTTAACGACATATTAAATTTTATTTCAACTCAATCGAACCCTTCTTGAATTTATGATAACTGTGTTACAACATTTTTAACCGATATAATGTCAAATAGCGGGCACATTATACACGAGTGTATAATTATATATTATGTATCTGTTTGATGTTCGCAAACGCGCAATAAACATTACGAACATTTGGAGATGACTCGTGAAATAAAATGTATCCTGTCCTGTATTCTAGAGCTACTGCAGCAAAACTATTCGATACTTATTTATTTAACAAATACTCGTAGATTCACATTTTGAATACCACGATGGCTATAAAATTCCTGGTGTTAAGTATACACGATGGGTTCTGCACGTTTACGATTCCTGAGGAGTCCAAGCACGTTCATCGTCATCATCATATCAGCCGAAAGACGTCCACTGCTGGACATGGGCCTCCCCCAAAGGGCAATGGGCTATGTTGGGAGTTTCTCTGCGTGATCGCATCAGAAATGAGGCTATCCGCAGCAGAACCAAGGTAACCGATATAGCCCTCCGAATCGCTAAACTTAAGTGGCAGTGGGCGTACATTGCACGTAGAACCGATGGCCGTTGGGGTAGAAAGGTTCTCGAGTGGCGACCACGTACCGGAAGGTGTGGCGTGGATAGGCCGACTGGCCGACAAGTTGGACTGATGACCTGGTAAAGGTCGCGGGAGTCCGCTGGATGCGGGTGGCGCAGGACCGCTCATTTTGGCATCATCATCATACTACTGCTGGACATAGGCCTCCCCAAAAGAGTGCCAAAGTGACCAGTTCTGCGCCACCCGCATCCAGCAGACTCCCGTGACCTGTACCTACCAGGTCATCAGTCAACCGTCCACCAACCGCGTTGCCAACCCTTTATTAAGGATTTGTTGTGACGACAGCTAAGACAGATATTGGTCCCTCACTCTCAACATAATGCGTCCTCGTGAGCTCTGCAGAGTCAGCCAGAGTTCTGGTGACATTAGTCATCAGAAACAATACCACATACCTACAGAGCAAGGAGTTGTTGTTTTATTTAGAAACAAACGGTCTTAAATTATATACAAATTCATTAGCTAGAACCTATACAGTAACAATATTACTATTTAGACCTACAGTTTTC
Organism: Epinotia brunnichana; assembly: GCA_963854355.1. NCBI lineage: Eukaryota > Metazoa > Arthropoda > Insecta > Lepidoptera > Tortricidae > Epinotia > Epinotia brunnichana. The sequence goes on from OY977959.1 coordinate 18,366,491, forward strand.
TTATTATTATTAAATTAAACATAAGTAACTAGGTAAACCGTTATCATTACATGCATTAGTACAGTTATATTCTTATACTTACAGTATTACTCGTAAAACAACATTAAGGTGGTTCGATTGCCATACAAAGCGTTATTTGACATTCGTAGGCTAACGGCATGATATTTTAAGAAACTTATGTAACAAACTTTCATCAATTGGCTTCCCATTTGCGCCAAATTCCCCCTTTCCTAGAATAAACTTGTATAAACTATATTAATTTAAGAAAAATAGTTTTCCCAAAATATCACGTCCTAAACCAATTTCTCAAATTAATCTGGTTTATACAAGTTTATTCTAGGAAAGGGGGAATTTGGCGCAAATGGGAACCTAATTTATGAAAGTTTGTTACATAAGTTTCTTAAAATATCACGCCGTTAGCCTGCGAATGTCAAATAACGTTTTGTATGGCAATCGAACCACCTTAAGTATAGTAAATATGTAAAGAAAATACATTTTTTTTTACTTTTACCATACTTAATCTAATGTTTTATATTACACACTATATTAACATTATTGTAACAAGGAATTAATTTGTTTTTTAAATGTTACTAGCGAACCGCCAAATAAATCTGCATTCATACACTTTTTATTGTAAAGCTGGCATGCGCGTTTAATATATGAATTTTGTGCGTGATTCGTTCTGCTATATGCAATGCTGAACAAAGCTTGACTGCGGCAACTACGTTCTGAGGGGTAATCACGTAACGTTCCGAACGCGCGTCGGTACAATTTAACTGTCAATTTTCCATATAAAAAGTAACATTTAGACCTACCCGACGTTCGTACAATGCGTTACTTGATCGACCTACTGTTCTACGAGGCACACGAAAGTCTATATTGTATAACGATATGGAGGTCCCAGCTGGGATGTTACAAATATTTATGTTGTGTTGTGGCACTCTTTGGCCCATGTCCTGCAGTGGACGTCATTCGGCTGATATGATGATGATGATGATGATCTTACAAATATGGGACAGATGACATACCGCTGTGCCTTTTTAACTACCTAATACTTTAAGTACTTATTCCTCTATCAGATTCACGTTTTTCGACACTGAAGTTAAAATAAAACGTTTTCGTGCAGTTTTATCATCTGAATACGACGTTATTCTATAAATTAATTTAACTAGCCATGAACACTTTTATTTCTAGACCAAAGTATGTGCTCGGATATTATGTATTTGCATAATGTGAGTAGTATACGGTAAGTATACGATTAGATTTCATTGTGATTTGAAGTGTTCTAAAGTATTGTTACTTATGCGTATAATTACCTCAAGTTCGCGTGGACCATTAAAGGAAAAGTAATATTGCACTGGCATATAAGCGTAGTCACGTCGCATCCGAACAACGCTAAGTTTCCCTCTCTTCTTCTTCTTCAGCATAATTGCGTCCACTGCTGGACATATGCCTCTTCTATCAATTAGGTCGGCCCTACTGCCTTTTTAATATCGTCCGACCATTTGACTGGTGGTCTCCCCACACTACGGTTCCCTGCCCGAGGTCTCCAAGGCAACACTCGCTAGCTCCATCAGTGATCGTCCCTGCGACAGATATGACCAGCCCGTTGCAATTTTAATTGCGCTACCCTTTTGCCGATGTCAGTGACTTTGGTGCGTTGGCGAATGTCCTCGTTTTGCACTTTGAAACGCTAAAGTAACAAAAAATCATCCCAATGAACTCTATCAGGGTATGAAATTGTATGAATACATAACAGGAAACCATTTGCAAAACTTCATGAGAGCGCCAACCAAACAATAAGATTCCAGACTAATCCCAATACTTATGTAACGCATTCCCTGATGGGGCCTCATTTCACGAAGCAACAAGTTACAAGTTTATATGTCTTAACTGGCAACTAAGGTTGAGGTAGATGGCAGCCAATACATTATGACGACGAGTATTTAGGCCAATTAGCTTCCTTCAGCCAAAGGCACGATAAATAAGTTAAAAGACGGATCCAGAACGCCTCGAGAAGCTATTGGTCTCAAAAAGAGCTTCTGAAGGGAGACCTTCCTTTAACTCTGAAGCGAAAACTCGTCGATATGTGTATTCTGCCTGTATTAACCACAAGTGGGAGGACCTTGCCGTGGACAGGGACAAATAAACTGGTGTTCGATTGTCGTAAAGTCCACGATGAAGCGTGGTTTAAAACACTCGCAGATAAACGAACCAAGCGGCATCAACGTGTCACCTGTTCGCCGCGGGCAAATTACACCTGCCAGACTTGCGGTCGTGTATGCCACTCCCACATTGGCTTACACAGCCATGGAAGACGTTGTCTCCCTTGACACTGCTTGTATAGTCTGTAATAGACTCAAATGCTATTGATGAACCTCAAGTGCCCTAACATGGTCACTCACCGAGGCAGTAAAGATCTGATTGAATGTTTGCCAACGGGCAATGGGAGTGAAACGGATCGACTGTGTCCGACCTTTAAAGTACTTGACCAATAAAGTACTTACGATTTGCCATTTAATTTGCGTTGCCTGTTTAGACTTGTAACATGTAGCTTGATGAAACGGGCCGTTGAATGCCTCAAGGTGACACATTTTGGCGTTATTACCCCATTGATCTTTCACAATCATCGTATATTTATACACTAGCTTTTGCCCGCGACTTCGTTCGCGTTGACTTACTTTTGTTAGACTGTTACTGGGATGGGAAATATATTCTATATGTATGTTAATCCAGGCTATACTCTATTTGTATACTAAATTTGATACATTCACCAGTTTTTGCGTGATTAAGTAACAAACATCCAAACTTTCGCATTTATATTGTAAGATTAGTAGCATTCAGAAAGTGACACGGACATTTTTACAAGTCCTATTGTGTTCCTAATTCCCTGGAGTAAATTCACGTGCATTTCATGACTACTGAACGATATTACGTTTTAAATTGTATACGAAACGACATGTTTCATACTTCCTCTTCCATTTGCGTGTAGTTATTAGGTGGTTCGATTGCCATACAAAGCGTTATTTGACATTCGCAGGCTAACGGCGTGATATTTTAAGAAACTTATGTAACAAACTTTCATCAATTGGCTTCCCATTTACGCCAAATTCCCCCTTTCCTAGAGTAAACTTGTATGAACTAGATTAATTTGAGAAAAATAGTTTTCCCAAAATATCACGTCCCAAACCAATTTCTCAAATTAATATAGTTTATACAAGTTTATTCTAGGAAAGGGGGAATTTGGCGCAAATGGGAAGACACTTTATGAAAGTTTGTTACATAAGTTTCTTAAAATAAAACGCCGTTAGCCAGAAATAATAAGCAAATAACGTTTTGTATGGCAATCGAATCACCTTAAGTATGCGTCACTGCGTTTGCTTAAAGCACTGGTAATCAGATTGGTTTTCAAATTACAATTAAATTTAAACCCGATCATATTTTATTATCATGTTACCAAATTGAGGAACGGCAGATGTAATTTTTTTTTTACTGAAGTTACCATAATGTTACTTTATTTCAGAAGGCACAAGTAATAAGTGACAAATATATTAATTCCTGTTCATCTGATTTGGAGCTACGATGCTACAGACAGACACGATTGCGTCGGGAGTTAAAGTGTCAAATTATATCACCGCATTCCTGTAGCGTTAGTAATAAAATAAAGATTACATTTTTAGTAAAGTTGAACGCTCCCATATATTCCGCTGGACTGTATATAAAGTTTTGGCATCATCCTGTGCGCGGCAGCTGCGCGATCCAAGGAATTATAATTAAATGCGCTTATTTATTTTCATATGCGTCCGCGCCGTTTACCTAGATCGTGTATTTTTATAGCATTTGCCAATGATCGTGAAAAGACATGTTGTGCAAGGTTCGGCGGTGATAGGAGAAACTGGCGTGGTTAGTCTGACCACTGTATCTCGTCATATCAGCCGAAAGACGTCCACTGCTGGACATAAGCCCCCACAAAAGTGCCACAATGATCGGTCCTGCGCCACCCGCATCCAGCGGACTCCAGCCTTTACCAGGTCATCAGTCAACCTTGTGAGTGTAGCCACGCTGCGCCTGCCGGTGCGTGGTCGCCATTTGAGATCCTTTCCGCCCCAACGCCCATCGGCCACTATTGCAAGACAATAGGGAACATTACTGCAATCTTCTGCCGCCAGAGGCAGCACTACCACTAACAGTAAACCAGTATAGGAATATAGGGATTCACACACACATGCACAATTGATTGTCAAATGAGTGACAAGGATGCTTGCATAGACAATACCGCAAGTGGGAACGAGATACAATGTCAACGCTGCTAGTGTCGCTACCTACGTAGAGTTTTGCGTAATGTTCCCTAATTCTATAAAAAAAACACTATTAGTAAAAGTTTTAACACATTCACTGCCAACAAAGTCGTAGGGCTAACGTCTTAGTGCCGTGGTTTTCGCGCTAAGTAGAGGAAAGCGCCTAGAGCGCCTGCTAGGCAAGTTCCTGGCAATGAATGTGTTGTGGCAACGACAGCACTTTATTTTTCACACTCATCAAGTCGTTGAGAGGTCAGCTCCAATGAGCCTAAACACATGTTTATCTTGTATAGTTTAGGAGTTGCTATGGCCTGTGGCCACCCCCATCATCAGATCAGCTCAGTGGTGCCAAAATATTGAGTTGTCACAGAACTTACATATAAGTTAGCCCAGCTCAATCTAGCAAATTGGCTGAAAATGGTTTGCAAAGTTGAAAGACAACTTACATGGCACTTAGTTACGTACGTATAGAGCAAGTCCAGCAGTGTACGTCTTTCGGCTGATATGATGATGATGTAAAAAGCGCCTAGTGTGAATACAAACTAGCAATACAAAATGCATAGCGACTTGACAGCTTTCTCTTCTTAGTCGTTTTCTCATTGCGTCTCGCACCATCTTCCTCCAAGCCCTTCTATTCTGCGTCATATGCAGGCAAGGCTTGGCGCTGGTTCCTGCTGAAGTTTTCACAGTATCTATCCATCGGGTGTGCGACTCACGCTGGACCATTTTCTACGAAAAACGACGGCGTTTTTCTTAGAAAACCGCCCGTTCTAGCGTGAGTCATCCTTTTTACTCTACCTCTCTTTCTTCCCTTCCACGTGGCCGACCAGTTCAGTTTTTCTTGACTGTCCTCCTGTCTAGCCACGTGTCAGAAAAATTGAAGTACGCGTTGATATGGTGTTGGTGATATGGTGGGGAGTCAAGTTTGAATCTTCAGTTGGTTCAGGATTATTTGTTTATTTAAACTTGCACAGTAACAAGTTACAAATACAAAAGGCGAATTTAATGCCATAATACATTATCTACCAGTCAAACAAAAAATAATCATAACGGGTGCGGGATATGAGAACAACCCAGAAATTAAAAATAAGGACAAATTACTGGTGTGAAGGATTGATTCGTTTATAGTGGGAGACAGCTTATTAAACAAATACAATTGTCGATATTAAAAAAACTTATGACAGTCATGCTCTGGTCAGCATCTAATTACTTACTAAATAAAATTAGAATACCTTCTACAGATTTGTTCGAAATGAAATGAGGTGATGTCCACTGAAGTCAAACATACTATACTATACAAAAAAATAGCAATTACTAGTATTGAAGGGGAGGGGGTAGTAGAACAATTTTTATGTGACGTCACAATTACAATAAAGCTGGTTCATGAACTTTTTTTTATTGTTTGATCTTTGAATTTCTTTTTAATTTAATGATGAATACGAAAGAAACACATGCTAATAGTTACGTACCCATCTAGGCAAAACCTTGAGAGGTTTGTGTGCCAATGGGGAGCATGATATTTCTTACGTCATAAATTCCATTTCATCTTACACTTTCACGCAATAACAAAACAGCCATCAATCTGATCCACCCATCACAATAAATCTAAATAAAGCTTTGTAAGAATAAGAAGCTTTTATTTCCGTACCTATAATAAAACTCATATGTGAGTTTAACTTTATAATTTTCAATGTTGCCATACAATCATTCATCCCCCTTTCAACACTATTTAAGGAGATAAGTAATTTTCACACTTTTAGTAATTTTCACACTTTTAATAATGTCCGCTCTCTTGATTTCTATTTTTAAAAAGGGTAGCATAAATTGCTTTTAACAAACTTACCTATTTCAAATGATCATTTACACTGTATCCAGTAACTAGGTGTGTAATATGCTATGAGTGATTTAAAAAATTACCAGTCTATATTTTACGGTTTTAATTGAAAACAAATGGATGATATTGGTTTTGATAATGGTATTGTTGAAATATTGAAATTCTCTTTACTCACCGACATTTCATATTTTGTGTTCCATTGAAATAAACAGTTCAAAAATTTTTTTTTTCCATAAAAACTGTCATTCGAACTCGAATATTCTAGCTTGGCTGTTAAAGTCGCTTATTGAATGTGACTTTGATACATCTCGGTCATTTGGAATAATTTAAGTGCACTTAGCCCATATCTAATTTATCTAGGTACCTATTAGCCTAAAACGATTTTTGATCTCCCATATCTTTCCTTGGTCAATAATAATATGAGTTACACATGGGAGATAGGAAGCGCTCAAGGATATTATTGTAGCAATGTAAAATGGTGAATATGTCTTTTTGGTATAAATCCTTGTCTATCCAAGCACTACAATGGACATTGACTTTACGTCTTGACATACAATGAAGTAAAACAATAAATACATGTACCTAAAACATATTGTCTAGTTTATATTAATGTGCTAATATTACATATCACGAAATGCACTCTTTGATGTTTTCCCGACAACTTGGTACCTTGTCAAACTAAATCCCAGTATTTATGCGAAGCATTTACGGGTGGCGACGCGCTCGAGTTAATTTGACACGGTCCAAAAATATTCACCAAGTGAATTACAGCGCTAATCGTAGGGACTGTGTCAAATTAACTTTTTTGTAATATGTGTAATAAATTGTGTACGCTTGTCTAATGGTGTGGATTTGTGGTTTTGTTTTTGGTACCTGACAGTGTGATTTATGGAGATTTGGTTAGTAAATAGGGTTGTTTAAAACAAAATGTATTTCAAATTTCAACATACTGAAACGTGTGATCGGTCTCATTCTTAATTAAATATCGTGATGACAAGGTGCTTAGTACTGTGCCTACATACAACCAACTAACAAGTAGCGTTGAATGCTATCAGCAGTGGAAGCAACTACGCAGACCTAGGGTACAGTTCCCGGCAAACAACTTGAACATGCGGGACGAAGTGGGGGGGGGGGGGGCAGCTCGCACGTACAATTCGCCTTTGCGCAGGCAAGGTCAAATGTTCAAGAAGTTTGACGGCATCTGTACCTTGGCATCTTGATAAAATTGAGTTTTTTTTAATAGTAATTTTTCGTTTACCTCCACTTTTGTCAGAAGAAATATTGATGAAATTCCATGTAAGTCAGAAAATTAAAACGCTTGACGTAAGTGGAACATCTTAATGGCAATGTCATCAGATTCCAGTTATTACAGAAAAATCTTGTGATTGTGTAACACTAAGTAGGTTGCGTTTGTTAGGTACCTAGCTTCAGACGCCAAAAGGGCAAACCGCCTAGGAATAGGAGAGGGCTCCGTCGAAACTGGTAAATGACAAAATGAAATAGTTACGTGGTGTTACTGTCAAAAGTGAAGTCCAGTAAGATGAGAGCTGATCTAAATTTAATAAATAGTCCCATGGCGACCGAGCTCCGCTCGGATGAAAATGGAAAAATACGGAGAAAACGAATTTTCCCGGACATGAGACCTATCTAGATCGATTTCTCGCCCCCGTAACCATCTATATTCCAAATTTCATCGAAATCGTTAGAGCCGTTTCCGAGAACGTGATTGCAAATATATATATATACTTACATACATACATACATAGTCCCTGGGTGACCGAGCTCCGCTCGGATGAAAATGGAAAAAATACGGAAAAAACTAATTTTCCCGGACATGAGACCTATCTAGATCGATTTCTCGCCCCCGTAACCACCTATATTAACCACAAATATATATACCTATATACATACATACATACATATATATATATATATATATATATATATATATATATATATATATATATATATATATATATATATATATATATACAAATATTGCTCGTTTAATAGTATAAGATTTAGTTTAAATAAACAATCATTGTACGGACGCGAGTGGAAAAATTCATCAATGAAAACCTGAGTCAGAACTACTTCCTCTAGTTTTGTAACTCCAACAATGTAAAGGCAACGCTTACAAGCAAACACCACAAAATGTTTATGAAGTCAAATTTATCAGAAGCCGTTTCAAATATCACTTTTCCCCGCAGCTGTCCACATTCTTGCGTCACCTTGTCGCGCTGTTCGTCATAATGTTAGCAACTAATGATATATTGTGGATAATCGCCTCCAACCGCCCATTTGTTTGGATGAGAAATAGTAATTGTTCCATTTGATAAAGCGATAAATAAAGAATACATTTTCATTTTGTGGGCGAGCGGAATATTCAAGTGCCACATGGCAACATAAAACAATAGTCGCTTAGCGTTTAATATTTGTATTTTCACGTCAAAATTGTAGGTCGTTCCCATTTCTCTGCGCCCGGAAGATGTGTTTTTGACAGCTACTGTCAAAATGCAATCAAATTAGTGATCTACATGTTGGTTCTGGGATGTCATTGTTGCCTTTTCTGGAGCTTTTTAATTTCTTATGAGAAGACCGTACCGTAAAGCCTCCCAATAATATGTCCAGAAGAACAACTATGGTCTTAAATAGACGAATTAATTTCTGCCAATACTAAAGAATTACTGAATATTTATTTTTATTTTTATTTGCCTTTTTGTAGTTACGTTGCCTCTCTAGAGTTCTTAGACAATAATGGTTACACCAAATACTGTAACATTTTAGTTAATTTGGACAGTGTAGTCATATTCTTGATGAAACCTACTCGGTTGGTGGTGTTGTTATGATTCATCATATAATTATAAAATATGACACAAAACTATCGAACTACACTTAAATCAACAAAACATCTATTCCAGTAACACGAGTTCGGCCGCCAGTTGAACCGTCATAAAACTAAAACATCGATTCAATCGTAAATTACTCGAATGCTAGAATAGACATTTTGACAGTAAGATTAACAGAGGACTGAGTCGTAATTTATTAGCGATTAATGGATTGCACATCATAAATTAAACCTTGGCTAGCTGTGCCCGCGGCCTTGTCTGATTGAACTTGTTTCATCACACTCACAATACATGCAAACTCTCACCCCCCTTTCATCCCTATTGAATGATATCTGGAACAAAATTTTCCTACCTATCCCATTTTAACACCTCATAAACTATTTATTAAGACACAACGACACGAGTTCAGAGCGGGCACTAAATCAAAGGATTACGAGCCGGATCACGTGTTTTATATGCGAAACGGAGGACTATTTTAAACTGCACTAGATGAAGTTAAACCGAAATTCGTAATAAGAATTCATAGTGAGATACAGAGTTAGGTTCTTATTATATTTTCTAATTCTGAAAAGCCACTGTAGCTGGAAGGCGCATTTAAATCCGGAGAACACGTGTTGCCACATAATAAATAGTACTACGTACAGAAGGTTCTCTGTTAAAAAATCCCCTGTTCAAGTATGCCGTACGAGCCTAAACGCGGCCATCGCTTTCTATCGCATGCAACGCGCTGCGATAGAACGTGTGCGTGCCGTGGCAGCACTAACATACCCCCTGCATATCTTAGGTCATGTTTTAACTTTCTATCAGGTTAAACGAAGGTCAAATGGGGTATTTTTCATAAAAAAAATATATTTTTTACCAACCTGAATAAAGAATTCTACCGATAAGTATAAAACGTATTTCTACAACTTTTTCACCACGACGACAAGAGACGAAGAATAATAATAAGAAATTAGCTTATAGTTAAATTCCAATGAAGATTATCTTATCCCAATTCTGACATATCCGTTGAAAAAGTCTGACATTTTATTTATTAAACCTCTTTCCCATTTAACATTGTCTCCATTTTTCTTCCCCAAACGAGAATTAACAAATATATCTTGTAATCGTTCAAACATTTAGCTCTGACACTTATAAATCTTTAATGTCTTCTAGTAATTCCGCCTTTGATATTTTCTTCTGAAAACATGGCACGGGACTTCAGACGTCGGTGCTGAAAGTCCAGTTGATATGAGGCTAGTTTATATGAATATTTACTTTCACATATTCAAAAATATTTGATAGACTTTTAAAAATATTGACAAAAATTGTTCTGTTCTGATTAAGAAAGCTGGGGGCCGGTTTTTGACTTTCGAGGGCTCGAAAATTTTATACGAGTAATTAATTATGATGGTAGTACGAAGATCTCACGGTTCTAAATACACGGATATTATAAAACCGTGTATTTTTAATTGCCATACGATAAATATATGGTGTCAAAATTGTAGGCACTTACTTTTTACCGATAGAGTTGAATACCAGTGACCAATTAGGGCTCATGTCATGATGTCAATCCTTTCTTAAATCAACAGAATCTTCATAAGATGCAGCACAGACGTAAACATCATTTGGCACCTACTCAAGCACAAGGCTCCCAAATATACCTTTGAGAAGTTCACAATTAATTATAAAATGTAAGCATGCAGTTTATAATTACCTATTGTAAAGCAAATTTTGTTTGCCTGTAATTGAGTTCATACTCTAGCAAGGCATAGTATAAGAATGTTGATTTAGTTAGTTTATAGTATCTGGGGGCACGGTAGTGCCCCCGCCAATACGAGCCAAGCGATGCGCAAGGGCAGGCACTACCTATCTTTTCGTCGTTTTTTTGAACCCTCATAACTTGTATTTTGATTATACCAGATAAACAACATTTTCGGAATATGATATCAATAGTAAACTTGTTAAATATAAAAAGTTTTAATTGTATAGCTCTTATACTTTAGATTCTATTGATATCTAAAAAACGCCGATTTCGTCACTGACTCACGTCAAAACCTCTAGGGTACTTCCTGAAGTCTTAGAAAGCTGAAATTTGGTATGTAAGCTAGTATTAGTACACAATCAACAAATCAATTAAAAAAATTGGAACTTTTGCCCCCCAACCGCTTAAACTAGGGGATGCAATTTTGTATGAGAATTCCTCTCCTTATTATAAATAATAAAATTATTATTTCAGGATTTTTAGTAAATCACCCCCCTACCCTTTAAATTAAGGGATGGAAGTTTGTATGGGTTTTCCTATACACTTCTTTAGAAAAAGGAATGAGATCCCACCAAAAACATTACATGTAAAGTGACTGCCAAGACTCGCTAGCTCATATAGCTTTCAGCGTTAAAAAGATATCAGATCATAAGGAGCGCTAAGCTTCCTACTCCACACGGCGTAAGTAACCTACCACTACCAGCCACGCTTTAAAAATTCTATATCTTGGCTAAAAAGTATAGACCCGTCGCTTATTAACGTCGCTTATAAATTCATTCAGTGCGAGAGTCTATGCGGCGACTGGGATGTGCCCAACAAAGCTGTACTTTTTAGCCAAGATGTAGAATTTCTAGACCGTGGCTGGTAGTGGTAGGTTACGTCGTGTGGAGTAGGAAGCTTGGCGCTCCTTATGATCTGATATATTTTTAACGCTGAAAGCTATATGAGCTAGCGAGTCTTGGCAGTCACTTTACATGTAATGGTTTTGGTGGGTTGTATAGTCACCGGCATCAATATATGATGAATCAAATGCCGCAAAAATATCTGACACGCTCTTACGGCTCTTAGGAATAGAGTTGTCATTAGATATTTTTGCGGCCTTTGTTCCACATATATTTATGCCGGTGACTGTACCTACCTGTTGGCGATCCTTAATAAATAAATTCTTCTCGCCGACTATGCAGCTGTTGACACCTCGACATGCTTCGGCTGCTTTCCTTGGTGGTTTCCGTTATGCAGCATCTAAATGCTGGAACAATATTCCACCCCCGATAAGGAACCTGCAAAATATACATAGCTTTAGAATTAAACTCAAAAAACATATTTTTGAACACCAACTCAGTGGAGAAAATTATATGGACACTAGCTGCATATAGTTACAGTTATTGGCCTGCTTACTTTTTTATTCTCTGTGTATACGCACTTCTTGAAACTAACTTAAATGTTATATATCTAACTCTCAACACAACACATCCTCGGGAGCTCTGGCGACCTTACTCACCACCAGGAACACAGCACCACGTATACGTACCTAAAGAGCAAGTAGACATCATTTATTGGTAATAAGGTATTACAGGTAGTTGCGTTATTATGGCTGCGATCTTCTGTAGGGTACTTTCCCCGTTGGGCTGCTCCGAATATGAGAGAGATTTCTGCTGTACCGTACCTCTGTCTCTCTCTGTCTCTTATGTCAGGTAAATTCAAAATTCTAATAGGCTTCTTTGATGTTTGTCAGAGTTTACAAATCCATTTAAGATGGCATCATTTAACGACATAAATACTACCATAATGGTGCAATAAGTCGCAGCCAAAATATACAACGACAGCAACGACGTTTGCCTAAAGGCCTCCACACACCGGTCACGGGCGCGGGTCGGGCGCGCGTCGCGGGCCCGCGTTCGATGTGTGTTTGAAGTGTAGTTTCAATGTTTTACAACTTTCGCGGGCCCGCGCCCGACGCGCGCCCGACCCGCGCCCGCGACCGGTGTGTGGAGGCCTTTAGAGACAATATGTATTATCAATTTTGTTATATACGATAAACTTAAATATTATTCTGCTGCATATAAGACTACGATTCTGTGTATGTATACAGATTGCGTGGAAAAGGAAAATGTATGCTAGCTTTAGGCACTGGTCCCACCGCGAGCGAGTAAGCTATGAGCTATCGGCTATTTTCTAGCTCAAGAAACGAACAAAAGATAATCGCTTTCGTGTAAATAAAAGAGAGAGTTATATATTTATATAGCTGGCTGTTCACACCGCCGGCGATGAACTATAATAGTACATTACTTACCCAGGGCGGTTAAACAAAGAATGTCTCAGATCGCAGGTATTTGACGCCCGAGCCGAAGGCAAGGGCGATAAATATGCGCTCTGATGCTTTCTTTATTACCGCCCGTGGTGAGTACAAAATTTTACGTCTCTATCTGAGACATTCTTTGTTTAACCACACTAGGTAAGTAATGTACTATTACACTTAAGCTATTATCTTTTGTTCGTTTCTTGGGCGAGTAATCGCCGATAGCTTATAGTGTGTAGCCGGCGGTGGGACCAGTGCCTTAGCGTACTTAGCAACTTCCAAACATTCCAAAACAATACGATATCTTTCAACTCGTATCGTTCACCATCTCGAAAAATTCCAAAGACTTGGCTACGGAAGTACTGACTTCAACTGTTGACCGATGGATTTCTGTTGTCAAAACAAACTCGACATTTTGAAAATCGAATTATAGCCGAATCGACGTGAATCGCATCAACATGACTCATCTCATAGATTGTAATAGTCAAATATCTTAAATTAAAGATCTTTCGTCGGATTTTTAGAAGCGGTAGCTTAGTTGGATTTAGACAGTTCTGACATGGAATTTATAGATCTTCCAAAATTAACATCAATTAACTGTTGATCGTAAAACACTATTTGTTTTGGCGCATTATGACTAAAATTAATTAGAAAGTAATGTTAATATTAGCTTCTAAATTCTTTATCTTCTTCTCTCTTGGCTTTGAGAGTAAATATAGGGAAAATCATGACTAGAGAGGGTTTCTAGAAGAGAAAACTACAGATAGTGAAAGTTCTATCATTAGGAAGGCAAAACTAAAGATAGATTGAGTTTAAGGTAAGGCTGTAAGGTAGCTATAAAGATTTGTAAACCTTTTGATAGAGATCGTCTAGCTAGACCAAGCAAAATGTCCGCGCCAATTTACCGCGATAACCTATATCTGTAGGATATTACAAAATGCCGGTTTCTCTAGAATATCCAGCCAATGGCATCCGATGCGCAAGATTGCGGCCTTGATGGCCCTAATTAACTCTGGAACTATGTAATTAGTAGGTATTTTTGGCAGTTCACAGCATTCTACAACGAAGCAGGGGGGTAAGACGATAATAATTCATTTCAACTAGAAACGCGCACTTGGTACTTTAAATCACATTATTACATTAAGATGTACTCAAGCGAATCATCATTAAAGTGTTTAGAAGTCTGGAATAATGAATTGCTCAATAAATGTAAATTGACTCGTCATGATTTTAGAGTATTCCTTAGGTATTGCCAGCGATAAGTAAAGTACTGAAGTGAAACTACAAACCCAATATCACCTAACACCTGACCTAATCTAATATATGTTAGAACGATATTGTTAAGGAAATGAATCTACAATTTGCTGTAGGGAAGCATATAACATTTAAACAATAATCAGCTTTATGTCAATATTTAAAAACGTACTTAGAAATTACGTCTCTAACGTTAATATTGAAATTAAATATGTATAAGATATATATAAAGACGCAAACGTCAAAAAGTAAAATTAAAAGAAGTAATCCCACAGTAGTAATATTTCACAAGCAGTTAACACCAACCAATACAATGTTCCAAAAAAAGTGTACCTGCATGAACTTTTAACAAAATTCATATTTTTACGGTTTTTAAAGAATTGTTAAACCTAAAGTCCTCATACAAGAAAAATCATCAAATACTCCATTCCAGATCGTCATATTTTTTATTTGCAAGATACGTTATTAACATAAAAACTGGCTGTGACGGACAGACACCGAGTGATCGCAAAAGGGGAAATAGGAGGCGAGAAATTTAATTATAACTGCTTTGATAAAGATACATATGACAAATGTCCGCAGGTTAACTATCGCATAATATAAAATCTTGTACACCCATTAAATAAACAAGCTCATCTATATGTTGTCTGGAAAAAAATCAAGGAAGCAGAAAATTATATCCGTTGACGACATAAAACCATAAACTCCTCTTCGATACAGAGGTCGCGATAAATATGTCACTGGGAACATGACGTAGTTTTATACTGCAAGACATGTGCCAACTATTTATATTATGATATTTAAAAAAAACTTATGAACAGGAATTTGTATAATCTTTATAAAAACTAGCGGAGAATGCGACGGTTTTAATCTTATGACTCGTGTAGTTTCTACTCAGAATCAGTAAATAAAGTTATTTACAACGTTAAATCTGCTTTTAAGATCGTCTGTGTTTAACTTCATCGGTATCGAAACGATTTATACTAGCGATGAAATAGGCGAAACGAGTACCTTACCTACGCACTTCATGTCTGTCATTTGAATAAAAAATTATAATATTTGGTTTAAAATAGTCATCACTGTGAGGCACTTCAGCCTTGGACTAATTCTAAATGACAAAGATGTTGAAGTCTCCAATCAATTAACCAAATCCGTGGATGTAGATGAAAAACTCAACAATGACAACATAAACACACTACACATCACACAATCATACTCTAGTTTGGAAAGTGCAGCGCGAAGCGTGATAAATGGCATTTATGAGTGGGCTGTGGAACTCGTTCGTTGGAGGCAACGAGAAAGAGGTCACTTGGGAGGAGATATCACAGTTCTACTTCGACAAGAGAAAGAAGTACTTCTCCGTTTCTGAGAGAGACAAGGAAGAGTTTCCTGTGGTGTGCGGAGAATCACACAAGATCACGTTCAATAAGGAAAGGCTAGGATTCACGCCTGTGAACTTTATCACTATCTACAATATTGATACTAGGAAAGGTTTGTATTGGTACACAACAAAGTTATTCTCTAGTTCTCAGAACTGTACCTACTTAAAGCTTTATCATCATCGAGCTACTTATAAAAAAATTAGAAATGTCTTCCTTTATCAGGCAGCGATACAATGATCAAATATCACAAAATATGTACATACATTTAAATAAGAGATTTTAAAAAGTCAACAGACATCTTGCTAAGTTTTCTGTATTTGGCAGCGTCCGGTCAGCTTGACAAAATCTTTGACCACCTTTTAGTAGGTGTTTCCTGACCAGAACTGTTGGGACTGTATTTCCGAAGCTTAAACCTCCCTTGGGCCTCAAGTTAAGGGTTAAAGGGATGATTGAGAACACGAATGTCGGCGTTATGCTGAGATGGCACCGTTTTGTGCGTATACAATATACCTGCCACTCTTTTTTATTTATGCGTTGTCATGTTTTTGTCTGAAATAAATTATTTTTATTCTTATGCTTATTATTTTCAGCGGAAGTAAAGATGCCGAGCGGCCACGTGGACAAGCCAGCCATCGAGGACAACCGGGACGGTACTGTCAGCATCAAATATGAGCCGCGCGAGGAGGGCGTACATGAACTGTACGTCAAGTACAACGGAGAACATGTCCAGGGTAAGTCACATCCTACTAATAAATGTAAAGGTTTTGATGCTTGGTCTTGCACCAAGGCAAACAAAAAAGCCCATAATCTGGACCAAACATAGAATATTTTTATCCCCGGAAGTGGATGAAATTAGGAGTGGATGTTGGTATGAAAATTCTCGTGTTCATTTAGTACAAAGTCGTGGGCAGAAGCAAATGACAAATGATGTAAAGAAACTCTTAGCTAATCAAATAAAGACAAGGAAAAGTCTAGACTTAATTATTATTATTTGATTACTACGTCAAGGCAGTTGCTGCGTCATATCTCGAATTAAAAAAAGTGGCCAAGTGCGAGTCGGACTCGCACATGAAGGGTTCCGTGAAATAAATTGCGGTTTACGATTTATGACGTATTAAACAAAAACTACTTACTAGATCTCGTTCAAACCAATTTTCGGTGGAAGTTTGCATGGTAATGTACATCATATATTTTTTTTAGTTTTATCATTCTCTTAATTTATAAGTTACAGGGGGGGGGGGGGGGGTACACACATTGTATGTGTAGACTTCCCCCCTAACATTAACCTTTATCCCCAGGCTCTCCTTATAAGTTCCACGTGGACTCCATATCCTCGGGCTACGTGACGGCATATGGCCAGGGCCTGCTCAGCGGCGTCAGCGGCGAGCCGAGCCTGTTCACCATCAGCACCAAGGGCGCTGGGGCCGGTGGTCTGTCCATGGCTGTTGAGGGCCCTAGCAAGGCTGACGTATGTCCCACTATCTTCATCCTCTAAGTATAGTCATATTTGTGCAATTGTAAAGAGATGCAAGCGTCCAAATTTTAGACAACGTCAAATAAAACCAGAATCTCTAAACTTGAGATATGTACTGTAGAGGTCAAGGGGAGAGGCTTTTTTTTGCCCAGCATATGTCCACATTATAGGCTTAGAAAATTTTTTTTATCATCTAACTGCTCGATAGATCTCTTCCACAAGAAAACACTGACAAAATCCATCAAAGCAGGATAGTTTGAAGACGAGCGCCTCCATCCTATCGATATAGGATAATCATAAGTCTAATGAGTATAAATGCATATTTAACTGCGAGCTAAATTTAATTTAACATTTAAAAGACGATGATTCAGAAACTTATAGGTCCCAAATACAATTGCAAAGCTATACCAGATAAGAATTGTCTGGTAACATTTATTATCAGTCATCTATCATCATTAGTTAGCACAGCACCGGTAAACCACTAGCTGCTGGAAAAAACTATTCAAATAAACACGCAGGATTTAAAATCTCCTAGTGAGTGAATCTTCGATCATGGTATGACGGCTACAGAAGAAACAACAGTCTGACACATTATGTCTTTGTTTTCAGATCACATGCCACGACAACAAAGATGGCACAGTATCCGTGTCGTTCCTGCCCACCGCTCCCGGCGAGTACAAGGTCTCCGTCAGGTTTGGAGACAGGCACATCAAGGGCTCGCCCTTCACCGCCAAGGTAAGCCAAAAGCGTCAAATTCAACTATCATAAACTGTACGGAACACTTAGGTTACGGCAGTCCGATTTTTTACGGTCCGATATTTTTTACGGACAGTAAAATTAATTGTATTGCACAATCGCCCTTACTGCGTGAATGTCATGCTCTTGCCAGACAAATAAT
This sequence comes from Epinotia brunnichana, assembly GCA_963854355.1. Lineage (NCBI taxonomy): Eukaryota > Metazoa > Arthropoda > Insecta > Lepidoptera > Tortricidae > Epinotia > Epinotia brunnichana. Next base: position 18,384,523 of record OY977959.1, read on the forward strand.
GAATTTCTTTGGTAACGGCTAACCACAACCAAAGGAATTTAAGGCGGAGCTGCGTCATCGAGTTTGCGGAAATGATGCAGTGAGCTTAGGAGTAGGCATAAAGGAGAGGGCAAATGCACAAAAGCTCCCACTGGGTCCAAGTGTATCCAAACGGGCCCCCATCCAGATAAGATACGATCATAAACTCGGCGCCTCACAGAACTGATCGTTGGCATGAATCCGCAATTATTTCCACTTATTTCCTGGATTTCATCTTCGTCGTTCCTTCAGTTCCTTCGTCTTGACCAATCACGATGTCCTATCTTACGACGCGATGAAGGGCCATGTGAGCTGCTTGGAATTGGAAATTGGTTCTGTTGCATGGAACTGCAAGCCTTGATGTTGTTAGACCACCTTGCTGGAATGCGGCCTCTCTTGCGTTTTCGGCTTGATGTGGTGGAGTAGGTATGATTATTTTTTCGACGAGGTGCTGTGGTTGGAACGCAATATTTGGTCAAAGTATTTTTTCTGTGCTAAACCCTATGAAATTATGAGAACTATTTTGTAATTTTCAGGTTACGGGCGAGGGTCGTAAGAGGAACCAGATATCCGTTGGTAGCTGCAGTGAAGTCACTCTACCAGGAAAAATCAGTGACAGTGACATCCGCAGTCTAAATGCCTCTATCCAGGTATCACTATTAATTGTTTTTCGTAATCATTCATTCAGTTTCAAAATTATATCATGATTAAAATTCATATTTAGTAAATTTTGTATTTATTAAGCAGTAACTTATGTTATCGAAACTAATACATTTCAAGTTGAACGCCTCCCTAAGGCGTTGTAATTGTGAGAGGGAACTGATTGAAATATTTGTCAAATGAGCAGATTGTTCCGATAGCTCAGCTGATCGGAGCCACCAAATTTTATATGTTTCTCTTTAATTTGCTATTCATATTTACCATACATATAATTTACTCTTAAATGTATCTGTTCCATGTATTTTTTTTTAGAACACACACAGTCGCATAACCAAAAATATAAGGGGTACACAAATTATGTATAATGGAGACAACTAGTCGTATTCTAATCTCCTAGCTTCTAGTTTCTAATCTCATTCTCTGTTCCCAGGCACCGTCCGGCCTCGAAGAACCTTGCTTCCTCAAACGTCTGCCCTCTGGCAACATCGGCATTAGCTTCACACCTCGCGAGGCTGGCCAGCACATCGTCTCCGTCAAGAAGATGGGTGTCCACATCCAGAACTCTCCCTTCAACATTACCGTCCAAGATCAGGAGGTCGGAGACGCTAAGAAAGTTAAGGTAAGTGAGACCGTCAACTATTACGAGTAAAACTTCTTAACCACCTGGCCCTTATTTCACCAACTTGACAATTGTCACCTGACAACGACAATTCTCCTTACATTGCTGGTTTCACAAGTAACCTAGCGACCACCTTAACTTCTAGTACAAGCACTGTATGGCAAATTGTCAGTGTCAGGTGACAATTGTTGAGTTGGTGAAATAGGGGCCTGATGCTAACGTTCCAAACGATATCCCAAACTCCAAATCTGCCGAAAGGTCATTAAAATCAGAAGCCATAAATTTAAACTTTTGCCCTGGATTTATTATTGTATTGTAGTTCGTAATCCTAATGCTATGTTAGGGTAAATTCCTCTTCCTTTGATTTTATGTCAAACTTGTTAACGATTAGATACCTAAATGCAAATAATACAGAACTTATTAATATATTTTCAGGTTTCTGGCACCGCTCTAAAGGAGGGCAAGACTCACGCAGACAATACATTCTCGGTGGACACCAAGAATGCTGGTTATGGTGGTCTTTCATTGTCTATTGAAGGTAAACATTTCTGCCTTCAAAGTGCATATGATACTGCAAATTAAAAATAAACAAATTTTTTGGGCGATATCTCTGTAATACCTATATGAAAACAGGCTTAAATCCTACTGGTTTTTTTTTTCACTAGGCCCTAGCAAGGCTGAAATCCAGTGTGCAGACAGCAAAGATGGCGTCTTGAACATCAGCTACAAACCCACCGAACCCGGCTACTACATCGTCAACCTCAAGTTCGCAGATCACCACGTGGATGGATCACCGTTTACGGTCAAGGTAAATCTTGAAACCAAACGGCATTCGACGAAACTGAATGAACCCAGAAATAGGTGTAAAAGCTGTTTTTGTACTAAATATATCGGAGGTGGAAAGTCATTGTTTTAACAGTGTCAGTTTTGACATCGGTTTTATGCCGGAGGAAAAAAAGCTTTTAATCTTGGTCCCGGGGTAACCCTACATTGGAGCTGATGACGCAGTGAAGCTACACCGTTATGTCCCCTAAATGAAGTCTGTTGTAATTAAATGTGTGTGAGTCTACAGACTCAAGGTATCTTGTAAAATAGGTCTTGTTGCTTGAATTAATTCGGTTAATAAACGACTTATCTGATTATGATATTTGCACAGGTCTCTGGTGAAGGCAGCAACAGGCAACGCGAGAAGATCCAGAGGCAGCGTGACCAGGCGCCGCTCACTGAAGTCGGCACCAACTGCAAGCTCACCTTCAAGATGCCTGGTACGTGGTGACTGGTAGTTTTAGTTACTGATGGACAAAATTGGGTCTATCCGCTAGCCGCTCAAAGGCCTATTGAAAAGAAAGACCTCCTCTTTAGTGGAATTTATATCAATCTAAACCGGATTAGAGTTGCATTTGTTTTGGTTGTTTGATTTAAAAAAAACAAACTCTACTTCCTATTTCACTTGGTTCAAATGTCATTGCCTGTTTTTCTTGTATGGTGGGCGACTAGGGTTTATATTAATACAAGCCTACTAAAAGCTGTCAGACTTTTAAAGCAAATTGAGAAGTTTTAGAAAAGTTGACTGCCTTATATCCACCTGGATATCAGGAAAATAATTTTTAGCTTGTTAACAATGCATTTTGTAGATTATTGTACTATTATCGTAGTACTTAATAGTAAAAGAGCCTATGAGGAGGCTCTTCTCATTTAAAACACTACCTCTGTATGCATCAGGACTTTATTTTACATATTAATCGTATCAATTCCGCAGTGCTCAATATTTTATCTATCTATACCTACCCTTGTGTACTTTTCAGAACATCTATCTATCTATACAATACATATCTACGCACTTGCTTGTTACGCCAGACTCCACGATCCTAAACTTTAGAACACATATAAAAGAAATACGCCCAATCTTATCATTAACGTCTATCTTGCAGGCATCACTTCCTTCGACCTGGCAGCAACAGTCACCAGCCCTGGCGGGGTCTCTGAGGACGCTGAGATCCAGGAGGTGGAGGACGGACTTTACTGCGTCCTCTTTGTGCCCAAGGAGCTTGGAGTCCACACAGTGTCTGTCAAGTACAGGGAAATCCATATTCCTGGTGAGTGAGATTGCAAGGCTGATAAAGTAGGGTGGCCATGAATATACTTATGGCGACGATAATCGGCACACGTCGACCAGCTGAGGGGTAATCACGTAACGTTCCGAACGCGGGTCGGTACAATTTAACTGTCAATTTTCCATATAGAAACGGACATTTAGACCTACCTGACGCGCGTACAATATGCGTTACGTGATCGACCTACCGTAACGCACTGTACGCACGTTTGGTAGTAGATCGAAATGTCAAATTTTATATGGAAAAATGACAGTTGGATTGTCCTAACGCGCGTTCGGAACGTTACGTGATTACCCCTCGACAATAGTGTAGGTATAAATCACAAAGGAACGTTTATTAGAAAAATACATATTCAAACTGGGACTTGTCCCGGCGTACAGTCGAGTTCTCCAATATCTATTCAGACAACCATTCAAAAATATCTATGCACAGTCTTTATTGTTATAAGACGCATGTGGAGATATTTTTGATAGGCTATCTGTGTGGATATTGGAGCACTCGACTGTACTGGACGTATGGCAACCCCATAAAGGCGCATTCAGACAGCTTAACATGGCGATATGGCCAATCGTGATGCAAGCAAAGAAATAGAGAGGAGGTTTTCTCGCTCTATGTTATAGCTTGCCGGATTGCAATGAACGACCAACTGATGCGGTCTTAGATGAGAGCTCACAAAAGTCATTTATAAGAAAGTATCATTCCGTCGAAATTTAAAAAGTATTTCTCCCAGGAAATAACGTTACAAAACAACATTTAATGTGTCTTCTTACCCATCGTTCTATGTTACTTCCCTCAACTCAAGAGAGCCAAGATCACAGATTACTTACATGTCTTTCCAGGATCCCCCTTCCAGTTCACCGTAGGCCCCCTACGCGACTCCGGCGCCCACTTGGTCAAGGCCGGCGGCGTCGGCCTCGAGCGGGGCGAGGCCGGCCGCTTCAACGAGTTCAACGTGTGGACCCGCGAGGCCGGCGCCGGGCAGCTGGCGATCTCGCTCGAGGGGCCGAGCAAGGCCGAGATCGACTTCAAGGACAGGAAGGATGGGTCCTGCGACGTGTCGTACAAGGTCGAAGAGCCTGGTGAGTGTTTCTAGTGTTTTCCCATAGGAGAAGTGGAAAAAAGAGTGAATTATTGAGCGAGCGAGCAAAGCAAACGTAGTTCTCAGTTTCAGCTTGAGCCAAAATTCTTTCGTATGTCCGGATGTTCGCCTGTGCGGCTGTTCTCCCACATGTCACATTTCTCAACCGATTCTCGTGAAATTTTGTGAGTAGGTTCAATAATTATATATAATTTACGTGTCTGTTCCGCTTTGAAACTTTAATAAAAAGCCGAACGCTTGGCTCAGGCGGAACGGGACAATGAGTCATATTTTTTCATGCGTGCTGCCGGTGTTCATCGATTTATAAGACGTTATCACGTCAAAAAAAGAATATAAACAAGCACGTGAGTTCTACAGCTCACAGAGCCAATAGTAGGATAGCAAAATTATAACTCGGGCGGGATGGCGCTTTGAATCCCTCACTACGCTCAGGATTCCACGGTAGAAACGGCTCGAGTCCGCTTTGGCGCCTAATCCCAAGATAAGATTCACTAGTTTTAAGCGACTGCCACCTGACCTTCTCACCTAGAGGAAAAATCTAGGCTCATCTAGACCTTGTTGAGCTTAGACCGGATGCCTCACGGTGTTTTCCTTCACCAAAAAGTTACTGGAGCCTAGTGAGTACGAATGTATAATTATTCAACCCACACACTACTTACATAACGCAATCAACAAAACAACCTAGTCAATAACGTACAACTTAGAAAATTTGAAAAACCACCGACATTTTCATTTCAAAGACGGCTGAACCGATTTCGATGAAACCATATCGATCACATCAGCTTACCGATAAAAAACCGCATCAAAATCGGTCCTTTCGTTTAGGAGCTACGATGCCACAGACAGACACACACACACACACACACACACGTCAAATTTATAAAATCCCTCTTTTTGCGTCGGGGGTTAAAAAGAAAACCAGCACTGTGCAGCGGCAATGTTTTTCACAGTACATGCCGAGTTCGTTCTTGTTTTGTCACACAATTTTTTTTTTTAATTTTCATTTGTATTTTGTTTTTGTATCTGTTTGTGTGACAAACATTTTCTTGATGACCTGGTAAAGGTCGCGGGAGTTTGCTGGATACGGGTGGCGCAGGTGGTCACTTTGGCACTCTTCTCACATAGGCCTCCCCGCCTATGTCCAGCAGTGGACGTCTTTCGGCTGATATCATGAAACATTTTCTTTCTTTCTTTCTTTCTTTTAAAGCAAGCGGCGTCGATTACGAGTGCAGTGTGTTGCCACTAGTTCTACATATTATCATTTCCATTGATGGAATACGTTGAAGTTTTTTGTCCCACGCGTTCTAATAGAATGCTATTTAACTCGACAATATCTGGGCGACCGAGCTCTGCTCGGGTGAAAATACGATTCCTATATATTTTTTAATTTTATTTTTATAAGATGCTTATTTTCATTGGTCTTAAAAAACTCGCCTTGGAATTGAAAATATTAAATTTAAACCCCCGACTATAAAGGAAACAACTAATACAAAAAGTTATACCAACAAATGGTATTCACAATTTACTTTAAAAACAAAGTTTAAACTGAATTCAATTCATTACTTCGCCAAGGAACATACATTAACATTTCCTTCCCACTATACCTACTGCATGAACTGGTTTCCGAGAGCAAATGCGTTGATTATTACAGAAAACACCCATTCGCTATAAGTAGACCGATAATATTTGAGGAGTTCCGTCGATTCCTCAAGGATCTCAGAATTAGATTTGGCACTTCATTAGTTGCTACTTTAACGGAATCACAGAATATGTGACGTCTGTAGTCTTCATAATCTTATCTAGGTGAGGGCCCTTTCGGATGCACTTCGACCCAGTGGGATCTTTTGTGCATTTGTCCTCTCCTTTATGCTCTCTCTCTGCTCCCAGGCTTGCTCCATCATTTCCACAAAACGGATGATGCAGTTCACCAAGAGCACCTTGAATTCCTTTGGTTGCGGGTAGCCGTTACCAAAATAGTTCTTTCTTTGTCTGGCAAGGGCATGATATTAACACAATAAGTGTTCCATAGTCTCATCCTCCTCGCCACACATTCTACAGTCTTAACTATCCGATAGTCCCATATTGGCCAAGAGATCCATGACCCTGAAGTGACCTGTGAACACCCCAGATATAATTCTGAGTTGCTTCCTACTGGATTTCCAGAGTTTTCTGGTCCAGCCCGAGTCCACTCCTTCTATGAAGAGCTTAGAGTGTCTTTAGCCAGCCTCATTACTCCACTCGTGTTGGTATTTGGTTTTGGCGTAGGCTTTAAAGGCTGATATTATGGTTCCCTACGAGAGTCTTCATAATCAGTTCCATTTCACCAAATTTGTTGTTTCCGAGGCTAAATTTATACCTACACGAGTTATAAAAGAAAATACCAAAATCTATACACGCGTTTACTTATTCTGTGACGCGTGCTTAATACAATTGAGGACCTTCCTCAATTCCTCATGGATTCCATCATCTGACTGGCTTTTTGAAAACAATGGGACCAATCTGGAAGTAAATACTCGTACTTTCACTAAAATTAAAAATACGAATCGGTTCATAAATTAAATATGACGGAGTTCTGAGGTAATCAAACATTAAACATAAGAATCCTCCTTTTTTGGAAGTTATTAATAGAGTTATTAAGGAGTAGTGACACTGCTTACGAAGCTGGAGGGTCGCCGCGTTCGAATCCCGGAAAAGGGCAAATGTTTGCGTGATGGACATGAATATTTGTTTCTGAGTCTTGGATGTTTTCTATTCTAAATTATCTCCAAAACGACTTGACCTATTAAGATTTGGATTTCTGTAAGGGGTTTTTAGTGGATATAAAAACCACAGATCCCAGTCATCCCCCGATGATTGGGTACCAGGCTGGTTCGCAGGTTTTCTCCAAGAAAAAAAAGGTATAGGTATGAATTGCTCAGGGTCCAACAAAAAATAAAAATGATGGAGCAGAACTCTCTAGATAGAGTTAGGTGAGTAGATATTGCATTACACAATGCTCTTTAAAAAATAATTCAACATAAAAAAAACTTGCGACTGATATGATTTTCAAATAATAAAATAGAGATTCTAGGTATAAACTATTTTTTTACCTACAAAGGGAAAAATTACAACCAGAAATTATAAATAAATAATATTCTTAACTCAGCATTTAGAATCACAAATTCAAAGAAAGGCATTATTAATGCCTGAATTAAGTTTCCGATAATGATGAGCACCATCTAGCGAAGCGTTATTAGCCCAGTGGCGCCTGCGAATCGGAAACAATGACGCAGGTTAAGCAAAGATGGCAGCGGTCAGTCCTTGGATGGGTGACCGCCTGTTTGAGTGGTTACTAAAATGAGCGCTTCCGTGCTTTGGAAGGCACGCTAAGCAGTTGATCCCGGCTGCTGTCTATGACAGTAGTCGTTAAGCCGAGTTAGAGGCCTTCGGGCGGCTTAAGAATCTCTAACAGTCGAGTTGCCCACTCACTTGACTAATCTAACTTTTTTCAACCTAATAACCTTATGGAAAAAAGAAGGCACAGTGATATAAAAAACATGTTTTTAATATCTATTATAATTTAAAAACAAAGATATATAAACAATAAAAAAAACGTATGACCATGCTTTTCCCGGCTTTAATACTACGAAAATACATTCTCTATAAAAAATAAAGAAAAAAGAAACATTCCCTCGCTGGGATTTGAACCCCCGACCAATGGTGTTGTTAGCCAATGTTATAACCATTCGTCTAATCAAGCGATGACAGCTGCGGTGAAATTACGTACTATATTGCACTAACAAATCTTTATGCGAGAAAATCTCGAGAAAACGAATTTTCTCGGAAACGAGACCTATCTAGATAGATTTCTCGCCCCCGTAACCACATATATTCCAAATTTCATCGAAATTGTTAGAGCCGTTTCCGAGAACGTGATTGCAAATATATATACAAATATTGCTCGTTTAATAGTATATATAATATATATAATATTGCTCGTTTAATAGTATAGGATATATATATAGGATAGGATAATACTAGAAGGCCTTTGTTTTCTTTGCTCCGTCTTCGTTTTGGTAGATGTCATCGGCACCTTATCAACAGAGCCCGGATTTTCCACGGCAAAACAAAACACTATCGTAATCTAGCCAGTGGGAGAAACATTATTTTATCGATATCGATAATTGTGTAGCAGAAGAAAAAACGTCACCAAATAAAATTGATGTTTCGTATTTGGTTGTCCCGAACGGTTATTGTGGCGGTTGCTTTTCAGATTATTGTCAATATTGCATTTCTTCAGTTTCGGATGTATGTATATCGCACATAGAGCAGTATATAGTAGAGGTCACTTCATTATAGACTAATTCAGGGTAATTCTCTATCCACGTTTTGATCCGATCGTGCACATTACAATTTTTTATAATATTAACTGTAATATTAAGGTATTATACGTATTTGAAACACGTCGATTTCAAAGCGTTATAAGAAATAAATAATATCTAGACGGTATTTATGTTTTATACGTAATGGAATGACATTTAAAGTCTTATTGAGTAATAAGTGTCTATTATTGACTGTATTGTCTATTATTTTCAATGAGGTGGTAGTGGTATAGTCATTTTCGCGACTTTTTAGTTCGCTCAAATACCTTATGGCGTTTTCGGAAGAAAAATACACTCCTAGTTTTTTTTATTAGAACATATAAAAAGGTTGTTTTGCACACTGTAAGGCCTCTCACAGACTGACGCGGCCTGGCCGCGGCGGACAATAGGAAACTTGTCATTAGCTGTCAAATTTACTATGGACCGCCACCGCAGGCCGCGCCAGTGTGGTGCAGGCTTAAATTGTCAATAATGTAAAAATATACCTATATTGGCATGTTATTTTTATACCTAATACTCGATATCGATAAAATAATTTTTCTATCACTGGTTAGATTACGATTGTGTTTTGTTTTGCCGTGGAAAATCCGGGCTCTGCTTATCAAATTTTGCAATTCGAATCGAGTTCAGGGCCTAATTCCATTTGTCTTAATTGACAGGGGGACATCTCTAGGATATCGCTTATGTTTCATATCATTGTCATTTTTGAAAACCAGATAGTGGGTATACTGGGTATAACAACCCTGGCGCGGCCTGAAATTTGACAGCGAATAACAAGTTTACTATTGACCTGTGAGAGGCTTAAATCGGACCAGGCCCCGTAGCATGGATGGCCTTATCACGCGATAAGTGACATGATAGAGCATCCGTCCCTGGCTGACACCGTTCGATAGAACGAGACGACGCTGTCTGTTATCTTGATACTTATCGGCTCCATGCTACGGGGCCAGATTTGAATGATCATAATCGTAATTTCGTAATATTGTATCTTTTCTTTACTAATATTATACAGATGCAAAAGTGGTGAGGTTGTACTAGCTTTGTAAAATCAAATTCTCTATATAATCAAAATCTGTATTACTACAAACTCGTATAACCAACGTTATACGAGTTTGTAGTAATACAGATGTTATCGGATGTAAGTTTGTATGTTTTGGGTTATCTCCGGAACTGATTATCCGATTTCAAAAATTCTTTAACCTGCGTTTTGAATGAACTTTCTGGATAGTTATAGGCTATATTTTATCCCGCGGGTTTGTCTGCGTTCTTTGAAATAAGTGGATGAAGCCGCGCGGGCGGCTAGTGATAAATAATTATGATGATATCATGCAAGCTGTCAAAAATACGTGCAATTTCACGTCTGCCAATTTGTCACAAGTTCACAACAAGAAGTTGGAATGAGACTGCAATACATAACTTTCATTCAAGTAAAAAAGTAATTTATTTGTATTCATGGTAGGTAAGTGTTACAATATCGACGTATCAAACATGGGCCCTGCAAGGGCATCGCAAATGTAATAGTATTGTAATTAAATACCAACTTTAAAAACTATCAAAGCTTAAAGTAATATAAAATTAGCTATAACAAATCTCTTTGAGCCGAATTGTAGTTGATGCTTGTTTGTGTTAGGCTACTAGTACCTAGTGGAACTTACTTTGTTAAAGTAATTTGTCTTCTAAATAATTCACTCATAGAATAATACGGTTTATTTATAAGAATTTGTTTTACTTGGCTTATAAATTTATTTTCTTTGCTTTCTTTTTAATTTTTTTCTGGTAGTTTAAAATAAGAATATATTTTAAATCTATTAATTTCAGATACAGTACTCGTACTTAACTAAATTACATCTTTTTGCAAATCTCTATGCGAGATTATACAAAATAGAATATAATTATATACCTATTAATAATTATTATTATATAATTTTATGGGCATTATTAAAGGGCCGGATGAGTGGAGTTTTAATGGGAGGGTGGTGCTATTAATATGGTTTTATTTCTTAATGCATATGGTACAGGTGTGTCGTCTCGTTTGGTATAGAATTCTGAGTATTCGCTGACAAATTTACATATTTCTAAGATGTACGAGTATAAGGATGGTAGAGTGAGTATTCTGTGTTTGATAAAGTGCGGCTTACAACTGTCTATTTGTTTTAGGTTTACTAGTATTCTTATAAGCTTTTTCTGCAGGGTGAATATTGTGGAAGCATCGGTGCTATTTCCCCAGTAACTATAGTAAGTTGTTCTGACAAATTGCCAGGTGTTAAGCGGCAGCGGTTTTTTAGCGGCATTCATTGCGTGTGATCCCAACTTACGACAGTGCGTAGCGCGTCTCGACCGCGCAATGAACAGATAAAACGCTTGCCGCACCGCAACTCGCGCAATGTGGTGGCGGCCGTACAGGTTATAATCGATACAACTAATTTATCCTAACGCTAATAATCTATGGTAACCTCGTACGTGCGACTCAAGGTGCAGACATACCATAAAGATATACTGTTGTGCTATCAGTAATTCGTTTAGGCAATTTATAAATATGGTCGGTATTAAAAGTAATTATATAACTCGCCACTCACGGTTGTACCTACAGCTGCACCGGTAGAACTATCAAAGACATAAAACATTCGTCCCCCTCCCTCTTACATACTTGTTAGAGAGGGACGGATGCATTAAGGATGACTCACGCTATAACGGGCCGTGTCCGGCCCAGGCCGTTTTCTAAGAAAAACGACGGCGTTTTTGCGCGGCCGAGCCATACCCCAGCTCGGCCGATCCACGGCCGAGGCTCGAAAGCGGCTCGGTGTCGGCACGGCCGAGCCATGGTTCGGCCGGGCTTGGGTATGCCTTGGCCGCGTAAAAACGCCGTCGTTTTTCTTAGAAAACGGCCCGGGCCGGACACGGCCCGTTCTAGCGTGAGTCATCCTTTATGCTCAACATAAACGCGATCATGCTGATAGTCTGATTGCACTTAACTTAAAAACGGCGTTTATAGAAAATTATCATAAAATATGTCGCCTTTTAATGCCTAATAATGAATAAAAATGCTTTAAAACGTTCCTGCAAACAGAGTGCTTTCTACATGCATTTATTCCGAGTTTTATGGCTGGAGTAGGTAGGTGCGTGATTATTTAACTAGACAAAGCAAAGGTTTACATGTTTCAGTTAGACTCGCACCACAGTTTACTCCAAATAACTCACAGTGTTTTATCGTCCACGCATCGCCATCACCAAGTAAAATGACCCCCGCCCCTAAGGTGCCATACGGGAGTGTGCACCAAAAAACACTCAAAATGCACTTCATAAATAAATCGATGTTCCTTATTCGATTCACAACCACGCCCCCACCACAACCGACCAATCCCAATGCTTCACGCCAACGCGGGAAAATTTACGGCGAATCGTTTTGACAGTTTGATTTTTTAAACTTTGTTTTTGTTTTTTTCTCCAACTGGCCAGTACGTTTTTTAAATGGTAATGGATGTCGCGATCTCGATGGCCAGTGCAAGTCGCTATTTACGATATTGGTTTTTGCTAATGAAAGTCATAATTTCGTGCGTGCGTACATCTGGATTCTTGCGTTTTTGCCGAGCTGTGGTAATATTGGTCGGATTTAAATTGGCGATTACGCTTCCGTTGGTTATAAAAGAATTTTGGTAACGTATTTAGTATTTATAAGCAAAATATTTGAAGAAACAGACTTAACTAAGTTTCTTTGCTCGTTTTCTTCCAAATAAATAAATAAATGCGCCATAGAATAACATTTCAAAGCGGCGGCCGCTTTGACGTGGTTTTGATAGCATTCGAATTTTAAACATCTTTTTTCTTGTATCCGCAATAAAAAGAAGACTAGAAGGTTAAATAGCTGACTTTCTTTATAATTCCTTTGAAATGAGGAAAAAATCAACGGACCGCGTATTTAGAAATAACAGGACGCAGCGTAGGTTTCATCTTTTGTTTTCTTCAAAGAAAGTAACGGTTAGAGATAAGTTTAAAAATTACAATTAAACTCAAAACTACATCACATGTACGCAATAAGTTTTGGTGCCTTTACTACGTGGGAAACGGTATCAGAAATCAAATTGAAACCATTTTCAATTTTTTTTACGGTAATTAATTGTTCAGAAATCGTATAATTTTATGACACAATTGCACTTTCCCATATTACATAGGTACTTAGTTCTTTATTGACAGGCAATAACCCGTAAATCAAAAATTGCATAAAAAGTAAACAGTAAAAGTAAAAAGTTAAATTGTAAAAGTATTGTTTTGCCTATTTTTCGGGTATTCCTGTAAATAAAAACCCAAAAAATGTCTGTCATCATTCTGACCAACTAGTATAATATGATGTAGAAAATATGTAAGCGGGGGTTGAAATTGGCAAAGTATGAATTCAAAAATGTTGAGTTCAAGTATTATACTTTTAACTAAATGTAAAAAGAACAGTGACTATCATAACAATATATTTAATGCATATCATGGAACAGGTACATTTTGTTGCAAAAATGTCTTACTAAAACTATCTTGACACCAATTTGACTCTATTGTAATTGCAAAAGTCGCCGTCTAGATATTTTTGAGTGCAATAATTCCTACTTCAGTGCCACCCTCCGTGCCTTATGCAAATAGACTTAGAATGTAAAGGCAAGGAGGTAGTGACTTTAATTTGCGACCAAATATATACCAATTTGCTACGTCGTGAATTAGCGATCACGACTAAAAACTTTGAACGTGTATTATGTAATAAAAATATAGTAAATTAGCTGTCCGTCGACTTCGCCAAAGAATTGCAAAGATCCACGTTATAAAAATATTAATTTTCTATATACTGTGGAAAAAAAATGGGATAAGTATCTAGTTTTTAAGGTTATTTTTTTATTTATTCAAACTTATAAAGCTACAAACATACATTTCACAAACCTTACCTCTTTCTTATTAGTATAGAAGTAGGTAGGTATAATAGACTATTTAACATAGCACAGAAATAAAACGCAACCCCGTCCACGTAATCAAACATTTCATCACAAACCGCGCAAAACGCCGTTCGTAAACCCGCCCCGTGGCATTCCCTCATAGCGCTTCGTCTGTAAAGAATTTAAAAAACCTTTTTTACCAACGATTATTTCCAAGGCGGTCAATTAAAATGATTCCTAAACACCACAGCAGGATCAAGTGGAATGCAACTTCTGAATTTGTCTCTGCCCATTGTATTCTGCCGCGCAAAAAAGTTGACCGACAAAGGCGTTTTTTCCAAAGAAATGCTTCATAAATGTATCAAGTTTAGATTCCGAATAATGACTTAAGTTTTGGTTTTGATTTGGAGGTGAGAGTATTTTGTGATTGCTCCGTTTTTCAGTGCGATATGATTGTATCAGTTTTTCGTAATCGGGTTTAAGGATTTTAGGAATCCGCGTTGAGCGAGAGCGATGACTAGATTAGATTCCAAGATTATGTTTTGAGTTTAGTTAACTAGCTATAGCTAATTTCAGATATCATTAGAATTTTAACGGTGAAATTCATCTACGCTTCTTTATTATCTAGGACAGTGTTTTTCAACCTTTTTCATGGCGCGACCCCCCTATAGTAAGAAAATATTTCGCGACCCCCCACTCTGCGCTGTTCTTAAATTACATTTTCTATTTTACACATATGGAATCCCTATATGTTTAATTTACAAAATTCTAGCAGCCGCGACCCCCTTCAAGAAGCTTCACGATCCCCCTGGCGGTCGCTACCTACAGGTTGAAAAACACTGAATTATATCAAAGGGAAATATTTTGCTAGTTTTACTTATTTCGATTATGAAGTGCTTTCCAAACATCCATTATGCTATATTTTTTGCGTTTCAAATTGGGTTTCATTGAAATATGGAATAGGGTGTAGTTTAGGGTCCGCAACGCTGCACATGCGAGTCCCCTGATCGTCCATAGGCTACGGTAATAGCTTACCATCAGGCGTTATAGTAAGACTTGCATCTCAAATTGGTTCTTAGCTATGTTAGCCAAGATCATCATCATCATCATATCAGCTGAAAGACATCCACTGTTGGACATAGGCCTCCCCCAAAGGGCGTGTTAAGATACATTATTATAAATAACAATACTAAATACATGATTGTAATAACTGACAAATATATGATTTAAGAAATTTATACGTGTTAGGCTTATGAGGATCGAGCATATCAAATCGATCGTTTTTGATACTTACGTCAAATTTATAGGTGAAACAAGGTCTAAAATAGGTCTCCGTCGACTATTGAACTGAATTTCTGGACGAACAATTTTAATTATAAATTCAATAACTTTGACTGTATTGACTGTTAGTTGCGTCGAGGGTGTTTTAAAGTTTATAATTTAATTTATTATTGTATATCTCTATCCTCCGTAGATGTCGTCCTCCTAGCGTTTGCCCCGGTTGTGCCCCTAAAGGAGCCGCTTTGGCTCCTAATCCAAATATTTGGCGTAGGCACTAGTTTTACGAAAGAGACTGCCATCTGACCTTCCAACCCTGAGGGAAAACAAGACCTTATTAGGATTAGACCGGTTTCCTCACGATATTTTCATTCACCGAAAAGCAACTGTTAAATATCAAATGATATGTCGTACATTCGGCCTCTTAAGTAGCTGAACACGTACCTTGTCGTTTTCACTCGTTTGACAACTTCATACGGCAGTTTAACATGACGTTTAATGCCACACGGTACAAATGTGTTAAGCCCGTTGTGAGGCTGATCCTACGAGCCGGGATTCGAACCAGCGACATCTGGATGTCGAGTGGTGTCGCTTAAAATAAACTGTCTATTTCTTTAAAAAAAAAACATGTTACATTTCTAGAGATTTCTAGCTTTACCACTCGGTTAAAGTGGCCTAAGTGATCCATTTGAGATGTGATTAACTTTCATTAAAATCCAATTGAAACACAATATCAGTCGTTAAATACAGTTTACGTCAGCTGGCGTTAAGTGCAATTTGAGGGATGGTCGATTTGCATCGAGATGCAACTTGTTATTCCGAACGAATTCATTAACTGGGGTTGTGGTGCCACTAATTTGATTTTAATGTAATCTGTTCTAACACTTCAAAGTGTAATTAATACTCTGTATCTATTCCGACGTTAAGAAAAGGAAAAGTCTGGGCACGGGAAGCTAAAATAATAAGAATTCTAAATAACGGTATAATTTGACTAAATGATTTACTGTAATCCAGCACAAATGGAAAATTGACAACTCGAAGTTATAGGTAGAATGTACATTTGAAAATCCTCGACATGGAAAATTTTAAAATGCAATTTTTTTTATTAGGTGCAACGGCTACATAGGTCGAAAAATATACGTCGATATGGAATTATGTATACACTCCAAAAATATCCCCAATCGGAATTATGTCATTTGTGAATTTTGTACAAAATAGTAGATTTTCATATCATGTTTTGATGTTAATTTAAATTACACGCACGAATTTAACACTAAACAAAATTTAATTTGGGCAAGATTCATTTTAAACAAGAAAAAACTTGGTCGTAAAAAAGTATAGACACAATTACATTTTCACCAAATTCACCTTTGATGGTATTACTTTTGGTCCATTTTCAAAATGGTCATTTCGTGTTGACGATTTTGCATTTGTGACAGTAATTACAGTAAATGTACTAAACTAGTCAAAGTCAGTTTTAACATCTTTATTTGCTTTAAACACATTCACATGCATGCAAATATAAGTCTATAGTACCCATAGTACAAGCTTTGCTTAGTTTGGGCCTAGGTAGATTTGTGTAAGATTGTCCGCAAATATTTATTTAGGTATTAAAAATATCTCTCTTCTTAAAAAGAAACGTCAAAAGTGTTATGGTTGTTTGTATGCAGTTTGCAGGGAAACACTGACGATTTAAAATTCTTTGAAATACCTAAAATAACGTAAATAAATTATTTAACTTGTTGTCAAATATCATTCTTCAATTCGTATTCAAAAAATGGGGCTCGATTCCAGATTCAAAAAGTTTACATTACATAAAAGTGGTTACCTATGATAACTTATGATGACATAACATCATGTAAGACAACCTCGACAGTCAGAAAATGCTAATAACATGTTTATCCGCGACCGCTTTAGCCTAGTTGGTAGTGACCCTGCCTACGAAGCAAGAGGTTCTGGGTTCGAATCCCGGTAAGGGCATTTATTTGTGTGATGAGCACGAATATTTGTTCCTGAGTCATGGATGTTTTCTATGTATTTAAGTATGTATTTCTCTATATAAGTATCTATATCGTCGTCTAGTACCCATAGTACAAGCTTTGCTTAGTTTGGGACTAGGTTGATTTGTGTAAGATTGTCCGCAAATATTTATTTATTTTACGAAGAAATGCATCAGAACGCACTGAGGGTTCCGGACCACCCCGTACAATAGAAACAAGGCCACTATAAACTGACTGACTAAGTATGACATTAAAATAAATGTTCAGTGATGTACTTAACTAAAAAATTACGGTTTTCGCAATTTTTCCTTTATCTGTGCTATAATATAAGACGTTGCTTCGTATCAAATTTCAAGATTCTGAGTTCACGGGAAGTACCCTGTAGGTTTTAATTCCCTTGCGAGTTTCGAAAATTTGCGGCATAAACTGCTGTATCTTTTGATTGCGTTGGCTTACAAGTTTGATTTTTTTTACAGCTCCAAGGGACAGTAAACTTAAGTATTTGATATAAATTTCAGATTGATACCTCTACGCGTTCCTGAGAAAAAGGGCCTTGACAGACGGACAACAAAGTGATCATAATAAGGGTTCCGTTTTTTCCTTTCGAGATACGGAACCCTAAAAACGAACACAAAGTTGTAGGCCATCCTGGACCAAACTTGGCATTTTAACACTTACGTCTTTATATATCCTAGAAATCTATCTCAAAACACATAACGATTTTTTCTTAGAAGGTCCAGGCATGCGGCTGTCAAGCGGCGGTCGTGGGTTCGAATCCCGGCTCGTACCAATAAGATTTTCGGAACTTAGGTATGTACGGAATATTTACCGTTAGCTTATTGGTGACGGAAAACGTCGTGAGGTAACCGGTGTAATCCCAATAAGGTGCAGTTTTCCCTCTGGGTTGGAAGGTCAGATGGCAGTCGTTTTCGTAAAACTAGTGCCTATGCCAAATCTTGGGATTTGATGTCAAAGCGGACCCTGGGCTTCTTTAGGACACAACCGGGAACAACGCTAGGAGGAGGATGATGAACAGGGAGCGAAACTTTGGTGCCGATGACAGACGTATGACGTCAAGCTACATACAGAATGTTTCTATTAGGGCTTGCGATCGTGTCCGGGTATCGTGTAATCGTGTCGGGTACCCGTGTTCGTGTGACACGAACGCGGTTTTAAGCGACCGGTGCGAACAGACCCGTGTAACGAACGTCCGCAATTCAAACATCTAAGGTACTAGTACTCGTCATCCATACTTTCAATTGCGATAAATACGATAAGATTACCGTTACATTCATCGCAACTAGATTTAATACAATGACAATTAATAAACTTAAAAACTATCTGAAACTTAAACTAGTACGTAAAGCATATTACAGCATTAAAGACTATATGAATGACAAAACTGTCTGGGAATGAATTGCTCTACGCATAATTAAAATTTACTACTTGTTAACTGTATTAGCTATAATTATTATGTTGTGTTAGTACCTAAGTAGTGTTTGTTATATTTGTTATTATTATTGTTTTTTTACATTGTATATTTGACATTTTGAAAGTGCTTAACTGTAAGCCTACTTGAAAGAATAAATTACTATTACTATTACTACTATTACTATTACTATTAATAGATGAGAAATGTTTGTAGCTCTCGCATTTCACAGAACATTATTTTCAATTTATGAATAATATTTGTGATGACGTTGTCATGATGATGAAGTTTATGACCGTCATGTAAATTTTTTACCTAAATCTACGTCAGAATATCCACCTAGCTCTACCTAACATCTAGCTTAAAAATATGTATATCACTGCGGTCCAAATATGATGTGTATAAAAATTAATAATAAAATACCATAAGTAAAATTCATAGAGCCTATTATATTTATTATCCTTAACCATTAGGTAAAATTTTAATGCAAAAAAGTTTTTACACAATTTGTTTGGTGGGGTTGTACAACAATTTTTTTTAAAGAATCTTACCAACTTTGGTGGCTAATATAATAATTAAATTACGTCGGCTAAAAAACATACGTTAATTAATTTCTAGCGAAACATTCGTCTACTAAATTCATAAGTATAAAAACAACTTTAGATTAAGAAACAATTAGTAGGTAGTCATTAATAATATAACCTTGATTTAAGCTTGTTTGCTGTGCCCTTAGGAAGTGGAATAAATAGTTTGAGTTTGAGATAAACGCATACAATAATGTCAATTAATTAGAAAAAACCTAAACGCAGTTAAAGAATTTGAAGAAAACTAGGGCATAGCAGAATGTCATCTCGCTCATATTTCGAACAGCCCAACTGGGGAAGTACCTCCACCTTACAGAAGACCACATCCACAATAACACAACTTGCTTTGTTGGTATTTGGTGTTGTCTTCCTGGTGGTGAGTTAGGTCGCCAGAGCTCCCGAGGATCCTCTAGCTGTCACGACGAATCCTCAAATCAATAAAGGGTTAGCACCGCGCTAGTGATTCTTCTGTCGCTAGTGTCTACAGACGACGGTGTCTGCTCACCAGAGGCCCTAGCACACTAGGTTTTATGTCGGCGAATATGTACTGAAACGTCACGTAAAAGGCGACATAAAACCTAGTGTGCTAGGGCCCCAGGCCAGTTTGCCACCGTCACTGTATAAAAAAAATATATTTTTGGTACCAGATCTCAGATAGCTACAAATATAGGCCTTCGATTCGATGCTGTCGTATTTACAGCATATAGTTTGACTTATCTACATCTAACAGAAAAACTCACCACCTGTTAAGCGGCGCTTTGAAATTCTAATCCAAACCCCGACAAATGCACTAATAAATTTGCACTCTCTAAAAACCCGACAAAATTGCACAAAAAACCCCATTTAAATTGGTCTAAAAAACAGAAAACGTCAGTCAATCTGAATAACGGACTAACGATGCCTCCAATAATTCTTCCCAGGCTGTGCCTGAATTTGAATTTTTACATATAAAAGTTTTTTTCGTATGGGGATCGGCGTTCGTCCCGGTGGTCATACAGTTTTGCAGATTTATTTACATCCGAACATCGGTTTTTTGGCCACGTTTTTGCTGATTGTACAAAAATGTCTTGTTTTTACTGGGTTTCTTTTGGATTTGGTTTTGTTTCGGCAAATTAGACGAGGGCTGGTTATATAGGGATTTAATGTTGGAATTGGGACGCATAACTACAGCGCCTGATAAATGTAGGCGGGCAAACACGCACGACCACTGTCTCGATATTTTATTTAAAGACGTATTCACTCTCGCCCTTGTAAGCGCAGTAGCACGTTCATAGTAATCTGTATTTTCTATTTTAATAAACTAAATCCTTTTGTTATAAACAAAGTTCGTATTATTTCATCAGGTTATGGGCCGCCCCATGCCTAAATAGTAAAACAAGTAAAAGTTAAAGTGTTTTTAAAGTAAAAGTACAAATCTTTATAACCTCAAATTTCGCGACATCACGTAGGTTTTGTTTCAGCATAATTTCAAGTATATGTGATCATAATGGCTTCAAATAGTGGTCTGAGTATAGAAAAGTTATCTGGAAGAGAAAATTATGCCACTTGGAGTTTTGCAGTGAAGGCCTACTTGCAATTAGAAGATTTGTGGGAATGTATCGAAACAGAAACCGGCAAGGCTGTAGATGCAAAAAAGGACATTAAAGCTAAGTCGAAACTCATTTTACTTATCGACCCCATAATATATGTGCATGTAAGAGAGGCCACATCAGCTAAAGAGGTTTGGGATAACTTAATGCGAGCTTTTGAAGACTCAGGCTTAACTAGAAAAGTGGGTCTGCTAAAGGATTTAATAAACACTACGCTAGAAAATAGCTCAAGCATAGAAGATTACGTTAATAAAATAATGTCATCCGCACATCGCTTACGAAATATTGGTTTCAAAGTGGATGATGAATGGCTTGGGACATTAATGCTAGCTGGCTTACCAGATGCCTATAAACCCATGATCATGGCCATTGAGAGTTCTGGAGTGAAAATTTGTGCCGATTCTATTAAAACAAAGTTATTACAGGAAGTAAAAACAATGGACACAACCGCATTTTACTCAAACTCCAAGAAGCAATATTATAATAAAAATATTGAAAAAGGGCAAAATAAATCAAAGGGACCGAGATGCTTTCATTGTAACAAATACGGGCACTTGAGTAAGAACTGTTGGTATAAACAAAATAAAACAGATAATAAAGATAATGGTTTTATTGCAGCTTTTTCAGCAACCAGATCGAATGATGCGCTGAACTGGTACGTCGATTCAGGAGCCTCGATGCATATGACGTCACACAAGGAGTGGCTCGAGGACGAAACTGCACCACCTGTAACAAGCATCAGAATTGCTAACGATAAAATACTCAGGGTCGAAAGTTGCGGTAATGTAACTATAAGCGTACCAGACACACGAGGCAATATCAATAAAATTCTGGTAAGAAATGTAATTTATGTGCCAGAATTATCAACAAATTTTATCTCAGTAAGCAAAATGATAAAAAGTGGTTGCAATATCCAATTCAAAGACAATGGCTGTAAAATATCAAATAAAAATGGTCAAAAAGTAGCCGATGCCAACTTAATAAATGATATGTATAAGCTAAACATAGCATATGAAAAAGTTCAAGCCATGCCCGCAGTTACTGAAAATGATACTTACTTATGGCACCAACGAATGGGTCACCTGAACTTCAGCGATATGGATAAAATTCCAACTTGTACTACCGGTGTAAAATTATCTCCGTCTAATCAAAATATAACATGCGTAAGTTGTATCCAAGGAAAGCAGACTAGACAGCCATTTCCAAGTGAGGGCTCCCGAGCAACCGAGTTGCTAGAAGTCATCCACTCCGACGTGTGTGGACCGATGCAAACTGCATCACTTGGAGGTGCCAGGTATTTTGTCACTTTCATCGACGATTTTTCACGTAAAGTACACGTATACACTGTAAAAAGAGATATTGTTAATAATGAGTCTGTACCTGAAAAAAAAGAAACAAGTATTAATGAAAGACAAACTAGTACGCATGAATCGGAGAGTAAAGTAATGTCTTGTAATAAAAAGGAATTGAACTTACCTGAATCTAAAATAGTTTACTTACCTTTTTCTGAAGAAAATGCTAATGAAGAGAAAGATGATATCGAAGAGGATAATAAAGAAAATGCCAATGACGAAAAAGATGAAATCAGAGATGAAAATGACTCTGTTAAAATCGACGAGTTGAATACAACGTCTCTGAATGTCGATTCGTTTTCTTCACCAGCATCGGTTGATTCAGATCCTGACGATGAATCTTACAATCCTGAAGAGAGCATTGATATTCCAGACATTAAAATGAATCTTCGTCCAAGACGTCGTCGAAATTAATTTTACGAAGCTAATCCTCCCCAAGAAAATGCATCTTTTATGTGTATGAATGGCGAATCAGCTATGAGTATCGTGGACAAGGATCCACAAAGCCTTTCCGAAGCATTAGAGAGCAATAAGGCAGATCAGTGGATACATGCCATGGAGGAAAAATATAAATCATTACTACTGTGACACCGATTAGGCTACAGATACTGAAGATAGAAGATCATGTTCTGGATATGTTTTTACTTTTCAGGGCGCTGCCATTAGCTGGTGTTCTAAAAGGCAACCTACAATCGCTCTGTCAACAACCGAAGCAGAGTATATGTCACTATCTACGGCAACACAGGAAGCTATCTGGCTCAAGCAATTGGAAGAGGACTTTTGTCCTACAATGTCAAGTATACCAATTGTTATGTTTTGCGATAATCAAAGTGCTATCAGCATTTCAGGTGATGACATCTACCATGCCAGAAGCAAGCATATCGATATACGCTATCATTTCGTGAGGGAGCGTATATCCAAGAAACAAATATCCGTTCGCTACAAAAGCACTCAAGACATGTTGGCTGATGTGTTCACAAAGGGATTGCACCGGCCAAAGCATCTGACCTTTGAAATGGCAATGGGTTTGCGTCCAGAGGAGGGTGTTGGAATTGGGACGCATAACTACAGCGCCTGATAAATGTAGGCGGGCAAACACGCACGACCACTGTCTCGATATTTTATTTAAAGACGTATTCACTCTCGCCCTTGTAAGCGCAGTAGCACGTTCATAGTAATCTGTATTTTCTATTTTAATAAACTAAATCCTTTTGTTATAAACAAAGTTCGTATTATTTCATCATTTAACTCCGGTTAAATCGTGTAGGTAATCTACAGCTTATTCAAACATTTTGTTTCTACTCGTTTTAACGCAGTAAATAAATAAACGCTCCACTTTGAGGAAAAAAATCGTCATTTTCTTAGCTAGTTAATAATCATCATCATTATATCAGCTGAGAGACGTCCACTGCTGGACATAGGCCAAAGAGTGCCAAAGAGACCAGTCCTGCGCCACCCGCATCCACTCCCTTATGTCCCAACGGCCGTCGGTTCTGTGTGCAATGTGCCCCGTCCACTGCAACTTTAGTTTAGCGATTCGGAGGGATATATCGGTTACCCTGGTTCTGCTGCGGATAGCCTCATTTCTGATGCGATCACGCAGATAAACTCCCAACATAGCCTTCTCCATTGCCATGAGGCCCATTGTAAGCGACGATAATATCAGGCAATAAATGCAATCACTGGTTCACCCTTTCAATCGACGCCTAAGATTTTTTTTGGGGTTCGACTGAGGTTTCGTTTAGTTTTTGTTCTTGATGATAAAAGGGTTGTCTCTAATTTTTTTCATATCAATCAATCAATCAATCATTTATTACAGATAACGAAGATCCATACATTACAAGAAAAATAAAATCATTAATGTGTTAGTTCAAGTAACTTAAAAACTAATGTTAGTAGGTAAAAAATTTACATAACATGGAGTTGGTCCAAGTGCTTCATTATGGGACAGTCCAGCCTATTTGCTATAATTGCTAGGCGGCTGTTGGGGCTGTCCCTTACACGGCGCTTCATGCCGGCGACCCGTTTTCGCAAGATTGCGTGGAAACCGTCTACTCGTGTCACGGCAAACATTCCCGAAGCGCTACAGTGTCTAGGAAGACCCAACAGCAACCTAAGCGTATTATTATACTGAACGCGCAAGACGTTGATTGCCCGTTGAGTGTAGCTGACCCGTATGTGTCTCCTGCTGGTCTTGAAAAATACAGACATGTTAGTTGGGTATGTCGCTATGAAGTTGTCTGGTTTGATCAAAGTGAAATAAAAACATTACGTCAAATTATCAAGATTGTATGCCAGTCTTGAAATATAAATCTGTCCATGTTTAGTCGATTGACACTAGTTTTGCTAAATAATAAGAGAAATTTGAATTGTATTGGCATCTTCTTTTTAGTCAAATTTTTCACTTATTCTGATAGCTCTCATAAAAAAATTCTTATTTTCATAGAAATTTATATTTACTCAAAACTCCCATACACTAAATTCTCGCATTTTACATCATAAAATCCTCGGTTTAAGCGTCACTTAAACGAAAGTTAGCTGCCCGTACAACCGGCCTCCCAGTGAACCAAATAATGATGTAGGCTATGCAAAGTGGTAGTATTGACATGTCCCGGGTCGCTGCCCCGTTTCCACCCGCTTCTTATTCAAGTTTTTTCAATTAAAAAAACCTGTTATACTTAATAAAAACAGGTGTACCAGTTTTTGTGGGAAACCTTCGTTATGTCATTGTAAACGTTTCATTGTACTGTTTGGAAAAGTGGTGCTTTATGTTTCGGTGGTGAACGAAAAGTTACAATACATACGATACATGAAATAAAATAAAATAAAAAAATAAGAAAAGAAAGATTTACTGTCGCAAAAAACACAAACATCACAAAATCGAACACTAGGTACTTATATAAAACAACACAATACACAAAATAAATAGTCTCGGGTCGCAGCGTTTGCTGCTAACCTGTCGGCTATACAGCGCTGTTTTTCGGCCCGCACCTACAAATTTGCGGAGATGTATACATTAGTACTTTACTCACCCAGAGCGGTAAATGTTTATGTTCCGTTCCGTTCCTGTAACTCATCCAGCCAGCAGTTCTGCTGCAAGAGCGGAGGCATTGGCTATGCCCGGGAGGGAGGGTCGAAGAGGCTCATCGAAATTACTCGAGTGCAGCCACAGATGTATGAATATAAGGAGATCGGACATGGCGGCCGATTTGTATAGAGTGAGCCTGTCGCAAGTACATTAATCCACACAACGCCCAAGTAATTGACAAGACAAAGCACGCACACATCTAAAACACACACACTTGTATACCTACTTGCTTATTTGACAATAAACGCGCATCATATCAGGCATTTTGGGAAAAAACGTAATATTCTCTGCGATCAGCACGCGTGCACAGTATGGCAGTGTATGCCCATTGAGCATACAGCTGCGACACGGCCGCCGGCGGCTTGTCCTCTCTCTAGTATTCTAGTGCAGCCGCTGGCACGATACAGGTAGACAGTCAGGGGGGTAAGGGAACGGGGGGCGTCGTGGTGACATGTTCGTGATCCCATGGCGCTCCCATTAATAGCAGAGACGGAAACGCCGGAGCGGTATTAGTGGGTAGACTCCCTCCCCCTTCTCTTTGAATAGAGATGGCTGGAGGGTGTGAGTTCGGCCTAACCCCCCCCCCCCCCCCCCCCGCCATTATAGCTTCCCACTGCGTTAAAAAGATAAAAAGGAAAAAGGGGTGTAAAGGAAGCTGCCCGTGCGTGCCCGGAGCTACCACTTGGGGCAGAGCGTGCATGCTAATAAGTACAGGTTGGGAGTGTAGGGCATTTTTGCAGTCGTAATGAGGGGTGGGGAATAGGATAGAACCGTCCAGAGCGGTCAACTTTTATGAACTTAAACCACCAAATGTTGGGTTACGTTTGCATCATTGACCCCTATTTTATAGGCCATCTTCAAAGCATGTCCGTAGTCCATGTAGCAACATTATTTTCTAAGGAACTGTTATGTTGTATCCTCGCTGAAGGGACCGAATAACAACAAGAATAATTGTTACTTACTCACTTACTTACTTCAATGGCGCTACGAACCTTTTGGGTTTTGGTCTCCTCCACAATTCCTCCATTGCTGCGATCCTTGGTGACCTTAAGATATAGTTGATTGATCCAATTACTCTTACACTGTTTCTTTCTCAGGCGAATACCGCGTTGGGATGAAGTTCAACGAACAGCACATCCCCGACTCCCCGTTCAAGGTGTACATCTCCCCGGCCATCGGAGACGCTCATCTGCTGGAAGTAGCTCAGTTCCCCGACTCGGCGCAGGTGGACAAACCGACTCAGTTCTACATCAGGCTCAATGGGGCCAAGGGTACCTTGGACGCTAGGGTAAGAGACTTGTTATAACTCTCTTCATTGGAGCTCATCTACAGGGTTGCAGTTCCCGGACTCGGCAGGTGGACAAACCGGGTAGGGCTCAGCCCTATATACATCAGGCTCAATATAATAAAATAGATTAATTTTTTTTCAGACATTTTTTTTGTACATCCATATATTAATCTTAACCTAGGTATAGGTAGTTTCACGGGAGTTAAGGTACCTAAATGATTACACACTTTACTATATCAAGTACAGATTGCAAAAAAGGTGAATGAATGAAATGAGTTAGTGAATGTAAATAAAAACAGTAAAAAACAAAATCCTTTTATAAACCATCGTCACTTGGCATATCTTCATCTTCTTCAGTTGTTAGTTCCAGTTTTTTTGAATTGTTGATTTTGATATACCTACCAGTTACTACAGCCGTCACATTG
Organism: Epinotia brunnichana; assembly: GCA_963854355.1. Lineage (NCBI taxonomy): Eukaryota > Metazoa > Arthropoda > Insecta > Lepidoptera > Tortricidae > Epinotia > Epinotia brunnichana. The sequence continues at coordinate 18,411,337 of OY977959.1, forward strand.
TATATTTCCTTCAAAGGTAAATGTTGACCGTCATTTCTTAAATTACATCTTAAATGACAGAATACGTTAAATATAATTTCCCGACTTTTGTCTTTTTAAAGTTTTTCCACGACCTATTGTTTCACTAGAAAAAGCCATATTTCCGTAGTTATTCAAATAGGCATCTGTAGGTTTACTTATCTCTTGGAAAATGAAGTTGTCAATAGGTATGACAACGATCGATGTAAAGAGTGCCAGTTACTTCAGTCATCTTTGAAGAGGTTTGATAACGAAATAAGAAAATAATGAAAATATAGGTAAAGGCAATTCAGCTACATTGATAAAAACAAGGCAATTTATTACTTATTCTCTTTGGTTTCTACGATTAATATTATTTTCATATACTTACGCATATCTGACCTTTATTTGTTCATATAACCCATTTCTTTAAATAAAATCGGTTAAGATATTTTATTTTTTGTTTTGTTTGAAGTTGGTGAATTGTTCTATACCTATATTAATACTTAACAAAATAGTTTATATGAACTTTTTGGTCTTTTTTTGCAATTTACTGTTTAACTTGCTATCGGTACAATACTAGAACAGTGATTTTAAAACTTTGCTGTCATTACATGACAGTGTTGTTGTGTGCTTGGCCTCAACTCTCGTGAAACTACCCAAGTATATATTAGTATTAGTCTCTAAGGAAACAAACTTTTTTTACTTAGATCTAAATTTTGCGACCGCTTTGATTTGACTGATCCAATGCGCCAACATAAGGGCAGTCGTACCTGTCGACAATGACTAGGAAAACTTTGATAACAGGGTAAGAACATGATTATTCATATATGGGTCATTGGAGCGTGATTTACTAACTAGGCGCAAATGAAAAATCTTCAACACGAAATTACCATTTTGGAATTGGACCAAAAGTCCATCAAAAGTGAATTAGGTGAAAATGGATTTTCGGGGTGTACAGTCAAGGATTTTAATTGTTGAGCAATTTAGAGCTCACTTTATACTGGACACTTCATAGCTTAATTATAAAAAAAAACATAAATAGTTGACACCTAAATGGCTCAACAAAGAATATCCTTGACCGTACGTAATTCCATACAAACTTATTTCTTTCGAACTACGCGTACGTAATTAAATTTTAGCATTATTCAGCCTGAACAATTTTCCATGTCGAGGATTTCCAAATAGGTAGACATTATTCAGATTCGATCAATAATTTCAAGTTGTAAATTTTTACTTTCTGCTGAATGACAGTAAATTATTTTATTAACAGTTCGTATCGCACAGTTCGTGAAAATTTGCGAATTAGGATGTTACCGCCCAACTTTTTACTTTTTAAAATGCCCTAGCCACGGAAAATTTAAGTTTACAACATTTGAATATCATTCACGGCCATCGACCATGTCACAATATTAGTGATATCATTAACTGTTATAGAACAATGTTATTAAGTCTGGATGGTATTAAGTCAAATCGCGTGTCATGTAGACCCTCTTTTAAAAAACTTGAACTACCAACTCTAACATCACTGTACGTGATTGAACTTTGTAAACTAGTTAGACGACACCATGACAAGTTTCCTGCAAAAACAGACTTTAGAAGTGATAGATTAGACACTTTGGTCTCGTGCGATGTCCGTGTTCCTGTTGCCATGACGAGCGGCTACCGTCGATGTCCTAGATTTGCTGCTGCTAAAGTCTATAACGCTTTACCCAGTACAATAAAAACCTTGACATGCACAAAATGTTTCTTAGCTTTAAAGAAGTACCTGTTAGTCTTATGTCCTTATAGTTTGAATTATTTTTTTAGCAATGTTAATTATGTGTTATATGAATTGTAATTATCTATTGTCTCGTTTAATTTATAGTGTTGATGTTTGAATTTATTTAGTATTTACAGGTATTTTGACATTTATTATTTGAGCTCTATGAAAGCCGATTATTATTATTATGTATCTCCGATTTAAATTCACGGGACAAAGCCCGGTCATTTGGAAGGCGTGCGTGGGGATATAGATCCAACACGTAGAGGCCCTATGGAGACGAAGTTTAATGTGATGTAGTACACCTGCTAGAACCCATTCACGGGTACATCGGTAGATACCCGTGAACCGGTCCCAACAGGCGTTGGGGCTATTGTGGGTGAAATGGATAGAGAACTGGGTCTATGGTGATGAGATTTGGGTGGGCAATAAAATTGGGCTATTGCATAGAGGTCCGGACACCTGCCATAACATTGTAATTTACAAGGTTATCGAGGCAGGCGGTGACTAGCCGCTCATTAGATGGGCCCCTGAAAGCGTCGTCGTAAAGACGGCCAGGAGCAACACCGGGTGAGCGGCTCAGGGGTATCGAGAGGTGGTGCTGCGCTTTCTCCGAAGTTACTCGCGGCGTTATGCCCTTTAACACTTCCACCCCTGGAGCATATAGCTCTGACGACTCCTCTCTGGGCGGCCAATGAAGGCAAGCCAGAGCTGAGAGTCCTGCGGGCCCCCTTGGGGTTCCACTCCGACCGACGAAGAAACGCCGGAGACGGAGGCCCTGACCGACTCTCGGGAGCACTCGGGTCCGTGGGGTCGTTACTCCCCAACAGCTCGCCACAAGCTGCCCTTATTATTATTATTATTAAGTTATTACTCACTACTATTTATATTTTCCTGTGTAAGTATATTGATAATTTTAGCTACACTCTATGGGTAAAATTGTATATTCACTTTAAAGCTTAATAAATAAATGAAATGATGTCGAATTGCTGCCCAGCACGGCAGGACGTTTACATATTGTATTATTTTTTCTAAAGGAAAGTTAAGCTTGTTTACTATTACAATACGTGCCTTTGTATATATACAATTTACCCTAGTAGTATAATAACACAATAGAACTAACAGCGGACCCTCGAATATCAAATAAACTATCAATAATTCAGAGAAACCCATATCCGCCATAATATGCAAACCCGCGAGTTAAAGATTTACAAATCTCTGTGGATCATTGCAAATACTTTCGGCGTAGACAATATGTCTTCCAATAAAGAGTCCGTACAGTCTGCTCAGATAAAATAGCTTCATTTTATATCAAAGTACAATTTTTTTTATCGAAATTAGAGCAACCCAATTTAGTTGTTTTCTATCTACTTATTATTGGAAATATGTCATAAAAATATGACTTATTCCATTTTTAGGGTTCCGTACTCAAAGAGTAAAACGGGACCCTTTTACTAAGACTCCGCTGTCCGTCTGTCTGTTTGTCGGTCTGTCTGTCTGTCTGTCTGTCTGTCACCAGGCTGCATCTCACTGATACCCTGATAGTTACAGTTGAAATTTTTACAGATGATGTATTTCTGTTGCCGGTATAACAACAAATACTTAAAAAAAACGGCCAAGTGCGAATCGGACTCGCGCACGAAGGGTTCCGTAACATTATCTATAAACATATTTATTTTATTCTGTTTTTAGTATTTGTTGTTATAGCGGCAACATAAATACATCATCTGTAAAAATTTCAACTGTAACTATCACGGTATCAGTGAGATACAGCCTGGTGACAGACAGACAGACCGACAGACGGACAGCGGAGTCTTAGTAATAGGGTCCCGTTTTACTCTTTGATAAATATTTATTTTATTCTGTTTTAAGGGTTCCGTACAACCCTAAAAACAGAATAAAATAAATATTTTTATAGATCATGGTACGGAACCCTTCGTGCGCGAGTCCGACTCGCACTCGGCCGGTTTTTTTGCTTATTTAATACGATGTTTGTTTCATTTTGATGAATTTACATACAAGGGGTTTTTGTCACTGTAAAAGTAGGCATCGCGAATGAGACACCTTAACAATTTCAAGCACCAAGTGTCTTGTGGTACAAAAAACGTCGTATGTACCTACAATAACGTATATCTACTGAAGTAGTTTTTGATATAATTTCACGTTCTAGATATTCTAGTCTTTCCAAATAAATAATTTTAATCAACACAAAATTCACCGTACACTTAGCAAATTCCCTGCCAACATTGTCCCATCGTCACTAAACGGGACAACGCCTTTGTCAATAAACGCATCTGAGTGTACCGGGACCGGTGAGGGGTCAATATGATTTATCGTGTGAACATGACGGCCGACTGTACGTCATATTGGACACAGATTTATGATGGATGGTGCGAAACGGAGATATTTTAAGGAAATAAAAGAATTTCTGTGAACACGTAAACTTATACCTCGTACAGAGATTAAGGGTGGGCTGGGGGGGTGCACATAACTGTCTGTAATCTTAGGCGGTGTTCGTTAAAATCTGAATGTATGGAAAGTTTGATAAGTTTCTATGGAATTACAGCAGCCGGCGCTATATTTAACGTTGATTGGTCTGTCCAACTATCACCTCTGTTCGTTTACGAGGTTACGTTTATGAGGCCACTAGATGTCGCTGTTCCGTATGTCACCAATCCTGAATGGCACTGTTAAGATTTTTCGTAGAATATAGACCCCAGCGACCCCAGCGTGGTAAATGTGTAAATTGGTACATTAGCTCAATAAATTATATTGTTGATACTCAGTGTATCATTTTGGGCCCAGTTTTCCTGGTCTTTAATCGTAAGTTGGCGCAATTCGCCCTTACATAATATACGTATTAGAATTTTAACGGATGAATTCGTGTAAGTTTTGTTTTCTTCGTTTAGGGGCCTGTTTATCTAATTGCATATTTAAAGATAAATATTGCATTACTTTTAATTACCTATTTCGATCATTACTTACTTTTCAAATGTAATTCTTTTTTTAACCGACTTCAAAAAAGGAGGAGGTTCTTAATTCATCTGTATTTTTTTTTTTTTTGTGTGTTTGTTACGCGATCACTCGGTAATTTCTCGTATGAACCAATTTGAATTTTTTTTTCTTTGTTTGTAAGCATATACTTCCAGATTAGTCACCAAAGTCCAGTTCTGATTATGGGATCCTGAAGAAATCGAGGGAACTCTTCAAATTTTTAGGCAAACTTGAAGCATTTTGCCTACCTACTAGAGGCGGCGCGTGACAATGTTCGATGGGCAACCCGGAACTAAGTACATAAAAGTTAGGAAAGAGTTTAGAATAGGTATATAACTATGGGCTTGCCTAAAAAGAAATGTTAAGCAATCCGGTGGAAATCTGCTTGTATTTATATTTGAAGTATATATATATATATTTGAAGCCAAAAAAATCTGTAGGAAAACGAAGATATGACCTCATAAAGTTTAGCGAATTCAGCAAGCGGCTGTATACGGACTCTTAAAATTTGGTTTTTAAAGTAAATTATTTACGTTCAAAATTGTTCCCTTGAATTCGAATGATTTTACAAGCTTTATATTAACTTGACCTGTTCGTACAGCAAGCTGCTGTTGCTAAGCGTTCCTAGTGCTCAAAATAATCTACACACAAACTCTATTGTCAAGGGAATAAGGATCTGTTTAGGTCATTTTGAGCGCGTTATTTTGCTTAGCTACTTCTGATGCTGACTGTATGTAAGTTGTCCGTCAAAATTTGCAACTCTATTTTGAAGCAGATATCTTTAAACGATTAAGCTGACATTTTGGGTAAAGGTATAGTTTGGATGACAATTCAATATTATGATACCATCAAACTGATCTGAAAAAAACTTTGGAAGTGTTAATTAATTCTAGCCAGTCACGTTTTCCAATAAACTTTAGCACAGAAAGTTGTAGTTTGGCTCATATTGTTCCCCTACCCATGTGGGTACGGATGTCCGTGCGAAAAAATGTAATAAAACCTAGTGACCGCACGTGACCCGTGCGGGAAATAAATCTCGCCGCGTTTCATATTTTATAACACGCCATAGACCACGGAAGCGTAAGAAGAAGATATTTTAAGAGAGGTAGGGCACAGCGGAATGTCATCTCGCTCGTATGTGGAGCAGCCCAACTGGGGAAGTACCTCCACCTTACAGAAGACCGCAGCCATAATTACACCACTGCTTTGTAGTGTTGCTATATTATAGCATGCTATGAAGTATGTGGTGTTGTGTTCCTGGTGGTGAGTAAGGTCGCCAGAGCTCCCTAGGGTGCGCTGTGTTGGGAGTGAGGGACTTGCATGTCTCTATCTGCCAACACAGCGAATCCTCAAGTGAATAAAGGGTCGGCAACGCGCTTGTGATTATTTTGGAGTCACAAGTGTCCATAGGCGACGGTACCAGCTTAACATCAGGCAGGCTGTAAACTTGTTTGCCACCGTCGTAGTATAAAAAAAAAGAACTGTAATCACAGAATATTTTGTACTCAAGGCAGTCAAGTGTAAAAATATGGGTGCATATATCTTTTTTTTTTAAAACGACTATCACCCGTTTTGGTGGAGCGTCTTTGTATGATTGGGTTTAGGAGACCATCGCCTCGCTCAACCACTATGCAGCCTTACACAATGTGCTTTCCTTTTAGGCGTTTCACATCTTGTCAATGTTGGGACATATTTATGAGTAAGTTGTATGCGATGGGTTGCTTTTATGTCAGCGTATTAAGGTTTCGGTACATATTTATGACAGGATTAAATCGATAAATATGTTTGCACTTGACTGTACAGTCGCCTCTGGACGCCTGCGACTCCAGAAGAAACTAAACACAGACTTTAGTTTTAAAAAGCAGACATCTGATGGGTAATTTTAACTATTAGAACGAACTTTGAGGCAAATTGGCTGTCATTTACGCCTTCAAAAATCGTGTTACGCGATGACTCTGCTTGATTTTCCCATTTGATAAAACATTTGTAAAACGAACGTGGCCATATCTCGGCTGAGGTTGAAACCAAAGTAAAAAAATAACTTTTGAAAAATTATTAGGAATATAATGTGTCACCAAACCTCCATACATAGATAGATAAATTCTTTATTCTTTTCCAAAACATACATGGTAAAAATACTAACATATTTTTTTATAATATTAAAAATAGGCATGCAGCTTAGAACTAAAGTTGAATACAAGTTAGAAACAAAACCATGTGTGCATAGAATAGGCGCTGGCTTGCCATAATGATGCTGATGTAGCTAGCCACATCGCTGGTATTATGCCAGGACCTTACATTTCGTGCAACGCATTTTTACGTACATACGTACAACCCACCCATGGGGATGGGCCTATATTTAAAATCAGTCATAATAGTAATTTTTCGCGCATTCTGTATCATTCTCAACTCTGTGTCTCGCAAACGGGATGAATACGGGAAGTTTCCGCGATGCGATATAAAAATTAATATGGGACTACCCACAAGAGAAGTTCGCATTAAACTTCAGCAGTCGAGCATGCGAAATACATATAAGTAGCTAGTTCAACTTTTAGCTAAATATAAGCAGTGGCCAGTGTTTCGATGCGTTTGAAAATACTTTGCTGTGAAAACGGGATTAGCGTTGCAACAAAAAGTTTTAAATAAAGATTACTTACACGGATTGTATAGGTATTAATTTCAGTGTTCTACGATTCTAAAGTTTATTTATGTATATACACTTCAATGTTGCTAAAGTTCGTCTACAATTTACTTACTAGGCCTCGACACACCGACCGGTCGCGGGCGCGGGTCGGGCGCGGACCTACTTAAATACACCTAGTCCCAAACTAAGCAAAACTTGTACTATGGGTACCTACTAGGCGACGATGTTAATACTTACTTACTACTTAGACGACCTTAATACTTACTTACAATAGATACATGGAAATGAAAGCATTTAATTCGGACAATTACACATCCATATTATGTTAGTAAGACTTATACTACTATACTTATTATTATGTAAGTATGTTGGAACGTACACATGGACATCCAGTGAGCGAGGATAAGCCTGTCCATCCTCCCAGCGATCACCTTCAGAAGAGCGTTGGCTTAGATAAATAAAATGCTCATCACACAAATAAATGCCCTTACCAGGATTGGAACCCAGGACTCCCGGCTTTGAAGGCAGCGTCACTACGAGTAACAACTATTAGGCCAAAGCAGTCGTCATAATTCTACCTCTACATGCTGTGGTGATGATATCGAATAATCCGCAAAGTAACCAAATCTCTTATCCCAGGTGATGGCGCCCTCAGGCAAAACCGACGATTGCTTCATCCAGAACATCGACGGTGACCAGTACAGCATCAGGTTCATGCCGCGTGAGAACGGCGTCCACAACATCAACGTCAAGTTCAACGGCGTCCACATCCCGGCGTCTCCGCTCAGGATCAAGGTCGGCAAGGATGACGCCGATCCCGCGGCCGTTCATGCCCATGGACCTGGTTTAGGGGCTGTTAAGACTGGTAAGTCCCTAAAGGCGAGGATGTATGTAGGCAAGACTGAGCCAAAGCTGTAGCGATGCGAGCAGTCAGTCAGAGCTGTTTCCCTTGTCGGGTGTCGCGGATCTGACGAAAAATCGGGTGTTCTGGTAGTACATATTGTATGAGGTTGTTTACATTTATCCGACACGATTCGGACCCGACAAATATGAACAGCACCATATAAAATTCATGCCGTGCCGCCAGAACTCCCGATTTTTGTACACCCGACAAGTAGGAACTAGAACCGTTTGAACCGTAGTTCTAAAATATGAAATCATCAATGGTCGTAGTGTTCATTGCTGAAAGCCGTCTCCGCTTTGAACCTTTTTGCGATATCTGTGACCAGCTGCTTGCAACCTTCCGTCCTCGGCTTTTACCATCGCGGTTGTGACCGTGAGGTGAGCCCTGTCAGAGCAACATCAGATCTGCCCTTTGATTACGAAAATATGAAATAACTGATTTGAAAACTTTCTTCACGAAATTATGAGTTTCATGGCTTGTAGGTGTGAAGACCGACCTTATCATCGACACCTGCAACGCCGGCGCCGGCAACCTGGCCGTCAACATGGACGGACCTTCCAGGGTCGCCATGGACTGCACAGAGGTCGAGGAGGGTTACAAGGTTAGTAGAACCATACTCATTAACTTCATTATCCAGTCGTCATTACGTCCTACATTGGCATACACATTTTACACATACAGAGACAAGATATAGTGGGCTATATTCCCAACGCTAGTTCCCTGGGAAGTAAGGAATAATGTGCATTACTTTAATCTTTAAATTAATAAGCAAATCTTCACGATGATTTTACTTTTGTGAAAAGATCAAAATTAAATCAATGGAAGGATGTAGCATGACTGGAGTACATATCGGGATAGTACTTAATAGATTACACTAGATTATATTAGTTATTAGACTACAGTTATACTTATTTACCAGAATCATTAGTATCCTGCCCAATTTCGGCCAAGGCGAAAAGGGGGGAAAGGAGAGGATAGATGGAGAAAAGAATAAAAACTGGCACTGGAGAGGGTCGTCTGTGAGCTCTCATGTGACTGGCATATGTACATTATCTTCGCAGTGTAAGTATTGTGTGAGCACACGGGTTGGGTTCATCAGGTCAGCACCCCTCCGACGAAATTGTAGTGGGAGGAACCTCGCATACAAGATATGAATAAATAAGTATACTTGCAGTAAATATTAGGATGTTATTCTATTGTCGTTCTTTATTTTGTTTTAGGTGCGTTATACACCTCTTGCCCCTGGCTTCTACTACATGAGCATCAAGTACAACGGTCATCACATCGTCGGCTCCCCCTTCAAAATCGAAGCTACTGGCTAGTAATCTTTTGATTTTCTAGTTTCTTCGTAATGGACTTTTGCTTTTAGACCGTGGCTCAATTTTATGAGTCCTGAGTTACTCAAATGGTTTTTAATATAAAGAGTAATCAGTTGCTCATTCATCATCAATAAAAACCTCTCTAGAATGCATACTTACTTATATTGTACATAATTATTTCAAAATTCAAAGTCAACGTTATATTATTTTCCTTTCCTTCCTCTTACCGGTCCAGCAGTCGAGAAATTATACAATACTATCATCTGCGATTTTCTCATTCAATTACCTTTGTAACCCTTTGGCAAGTACTTATCTAATTACCAATCCAACAGGCAGCAACTTGGCTGAAGTCGGCGCCCAGGAAACCTCATCAGTATCCGTGGAAACGGTCCAGAAAGTGGCCAAGGCTGGTCAGAAACAAGGCCCAGTGATACCCCACTTCAAATCGGATCCCACCAAGGTCACCAGCAAGGGAATGGGACTCAAGAAGGCGTATTTGAACAAGCATAATCAGTTCACGGTGTCGTGTCAGGATGCAGGTATGATAATTGGTGTTTTATTCTTCGTTGTCGAAGGCCCATGTTGGAATATTGCGCTTCTTAGATCTTTCGTATACGGATCACGAAAGTTTCTTTGTAATTTATACTTTATGGATCATATGTATAAACCAGCGGGACTAAGATGGTTGATAGTTGCTCTCGCATACTTGTCAGAACGTGAAGGATGTCTTATCGACCGCGATAAGTGATATATGTCAACCATGGTAATGGCTTCAAGTTTTCGTCTAATATTATTATTATTCCAAGATTATTTCATCATCAACCACAAAAAATATTTTTACCACGTAACATATTTATTTTATTATTCTATAATGCAATCTCCTAGCGTTTGAACCGTTCGGTTCTAACGTCATTGTCGGCTCAAAATTATTTCAGCAGAGGTTAACACAGTACCGGTATTGGCTTACGTCTTCATCAAAAGTGGACTACGATATTCGTCTCTTTTAATAGTATATGCTAGCGACAACAATGTTGAAAAAAAACGCCTCAAAAACGCTGAATGTTCGCCCAGTAAACGAGTGATAAGTACCAAAGGCAAACATAATGCCATAAAAGCGCCAGCAACCTCTATTATGGGATTATATATATTCCCTTTGTTCTCATCATCATCATCATCATATCAGCCGAAATACGTCCACTGCTGACTTCCGGTACGTGGTCCCCACTCGAGAACCTTTCCGCCCTAACGGCCATCGGTTCTACGTGCAATGTGCTGCTGTCATAGTATTCTATATGTATCCATATACTTACTTATTCATCAATACTTACTCCCCAGGCAACAACATCCTCTACGTGGGCATCCACGGCCCCAAGGGCCCCTGCGACGAGGTCCAGCTCAAGCATAAGGGTCGCCACAACTACGAGTGCTCGTACGTCGTCCGCGACCGCGGGGAGTACATCGTCATCGTCAAGTGGGGCGACGACCACATCCCTGGCTCGCCCTATAAGGTTGATGTTTAAGATTTGCTCAGGTTTGGAAGCGTTTTGTGGGGAAATTGTTAGAGCATTGACTGCTGGATTCGTAATATAGGACATGGCACTTGAACAAAGTGAAAGAATGAAAATCAATGTCTTGGAATTTTTTTAACAACTTCCCCAGGTTCGGAAGCGTTTGTGGGGAAATTGTTAGAATGCGGATTAGATTCGAATAATGACATAACACATTTACACATTTAAAAAAAAAGTGAAAACATATCAACGAATTGATGTTTCAGAATATTTTTAACAACTTCCCAACAAAATTTGTTTCGTAGTATATTCAGTTTCCGATATAAAGGACGTGGTGTTGCTCATGTTTTGGATTTCTTCGCTCGGTTTACAGCGCGATATCGAAAAGGTTTTAAAATATTTGGAAAATGATCTCATATTCATATCACAAATAAATAACATAACCTTTTCGTTATCTAGTTTTTGTACTTATTTAAATCTATGGTCAAGTTTTCTTGTTCCTTCTTTGTTATCTGATTTTACATCATTTCCTTTATTTGTAGAATTGTGAAGTTCTAACTTGTTCAGGCTTTGTACACATTATTTGTAAGTTTTTGTCAACCATTGCTTTTGAGAAATTTTATATGTTTCTCGTTTAGTATATAGGGCGACTAAATGACAATACATATAAAGTATTACTTGAAGTATTCCCTGCCTGTTTTAGTCCTTTGAATATTATTTCTAGATATCATACTCGAATTCGTCTCATCTAGTCTTTGCAAGTTCGTGAGCTTTTTGTTGAAAAAGTTTTCCGAATGTTTAGTATACTTCTGTCACTTAAATAACTTCCAAGGAGTCTTCTTCATCTGTTATATTTTGTAGAAAAATCAGGAAAAATTGATCAGACATTTAATTCAATATTTTGGATTGGGTGAAATCTCTAATCTGGATATACACCTCTGCAAAATATAAGGGCTGATAGAAGTATTTTCGGAGTCAGTATTCAAGCTTAAGCTGGCTGAAGTATTTTAGAATTTGTAAATGATATCCAGGCCAGGCTGGCAACAGACGACAGATTTTTTCGATCTCAATTTTCAAGTCACTAACAGTTTTTGAGAAATCTGTTCTTTGTTTTCAGCTCCTTCATCTTTTTTGGACCTTTTTTATATTATAAGTGATCATGTACTGCTTTGTAATACAGTATGATTTGTGCTGAATGAGCTGATTTACCTACGTAGGTAGAATTACCCTGTACGATGTAAATACCTATTTTAAGTATTTTAATATTTGCGACTGTTAACTTAATAAACGAAGAAAACCTCTTGATGTTGTTTCATTTAAAAACAAACTTGTTATTTATATAACAATAACAATTTTGTCAGAGTATAATTTTGTCAAAATTGCAGTTTGGGTTGAAAATACAGTATCATTTTGTTTTATAAGAGGTACATCTTTGAAGGCTTCTGTTACGAGACGGCACGAAAAGTATTCACACGAAACAGATTTGACCAAATTAGTAAACAGGGAATTAATAAAAACAGTCAGTTGATCTTGGCATAGTTGTAATTTTAATCGATTTTAAGTAACAAAAAAGATTTCGTTCACTTTCATCTATGATCTGAACCTAAAACGCTAGACAAAGCGAAACTATCGTAAAACGAAATTACTTACAAAAATATTCATTAAAATCTAAATAATAAGTTTACACTTAACTAAAAAAATCAAATACAATATCACATTTCTACTTACAATAGAGAGATATTGGCGATCTTTAACTCCTTCTATACGAAAGAAATTACATTTTGGATAAACTCTTGGCTTGTCATGTTGAATATTATACATTTAATTCACGCACTAATATTGACATAATTATAACACAACGATTGGGAAGATTCAAGTATTGCCGTACACGTTATTCTAAAGAAACAAGAACCATTTGTACAAGAACTTAAACATTAGCAACGTACAGTCGGCGACAGGGGTTTCCAGCACTGACCTAGGCTGTCGTGTACAGGAATAAAGTCTAAATTCAGCGTCAGCGGTCGAAACTTGTGTCGCCGGCCGTGACTGTGAGCGGACAGGCGACCCGCGGCCAACAACTATAACCTAACCCGCGCATGAAGAACAAAGTATGATTCCTCCAAAAATATTTCTTCGTCTTTCCCGATTTCTCCTATCACATATACTCTTTAACTGCACAACCGTGCAGAAAGACCAAATCAACAATTTTCGTATACTCCAAAACTAGTCTAAATTATGTTTTTAAATCAACAGATTGAATTGTCATTTCGTTAAGTACGTTCTGAACCCGCCGGCCGAGAACCACGGCTAATATAATTGAGCACAAGCTTTAGACTAAAATAATAAAAAAAACATGTCAATAATTTTCATGGTTTCAAAAAATTGGTTTCGTATATACAAAATATGTACAAAAAGTGTCAATACCGAATCGTAAGCAAATTTGGCCACTCGAAAATTTCTATACAAAATGGAAATGCTTAAGTTATTTTGGAAAATATATTCGACCTCTGGCGCGTTATTGAGGCCAAAAGGAAGACGATATTTTCCATGAGGATAATACTTAAAAAATCATAAGTACCAACCGTAAACGATTAAACTAAATGAATATGAACTAAGTAGGAACTGAGTGCGAAAGTGATGTGTAGAGAGATCTGTGAGAGGTACAACTAGCGTATACAAAATGCAAAACAAACCGAACATAGTGATTTCAAGACCGTATATACTGTTTCTATTTATAATTTTATCTGTCAGGAACTTTTAACTTTGTGTGTACTCATACTGGGATATTGATAATTTAAAGCCTTAAATAATAAATACATTGTCCTAACTCTTGCTGATACCAGTTCTTATAATAACACCAAGTTTACACTGGGATCGGAAGTTTGAAGGGTATATATGTACAGAAAATAATATTATTGCTAAACTTATAGGCGATTAGTTTTCTTTAAAGCAGTTTAATTAAATCTAGATTTTGATTCGCATTCGTAATTAGGTGTCACGAAGCTTTCTGTTCTAAGTATGTTTCTTCCTCTTGAAGTACTTTAACTAATTCTGCTACGGTTAAAAGATCCACTTTCAGAAAACTAATCAAAATCTCTATCAGCGAATGATTCAAATCCTTGAAATCACATTTCATACCCAGTACATTTGTAATCTACTCACAAAAAATCAGAGTATTCAATACACGATATCAATTTTAGTCTAAAAACATGAATTTCATAAACGACAAAAACGTTCGTATTTCATACATTCATAATACCACTGTCATCGAGAGCGAGATTCTAAATATTATATATTTCGTTAATTATACTAATAATACCATCGTAAGTACTAGAAGTAGCTAGCAGCGAGTTACTGTTTGTCTTTATGTGAGAGCGCATGGGGGAGAATGTGCTCTGCCGGCAGCAGCGTGGCCGAGGGCTGGTGCGCGTAGTTCCGGATCTGGTGCAGCGAGATCAGCTGGTTGGGGAAGCTGTTCGGCTGCTGCTTAGCCTGCTGGAAGTGGAGGGGGTCGTAGAGGTACGGCCGCGCCGGCAGCGCGCTGTGGTGCGACAGCCCGTTCAAATGCGGCGCCATGGAGTTTATTGGCGTGAAAGCAGAATTCGCTGCCGACGACACGGGCGGCTGCAGCGACCGCTCTTCCTGAGCTTCGTGCTGCGCGAACAGCGCTCGGTGCTGCTGCATCTGTTGCTCATGATGCTCCTCCTCTCTCTGCTGATGGTACCCGCCATCATCAGACATGTGAGCCGCGGAGTCAGGGCTAACTTTGGGCCAGTACGGATGGTCGAACGGAGTTGCCGTCGGCGCCACTGCGCCCAAAGACCTGTTCAGTCCGCTCATCCCCAGCGCGGAGATCGGAGGCCGCTTGTCAGCCCGCTCTGCGTGCTTGTTCATGTGCTTACTAAGATAAGTTTCTTGGGTGTAGCTCTTGCCGCAGTACTGGCAGATATGAGTCTTCAAATGTTTGGACTCTTTGTGTTTAGGAATGTGTTCCAGCAGATCTTTCTCGTGCGTGAAGCATTTGTAGCAGGAATTGCACTTGAAAGGTTTGTCCGTCTGGTGGCAGCGACTGTGGCTTTGCAGGTTTGAGAGTTGGGAGAACGCCTTGGTGCACCCGATTTGGGTGCACCTGTAGGGCTTGTCACCGGTGTGGGTGCGTATGTGCTGCTGGAGATGGGAGAGCTGGGTGAACTTGCGTTGACAGATTTCGCAGCGGTATGGTTTGATGCCCAGGTGGATGCGGGAGTGCTGGGCCAGGTAGGAGGAGTTCGCGAATGCCTTGGGGCACTGCGTGCAGCGGTAGGGCTTGGCCTCGCGGAGATGGATCTGCGTGTGCAGCTGTAGGTCTGCTTTCGACCCGAACACCTGGAATTAAGAAAATTGAGACGTTAGGTTATTTGGTCGATTGTTAATAATTTGTAAGCATTTTTTTTTTGTGTTTGGTGTCCTCGTATTTGAGAACACCGAAAAAGATTAGTGATATTTCATCTCAAAAAACATGTTAGAACGTCATTGTCCGAGTTATTTTAGTGCTCAGGGGAATGTATGTTGATAAGAACTGCCTTTCTGCAGGGCTTTGTTTTGAATATACCTAAATTGAAGTTGAATAAAATGCAGGCATTGTTTTTTGAAAAGTTTGAGGATTGACTGATTGTTTCTGACATGGGCTCGGCTGCATCTTCAAAAAGGTCGTCAGAGAATACATTATCATTTTGACATTAAGGTGTAATTAATACATGAGTAATTATTCACGTACATTTATTGACATGCAACACAGATCACATTGAGACGTAACATTATGCAGAGACAACAAAAAAACAATAGTTTTTATGTATGAAAGGTAATTTGTCTAAAACATACTAACATACAGAATACCTAAGATATACATAAAGATAAATAGATAATGTATTAAATTTAATTTTATTTTAACAACTTAGACAACCACTTCATTACTTACGAGTACAATAATGTATAAATACAAATAAGTAACCGAATGACTTAATCAAAATTATAAAATTAACTCGAAAGGTAGTCACAACCAATAAATATACAGCTTGAATTATGATCTTAGGGAAAATGCTCTAAAGTCAATAATATACTTTAATAAATAATATGCTTAATCTATAATTCTAGTGTTCCCTAAAATCCTCAGAAAACGCCAGAATAATAATCAAAATTGAAACACACCAATACCGATTCCATTTATAAATTCAACGACATCTATAAATAAATAAAAATTGTTTCGCTCTTAATACCTTCAAATATGGTATATATTAAGTTGTTATAACGTAGCTCTCTGTTTAAAATTCATCATCAGAATCAGCAGAAAGTGAATTCCGTCCTTGGACGACATCCGCAGCCGGAACGAATGACTGTTAGGCAAATAGCTTGGCTTTTAGGGATCTGTAGTGCTGTAGAAACCATTTTTTTAAAACTATTGTTATTTATTTGTTTATTGAACTCAAAATAATAATAATAGTAATAAGTACTATACTCTGCTTTTTAAATGATGAAGTACTAAGTCATAATATTTCTTTGCACAATGAACTTGCCAAATTGTTTACCACAGGTAGCACTTTATATTTGACTAGTTGCCCGTGTGGCTTCGCCCGCGAATTGCAAAAAACGTAGGCAAACCCGCGGGATAAAATATTGCCTCTAACCATCCTGAAAGCCCATTTTACATGGAGACGAAGGAATTTTCGAAATCGGATAAGCGGTTTCAGACATACAAACTTACAAAGTTACGTTTAAAAAGCCACAACCTCACAGACTTTTCCTACTTATAATATTAGTATAGAAAAACAGTTAGTATTTTTACCGCATAGTTGCAACACTTTTCAAAATGTTACGTACCCGATATTTAGTTCATAATTCTGTCTATAATTTTTTTTGTTCTTGTATTACTAAACTGATTATTGATTACATTACAAATAAATGTTTATTTCTTGATCCAAGCGAAAAATAAACATCTAACGTTATTTTTTTTATTTTTGTCTCCACATCAATTATTAATTTATGACCAAAAATAAAATATGTGCTCCACAATTGAACTTTCACATATCGAATTTAGCAGGAGTAAATCTTAAAACACGCCAGGTCCCCTGAGAGTCACAAGATTCGAAAGTATTAGTTAAAAAGTTGAAATCAACGCTCAAAAGTGTAATTTATAAAACCCTCCTTGCATGAGTGCCCGTCACACTTAAAAGGAAGATGAAGGAGCAGGACGCAGCATCATGATCATGACATTTTTCACGCCTCGAACAACTTCCTCGATTACCCACAATCACAGTAATGATGATGAACTTAGATGAGCAAGGTGAAGTCAAGGTCCCTTTTGGGAAGTCACTTGAAAAAGCAATTTTGTTGAATTATGAGGTAGCTGATGTTAAATTACTTTTAGTACCTATACAAATTTTAATTCGTATAAATTTACAATGTTTTTTTTTACAGATTTTTTGTGTCATTATAGCTTAGCAAGTTCAGTGATTTAGTAACGGTTTGTAGATAAGATTCAAATGGTGTAACCACAAATAAAAAAATGGAACTACATAATAATAACAATACTAAGTATTAACAATACTAGTAATTCCTACTTTTTACGGAGCTTTCTTAAGGATGCTGTAATATGATTTATATCAAATCATATAATAGCTTTGTGATTTAAATATTTATACATAGTAGAAAATTTAAACACGAACTCAAGTACACGTGCCGGCAAGCGCCTTCGCACATTCAAAAGACTGTTTCGGTATAGCATTGATCTTTGTTATATCCCAAATTAGTTTCATCAAACCCGCCAGTCATCCCGCCGCGTTTTCTACCACAATGCCGGAGACTATGCGAGCCACGACTCAATTTTAACGCAACAATCGAACCCTACAAACCGATCCACAATAATCATCCCAATCACAACGGTAATAAAGATCAAATTGCGTCAATCGTTGATGATGTAGCTAGAACCATTCTGGTTAACAATGAACGCGTTTTGAAAAACGAAGCAGACGAAGCTAAACTTTATATTAAAAGCAATAAAGCAGATGTTGGTAATACGGATGGGAGTCTGGATGTAGGATTCGGTAGCACGTCGGATGACTTGTAAGAAAATGTGAGACACGAACGCGATTGGTCACAGCCTGGAGATAATTAAAGTTTGGAGCTAATGGTATGAGACTGCAATTCGAAGTGGTGGCTGACTTTTAATAGGGAAAGACAGATTCAGGAATCTACACGATAAATAACTTAACGTACCTAATTATAACAACATCGAGACACGTATAAATGATGCAACAAAAAACATCGATAGTTGGAATGGCGTTTGTGAATTATGCTGTGTGCGACAAAAAGCAAGGAGACAAGGAAACACCTAAACAAAAACTAGGGGAACTAGAGCGAACACGGCAACAACGAAGACAGTCTTGAAGGACGCTAGAACTATTTTTGGATGCTAAAACTAGTTCCAACGAGTCTTTATGTAATATGCCGAAATTTTTCGATGACTCTAAACGAGTTTTTGTCATAGTGAATGCGAGTGGTGTGAAGTTCCAGTAAATGTTCATCAATTATCTTAGCGCCATGCAACAAAACCTATTTACTAATGAAACCTTAGCGTTAGGTCCTCCTTGTGCGAGAGTTAACCACGTTAAAGTCCCAATCTCGTGGGTTACGATTACGAGTACAATCTCCATTGAATACCTACTACTAGTCACTCTACACCACTTCTACCAAACTTTGACAGGATACAAACGTAGCAAAAGAAACAATTTGAGTTCAGGTTTCAAACTGAATCATTCATTTATTGCAAAAATGTTTTCCGCTGCACGTAATGTAATTATTGATTCTTCTAAGATTTTAGTAGCTAGGTCCTTTAAACTGTCTTCGTCAACCAATACCTCGTGGTCCGAGGAGTCCAGAAGACCCCACTGGGTGGGGTCACCGACGCCCCTGGGGACCCCATACTGGAGGTCAGAAATGGTCTTTTTCCGGCCACGTTTATCTCCACTGCTGGTCACCTGGTTGATTTGGGGCAATTTTGAATGATGAGCCAATTGTAACATAACATAATGAAAAAGGAAATTAAAAATAAATCATTTAGTGTCGACGGGGCAGTATGCCAAGACAATACAAAGTTCAAAACTAAAGTACATCGCCAGTGAAACAGATCTACAAATAAAAAACCGGACGTACGAATACAACATTCATATAATTAATGTTTTTTCAGCAGATATTTTTCCAACTTTTAGGCGTACCCATCATATTTTTGTCTATTAAATAGTCATAAATGTCATAGTTGCAAATTTGTCATCAATCATACCAGAGGTGACATTCAAAATATAATTCAAATGTCAGCTTTCAAATCAAATACTTAATTCAAAATATAATATATAATGTTCGGTGTTAATCGTAAGTTGCCAGTGTATACTTCCGCAACAAATATATCTAGATGTACATCTGTAGGGCGACAAAGAATATACGCTTGTCAAATTGACACACTGGATTACTCAACCCTTGCCCGAAGGCGGGAAAAATGCGCCAAATCTCCGACAGGGTTAATCACCGTAATCTGAGGGTGACATCTGAGAACTGCCTACAGACTACTGAAGGGTTTACTTGACCACCATCTCACTTGTGTACTACATGCTTGTCACGCGTCTTTATCACACACCGTAATAATTAGAAAAATAAAGTATTTTGCGCGACAAGCAGCTACTCGGTGGTTTAATATTAGCTCACTGTGACTTTTACCTGCGTTCGGTTGATTAATGTGAAAAACCTGATATTTGCGAGTTAAACTAAACGAGAATATTTTGTGTCATTTAAATCGTTTTTCACAGCTTCTTTAATAACGCAAATATATGCAGCATGTGAAAGTTAGGTGGTTAGGACAGACAACTCGGATTAAAATCGTAAATTTAGGATTAGTGAATGCCTGCCAATGAAATCCAATCAAAATGAACAATATATTATGCACATTTTACAACACGATATGATATGTTGTACAGCACAAATAAATCTATGTTACATCGTAAAATATGTGTAACATATCGAAGTACAAACATTAACACATTCCCAGCTGCGATGTTGGAATGAATACCAAAACTGAGTTAAGTATCCCGGAACTGAAAAATCTAAAATTATTCAATAGCATACAAAATAGTGAAAAGGATGAGAAGAGTATATTTTGCTCTTTTATGAGGGACAGGGAACGTGTCAATTCAGTTCAATTAAATCCGTTCAACAATGTGGTAAATAAGGAAAACCATCATCACAAAACAAATACATAATATCATTATATCAGTAGTAACCACAAATAAAAAATATTTTTTAACTCGTTTAACTTTGCATTTTATTTTAAGTGTACAAAGACTTTTCTTACACAAAGCCATTTAACAGTTTGTCGTTCTTGTCAAGTTTATCATTCAATTGTTTACAATTGAACTGTAAATCGGAAGTTAGTTTCAAGTTCCTGATTACATTGTCCATCAAATGACAGGCAAAGTAATCGATTTGCAACTTTGAATGAGCATTATTTACGAATTATCCGTCAAATTAGTTGTTTGATTGATTGCTGATTGATTATCTAAATTGATTTTTTTAGTGAATCGTTATCGTTTGATAATATTGTCTAAAACAGTAAATACTTCATAAACATTAAGATAAGTATTGTACATACCTAAACATTCTGATAATAATGAATTTGATTGCTTATACGATTATCACTTATGACGAAAAGTATTTATGACTTTTATTTCTTGAAAAAAGTATGTAGGTATATAAACAATTTTACAAAATAGCTCTATACCTCCCCTTTCAAAGTATTAATCCAAAGTATCAGAAAATGTATAAGCTTGTAAAATCTTAACATGTCAGTTGCCTGCCACGGTAAAATGAAGCATCTAGTTAGACAACTGACAGAATGACGTGGGTACGTTTAAATTGTTAAGGTCATTTAATTATGATATTTATTTTGAGACAAATTTTCAACTAGTTTTCGAAATGTGAAATAATACATTAGCTTTTTGTATTATTATTTGTTTTTAGTAATCAAAAAGTTTTGGTACTATTACTGTGATGCTTATTTTAGCAATAGATATAGATAATTAAAAGTTAATTTTACATTGACTCAATGTTAAACCAGTCATATTTCAATGTGGAAATATTCTTCAACAAAAATGACGCACCAATAACAATTTAAATAACATACATAATTTCCTAACTAAACAAAAGAATCGCAGGCGTGACAGTACCAGCCCACTCAAATGACAGGACTTATTACCATAATCAACCCAATGTCAAAACGTTTGACATTTAAACAAATATACCAAATGCCCGCGTTAATCTTACGAAAAAAAACTACGGTCTTATTAGTGAGGTTTCACACAACGACGCAAGTGCAGGCTTTTCCTATTAGAATGTGGCATTGCAAGAGAAAACTTGTGAAAAAGCCTAAGTGGTGTTCTTCACCTGTTAACATACGACCTTAATAAGAACAGCCTTAAGGCGAACCCCTAGATAAGTCGGGATGTATGGCAACGATTAATAATAATTTTAGGGCAAAAACTGACCGGGCTGTTTTTGCCGAGGTTCCCCTTTTTGTGATGGCGGATTTTAAGAAAATTAGTGTACGCGGTGACGAATAAATCTTGGGGAGGCCGGGGACGAAGGTAAACATTTTGGTAGGCTTTGTTTATATATTATTTGTATAGATTTGTAAATCTTACTTATGATGAAAATTTAGTTTTACGTTCTGTTAAACTTGATTGAACGTTTAAATTGAAAAAGGTTGGAAATGTGGGAATGAGCTTCTAGGCGGTTGAGGAAATATTTAATTGTACTCATTTTAATAACATTTACGATGAACTCGACTTAAGAATGGGCGAGTACAAATGAACGTGCCTACCTTTTTATTACAAAATCAAATAATTTTCATTCGTACCATTAACCAGTAGGTGAACTAGGTACATAATTTATTAGCCATAAATACATAATGTACATATTAAATAAGCCCCTATTTTATATATGATGTATATTTCCGTAACATATGGTGTACCTACCTACATATTTATGAACAACATAACTTAATTTATAGCTTATTAAATCATCTTGTAATGCGTCAAATACCTACACTTGGTAGGTAATAATTTATACCTAAGTACTAATATTATAAACGCAAAAGTAATTTAATGTCTATCACCTACTTTTCAACGCATTTTTTTCAATCCTTTCCAATGAATTATGGTATGACGATAGTTTGATGCAGTTTGAGGCTATACTTTTCATACCAAAAATAATCCCCAAAGGGGGATGAAATGGGGGGTAAAAGATTGCTTCAGACTAAATAGAGAAAAGACATACGTGCAGGTAAATAATGCAGTATTAGAGAGACTTGTTTAGAGAGATTTGAGTATTGTGTAAACTTGTCCAAAAAAAAAATCTATTTCTTTTTTCTACTTGAAACTAATTAGAAAACCCGGTGACACCAACACCACTAATCATTGAAACGTCTTTAGTTTTTCTCGGCGACCTCCGCCCAACACTTGGCGGCAAAAAGTGTCTCCAATGTCACTACTAGCCATGCGTTAAGCCCCGCTATTCTGTAGCTAGTTTTATACTCACCTCAACGCTCACCCACAAATATATCTTGACGCCGCGATTCGTAGTAACTGAGCGTAGGTAGAGGTCTAGTTTCGTTAGGTAGGTGGGGTGAGGCGCATGAGCGCGTAAAGAATAAGAGCCAAGCTTGGCGCAACGGCGAAAAAACCGCGAAATCTCGGCAAACAGCGAGAAATCGTTGCTACACTGCAATTTCAGCAATTGTAATCGATGGACATGAAATAATTAGAACCGATAAAAATATGATTGGTAAGTCGAATTTGCCAATGAAGGAAACGGTGCACAAAATTAGCTTAAAATTTCGATTCGACATTGCGAGAATAGTTCACAGTTGCTTAGAGTCAGTTTGACAAAAGAAGTATGGATTTTATTCCAAGATTTATGTCCATAACCATATATAGTTATTTAATATGTATACACGCCTTTAATCTCTCTTCAAACGCCATAAACGCCATATTCGAAACCGTTCCATAATTTCAAATTAAGAAATAATTTTTAAAAAGAAACTGTCAACTTATAAAACAAATGCCGGATAACGAAACGCTTAACATTCAAATTTGGAATACCTACCACAGCAGGGGCCAAGCGCGTGCCAAACGAAAAGCGCTCAGATAATGCTAAGAACCGTTTTCCTCCGACAATCCCAATTCGAAGTTTAAAATTAAAATGCCAATTTAAACTCTTTCCCGACGACATAAGAAATCACCGGAACGGTTTTTTTGTCAAGTTTCGTTTTTTTGTCGCTTTTGTCACCCAAACGGCGGAAAAGATCGAAATCGTGCTCCCGAATATAAAATGTATAGTGCGAGCTTTATCGAGATACGGGGGTTCTGTATGCAAATTGAGTGAAGTTACAGTCATACCAATTAGGTTCTGGATTACGTGCGGGCATTGTCAGGAGTCAGGAGTCGCTACGCCTGTATGTTATTTAGAATAATATGTATATCTATACTATATCTTATAAATAATGGTGTTGTCTGAAGAATAAGATATGCACATTTATCGTATTTGGACTATGATTTTAGAGTGGACTCTCATATTTAATGGCAAAATTTACGTGATATAGGTTCATCAATTTACAAAGGGATTTAAATGCTGAGTAGTACATTTCTAAGTTTTAACTTTTGTAATTCTCTAATTGCGTAGTAGTTAATCATCATTTTCTTGCCCTTATCCCATTTATTTGGGGTCGGCGCAGCATGTCCTTTTCTTCCATACCTCCCTGTCATATCCTCTCTCACACAGTCCATCCACCTTTTCCTGGGCCTACCTCGTTTCTTCCATCCCTCCACGTTCATACCTAATAACACTCTTTTGGTCACATGACTGTCATCCCTCCGCATAATATGCCCATACCACGCAAGGCGATGGGATATCAATTTGTCGATGATAAGGGCTACTTTCAGGCTTCCTCTAATATACTCATTTCTTATTCTGTCCATTTTCGTCACACCACACATCCATCTTAACATTATCATCTCCGTAACATGCAGTCTCTTTTCATCCGTCACCTTTAACGCCCAACATTCAGATCCATACATGACGACAGGCCTCACAATGGTCTTATAGATTTTGCCCGTAGTAGTTAAGAGCGTAGTCGGTCTGCGACAAAATTGAGAAATAGGTATTTGTACAAACTATTGCCGTCGCGTTGCGCCCAAACGACCGCGTGCTATGCGCGATAGGGACAACCGCAGCTCAGACCGATTTTCACTACAAAATCTTGACAAGATCGATGCTTTGTATTCCCCTGTTTTCTCCGCCAAACCTGCGCCGATTCAATTATGTTTGGTGTTGAAATTTAGAGGAAGAGTAGATCTATGTTTCTATTATTTGTTTTATCGTAAAAACTTTTCATATTTGTCTGGTAGTCATCTGAATATGACAGTAAAAATGGGGCATTTTTTAGGTTTTCGAAAATTCGTATCTGTTTTGGTAATTAATTTTTGGGAAAAAGTAAATGACAGGGGCATACATACAGTACACTTAGATTTAATAAAAAAAAACGAGTCCTCTAGAGGGATAAACCAGGAAGGAAATAGGGGAATACGTTTGTATGGAAAAATGCTGCTAGGATACCCTCTTAATATAATATATATATATTATAATTGTATAAATCCACAAAAACTGGATCCATTGCGATCAAACAAAAATAACGAAATGCAAATTAGAGTTTGATTAAGTAGTAAATAATGACCAACTCATCACCATATTTCAGCAACCATTAATGTATGGCATATACATAGGTATTTAGATTTAGTTCTTATCACAATAAAACCAATTATTTCTAATAAAAAATGGTTTCCTAAACGTCATTTCAACCCTAAAATCAGTTAATGTTGGCATTGAACGGTTGTCGCGGATTTGGCGTGGAAATTCGAATTTCGAACAAATCATTCGGCGCGAGCCGTGTCTCTGCTGTAGAATAAACGTCACGAACTAAAAAAAAATAAGTTTGTCTATTGTTGAGTTGATACATTTTACGGCGTTGGAGTTAGGTAATAGGTGGGGCTTGGGGGTTTCCAGATGTAGATAATTAATTGAAATACTTTCATTATAAGGTTATAAGTCATATATAATTATTATTGTTCTATTGGCTATATCTAAAATAAGTTTATGTTTTTTGCTGGGTAAGTAATCAGCAAACATAGATACCTACGTATGCACAAACACATCTTGTACCTTGACATTAGAACCGTGTGCTATATTTAGAGACTGTGTTATTATTAATAATTTTTTGTACAAAATTGTAATAATAGTGTAAAAATTAGATTATTTGAAATTGGTAGAATATTAAATATAGTTAACTGATTGCATGATTGGACTCAAAATTATAAAAAAAACCGTGCATAAATTTGCACACAAGACTCGGGTTAACAACCTCATACTTTTTATGAATTTAAATAAAAAAAAACCTAATATAAATAATAATAAATATGCTTAAAAGTTAAGTAAAGTTGTATGTTTGTCTGCCCGGCACACCTGCTACTAGCTACCGTGCGAACCGCGCGTCTTTAGATGCGCCCGCGCCTGTGCAAATATGGCGGCTTAATGACATGCAGACATACGAATATTCAGAATTGTACGCCAATTACCAAATATTAAGTCAGGATTTCCACCACTGGAAGTGGCTTAAAATGTGCCCGACACTTTTGAGACATAATCTGTATCTGTAGACACAGGATCTCTTTTTATCACTGTCCAAATTGTAGAGTCTAAAGTCATATTAAATAACTTTGGTTGGAGAAAATTGGAGAAAAATCTACTATTCTACAGAAAGTTTCGATAGTCTTAGGATCTGATCAACAATTAGTACCTTTTATATATAAAAAGATAAGGTTACGATAAGCAGAATTAATCCAATTAGGCTACCGAATCATTACCGCCCTTGAGGTCTACAAGCAAGTAGATACAACGCTGTCATAATAAACAAAAAGGCGACAAAGTTCTTAGTCTTTCCAAGAGGTCCCTGTCCATTACAAACGCATTGACGCTATAACAAGTAATGAAATCAGCTATAAAAATCCTAATGATCTATTAAAACCTTTACCATTCTCGAGCAATGTAATAAACATTATTAACACTATGGATCGGATCGATGGATCCCATCGTTAGTTCGGGCTTGGGATCCATTAAGATTTCCGCCCGCTGAGATGCGCAGGAGCTCCTGAATCAAACAACCACAGAACGGCCATATTGACAAATGCGCGTCCCGCTGATTTCAACCGTTTCAACTAAACTGTAAAGATCATTTTAGATCGACGGGAGCTTGTTGTATTGATGACGATTGTTGAACAGTTTTGGCTTTAATAACAACATGCATAAGGTTTATTTTCAATTGTTACTGCTTATGAATGCAGCACAAATCGAATGCGTGTATAGTTACTGTAATTTCAGTTGTATAGCTATTGGAATATGGTGTGTTTTTGATTGGATGCTGTGTATCGATTTGCAGAAAAGTGATGTTGTTTGGTATCAGTCATTTTTATAGTGGTTTTAAGATAATGGTATTGATTTACCACTATACACGGGTATAGCATGGACCTTGAAGTTAACTGGTACTGTTGGAAAAAGATATGAAACAAAAACATTCAGAGGGCGTTTTATAGATGTGAAATGAGTACTTTTTTAATTCAAGGGTGATGTATTTTTTTTGTACGTGTTTATCATAATATCATCAAATCAAATATGTATACACGACGTTATTGCCTAAACATATTTTTGTTACTTTAGCCGTATCGACCTCTTTGTAGTCGACTGTACTTACATACGGAATCACCCCGGTGTCTGTCGGTTGGTCTGTCTCAAGTCAAAGTTTTTTTAGTTAATTTTAATGATGTTGAACATAATTGGTTTCTCTGAATTTATTTGGATACGGAAACCTTCGGATGCTTTAAAGATGACTAACACACAGACATAATAATATGTTTTTAACTACCGCCGTATTGTGTTCCATTCATTGGTTTTCGGATAAGAGTATTTCATTTTAGGGATCCTGCCGTTTTACCAAATTTATTTTGGTCAAATTTCATTTTCCAAGCGAATTTTAGCAACTATTTTGTTTGCCAATGCAAACTTTGGCCTAATTTTAATACGAATATTTTCATTACGTCAAATATTCATTCAACAAAATATTATTAGGAAAAATTACATCATGGCATTTGGTCTTTTAGCAAATGCTTTAAATAAGGCAAAAAAACATTAGACAATAAACATTTAGTCAAGTTAATGTTATGGCAAACCATAAACAGACAAAAATCACATTTGTATGAGTTATGAAATTTTACCAAAATAATATTAATAATAAAACGGCACGGTCCCTTAAATAAAAATAAACAGCCGTAATAATTGTATTTTAAGTAGGTTAGGTTAGGGTTCACTTCTGTCCCTCAGAGCGGAAATAGGCACCCCGCGAAGCGGGGTGACGTCGACACGCTGGCGGTAAGGTTAGGTTAAAATAATTCATTTTGTATTTTAAGTAACTCAAATTATTGTTTGTGGGTTAGGTTAGGGTTCACTTGTGTTCGTCGACATGCTGGCGGTCCATCAGAAAAAAGAACTGCTACCAGACGAAGTGCAACTACAACCAAAGATAGTACGAGTACGATGCATAATCAAGCGACATTGAACGTCACTTATACTCCCTACCCTCATAACAAAAAAAGTTGTTATTTTATTGTGTATCTTATACACCATTGAAATAAAGATGGAAATGATTTGTAATTGAAGAGCTCCTCTACTAATTAACCGACGGAATTTCTATTTCTAACATTTCTATGTTAAATTGAATATTGACTATACAAATCATTTGCCTTATTTTGTTTTGGTTAAAACATAATTGTGCCAACTAAAGTATTTGACTGAATGAAATTTGGTCAAAGTAATAGTTGGTAAACGAGATATTGCTTAAACATGAACATGCCAAACATCAGGTTTAATAAAAACAAAGTGTTAATTTGGCAAACGATTATTTGGTAAATTAAATTCTACGAGTAATTTTTTGGGAAGTGATAATTTGGCAATTTTTTTTTGACAAAACAAAGGTGACCCTTCATTTTAACTTAGCGTAGGGGCGATAAATTTACTTTTACTATACTATCATCATCATCATCATCATCGTCATCGTCATCATCATCATCATCATTCTTAGCCTTAGAACTTTAAGTTTAATTCCGATCAAATAATTGTACTAAACCTGACTGAAAAGCGCTATATTTCTGATTTGTCACTTGATGATTAAATGGCAATAAAGTATTAAAAAATAAAACTTTTGTGACCAACTGTACCATTTAGTTTCTCATCTTGTAAACTAACTTTATTTCACACTTTGACAGGCCAATGAATTAACAAAACCATTACACTGTCAAGGTAGTCAATAAATTGACAAATAATCTAGAATAGTCAGCTTATACGTTCCTTGAATAAAAATAAGACAGGCTACGTGCTCGGTCGAAAGGAAGTCTTGTGTCTCCCTCTAGCACGTGGATTAAATCGGTTCTCTCTCTCAAGAGTACGCGTTTTGGCAAAACATGTATGAATGCTAAAATAGTGTTTTGAATTCCGTTTTGGTGTCACGTATATGTTTCATAGATTAGGAATCCAACCAGGGGTAGAATTTGTTGGCAAGTCCAGGGATCTAAACTATTATATGCAGTTTCTATGAGCTATGTTTCTTACAGGAAAGAAATCTGACCTGTCAATACAGGCCATTTCATCTATAATGTATGCTTATTATTATAAGGCCATCGACCGAATAACGGCCGACGGCCGTTGGGGCGGAAAGGTTCTCGAGTGGCGACCACGTCCCGGAAGGCGCAGCGTGGTGGGTAGGCCCCCCACAAGGTGGACTGATGACCTGGTGAAGGTCGCGGGAGTCCACTGGATGCGGGTCATGCGGGACCGGTCACTTTGGCACTATCTTGGGGAGGCCTATGTCCAGCAGTGGACGTCTTTCGGCTGATATGATGATGATGATGAAACCTCACGTAGTTATGGAATTGATATGAGAGGTATGTATTGGCAATGCAATCCGACTAAATTAAGTGTCACTAATCTTAGAATAATAACGCATAGAAACGCAGTTCACGCGCAACGGTGAGGCCACTAAAACTCGGCCATAAATGGCCCAGTACAGTAAAATTGGTGCGTTTGTGTGCGTATTGGCGCGTGTGAATACGAGTTGATCACAACTACATGAATCCATTTACGCCTCACGCCGCCGTATGAAACTATCC
The DNA here is from genome assembly GCA_963854355.1 of Epinotia brunnichana. NCBI lineage: Eukaryota > Metazoa > Arthropoda > Insecta > Lepidoptera > Tortricidae > Epinotia > Epinotia brunnichana. The sequence goes on from OY977959.1 coordinate 18,440,812, forward strand.
TTCTATGCGTTATTATTTTAAGTCACTAATAGCGGCGACTCGCGCTGCTCGACAGGAGCCCGCGCGTGGCAGGCCCGTCGATGTATGTACGAGCGCCTACCCGCCACTATAAAAAATGAGACCTCAAACGACATATTTGAGCGCCGACTAAAGGAACTTTTATTATCAAAACAAACATTATAAATTGTATTAAATGACATGTTTAGTTTAAAATGAAAATATTATTTTATTACGAATTTTGTATACATATTATATTTTTTCCACTTTTTCAATTTTGTATGTATACCCATTATATTTTTCCACTGTTGACAATTTATATCTAGGATGCCCTAGCTTTTATTAATAATTTTACATTGAAACACATTTTACTTCCTTCACATCGTACCATTTTAATATTATGATTGTTTTAACAATCATTTTGCACTGTATTTTGATTTGACTATTTACCTATATTATTGTTATTCTTATACACTCTGACGATCTTTTTGTGAATTCATGGTATTTTAACTTATAAAAATTACATGTAAATTTTCAAAATGAAATAAATTAATCTAATCTAATCTAATATACTAGCATACGAGTAGTCATTTCATATGACTTTATCATCCGGCAATGGCAGTTGTTTTAGGGGGTGATTGTACCCACAAACCGTTGCAAACGAATTGAAAAACGCTTGGGAATCAAAGTTCGTGGTAATACTTTTGCCTTTTTGTCCATCCATATCGCCAATTAATATGATCGACATGTTCTACTTAAAGGCTCCTTAACATTATTAATTTGTATATTTGATCAAATAGATACGTCTCTAATACAAATGTTCCGAATGCATCTGTTTAAAACATACCTAAAGATAATAAATAGTAACAGTTGGGTAAAAAGCGATCTCTTCCACACAACCTTTAGGTTAGTTAGGAACTAGAAATACTATCATAAATCCTTTAAATTTAAATGCAGTCAATTGATGAATTTCAATGCTTTTTGATAAATAATGCTGTTTATAATAATAAGATACTCATCAATAAGTCACTATTTGAATTGGGAGTCTTGTCCATGTTATAATAGGCACAGAATAAAATAAACAGTATCATCATCCAATATCTCAATATCTACCCACTTTTCTCACAATACTCCAAGATAATCCCCTAAATAGATGCACATATTCAAAATCACAATAAAAATCTGAATGCCAATAAATCCAATATGTCACTTGCACAATACTTGCGCAACGGAAATCGCACAATGTTTAGAAAAAAAAAAGTTTCCACAAACGCGTAAACTCTCGTTCCCACGGGGGTCTATTAACGAAATCTACGCAAGCCCGCCAAACAAAATTCTACCGTATAAGTAAAGAAATTGAGTTACTTTTATAACGAAGGGGAAGGTTAGTAAACAGAGCCATATGTGACGTCACCTGCAGGGTCTTAAGATCGCAACATCCCTCTCCAATCGAACATCCTGTTCGAAGTTCGAATTTCGAACCTGCGCATCCTGTTTTCAAATATCGAATGAATCGTGTCAACACGTTCTGTTTTTAAATAAACAATCATAGACAAAAGTATTTCTTTTCCATTTTATAACGTCAATTATCAATATCCAGTAATAATGGAGACCGTTGATAATTTGTATTAACCAGTTTTATTTTTAACGCCTTTTTAAATAAGTTTTTGAATCTCTCAGTCATAAAACCAGTATATTTTTAATAACCTAAACAATATGACGTCCGTGTATGTAGACACATGGCTAATGTTATTGCAACATTTGCAACGGAACATCTTGTTGGATTACTAAAATATAAACAGCATCAGCAAAACTAAATGTCAAGTGTTATGATTAATCAGGAGTCAATTCAAGAAGGAGTCTCTAATAAAAAATACATAACTTACCAAAAAGAGCTTGAAAGATGACAAACTTATCCAAAGTTTTTGCAAACGCTTCCTAAACGAAACAAGATCCACCGCATTCATAAGACTTCATAACATTCTGTGCAAATCAGGTCATATGGCCAGTGGGACCACCATTACGAAAATGCACAATTACATGGGAGAGTGCGTTAGGTTGGCAACAGTTTTTTTTAAACGCCTGATGGCACTGTCACCTGTATTGCCAGACTGGTTTGCCAGTTGTTGCGGGTAATTATATGCAAACTTATTTGTTCGCAAGGAGCTGGCTGGTTGGAAATTGTCGTGGGTTTTTAAAGCGGGCTATACTTACTGGGCATAGACAATTGTTAACTTTTAGCTGCTAAAGTACGAAAAGGGCACAGTTAATAAAATAGTAGTTTTGATCAACATTATTAATTGAATGAAACAAAATAGGAGGACATATTTTCAATATTCAAAATATTGTTGTGGTTGTTGCGGCTTGATATTGTTTCATAATCATAATCATAACTAATTAAACCTAAAAGCGATAAAGCAATTGATTTTTCTAAAGGTCGGTCGTTAAATAAAACCAAAGATGGACATAAAAATCATTCTTAATGGATTTGCAACATTGTTTTAGTTACGACCAGTAAACTCAACTAAACATGATATTGATTATATTTTAAGAGACATTTTAGAGATTTATTTTTAGTATAGTTTCGGAGCGGGTCTTGTTTATAGTAACAACTAAATCCCAATTACAAGCCATATAATGCAGGACAGGTACCATAATAAATTAACACTAAAACGCAAGATAAGCGTCTTGGCCTGCCCAAATCTCTTATCTATGCTAATCAGCGGGTTAATTTATCTGTGGCCGGCCTTTTGGCGGTAACTAATCGTTACTATTTTGTCTATGACAAGAGGGTGCGGGATTTTGAATGTTGGCAGCAATGGGATAAATGGCGGGAGTAATTGAGCGGATATTACATAATTATATCCGGTTTTCAGGTGAGTTGATTAAATGTCCTATCACGTTAAACCTTTTTTGTTAATCACTGTCTACTAATCGGGTTTTGGGTACAATTTTTCACTAAAATAGGTATACTCGTACATGCCAGGTAAGAATAAACTTACTTAACTAAAACTAAGCCAGGTAGCGGTCATGAATGTCAGTCGTATTTATAAACTAGACATCAGGGGGCTAGCACAACTGGCTGCAAAGACGCATCGCGACTTCTGTCTCTCTCGTACTATATACTTAAATTAGAAAGAGATGAGGGTAGATTTTTCTCGTCTCGCGTCGCTTCGCCGCGTCAGTTGTGGCCCCGCATAAGAGTTTTAGTCAAAGCACTAATACTGGAAAACTTGAGGAAGCACGAATTTTATCGTTTATATCATCAACCGGTTAAGATTTACAGTTCCTTATTGTATAACAGAATATAATGCATGATTACATAATATGGAATTGCCGCATTTTATTTGTAATCATCTGAATTCGGAGTTGATGTATGTAACTGTAGTTCATAGTTTCATGTACATATTTGTAATATATTATGTTTTTAATAACGAGTTTTTTTTTTATACCACGACAGTGGCAAACAAGCTTACGGCCTGCCTGATGTCAATCAGTAACAACTGTAGCCTATGGACACTTGTTGAGTATATGTATATAATGGGACAGACTAAGTGAATAAAAACTCATTTTGTGGTCCTTTTACGAAGCTACAAGTAACAAATGTGACAATATTGTTTGTTGTGTGTTGTTTTATATAGTACAATAACCTACAATATTATTTATCTACGCACATATCATTATGTGATATTTTTTCTAGGAAGATTAGAATGACAGATGCCAAACCTTTTACTAACTGATTTGAGATCAAGTCTATATTATAAAATCCGCATATTGGAAGTGATTTAATTTTTACAAGCAATATTTGTCCCTTGGAAAAAATATGAATTTCGCTTACCATTACAATGTGACAGTTATGAAGTGACATCTATCATTCCAATCTTCCTAGAAAAAATATGCTATAGTGCTCTAAAATGCGTTCAGAAACCGTAGGAAATGACCTGCATTATTACAACCAATTGTACATACCTATGTTTAACAAATAAAATATTTTGTATTTGTACTATGACAACTTTCTTGTCTGTGGTAGTAGGTAAAATCTGTACTTTTATGTTATTACAGTACAGATTTTTGTATCGTTACGAGTTTAAATTTGGAACAGCTGTCAAAACTCAAGTGGGTCTCTATTCTAGTATCTATAGATATGAAAACAGTTGTCGATACGAAACGTCAATTCATTATGTTTTTTTAATATAAACCTCACGACATTTGATCTCAAGTGAGATGAGAATAGGGACTTCATTCGTTTACTCTATGATTAAAAAAAAACATTTGTCTTGACGGAGGATCGCATTGCCGCCATTAGGTATTGTTGTATTGTAATTTGTTTGTACGTTTTTTGCTGTTACGAAAGTAAAATTGTGAAAAGTTGTTTGTAATTTACATTTTAGTCGAAAATATGAGTAGCAGTGACTCCGAGAACGATATGAACACACCGCCGCCGGATATCGTAAATGCAGCCAAGATTGCAACAAAGATATTTTACAGGTAGTAGCAATGCAAGTCATTTCCCTACGGCTTCTGAACCCGTCTTAGAGTACTTATGATATGTGTTTAGATAAAGTAGTGTATGCAACTGTACATAATTAGGCCTTAAAACACTCGTGTGATCAAAAGGATCGCTGACGCTCGTTTCATAAAACCACACTCGTATTTTAAGGCCTCTCATTATGTATCAGTTGCATAAACTACTATTTTCTGTTCGATTTTGTGTTTGTTGTTGTTTCTTTTCTCGCGTCAATTTCGAGCATCATTTTCAAGCATCAACCGACGTCATCATCAACGACACGCTATTTGATATGTGTTGCCAAATATAAAATTGTGTCTTGGAATGATTTTGAGATCTTAGCGAAAAATCAACCTCAATATTGCTCGTTTATTCGTTTGCTATAAAATACCAACCGGGGAAACCAGTGATCTCTGCCTACCCCTAAGGCGTGACTATTATGTAAATATATCGTTAATTACAATGCTGAATGACACTTCAGGATTTAAACCTGCATGACTTCGAGGTTCCGCAATGACTGGCGGTTCCGTAATGACCACTTAAAACGGGTGTTCTTGCTAGTTTTGGGGTTATTATTAATTACTTTAGGGTTAGGGTTTTAATGAGAAGAGAACTATTGAAGCTGGTTGAAAAATATGTAATGCGGAATTTTCTCACACCCGCCCTAAGTTTCGGCAAATTGCAGCACATGATTAGGCATAAATTTACTTAGTATTTTTTTTCTCGTAGGATAAAATTCAATACGAGATACTTTATCCGTCTCTTTATAACCTCAAATCGTGTCTTATAGAATATAATAAAATAGAAAAGCTTTATTCAAAATCACATTACACGACATTATAACCAAGCAAATAATTTTACTCGTACATATCAATAATTTATGACGCCTGACAACCTCTCGCAATTTAAACATTTTTTTTTAAATCTGATTAATGTACCAGCATTTTACCATACCAGCTGTAAATAATATATGTATGTAACATGGATTGCAATAAATAAATAAATAAAAATAATTACAACACTTGGAAAGAAACGAAAGAAAACCACTTACAAACTTAAACGTTTATCTAAGAAAAGTAGTTGTAAAATTAAGATTGCAGATGCACTTCAACAGAGCATTAGGTATGCAATTTCGGGGTTGATCTAAACTTTAATGATTTTCATACATTATTGTAGCTTGGAACTTATTCGATAGAAGAAGATTAAATAGGGTAGTTTTTCTCGTCTTGCGACGTGTTCCAGTACGTCTAGCACAACTTGCTGCTAAGTCGTGTCGCGCGCGACTCAGCGACTCGTCTCACTCGTATTGTGCAAATTATGTAGAAAGAGGAGGCTAGATTCTCTAGACTCGCGTCGCGCTTGTTGTGTCAGTTGTGCTAGCCCCGCTGTCTCACTCGTATTGTGCGAATTATGTAGAAAGAGGAGGCTAGATTCTCTCGACTCGCGTCGCGCTTGTTGTGTCAGTTGTGCTAGCCCCGCTGTCTCACTCGTATTGTGCGAATTATGTAGAAAGAGGAGGCTAGATTCTCTCGACTCGCGTTGCGCTTGTTGTGTCAGTTGTGCTAGCCCCGCTGTCTCACTCGTATTGTGCGAATTATGTAGAAAGAGGAGGCTAGATTCTCTCGACTCGCGTCGCGCTTGTTGTGTCAGTTGTGCTAGCCCCGCTGTCTCACTCGTATTGTGCGAATTATGTAGAAAGAGGAGGCTAGATTCTCTCGACTCGCGTCGCGCTTGTTGTGTCAGTTGTGCTAGCCCCGCTGTCTCACTCGTATTGTGCGAATTATGTAGAAAGAGGAGGCTAGATTCTCTCGACTCGCGTCGCGCTTGTTGTGTCAGTTGTGCTAGCCCCGCTGTCTCACTCGTATTGTGCGAATTATGTAGAAAGAGGAGGCTAGATTCTCTCGACTCGCGTCGCGCTTGTTGTGTCAGTTGTGCTAGCCCCGCTGTCTCACTCGTATTGTGCGAATTATGTAGAAAGAGGAGGCTAGATTCTCTCGACTCGCGTCGCGCTTGTTGTGTCAGTTGTGCTAGCCCCGCTGTCTCACTCGTATTGTGCGAATTATGTAGAAAGAGGAGGCTAGATTCTCTCGACTCGCGTCGCGCTTGTTGTGTCAGTTGTGCTAGCCCCGCTGTCTCACTCGTATTGTGCGAATTATGTAGAAAGAGGAGGCTAGATTCTCTCGACTCGCGTCGCGCTTGTTGTGTCAGTTGTGCTAGCCCCGCTGTCTCACTCGTATTGTGCGAATTATGTAGAAAGAGGAGGCTAGATTCTCTCGACTCGCGTCGCGTTTGTTGTGTCAGTTGTGCTAGCCCCGCTGTACGAGTGTACGACGCTGGGTCAGTTGTGCTAGCACTTTTCTACTTATGTACGTCTCATTCTATGCGTTCTAATTAGAAAGAGACGGATGGTGTATGTCGCCGCGACACAGCTCGCGGGCCATCCAGCACGGCTATCACAAGACGGCCGCGACATACTCTCGAGCTCTCTCGCACTATCCGTCTCTCTCTTATTAGACCACTTTGAAAGAGACGGATAGTGCGAGAGAGCTCGAGAGTATGTCGCGGCCGTCTTGTGATAGCCGCGCTGTGGCATTTAGAAAATCCTTAAGGCTTATACACCCGCTAACGTCCTTGAGTCGTCGTCCGTATGGGCCAGCGCGCGACTGATCGGGCCTGCCGAGCCTCCGCGCTCGCGCATTTTGTAGGTATTTAAACATAATAATTAAGATAATCATTTTATCTATTCAAACTCTGCGAATTTGATTATTAATATTTAATAACTTTATTTGAGTACAAAAATTTAATTTAAAATATCTATAGTTTAGTAATAATATTGAATAAACTTTACAAAAAGAGGTAACTTTGGGATTTTTTTCTATCAAGTGAAGTTCATTAGATCGCGTAACTGAATGCAACTTTGACTAGATTAGATCCTTAAGTAATACGTATCTTTTTTTTAGATTTTTAATTCTATTTTCTACGTCTGAGATTGTTTTAAAAAACTCCAAAACGCTGCCCTTGTTGACTGTCGAGCCTTAAATACAGTAACCTGCGCAGTGGCATCTTGGCATTGAGGCCCAAGGCCGGTTAAATGTGCGCGTGACGTCATCTAACGCAGCGCTAACGTCACCCGTCTGGGTAACAGTCTGGGGAAGAAGGAAGTAATAGTACCTACGTTATGCGGTAATTGACGATTTATGTCCAAGTATGGCGTGGTAATGAAATAAATAAAATAAAAGTACTCTTACATTGCATGGATAACCGATGGCCGTTGGGGCGGAAAGGTTCTCGAGTGGCAACCACGTACCGGAAGGCGCGGCGTGAGTAGGCCCCCCACAAGGTGGACTGATGACCTGGTAAAGGTCGCGGGAGTACGCTGGATGCGGGTGGCGTAGGACCGGTCATTTTGGCACTCTTTGGGGGAGGCCTATGTCCAGCAGTGGACGTCTTTCGGCTGATATGATGATTCTTATATGTCGTTTAAAATTGATTAAAATGAATGAAGCTATAAAAAGCGCCAGTCTATTTGTAAACTAGAATTAATATTAATATAATTACTTAATTTACTTATTCACATATGCCGATTAGAATATCATATGCACCTTTTTTATAAATAGAAATATGTTTAGAGAGTTTGAGGTAGGTACTGAACTTGGCCCGGAGTTATGTGTGCTACGCCGTAGCGCGTAGCAGGAAATTTCCGCTTTGTAGCGGAAATCGCTCGTAGACCCTCTGTCATACCGCTCGGCCACGACTTTTGGTCTAAAGCGAGCTGCGACCAGCGTTTCATCTGTTCATTGCGCGTGATCCCAACTAATCACAGTGCGTTGCGCGTCTCGACCGCGCAATGAACAGATAAAACGCTGGTCGCATGTCGCTTAATACCAAAGTCGTTGCCAAGGCGTTAGTCATATGTGACTTTTTGGCCTCGAATGGGGAGGATTGTTGCTAAAAGAGCAAGCGGTGTTGTTTTTGATGTTTTTTTAATTGAGAATATAAAACAAATTAAAAGAACTGTTTATAAACATTGAATAAACAAACTTTCGTATTTCTGCTTTCTGCAGACGCCTTTTTGTAATTTAAGGAAGCTCACGAGGTAAAATCTTTTTAAGCCCTCTCAAACTTGAACTCTAGTCCTATAAGTTTTTTGAGTTACTTAAAATACTTTTTCACTTCTCATGCTCGCAACGATCGCCTTTGTGCTGGATGTATGCTGCACAAAATGACACTTTTATGCTCTAGTGCACAAAGTAAAATTGTTTTAAAGACTAAAATAATCGGGCCTAACAGCCACACACACAATAAAACTTCGTAGAATAAACTTGTCATTTGATTTGATTTGCTATTGCAAAATTTGCTAAATTTCACATCCATGTTATCCATAGTAAATATTAATTTAAACCAGATAAAAAAGGAGCCAATTATTATTTTAAAATGTATTGAACCATTAAATGACTTGGCAGTATGAAGTACCTAAGTCTAATATCACTAGTGTCGAAAATTAAAAATAAATACTTTAAAAAGTTAAGTGACCGGAATGAGCTATTATTTTATTTTATTTTGCAATTATTTGTTATTTTCACGCAATCGAAGTGAAAAGCAGTATGTATAACTCGGGCATAAATTAGCCATTTAACCCCTCGACTTAACTATCCACCCTCGCCGGTGGCTCGGGTGGATATAAGCGTCTCACGTTAAATGGCTCGTTTTATGCCCTTGTTGTACAATCTACTATTTTTTTCCTTTCTCACAAACAATAATGTCAAAGTGTCATAGATTGGCGTGATGGATATTTATGGATAAGGGTTCACTAATGTTTCCCAACCTAACGTTTGATTAATTACGCATTTTTTCATTTCCCAACCTCTTAATATTTCTGAAACTGTTAAATATTTCAAGATTTTTATAAACTAACCTAACCTATACGATTCTACACAATAGCCCTGAAATAAATCCTGAAATATTTACAGTTTCAGAGTTTGGGAAATGAAAAGTTGCGAAATTAATCAGTTTGCCAAACGTTAGTTGCGAAATTAGGTGTTCCATGGATAAGACATAAACGCGATTCTGCTAAAGGCAGGTACCTAATACGTATTACAGATTTGGTTATAATAAGTTTCTCGCAAAAATGACATTTTTGGTACAAGCTTTTACTGCCGACTGTACTTTTCTGCATACCATCATCAAGTACTCATTGAGAGTATTGAGAAGATTCTAACGAGCTCAAACTCGATGGGGTTGTGTCGTTTTATTGCGAAGTTCCTATGGCCACCTTCCAGTTCCAGTTTCAGATCAGCTCCAAGTCATCATAATATTGCATTGTCATATGCTTGCAGAATTTCAGCTCAATTGAATAATGGGAAGTGACTGAAAAATGGATTGCAAATTTTGACGGACAACTTACATACTTACATACATACGAACAGTACAAATTAATATAAAGCTTATAAAAATACCCTCAAAAGTATGAATAATTGATATTCGTTAAACTTGTTTGAAGGCTGCAAATTGGATGTTAGACAGCCGTTTAATCTTCAGCTTTAGTTATGATTATCGTAAAGTGACCTTTACCATAATCATAACTAAAGTTGCACGTAGAACCGATGGCCGTTGGGGCTGAAAGGTTCTCGAGTGGCGACCACGTACCGGAAGGCGTGGCGTGGGTAGGCCCCCCACAAGGTGGACTGGACCTGGTGAAGGTCGCGGGAGTCCGCTGGATGCGGGTGGCGCAGGACCGGCCATTGTGGTACTCTTTGGGGGAGGTATATGTCCAGCAGTGGACGACTATCGGCTGATATGATGAAAGTGACCTTTCTGTTACTCAGATTTATTGCTGCACCAGCATCATTTCATCTAACTCCTTCAACGGGACGCTTCGACAGGAGTCATGGCATTCAAGGAGACTGAGCTATAACCACGAACTTCGAATCTCGAACTTCGTTTCGTGTGTCTCCGTCACTTATGGTTTACGGTACTCGAGCGACAGAGACGGATATATACGAAGTTCGAGATTCGAAGTTCGTGGTAGCGCCGCAGGCGGTTGCCAAGCAGAAAAAAAACATCCTAGTATTTTAGTAAAGGAGCCCGGGGTCCGATTTGGCAATAATCCCTAAATGCCGAAACGCACAGACAGCGGTGGTTGTGCTGTGCGTTGCGGCGCGGAGGAGGTACCGGTTGTAATGTTCGAGCTAATATGAAAGGGAACAGAATACCGCGCCGCGCCGCGTCCCGCCGCGGGATTCTGTGCGGACCCTTTCGCATTAGTTCGAACATCACAACCGGTACACCGCGCCGCGCCGCCATCGCCTCCAGTGTGTTTCGGCCTTAAATGATGATCTGGGGCCTATTGCATAACAACTTGTAACTTATATTACAAGCGGACACCTGTTTTCAACTGTTATGCAATGGGCCCCGGATTTTTGAGCTGTATTTCTATAAATATAAATTCTACCAACCAAAAGAGTATTTTCAAACACTACATACACCGTAGGTATATGTTTAATATCAGAAATTGGTATTTAATGGGCTTTTTCAATTAATTTTGCGTTAAGTCGTCCAGTGGGGTAATCACGTAACGTTCCGAACGCGCGTCGGTACAATTTAACTGTCAATTTTCCATATAAAAAGTGACATTTAGACCTACCCCGACGTTCGTACAATGCGTTACGTGATCGACCTGTAGATTTATTCTGTGGTTAAAGCTCACTAGCCCAAAGTATTAACAGACAAAAAATACCGGCCAAGTGCGAGTCGGCCTCGCGCACGAAGGGTTCCGTACCATTATCTATAAAACGGCAAAAAAATCACGTTTGCTGTATGGGAGCCCCCTTAAATATTTATTTTATTCTGTTTTTTTTAGTATTCACTGCTATAGCGGCAACAGAAATACATCTACCTATCACGGTTCATGAGATACAGCCTGGCGACACGACAGACGGACAGACAGACAGAAGGACGGACAGCGGAGTCTTTGTTATACGGTCCCGTTTTACCCTTCAGGTACGGAGCCCTAAAATTGGTTATTAGTCCACGGTAAAGAAATATACCCACTCTTAACGCTTCGACGGCGATGAATATCATAAAATGCAACACTACAACAAACAAGTTAATAACACAACCCACTTGAACCACTATATCGATGTTATCCAAACAATGCGATGCTATTCACAATGCTTAGGTACTCGCTTCAGTAAAACCAGTGTAAGTCTGACCAATCATGAATAGTGTTGTTACGAGTTTCGGGGTCTATTTATATAATAAAAATAGTGAGTTGAGTCAAGACTGATTGTGAATCGCATCAGACCCTTCAACCACAAAATGTAATTCAATATAACATATGACATTTCGGCTATTAACTCGTTGTACAAAGTTATTAATTCTAGTGGTTAAATACGGAGCTAACGAGGGTGCATACTAATTTGGCACTTCTGTGAGACACTACCGCTCATTTTGACGGTAAATGTAAATTTGTTTGTGCGTTCTTTTTTCAAAAAACTATATGAGGAATTCCATTTTCAAAAAGCGGCTTAGGTTTATTAGTTACTTTAAGGCTGATTATACGTGTCAACACTTTATTAAGCGTTAATTTTTCTATATTCTCATTTGTTGTATGAATTCCATTTTCAAAAAGTGGCCTTGAAGATGTTAACGTAGCTTATACTCCAGGCAAAATACGGTTTTGAAAACATTAAATTATGATAGCGTTTCTTTGTTTATTTCTATTTAAACGTTATTCTAAGATGATTTACTAGAATCCAACAAACTTTCCGTCCGGAAGTAATTATATAGATTAAAATAAAGCATGATTTGTTTTTTTTTTATATTTTTTTTATTCAATATCATAGAGCAAATGTAATGAACCAAATTAACGATAATACCATTTATTAATATTTTTTCTCATTTTTCAGAAGCTAGTTAAGTCATCATTTTTTGATGTCTGAAATTTTGTTGGATTTTGTCGCTAGGTAACTATTTAATTGATAATATATCCATTATATAGAACAAATCACCTATCATAAATTATTTCCAAATTTTACATTTTTTCCATACAAGTTGTCAGTTCATTGCCTGGACTATTAGAGACGAATCCTTTCTCTTTCATATGCTAGGACTACTACCCCAAAAAAAGAGATGTGTAGGTATGTTTTAGTTTTTCTGTTACTAAGCCGCCCCCCCCCCCCACACTACCGGCGTCGTGTGAGCGTTCTCATACAAAATTGTGCGCTGCGTCGACGCCGCGTCAGGGGCGGTTCACTCTGTGATTCCGTCGCGCCTAGGGTTTGCAATCCGGATATCCGGATATCCGAAATATCCGGATATCCGCCAAATTTTGGATCCGGATCTGACAGGCTCTTGGATCCGGATCTTTCGGATATTACGGATCCTTAAAATACAACCATGAAAACCGATAATACGGCTACAAAATGAAGTTTTTACCGAGTCCACGCTGAAAACCGAATGGTAGATAACTAAATCTCTGTGTTTATTCGCCACTTCATCATCCCAGACCAGATTATTTTTGCTTTTAATCTATAACTCACAAAAACTTAATAAACCTACATACTACAAACTAGTAAAATTGCCGCAGTTTGATTGCGAAAGTTGGCGTTGGTCGCCTTAAGGCGACGTGAGCTCCGAAAACGGATTTTTAAAAAATCGTAGCTCTTGTTTGGTTTATAATACAGCTGCCCTAAATTTAATTAGCAATCTTGAGGCCTTTCTCGAGGGAAATCAGCTATTCGAATCCTGAGTTTTTTACTTTCGATCGATAGAAAAAAATCACGAACATAGGTCTAAAATACACTTAAAAAAATTCTTACAAATTATGCACAACAGCTAAACATATTATAATTGGTTCTTAAAATCGGCAATGTCATGTTTGAGGGAAATCAGCTATTACTTTTTTATTTATTAAAACGCACAAAGAAATACAATTAAAAAACATGATATCCGCGCTTCCAAACACGCACTTCCATCTCGCTCACGCTTATGCTCAGTGAGAGGGAGAGAAGACCACGAACCTACGTCCCCTTAAATGCCTTAATTCACCGTAGGCAGAGACACAAAGTAATTATATAAATCCAATATTACCTATAGATACTATTATGAATAAGGGAATTAGTTTAAATAAACCTGAATAAAAATTTAAGAAGTATATTTGTCACAGAAAGTAAAAAGTAAATGCAGCAACAACACCTACGCTTTATAATTGTAATATATTTTTTTAATTTTTAGTATGATGTGCTTGACTTATAATATGATCATGTAATATAATAAGCATGGTACGCTATATTTATGACCCGTTCACCGCTTTTGCCATATCTAGACACAGTCTTGCCTAAAGGAATGTCCCCTGCTAGACAAACACCTTTTCCCTCGTCCGGCTCACATTGTCAATTTCTCCTCCTAGGTTTGATACCTAGTTACAACCCTATTGAGTTAACTCCTTACATAGAGCTCATTGAAATGTATGTATGAGCACCAGGTACGGAGTTAACTCGACCTGCTGGTCGATCACGTAACGCATTGTACGCACGTAAGGTAGATCTAAATGTCAAATTTGATATGGAAAAGTTACAGTTGGATTGTCCTAACGCGCGATCGGAACGTTACGTTGATTACCCCTGTTGTAGTTATTCAAGTGACAGCTTTCAGTGACGAAACTCACTTTGCCAGTTGGTTTGTAGTTGTAAGTAAAAAGTTGAAAAAAATAGTTTTATACCCCTTATGACCTCGGGAATGCGTACCTATTTAAAATCTTTCAGGTATACGGTGGTATAGCCGTGTTTTCTTAGTTTAACCTTACAATTCTTACTTTATACCAAAAAAACCTTGTGGATCCGTATTATCCGAAATATCCGGGTATCCGGATCTGTTGAATTTAAATATCCGAAATATCCGGATCCAAAATATTGGCGGATCTTGCAAACCCTAGTCGCGCCGCTACAAGTACATGCCGGCGGCCGCCAATTGGCGGCCCATTAGTAGCTGCCGCGTGTTGGTACAGGACGCTCGCACGGGTCGCAGCGCGTTGCATGCGATAGAACGGGATGGCCACATTTAGGCACGTTTGGCGTACCTAAACAAGGAATTTGTTAACAGAGAACCTTCTGTACTATTACTTATTATGTGGCCGCGTCCCTATACCAAACTATAACCACGATGCTCGAGATGTAGAACAATCGAGTCACTAGATATATTTTTTTTTTTTTATAATTGACTGTAAGTAGGTACAACAAACAACAAAACAAACTATATAATTAACAAACCTGCTAACAAAATCTCACACAGACATTTCGTACAGTAATAAGACCTGCATAGTAGGACAGCTGTGGGCCTACCGCGAAAGGCATTCGAAGTTTCCCCTTTCTGTCATACTTACGAGTTTGTACGTCAGTGCGACAGAGAGGGAAAACTTCGAATGCCGTTCGCGGTAGGCCTTCTGGACATCGGACAAACGAGTTTCGCCCCAAACTGAGGCATAGAACTTCGTTCGCTTCGCTCGCGCGTTCGATAATATATTGATAACATAAATTACAAAGTTAGTTATACCTACACCATGCCTAGGGAGGACTCTGAGACCCTTACGGAGTAAAATGTGGTCAAATATAGAAGCATCGCGTTTCGCGTTCCATATTTAAGGCCTCCACACACCGGTCGCATTTTACAACTTGCGCGGGCCCGCGCACGCGACCGGTGTGTGGAGGCCTTTAAGGCGACGTGAGCTCAGAAAAATGTGGTAGAATTAAGAAGTATCGCGTTTCGCGTTCCATATTTAAGGCAACGTGAGCTCAGAAAACGGATTTTTCGTATTTAGTCGTAGCTCTTGTTTGGATTATAATACGACTGTCCTAAATTTAATTAGCAATCTTGAGGCCTTTCTCGAGGGACAACAGCTATTCGAATCCTGAGTTTTTGACTTTCGCTCGATAGAAAAAAATCACGAACATAGGTCTAAGATATACTTAAAAAATCGTAACATATTATGCACAACAGCTAAACATATTAAAATTGATTTTAAAAATCGGCAATATTATGTTTGAGGGAACATTTTATAGGTTTTATAGGTTTTACTAGGTTGATTTGTGTAAGATTGTCCCATAATATTTATTTATTTATTTTTATTAAAACGCACAAAAAATAAAAAAATAAAAAGCATGATATCCGCGCTTCCGAACACGCACTTATGCTCAGTGAGAGGGAAAGAAGACCACGAGCCTACATCGCCTTAAACGTGTTGTTGTAAAGTATTGAATTTGTGATTATTTTAGTTGGCCGAATTACATCAAAGTAAGTAGAAGTCCATTCAAAAATCAACTCTACCGTCCAAGATTGAAGGTTCAAATTACAATGACAGTTTTATAAGAAGTTATACTACAGTTGGGCCGTAAGATTAAGTTTGTAAATATGTCCTACCTATAGTAACAAAACAATACATAGGGTTATTATATTATAACAAAGACACAATCAATGTGGTATTAAAAGCTTTTGTTTTGATCCCATTGTGAGTTTTAAACCTTCTTTGCCTATTGTTTTTATCTCTAGAAATTGTAGGTAGTACAGTTAAAAGTTAACTAAAGTTTTAATTTTAAATCTGTAAGCTTAACGCATCTACCTGTTTTATAATAATTGCTATTCATAAAATAATATAGGTAGGTACCTACTATGGATAACAATAGAGAAAAAATATTAAGACAAGGTAATACCAATCAGTTAACCCTTTACCTTGTCTTTTTTGTAAGATTTTTAGGGGATAAGGTACTTTAAGTACTCGTGTAATATATTAAAAACATTCAAATTTAGTTATTGTATATACAGGGTGACTGGTAATTCGACCTATTCCTTCAAAGGAGCTAATTTGCAACAATTTATGTCCAGTCAACCAGGGGTCGAAACTCGCTGGTTTCCGAGATATTCGAGTTTTTAGTTTGTATGAAAAAAAATCTCCTACCAGCCTTAAACTGGTGATTGTGACAAAAGTACTTCCATTTGGATGGTAAAAAAAACATTTTTGTCACAATCAGCACTTTAAGGCTGCAAGGTGATTATTTTTCAAACAAACTAAAAGCTCGAAAAATAAAAAAAAATCGTGTTTTGACCCCTGGTTGACTGGACATAAATTGTTGCAAATTAGCTCTAGTATAACCCCTTTCAAGGAATAGGTCGAATTACCAGTCATCCTGTATATATGGGTACCTACTTTGTTGAATTATGTTTTTCAAATAAGTACCTACGCCTTATTAAGATAAGATACCGAGTACTGTTAAGCAAAATTAAAACATAACATATTTTAATCTAAGACCGCCAGCTAACAATATTACGGAAAATTCAAGTTAAAAACACTACACCAAAGCTCAATACAAAGTGAATCTTGAGTCAAGGTCATAGAATACATGTTGGTACACTCCAAACGTTGTGCAGTCTGCACAACGTTATCGCAATAGCATTAGAGTTTAAATTCGTGTGATTTGAGTGTCGAAACCTTGGCTAAGGTTTTGAAGGAAGTAATACAAGATATGTGCTTATTATAAGTAACCAAGAGCTGAGAACGTGCTAGTCTAGTGTGACCATAACTTGAGGATTTAATTTTATTTCAGAACATGGGAATATAATTGAGTATAAGTAATTGAACGAACGAACGAAGTTCTCTGCTTCGGCTTGGGCCAAAATTATTTCGTATATCCGTCTGTCCAACTGTTGTACTCTACAAATCGCATTTCTCAACCGATTTTCGTGAAATTTTGTGAGCAGAGTTCGATAATGAAATATGTAATGATATTGTCGATTGTGTTTAAAAAAAAAAATTTAAACGCATACTTACATTGCTTACATGGTAGATATCGTCTTTGCGGTCCAAAGGGGAAATGCCGCCAGCGTCATGGGGTCCTTGCCGCAGGCAGAACTTTTGGACGGGCTATTTTTTTGTAATTTTTTTTTAATTATTTTATTTCTTGTTTAGTATTAGTTGTCTCTACAGCAGTGTTTTTCAAACTTTTTGGTGTCACGGCCCTTCATGACCATCAAAATTACTTCGCGACCCCCCAAAACCCCATTTGTACGATTAAACTTAAAACCCATTTATTAACACAACTACAATTATTATCAGTCATGCGTTTTGGAACGCACCTACTATCATTATTCAACCAGTCATGCGTTTTAGAACGCAACCTGTATTTAGGTATTTGCACGGCTATCACAAGACGGCGATGAAATGAAATGAAATGATAAAAAAAAAGCTCGAGAGTATGTCGCGGCCGTCTTGTGATAGCCGTGCTGAAGGTAGTTTTACTGTTCCTCAACCTACCCCTTTTTAAATATAAAACGAAGCAAATCTCTTTTAGGCCTGCATCACACTGGCGCGGCCTCCGGTGGCGGACCATAGTAAATTTGACAGCTAATGACAAGTTTTCTATTGTCTGCCGCGGCCAGACCGCGCCAATCTGTGAGAGGCCTTAAGCTGTGCGACTGTATTTTGGGGATTATTTCACAACAAAATGGATAAGTTTCTAAAAAGAACATTCAATTACTGTTATGGACGACAAACCACAGTGTGTTATTTGTTGTTATCTCGTGAATGTCTGAAGCCATCCAAATTGCTGCGGCATCTTACTTCTAAGCACGAACAGTACAAAGAAAGTTGAAAGTAGCATATCTTGCAGATATTTTCGACCATTTGAATGGATTGAACAAAAATCTACAAGGAAGGAACGAAAACATGATTGCAGCAAAAGATTAAATTCATGGATTTATGCGAAATCTAAATTATGGACAACATCATTGCAAAATTTGAAGTTTGAATCTTTTCCATGCATGTTTCAAATTATTTAAGAATTTTCATCGGATAATTTAATGAACGTAGAAATTCATATTCCCATTATGTTGGAGAGTTTGCATAATTAGTTAAAATGAAACAAGCTCATTGTTCACACTGAATTAAAAAAATACAAATTACATTCTGTAGGTAGACGTAATTAAATAAATACAAACGTCTAAGAATTATTTATATTTTCTTGAAAAAAACATCATTCCTTGTAGTCACGAGACTTTTTCGAAGCTGATCCTCGCGACCCCCCCTGGATATGTGCCGCGGCCCCCCAGGGGGCCGCGACCCACACTTTGAAAAACACTGCTCTACAGGTTGCTTTTCTCAACCAAATCTGGTGCAATTTCGTGAGCAGGTTCGATAATAATATTGAATTGTTTAGTCGATTCAGTTTTTTTTTAAAGCTTTGAAACGTTAGTTATTAAGCTCACAGAGCCATAAAAAAAACATAATAAATATGAAAAAGTGCGGAATTACTTCCAAATTATTTCATTAAATATTTACAATAAAAAATGTTGTAAGACGAGACTTAGACAAGATTATCCCAACTTTGCCCAAGACCATGGTCAGCCTATGGAATGCCCATAGCCGGCGGCCAAATTATATCACCCGAGATAAAGATAGCCGAATCGCGTGTCGGCGCGGGCGCAGCTATTACAGCAATTTCGGTACTAGCTATTACACTGTAACAAAAAGCCTTAGCTGCATGTGAAATCCCGCGTACTTACGCCTTTTAAAACCGAGCACATGTGTACCTTTGTCTAGCCTATTAACTTTAAAGTACATAAACAAAATATGAGTACATAATACACACTGGAGTTTTCAATCCGAAGGGCATTGGTGTGAACTACGTAGGTTCCTAGTCACGCACGCGCAGGGTGTCTTTTCTTTTTTTTTATGTAGAGAAATAGCTTTTCCATGAGATGGAACTAGAACCGATCGCAAAACTTAAGTGGCATGAGAATGAGAATGAGAATGAGGTCGTTGGGGCGGAAAGGTTCTCGAGTGGCGACCACGATCCGGAAGGTGCAGCTGGGTAGGCCCCCACAAGGTGGACTGATGACCTGGTAAAGGTCGCCGGAGTCCGCTGGATGCGGGTGGCGCAGGACCGGTCAATGTGGCACTCTTTGGGGGAGGTCTATGTCCAGCAGTGGACATAGGCCTCCCCCAAAGAGTGCCACCCGCATCCAGCGGACTCCCGCGACCTTTACCAGGTCATCAGTCCACCTTATCTAGGTGTACCCACCCACGCTGCGCCTTCCGGTACGTAGTCACCACTTGAGAACCTTTCCGCCCCAACGCCCATCGGTTCCACGTGCAATGTACGTGTGGGATACGTGAATACAATTATTTTAAGAAATAATTGTATTGGACAACTTCTTTCTAGGACGTAGTTCGTATTTTCGTACTAAAATAGTCTTGAAGACTTATCTTCAAGACTATTTTAGTACGAAGATACGAACTACGTCCTAGAAAGAAGTTGTCCTGTCTAGGACTAAGTATGTAAAAACTGAATCGATGTCCAGGTTCTCCAGTCCTCATGGACAAGTTACTTAAGCGGCTAGCCGTGCTGCGACGTACCACGTTATAAAAAACGCTATAGCAACTAAACCAACACCATTACCAACTTAATGAAAACAGTGGCATGAATAGCATGATCTATACCAACAGCATCAGCACGGCTATCACAAGACGGCCGCGACATACTCTCGAGCTCTCTCGCAATATGCGTCTCTTTCTTATTATTCCACTTGGAAAGAGACGGATAGTGCGAGAGAGCTCGAGAATATGTCGCGGCGACATATACGTAGACTATTCGTCTCTTTCAAAGCGTTCTAATTAGAAATAGACGGATAGTTAGAGTGATAACCGTTCTGAAGCTAAGCCGGTCGCTTCTGAATCCGTGCTCTTCTAATTCCAACAGAAGCGTACCTTAGAATTTGAATTTTGATTAAAACCCTTGAAGTCTATGATGGACTGGATGTAACAGACATGTAAAATTTAAAGCATTAAGACGCTACATAGGCTGTGCATACTCATTTTAAACTTGAAATATCTCGTATAATATTTGAAATATAAGTCCAGCATTTCGACTGACGATTACTGATCTTTTGTTTAAGGTGTGACAAAGATGAAAACATGATTGAAGACAAAAACCTCGATAGAATTATTTTTTGAAGTCAGCCCTTTTTTGGCAAGTAAACCTATTTTAAAGCTTAATGAGAAGGAATATCAAATCGGAATTTGTACTAAAAGTAGCGTAATAGTCGATACTTTGGCTCACAAAGATGAAATTTCAGTTACTAGTTTGGTTAATTGGCAAAACTGTTTAATACGATTTGGCGCATACGTTTTTATGGTTGAGTTACTCCTACCTCGTTCTGTACTCTTTTCGCGCGCCCAGGAACGCTAATCGCTGTCTCAGAACTTACTACCAATTCAGTTGACGCCCATCTTTCGTGGGTGCAACCTGTGTCGCTCGTATCGGCGTTAGTGAATTGCAGAAAATGTGTAATTTTTGATATAGTATAGACTATTCATTGTGAAATAAATCCCTAAAATAATTTGTGCTTTATGTTATGTCTATGAATCGGAATTATTTACGTTAACTTCGGCGGCAGCGTTGATGTTGAATAGTATGGAGGCGGACTCAATTTAATTTTATCAACAATTTTTGTTGTTTCAAACAGATGTTAGGCGTTCAACCTCCAGTGTTGTCTATAAGCTCCTTGCACTCAACCGTAGTTATTTATTCATAGACAAACTGGAGTCGGGTCCTAACGGTCATATCGTTCGATATCAACTAACGTGCGATATATTTGTACAGATTGTTTGAAATTGACATTTAATGTCAAATAAAACGTCATCTCGACTGATGGTAGAATAGAGGTTAAAGCAAATTGGTTTTTTTCAGAGATGTTCCAAATTTTTATCTATCCAAATATCATAAACCCTCCATGATGCGTTCAAGAACCGCACATTATGACCACCATAAAAATAAACTGTTTTGTTAGAACAAATTTCTTATCTGTGAAAATGTTATTATTACTAAATAATAACATCGATTTCGATAATATTATTTCATTCAAAGGCTAAGCTAACAAGAGTGGCCCCCGCAAGGGATTTGGTTTTAATTTGAGGTGCAGTAGTGCCAGGACCTAAGAACACTGTATGCGTAATATCAGCCTTCGATCTTCTTTTGTTTCAGACTTATTCACGAAAATGTCAAAAAATCAAGGTAATTTTTAAACTGCTATTTTAGCTAAACCTAGCAAGCTAGAGTAACCAAATAAATTCAGAATTAAGGAGCATAAAATGGGGTTCATAATGCATATTTTTACAGACATTCATATCCTTGAACTTCATTAAAAAAAATGTTTTTTTTTTCGCTTAATTTTTTTGCTACTTCTCGCGGAAACACAACTATCAAAAAAATTACTTAATAAGCCACAGTTGTCAACTACGTATGCATTTAAAAATATTTTGAAAAATCATGGTGCGTTATGTCAAAAAAACATTTACGAACGTATGTTTACTATATCATATCATATCAATAGAGTAGTAGTGGCAAATCAGTCTGTAGTAGGTATAACATCCTCTTTCGTTCATTATGAAATAATTAATCCCACAAAAGACATTCCATGTAAAAAATAGGCCAAGTCTCGGAACTCTTCCACGGTAAAAAGTGGTGAGATATTACGTAGAGCCAAGTTAGGCATACTTATTAATTTTTATTTGCTTGCTAAATACGTACGAGCGTTATACCGCCAAGCAGATTGCTGCAGCGCTAGCAGATATGACCAAAGGAAAGTCACCTGGCCACGACAGCCTCAGTGTTGAGCACTTACGATTTGCTGGAATCCACCTGCCTAGAGTGTTGGCAATGTTTTTCAACCTTTGCATTGGTCACACTTATCTTCCTCAAGAGCTTATGAAAACCATCGTTGTACCAATACCGAAAAACAGGACCGGAGATAATGCTGATAAAAATAATTACCGTCCCATATCATTGGCAACCGTGGTGGCGAAGGTTTTGGACCGTCTGCTTGATCGTTATCTTTCTCATCATATATTGCTCAATGAGGCGCAGTTCGGTTTCAGGCCAGGGCTTTCTACCGAAACAGCGATTTTACGACTCAAGCATACGGTTCATTACTATACTTCGCGTAATACTCCGGTATACACCTGCTTTTTGGACCTATCGAAAGCCTTCGATCTTGTGTCGTACAATTTACTGTGGGAAAAGCTCTTGAGGGAGACAGCTACACCCAAAGAGCTGGTTTTTATTTTAAGATATTGGTACCATAACCAAATGAACAGTGTGAGATGGGCAGGCGCTTACTCGGAGGAGTACAGGTTGGAATGCGGTGTGAGACAAGGGGGGTTGACGTCTCCACGGCTTTTCAACCTGTACATAAATAACTTGATCGATGAGCTCAGCAGTGCCAGGGTTGGGTGCTCAGTTGGTGGCCAAATTATGAACAACGTTAGCTACGCTGACGATATGGCGCTGCTGGGCCCATCGATCGGGGCTCTCGAGATTTTGATTGGCATTTGTGAGAGGTACGTGGAGGCCCACGGTCTCAGATATAACTCTAAGAAAAGCGAGCTACTTGTATTCAAGGCAGGAAACAAAAAACCGAAATCTGTGCCACAGCTTAAACTTGGAGGAACGGAGTTGACTAAAGTCACAAAGTTCAAGTATCTGGGGCACTGGGTCACCTAGGACCTCTCAGATGATCTGGATGTGGAGCGGGAGCGTAGGGCATTGGCAGTGAGGAGCAACATGTTGGTCCGCAGGTTCGCACGTTGTACAAGGGATGTCAAAATAACCCTTTTTAAGGCATTTTGTCAGACTTTCTACACGTGTAGCTTGTGGACCAAGTGCACGCAGAGAGCTCTCAATGCCTTACGCGTCCAGTACAATAATGGTTTCAGGATGTTGTTGGGGCTGCCTCGCTTTTGCAGCGCATCAGGAATGTTTGCAGAGGCTAGAGTTGATAGTTTTCATGCTATAATTCGAAAACGAGTTGCCTCTCTGATGCGCCGTGTGCGAGGCAGCGACAACAGCCTCCTGAACACCATTGTTGATAGGCTGGAATGCCCGATGGTGGAGCACTGGAACTTCTTACATGTTGTAGCTAATAATTGTATTGTCTTATTTTAATGATTGTATATGAACTATATGTGGTTCGAAATAAACAAATTAAATAAATAAATAAAATAAATAAATAAAATTCTGCAACTTGGGAATCACACAACTTTACTGCATTTACAAATTGTTGCATACCTTAAACTATGTAAGTGTGATTGCCAAGTCACAAAACATCATTTAGCAAGCAAATAAAGATCAATACGAATGCCTGACTTGGCTCTACGAAATATCTCACCATTTTTTACTGTGGAAGAGTTCCGAGACTTGGCCTATTTTTTACATGAAATGTTTTTATGGGATCTCATTTATCTTTGTAGGTTATCAACTTTGTATGGAAATGTTATTTTACCAACCGCAAATAACGTTTGTATAGTTTTGAGGGAAGCAATTGCAAAAGTAACTTTGTAATCGCATGTATTTGTATAGGATTACAAACTTACTTATGCAGTGTGTATATCTCTGAATCGTGACGGAAACTGCAATATTTTTAGGTTTTTTATGAATGAATAGGCTAAAAACTAATTATGTTAAAAGTTTGGAGATTGTAGGTCTGCTAAAAGTACCTTAGAATTACGATGATCATTATAAGTGAGTCAGTGAGTATGTCAGTGACAAAACTAAGAATTTCTGACGGGCAATTGTTCCTAAACTAAAATTTCAAATTAAATGTTATTGAGAATATATGTAAGCCATATTATGCCCTATATGTTACTGAAAATTCAGGGTTCTGGCTTTAGTCAGTACGAAATTACAGGATGTTGAAAATGGCCTGAATAGCTTCGAGAAAAGGATAGAACGGCTGTGCCTCTTTGTTTTACTCGACGATTGACATTGATCAATATGATAGTATTGATATGATATGATATAGTAAACATACGTTCGTAAATGTTTTATTTTTGACATGACGCACCATGATTTCTCAAAATGTTTTTAAATGTATCGACGTAACTTTTCTTATGCGCGTCTGTAAGATCTAAATGTCAATTTTATATGGAAAAATGACAGTTAGATTGTGATTTTACTGTCAGACGCGCGTACAATGCGTTACGTGATTGTACGTAGGTGACAATTGTGGCTCATTAAGTAATTTTTTTTATAGTTGAGTCTCCGCGAGAAGTGGCAAAAAAATGAAACGAAAAAAAAACTATTTTTTTTCATCCAAGTTCAAGGATATGAATGTCTGTAAAAATATGCATTATGAACCCTATTTTATGATCCTTAATTCTGAATTTATTTAGTTACTCTCTCTTGCTTGGTTTAGCTAAAATAACAGTTTAAAAATTACCTTGATTTTTTGACATTTTCGTGAATAAGTCTGAAACAAAAGAAGATCGAAGGCTGATATTACGCATACAGTGTTCTTAGGTCCTGCCACTACTGCACCTCAAATTTAAACCAAATTTCTTGCGGGGGCCACTCTTGTTAGCTTAGCCTGCTAGACCCTTTCGAACGTCTCTGAAAAACAAAGAAATTTGATTTAACCTCTATTCTAATATCAGTCGAGATGACGTAGTTCGAAATGAATTGTCAATTTGCATACAAATTTGACAAATGTCGCACGTAAGTAGATATCGAACGATATGAATATGACAGTTGGATCCGACTCTAGTTTGTCTCTGAATTAAAAAAAAACTACGACAGCTGCCAGAAAACGACGCCGCGATGCCGGTCATAATATGTGGCTCCTGAATGCATCATGGAGGCTTATGATATGTGGATAGATAAAATAGTGTATGTAATTAAATGTAACTGTACATAATTAGCATTAAACCCACACTCGTGTGTAATGCTCTTCATTATGTACAGTCGCATAAACTACTATAATGTCACTATTATTCCTTATAAAAATAACAAGCCGATTCCATGCCTTTGCGCTCAGCGTCCGAAAAATAGATGGATTGCGGGAACTCGGCGTCCGCGCAACGTGTTGGAACGGGGAAAGCCCCCGCGCGTTGCTCCGCCCATATCTAGGTACATAGTTATGCACGGTATCACCTTAAGGGGGTTACTGAGCCTTGTCATATGTCAAGTGATAAAGCATAAGCATTTATGTGTGATGAGCGCGAATAACTATATGCTCCAGAGTCATGGATGTTTTCTATGTGTTTATTTATATATACAAGTATGTATATCGTCGTCTTGTACCCATAGTACAAGCTTTGCTTAGTTTGAGGCTAGGTCAATTTGTGTAAGATTGTCCCCAAATATGTATTATTATTTATTAAACGAATACTTTCATATGAAATAGATGCCACAGGTCTATAATTTATTATTCCCGACATTATCCTTAATTCTAGACATGAATATTATTAGTTTGTCCTTTTGGTACCAAAATGCTGGTGCGTTGACGATCTACCCAATAGACGCAGCAATAGTTTTATGCAAGATTGATAGTCGTTTGTCACCACATGAGCATTTTAGTAGATGCATAGGACACACTTAGGAAAAACGTAAAACGAAGAGGGGGTAATGATAGGACATCTGCTAAGACACGACCTTTTCTTCATAGAAGGGAAGATTGAAGGAAAAAATGGCAGGGGAAGGCACGAATGAACTATTTCGAACAAATAAAGGTGGAAGTTAAGGCCGTGTCGTATCAAGAAGTAAAGGAAATGGCGGAGAACAGAAACGGCTGGAGCAATGGTCCACCGACAAGTACTAAGTTAAGGACAGGACAATCTTAATATTTATCTATGTTCACCATGCTAGTGACTATCATGTAGTTATAATGGTGACGCAATACATACGCTCGTAATGGTCGGTGTCAATCAAAATTACACGCTAACAAATTCAAACGCTCTTCCGAAAACTGCCGCAAGCTAATGCCGACTTTAAACCAAATTAAAATAAGAGCCATAATGACTTTAGGTATTCCATTAAAGTCCTTGCGGCCCGGGGTTCCAAGAAATCTAGCCGCTATAAATACATTTTGGTTAACGTTTTGGTAATTTGAATTTAAGTTTTAACACGATAAACGTTGATAATGGTTTTAGAATAAGAACGCTACGTCGAAGGAGATTGTTGGCGGAGATTATAGTTTCTACTTCTAGAGGTCCGGCAAAGTCAAAGCCTGTTTTACAAAATGGGACTTGGGTACTTGAAGGGCTGATCAACAAGTTTAGTAAAGTAAGTAGATTTTTTAACGAGTATGAAATTTCGAAGTTGACAACAGAAATTGAAAAGAATATAAGCTAAGCACCAACTGTTCTGACAAAACTATGAACAAAGTTGTAGCCTGTAGGCGATTAAATTAGTTCAAAAAAGAATAATGCAATGTGTAATAAATATACAGAAGCTACTATCGTCAGCGTCGTCCAGTCTAAAATAAAAAAAAAAATGGCAAAGAAGCGAGCAGCCAAAGAAAACACATCAGTCATCGTGCGGGCGACATTGACAATGGTTGAAGCCGGTATGTGGCCTTGAGTCGATTTCGGACGGACGCATTTGCGCGGGATACGATCGATATTTCTAATCGATTATACGCACACGATTATGTTGGTAGCATTGTAATTGATAATTTGTTTATGGCCAGTTAGCTCGACTTCACAAGCTCGGTTTTTAAAAAGCGACGTTGTTTGAGGAAAGTTAAAGTTTCATTTCGAAGAATTGGTGCATCGTTGTCTTATTGTATTTTAGGTAAAAACAGACTTTATTCTAAACGTTTAAGGCTTATTTTCAGGGAACTGGCAGTGTTCTTACGTTAGGAGCTTTTGGAACATTCATTTGAGTTTTTACTTAGTTTCGTATGTATGGCGCTAGTTTTTGGGTGGACTGACAAGTTTTGTCTTTTTTTTCTGAGTTTATGTAATACAGCCTATATTATAGTAAAGAAACCCGAGTTTTTTTTTGTCATGAAATGTAAGATTTTTTGACTTGTTGTCTTCTGATTTAGTCATGGAATATTAGACAGTAAAAAAAAGCTGACATAAAACAACAATGTCTTATATGATATGTTACAATGTACGATAAAATGTAATTTGAATATGGATTTGAGAATCTCCTGCTTACATGAAAGTGTAAGCAAATATTTAAAATACATATCGTAAATTTAAATTCGGTACTTTTCGGTGCGAACTGAAAATATTTAAATTTGTGATAATATCGCATACGAAGATTTGAAGGTTAACAGTTTTGGAAGTCAGATTTGTGATGAAAAAAGCTGTTTTGGGTCAGACGGGGAGCAAACAGACAAGTAAAGTGACAGTTTACATATGTCCTTGATATTGGATCGCAGAATATCTGGAACAATATACACTCGCGGCAAAAAAAATCGGGTCACCCTAAATTAAATAACCGCGATAGGTTTTTTTTTATATTTAACACTAGTTTTATTCACATTATATACTATTCTTTATAATACCCAACTGTATTAGCAATTTCCGGGATCCGCTCATAAAAATATCAATGTCCAAAAATGACGATTTCTGCGATATCTCGCTCCGTTAAAGTTGTTTTTTTCATGGGTCTTTACGAGTCCGATTTAAATTTGATAACGTTATTTTTTTACTGTTATTTTTGTAGTATTGATGTAGAATAAATAAAAATCTCGACAAGAATTAAAAAAAACTGTACGACCTTGCACTATTTTAGGAAATATGACGGTATTTTACCGACCCGTATTCTTTGTCCGCGAGTGTAGAATATGGGCAATTGGGAAGTAGAAAACCTAATTTAACTCCTAAAAACGCATGGACTCTGCACGTGCCAACACAAGAATCTGCGTCAGAAATTTAAATATAAACTGAACAATTTGCTGAATCTATTTACTGCAGTGGCGTCAGACACGCAGAATATCAAGAGGTTTTGCACATTTTTTTCATAATCTATAGGTTAAGATAGGATACCATTAAAATAGACAAGCCAATAGGGAAACATCGTCTAATCCCTAATAAAAATCTCGTGGTAATCGGTGGTAACTGGCACAGTAGTAGCGGTCAGCACAAACGGTGGCTAAACCAGGTGTCGGGACAACTTAAAATGCCGGTTAATGCAGCCCTCCAATAGGCAGCTGACCGAAAGTCTTGGACAAAAGTATGCGGGCTATGCAACGTTGCCAGTCACAATCCTCAGCAATAAGGGACCGATTGAGGAGGAGGATAAACTGATGGGAATAATAACAAAAGAAGCTAAAGAAAAACACTTTTCTATACCTCGCCCCCATCCATTCACACCCGTAAGTGAAGTTTTAAAGTATAAACTATGCGATGATCACGCGCTTACAAAATACGCGGGTGGTCGAGCCGTTAAAGCCATACAGTGGCTCATTACGAAGGTGTAAGATGCAATTTTACAAAGTCTCAAGCAACAAGTCGTTATTGGTCAAGCGGCCAAGTGTTGCCAGTTTAGACTGAAATTGTAGCTTCATGAAATGTGCGCCAGGGCAGTAGCTCTAGTATAAGTTTTATCGATACATATACGTTTTCGAACGCGTTTGCGTTTAGTTTCAATTTGTATGGCAACGCGTAGTTCCTAATAGTTAGCACCAGAGGCGCTGTTCGAGTTGCCATACAAATTGAAACTAAATGCAAACGCGTTCGAAAACGTATTGTATCGATAAAATTTATACTAGAGCCTCAGCGGCATGATATATTTTAATGATTATGTTTTACGTTACCATGAAAACCTACCGTGCTAGGCTGGGCAAGTAGAGTAAAAGACCTCGCTAGCCGAATACAAACAGATTTTTAAAATATTCTTCTAATACTAATTTGGATTGCTGATATTTCTAAAATTATCATCTTTATATTTAATACAATACCCACTTAAAAGGTAGAACCCATTTATATTAATATATGCGACCTTGGTAATCATTTTCTCGCCCAAAGAGATAACGGGTCGAAGTAAATTCGCTTGTATAAACATAGACATGTTATGCCAATGATAGAATAAACCAGTGAATGCACTGACAATCTTTTAATGATAGGAAGTAAATTTCCGAATTCACCGCAAGTTTTTTGTAAGAGCAAACCTAAACAATGCCACAAAATCTTGAAAATGTCTTCATTTCCTAGTACCAATACCAATTCGTTTTTGTACCGTCTTAAAATCTAATAAGATACTTTGCGGAAAATACTACCAAAGCCATCAAGTGTCATTTCATTAGCACGAATATTTGTTGCGAAGTCATGGATGTTTTCTATGAATTTAAGTACTTATTTATCCATTAAAGTCGTCGTCGTCGTATCGTCGTCTAGGTATCCATAGTACAAACTTTGCCTTTGGGACTAGGTCGATTTTTGTAAGATTGTCCGCAAATATTTAAAAAAGGCCATTTTTACATGAAATTCAAACCGAAATAGATCTATATATTTTAACTGTGTCGTGTTGATGAACGTTATAAAATTCCCTTACAAAGGGGCTTCTTTCGATGTGTGTCGTAAGAACTAAGAACAGATGGCGAATGGGCCGGCCTTATTGCTGTGATAATACATCTGTCTTTCACGCACTCACGCATTTGTTGGCTTGTTAGAGAGCGACAGGGCCTTTGTCTATGATAATGAATAGGTAGGCTGATGGTTGTATTGTGCAGGTGGTCACAATAGTCTTCAAAAACTTTAGCATGGAAATGTGTCTATAAGAAAGCGAAATAAACTTTAAAGGCTGTATTGAAAATTTTCTTCAAGATTAAATGCTGTTCTAAAAATTGTCTCAGCTCGCATTTTTTTGTCATCAGGGTCATATGCGATTTAAGGCTTTTATTTATTTATAAGTCGACAGGGAGAATATATTTTAAATACGCAAGAAGGAGACGTGCCAACGTAGTGGGCGTTAGTTGCTACTTTACAGCCTAGGGTGACGTAAAAACACGGCTGTACCCACATAATTATATTCGCACTATCGAAATATCCACTACGTTATCTCCACGAGGGGACCTTATCGGGACCTTCGGAATTCTACCGGGTCACCTTATCAACTGTGTCGATTTCTTGGATATTGGGAGAAAAAATGTTATTCGTAACAACGTAATCATTTATACAATATTCGGTATCAAAACGATTTGACGACTGCATTTGCCTAGTTGGAGGTCCTGGGTTCGAATCCCGGTAAGGGCATTTATTTGTGTGAGGAGCTCAAATATTTGTTCCTGAGTCATGGATGTTTTCTATGTATTTGAGTATTTATTTATCTATATAAGTATGTCTATCTTCGTCTAGTACCCATAGTACAAGCTTTGCTTAGTTTGGGACTAGATTTGTCCGAGATTTGTAGAAGTTGTCCGCAAATATTTATTTATTTCTTCCTGGTCCTCAGACAAAACAAAATATTACAAAGTACCCAGGAACAGCCAAGGGATAAAATATAGCCTGTGTGCATTCTTCTTTTTGAAACCGTGTGAGTAGTTTCTGAGATTACCCTCTGCATACAAATTTGCACTTGACTACCTCTTTGTTATAAGTAGAAACAGAACTTTTTTTTATAAATGTACCGGATCTAAATTTTGAGTTACTCGTACTTAATTGATCTGGACTCTTCGAAAAAGTCTAATTAGAAAATTTGTTGCAGTACCAATTTCGTATAAGTATCGATCCTTAACCTACTTCACAAATTAAAAAAACGCAAGGTCAAGCTTCGTTGCGAAGAGCAAAAAGTCTACAAAAAATGGGAAAAATAGTCAATAATCGTGTACTTTACATTGCGAATCAAAGGGTTAAAAGGGAAAACATCACAAGTCGGGTTTCGAATAGACTCCTATTTAAATGCACTTTTTACAATTATAACGTTATGCAACAAATGCGAGCTTTTCTTATCAAGCATAAATGTAATTCATTATTGTACCCAAAGTGTACACTAATACTGATTTAGTGTAAATAAAAAATAGCTAAACGCCTGGATGAGCGTATCAAAAAGTTTACAATGAGCGCATTAGCTCACTAAACTGTTCGTGTATTATGTTTTTGCTGTCTAGGATCTAAATGTACACTAGATAAGTAAGATACTGTTGTACTTATTGTAATAAGTACAACAGTATCTTTGAATGTCTGAAAAATTAATATGTCTTAATAATAAATAAAGACATTTTATAAATAATAAAAACTATAATAACGTGGAAGAAGAAGTCAGTAAGGGTAGTTAGTTACTCGTTAGATTGCTTTATGTTATAAGAAGCCAAAAAGCGAAAGAAGACATTTTTTTTCGTACGTTCGTCTTTTTGGTCTGGACGCCATTTGTATAAATACAAAATACAAAATTATTTATTTTCTTAAATTATAGACTAAATTTATGATAGGGATGGAGCCGCCCGGTAAGCAAACAATGCCTGTATTGGGTAGCTCCATTGAATGGTTTGTCCTTGTATATGTTACACCATAATTCACTCAAGTTACTAAGTCAAAATGACAAGGTACTTAGTGTGCGTCGTATTTTTTCGGCTAATTATATGTAGATCAGCCAGCACCAAAACCCGAAATTAAATCAAAGATCCCTATCTCCCGGAACAAAATTCAAACAAAATTCATTAGCACTCGTTATCTATGTAATTGAATTTGTTAAAAACCCACAGACAATAGGTATCGTCCTATACAACCTCTGCGCGACCCGGGGCGACCTTGGCTCGTTCAAGGCGCATCCGTACTCATCAGACTCTAATGACTACCGTCACTCTAAGGCTTTCATTCCGACAATTGTCGAATTAAACAATTAGGATGATTTGCTTTGTGGCGACGATGATTTTGAAGTTAATGAAGAAGTACCATTAACAGTTGAGGAATGTGAAGAAGAGTATGTTTATAAAGCGATTGACTGATACTCGGATAATTACAAATGTACAACTGTTGAAGTTCGATGTGTAATGTGGAATTGAAGATAATACAACAGGAAAAAAAACGTTGTAATTATTTCCATAATGACAATCGTAAGCGTAAAACTTGTTGCATATCATGACACGGAAATCATAAAATCAATGAAATCATTGAATTTGAAGTGCTTCTAAAGACGTAGTAAAAATACGTTCAAAACTTAAACGTTGATGAATAATTTATTTAATATTATTAAGCAATTGATCATAGAACACGAACAGCTAATTTATTGAACCTCGTTATAAAGTAGCAGGAAGTCCCATTATCTTAAATAAGATACTAAGAACTCATAGGAAATGGCGGTTAGCAAGAAAACCGGCGTATCGGAATAAATCCCAATTGGTCACTTATAACCACTTCAAATGAAGAAAAAAAAATACTTCTACGGACTTATGCTAATAAGGATCGCGTCGTGGCTTTTTGGAGTTGAAAGGAAATAAATCTATGTAAAAATGCCACTCGTACCAAGTACTAAAACCATAGGAGGACAGACTCTTTTAAAAATTTAACGCATGAACAGGGAAGTGTCGAGGATTACTACGCAAACATCTTGATGAATAGGCGTACTTATGCATATAGAAATCCAAATACGTGTTGAAGATTTTATTTACTTAAGAGCTCTTCAACAAGAACATATCAAACTTGCCCCCGCGCATATTCGAGGTACTCGTCAGTAAAAATAATTATATACAATTAAGATACAGAGTGTTAGATAATGCTGATGTTGATTTAGTTGAAAATCCGTATACGAGTGAGCGTGGAAATAAAATTAGTCGGATAAAGCCGAGAGATCAAACCGCCAAAGGCATGATAACTCAAATTAAGGCTTAATTTGATGAGCGCAAGAATCATCTCAAGATTAATAGCTACGCGGAACAAACTCGTGCATCGTGAGTCAATATAATGATCCCCGAACAATGTGTTAAACCGGCGAATATTACAAGCTCCATGACGTAAGGAAGAGTTGAAGACTTCCGAAACGTTCAAGGCTGGTGATCAAATCTTTATCGTAAAGCAAAAACTCTGACCTTTTCCTCCTGGATGCTATGACCGCCATTCTCGGACAGGGGGGTGGAGGGCGCGCTGTATCCTTTAGGTCCCTCGTCGTGCGGCGTCATCTGCCGCTGGACTTCGTTCTCTTGATCGTTGTGTATCCTTATGTCTTGCAAACCACTTTTAAATTCGGATAGTCTTAATACGGACGGCTTGATTTCAGGCATTTCATCGGGGTGCTCGTACCTCCTCAGGTCTGTGAGGTTCGTGGCGAGGTGGCGGTGATGGTCCAGAGGCGTAGGGACCCCCATGGATCTCAGGTGTTCTATGCTTCTATGGATATGGGAGTAGTTGTCCAATGGTATCTCCGCCATCAGAGGCGAGTTGTGGTAGTCCAGACCGCCCCCATCCGGCCTGTAGTCGATCGTCCTTCCTTCCATCATCTTGGTAATTACAAATTTCTATCTAAATATAAAGTACAATATCGTATCGACCGTTCGATCGAGTGTTTATTTGGCACTATCTTACAAAAATATACGGTTTCTGTCTTCGTATTCTACCCTTTGTTTTAGGTGTCATGGAATATTTCGAGATCCTCCGTTGAGATTTGGCTGGAAGGAATAAATCATAATTTTAAAGAATGGTAATAAGTCTTTAAGATCCGAAATGTTGTCTTCTTGAATCAACATCGTTGTACAATCGGGCGTGAATTTGAATCAATTGCTCTTTGAGCTCGCCTATTTAAAACTAGATTTGACGAGTGAAAAAAAGCCGGTGTTTTTTTTTTGTGGCAAGCAGGTGACGAGTGCCGCCGCGTAGGCTGTGTCAATGATCTAGCCCCTAGCCCACATGCCGCTTCGAATAAGGCTTCGATAATCATGCGGCCCGTACAGACGCGCTTACAATCTACAAACACGATTTTTATCTCATCTGCTTCTAAACCCACCAACGCACTTGAATATTTAATTAGCTCTTTAAACGATTCCGTTTTTTTTGTTTAAACATCAATTTGACTAATTTTTGCTGCTTCTAACGACCCTTTTAAAAGGTTTTATAACACAGAGGCTTGTATAGATTTCGAACGTTACAAATAGATTAAGCCCATTTTAACGATTTCGTTGTACGTCTAATTACACTTGTGCCGGCAAGTGTACGAGTAGAGACCGGCATACACGGCTGTCAAAGATATAATTGCGCGTACAAAGAACATGGTCGTTTTGCGGTTGATGCTACCATAATGCAAGCGAAACTGAGCTTTGTAGCTTTAGTAATAAGTGCTGATGGTGGAGTTGGTGAAGTTAAGTTTGTTTAGGGCCCCACGGTTGATCGACTTCAAGATTCGTAATCATAATACTCGTTCGGTCCAAGGAAGTGGTTCGGGCAGTAATTAGGTTTTTGTTAACTATCCGAACTAGGTACCTATCTAAGAATGGCCGCTGTGTTGGAGTATTTTAAAGACAGTTTGGGTGATGCTGTTACTTTTACAGATTTTTTTGATGTTAAGGGTGTAGAAACAGGTGAATTTAAACTTTGCAAATTAGCAGGAATAATATTATACCTATAAAAATTCAGTTTTTTTTTAAAAACTCGTAATAATTACTGATTTGATAACATGCAAGAAATAAGCGGACAAATTTAAAATTAAAAAATGTTATTGTGTTACGGAACTTGTGATCATAGACCATTTTTAGTACGTAGCTAAGCAATAAACTATTTTTACAGAAATAATCCACTTCAGGGCCTTATCAAGATTAACGTCTAAAAAATCTGCCATTAATTCTATAAATTGGGGCATTTTTTCAAATAAATTCGTGGTCGTGTCAAGATCATTTTTTGTTGGAAAATTGTGTTCCACGCACTTTTTGTGACGGTTGGTGACACTTCATAACTGGCTTACGAAGTGGATATTTCATAGCTAGTGGACCGTGCAATACAAGGTTAGATGGCAAAAACTTTTGCCATGACGCGATTTGTGTTGCGTAAAAAAAACTAAATTATCTGGTCAATTGAGATAATTTTAAAAGAAGACAACATTTCAGATTAAATCAATAATACCGTATTAGAGTGCATTCCTTGATATTTTTAGCAAGATCTTAAGTAATAACTAAATCATAAACAAAACAAAAACGTGTCAAACAAATTTAAACTCCCTCGCGATCGTTAAGCAAATTCATAGTGCAATCAAACTTAATTTAAAAATAACATCTCAGCACGCTGTCCGAAAATATTTCCGTATTTATAGTCGGGCGTCCAAGGTCGCGTCTGACAGCCGCCAGGAGGGATCTTACGTAAAGTTACCCTCTTACCCTCCCAGAGGGAGCCGGGGGAACAAGGAATCCACCCCCCTTTAATTAAAAAAGAAAAATCCATACCTGCCACTGTCCAAGTCTTCATACACCAATTATCACCATTTTAAATCACAGTTTGTTCCTATCTAAATGTCACTTATATTACATCACATAACAAGGTAAACACTATGTCACAACACGTCCCCAAGGCAACAAACAGTCCGCGGCTTCGTCGCCAAAAATTCTCAAAAAATCCACGAAAAACATTAAAAACAAAATTTAGAAAAAAATGCCGGCCGAAAAACCGTGCCGTGCTCTTGACCCTGCGGCACAATTATGAATGCGGCGTCGTTACTAGGATCAGAATTACCAAATTTTTTGTGTTCAATATTTTAGTGTGCTATAGGTGTATAGTTGTGGAGTCCACATGTGGCGAGGGCGTCCCTCTCGCACTGAGGGTTTCGCGTGTGCTCGGAACATGTGCTCTGAGCTCGAGAGGTGCAGTCCACCGTCTTGTCAACGAATGCAACGACGCTCGCCGCCTCAGACCAGCGCGGCAAAAACGAGACTGAAATTCAGATCTATAGTAGAAAAAGTGAACTACACCGCGCGAGGGGTACACTAACACATAAAATGAAAAAAATCACACGGACGCTAACAACGAAAGACGCGAGCTTAAAAAAATGGAGTGGGGATCGGCCGGGTCGCTCGCCGCGCTAGCGCCGTCCCGCTCGCCGGCGTGAGCCGCACGCACACCACGACGCGGCGGTTTAAGCGAAAAAAATGTGTACACATTTTTTTATTATTCACCATTTTTATGTGTGTAAGTGGGCCCAGTGGGAGGGGGACGGCGCGAGCCGGTCAGGGTGCGATGCACAGGAGGGAGCGAGACGCCGCGCACGCCACGTGCTCGTCCCCTGGTATTAAATAATAATTAAAATGGCTACAAGATACGAGATGCCCGGTAGACGATTTTTTGGCGGAGCTTTTGGCTTTTTTGCGTTGGTTTTTGCGAAAACGTCGAATCGTGAATAAACGTCGATTGACACATATTGAGGTAATGCGCGGGGAACATCGCGCCGAGAAAAAAAAACGAAGGCCGCGGCGAAAAAGAAGTTATTGATTAAAGCCGGGGTGTCCACGGCGTAAATGAGGGAGTCTAATTGTATGCAAGGGAACCGGTGGCGGAGAATTTGCAAGTGAAATCGCCCTTCGACGAGCTTTGCCGGAAATCGAAGCAACATCGACAGGGAATGACGAATGGGAAAATGCTGATGACGGTTTTATAAAGCCTTTAAAGTAGAAAAAATAGAAATTAAGTACCACTGTCTAAACTGATAAATATACACAGCCATTATCTAAATAACAAAATAAAGGAAACTTATAAATACATACGGTTGAAAATGGTGGAAAATCATTTGAAAACATTTATCAAAATCTCGCTTCTAGATACTTAGGAGTAAGTACATTTTTTTTTATTTATGGAAAAAAATGATAAGTGGACAATACCTACTTAAGAAGCATCATATTTAATGTCAACGCCACTTTCTTAGCATATTTATTGAAAAGGTATCGAAACTATTAAGACCGATAAATAAAAAAAAGCCGAACCAATTACAAAATCAAATTAACCGAAACCTATCAAAAAAAGCAACAAAGACGATAATTTCAATAATAAACAGCATTAAACCAATTTAAATATTCATAGAAATCATTTACTGCCCGCAATAGAAACTAATAAGGGCAGTGACACAAACACAGTCGATGCACATTGTATGTATGTATGTATGTATGTATGTATGTATGTTAGGGAGGCGGCAGATGTTCGCAGTGACCGTGGTCAGGGTTGGCTCATGTATGCCGGGATTAAAGAACCCTATAAAAATAATATTTCGGAACACTAATATTCAGATTTTCTGTAGTCCGATTTTAGAGGTAATATTCCTCTAAAATCGGACTTAGAGCGAGTCCTCAAAGACATTCGTATGTATTTGATTATTAAATCACGTTTATTTGTTTTGCACATAAATAGTTTGGCGTAGTACTTTAGGTATAGTTAAAAAAAATAGTATTGTTGACTTAAATGACAATAGTCATTTCATAAAAGTGGGCATCGAAGAAAATTTAAGTACAAAGGGAGAGAGTTCAAAGTAAGACTCCTAATATTAACTGTATCACGACAAACAAATTCAAAATGTATGTAAACTTAATGTCAATACAATTATTAATAAAATATTTTGCATATTAAAAATAAATTATATTACTTACAATAGGACAATCCAATCTAAAACAAATTGAACTAGCGCCACATTAAACTCCACAAGGCCTGTGTTATGGGTACTAAATAATAAATCCTTAAATACATAGAAATCATCAATAACTCCGATATTCATGCTCATCATCACACAAATATTTGCTTTTACCGGGATTCGAATCTAGGACTGTCAGGTTCGTAGGTAATAAGGAAGTGACCCACCCCCTGTCATTATCAAAAAATATTATTATAATATAACAGACTCACAATTCACTTTGATATGTAACATTACATTATCCACTATAATAATAAATTGAATAATTGGGTACACCACCATTGCAAGTACAAAAATATAAATATAAAAAATATATCACGAATAAGTGATACATCACATTAGAAAAATACTATTAACAAATATGGTGCTTCTTTCCATGATACATCATAGCTAAGAACATCACAATACTACTGAACAGACAAAAAGCAATAAAACAGACTTCTAATACACCGACATTGAAGACTATACAAATCGGTTAATCAGAAGGACGAAGATTACAAAAGATGTACAAAGATGCTGCTGCCTTCAGTTTTATTGCACTAGTAATAAACTTTCGATTTTTCCGAAAACTCAAACGTGGTGAAAAAATGGCCTGTACTTTTAACATTTTTATTGCTGATTTTTAGTTAACTACTTACGAGAAACAAGTAGCTCATGTCTATAAATTTCAAGCTCGCAATGTTTTTACTTTAAACTTTTTTTGACACTTTTGTTTTCTAAAATTAGGGTTGCGTCCAAAATTGAATAAGAAACGTCCTTGAAGCTATGATTTTTTACTCATTTCAACTCCTTAAACATGTTGATGTTTTTTTCGTGCAAGGGTTTGACAACAATTGAATGAAAAGACTTTTTTGAATCCAATTCACCTGCTTAGGAACGGAA
Source organism: Epinotia brunnichana (assembly GCA_963854355.1). Taxonomy (NCBI): domain Eukaryota; kingdom Metazoa; phylum Arthropoda; class Insecta; order Lepidoptera; family Tortricidae; genus Epinotia; species Epinotia brunnichana. The sequence goes on from OY977959.1 coordinate 18,479,560, forward strand.
GTCGGATGTTCGATAAGACTGAGTTTTATCAAATACAATTCGGTATTTTTATTCAAATTGTGCATGATCAAGTGTTCCCACAGGTGTTGTATTAGGAACTTATGATTCTATCTCATTACATACAAAAAAGAAATGAATGACATTTAAATTTGCATTCTTTGTAAAATTCAATTTTGTTAAGAGGGTTTGATATTCTTCTCTTATCTAACGTCTAAAAAATGCATTGTTAGCTAGAATTGATGCCTAAGTATCTAAGTACACATGTATTTTTATCTATTCCAACTCCAAAGATAAAACCAAAGCTACAAATCGTTATAACATGAGCTAGTAACTGACGTGTGCAACTAATTTCCTACGTGTTCCATCATCACAAAACCTGTATTTTGGGAGTCCGCCATTTTGATCTACACGATCTATAGCTCGTCACTATAATCATAATTTAAAATTTCCTCAAACATTTGAAGTTACTCTTCGTTAACCATTGCTGGTTTATCAATGCGTGTGTGGACGTGAGTGGGGCAAAACTGTCGGTGGGTATTGTGAATGGTAATGTGGTCGGCAAAGTTAGCGTCCCAGACGGTGACGTGGTAGGTGAGGAGGAGCGTGCGAGTGCCCGGTGATCCATCACGCAAATGTTCTGAACCGGATTCGAGACGGGTTCTACAGAGTAAGACGATTTTTCAAATTGTCTCTTGAAAATGTTTGAGTTTTTCGCCGGTGAAGTCATGTTTATTACCAATGGTAATTAGTTTGTTTCACTTGAGTTAATAAAATCAAGTAGCCATTAACGAAATGTTAAAGGCCCGGTTTTCAAATATATATTTCCGACTATTATAAATCAGGAATATCATATCATACATAAACCATTTGAATAAATCGGCACGAATAATTCTGGATTCACATTCGCTTACCATTAGGTATTGGCTATACACAGGAAGTATAATAGTATACTTGAATGAATGTACATGTAAAACCACATATGTTTTATTAGACGTGATTTCATTAAAGTAACAATAGTTATGATTAAACGGAAGATCAATAAAGTTATTCCATGGTTGGTTGGTTGGTTTGTAAAGACAGACACATGTTTACTATACGTAATTACTGTACTGACAAAGAGGAGTTTAAGGGAGCCGACATTATTTTTTATTAGCCCTTTCTTAACAAACGTAACTTTCACTTTTAAAATTACGCTTTTTTGGAGGACAATAAAAACACTTCTTTTAGCTACCGACCAAAAAACATGAGTGGTCAAAAAACTCACTTTTTGCATTCAAAAGGGTTTTCATACCACTTTTATTACTGAGCAAACAATACGCTTTAAAAAACAAAGCTTCTTGTCTATGCACCTGGTTTATTTTTTATTTTGAATCAACCTAATGTTTATTATAATCAAATAAGTTCCTCTTCCTGTCGGAAGATGTGGGCGCCTGTTTTTTTCTCAATTTCCATTTTGTCATCACTCAAAACTATACCTTACCTAGCAGTGATAAAGTTCAGACCGGATATTTTTTTTAGGCTTTATTGTGGCAATGTGTTCCGATGAAGATCTTTTCGGCCAGTATTTATTTAGAATAGATTGTTTTATGCAGATGTTTTTATTAAAATTTGACTGATTCGTTCTTATAGATAGAGAAACCGACAGGTTATAAAAAGGTTATAAAAAATATGAGCTCACGGAGAACGTGCTTGTTTCATTTTAATTATTAGGAACTCAGTTAAAAGTCATACCTATAGATTACGAAATTTGCAAAAAAAGTTGTAGTCGAATTAGTTTTTTTTCTTTTTGCGGTCAACAGTAAAGTCTCAAATTTATGAGACGACGTTAAAGATACGTTTTATGTTCAAAAACCAATGCAACTGGCAATATCTAATTAACTGTCTAGTCATTTCTAAAATCTTGAGTAGAATCTAAAACTGCATCCGCCGTCCGCCGGTTCTCAGCATGACGCCGACACCATCTTTTGTATCACAGACCTTTATTTTTTTTCATCCCTCAAAATGTTGAAATTTCTCTACCTGCCATCATCCCTTATCTTTATCCCGACCTATATCACTTAAGCCGGCCAATTTGTTTTCAATCTTATCTTAGGGTGCTAGAGCTTCTTTTTCTTTGTTCATAAATTCACTTGTTTCTTTATACGCTGTGTTGTCAGCAACAACATCTTGACGACCATCCCTTAAATCTTAATACTTAAAGCGTCATAATTAGTCATTGCATTTGAATACTTCCTTCTTTCTATTAAAGTTGTCTTTGGCTTAACATTGTCGGTGTTTATAGCAATCATTTTGTGATTAGGGGCCCTAGAGATTTTGCTATGGCGTATACGAAAAATGTGCGTTTCCCGTAGTTTTGGAATTTATTAGAATTAGTGATCCTGCGGCGCCGGCCATAGTTTTAAAGATTTTAAACTTTAACAAAAGATGTTTAATGTAGTGCAGATGTTAGAGATCAGGTTTAAATTTATGTCTCTGCCTGACTGTAGTTTAAGTTTTAACTTGAGTTTGTTCTTAGAAATATCAGTGATTAAAGTAAGTAGGTCTTTATAAAACAATTTTATTAACAAAGGGTTTGTGTCGCGGCGATTATCATGAATCTTCTTAAGTCAAATAATTTCACACTGGAAAACAATACGTATGACTCTATTATCAGCTGATCAAAAACCTCAATTTAATTTTCTTAATCTAATCTGATCGTCCTCTTAGCGTTATTTCCGGGTGTGCCCGTAGCAATATCTAGGCGTAGTTTTCTTAATCTACTCGTACGCTTAAATATTATATTTAACTAGGGTTTATGGAAACCCATAGCGATTTCAGTTTTATTCACTATTGTAGCCGCAAAAATCATACTTTATATAAATCATAAAGGAACAAGTCATGGCAATTTCCTCCAACCGCCATAATTATTTCAAGTGACGCTATTTATATTGTAAAATTGAAAAGATCGATCCCGTGCCATATTTTATGGCTAAAATCTGTGCTATTCATGCCCATGCAAGCCACCTGAGCCACTACAAAGAAAAAACCTCCCCTTTTAGAGTAAAAAGAGAAGTTTTATTGACAAAAAAAAGTCTCCCACGATGTAGTAATGCAGTTTTTTAGGGTTCGGTTGGAAACGGAAACTTTGGTGGTAGTTATAGGATGATTTAGAGTTTATTTCATAGCCAAAGGAGGGCCAAAGTGTAAAGAAGTATAAATTATATTTGGGTAATATTATTTGTAAACGGGGGCTTTCCCCAACACCTCGTACTCGTAGCTCTCAAAATCTTAAATTTTAAAAGATTTTTTACTGAAACAATCAGTTTTTTTTCATTTGTATAAACAAGTTAGCCTAACTAACTAGATGCACATTGTCAGTGATGCTGATGATCCACATCCTCAGAAACAAATAGTGGATGCGTTTATTGTTGTCGACCAAATATAATTATATCTCGTTGGTGTTTCCACCTATTAATCAAATATAAAATCTTATCTAAGATGTTAACATGACCATTACAGGTGGATCGATAAAATTAAGTAACCAGTAGCAAAAACAAGACGGCCGTGTTTAATTTAAAGATTTACTGACATTTAAGTATGAAAAATTACAAAACGTACAAAAAGGCAGAAAATATTTTAAAGTAAGTACCAATACATATATGTTTATCATAAATACCTACAACACAACGAAATTAATTGATCATTTGTGAAGTAACTGCTGTATTTTAATGATAAATTATGTTCAAGTCACCTGGAGACAACTAAAAAGAGCCATTAAACATAAAAAAGGGTGTTTTTTACGACAAATGTTATAAAAAGCATTACGCCCCTCGTTGACACGGAACCCCAGCCCATCTTGTTTCTCCAGCATATCACCGATTGTCCGTCTCTCTTAGGGTTTGCAATCCGGATATCCGGATATCCGAAATATCCGGATATCCGCTGAATTTCGGATCCGGATCTTACAGGCTCTTGGAACCGGATCTTTCGGATATTACGGATCCTTAAAATACAACAATGAAAACCGAAAATACGGCTACAAAATGATGTTTTTACCGAGTCCACGCTGAAAACCGAATGGTAGATAACTCAATCTCTGTTTTTATTCGCCACTTCATCATCCCAGACCAGATTATTTTTGTTTTTAATTTATTAGTCACAAAAACTAATTAAACCTACATATTACAAACTAGTAAAAATGCCGCAGTTTCATGGCGAAAGTTGGCGTTGGTTTAAATGCACTAATTCACCGTAGGCAAAGACACAAAGTAATTATTATAAATCCAATGTTACCTATAGGTACTATTATAGCTACCTACTTGCGCCCGTATTCATAAACGTTCAACAAGCCTATTTTAACTATTTAAAATGGCGTTAAAATTCGTTTGTCCTTATCTGTCACTTTGACATTTGTGTTCGTAAGAAGTGGACAAAGCACATTTTATTTAGCAGCCATTTTAAGTTTTATGAATAAGGGGATTAGTTTAGTTAAATAAACCTATAGAAATAATTAAGAAGTATAGTTGACCCAGGAAGTAAAAAGTAAATGCAGCAACAATACCTACGTTTAATACTTGTAATATTTTTTTAATATTTTAGTATTATGATCTTGACCTGTAATATGATCATGTAATATAATAAGCATAGTACGCTATATTAATCCCCCGCCCGCCCGTTCGCCGTTTTTGCCATATCCAGACACAGTCTTGCCTAAAGGAATGCCCCCTGCTAGACAAACACCTTTTCCCTCGTCCGGATCACATTGTCAATTTCTCCTCCTAGGTTTGATACCTAGTTACAACCCTATTGAATTAACTCCGGTACATAGAGCTCATTGAAATATATGTACGAGCACCAGGTACGGAGTTAACTTGACCTGCTGGTCAATCACGTAACGCATTGTACGCACGTAAGGTAGATCTACATCTCAAATTTTATGTGGGAAAATGACAGTTCGATAGCTAACGCGCGTTTGGAACGTTACGTTGATTACCCGGTTGTTATTCAAGTGACAGCTTTCAGTGACGTAACTCTCACTTTGCCGGTTAGTTTGTAGTTGTAAATAAAAAGTTGTATAAAAAAAAGAAGTTTATACTCTATATGACCTCGGGAATGCGTACATATTTAAAAGATTTCAGGTATACGGTGGTGTAGCCGTTTTTTCTTGATTTAAACTTACAATTCCTACTTTATACCAAAAAAAACCTTGTGGATCCGTATTATCCGAAAGATCCGGATATCCGGATCTGTTGAATTGAAATATCCGAAATATCCGGATCCAAAATATTGGCGGATCTTGCAAACCCTAGTCTCTCTGCAGCATTATTGCTCCGATCAACATCATTGTCAGCCTCCATTGTGCGAATAAGAGATTTAAGCTTTCAGATTACCTTTTTGTCCAAATTTTATTTTTTAGCATTTTTACTAGCTCGGAAATCTATGAGATATTTGAAATCAGCAGCGAATTGTGTTCTTTTGTGTTAAGTTTTGTTTGATTTTTCTGTGCTACAATGGCATGTGTCATTTTTACTCAATACTACTTTTGTATTCTTATGAAGACGTATATAAAAATACTAAACTTTAAAGGTGGCCATCACTAATTAGGACATATATTGTTCTTTTATCTACTTCTGCCCAGCTAGCATGGTCGCTTTTCTGTCGGCCATATAGCATTCGTCCCTTGCTAGCAAGTAATGTGCAAGAAAAACGAATTAACATAAACACGATCACGCTAGTGAGACTAGCACCTTATTCTTTTTCTTTGTTTCTATAATGTGTAATACATACGATTACCTGTTTAAATCATCATTGAAATCATTATAACCTCGTCATCATCATAACAGCCGAAAGACGTCCACTGCTGGACGTAGGCCTCTCCTAGAGTGCCACTATGACCGGTACTGCGCCATCCGCATCCAGCGGACTCCCGCGACCGATCATCAGTCTCTCCAGACCCTCTCATCATTCACCTCCTTCTCCACAAATAGCTTAATCAAACTCAAAATTGACAAATGGTAGAATTTTATCATTGCCAAATGTAATTACTTTAATTGTGCCCTTAAATAACACCTCAATAATTTGGTAGCTCACAGTCGGTACTCGTTGGCCTTGGCGGTATGATTCACTTCTACTTAGTTTTTGCTTCCCATACATTATCAGCGGTTTCGGCCGTTTCTATGTTATTTAGAGAGATACAATCTATGCGTTTTAGATACGTAACTTCCTTAACAGGTTAGATTGAACTGAAGATCCGAATTGGGATGTTTTGTTGTATTAAAACGTGTCGTATTATGTTGGAAACTTAAAGGCAAAGAAACTTTGTGAAATTGTGAAGAATCATACTTCCCCTTTTTTACGGTTCCATACCCAAAGGGTAAAACGGGACCCTATTACTAAGACTCCGCTGTCTGTCTTTCTATCTGTCTGTCTGTCTGTCCGTCTGTGACCAGGCTGTTTCTCATGAACCGTGATAGTTACACAGTTGAAATATGATGTATTTCTGTTGCCGCTAAAACAACCTACTTATACTAAAATATAGAATAAAATAAATATTTAAGGGGCTCCCATACAACAAAGCAACAAACGTGATTTTTTGCCTATTTTAAGGATAATGGTACGGAAACGTTCGTGCGCGAGTCCGACTCGCACTTGGCCGGTTTTTTGATACTGTGTCTGTAGCCAAATAGAAAAAACAGAAGAGCAAATAAATGTTAGCTATTCTTGGTAGTGAATCAAGAAGATAACTCCGACTAAGGAAGTCTGTGAAGTTATAGCTTTGCAACTTCGTGACTTTGTATGTAGGTAGTGGGTAATCTCCGGAACTACTCATCCTATTACAAAAAATCTATCACCAACACATAGAATAAACCTTCAGGATATACGACAGGCTATATCTTATCCCGCGGGTTTAGAACACATCGCAATACGCCGTCGAAACCGCGCTTGCAGCTAGTGGAACATGTGGAAGTATAAAGGTGGTAGAAGCTATTCAGTGGTAACAGCGCCCGCGCATTAGGCCGCGCGTCGCTAATATACGCATGCGCTGCCTGCTATTAGGCAATGACCGTGACTTTCGTGTGGCCGCGAAACGAGTTTGTCTGTGCCTCTCGATTGGTGCTGCGCGTTCACAAATCGTGGATACACATTTCCGCTTTAGCAGAGCTGTACGGTTACCTTGGTTCTGCTCCGGATAGCCTCATTTCTAATGCGATCGCGCAAAGAAACTCCCAGCATAGCCCTCTCCATTGCCCTTCGAGTGACTTTGAGCCTTCTTATGAGGCCCATACTAAGCGACCACGTTCCCGTTCCATATGTCATCACTGGCAACACAAGCATCAGAACCAAGGTAACCGATATAGCCCTCCGAATCGCTAAACTTAAGTGGCAGTGAGCGGGGCACATTGCACGTAGAACCGAATGCAATGGCCGTTGGGGTGGAGAGGTTGGCGACCACGCAGCGGAAGGCGCGGCGTGGGTAGGCCCACAAGGTGGACTGATGACCAGGTAAAGGTCGCGCTGGATGCGCAGGACCGGTCATGTGGCAGTCAGCAGTGGACGTCTTTCGGCTGATATGATGATGATGATGCGAGCTGTACGAAGTAGCGAAGCGTAGTGCAAAAAAAAATTGGCTGTCTATAAAGTCGGTTTACGGACGATAATTTTACGTGCTAACGTCATACGGGACGTACGGGTAGGCACAAGGTGGACTGATGACCTGGTAAAGGTCGCGGGAGTCTGCTGGATGCGGGTGGCGCAGGACCAGTCACTTTGGCACTCTTTGGAGGAGGCCTATGTCCAGCAGTGGACGTCTTTCGGCTGATATGATGATGATCATGATGATGTTGCTTTTCAATTCACCCCTATCAACCAATCAATCAATTTTTGACGTGATAAATAAAAAAAAAAAAGCCCATTTATTCCATAACCAACTTAGCTAGTATAAAAAAAAGTATATAATATTCTGCTAATTAATAGGTTTGGACCCCTCTTGGGTAAAGGCCTCCTCCAGTTTATGCCATTTTTCCCTATCCTGCGCAGTTTGCTGCCAGTTTCTTACTATTTTTTGTATGTCGTCCGTCCACCGTGCATTTGGTCTGCCAAGTCTTCTCTTTCCTTTTGGTCTGGTCCATAGCGTAACGAGCTTTGTCCATTTTTCTACGTGCATTCTTGCCACATGCCCGGCTCACTTCCATTTAGATTTTAACGCATACTCTAAGGCCCCAATGCATTTTGTTTTTGACGTATGTTTTCATGTCGTATTTTTTTGAATAATTTTATATTTAATATATTTCTTACCATGGCTCTTTGACATGAAACGATTTTTTGTTTAGCCTTATATGTGTATTTCCAAGACTGGCTTCCGTATGTAAGTGCAGGAAGTAAACACGAATCTAGTATTTTTTTCTTTAGTTTCATCGGGATGCGATTTTTTAAGATTTCTTTCATTCCCCAGTACTTATTCCAAGTTGTTTTAACTCTTCGGCCTATTTCTTCTAAATTATTTGTCTGCTTAAATGAAAGTTGTTGGCCTAGGTACACAAACTCTTGTACTTTTTCAATTATTTTGTTTTCTATATATATGTCGGAGCTTTCTACGCTTGCTATATATAACCTTTGTTTTTTGCAAATTTATTTCTAAACCGATATTTCTACTGGCAATGTTTAGAGTGTCCAACATAAATTGTAGGCTTTTTAATTCCTCTGAAATAAGTATTATATCATCGGCAAAGCATAGATGTGTAAGGTTTCTATTCTGTACATTTATGCCTCTTCCCGACCAGTCTATATTTAGGTGTTTCAGGACGTTTTGTAAGACGGTTATAAATAGAGTTAGGTAGTTATAGGTTATTTTGACGTGATAACGTCTTATAACTGAACACGCACGCACGAAAAAGACTCATTGACCATGACTTATTGTCCCGTTCCGCGTGAGCCAAGCGTTCGGCTATATGACTTTATCACGTAAAATTATCGTCCGTAGACCGACTTTATTTTAATTTTAAACAAATATTCTTGTTCAATTCGTGTACCGCGCCGCTCTTAAACTTAAATCGCTCTATACGAGTTGCAGACATTACATTATATATAAAAATAAATATTTGGGGACAATCTTACACAAATCGACCTAGGCCCAAACTAAGCAAAGCTTGTACTATGGGTACTTAGACGACGATATACTTATACATACTTATCTATATAGATAAATAAATACTTAAATACATAGAAAACATCCATGACTCAGGAACAAATATTGATGCTCATCACACAAATAAATGCCCTTACCGGGATTCGAACCCGGGACCTCCGGCTTCGTAGGCAGGATCACTACCAACTAGGCTACAGAGACCGACTTTATTTTAATTTTAAACAAATATTGTTGTTCAATTCGTGTACCGTGTCACTCTTAAACTTAAATCGCTCTGTACGAGTTACAGACATTACATTATATATATTGTTAATGTAACACTTTGCCGTTGCTATTGGGTGTTATACAAGTTATACAACATCTCTTTGTACAAAAGGACGTAAGTGCATACGTTTCTAATTACACGTATGTTTTTGTATAACAAGGAACATACGTTGGCAGGTTTAGTCGTATGATTATGAGACAAAAACGAGTATGTAGATCGTTTTTAATCGAGTTTATAAAAAGGCAGTATTTTGGTGTAGCACGGTGGCATACAAGTAAACGCCTAACTCTTGAGACTACAGAGGAACCACAAGCGCGTTGCGAACCTTTATTGATATTAGGATTCGTTGTGTTCACAGCTCAAATGCAGGTCCCTCACTCTTATTAGGTCACAGAAGATATGTCACGCCAACTAGGTCTACATAAACCCGTGCCTCCGCAGGATTCTCGGTATTTACTGGCCGGAGAAGATAACCAACGCCAATCTCTGGGAACGCTGCAATGAGAGTCCGATCGACCAGCAGACCAAACGCCGCATATTCTCGGTATTTACTGGCCCGAGAAGATACTCAACGCTTATCTCTGGGAACGCTGCAATGAGAGTCCGATTGACCAGCAGACCAAACGCCGCAAATTCTCGGTATTTACGTGCCTGAGAAGATATCCAACGCCAATCTCTGAGAACGATGAGAGTCCAGCAGATCAAACGCCGCAAATGGAACTGGATTGGCCACACACTCCCAAGGGACCCTGACCATATACCGAGGCAAGCCTTGGACTGGAATCCCCAAGGCAGGCGTAAACGTGGTCGCCCTAAGGAGACCTGGCGGCCGACGACCATTGCAGAAGCGAAAGCCATAAAGAAGACCTGGAGTGAAATGAAGCGTTAAGCTCAAGACTGATCAGGTTGGCGACGCATTGTGGACGCCCTCTGCCCCAGCCCCGTATTCTGTAACTTGTTTTAAGCTCACCTCAACGCTCACTCACAATTATACCTTGACACCGCGATGCGTAGTAATTAAGCGTAGGTAGAGGTCTAGTTTCGTAACGGGTGACCGGCGGGTTGAGCCGCATTAACGCGTAGCGAATAACAGCCCAGGTGACTTAGGAACTTAAGTCAAGTCACTCTTAATACAGCGCAATCCTACGGAGTTCTTGGGACTTCGACCTTAAGCACCTCCAGGAACACAGCACTAGATACCTACAGAGCAAGTAGTTATGTAGTTGGAGTAGATGATTAAAATCCATACTAATATTATAAATACGAAAGTGTGTCTGTCTGTCTTTCTGTCTGTCTGTTACCTCTTCACGCTTAAACCACGGAACCGATTTAGATGAAATTTGGTAGAGAGAGTTTGAGTCCCGGAGAAGGACATAGGATAGTTTTTATCTCGGAAATTATCCCTTAAGGGGGTTGAAATGGGGAGTGAAAGTTTGTATGGAGCTACGATATAAACGAGAACGGACGGAGTCGCGGGCAGAAGCTAGTATTGTATAAATAGGCATATCTTAACTTAACCCCGACATTTGCAACTTCTACGCTGGTTTCCCTTTAGCTAGTTAAGTAAGTAGGTAAGTAAATAGTAGTTAAGTTTAGTAGTCGATAAGTGTTGTGACGTTTCTGCAGCTGACTGGACATAACAACTACCACTACTGGGATGAAAGGAAATGAGCTGAAGCTCCCACGCTGTGGGGCACCACCTGTGGGGGTTGAGGACTTCACATGCATATTTGAATTTCTTGGTATTTTATCTATTTCCAACCTACTTGAGACTTTTAAAAGGCTGAAATCGCGAATGTTTCTGTCGAACTATGATTTTTTTGACAGTAGAGATCTTAGTGACGACATCAGTAGACTTGAAATGCACGAAGAGGAACTGATTTGTGAAACTGACTATGTGAATAGTTCCCGGTATTTTGGAACATTTTCCACGGCGAAGTTCCTAAATGAAAAGCCTTAATTTCTCGTGAAATTTTCTCGACTTTTCTGACATTATTTCAACTTTTTTATGAACGTCGTGCAACTTCTAGATGTAGGGTGACAATCAGGAACAAAGACGGTTTTAAACGGTTTAGGTATCTGCAATCAACACACACAATTTCTAGTCATACAGTCTCCATCAAAAGTAACTACGCTATCGAAGACGTAAAAAGCTTTCCTTTCAATAAAGCTCTGCGCTTGAACACACACGAGAACTTGGATATGTTCAAGCGCAGAGGCATTAACACTAACTACAACCTGCGCAGTAATAGACGCCATAACAGACTGATCGCCGAATCGCACAGACTTGCCAAGTCAGAGCGATCCGCGTATTATCTGGCCCCCTCTATTTACAATCGCCTGCCAGACTCTGTAAGAGATGCAACTTCCATCGCAGCATTCAAGGTTAGGCTGAAAAAGTGGTTGACGCAGGAGTCATTCTATTCATATGAAGAATTCTTTAGTTTACCAATAATTATTTAAAGGTATAAAATTATAGTGCGACATATTGTATATTGTTCATCAATATTTGTATATTGTTAGATAATTTAAAAATAAAAGTTAAGACAATTGACATATAATAAGAAATACTGTAATTAATCATATATTAAAACACAACTGAAAGCCCCTGTATACATCTTTCTTTCTTTAAAGTCTTTTGACATCTTAGTTTGCGTAGCTACTTTTGATGCTGACTGTACAAGTTATAGGTCGCAAATATGCTTTATAAACGTATTTGGCTTCCGCCGAAATAAGGCTTATAAAAGCCTTATTACTAAGGATCTTTTGACCCTGCTCCTCACTTCTACTCTAGAATGTTGTATGTATGTATTACTTTACTGTCCTTCGTGTATAGAACACATCTTTAGTTTTGTGCCCTTTTGAAGCGTAGATTTCTCAGGGCCACATATGCACCTAGTAGAATATACGAAACCGAGCCGAATATTAGAAACATAGCAGTATCAGCGGGGTCTAAAATCTCGCAAGTCGCCACATTGTTGGCGATAAATCTTGTGTGCGAGTGTGCGTGCGCCGGCGCGGGCGGGCGCACCCCCGGAAGATGCGGCAGTCTTGATACTTGCAGGTATATCCTACTAAAAGTTTTCATGAAATGACACTTGTCTTTGGTAACCTTTTGACAGAGGTGGGGCAGCTGAACCGGGGAAGTAACACCGTCACCACCTTATAGCCATAAGAACGCCACTACTAGTTAGTACTGTAGGTATGCAGTGTTGTGTTCCGTGGTGAGTTACGTCGTCGTCAGAGCTCCCGAGGATGCGCTGTGTTGAGTGTGGGATCTGCATTTGTTTCTAGTCATCACAACACATCGAATCGTCAAATAAAGAAAGATCGGCAACGCGCTTATGATTCTTCTGGGGTCGCGAACCACCATTGGCTATTGTTACTAATATTCCGGTATTTATTGCTCTGTGATAGGTACTTGGAAACGTTGTGCAAACGGTGCCACTAGCATATTTTTGCAAAGTTTCGCTTGCGTTCTGTGTTATTCGCGGGCTGAGCAACTACCTATAGCTTAAGTGAAGGTATCACTAACTTGGAAAAAAGTAGTATTTGACAGTAATATGGTACAGTCGCCATCACATACATCGGTACACTATAGGTGTTCAAAAAAATCGGCACATGCACCCTAATGCCTTGAAAATAGAGGTGTGTTCCGATGTTTGTGAGCTGCTTGTTTGCTCCGATGTATGTGAAGGCGACTGTACCTAATTTATAAGGAAGATCATTATTATCTTCCTTAATTTCTTACTAAAAATTGTACTAATACTATTGTCAACAACACCCTCAAAACATCAAAGTCAAACTTTAACAAAACCTGCCGAGTATCAAGGCTCTGAATCCTAGAAATGCGTAGGCGCAGAGGGTCGCACAAAGCCGTCCATTTTTTCATCGCATCCACCAAACATTTTTTCTACCTGCGAACCCGAGTTTTTACCTGCCGCGTGCCTCGGCGCAGAATCTCGTAGGATTTAAGAAAAAGTCGAATCGCAAGTGAATATTGTTAGGGGTTGGTTTTTCTAGGATTTTTTTCGGGAATTTCACTTGCTGGTGAAAATTTTTTTGGCGTTTACCGTTGTTGCGGTCATGCGAATTGAATGCATCATAATAATTTTGAGTAAGTATGTAAGTCTGATGGTACTTAATCAATTGTTCGTGTGATAAAATGCAGCATCTTATTATACGAATAAAAAACAATATTCAAGTAAAGTCGCAATGTAAAATTAATTACCTCTTACGTATCTATTAGTTAAGGAGTATTAGTTGGAAAATACAGCAGTACCTATATTACTCATACATATATATATATTATTGCTGAATATATGTTTTCATAAAATTTTAAGACCAAAATCCTTGCAAAATTTCTCAGCAAGTCAAACACAGGAGCATTTATTTGTATTCCATAATATTATAATTTTCCATTAATTGAAGAATAAATTTGCTTATTTACCTACATTCTTTATTGTAAAACCGCAATAACGAACTCTAGTAGAATAAAATTAACAATATTTTATTTCAGTACGAAATCTCATTGTTAACAAAAAAAAAGTATTTCACAAAATTGGTATTACCTAGAAAACTCCAAAATTTCAATGTAAATTATTTACCTCTTTAAACATTTTTGCACTATAGAAATAAAACCTAAAAGCGAATTCCAAGTCCCCACCAGTCAACCATTAGAGCCAAACAATCATTTACTAATTAAGCTGAAATAAATCGTTTTGACATATGTAATTGGTTCCATGAGAGTATCTGATCTGACGGACTATAAAAATGGAATCTACGTACAGTCAGCTACCCAGAAACGCCACCTCTCCCGGCGTAGAAGTTAGTATATAAGGGGGTCACGTTTCTCTGCGGCTGACTGTACAACCATGTAAAATCCAATTCGAATACACCAATTGTTGCAATTATCGACAAGATCGCAGTTAAAATGCAATCAGTTTGTATATTTAGAAATGGCGAAGGAGTCTGTATTTTATACTGAGGTAGGCATAAAATCTCATGAACGAAAACTGCAAGTAAACCCATGAATGAGTAAACTGCTGCAGGTACAATTGACCCTCAATAATCAAAACCCAATCAAAACAAAAATAAACTAAATAAAAACCCCGAATGACTCCACATTCCCGTGGAGGCAAAAACTCCTAAGTTCCTAACGGGGTTCGTAGTAGCCGAAAATTCTTTTTTTAAGGGACTTAAAGAAGAACAAAAAGTGTACAATGTCTTACGTTTTTGCAAATACGACTTTTTCTCTTGGGCACGCGTTGCGTTTTTTGTTTACGCGTTGGGTTAGGCTTAGGTCATTGCTTTGATTTGCATTTTTCTAAAAATGGTTGAAGTTTTTGTGAACAATACGTGTTGTTATAATCACGTGTGGCGATGATACTTGTAATCTGTTGCTATGAAATTTCGTCAACTAAATTATTTGGTTTTCCAGGTACTAAAGTTGCGCTTGCTCAAACGCTTCTCCTCCCTATTACAGATTATGCTGACGTCTCCTATATTGATCTCTCTGAGGAACAACTTAACAAGCTTGAGTGTATGTAAAACTTGTGTATCATGTTCAAATTTGGGTTACGCAAATATGACCACTTATCCAGTTTCCGTTCTCAGCTCAAGTGGCTTCCTATACAGTCCGGACGTAACTCTCACTCTCTCGCCCTTCCTTTATGGAATTCTTTTTAAGCCTGCAACTCCTCGCTACCTCAAGGAGCGTTTTAAATTTCTTTATTCTGCAGAGTTGCTTCTCAGTTTTCCCTCATCTAGCTCTAAATTTTCATTTACTTTCCGAGCTTTTCGATTGTGGAATTCTTTGCCTATTGAAATTAAACGTGCTAAGTATCTTCCCATTTTTAAAACTAGACTAGATAAGTACTAGTATTTATCTCTTCCGTAGCTGTTAATTTCTACTTTGTGTGTGATGTTTGTCTGTAAATGCTACTGTGTTTTTGATATTTTAGTTATTGTAGATGTATGTAGGTTTATACACATATAAACCGTGTTTATTTTTTGATTTCCGTTAATTTCGACACGATGTTCGGTTCATTAACAGAAGCTACTTACCTGGTATGTTGCTTTTTGTTAAATTCGAAAAAAATTTTTTTTTTCATTTTTCATACAAACATAAGCAATATTACAGTGTGGGACACAGAACACAAAGTTAATTTTCACCTACGACAGCACTTGTCAACACATGGCTCAGTGGTAAATAGTTTGCTTATGGAGTGAGGGGTCCCAGGTTCAATGATGTACTATACTGACGAAAATTAAAACGTAAATAAAATAAAGGACCCTTCACACTGATTCGGTCATTAAATTGATTTATTTAATGTCTGAAAAATAGTAAGAGTTAAGACACTAGTTTCTTAGAGAAATTAGTTCCATTTAACCTGAGGATTCTTCCCTTAAAGTTAACGGAAATCAAAAAAAAACACGGTGTATTTTGTAAGTGTTATAGTCTTTGGTATAGTTAAATATTTAGGTTGTTTATATTCTGTTTTCTGTTTCACCTACTCTAATCATATGATTATTTTGCATCTTCTCCACCACCCTAAGGTTGTCTGTAAGAGATCATTGTTTATTTTTAATTTACTTCTGTTTTTCATGTTGTACTATTTCTGGTGTGCAATAAAGAATATTTGTATTTGTATAATGTTCTGTTTCCAAAAACAATACATATTGTTAAGTTCGTCTAAACGTATCTTGAAAATCAGGTTTACCATTTACAGAAACTTTAAATTAATTCATTGTTTTAAATAATTGATATTAGAATACAGTGTACTAGTAGATAAATTTACGTAATGCTTAAATTACCGTAATTATGGACTATCATAAATAATTACAAATGTGGGTCTTGCAGACTTAAATTTTTTAATACATTCATACATAGCTTGTAAATCACCGTTAAGTAGATATTTTGTAACTAGACGAATGTTGATAAGAATGTGCCACTAGCCTTTAAATAGACTTTATTTATTTTTAATTTCTGGACATAAATTTGTAAGTCGGTATAAATATAGATTGAAACTAAAAACACTGTTGGAGTATTGATTTACTGGTTTCTAAAATAAAATCCAACTAAGTATTACCTTAAAAAAAAAAACCTTTAAAAATCTTCATTTTGTTTAATGCACACTTGGCTTTACGCACATGCAGGAAAGAGCGCAATGCACACAAGAGGATTCTCATACGATTCAATAGGTCCCTACCTCAAAACGCGATTAAGAATTAGGTCCAAATTTAGGACATTCTCATGTCCTATTCAGCTACGAGAATTGCAAACATTTTCCACACACCAAAATGCGCAATAAACACATACATAATCTTAATTAAAGCATACCCGCATGTATAATTAACGTGAAATGTAAATTTTGACAGATGGCTCGCCATCTTGCGCCCAAAATGGCGGTTGCCTAGCAACGGTGCGTAGGCGCAGATATCCTTGAGGAAAGAAGGACTTAAATGACGTAAGTTTGTACTAGGAGACGCCATATTGGAAACTGTGCGTTTAAGAGAACAGGTGTTGCGAGATTTTTTTGATCTAAGGGGACGGCGATACGCTTGAGGATCGATGGGAAGATTTTGAAAGATTGTGTTTTTTTGTATAATGTTGAGGAAATATCTGGCATCACGGTTATGTGAAAAAGGTAATTTTAAGCAACCTTCTTTAAGCTGGTTTGATTCCAAAAGTATTTGTAAGTAGATTGTGTATTATAAGGTTATTATTTTCGCATTACATTACTCACTTAAAATAACGCCTGTATTCCAAAAAGGTGCACGCAGAGCAAATTAAATTTAAGTTTTAATGCCACTTCTAGCAATTGTAGTTTTAAAGATGAATAAAATGACAAGTTTAATAAAACCCGTCAAACTTAATATTATTTAATTTTCATATTTTTTAATTTTTTTTATACTACGACGGTGGCAAATAAGCAAAGCAAGTGGCCTGCCTGATGTTAAGCTGGTACCGTCGCCTATGGACACTTGTGACTCCAGAAGAATCACAAGCGCGTTGCCTACCCTTTATTCACTTGAGGATTTCATACGGAACCGGGACCACATTTTTAGTCGGCAGGGCCATCAACTAAGCCAAAGTAGTGTTCAATTTGGTGTAATAAAAAAAATAAAAAATAAAATAAAAATAAAAAGCATTTATTTCGGACAAAATAATCCATAGATGTTAGTATTACAATAAACTTAAATAACTATGTTAGTACCTAAACTTAAGTGCTGAGAGGTCCAGTGCCTGATTAGGGGCTTGTTTAAATAAGTGGCAGGTAATAATAATAACATTTCTATCGTTTGAAGTCTATATTTTATCCTCATACCTCAACCTCCCTATAACCTAAGAGATGGTTTGAAAAACAAAAATACCCAGTATTTGAAACCAACCCTAACTGTCTAAAATCGAACGCAATTACGCCATTAAAATTCAGTAATTCAAAATGACGAAGACCAAAATAGACAGTGATACATGTGCGTCTCAAGATCAAACGTTACATAATCACAATGCCTGATTAGTCTTACATAAATATACTATGTATACGACAGTAAAGATTGGTCCACATGTGCGGGACACTTGTCTGACATCCGTCCCTCAGTAATTCATTTATCGATCTGTCAACACTAGTGTGGACATGACTTAAGTGATTTTTAAAAAGTTAATTGATTATTGAATACGCAAGTAAAATTGCTGTTTAATTGTTTACGAAGCTCGCAACGTGCTTTTAGGAATTGTGGTTTGATTAGGTGGGTACGGAACATTTACAAGTTATTTGTTAGAAGCAAGGTTTTAAAACTACATAGAGGAACTGTTAAGATGATTAAACTAAACAAAATCAAAGTAATCCTAGTATGTATATCCTGTAATCTTTCCTAATAATATTATAAATGCGAAAAGAATAGCAAATGAATGTACTATTCATCAGCATATAAACCCCAGAGGTTTCCGCGGTGAACAAAAAGCATACCAAAATGTACTACTTACTTTAAATATACTGTGGACTGGTCAATAAATAAATAAAAAAGTTTGGATGTTTCTTAACCGGGTTGGAAAAAAATTGCACGAAGATAGTTTATAGCGTGGATTAAAATATAGGGTAGTTTATATTCCGGGTTTACGCAGACGAAGTCGCGGGTGGAAGCTAGTAATATCATAAATGCGAAAGTTTCGATGTTTGTTACTCAATCACGCTTAAGCGGCTCAACCGATTTGGATGAAATTTAGCACGAAGATAGTTTATAGCAAGGATTTAAATATAGGATAGTTTTTATCCCGGGTCCACGCAGACAAAGTCGCAGGCGGAAGCTACATAGTAACTAATATAATCTCAAATAAAAATCCTCTGTCACCAATGGGGAATGGATGAAAATTTTAGAAAAAAAGTGCCTGATTATTTTTTTGGTGATAGGAATAACCTTCCTTAGCACTAGAAAAAATTGCAGTCTTTTCAGCTGCGTCAATAATTTTTGAAAAATATAAACAGTGACCTACCACTAATCCAACCTTTGAAAGTGATTAAACAAAAATGAAATATAATAAAATAATAATAAAAATAAAATTTATTTATTTAACAAAAAACACACTTAAATTAAAAACGTTATATCCGTCAGACGCCAAACTAGGCTGAGCCTGTATCTTGGCCGCCTGCGAGTGCGATTAACACGAACTACTTAAAATATTACCATTTTGCAGTACAAAACTCTAATTTCTGTTTCATTAAAAGTATACATTGAGATAAGATTAACATTAACATTACAATTACAATTTAAAATTACTATTTGTGCATGGGCGTGTGTGTACGTGACTGCGTGTGTGTGTGTGTGTGTGTGTGTGTGTGTGTGTGTGTGTGTGTGTGTGTGTGTGTGTGTGTGTGTGTGTGTGTGTGTGTGTGTGTGTGTGTGTGTGTGTGTGTGTGTCTGTGTGTCTGTGTGTGTGTGGATGTGTGCGTGTGAGAGTTCCACTAGGCTACAACAGTATCGGTTTGGTTACCTTTGTTATAATAGGTTTTCAGTCAGAGAGTATGAAAGCGTCAGTAACCAGTTCTTCACTACACATGTCGCTTTAATCACGGGTGTCGTTTTAATGTTAAGATGATTGCAAATGTTATTGTAGATGTGGGGATGAGAAAATGCAGGACTTTTCCTGCCTAACGCTGAACTAAGTGGCGGCAGAGGTGCTTTGAATATACGCTTGCTCAAAATTTCCGTGTAGATTGGCGACTTCAGTAGGCATGTATGGGTCCGGGAAACTGCTTTCATGATGTAAAGCTGTCTCACTCGCAGCAGCTTACTTTCGCGGTAGAGCGTGTCAGTGGGGTACCGAAACGGTTTTTTCAGCATTACCTTTATAACCGCCCTCTGAGCACGCTCCACCTCGAGCATGAAGCACCTGGCAGCACTGCCCCAGACGGCCACTCCGTACTGAAGGATGGATTGGCATAGGGCATGATATACTAGGCGGAGAACATCAAGGTCAGCACAGTCACGAATTCGCTTCATCACGTAGATCAGCTTCCTAACTCTGGCGGCAAGCGCGGACAGGTGTTGCTTGAAGGAGAGATGTTGGTCAAAAAGAATACCTAAGTATTTTACGTAGTGGCGTCTTTCAATTTCTTGACAAGAGCAGTTGCTCACGGGCTTAAAAGATGAAGCAAAACTGTAGCACACACAGGAGTGGAATTTTATAGTTCTGTTTACAGGCGGGGATGAGGCTATCGTCTTTGAGAAGACTACGAAATTCGTCTTACCAATATTAAGTGTGAGTAGATTACTCTTCAGCCACGAGGCTACTCCGGCAAGCGCGCCCTCAGCCCGACAATATGTTTCCTCCCATGATTTCCCGCTTACAATTAGTACAGTATCGTCTGCGTAGCAGATCAGCTTGACATTAGGGATGTTAATGTTTAGAACATCATTTATATACAATGTAAAAAGAGTCGGACCGAGTACGCTCCCCTGGGGGACTCCAAAGCCTACTGGAAGCCGGTCACTTACGTGCTGACCAATTTTTACCATCTGGCTACGGTCGTTTAGGTAACTCTCAAACCAACCTAAAGCAATGCCTCGAATGCCCATGTATTCTAACTTCTTTAGTAGTATTGTCACCGAGACCGTGTCAAAAGCCTTGGCCAAGTCTAAAAATATACCAATACACTTGTTGCCACGGTCCAAGCAACCAGAAATCTGATTGGTCAGTAACAACGCCGCGTCCTCCGTCGACATCCCTGCTCTAAAGCCAAATTGATTGTCAGCAATAAGCTGGTATTTTTCAATGAAATGTACCAACCTAGTGCTTACAATTTTCTCTAGTATTTTTGAAAATATACACAGAAGAGAGATTGGTCTGAAATTGCTTGGAGAGTCCTTGGCACCGCTTTTGAAAATAGGGGACACAGAGGCAATTTTCCAACAATCCGGAAAACGGCCAGTTTCCATACTTAAATTACAAATGTACGTGAGCGGCTCCAGTATTATATCCTTAACTTCCTTTATCAGCAGAGGTTTCACATTGTCAGGACCAGGCGCACTGTGTGGCTTAAGTTGGGACAGTATCCCATCTACTTCATGTATGTCGGTGGGCCGCATAAAGAATGAATCATTAGTAGTTGTTAGGGGTTTGTATTTAGCCGCAAGTGTAGCTTGAGTCTCCGAATTTTTTTGAAGAATGCTATCTGCTAACTTTTTACCAACTGTTGAGAAATACTGATTACATTCATTAAGTGATTCCTGTTCAGTTTTACCTAGTCTGTGCAGAAGTTCCTCTGCATCATTTTTGCGAACCGGATTTTGACATATATCTTTGATGGTTTTCCAGAGCTTTTTGTTGTTATTACCACAGTCCTTTAATTGCTGATTTTGGTAATTGTTTTTTAGAGTGAAAAGTATATTGTCGCAAAGATTTCTGTATCTGGTATAGATAAGTCGGAGAATTTCATTGTTAGGGGATGATCTTACTTGCGCATGTAGTTTGTCTCTATACCTCATAGATCGCATTAGCCCAGGCGTTACCCACGGTTTAAGATTAAATTTAGCTCGACTTATTTTTACTGAAATAGTGTTGTTCTTTATTACACGAGTGACGAGATGACTAAAATTTTCAGCGGCAACTGCAGCATCGGTCGCGCTAGTGACTGGTGACCAGTCTGACGCTTTAAGTTCTTCTGCCACTTTTTGGTAGTCTATTTTATGTCTGTAACGATTAGTTTTTACCGACTGGTGACCTGAGAGACCCGCCACGACAATGTCATGGTCAGTAACAGAGCATGGACATACTGCACCAACTGAGGTATTATTATATTTTATAAAAATGTGATCGAGACAGGCTTTTTTTCGTGTTGGTTTTGAAATCGCAGGAAGTAATCCATGAGACGATAAAAGGCTTATGTATTCTGAGAGGCACTGTGCTGACTCACTCAGTAAATCTATATTAATGTCTCCTGCTACAATAATGTGGTGGTTAGGTTTTACTTGGTTTAAAGCAGTATCCAGAGAATCAAGAAACCTATTAACATTTGTAAACGACGGAGAACGATAAATACCAAATACTGTTATTTCATCCGATATAACTACAGATAGACAGTTGGCATCATCCAACGGAGGTTCAGCCGCAGCAACCTTGAGGCCCTCCTTACTTATTTTCACTCCGGAGCAGTTTCATATAAAAATTAGCAGATATAATGCTAGGACAAACCACTACATGGAAAACTTCAAATGAACCTACAAAATGAGGAATGTTTGAAAATTTTAGAAGTGCCTGACTTTTTTTTTGGTGATAGGAATAACCTTCATTAGCACCAGAAAAAATTTGCAGACTTTTCAGCTGCGTCAATTATTTTTGAAAAATATAAACTGTTTCCTCACTTACGTTTTTGGTTTAGGACGGCGAATGAGACACTTTCCTTGATCCGTCTCATATTACAAAAAATATTTTAAATATCTGATTGGCAATGACAAATATAGCCTGCAGCTGTCAAAATCATTGCCAGTGTTCTGTTTTTAAGATATTTTTTTGTAATATGAGACGGATCAAGGAAAGTGTCTTATTCGCCGTCCTAAACCAAAAACGTAAGTGAGGAAACAGTTAATATTTTTCAAAAATAATTGACGCAGCTGAAAAGTCTGTAATTTTTTTCTGGTGCTAATGAAGGTTATTCCTATCACCAAAAAAAAAGTCAGGCACTTCTAAAATTTTCAAACATTCCTCATTTTGTAGGTTCATTTGAAGTTTTCCATGTAGTGGTTTGTCCTAGCATTATATCTGCTAATTTTTATATGAAACTGCTCCGGAGTGAAAATATTTCATTTTTGTTTAATCACTTTCAAAGGTTGGATTAGTGGTAGGTACCATAACTAATAGATAATGTACCACCAAAAAACATATATTTGTAAAATAACTGAGACAAAGTTATTGACATTATTACCTTCCTACTGGGTGATATGGGCTTAGCGTGTAAGCGATTTGTCTATACTTACTGTAAACTTGCAGTATATTAGATATTGTGAATAAAATACAATAAAAATACAATGGGAGAGAGCAGACTAGATCAGATTCTTATACCGTCTTTTTCCATATACAATAATTATATTGCTTTATTACGTCATATCCTTGTTATGATATCGGATCGAAAATATAACAGTGGTAAGTCAACACTCGAAATTGGTGGGTGTTAGAATCGCATGAATTTAGTTTTATTTGTTTTCTACAAGACTTCAAAGCATCCAACTTTTTTATTAGAAAACAGTTTTTTTGTTTGTAAGATAAGGCTGCTGCTTGTTTTTTGCATGGATATGGAAAAAATGCACAAAACGCCTATAGTTATTTATTTAAACTGTATTTTACACGTACAGTAACAAGTTAGGTACGGTCAACCAATTTGATTCCTAGGCCACCGTATAACCCTGTCATTTTAACTGCTACATAGCAACGCAATAATCCTAGTAACCGGTATTGACATAGCATTCACAACGACAAGGTTCTATGATGGCCTAGGAATCAAATTGGTTGACTGTCGAGCGTGGACTATATATCCTATCCTATACTATTATAAATGTGAAAGTTTGGATGTTTGGATGTCTGGATGTTTGTTAGTCAATCACGCAAACGGCTGAACCGATTTGGACGAAATTTTGCACGAAGATAGTTTATAGCCTGGATTGAATTATAGGATAGTTTTTATCCCGGGTTTACGCAGACGAAGTCGCGGGTGGAAACTAGTACGTACATACATAACTAATTACATAAATATCTGTACACGCCTTTATGCCATTGACAGGAGAGTTCTGTACAAATATTAATGTCCTTATTTATGTCCGTACTCGTTCACGACTATGCATAAGGTGAACTTAATGCCATAAACATTCCCTTTTCTACCAGTCAACCTTTAGGTCAAACAAAGAATAATTTAATTATTATAACTACTTGAGAGTATTTAAGTTGGCCGAACTGCATCAAAATAGTCCATCCAAAAAGCAACTCTGCCATCCAATGTTCAAGATTCCAATTCCAATGACAGTTTAATAAAAAAGTCGCCCACATTCAATAATGCCAATGTCAAGTCTGATTCTATGAATGGGGAACTTGCATGAGATTTCAATTTCGAATAAATTGCACTCTATAGATGCGGATATACGTAGAGATATCATACAAAAGAAAAAAAAATGATTGTATTAATGTTATCTCACGTTTAAATGACGAAAAAAACTATGTTTATTTTTCGATAAAATAACACACCTGTGTAACAACACAGAACATTGAATTAGAAATGATATTTTGTATGACAAGTAAGTATAAAATTAAACGCAAATTTTGTGAAGATAATTGCAAATTAATGACCTACTCCATAGTAAACGCGCCGAGAATATATGTAGTGTCGTCATAGCATAAGCCCGTTTAATATACAGGATGACTGGTAATTCGACCTATTCCTTGAAAGGGGTTATACTAGAGCTAATTTGCAACAATTTATGTCCAGTCAACCAGGGGTCAAAAAACGATTTTTTTTAATTTTTCGAGTTTTTAGTTTGCAAGGAGATTTTTTTTCATATAAACTAAAAACTCGAATATCTCGGAAACCAGCGAGTTTCGACCCCTGGTTGACTGGACATAAATTGTTGCAAATTAGCTGTAGTATAACCCTTTGCAAGGAATAGGTCGAATTACCAGTCACCCTGTAGAGCGTTTTCGGGGGGTGCCGGCGCGTGCAGATTTCAAATGCATATAACATCAGAAAAATAAATCATAAGAAAGTTTGAATGCTACAGTTGTTATGCTGGATTATACTTTTGGTTATCGTAATAAATAAAATAAAGAGATGCAAGTTCCCTATTGTATACTACGTGAGTATATAAGTATTATCAACTTCACATAGGTATTAAGTCAATCTGTATTATCACGCCAATTTCCATGAATCCCACATTAACATACAAACCCATATCAAGAATTCTCAGATGATTTTCCCTCTGCAATGTTTTCTCTCACATGACTTTGAATGGACATGTAGTTAGTTAGTCATGAAGGTAGATTGTGCAAATGAATTATGTTAAGGCCTCCACACACCGGTCGCGGGCGCGACACACACCGCCGCGAGCCCGCGGGCTCGCGTTCGATGTGTGTTTGAAGTGTAGTTTCAATGTTTTACAACTTGCGCGGGCCCGCGCCCGACCCGCGCCCGCGACCGGTGTGTGGAGGCCTTAAGTATTAAGGGCGACGTAGGCTTAGAAAACGGATTTTTAAAAAGTCGTAGCGCTTGTTTGGATCATAATACGGCTGCGCTACATTTTATTAGCAATCCTGAGGCCATTCTCGACGGACTATAGCTATTCTAATCCCGAGTTTTTGACACTCGCTCGATATAAAAAAACCACGAACATAGGTCTAAAATAAACTTAAAAAATTCGTAACAAACTATGCACAAAAGCTAAACATATTAAAATTGGTTCTAAAAATCGGTAATATCATGTTTGAGGTCGATATTACTTTTTTATTTATTTAAACGCACAAAAAAATTTAATGAAAAAACGTGATATCCGCGCTTCCGATCACGCACTTCCATCTCGCTCACGCTTATGCTCAGTGAGAGGGAGAGAAGACCATAATTATGAGCCTAATACGTCGTCGCCTTAAACGAAAGCATTTCTTTACGGTACGGCTACGGTAGCCCAGTGGTTCAGGCATGCGGCTGTCAAGGGTTCGAATCCCGGCTCGTACCAATGAGTTTTTCGGAACTTATGTACGGAATATTTACCGTTAGCTTTTCGGTGAAGGAAAACATCGTGAGGAAACCGGTCTAATCCCAATAAGGTCTAGTTTTCCCTCTGGGTTGGAAGGTCAGATGGCAGTCGCTTTCGTAAAAACTAGTGCCTATGCCAAATCTTGGGATTAGGTGTCAAAAGCGGACCCCGAACTCCTTTAGGGGCACAACTGGGAATAATAACGCTAGGAGGATGATGATTCCTTTCCATGGAATGTGATTATTGATTTATTGACACTACTTACTCGTAACTTTATTATTAGCCTATATACGTCTCACTGTTAGATACATACGGGCGTAGCCAGGGGGGAGGTACCTCTCCACGAAATGTTCAAATTACCTTGACATTTGTGTCATTTTATGCATATTTTCGTAACAAAACATCTTCTCATGGATGAAAGGGAATAGGGTATAGACCCCGCACTCTTCTTGGGTTTAAAACATATCTGATTTATTTGAGTGTATATAAAAAGAGTGGAAGGGCAAGTTGGAAGGGGAAGACCTAGGCGAACTTTCTCCGATCAAATTGGAGAAATCTTACAAAAAGGCCAGGTCAAAAGTACCCTAAACCGACGAGCATGTATGAGAAATGTTATGAAAGTGAGTGAAGCGAAAGTGGTTTGTCAGGATCGTAGCAAATGGAGATCCGTGATCTCTGCCTACCCCTCTGGGAAAGAGGCGTGATTATATGTATGTATGTATTTATCTGTCAAATATCCAGTTCTTGAAAATGGATTCAATGAATCGATACTAATGGTATAAATGCGAAACTGTGTCTGTCTGTCTGTCTGTTACGTCTTCACACGCTTAAACCACCGAACCGATTTAGATGACATTTGGTATAGATAGTTCGAGTCCCGGGGAAGGACATAGGATAGTTTTCCCGGAAATCATCCACTAAGGGAGTGAAATGGGGGATGAAAGTTTGTATCGAGCTACAATATAAACAAGTTCTACGCGGACGGAGTCGCGGGCAGAAAATAGTTTGATATAAATCAATATATTCGGTATCTACAAACGTCGACAGGTGTAGCATAGTGGAACGAAACTGGCGGTCCTGTGTTTGAATCCCGGTAAGGGCAAATATTTGTGAGATGAGAATAAATAATTGTGTCAGAGTCTTGGATATATTCTTTGTGTTGATATTTACTGTTGATATATATTAAATATCTTCGTCTAGAACCTTATTTATTACCTTATTGGGCTAGTTCGATTTGTGTAAGATGTGTCTCCAGATATTTATTTATTCGGTACCTATTAACATTTCTCATTTATTTTCCCAATAGTATTTTTCCTTCTGTGAACGTGTCCATGTTTTATACACGCGTACCTACATCAGCAGAGTTTTTGTCCGATGATGTAATGTTGCCGAAACTTGAATTATTACTATTATGATTTAAATGCTAGCAGATTAACTTATGGAAATATTAGTTGGGCCGTCTATCACACCTCACACCTTTGGAAAAATAAGCCTGCTATGTCAAATAGACTTTGAGAACACTGCCTGTGACTAATGGATGAAGCGAGTGATCGCATAATTGTTCCGTTGAGACAATTTTAGTAAAGAATATTAAAAAACGAAACGGCCGAACCGGTGCATCCGAAAATTTCGAAAGTGAACAAAATAATCATAATTCTACCAAGAGTTCGACGGCCAGTTTTTAACGATTTTACAAGATAAGTGTTACATCACTACATATGTAGTATAAAACAAAGTCGCTTCCCGCTGTCTGTCTGTCACTATGTATACTTAGATCTTTAAAACTACGCAACGGATTTTGATGCGGTTTTAAAAAATAGATAGAGTGATTCAAGAGGGAGGTTTATATGAATATGCATGCATGCATGTATTATACATATAAATCCGTGCGAAGCCTGGGCGGGTCGCTTGTAATAAAAGCAAAATTTCCTTCAACGGAACAATTAACTGAATTGAAACGATCATGAGCCATGTTTAGAATCATACTAATAATTATATGGTTACATGATAATTGTCACTACGTACCCGTACATGTTACGAACCCTTCAAAAGTTTAAATTAATTAATTTGCACACATTGCCCTGAGCTGACCTGAACCAGCGACTTTTTGAACTTAGAGGAATTCTTTAGAATGAGTGACTTTGGAATTGTGTCGGTGTACCCGCGCTGGTGGTCTGTGTTTGGCGGCAGTGACTTCGTGTTAAACCGGACACATACTTAATTACTTATCTTTAGTCTGACGTGTCGTGGCGTGACGTAAGATAACGATATCGGTTTCATACATCTAGCACGTTCTGATTCACACACGTCTGATGCGCTGTGACGTACGGCTCCTTTCGTGTCAGCGTCAGAACGCATCAGAGAGCATCACGTCAGATAAGTATGAAACCGGCTTTACACGACGGTGTGAGAGGAGGTCGTAGGATGATGTTGACAGGCACTTGGCTAGTAGGTATTATTAGGATTCCGAGGAGCGTGAGGTCAAGTTCGAGCTGGGCTCAACCATACTTGCCGATACGGTAACCACGATAACATATATACCTACGAGGACTATACAATACAAATATTCTTTTTCTATTCAGAAAAGAGTCATTGTTAACCTCAAATAAGGGATCAAACTTGTAATTTTCTTCTCTTATATCCTTTTTAATTTAAATTTTGTCATAGAAGGGTGCCCAAAGCAGTACGAGTATGCCACTCTGTAGCAAAATTACCTCCGTCTTGGTAAACAGTTGAATGCCTCGTTACGGTCAAGATTCTACTTTGGAATCTATTGTAGAATCTTTCGTTTCACCCAGGATTACTCCCTTGAGACAAACTACTATTACTGTTGACCAAAAAAAACAACCGATTGGGACCTTATGCTATAGACACGACAGTAGACAAAAGAACTTTTGTGTTGGGTCAAGCTGCCTCGTGGGAAAATAGCTGCTCTAAGTTGACAGACATTCAGATGTACATTTAGAAGTGCTATATTACAATGAATTAAACGCCGCAAGTGGACTTGGATCGGTCACACTCTAAGAAGAGCTCCCAACTACATCCCAAGGCAAGTCCTGGAATGGACACAACAAGGGAAGAGGAAACGTGGCCGGCCGAAACACACCTGGAAACGTTCAAAGGCAGCGGAACTGAAGGCAATCTTGCTGACGTGGTCCGAGGCGACAGTTTTGTGAGACCCAGTTAGTTATTAAGTTTATATACTATGTTTATTAAATAAATAAATAATAAAGTAAACAAGCGCGTAGCCCACGACAGAACGCGATGGCGAAGCACTGTGGAAGCCATCTGCCCCATCTAGGGCCCATAGTACATTGAGTCAAGTAAGTCATATTACAATTAATCTCTATACCCATTCATCCCGTTTGATTACCTACCAGTGATACACCGCGTGCGACACGCTCTTTTTAACGGACTTGAAATGAGGGGGTTCTCAAATCGACTGTTTTTTTTTGTGTGTTTGTTACGCGATAACTTGGTAATTTATGAACCGATTTGAAAAACTATTTCTTTGTTTTAAAGCATATACTTCCAGATTGGTCCAGTTGTCATCAAAATCCAGTTCTGATGAAGGGGTCCTGGAGAAATCGAGGGAACTCTCTTGAAACTTGAAGCAATTTGGCTACTGATTTGAACTTATTTTTAGCAATCTCCGTTGCCTAAGTACCATTACTTAAGACGAGACCTAAATGTGTGTATAAATTGATTTCAAGCCTCAGTTTAAGGACCATTAAGGCACAATATAAAAGAGCACCGCAAGTAGGTATAAAAAATGGTAAGTATTGTTGTTTTTTGTTATTTTTTGTATGTATTCTAATGATTGTGTCTCTTTTAATGCAGCAAAAAGCCGTCGAATTGTCACTCGACTCTATTTGAAGGTGAAAAAGGGTTAATTATTTTGAAACAAAGATAATTACTCATTTAAAACAATAGTCAGCTACGTACTATGTACAGTGAGGCTCATAAGTTGCTGAACACCTAAGTATAGGTACAGGTCGATTCACGAAAGCTGGCATGAATGGATTGAACGAAAGTAATGTCACTTGTCACTGTGAGTGGCAGTGTGAGTGACGTTCTTATACAGGAGCCTCCTAATATTTTGTAAACCAATACCTAATACGTTTTCGTTATTCAAGAAAAAATAAATTCCTTTGTAAATAAAACGCATATTTATTTTTAAGACTTATTTTCAATGAATGGCTTGTTCGAATTGTAAAAAATCTAAAAAAAGAACAGACCAAGGAGTCCGTCGTCAGCAGAGTTTTTAATTTATGTATATCCTGTTTTCACACTGACGCCGCAATCTACAAAATGACGGCGAAAAGATTCGAAATTCTTACGAAATTTAACTGTTGTTTTCGCGTTTCACGGCATCGTCATTGTACATGAAACATGGTTATAATTATATATTTATTTATTTATATAATGCAAATTCTCTGAAACACAATTATCATAATCACTTTTTGCATCAATCTGTATTTAATAATTATCTGTTATCGACATTGTCATTCACTCGTTCAATTCATTCGTGCCAGCTTTTCGTGAATAGCCCCGTAGCATGGATGGCCTTATCACGCGATAAGTGACAAGATAGACTATCCGTCCCTGGCTGACACCGTTCGATAGAACGAGACGACGCGCCTATCCTGTCACTTATAGCGTGATAACGCCATCCATGCTACGGGGCCTGCTGTACCTTGTCGTTATCACTCGTTTGACAACTTCATATGGCAGTTTAACATGACGTTTAATGCCACACGGTACAAAGGTGTTAAGCCTGTTTTGAGGCTGACAGTAAAACATTTTTAAATATAGATAGAAATATTTGTACGTCATACCTGAGGGCCTACCGCGAAAGGCATTCGAAGTTTCCCCTCTCTGTCATACTTACGA
This sequence comes from Epinotia brunnichana, assembly GCA_963854355.1. NCBI lineage: Eukaryota > Metazoa > Arthropoda > Insecta > Lepidoptera > Tortricidae > Epinotia > Epinotia brunnichana. The sequence continues at coordinate 18,510,075 of OY977959.1, forward strand.
GTAGCAATTGCACATTGCGGAAAATCCCACTTCCTGGCCAGGGAGAGACGTAAAACTTTGTACTCACCACGGGCGGTAATAAAGAAAGCCTCATATTTATCATAGCTCGCATAATTATCGCGCTTGCCTGCGATCTGATTCTTTGTTTTACCGCCCTAGGTAAGTTAATGCATTTTCAATTCATGTTAGGATTTATATATGTAGACCGGGCGTTTAAAATCAAATCGTCTGGATACGTAAGTAGGGTTATGGCGAAGATTGTCTTTCGAATATCCCCCGTCTTTATCACTCAAACACAAGTATGATAGAGATGGATTTAAGTATTAGAGCTGAACTTGGCTATACCATAATTCTATAACGCCCGCGCGGTGTCCAACTTTCGGACATCCAAATCGGACAGTGTGTAAGCGCTCTAACACAAATCATGGCCCTAGCAACGAACGGCTTAATTTGTAATAATAATCAATTTAATGATTAAGTACCTGCTTATTACCCTTAATTCAAAAAGGTCGTATGTTCAGAGCTAAGCCACGCCAGTTACGACTTTTGAAAAGAGTAGTGAGTAGTATTACGGAGGCGTCAATCATTTGGTGCGCAAAAACTGGTGGTCATAATCATAAAACATGTGAAGTCATGTACTTAATGTACAATTTGATTTGTTAATCGTAAGTAGCAAAAATTCGCTTGTTTAGGTAGTTATTTTTCAACACAGTAATAGGTATAAATAAGTTTCTGTCAAAAATTTCATTTCTGGTACAAGCTTTTAGTTCCGACTGTACTTCTCTGTATACCACCATCTAATACTCATTGAGACGATTCTAACGAGCACAAACTCAACGGGGTTACGTCAGTTAAATACTGAATTCCCATGGCCACCTTCTGTCTCCATCATCCGATCAGCTCGATGGTACCATGATATTAAAATGTCATCCAAACTATACTAATACCCAAAATTTCAGCTCAATCGGATAACGGCAAGTGACTGAAAAATTGATTTAAAAATTTGACGGACAACTTACATACTTACATACGAACAGATCTAGTTAATATATGTATATAATAAAGCTTATAAAAAGAGGTAGATATGTTGTCTATACAAAATTCCCTGTTTAAATGGCCAGGCACATCTGACAGCTGAGACATGTTTACTTTTCCATTGACTACGCGAAACTGAGGCAAGTTGGTGCAATTGACTCAATTTTAGTGTGCCATTAGTGGAGCGCCTCTCCACCCTTTTTTACCCAACTACCGAGGGAGAGGATGGTTATGTTTTTCGAGCGTATATGTATGTATGTATGTGTGTATGCCTTATTCTTTGACACGCCCTGCAGCCTAAACCGTTTGACGGATTTCGACATAATGAGGTGTCGTTGGATTCCTCATAATCGTGGGAGTGACATAGGCTATAATATTTGCAAAAAAGCAGTTAGGTTTTTCGAAAAATCTTTTGATTTCACTTGTTATATTACATCATTGTTGAATGATGATACAGTTGCTATATAACTCGGAATCTATTATCAGTCGACAGGTTTTCTTTTCCAAAGACTTAGATCTGTTTTTACGAGATTTTAATTAAGTAACTTGTTTATATTGAGTAGCTGCCCGCCTTCGCTCGCCCATTGCAAAGAGCGCAAACAAACCCGCGGGATAAAATATAGCTTAATATGTCCATCCGGAATGTCCGTTCTATATTCAGGTGAATTATTGAAATCGGTCCAGTGGTTCCGGAGATAACCCGTTACATACAAACGTACAAAGCTCATATATAAGTGGTTAAGAATTGAAATTGTATTATTGTCTACCGCCTTTAGTCTTCACCGTTAGGTAGACTGTGCTTTTAACTCCCTAGTATAAAACCCCTAATCCTAATCCTTTAGGAGATTTATTCCTGTCCAATCCCTTAATCCGATCAACTATTATATAATATATTATTTTCTATTTTAACTGCGTTAATTGTCCCTTCTCGTGTTTAACTAAGTTTTTATTTGTTATTATTTTTTTGTTTTTTGTTAGTATCCACCGTGAACTCACTCGACGGTTCTATCGGAAGACCAGCGCTGGCAGCAATGCCAGCATTATGCCGAGATAGAACCGTTTCGTGGCAAACGCTGTGTGTGTTGTTTGTCTCGAATAAATGTTTCTTTATTTCTATTAATTATTTTTACATTTCACTTCTGTGTCATTCCCTGCATCAGAGTGAGTTGTGCCCACTGTCGACGGCGTGGATGTTATTTGTCACTACCGTAGATGCAATTATAAAACGCTACTGTAATGATGAATTTATTTAGTACCAACTCCGTCCGCGTGGAACTCGTTTATATCGAAGCTCCATACAAACTTTCACCCCCCATCGCACCCCCTTAGGGAATTATTTCCGGTATAAAAACTATCTTATATCCTTCTCTTCATTTTATCCATTACCAAATTTCCTCTAGATCGGTTAGCATTTCAACACGCTTTCGCATTTATAATATTAGTATGGATCTTACATATTTAAGTAATAAATTAGCGGTGTTTAAAAAAAGGGTAAAATTCTAAATAAAGCGTAAAATAACACACTGCTGTTGCCCCTGTATCTACTAATATTGAACCGGTGGACAGATTTAGATGAAATTGACGACCGCTTTAGCCTAGTTGGTAGTGACCCTGCCTACGAAGCAAGAGGTCCTGGGTTCGAATCCCGGTAAGGGCATTTATTTGTGTGACCAGCACGAATATTTGTTCCTGAGTCATGGATGTTTTCTATGTATTTAAGTATTTATTTCTCTATGTAAGTATGTTTATCGTCGCCTAGTACCCATAGTACAAGCTTTGCTTAGTTTGGGACTAGGTTGATTTGTGTAAGATTGTCCGCAAATATTTATTTTTATTTTATTTTATTTATTTGGTATAGGTAGGTAATATAATATATGTATCGTACTTAATACTTATTATGGAATTGTGGGCTGATGAAGTCGTAGGCAAAAGCAAAAAGTGACTTGTTAAATCTTTTTTTAAGAAATGTCGCCAAAGAAGATAAAAAGAAACATAGCAAACATTTCCCATCGCATTGACGACTATTTAGAAATCTGTTACATTATTTATATACCACGGACGTGGCGAACTGGTCATCATAACCTATGGACGTTTGCGGTAACAAAAGTCGCACGTTGCAGGCCATTTATAGATTCAAGTGTTCATTAGATTGAAATATCCGAATTCAAACACTAATTCGCCGATTCAAAGTTCGCTTCCTCAATGGTCAATTTAGGCATTAACTAAGATCTTATTAGAAAATTTTTACTTTTCAATTTTTCCCCGAAAAGCGTTAAGAGGGGGTTCAAAGTTTGTATGCAGACTTGCAGAGCAAGAAAATTTTAAAGTATGAGAATTGTAACTTCGATCTTAGTCTGTTTGTTAAAAGACTACAAAACTCATTTCAGCGTTTTTTGAAATTCATCCCCTAAAAGAGATTATAAGGGTGTTCAAAGTTTGTATGGAGAGCAAGACATTTTTAAAGTAAGGGATTTGTAACTTCGGTTTTAGACTGTTTTCTAAAAGACTACAAAGCTAATTTCAATGTTTTTAAAAATTCATTCCTCAAACAAACATTTAGACGATAACATGTTCTACGCGGACGAAGTCGCGGGCAACAGCTAGTTCTAAATAAAGCGTAAAATAACACACTGCTGTTGCCCCTGTATCTACTAATATTGAACCGGAGGACAGATTTAGATGAAATTTGGTATAGGTAGGTAATATAATATAAAAATCGTACTTAATACTTATTATGGAATTGTGGGCTGATGAAGTCGTAGGCAAAAGCAAAAAGTGACTTGTTAAATCTTTTTTTAAGAAATGTCACCAAAGAAGATAAAAAGAAACATAGCAAACATTTCCCATCGCATTGACGACTATTTAGAAATCTGTCACATTATTTATATACCACGGACGTGGCGAACTGGTCATCATAACCTATGGACATTTGCGGTAACAAAAGACGCACGTTGCGGGCCATTTATAGATTCAAGTGTTCATTAGATTGAAATATCCGAATTCAAACACTAATTCGCCGATTCAAAGTTCGCTTCCTCAATGGTCAATTTAGGCATTAACTAAGATCTTACAAGTATAAATTAGCAAAGTGCGGGTGGCCTTGAGCTTAGATGAGCACAATCCATCCATCTTGTCACGACCTCTGAATAAGTTAGCTAAAATATATGTTATGCTGCATCCACACTGGGGCGAGACCAATGACGCCGCGCCGCGACACGATGCGATTAGAAAAACATTTATTTGAGATAACTATTTCCATATTTTTTTTGTAACTAAGTCACGTCTATCCCGTCGGTTTTGTTACTAAACGCATGCAATTGACATTGACTGTCGGTTTTGTTACAAGGTATGTCCGTTTAAGGAACATATGAATATGCCCAACATTGCCTTAAAATACTATGTTAGACATGCGAAATAAATAAAAATTATAAAACTAACTGCCAGCTGACAGGGCTCCTCGCGCGCTTCATTTATCCCTATGATTCAAGAAGCGCGCCATGAACCAGGTCAAAATATACCCTCCTTTTTTAACCGACTTCAAAAAAGGAGGTTTTCAATTCGTGTCTGTATTGATTTTTTTACTTTAAAAACTAAGTTTTAACCGACTACAGCCAAATTGCTTCAAGTTTGCCTATAAAATTTAAAGAGTTCCCTCGATTTCTCCAGGATTCCATCATCAGAACAGAATTTTGGTGATAACGGGACCAATCTGGAAGTATATGCTTTTCTTCTTCTTCTTGTTGTGCCATATCCTCAGCGGATGTCAGCGATATGCTTTTAAACAAAGAAAAAAAATTCAAATCGGTTCATAAATTACCGAGTTATTGCGTAACAAACACACACAAAAAACAAACTAATTAGGAGAGTGCGAGAGAGAGGGATTAGTGCGTCGTGTGACCCGCGACTTGGCTATTGTGCTGGTCCATTCGTGCTCGAAGAGCTACCAAGTTACCGCTTCGCTTACCGCGATATATTTCGTCAACTTCCTTGACTCTGAGGGGTAATCACGTAACGTTCCGAACGCGCGTCGGTACAATTTAACTGTCAATTTTCCATATAAAAAGTGACATTTAGACCTACCCGACGTTCGTACAATGCGTTACGTGATCGACCTACTTGTATACGTATTATGCTCCCATACTCAAATTGAGTTTCATTGTTCCAGCACTGCTGGGCAGTTCGATTTTTTGACAAGACGAAAGAAGAAAACTTTTACTACCTAGTAATTTGTGTGCGTGAAATGTAACGAAAATTGTTTTATTCCCACAGATAATGTCGTGCGTAGCACTGCTAATCAGGTAAATTTGTTGAGTAATGATAGTTTTTTTTACAGTTAATTGATGTGCTAGAAATGTTACGACAATAGTTTTATCCCCGCAGACTACACGTTGCATCTTTCGAGACGCTCACAGTGTGCAAGTGTAGACACAGCTTTAGCGTTTGTTTCCAAACAAGTATTATCTCAGCTTGACGTAATATATATAACTACAATATATATGTATAGTATATAATTGGCTGTATTTAATACTGGCATTCTTGGTTATTTTTAGGATAGGAACCGAACCAGTACAATTAATTTGAATATTTGAGAGAAAAACTGAATTGGAAACTTTGTTTTGCGAACAGGACAGATACTTTTACTAGCACGTTAGTAAGTATTAAGTACTTTACAGAGAAATAAAAAGATTTTCCAAAAATTCTTGAATTCAATTTAATGAACATAAAATGGGAGTAGGAGATAAAACGCAGGAGACTGGACATTAAACAAAAACAAATCAGAAAAGAGTATACAGTACAATTTTTCATCGACGTATGGGCCTGGCCACATGTCTGCGAATCTCGAACTTCGTATATCTCCGTTTCGGTCGCTTGAGTACCATTTCATTTCATTTTTTCATTTCATTTCATTTATTAGCCATAAATTGTATGTTACATAGGATGGTACATTAATAAAGTTTGTTAATTTGTTTCAATACAATTTTACCACTTTGGGTGTAGCAATAATAACAAGTATTACCATAAACCATAAGTGCGATAGACACGGAGATATACGAAGTTCGAGATTCGAAGTTCGTGGTTATAGCTCTGCGGCGCTACCACGAACTTCGTATATCTCCGTTTCGGTCGCTAGAGTACCATAAACCATAAGTGCGCTAGACACGGAGATATACGAAGTTCGAGATTCGAAGTTCGTGGTTATAGCTCTGCGGCGCTACCACAAACTTCGTATATCTCCGTTTCGGTCGCTTGAGTACCATAAACCATAAGTGCGATAGACACGGAGATATACGAAGTTCGAGGTTCGAAGTTCGTGGTTATAGCTCTGCGGCGTTACCACGAACTTCGTATATCTCCGTTTCGGTCGCTTGAGTACCATAAACCATAAGTGCGATAGACACGGAGATATACGAAGTCCGAGATTCGAAGTTCGTGGTTATACCTCTCTATAACCACGAACTTCGAATCTTGAACTTCGTATACGTCAGTGTGCCGAATACATAAATTTACATTATTACTTAAAGCTATACCTACTTATGTTATAAAATGGAAAATTCTGTGAGATTTTAGCGTTGTAAGTTTAGGTATAGGTAGAGGGTATGCTATGTAACCACTTATCCGATTTCAAAAATCACCTGTTTATCTTTACTGACTTTTTGATTGGTCATACACTATATTTAATCCCGCGGGGTTGCTTGCGTCGTTTACAACACGCGGGGGAACCCAGCTAGTCGCTATGTTTTTTTTTTATACAACGACGGTGGCAAACAAGTTTACGGCCTGCCTGATGTTAAGCTGGTACCGTAGTCTATGGACACTTGTGACTCCAGAAGAATCACAAGCGCGTTGTCGACCCTTTATTCACTTGAGGATTCGCTGTGTTGGCAGATAGATACATGCAGGTCCCTCACTCCCAACATAGCGCATGTAAACAAGAAGCAAAAGTAAAACTGTGTAGGTTTAACATCGACAAACTTTAAACCACTACAGGTTAACATAAAACGACAAAAAACGGAATAAATTAAAAGGTCAACCCATCAAATGACATAATAAGGCAATAAACAGTTAGTTGACTCACGGATTTGAATAAAAATTGTCTCAAAACCAGTTAAAGGACAAATAAAACACAATGACCCAGATTTCTTTTAACAAAAAACTATTATAAAAACAAACAGCGGATCTAGCAAAAACAGTGTTTTTTAGTGTGTACGCGCATAAAAACGGGATGGTTGAAAGAGGCCGCAGGATTGTTTTTGCTTTAGGTTATGTGGATGATAACGAAAGTTGGCTTTTTGCGGTTATTGTTGCAAAAACTGCGGTGAAAGTAATTAATGCTGATATGACACGGTATGGGTATCACGAGGAAGCATTGATATCAGTTGCTTAATAGATGTCGGCAATTCGTGTTTGTGTATAGATGCTTCAGTTCCTTGAGCTATGGAGAAAGTTATGCTTGGCAGTTTTTTCAGGCATGTCGGCAAGTTTTTAGCAGCCAAGGCCCACATAGTGGCTAACGAAATTGACGAACTTGTTAGTGATTTGTGACGTTAACAGGCAAAAGGTACCTGTACACACACAATTGTTGCCGACCGCTGATGTATTAAGAATAACCTGATCCGCCAAAGAAACAAAGTGGCTGACATAGCTTTCAAACTTAGCAGCTAGCATAACTTGCTGCTAAGTGACGTTTTGCGCGAGTCAGCGACTTCGGTTTCACTCGCACTCCGCAGTAATCTGCAGAATCACCTCTTTCCAATGCAAATAATCTGCATTGGAAAGAGGAGCGTAGATTTATGGTATCGCGCGCGAGTTAGCGACTGCTGTTGCACTCGCACTCTGCAGTAATCTGCAGAATGATGCTGCAGAGAGAAGAAATAGATGAGAATCTGCATTGGAAAGAGGAGCGTAGATTTATGGTATCGCGCGCGAGTTAGCGACTGCTGTTTCACTCGCACTCTGCAGTAATCTGCAGAATGATGCTGCAGAGAGAAGAAATAGAAGAGAATCTGCATTGGAAAGAGGAGCGTAGATTTATGGTATCGCGCGCGAGTTAGCGACTGCTGTTTCACTCGCACTCTGCAGTGATCTGCAGAATGATGCTGCAGAGAGAAGAAATAGATGAGAATCTGCATTGGAAAGAGGAGCGTAGATTTATGGTATCGCGCGCGAGTTAGCGACTGCTGTTTCACTCGCACTCTGCAGTGATCTGCAGAATGATGCTGCAGAGAGAAGAAATAGATGAGAATCTGCATTGGAAAGAGGAGCGTAGATTTATGGTATCGCGCGCGAGTTAGCGACTGCTGTTTCACTCGCACTCTGCAGTGATCTGCAGAATGATGCTGCAGAGAGAAGAAATAGATGAGAATCTGCATTGGAAAGAGGAGCGTAGATTTATGGTATCGCGCGCGAGTTAGCGACTGCTGTTTCACTCGCACTCTGCAGTGATCTGCAGAATGATGCTGCAGAGAGAAGAAATAGATGAGAATCTGCATTGGAAAGAGGAGCGTAGATTTATGGTATCGCGCGCGAGTTAGCGACTGCTGTTTCACTCGCACTCTGCAGTGATCTGCAGAATGATGCTGCAGAGAGAAGAAATAGATGAGAATCTGCATTGGAAAGAGGAGCGTAGATTTATGGTATCGCGCGCGAGTTAGCGACTGCTGTTTCACTCGCACTCTGCAGTGATCTGCAGAATGATGCTGCAGAGAGAAGAAATAGATGAGAATCTGCATTGGAAAGAGGAGCGTAGATTTATGGTATCGCGCGCGAGTTAGCGACTGCTGTTTCACTCGCACTCTGCAGTGATCTGCAGAATGATGCTGCAGAGAGAAGAAATAGATGAGAATCTGCATTGGAAAGAGGAGCGTAGATTTATGGTATCGCGCGCGAGTTAGCGACTGCTGTTTCACTCGCACTCTGCAGTGATCTGCAGAATGATGCTGCAGAGAGAAGAAATAGATGAGAATCTGCATTGGAAAGAGGAGCGTAGATTTATGGTATCGCGCGCGAGTTAGCGACTGCTGTTTCACTCGCACTCTGCAGTGATCTGCAGAATGATGCTGCAGAGAGAAGAAATAGATGAGAATCTGCATTGGAAAGAGGAGCGTAGATTTATGGTATCGCGCGCGAGTTAGCGACTGCTGTTTCACTCGCACTCTGCAGTGATCTGCAGAATGATGCTGCAGAGAGAAGAAATAGATGAGAATCTGCATTGGAAAGAGGAGCGTAGATTTATGGTATCGCGCGCGAGTTAGCGACTGCTGTTTCACTCGCACTCTGCAGTGATCTGCAGAATGATGCTGCAGAGAGAAGAAATAGATGAGAATCTGCATTGGAAAGAGGAGCGTAGATTTATGGTATCGCGCGCGAGTTAGCGACTGCTGTTTCACTCGCACTCTGCAGTGATCTGCAGAATGATGCTGCAGAGAGAAGAAATAGATGAGAATCTGCATTGGAAAGAGGAGCGTAGATTTATGGTATCGCGCGCGAGTTAGCGACTGCTGTTTCACTCGCACTCTGCAGTGATCTGCAGAATGATGCTGCAGAGAGAAGAAATAGATGAGAATCTGCATTGGAAAGAGGAGCGTAGATTTATGGTATCGCGCGCGAGTTAGCGACTGCTGTTTCACTCGCACTCTGCAGTGATCTGCAGAATGATGCTGCAGAGAGAAGAAATAGATGAGAATCTGCATTGGAAAGAGGAGCGTAGATTTATGGTATCGCGCGCGAGTTAGCGACTGCTGTTTCACTCGCACTCTGCAGTGATCTGCAGAATGATGCTGCAGAGAGAAGAAATAGATGAGAATCTGCATTGGAAAGAGGAGTGTAGAGCTGTGGTATCGCGCGCGAGTCAGCGGCTTCTGTTTCACTCGCACTCCGCAGTAATCTGCAGAATGATGCTGCAGAGAGAAGAAGAAGAGAGTCTGCATTAGAAAGAAGACGGTATATTTACGAGTACTAGTCTCGCGTCTCGTCGCAGTCTCAGTTATGCCAGAGCTGGTCAATCTGTGATTAAATCTCTCTCTTTCTAATGCAGATCCTCTTCTTCTTCTCTCTGTAGCATCATTCTGCAGATTACTGCGGAGTGCGAGTGAAGCTACGAGTACTAAGTCGGTCCCAGGGGGTATGCAAGCGCTGCTACGGCACGCACGCGATCTATCCCAGCGCGTTGCATGCGATAGAAAGGGGTGGCCACGTTTAGGCTCGTTCGGCATACCTGAACAGGGGATTTGTTAACAGAGAACCTTCTGTACGTATTATTTATTCTGTGGTTATGCTAGCCCCGCAGATATCTCGACTGTTATTACCAGAGCTGTAGTATTCTATGCTATGAGGGCACGACATTTTCTTTAGAAATATTCTAGAAGGCAAGATCGAAGGATCAAGGTGTAGAGGTCGGTCCAGGATAAGCACAGCACAGCAATTTTGTACAGCAACTAAAAGTAGGAGCGAAAAGTCGGGCCTTACCGGAACCTAAAGAAATTAGCCGAGGACCGAGAGAATTGGCGCCTACCCCACCGACAAGAGCCAAGCTCTTAAATGTTAATGATGAGGAAGAGTTGCGTGATCGCTATCTCAACACTATTGGTGGATTTTTTTCTTGCACGACTCTGGTGTACCTATACTTGCAGTTTATCAAACACCCGAAGGCCATGAACTAAGCTTGACATCTGCTGTCACAGACAATTACCGGGATCAACGACTTAACGTGCCATTGAAAGTACGGAAGCGTTCAGCGCTTTAGACTAATTTTTATTCAAGTACCTATTGTATTAAAAGTCACTTTTCACGAGTAGTCGTGAAAAGTGACTTTTAATACATTATTAAACCAGTCTAGTGATAAATTACCATTATAATATTATTGCCCAGGTCCGGTATCGTAATTTCTGCTGTTCAATAATAGTATTTTTCACAATCGTGTTATAATAGAGAGCTTTTTAGTCGAGTACCGTGTTTAGGCCACGAAGCTTGCTGAGTGGCCTAAGTAAGGTACGAGATTAAAAAGCTTGATTATAACACTATTGTGAACAATACTTTTTGTACGAGTTCATTAAAATTAATTTTCTACGAGTCAACTGAACTAATTAAACAAACTCGATACTGTTGAAACGAAGTGCAGCTCATCGCTCGTACGCTTGTTGATATCTTAAAAGACATCAACGAGCGTACGACATCAAAGCGATTCTATTGGTCCAATTCATTACAGTTCAGTAAAGCAGCCACGTGATTGGTCGAATTTATTTTAGTTGTCTGGAGCGTATCGAAAAGTAGTTATTTCGATTGTTTCGACAGTAACATGGACTACAACTATGAAAAGAGTGACGTTGCAGTATTCTCTATGAAATCTTAATACACATATTTTAATCGTCGAGTACAAAAAGTATTTTTAACCTGTTCTTGACTTCGTCAGCAAACAAGAAATCTACAAAATACTTCAGTAAGAAAAGTCGGTCTCCATATTTTTACAGACACACATGTTTGTAGTAGACTACGAGTGTACAGTCTCCATCACATACATCTGAGCAAACAAGCACGTCACAAACATCGGAACACGCCTCTATTTTCAAGGCATTGCCGATATTTTTGAACACCTATAGTGTAGTGTCCCTATGTATGTGATGGCGACTGTACCTACTGATTAAATGCATTTGAATACCTATATAAATTATTAAAAGCTTAATATCTGAATGTATCTCAACAAAATATTTGGTACTTAAAGTTATAAAAACGACAGGAGATCGAATTTATTTAATACGTGAGTTTAGCCGCTTAATTATTAGTATTATAACGAAAGGAGATGATTTATTTCAGCAACATTTTTATACTGCCATCATCATCACATCAGCCGAAAGACGTCCTTCTTCTTCCGTACCTGGTCACAGTTCATTTGGGGTCGGGTCTCCTCACGTTTCTGCGCCAGGACAGTCCGTCCTGGGTTGTCGCTTCAGGCAATTGGGCTCTCTCGAGGTCTCTCTTTATCAAGGACCACCAGGTCAGTGGTGGACGGCCCCTACCGCGTTTGTGTTCAGGTAGGTTTAGGGCAATATTAACAACGTGGTCCCCTTGACGTCTTTTGACATGTCCGTACTAGCGAAGGCGGTTCTCGGTGAGTTTGTCGGTGATTGGTGCAACTTTAAAACTCCCTCGTATAAATTCGTTACGTATTTTATCTAGTCTAGTCACCCCTCCCGCCCACCTCAGCATCTTCATTTCGTTGGTATGAATTTTTTGTTCGTGCGTCGCGTCTTCTTCACTGTCCAGCACTCGGAACCATAAAGTAACGCCGGGCAAACTGCTGTTTTATAAACTTTTCCTTTTGTTGATATTGGAATACGGGGATCGCATAGCACGCCTGTTAGTGAGCGCCACTTCATCCATGCGGCACTGACTCTGTGGGTAACGTCCGTATCCACATTTGCGTCTGTCGTTAGCATGGAGCCTAGATATTTAAATTGGTTTACCGCGGGTATAGGTGTCGTCGTGCCAATGTAGATAGTTTCAGGATTATTGTTTCCACTGAAAGGGCATTTTAGATACTCCGTTTTACTTCGGCTAACTCTCAGGCCGTAGTTTTCTAGCGCTTGCGTCCACGTGTTTAAGCATTCCTGCAGATATATTGCGGTGTCAGCAGCTAGTACTATATCGTCCGCGTATAACATAGTCCATGGTAGGGGAGATGGTATATCTTTCGTGACAAAGTCCATTACAAGGCATTACAGCAGTGGACTAAGGGCAGATCCCTGATGGACACCTACATAGACCTCAAAGGCTTCACTTAGCCCTGCCAGACTGCGGACTCTCGTGTTAGCGTTTTCGTACATGTCTTGGATGAGTTTGACATAGTGTTCTGGTATGTTTTGGGCCCGAAGAGCCTCCCAGACTAGATTGCGAGGTACTCGATCAAAGGCCTTTTCGAGATCGATGAAAGCAAAATGTAGGTCCTCTTTGTTAAATCTATATTTTATATATTATAGCCGAAAGACGTCCACTGCTGGATAAAGGCTTCCCCCAAATAGTGCCAATGTGATCGGTCCAGCGCCACCCGCATCCAGTAAACAGTAAAAAATATACCTCAGAAAATATAGTGTTTCATGCATTTATCACAAAGTTTTCTTTTCTACAGTACCTAATATGACCTGATATAGTACCTGATATAGTAGCAAATATGACTTTATGTGCAGACAAAAAAAACCGTATAATTGTCACTTGATTATGCACAATAAGCTTAATAACTGGTCTTAAGATTATATACAATATTATTCTATTACCGTCACCTCAATTAAAACATAATATTAAATTTATTCATAATTAATTGAGCTTTATATGAATATTCAAACAAAATGTTTGGTCTAATAAATAACTTTTGGACCAGTTTGGTGGCCCAAACCAGTCAGTCGTAATCGTAACTTATATAAAGGCTTTATTGCGACACGCGATACTGACGTATTGAAATTTGATTGGAGTCGTATTGGTTTTTTTTTTATATATTTAAACAGCATTACAGATTTACTTGAATCTAATACACTGTCAAACGAAATATAAAATTAAAGGAACTAAACAATACAATAAAACTAATCAACTGCGAATACTAGAGGGCGTATCGTCCTTCATCTCGCAAAACTTTAGGCACTCCCTACACACAGCCGTCCATCGCCACGCAAGCAGATCACACTCGGGTGTGGACACCAACAGGGCATTCAGCAGCGTCAGCGCACGGAGGTGCGGCGAGTTCCCGTGCGACACAGTGCGAGCCGGAGGCACTGCCAAAACTTTAGGCACTCCCTACACACAGCCGTCCATCGCCACGCAAGCAGATCACACTCGGGTGTGGACACCAACAGGGCATTCAGCAGCGTCAGCGCACGGAGGTGCGGCGAGTTCCCGTGCGACACAGTGCGAGCCGGAGGCACTGCCAAAACTTTAGGCACTCCCTACACACAGCCGTCCATCGCCACGCAAGCAGATCACACTCGGGTGTGGACACCAACAGGGCATTCAGCAGCGTCAGCGCACGGAGGTGCGGCGAGTTCCCGTGCGACACAGTGCGAGCCGGAGGCACTGCCAAAACTTTAGGCACTCCCTACACACAGCCGTCCATCGCCACGCAAGCAGATCACACTCGGGTGTGGACACCAACAGGGCATTCAGCAGCGTCAGCGCACGGAGGTGCGGCGAGTTCCCGTGCGACACAGTGCGAGCCGGAAGCACTGCCAAAACTTTAGGCACTCCCTACACACAGCCGTCCATCGCCACGCAAGCAGGTCACACTCGGGTGTGGACACCAACAGGGCATTCAGCAGCGTCAGCCCACGGAGGTGAGGCGAGTTCCCGTGCGACACAGTGCGAGCCGGAGGCACTGCCAAAACTTTAGGCACTCCCTACACACAGCCGTCCATCGCCACGCAAGCAGATCACACTCGGGTGTGGACACCAACAGGGCATTCAGCAGCGTCAGCGCACGGAGGTGCGGCGAGTTCCCGTGCGACACAGTGCGAGCCGGAGGCACTGCCAAAACTTTAGGCACTACCTACACACAGCCGTCCATCGCCACGCAAGCAGATCACACTCGGGTGTGGACACCAACAGGGCATTCAGCAGCGTCAGCGCACGGAGGTGAGGCGAGTTCCCGTGCGACACAGTGCGAGCCGGAGGCACTGCCAAAAGCGGGGCCGGGCGGGGGTTTGATGTGGTTTCGTCTCTCATTTGCACTAGAGTGTAGCTAAATGTGAGAAGCTAACTAATACAAATCCAATTCCAATCAAATGTCAACACGTGAATAGTGCGTTCCGGAATAGACGCTAAGCACAATTTTTATGTTCTGTCAAAGTCTTATAGTTTTTTTATGTATGTGTATGTACGTGTATTGTACGTGCTAATACGGTTTTAATAAAGTTTGCAGATATAAGTACAGTACCTAGGAACATAGGAAGTCAATTTGGGACGTTTTAAGGAGAGTAAGTACAGGTGTAGGTACTTAATATTGCGTAAATTTCCAGGGGCCTGTTAAATTTTGATATTTGAATTTGATTCAGTCAAAAAGCACTTAAAATTGAATTATGAAGAATCATAATGACCACAATCTGAATGTAAATACCTACTGAACGTATTCCGATTAACATCAATTTGTTTTAAGTACCTAGGTCAAAATGGATTTGAAGCTGTCAAAATGTATTTTTTTTAGAACAAGTGTGAAATTACAGAATAGTTGAATGTTCGCTATGTGTTGTTATGGACTACAGCGTAACGTGGCGGTGAATGAGTTATTTAAAAAAAACTGTTTATTTCTTTAAAAAAAATTGTGTTTAAGTAAGGCGCTGTCAACACCAAAAACGCGCACACTGACTATTTGTATCGGAGTAAATAGCGAGTGTTACTTGGGCGGCCAGGTTTTAGAAGAAAATAATGAATAAATATTAAAATAAAAAAAAAGATTGGAATATTTGTAATTAAATATTATATAATTTTTTTCATTAAATAATCATAAAAAAAAAAGAAAATATGGCTCGTTAGCGGTTTAGGTATGAAGATGTGGACGTCACATTTTTTATTGCAGACAAATACGTCAAAAAATAAGGACTTAGAACCGTTTAAGATGATTTTAAGACCAATCTTTGCAATTATTTTCTACTAGCTGTTGCCCGCGACTTCGTCCGCGTAGAACATGTTATTGTCTAAATGTTTGTTTAACGAATGAATTTTTAAAAACATTGAAATTAGCTTTGTAGTCTTGTAGTAAACAGTCTAAAACTGAAGTTACAAATCCCTTACTTTAAAAATGTTTTGCTCTCCATACAAACTTTGAACACCCTTATAATACCTTTTAGGGGATGAATTTCAAAAAACGCTGAAATGAGTTTTGTAGTCTTTTAACAAACAGACTAAGATCGAAGTTACAAATCTCATACCTAAAAATTTTCTTGCTCTGCAAGTCTGCATACAAACTTTGAACCTTTGAATTAACGCTTTTCGGGGAAAAATTGAAAAGAAAACACTTAGTTTTTTTTATTTTAATAAGTATTTTTTCTACAAAATATCAAGTCTCTAGCTCAAAAAATGGGTTTCCCATACGAACCTTGCACCCCTTTTTTTCTCCTTAGGGGTCGAATTTTCCAAAACTCTGAAAGTATTTGATTTTTATTGTAATAAGTAATCTTTCAACAAAGTTTTAAGTCCCTCGCTAAAAAAATATTTTCTTCATTTAAACGTTGCACCCAATATAAACCCCTAAAGGTCGAAGTTTCTAAAATGCTGAAAGTACTTAATTTTTTTTAATTAGTAAGCATTCTACAAAATTGTAAATCGGCTAAAAAAATGTTTCCTTCATACAAATGTTGCACCCACTTTTAACCCCCTTAGGAGTGGAATTTACTAAAACGCTGAATATCTTTTTTTTTCTATTTCAATAACTAATCGTTCTACTAACTTTTAAGCTCCTATCCTAAAAAGAGTTTCCCCCATATAAACTTTGCAACCCTTTTTAACCCTCTTAGGGGTGGAATTTTTCAAAACGCTGAAACCCCCCCAGGAGATGATTTTCGGGATAAAAACTTTGCATTGTCCTTCCCTGGGACTCCTACTATCTCTATACCAAATTTCATCAAAATGGGTTTCATCCAAATTTTCACCCCCTATTTCATTACCTTGGGAACTATTTTCGGGATAAAAACTATCCGCTTTCATTCTCCGAGACTTAAACTATCTCTATACCAAATTTCATCTAAACGGGTTCCATCAAAAGTTTCATCCTCCATTTCACTCCCTTAGGGGGTGAAATGTCCTTTCCCAGGACTTAAACTATCTCTAAACTAAATTTCATCTAAACGAGTTCATCTAAATGAGTTCATCCAAATTTTCACACCCATTTCACCCGCTTAGGGGATGATTTCCGGAATAAAAAATATTCTATTTCCTTCCCTAGGACTCTAACTATCTCTATACCAAATTTCATCTAAATGGGTTCCATCAACATTTTCATCCTAATGTCACCCCCTCAGGAGCTGATTTTCGGGATAAAAACTATGCATTGTGCTTCCCTGGGACTCCTACTATACCAAATTTCATCTTCATGGGATTTATCCAAATTTTCAAAACTATCTAATGTCATTCTCCGGGAATCAAACTATCTCTATACCAAATTTCATCTAAACGGGTTCCATCCAAAGTTTAACCCCCCATTTCACCCCCTTAGGGGTGATTTCCGGAATTAAAACAGTCCTATGTTTCATCCAAATTGGTGCAGCGGTTAAGTAGCACCATACAAATTTTCAACCCCATTTTCATCCCCTTAGGGGTGGAGATCCGGGATAAAAAGTACCGGATATGTCCTTTCCCAGAACTCAAATTATATCTATACCAAATTGTATTCATATAGGGTCCATCCGAATTTTCACCCCTAATTTCACCCCCTTAGGGGATGATTTCCGGGATAAAAACCATCCTATGTCCTTTCCCAGGACCTAAACTATCTCTAAACCAAATTTTATCAAAATCGCTTACTTCTCAATTTTTACCCTCTCATTTAACCCCTTTAAGGGATGATTTCCGGGATCTTACTTATCCTATGTCCTTACCTGGGACTCAAACTATTTATAAACCAAATTACATCCAAATCAGTGACGCGGTTTAAGAAACTCGATATAAATGTTCACCCTCAAATTCATCCCCTTAGGGGTAGATTTCCGGGATAAAAACTACCCTATGTCCTTCCCCGGGACGGCCGGAACTCAAACTATCTCTATACCAAATTGTATTGAAATGGGTTTCATCCGAATTTTCACCCCTGATTTCAACCCCTTAGGGGATGATTTTCGGGATAAAAACTATCCTTTGTTCTTTCCCAGGATTTAAACTATCTCTGATACAAATTTCATCAAAATTGGTTACGTCCAAATTTTCACCTCCTCATTTCACCCTCTATTTTACCCCCTTAGGGGATGATTTCCGGGATCAAACCTATCCTTTGTCCTTCCCCGGGACTCAAACTATTTAAATACCAAATTTTATCCAAATCGGTGCAGCGGTTTAAGTAGCTCCATACAAATTTTCACCCCCAATTGCATCCCCTTAGGGGTGGATTTCCGGGATAAAAACTACCCTATGTCCTTTCCTAGGACTCAAACTATCTCTAAACTAAATAGTATTCAAATGGGTTCCATCCGAATTTTCACCCCTTATTTCACCCCCTTAGGGGATGATTTCCGGGATAAAAACTATCCAATGTCCTTTCTTAGGATTTAAACTATCTCCAAACCAAATTTCATCAAAATTGGTTACCTCCAAATTTTCACCCCCTCATTTCACCCCCTTAGGGGATGATTTACGGGATCAAACGTATTCTATGTCCTTCCCCAGGACTTAAAGTATTTATATTCCAAATTTCATCCAAATCGGTGCAGCGGTTTTAGTAGCTCCATACAAATTTTCACCCCCAATTTCATCCCCTTAGGGGTAGATTTCCGGGATAAAAACTACCCTATGTCCTTACCCGGGACTCAAACTATCTCTATACCAAATTTCATTTAAATCGGTTCAGCGGTTTAGGCGTGAAGAGGTAACAGACAGACAGACAGACAGACAGACACACTTTCGCATTTATAATATTATATATAATATATAATATATAATATTATATATATATATATATATATATATATATATATATAGTATATATAGTATATAGTATATATAGTATATAGTATAGTATATATAGTATATAGTATAGTATAGTATAGTATGGATAGAGCCGATTTCGTCCAATTATGTTTCGAGTCCGTCTACGGTCTTGGAAATATGATAATTATTACCTAACTTATATATTTTTTTGATGTGCTATAACCAATAGTTTTTCATTAAAAAACTGCTTAAATAATATCAATTTCAACAAATTAGGTATTGTCAGCCTCTTAATTACAATCTTAACTAGGTACTAAGCTACGAACGAGCGTATGTCCGGCGTCTCTACAGGTTGAATTTCGCCACCGATTCTTGTTAAATTTTTTGAGCAGGTTCAATAATGACATAAGTATAGTTTTTTGTCGATCAAGTTTAAAAAAAAAAAAAAAAAGTTTTAAAGGTTTTAAAGCCCACAAATCCACTAGTACCTACCTACATATACCTATACGTGGTTTTGACTCATGTTGTAATGTGTGATCGCCTAACACTTGAACAATGTCCGCATCGAATTGATTTCTCATCGCTAAAATGGCGACTGTTCAGAATAGTCGCGAAATAACGTACGAAATGTCACGTGCATTTTTAACCCCCGACGGAAAAAGAAGGGTGTTTGTGTGTCTGTCTGTCTGTGTGCGTGTGTGTGTGTGTGTCTGCCTGTGGCATCGTAGCTCCTAAACGAATTGACCGATTTGAATGAGGTTTTTTTATCCGAAAGCTGACGTGATCGAGGTGGTTCTTGAGATATCAAACTTTGAAATTAAAATGTCTGGGGTTTTTCCACATTTCTAAGTTATAGTTATTGTCATCATAAGCTGAAACACATATAGAGCGGATTTACATATATACATACTTAAAGAAAGAAGACATGATGTAGTATTAACAAAAAAACAGAGACTGAATCAACAAATACATTATATTTCTTACTAAACGAAACTGCTCACAATTTTTCACGAGTAAGAGAAAGCAGAGGAGTACATACAGCGGGACAGCAGGACATCCGGAGATACCTACGAACGAATTTCGGTCCAAGCTGAAGCATAGATCTTCGTTCGCTTTGCTCGCTCGTTCAATTGAAAGGTAAAGCTTATGAGTGTGTAACTTCCAAATCTAGTTTTATCGATTGGCCTCAGCAATTAGTACTCATTTCGCACCTATATTTTAACAAAAGTCATCAAAGTAAAAAAAAAACCGCAAACAAAATTAAAATTGTCCAAACAGTCTAATTGAGTTTGTCAAACAGGCTACCAGTCTTGTCTGGGCCCGCGAGTAAAAAACACAAATAAACAAAAGAAAACTCAAGCAACACCTGATTGCTAACACGGTAAGTCTTATCCGGAAAAACCTAACGTAGGTAGCTTCGCGAGTATGCGTCAGAGACAGCTTTACCTTCAAAACATCCCAACTTTAAAAAACTACTCAACCTAAACTACACCTTAAGTATATAGTATTATGGTTGGTTTTAGGTTGGTGTGCGCAATGAATTAGGGCATTATGAAACAGTATGATGTAATACGTGCCCGCCACAAGGTCAGCATAGACCGAAAATCAGGTTTGCCCCCCTCCCGCGCGGCGATGCGCGGGAGACGGTGTGCGTTGCGATGGTGGGGCTAGATGACTTTTTAAAAACATATTTTTAATCTAGGTGTATTTTACTACTAATTTTGTCCCAAAAATATTATTGCTTTTTATTTATTTACTAGACACTTAAAATATAATCGTAATCACACAAAAAATATCGAAGCGAATGTTACACTTTATGATTAAAGAGATATTATGTCTATAAAATTTATTGTATATAATGAAATATACAAATAATTTTGTTATATGTATACTGAGCTTTTATTTATTTTATTTTTTATTTATTTATTATCCACACTATATCCACAGCAGCGCTTATATTAGGTAGTACAGTCGCACGAAATTGGACGCTTTGAGGCCCGACTGTAAATCCAATGTTCGTATGGCACAAAAGCGGCAGGAACGGAACAGTGGTGGCACGTTGGAGCCCGCTTATGTGCCCGGGCAACAAGTGTGGGTGCGTCAGTATCAGGGAGGGAGGTTACACAGCAGTTAGGTTCTAGGGATTACCAAGTATTAGACGAGCAGGGTAAGTCAGCACATAGGCACAGGGAACAATTGAAGCGGAGGACTAGGAATTCTTTGATATGCCCAAGCTCTTCCTTCAGTCAGGAGAGCGGCCCACCCTTAGTAGAAGAGGTTCGATCATCGATCGTTGCCGGTTCGTTAGGTCAGGGTTGACCACCACGATGGCTGACAGTACACCGGGTGCGCCATCTATTACGCAGCCCTCTACTAGCTCGGCTGCGGTCACACCTGAGCCATTAGCTTCGGGTGGGGCATCGAGCCCGCCGAGAGCCTTAATGTCCCCACCGCGACCTGTACGTCAATGTAGATTGAATAAACCGCCTTGTTATAAGTCATGACGATGTATTCCTTTATTTAACATACTTAGTTAGCTTTCAGTGTTTGTTACTTCGTTCTACGTCATGGTAATTTCTTGTACCTATATTGTGGTCAGCTAAATAAGAGTGAGGTGTAGTCTAGTAGTAGTATAGGTAAGCACCTATTTATGTTTACCTTTTTATTTGCTGGTATAGTGATCTGTCAGCTGACAGGCTTTGTCTCCGAATACAATCGTTATCATGACTTTCATTTCCTTTATTTCCCTACATTTCAATTGCTCTTAAGCTATATGAGCAAATTAGATTAAAATCTTTTGGGTATATTAGCAAGACCGAACACGCAACATGTGTAAATTGGTACCTAATGTATATTTAAACAGCTAATAAACACATTTCAGTAGAAAAAGCATATTTCACAATTAAAGATACGAAAAAAAAATGGAATTACAAACCCATATTTTTCATTACATTGTTAATTATTGTGGAATATTCAGTCCCGTGGAATTGCAAGCGTTCATAGGCTACGGTAACCGCTTACCATAAGGCAGAACGTACGCTTATTTGCCACCTCCGTAGTATAAAAAAATGGCTTCAACAAGGTCCGACCAGAGTAACGCACACTAACTTCTATTTGGAATTCGTCAAAATACTCGACAACGAACCACCACATGGCTGGAATCATTTTTCATCACCGTCCATGTGTGGGTGAACTTGACTCACACATACACACAGTGTAGGTGTGCATGCGTCGCTCATACAGTTTTTTGTTAGATCAGTTTTATTGCTATAGTGTAAATACGAATAATGACAGCTACTCTATGTTACTAAAGCAATGTAGGTACTGTTGTATGCTTGTTTATTATTACCTGTATTAGATAAAATATATTTTATTAATTTACACATACACATGTTAATTAAATCAAATAAAAATTTTAAGAAATCATATAAATACACTCTTTAAATTAATTCATTTATCATTATTTAAAAAGTCTATAATAGGACATTACTTACCTAGGGCGGTTAAACAAACAATGTCTCAGATCGCAGGTATTTGACGCCCCAGCCGAAGGCAAGGGCGATAAATATGCGCTCTGAGGCTTTCTTTATTACCGCCCGTGGTGAGTACAACATTTTACGTCTCTATCTGGCCAGGAAGTGGGGTTTTCCGCACGCATAGCGTGCGGTAATTCCTACTTTATGGCCAGGTATGACGTAAAATAAATTGTGGCTCAATAAATCGTCTCACAATGAATCGTTAGGATCTATAGATCATTGTACAGGTCGCGCCATCTAGGAGAGTTTACTTGAACTAACTAGTTCCAGCCACGCTTGATAGATGGCGGTAGGACCGTGAATGAAGTTTATATTCGTATATATTTGTAAAGGTATTTTGTTAGAGTGAATTGAATAGTAATCTCTCAATACCTCTATTATTTCTGTTTCAGTTTATTTAATTAACTTACAATCTTCACTGACTTTAATATATCTATTAAAATAAATTCATTCATAATTTATGAAATTATGACATAAAAGCATTGTAATTTCGATCTATATTTTATTCACGACACGATGTTTTTCGTGGTTCATAATAAAAACACAACCCTAACAATTATTTATCTCAGCAGATTTTTTTTATAAAATTTATGACAACTCAATAGAGTTTAAAGTATAGTTATAGTTATTTATTCAGTCAACAATATACATTGCATTTGAAATATAGGTAAAAATGTCAAAATAATACAAGTTACAATTCCATAGATCCATATACTTATGATAATTAGAGTTGGCCGAATTGCATCAAATTAGTCTATTCAAAAAGCTACTCTACTTTCCAAGATAGAAGATTCCAATTGCAAAAAAGTTAAAAGTTGAGTACGGAACCCTAAAAATAGAACTAGTTACTTAGAACTTATGTTAAATTAAAAACGTAGTTATTTATAAAATTAAAATATATTATCTTTGTACCACTTATCCTAATATTGAGATGTTACAGTCGGGTTCTCCAATACAGGCAACCTTTCAAAAATATCTATAAGTACGCAGTCTTTATTGTTACTGACATAAGACGCATGTGTAGATATTTTTGAAATGTTGTCTGTATAGATATTGGATAACTTGACTGTACATACGCCCACAAATAAACAAATGAGTTAAAAAAAGAGATGCCAAAGAAACTAAAAGATAAACGCAAAAAAAAAAATATCGAATCTTGATTTTTATCGCGGATTATGCGAAAAGTACATTAACGAGACTTGGTGATGATAGTCGCACTTGAAATTAAATCCTAGGGCCCTTTGCATGCCAATGAAATTGTTTGCAGTACCTAGTGTCTGACAAACCTTTTATTACTGTTTAAAAGTATGTGGAAAACAATAAATTGTCACATCTAAATCACAGGTTGTTTTAACTAGATAAAGAAGGCAAATACATAATAAAAAATACAGTATTTTTATTTTATTTCAGAACATTATTCCATTCCATTAAACATTACATTAATTAATTATTAAAGAAATACGTTAAAATTTCGATAAGTCTTATATTAAGTCATTATTTTCTCAAAAAATATGATTGATAATATAATGCATAATGAAGCATGAAAACAATTTGGATAGGTCCCATATTAAATACAATAAATAACTATTACTGGACAATCTTTCACAAATCCAACTAGTCCCATAGTAAGTTCAATAAGGCTTTTGTTATGGGTACTAGACGACGATATACAGGGTGTGGCCTGTAATAGGAGCAAAAAATTAAACGGTAGATTATTAACCTTGTGAACAATTATTTCCACATGGTTAAACTTGAAAAAAAAAAACTTTTTTTTGTTTTTTTTTTCTCCAAAATAAGTTTAGTTGTATACTTTTACTCTTCTGGAGTGCTATCAATAACTTTTTTATTTTAAAGACAAAAAAAAAATGAAATAAAAATCAAATAATCACAAAAATATCTTTTGAAAACAAAAATGCAAAAGCTATTTTGACTCGTTACATGATGTTACCTCAAAATCCGCATTGACTGATGTGCTATGATGTCGTGGTGCCAAGATACATTACTTGGAGGTCATAACTTTAGATCAAAATATCTCCGAATCCAAAAAAAATAAAATTGAGTGGGTCACAAGGGGTTACTACAAATGCTCTAAGGAAGCGTCCCTTTGAATATTTGCTCCTATTACAGGCCACACCCTGTATACATATTATATGTAATAGATATAATTACTTAAATACATAGAAAACCTCCAAGACTCAGAAACAAATATTCGTGCTCATCACACAAATATTTGCCCTGACCAGAATTCGAACCCAGGACCTTCAGCGTCACTACCCACTAGCTGACTAAGCTAACCTGGTCATCCTGGTGGTATATTGACTTAGATATCTATTCTTAAAAACTACATTCTTAATAACTACGAATGTATGATGTGGATATGAACACGAATTTAAAAAAAATATACAAGATATTATTTAACAAAACTTGTTTAAAACACCTTTTTCGCAACATTGTAGTATAGATAAGCTCATTGAAGCTCTTATCAAATGCCAAAATACAATTATAAATAACACATGCTCCTTAATTAAACGCAACGGAAAATGTCTCGGACTTAAAAGTCCCCCAACCGTTTCGCAATGATAAAAACCTGCACAACATGCAACCCATCCAATTAATTATGATAAAAAACCCCTCCAACTAACGGTTCTTTAAAAAAAACCTGATAGTGAAGATTCCCACACTAGAACTAAGACACCTATTTGCATACGATCAAATCGTTAATTTTTTGACTTGCCCTTTCTCTTCCTGGGGCATCACAAAAACCTGAAAAGATTTAGTATAAAGCAGACGTATTAAAAGAAAAGATTAAGCACGATAATTTGCATACGCTCTGTGAGAAAGAAGTTCCTCAAGGAACAATCCTGGGTCCACGTTTTTTTTAATATATGCATAAGAGACAATGCTAAAATTGTTTTTATGTTTATCACTCTCTCATACAAGCGGTTTTTTCGCTATTTGTTTTTTACTTTTAACTTCGCACGAATATTTGCATATCCAGTTTGGGTCCCTTTAAATTTGCGTACTATTTTGCATATTAAAGTTCAAGACTGTCTTCTGGAGTATGTGTGTTTACTTTGAGCTTTATTTTAGAGACAGTGGCATTTTTAATTTCTTTAGAACGGTTGGGGTCAGGTTTTTTTCTATAGAAATAATTGTGCGTGTATTGTAAGTATCATTAGTGATGCTTTTGCTGTCGTGTGAGTTTTTTGCCTTTTGTGTAAGGTGAATAATCAAATTCGGGAATACTGTCCCCGCAGTTTTTTATCTAAATTAAATCCAGTTCTGATGCGCCAGTCATCGTGGTTTATTGTTTGATGAATATTTAGGAGTACTTTTCTATGGATCTTGATTTCGGGCGCTTTATTTTTTAAGGAACAAAGCATCTGCTGGTTCGCAATTAAAAAAAACTGTGAGAACGTGGGGATACGGATGTCCGCATTAAATTAACAATATTGTTTGTGATCTACCGTTATAAAGTTTAGTGAGTAACCGTCATTTTTGTGAATCGGTAATAAGATAATAGGTTTTACAAGTCTTGATAGTGTCTTCTACATTGTCGTTGACATCTTAATTTTTTTTTATTAAAGTTCTATGAAAAGTATTATTCTGTCACAGTTAACAATAGTAATTGATTGACAATAACGGTCAAACCAATGACCTAAAGCCAACCCCTGTCAGATTTTCATCAACCAATTCCCAATCAAATTATTAGGGTCACAAAAACACAATTGCTCTTTTTAATAATCGGCACGCAACCCTTTCACAAATATTAAATTTCACCAATGAAGGGTCATGCGACAATCATAACTTGTATTGGTTATCGATCACAATAGCCGATCGACGCGTGCGCTCGATAAAGATCTATAGATCGCTTTTGCTATGAAACTGGATATTTTTTGCGGTGACCACGGGCAAGCCTGTCGTTGTGATTGACAACCTGGTTGGTCGGTTTGTAATTTTTATGTTAATCTTTACTGGTTTTTCTTCGTTTTCTTTTATATATTTGTCGATTTCTGAGAATTGTCTTTGGTGTTAATATTAATAGATTTTATATTGTTATCTGATAGGTTCAATAAAGATATTGGATGCGTTATGAAAAGTGATGTTAGTATTTTCAGTTTTTTTGCCACATTGTGCTTTTTAAATCAAGGATTTTACCTTGACTTCTTTTTAGGGTTCCTTACTCAAAGAGTAAAACGGGACCCTATTACTAAGACTTCGCTGTCCATCCATCCGTCCGTCCGTCCGTCCGTCCGTCCGTCCGTCCGTCTGTCCGTCCGTCCGTCCGTCCGTCCGTCAGTCCGTCCGTCCGTCTGTTTGTCACCAGGCTGTATCTCAAGAACCGTGATAGCTAGAGAGTTAAAATTTTCACAGATTATGTATTTCTGTTGCCGCTTTAACAACAAATACTAAAAACAAAATATACAACCCATACAACAAACGTGATTTTTTTGCCGTTTTTATAGATAATAGTACGGAACCCTTCATGCGCGAGTTCAACTCGCACTTGGCCGGTTTTATTTATTTGTATACTTTTGTGTATGAGTGCTGATTTTAATGTTTATTTTTCCAATAATTTGAGCTATAATTAAAGTTTTCGTACTCGGAAATCGTAAAATCGTAAGATGTTAGGTTACTATAGCAGCACCTCACTTCTTCCCATGGATGTAAGAGTCGACTATGGGTACAGGGTTAAAGTAAGTTATGGGTTATAGGCTAGCAACCTGTTATTGTCACGTTTTTAAATCTTTGAAGCTACAATTAAAGAAATGGCACTAAAAATATTTTTCATATGACATCGACATCAGGCGTGACTGTATGTATATATGTGTGTTTGTTAGATTTCTTTGAAATTACATTTCAATAACTTTGTTTCAACATATTTAATACCGTTAATTGTTTCAATTTCACCAGCTGCTTAAACGGATTCGCTACCCTTCGGTTCTCAATGGATCGTTTTGTCTGTCCGTACGTCTGGGGTAGCTACCCCTTAGCCTATTATAGGATTATTGGGCATTGATCTATTGTTGGGGGCGCGAAAGGGTTTAAGTACTTCTTGTTACCATTTTTTCCTTTCTTTTTTTTATTTAAACTCTTTAGCATTGTAAGAAGTGATGTGGTGAAGTATTGGCTGTATTGATTGTATTCATATTGAAATGTTGGGTGGCATTGAATTGTGTTGAAGGTAAATAAGATATTGATGAAAGTTTCGATCGTCAGTAACCATGTTGTGATTTTGTGTAACGTAATAATCCCCTATCTTAACAAGATTACATAACTACTTGTGATTTTAAAGACAAAAATGGAAAGAAGAGAAAATGTGTGACAGGTATTGATTACAATATATGTCAATTACTTTAACATTATTATTCTGGTAGTGGCTTTCGGGCTGTCAAAGCCCTTATATCACTGCGACCATCGCTGATCTATTGTGATCTACTTTAACATTAAGGTATATATAGTTATATCATAGATCTGTAATTAAATTCACCAAAAGTAACGTTTCTCCGAAAGCAATTTTTAAAGAAACTATACTAGGCTAAACTAGAAACTAAACTGCTCCACGGTTTGACGAATCTTTCATCATATCAGCCAAAAGACGTCCACTGCTGGACATAGGCCTCCCCCAAAGAGTGCCACAATGGCCGGTCCTGCGCCACCCGCATCCAGCGGACTCCCGCGACCTTTACCAGGTCATCAGTCCTCCTTGTGGGGGGCCTACCCACGCCGCACCTTCCGGTACGTGGTCGCCACTTGAGAACCTTTCCGCCCCAACGGCCATCGGTTCTACGTGCAATGTGCCCCGCCCACTGCCACTTAAGTTTAGCAATTCGGAGAATCTTTACTTAATGTTAAAAAACTGTTTATTGTTTGCAAATAAAAAAAACATTCATATTAATTTATTTTATACATATTTATTTATTGCTTCATGTTTTTTACAATGGGTTATAAAAGACACGCAACATGAACCCTGCTAGGGCACAGCAATAAACATTATTTATTATAAGTATATCAACTTATCAATTTTTATTTCTGTTGTTGTTTCTAGCGCCTACAATTTATCTGCTTTGCCGCGAGATTTACTGGTGCAGAACATTGCTTTATTTGCAATAAAGATTTTAATAATTATTATTTTCCTATATACCTCCGTGATATTTAGGCAAAAAATTATTATCGGAGAACGCGTGTAGACTAAAAAAAATAAGTATTTATTTTGTCGAAAGTTAGATTAGATTAGATTAGATTTATTTATTACACAATACAGACTTCATTATAAATTACGTTAATACCCTGAGAACTTTACGGTTTCGCTCTATGAAAACACAACAATATATCGATATCAGCCATATTTTTACACCAAAAAATAGTTTGGGTAATTTGACTAAATATTCATTAATAATCCACCTAAATTTAATACCGATACGGTAAAAAATAATGAAAAGTTATCTTTATAAATTCCGAAAAATTCAGGCGAAAATGGTATAACCTTTCTTTATTTTATAATTGACTACGTCTTTATACGTTCTTTGGGATACGCGCATAATCTACTTATTTTTGTTAATGAATAAACCTTTCTATAGGCCAGATGAAATTCAATATTATCTCAAGGTCGTAAAATATTTAATTAAAATGCCGTTATTTCCTGATGCATATATTTTTGGATTTAGGTAGTTTTAAATGTGTGTAATCAAACATGTTTTCATTATAAAAACATATAAAAGCCGTATATCAATAATTAGCCTGATAATGAATTATTTCCAAAAAAACCGTAATTTTCTCAGGGTATAATGTCAATTTAAAAGAATCCCTATAGTGGTCGTCTATACATTTGAATACAACAAAATTATAAACAACAAAATTATAAAAAACAAGACAAATACGGCAAAATGTAAAAATACATTAAAATAACATGTCAAAAATGTCACCGAAAAGGATCGTCATCATATTAAGGTTAGGTATTTAATAGTGATTTAATAATATCTCAAATAAAATGTCGACAACACGAGATTAGCTATAATATTTAAAATACTTACTTAGAATGTCAAAACTACGAAATCAAATACAATGTCACAGTGTAGGTACATTATGCAATTAAGTCAAAAATTCACTTACAGAATATAATGGTTTATCCAACAGAAAGTTTCTCAACCGACGTTTAAATGTTATATAACATGTTTCTGTTCGTATTTCAGCGGGCAAACGTTCATAGTATGTCGGACCTATAACGCGCGGGTTTTTTTCTGTAAGTGCCATGCGACGTGGGACTGTTCTTAGTCGGCCTGTAGAACGGAGAGTCATGCCCGCAACCTCGACACGTTCAAACATGGATAGGTTACGTCTAACAAATAATAGAATTTCAAATAAGTATGTGGAGTAGTGCGTCATGATTTTATGCGTTGCAAATAGATCCCTACAGGAGTGTCTTGGTTTCACACCGGCTAGTGTTCGTAATTGCGTAAAAGCGTTTTGCATTATGAAGACTCGATTGGCATCCGTAGAGTTTCCCCAAATTAGTACACCGTATGTCATTAACGAATGGAAATGTGCATAATAAACCGATTTTAGTGAAACCTTGGAAATTAGGGGTTTTAACTTTCGCAACGCAAAGACCGCACTACTTAACCTATCACACAGCTTGTCAACATGGCACTTCCAGTTCAGGTTTGAGTCTAACATAAACCCAAGGAACCTAGTTAGTTCTGTCTCTTTAACGTATCAACTAAGTGCTTGATATCTTCCCATTTATTTTATTCGGCTTCATCATATCAACTGGAAGACGTCTACTCATGGGATGCTTATGTCCAGACTGGACATATGCACAATTACTGGTTCTGCGCCACGCGCATCCAGCGGATTTATTCGTCTTATTTTTTAAATATCATCACATCCCCAAGATATTCCTTTAATCAAAGTCATTAGCAAAACTCCTCAGTTCCCATGGAACCCACACAAATGCAAATGGTCCTAATCCTCCAAATTTCCATACATTCCTACTTCCTTATATTTGGCAATGACAAATTGCTCTCGAACCTCGTACGGTTCTCACATACCAATGGCGGAACCATCTGCTTATTAGAGCTAATGTTTTATTCAATAATTGACATCCATTTGGTTTATCATGCAAAAATAGTGCATTGAGATTGTTCATGTTGACATAATACCATCAATCTAGTGTTTGATTTATGCGATGGGCGCTGGTGTCGATGGTTTTTGGTATCGAGTGTCGATGAAATCTACGATTTGAAGTAACGTTTATACGTATAAATAGTAGTGGTAATTGGCAACAAGGTTATCATTATTGCAATTTTCTATTATAAAAATAGAATTTCATGAATTGACAGTACATAAAAGGGTTGTAAGTATTGACGTTTTTCTGACCGATTTATATGTATTTCACTAAGTTAAAGATAATCCGATAGCGTTTCTTTTTGTAACTCAGTATTCACCTTATTGGTAAGTTGATTGGAAATCGTGTTTTGCCATATAAATTGCGAATCTTGTTACTTACGTATTTAAGAAGCACATATATTATTATATTAGGACGTCAATATATTATCAAACGATTTAGATAGATAGATAAAAAAATCGACATTTTGCAACATAAAACAAACAAAAAAAAGTACAGAAAAAAATGGAAACAGAGAAAATTAAAATAATAGAACAACAAAGTGCGATGCAACAATGCCAGAAAGGTACTAGCTCAATTTTGATTTGCTCGCGTAAGCAAGCACTGATATTTTGCTAGTACCAAGTTTTACTAACTTTAACAATTAAAAGTAAAAACTAATTTAATGACATGCTTTCACGATTTCCATTTATTCAAACACTAAATAAGTATAAGTATTTTTACTAAGCAGTAATAATGTGAAATGTATTCAACCATTTCCAAAAAAATCTAGTTAGTGCACGCACCAAACAGTTACCTACAGCAAATGTATTAATTTACCGCGATATTTAATTAAAAGTGACTTATTGTATCGTGTAGAAATGTATAATTTATAACCCGCGTTGAATCAATCAATCACGTATTTTATTATTATTTCACTTCAGTCACACCAGTTGTTTGGAGACTATGAAATGCAGACAGCAAAAAACATGACTTATTAAAAACATTTCAAACACAACTTCTTATAAAATTATCATACATTCTGGAGCACCTAGAAAATTAGGTTAGCTAGAAATCAACAATATATTTTTATGGCATTAGGCAGAAAGTCGCTAACTGTTTATAACGAGGTACTAAGTAAATTATTAAGCGGTTGTATTTCCAACAAAGTCATCTTGTAAAAATATTGGAACACTAGAATTTGCCCGCGACTTCACATAGAAATGATAGAATCCCGTACCCCCTCTACACCTTCGGGAGATGATTTTCTACATAAAAAGTATCCTATATATTAATCCAGTTTACAAACTCTTTGTGCCTAACCTAAATCCACTCAGCAGTAAAAAACATCCAAACTTCCACATTTATAATATTAGTAGGACGTAAAAATATCGATACTTTTCCCGTCCCAACGCCCCTACAGTAATGACGGATTATCCTCAAGACGCCAACAATGGTCCCACCGCAACGCCTGTTACGCACAGACGCATTGTCATTGTAATGCTGTGTTTAACCTGCAGGGTGCAAAGTAATGCAGTAATCTGCAGTTTTCGGTACTGGCGGGGTGGACGGAGCGTGCGAAGAAGTTCTAGAGTGATCTCAATCTTGTGCTGGTAAAAATGAATAGCCTAGTGTCTTATTAAAGATAATATATTATGCCCTCATTCATGATCGGAAATTAAACCTATTTTTGCTTAAATGCTGTTAAAACTAGTTCGTCTTTCAAACTTTAATGTGTATTCTTTTTATAAATAAGGAGGTAAGATTCGATTATTCGCATTTAAAATCTCGTAATGCTCCTTTAATTCATAGGGATAAAAGATATAAAAACTGAATATAAATATTAAGCTGAAAATAGTGCTGACTTTATATGATTTTTTATTTCATCCTGTCATTAAAGATGGCGTCTATAAGTATACGAATTTATCCAAGCGCTTATTCTCTAATTTTCTTTGCGGTCACCTAAACTCTATAATTTTTTTTATACGTTTCGTTTGGTCTGACGGAGTACCTATAATCGCAGACAAACATCTGGAGAATCAGCTACTACGGCTAGGATATACGTGAAAATGTGTGCCTGCATCGCACTATTGAAGTTTTTAATATCCGTTGTGTAAATACAATTTCCTTCAGCATCTTATTATTATGTCTCGCTGACAACATATACGAACTTACACGTTAATAATAAGACTTGTGTAACATACTACTCCTGGCCTCAATTAAAATGGCTTCACATATTGTCTCCAAAACAGAACCTGTAATTTCTTAAATATACTAAGTATCTTTTGAAGAATTATTGTGGTCGCCGTCGACCGCCAAGAAGCTTAATGTTTGACGTCTTAACTCTTAAGTCTTTCGAGAAAAGGTTATTTTATTACATTATGAGGTTAAACACACACATACATACACTTATATTTACAGTACGCTCCAAATATAGGTACGTTGACAGGACACAACACCTTGAACAGACACCTCTATAACTTAGGTATCACAGACAGCCCCATGTGCAGAGCGTGCATGGAGGCAGAAGAAACGACTAAACATATACTACTGGACTGCAAGGAGGTAGAAGTATACAGAATGAAGCACCTAGGTTCTCCAAACACGCAGTCAGCAACACCAAGGCACTCACCAACTTTTTAGACGAGCTGGGGTGGTTAGAGTAGCGCCACACCGCCGTTTCACGCAAAATAGGCACAATGGATGTCGACTTGCGGAAAACGCCCAGTATAACTTACTAACTAACTAGGTACGTTGACTAATAATTGATAGAATATTTTCTTTACTGATACGGCTTTTACGATACCTATGTTATTTTTAAGTAAAATTATATACAGTTTTGAATAAGAAATCAAATCATCCTACGTTAAAATATCTTAGTCGTGCTTATCGGCGCGTTATTACGCGTAGAGGAGGAGCGCTACGTTTCCAGAGGGGTAATAATCACGTAACGTTTTGAAGGCGCGTTAGGTAGATCCAACTGTCATTTTTCCATATAAAAACCGGTCAAGTGCGAGTTGGACTCGCGCACGAAGGGTTCCGTACCATTATCTATAAAAACGGCATAAAAATCACGTTTTTTGTATGGGAGTCCCCCTTAAAAAAATATTTTATTTTGTTTTTAGTATTTGTTGTTATAGCGGCAACATAAATAGATAGTCTGTGAAAATTTCAACTCTCTAGCTATCACGGTTCTTGAGATACAGCCTGGTGACAGATTATCTGTAAAAACGGCAAAAAAATCATGTTTTTGTATGGGAGCCCCCCTTAAAAAAATATTTTAGTTTGTTTTTAGTATTTGTTGTTATAGCGGCAACAGAAATACATAGTCTGTGAAAATTTCAACTCTCTAGCCATCACGGTTCTTGAGATACAGCCTGGTGACAGATTATCTGTAAAAACGGCAAAAAAATCACGTTTTTGTATGGGAGCCCCCCTTAAAAAAATATTTTAGTTTATTTTTAGTATTTGTTGTTATAGCGGCAACAGAAATACATAGTCTGTGAAAATTTCAACTCTCTAGCCATCACGGTTCTTGAGATACAGCCTGGTGACAGACAGACGGACG
The DNA here is from genome assembly GCA_963854355.1 of Epinotia brunnichana. Lineage (NCBI taxonomy): Eukaryota > Metazoa > Arthropoda > Insecta > Lepidoptera > Tortricidae > Epinotia > Epinotia brunnichana. Next base: position 18,543,931 of record OY977959.1, read on the forward strand.
GACGGACGGACGGACGGACGGACAGCGAAGTCTTAGTAATAGGGTCCCGTTTTACTCTTTGAGTACGGAACCCTAAAAAGTGACGTTTAGATCTACCTGACGCGCGTACAATGCGTTACGTGATCGACAGGGGTAATCACGTAACGTTCCGAACGCGCGTCGGTACAATTTAACTGTCAATTTTCCAAATAAAAAGCGACATTTAGACCTACCCGACGTTCGTACAATGCGTTACGTGATCGACCTGCGTTGGTCCCGCATTGTACGAACGTCGGGTAGGTCACAATGTCACTTTTTATATGGAAAATTGACAGTTAAATTGTACCGACGCACGTTCGGAACGTTACGTGTTTACCCCACTGATCTTCTGCATGCGTACCGTAATATAACGCTACTGCGCAAACGTTTTATTGACAGCATACCGACGAATAAAGCAATCGGCACGGTTGTCACAAGACGTAGCGAGATAGACTATGCGTCTCTTTATAATTAGAACATTTAGAAAAAGACGGATAGTGTATCTCGCCGCGAGACAGCTCGCGAGCCGTCCTGAGATAGCCGCGCCTGGGCGACAACATTAAGTAAGCTCTCTGTCAAATACCGCATACCGATTCCTAAGCGGTATCTTCTAGACAACCCTCACTGGAATGACGTATTATGCACGTCACCATCTTAAACTCAAGTGAAAATTTTAAACATGGGCTCCGTCACACACAGACCTGGCAACCCTCTGCCTGTGACACAGATTAATAGACGAGGGCGCTAAGGGCCTTAATACACTGACGGTGACTTCATCAGACACATTACGACGCCTCAGTTCGGTCAATCATAGTGATGGCTGCAAATGTGCACATGGTTGCTTGTACGAATGGGGTTAAAAAGTTAACAGACCTTACATTTCCTAGAGATATAAATCGAAAAAAAAACACAATTTTATTAATTAACAACTTAGAAATGTTGATAAACCCCCGATATTTTAATTTCAAAGTTCAATATCTCAAAAATGGCTGAACCGATTTTATTGAAACGTAGCTAAGAACCATCTCGATCACGTCAGCTTTCGGATAAAAAATCCGCATTCAAATCGGTCCATTCGTTTAGGAGCTACGATGCCACATACAGACACACATACGCGTCCAACTTATAACACCCCTCTCAGGGGTTAAAAAGGAGCCCAGAAGACACGCTCCGGGAGAAGGCAGGCTCCTTTACAAGCAGGGAAAAACGCTAGAAGTATATATATATATATATATAAGGTGCCATCGAATTAGGTACCAATATTTTAAGAGGTGTTACATTACATCAAAACAATTAACTTTAAGTAGAAATTAAGATTTTTATATGATATTTTTGTTTTAATTTTCAGAACAAAATAAATAATTTAAAATTTCGTTCAAAAATAACCATCCTGTGTATTTCACTGACAAGATGTTGAACACTAGCTGTCAAGTCAACATCGCTGTGTGTGACACACGTCAATGATTCGCGGTAAAACTGTTAATAATTAAGCCTTTGCTAAGCCTTTGATATTTTTTAATAAGTACTAGCAAATTGAAAAGTTAAGGTAGTAATTATGAATAAAACTCAGTTTTAGTAAACCATTTCCACAATCTATTACATATTTTTTATATAAATAGACTCCTAGAGACGAGTACTATCAACTCTAAAAGTATTGGTACCTAATTTGATGGCACCTTATATATATAGGTAATGTAATGAGACTAATGAGTGTACCACTGCTGGGTTTTTGCTCCCTGCTCTACCACATGTCTCTGGGCTTTAGAATTAATTAACAAAATATATAAACACTAAAGGCCATTGAACGCGGGGCGTGTAGGCGCGTCGCGCGCGCGTCTAACGCGGTAGTAACGCGGGCCTGCGTTCGGACAGCGTTCGATGTGTGTTTGAAGTGTAGTTTCAATGCTTTACAACTCGCACGGGCCGTGGGGCTGTGGGCGTGGGCTCAACCCGCGTTCGTGCCGCAACTGCGACCAATGTGTAGAGGCCTAAAGAGAGGGTTGCACCAAATCGTCTGTAATCGTATGCGGTGTTCGTTAAAATCTGAATGTATGGAAAGTTTGACAAGTTTCTATGGAATGACATTGACAGCTGCCGGCGCCATTTTAAATTGATCAGTCTGTAATCGCAAGTTGGCAACCGCCCTAAATCGTCATACGAACAGTTGACATGTGGTTTGTAAGATGCTCGACTTTCGAAAGGGCACCGCAAGCCGCTTAGCGCCCGAGAGTCGAGACCGAGTTTACATGTCTCGAGCCTTTGTATATATATAGGCAACAGAGTGAAAACATTTCTAGTAAGAATTTGTTAGCAGACAAGATTGTATGGAGAAAAAAAATAAAGCACACGACTTTCAATCTGAAGGTCGTACAGTGCGGTCAGCTCTAAAGATATGAAAAAAAAACTTATTCCATTGACATAAGTTTTGAATCCTAGGTATACATATATTTATAGACGTGACTGCACCACCGGTTTTCTTTAACAAACTTATGTACGACATAAGTATTTGATATTTATCAATGGCTTTTCGGTGAAGGAAAATATCGTAAGGAAACCGATCTAATCCCAATAAGGTTTAAAACTAAAAGTTCGTGCTGGTTTCTGGAAAATAGTAATTTAATCTTGTAGGGAAAAGCCGCTTTGCGTTGTTGGTTTATTGAGCATAGTTTTCCCAATTTTGCACGTGTCTTAAAATAACAAACTAAAATGTAAATACTAGATATTATTTGTGTTATACATTACTTTCCTGTATCTATTCTAGTGTTGCCGTACAGTCTGAAAGTCCTTGATGATGATGTCGTGAGACTTGTGAGGGGACGCCTGGCCGGAAACAGATCGTTTGTCCCGTCCATTCAGCCCGAAAGTCCTTAGATTTTTCTTTGAATTTTTCATACGTTTGCTGATAGTACTTAAACTGGCATATATATATTAAAATATAATGTATGCTGCTTCTACAGCAGAAGACCTCAAACGCCGCAAATACAGCACCCTCGGTAGCGGTTACATGTTTGAGGCGTTTGGGGTCGAGACTCTGGGGCCGTGGGGACCAAGCGCACGCCGCATTTATAAAGATTTAGCGGCGCGCCTAAAAGAAACCACTGGTGACCAGAGGGCTGGCCAATACTTTGCACAACGTGTCAGTATCACCATACAACGTGGCAATGCGGCCAGCCTTCTGGGCACACTACCCATCGGCACTGATTTGGGAGATATTTTTCATTTATAGGTAGTTTTTAGTTTTTTATTCATGTCAGTTTAAAAAATGTAATTGTTTTAACAAATAAACATATTCATGTATAAATAAACTAAAGACAATTTATTCTTCGTTCATCTGGTACCCCACACGAGTATATATATGTATTAGGTACGTTGCATGGTTTGGATGTAATTTACACTTTCGCAAACGCGGCCGCGGCAATTTTGATGACGTTATTACTGGGAAGACCGACTCCTTAGACTAAGGGATTGTCTCTCGGCAGTTTTGGGATCAAAGAGACATGCCTAACAACATAATAAAAGATGGCGCTGGTATCCAAAAGTGAAGTATTTGTTCGACGGAATCCCCTAACAATACGCACAGACTCAAAATGTATTACTTCAAAATAATGAAGCCAAAAGTATGCCTAATGCCGAAAATCTCACTCAAATATCTCTCTCTCTCTTAAAACTTTGGACACTTATAACTTTGTGATTAACCTTTAGCGTTGTTTATTCTCAATGTGACTACATTTTTATTGCAACATTATTGATTATTATAGTAAGTATCTACACCCCTATTGCATTTAGCTAATGACTAACTCATAAAAACGTAAGTTCACCACAATGAATCTTAAACGGGTGCTTAAAACATTAAATAACTCATTCATTTCCAAGATACTAAAGGCATAAAGATACAAAGATAACGGTTAAAAGCGCTAACCTTATAATGATACCATTAACTTCAATAGCCGTATAACACTGTAAACATTAAAAGTCGTTATTATGTTCAAATACATGGAAAATTGTCCACTTCCGTCGTACTTCTTTAAAGGGTTTAAGTAGTAGGTATGTATACTAAAAACCTCTAGAGGCCGAGCGAAAATAACTGTTAAGTCAATTACATAAAGACCGACATGAAAATTTTTTTCATACTATCTGACGTTTTTGAATACTTTCTGCACATTTAAAAGGTTTTAAGTGCCGTGTTTTAACTAGTTTGTTAAGACTTTTTGATTGTTCATTGCAGTTCTGTGGCGTGCATGATCAATGCATAATTAGGATTCAGTTGGTAGAGGAGGTAATCTTTAGGCGCGTTCGTGTGCAAATAGAAGATATATATTATAAATTCTGTGGATGTACAGCTAAACGAAACCATGCGGCTGATTACTGGTTGCCTTAAACCTACCCCTACAAGCTGGTTTCCTGCTCTAAGCGCAATAGAACCTGCACATCTGCGTCGGAAAAAGTGCTTACTCCGAGAGGCAATTAAAACCAAACGTCATCCAGAGCTGCCTATCCACCAAGCTCTCGCTGTGATGGACCTGAACAGCCAGTGGGTAACACGAAGCGTGGAAGTCCGAATGGAACGGGCAACAACAACCAGATGAAAGACTGTTTTCGTTTAACCCAAAGACGCGTCCACCAGCCCCCCTATTCTGTAACTTGTTTTAAGCTCACTTCAACGCTCACCCTCAATTATACCTTGACACCGCGATGCGTAGTAATTAAGCGTAGGTAGAGGTCTAGTTTCGTAACGGGTAACCGGCGGGGTGAGCCGCATTAACGCGTAGCGAATAACAGCCCTGGTTTCGACCATCCACGCAAGGTGTGGTGCCAATTAAACCGCATAAGAACAGGCATTGGAAACTGCACCCACCACTGGTATAAATGGGGCTGGTGCGATTCCTCTCGATGCGTGGTCGAAGCCACATGATTCTGGAATGCCAGAAAACAACATTCTCAGGGCGAATGGAGGATCTCAAGAATCTTACTCAACTGGCTACATAGTACTTGAATAGGACGAATCTAAAACTATAAATTATTTTTTTTTTTTATTATTCTCTTACAAGTACTGCTTTTTAGGGTTCCGTACTCAAATAGTAAAACGGGACCCTATTAATAAGACTTCGCTGTCCGTCCGTCCGTCCGTCTGTCTTGACAGTGAGGTGACCCAGGCTGTATGTCAAGAACCGTGATAGCTAGAGAGTTGAAATTTTCACAGATTATGTATTTATGTTGCCGCTATAACAACAAATACTAAAAACAAAATAAAATACTTTTTTAAGGAGGGCTCCCATACAACAAACACGATGTTTTTGCCATTTTTATAGATAATGGTACGGAACCCTTCGTGCGCGAGTCCAACTCGCACTTGGCCGGTTTTTATGTAATACAGTGACCAAAAAATGCCATACGATAAATAAAAAATATTATAAATGCTTATTGCCAACAACGCAGGCAATCCCGCGGGATGCAATCAACATGCATTATATGCACATGTGAAAGATTTTTTGGAATTGGATAATGGGGAATGGATGAAAATTTTAGAAGTGCCTGATTATTTTTACGGCGAATGAGACACTTTCCTTGATCCGTCTCAAACATTGCTGCTGCATATATCATTGCCAGTGTCAGTTTACCACGGTTTTTGAGATTTTTTTTGTAATATGAGACGGATCAAGCAAAGTGTCTTATTTGCCGTCCTAAACCCAAAACGTAAGTGAAGAAACTGTTTATATTTTTCAAAAATAATTGACGCAGCTGAGAAGACTGCAATTTTTTTCTGGTGCTAAAAAGTCAGGCATTTCAAAAATTTTCATCCATTCCCAATTGGATCCTGAGACTACCTACAGTACCTACATACAAACTTTCAAACATACAAAGCTATAAATAAACTTACATTTCCGAGGATTAACCTTTTTATTTTTATCATGGAAGTATAGTTCTTTATTCTTCAATTTAGATATATTATTAGTACATTCTTTAGTAAGTTAAAATTGTTACAGAACCCTGTACTTTTTGCAAACATAACTTCTCGTTAATTTAGATAGTAAATAATTGTTAACAGCGAGTTGATAGGCGCTTAACGGCCGCAAATGAAGATTGTTATAAAAATGCTAAATTACTGCCCCTGCGCATCGCGTGCTATGTGGGGCCAGGAGGGCGGCGGCGAGCGGAGCGGAAGCGGGAGCGATTTATTAAATATTAAGAATGCCAGTTAGCATTGTTTGTATAAAGTCTACTATTAATTTATTAGTCGATTCGTCATAACGTTCGACTTTGTTGTTATTCTGGAATAACGCTTTATTTCGAATACTGATTTAAAACCATTTGATGTCAACATCCCAGAGCTACTTACTAAATATATTAATAAGAGAGAAATCTATGCTAAAATCTGTATTTATAAAACCTTACAAGGATGTGTTCGTATTTTTGTGTGACAATGTGTTTAACATATAAACTAATTTAACGCCATTGTACCTGCTTACCATCAGGCAGGCCGTAAGCATGTTTGCCACAGACGTTGTATAAAAAAAAAATTGTTGCTAAAATAATAGTAGTAACTAGAGCCAGTAACTTTCTTAATTCCCCAAAGATAAGGATGAGCGTCACCCTTACAGAAGGGGTTCTTGCATGATATCATATATTTCTATTTATTTTAATCACAATATATAAAATAAACTTTAAAGATATATATATATATATATATATATATATATATATATATATATATATACATATATATATATATATATATACTTTAAAATAAATGCATGGTATTATTATCGTACTTATAAAACTCACTAATTTCTAAACTAATGTAAAACCAACAGTGATATTTTTTTAACTAATTATTTACCAGTAGCTAAAATTGTTTTGTTTTAATTTTAATGCAAGAAATAAAAGGCTTTTTTATTTTAATTTTTTTATTTTTATTTATTTTTATTTTTAAGGATGAGCGTATACTTTCAGCTTCTACGTTAATAACCAAGGTGTTTGGGTAAAAGTGTAGTTACTGTAATAATTATACACTTTGATAAGCACATGCAAGAATCACATTAAATTACATATTTTAGTTTAATTGATTTACTTATTTTTGGTCCTGTAAATATTATTGTCCGTGTTTGTATAATTAATATTAATGTAAATATTTAATCGGATCAGAAACATTTGAAATAATTTATATTTCCACAACGTTGATAATCGTAAATTTTGTATCTAGAGTACGACAATATTTAACCGGCCGTAACACCAGAATCATCCGTCACAGTTGAAGAAAATGTCAAATATTTTCAAACAAACTTATCCAATGCCCTTTGTTGGAGAATATATGAGAATGGTTTATAAGCAGCATTCTGAGTGTCATTGCCGACAGATACGACTGCCCTATGTTGGCGCGTTGGATCGGACAAATTAAAGCGGTCGCAAAATTTAGATTTAACTATAGATTGTATCCTTAGAGGCTAATACTAATATACCTAGCTTAGGATTATACTAACAATATAAGGATGTACAAAAAAATATGTCCGAAAGAAATGAATCTATTCTATTCTATTCTATTCTATTCTATAAGAGGGTTTACCCCCTGTTTCGTGGCCCCACATAATGCGCGACGGCGACAAGTCATTCATAATTGCGCATGCGCTCACCTGCCCTAACCGCCTAACTAACTGTAGACCTAACTAACTAATTATAAAGTCTAATTCTAACTAGCCTGACACTTGAACACAATAACCAAGAACGCAGTAAGTGTAAGTCGTTTTGTTGTTAAAATTAATTGTATGTTCGCACAAAGACTTTGTTGTTTTATACGTTCGGTTAGATATTCATTTGATATTACTAGGTTTTTCACTTCTCATGCTCGAAAAGTGTTTCATATTAGGCTTAACAAGCGGGGTTAAAGTAGTACATTTAGCCCCTACAGTTTACTATTACTATTTCTATGCCCTAGGAAAAATATGTATACATATATCTGTGATTTTAAAACATTTTAATTTGACAAACCAAAACACTTCACCGTATATATTAAATCCACCAATCATAACCCTTAAAAAAAACTTTTGTATTTGCTATCGACCAATCAGGAAACATAATCAATTTCAAACATCAGGTGTTTTTTATTCCCTAACTCACAATCGTGCCGTTTGGACGCGCCGGTATAAACGTTCAGAGGCGTATATTCTTGGTGTCAATATTTTGTATTTGTGTCAAAGCAGCTTATTAAAAAAAATCATGCCGCCAAATTGGACAATCTTTTTGCCGTGGAATTTATTGTTGATTGTAATAAAAAAAAAAAATATATATATATTTATTTAACAAAAACACACTTAAATTATAAACGTTATATCCGTTAGACGCCAAACTAGGCTGAGCCTGTATCTTGGCCGCCTGCGAGTGCGATTAACACGAACTACTTAAAATATTACCATTTTGCAGTACAAAACTCTAATTCCTGTTTCATTAAAATACATTGAGATAAGATTAACATTAACATTACAATTTAAAATTACTATTTGTGCATGGGCGTGTGTGTACGTGACTGCGTGTGTGTGTGCGTGTGTGTGTGGGGGGGGGGGGGGGGTGTGTGTGAAATGTGATTGTGGATGAATAATCTTTGTTTTTACTATTTTCTCGCAGTCAAAGTGAAAAGTAGAGTGTATAACTCTGGTCTAAAAGCCATAGTACCACTCGAACAGTTTCCCCTCACTTCGTTCGGGGAAATAACCATCTCATTATTATTGTGCCGGGTATCTACAATAAATTACCCTCCGAATTGAAAGATATTGAAAATGATGCGACATTTCTTAATAAGCTAAAAAAAATGGCTGACTGATAAAGCTTTTTATAATTTTAAGGAGTATATATAAAATATTGGTAATAATAATAATTTTAATCATTGTATAATTTTGACATTTTGTTATTCATACCTAAATATTGTTATGTTATATTAATTGAATAATCAAATTCATGTGACATATTATAATTCTAATTTTGACATTTTGTTACTCATACTTAATAGTACATTACTTACCTAGGGCGGTTAAACAAAGAATGTCTCAGATTGCAGGTATTTGACGCCCGAGCCGAAGGCAAGGGCGATAAATATGCGCTCTGAGGCTTTCTTTATTACCGCCCGTGGTGAGTACACAATTTTACGTCTCTATCTGGCCAGGATGTGGGGTTTTCCGCACGCATAGCGTGCGGTAATTCCTACTTTATGGCCAGGTATGACGTAAATATTGTTATGTTATACTAGTTGAATAATCAAATTCATTTGACATATTATAATTCTATTTTTTTAAATGTAAATTATTATATTTTATGAATAAATGAGTATGAGTATGAGTATGGCTTATTTTAGACCCTTTTCGTACAATCTACTATTATGAAAAGCTATCACCTACCTAAGGTACGGATAGCGTAGGTATTAAAATATGACTAAGTACGTTGAAAATTATTAGTTTAGATTCTAAAAGCTATGCAGATTATTTCCCCCTTCGTACATGAACATATTATATATTCATAGAAAATATTATAACATAAGTCTGTGAAATTGTACGCTGTAGGTTTATAACTTTGTAAGTACGTTAGCGGTCTTAAATTTATGACCAATTTCGCAATAATATTCTTTGGATTCCTATACGACTGTCAACTACTAATAAGTATGTACAAAAGTATAGTTCGTGACTGTCTATCATTAATCTACAATTTTCGTTAGCAGGCGTTACTACTTATAAATACAACAAATGATATAATTTTGAAAAGAATCAATGTTATCCAACTATAATTTACGATTGCAACTCCGTCACAACTCGCCTTATATTTTGATTTCTCTTTAAAAGATCTTATTTAAAAAGTTTCAATAAACAATTACGTACGTGACGTCTAAGTAAATGCTACTTTAAACTTTACCATTGTCATAAGTGGCCAATATTTTTACGAAGTCATTAAACAAATTAACAATTCAAGGATAATTCTGAAAGTTGTCGACCCCTGCATCTAACGACAGCATTAGGCACGACTGGGCATAGATACAGGATGTATACCGTTACATTTAAATACCTAGGAATTTTACTTGATGAAAAACTGAACTTCAAGGCCCATATAGAATCTGTACCCTCTAGGATTAGAAAACTGGTATATGTAGTAAAATTACTTAGAAATTCCGCTGATAAAGACATCTTAAGGCGCTATAGTATCATGGTCTTCTCTCCCTCTCGCTGAGCATAAGCGTGAGCGAGATGGAAGTGCGTGTTTGGAAGCGCGGATATCATGTTTTTTAATTTTAATTTTTTGTGCGTTTAAATAAATAAAAAAGTAATCACTAATTTCCCTCAAACATGATATTGCCGATTTTTAGAACCAATGTTAATATGTTTAGCTATTGTGCATAATTTGCTACGAATGTTTTAAGTCAATTTTAATATGTTTTAGACCTATGTTCGTGATTTTTTTCTATCGAGCGAAAATTGCTTAATCGTGTTTTGAATCACTGATTTCCCTGCAGAAAAGCCTCAAGATTACTATTCGTATTTTTTTGAAACCATATTATTATAAACAGACGCATTATATTGTTTCAAAAACTATGTTCGCTTCACTTCGCTGAACCTATGTACAGCGCCTTAAAATTAGTGTACATTTCAAATTGCCAACCAATATTCTTTTATTGCATTACGGTTTGGGGTGGTGCCGCCAGCTCGCACCTTATAAGTTTAGAAAGAACACAACGACTCATCTTAAAAGTCATGCTCAGGAAGCCTCGGTTATTCTCCACTACAATACAACACTATATAAAGTATGGGCCGTTCTCACTGTTAGGCAGTTAATGTATCTGAGAGTCGTCCTTTTGGTTCATCGTAAGACCATTTCTTTGGAAATATATCCACAGCTGCGCGAAAGGGTGTACAAGATTTCAATGCCGCACTGTAACACGTCTTTCTTTAAACGCTTTCCTAGTTATTTTCATCCATACCTATATAACAAAGTTAACAAACTATGTGATATTAAGAATGCATCCCTTCCAGAAGCCAAGCGTAAATTATTCGTCTGGTTAAACAGCCTTAATTATCTTGAAACTGAACAAGTCATCAAAAATGTTGTTTAGCTTAGCATTTATTTATTTATAAGTTGGTAGCGCGCACACTCTCTACACACACACACAGACACACAGACACACATATACATGCTCACATTGCCATTTGTTTTATAATAATAAATAGAGATTACCTACCCGAACAAACTTTTACTGTTAATGTTTTTCAAACGGTCACCACGATACAGGCTTAGCCTAGTGTGGGACCATGGGTTAACGTATGTTGTATTTTGTTTCTTTTAAACAAACGATTTTTTTTTTTTTTTTACATTACACCGTGTTACAGTTACCGTGTAAAAAAACATAATATTGTATATTATTCGGTAGGTACTATATGAGTTAAAAAAAAATATTTATCTCCAGAAATTAATGTGTTTCAAAAAATGGTTTACCGTGTTGAAATAATATAAAGCTAAATGGGTCCTGGTGTGGGATGCAACCTGTGTTGACACACTAGCCCCGTCACATCTCCACCGTACCTCGATGAGGGCAGCAGCCGCAGCAGAAGCAGCCGAAGCTGCTAAAGTGGGCAAATATAGTGGTCTCGGCGCCGAATACAATTTCGTGCCTTTTGGCGTCGAGACCCTTGGTCCGTGGGGCCCTGGAGCCTTAAGCCTCTTCAAGGAGACGTCGAAGAGGCTTATATATGCCACCGGTGACCGCAGAGCTGGCAGCTACCTTGCACAAAGAATTAGCTTAGCTATTCAGCGAGGTAATGCTGCCAGCATCTTCGGCACAATGCCGCAGGGGCCATTTTTAGATTTAGTTTAGTTATATTTTTTTTAGTTTTTATTAATTAGTTTAGTTAATACTTATTATTTTAACACAATTTATAATATTATTAATAAAAGCTAAATTTATAACTATTTTCTCTCAAGTGGAAAATAATTTGCTGTGGTCTTTTTCTTGCAAATTCATACTTAATACAATAAAATAAAATAAATCTTCTCTTATATATCGATAATAGGGCAACAATAAAGGGCCAAATAATTCTAAGTAGACAAGCTAGGTACTAAAAAATACTTCAAAGTCCAGTTTTTTTAACCTGAATTTCGTTTCGTCTAGCTAGTCAATCTTTCGTAAGACTGTACTTTATTAAGATTCGAATTTATCAGTAGCTCGACAGAGACACCCTACCAAGACATTAATAAGCGTATTCTTCTCACCACAAATACCCATAATAAATACCCCATAAGCACCCGATGACCGGAAATCAAACACATTTCACGTCATGAAAAATTGGCAGTGATCAGTGTCAAGACACCGCTTAAATCCTTCTCGCAATCTAAATCCAACCTTATCTAGATGACATAGAATATAAATCTCCTTGACAAAATTGACCGAAAATGCTGAAGTGTCTTAAGGAATGCCAAGCTTATTACGGAGTTTTATTCAGCTGTATTGTTATAAAGATAGAGTTGATTTTACATTGGTTTCAGTTGGTTAATAATGTGGCCGTAGTGATGGGGTGCTTATAGAGGACGCTGGAAATTTGTAAGATGATTTTGGCGGATCTAATATGGGGTTTTTCTTTGCTCGGAGTGTTTCCGTTTATTGAAAGCAATTCGTGAAAATGGCTGTGTTGTTAAATGTAAATTATTGGCATTTTGCGTTTCATAAGGTGATTCTACAGCATTTTTGTTATATGTCTCATCCAGATATCCTATGTCCAAGAACGAATTGGAACGTCCAGGAACGAATGGATTTCTTAAAAAAATTATAATCGTAAAAGTAGTCAGCCGATGTTTGTTCCTCTTAATCGCAAAAATGCTAAACGGATTTCTATGAAACTCTCCGTTAATGTTAGGTACATTACTGAAGATCATAAAAATCAAGCTAGACACCAGAAAAGACATGAGAATAGGCTACAGTTTATAAAAATAATAAGTTCCTAAGAAAGTTAAACAGATTTTATAGGCAACTTGTTTTTTAAGCCAGCAAACACATAATCATCATCATCTTCATCATATAAGCCGAATGACGTCCACTGCTGGACATAGGCCTCCCCCAAAGAGTGCCAAAGTGACCGGTCCTGCGCCACCCGCATACAGCGGACCCCCGCGACCTCGACTGTCCACTCTCAAGATACTGGGTTCAGGTGGCTATCGGGAGGGCCAAATAAGCCTGAACCAGTTATTCTTCACTACATAGTATAACACAAAGTCGCTTCCCGCTGTCTGTCTGTCCCTATGTATGCTTAGATCTTTAAAACTACGCAACAGATTTTGATGCGGGTTTTAATGTATAGAGTGATTCAAGAGGAAGGTTTATATGTATAATACATGCATATAAACCCGTGCAAAGCCGGGGCGTTAAGTTATTTGTCTAACCATTTAAGTATCATTAATTAATTGTCATTATTGTCACTAACGTAGTTCATAAGTCTCCACTGTTACTAACATCATATGGATCGACTAAAGATCTGAAATAAAGATATTTTATTTTATTTATTTTATTATTATTTTGCCAGATCATCAGTCCACCTTGTGGGGCGTCTACCCAAGCTGCGCCTTCCGGTACGTGGTCGCCACTACAGAACCTTTCCGCCCCAACGGCCTGCGGTTCTTTGTCCAATGCAAGCACAGAGTAGATAACTCAATACAATGCATTATTACCGTTGGCACAACAGCACACCGACCGGTGCCTAAGATAAATAAAATTCACTCACTTTTTCGCAGTCGGTTGTGAAATATAGTAAACATATATAATATGTACATATATATCGGCCAGTCCCCGCAATGGTAATGCGACAGCCATCGGCACTCATCAAAATTCAATTCGTCAACGCTCAGTAGGTACGGTAAGCAGATACAAGTAAAAGTAGGTATGTTTTTTTTAAATACTGATAAAAAATTAAAATATTGATTTAAAATCCTATTTTCACACATAATCGAACGAGCGAGCCAAGCGAACGAAGTTCTATGCTTCAGCTTGGACCGAAAATCGTTCGTATGTTCGTATGCCAGGTCGCATTTCTCATCCTATGCTCGTGAAACTTTGTGTGCAGGTTCGTTATTTCTATATAATTTTTTGTCAAATAACTTTCTCAAAATTAGAAAAAAGAACTACAGCACACAAGGCCACTAGTTTTACACGATTAGTAACGTTTAGTAAAAATAGTTAAACGAGAAAGCGAAGCCAACGAAGTTTTCTACCTCAGCTTGGACATTTTTTTTTCCATATGTCCGTTTGTCCTTCTGTTCTCCTCTACAAGTTGCATGTATCAACCGATTCTTGTGAAATTTAGTGAGCAGGTTGCAGTTTTTTGTCGAATCAGACTTCTGAAAATTAAATATAACGTTGTTTTTTAACCCCCGACGCAAAAAGAGGGGTGATATAAGTTTGACGTGTCTGTGTATCTGTCTGTCTGTGGCATCGTAGCTCCTAAACCACAGATGTATGAATATAAGGAGATCGGACATGCCGGCCGATTTGTATAGAGTACGCCTGTCGCAAGTTCATTAACCCACACAACGCCCAAGTAATTGACAAGACAAAGCACGCACACATCTAAAACACACATACTTGTATACCTACACGCTTATTTGACAATAAACGCGCATCATATCAGGCATTTTGGGAAAAACGTAATATTCTCTACGATCAGCACGCGTGCACAGTATGGCAGAGTATGCCCATTGAGCTAACAGCTGCGACACGGCCGCCGGCGGCTTGTCCTCTCTCTAGTATTCTATGCTCTGAGTCCTAAACGAATGGACCGATATTAATGGGATTTTTTTATTTCGAAGGTTGACGTGATCGTGATGGTTCTTAGCTACGTTTCAACAAAACCGGTTCAGCCGTTTAAGAGTAATTGAACTTTCAAATGAAAATATCGGGGGTTTTCCAACTTTTCTAAGTTGTTAATTGTTTTAAAAGACAGGTTCGCAAGTTCTACATCTCACAGAGCCAATGGGGAACTTGCATGGGACTTCAATTTCGAATAAATTGCACTCAACCGATGCGGATATACGTAGAGATATCAATATCATAGAACAGAAAAAAAAAAAATAAAAAAACCATTTTATTAGTTTTACCTAACGTTAAAATGACGAAAATTTATTTTTTTATTTTTTCGATAAAATAACGTAACAGTTACATAGAATATTAAATTAGAAATGATATTTTGTACGACAAGTATAGACTTAAACGTACATTTTGGGGAGATAATCGCAAATGAATGACTTACTCCATAGTAAAGGCTATGCTGTGACGTCATAGCATAAGCCCGTTTAGTATAGAGCGTTTTCGGGGGGTGCCGGCGCGCGCAGATTTCAAATGCATATAACATCAGAAAAATAAATCATAACAAAGTTTTAATGCTACAGTTGTTTTAATGCTGGATTATACTTTTGTTTTTCGTAATAAAATATTAAGATGCAAGTTCCCTATAGTATATAAAATTTACGTGTGAATTGATGACTATGGGAGTTGGGTTGAAGTAATAGGCAATGGCACTCTTTGGGGGATGCCTATATCCAGCAGTGGACGTCTTTCGGCTGATATGATGATGATGAATAGGCAATGGGATAGCAAATCTATCACCGCAATATCAAATTTTGCCCATGGTTAATGTAGAGGTTCGAATCTTTACCAATAAAACAACCATTGATATGCGGTATAGTCTATGCATACATCCTTGCCACACACACATTTCATCCTTCATGGTTTACGGCTTGTGCTAGTGCTGCACTCTGGGGGCAGAACATTGCAGTAATACTCCCTATTGTCATGTCATCACATGTTTCCAAGCATTCAGGAGTTATTCAGGATGAGAATTCTCACATCAGTTAAATTTGAAAGGATAAAATTTTACCGACTATTTATATTTATCAATAATTCGTGTCATTGTTCTGCTGACTCTACTTTTGTCAATTAATTCGCTATCAACGGTTTTTACACAAGCCATCTAACGCGTCTTTGAACTGCAGATGATTCATCATATTTATTGTTACATACATACATTTTGAATAGGTACCGGTTCACCCTAGTGGGTAGAGACCCTGTCTGCGAAGCGGACAGCCCTTGGTTCGACTCCCGGTAAGTGCAAATATGTGTGTGACCATCAATATCTAATGTATCAAAGTCTCTTCCTGTCAACACAGCGAATCGAGAACGTAGCATGTGTCCGTTCTGGACTTGCGAGCGTTCATAGGCTGTAGTAACCCCTTTCCACCAGGCAGGCCGTATATGTATATCGTGGTGTAAGAATAGAATAGAATAGAATAACTTTATTGCTTTCCTGTTGGCATACATGTGGTCTTACTAAATTTGCAGTACAACGTGGGACCCTGTAAGGTTATAGCAAGAATAACGTGCGCTATGAACAAAACACTCTATTACTTAATTAATTGTATTGTATTCATTTATTCATAAAATATAAAAAAATACATGTCAAAAATAGAATTATAATATGTCAAAGTTATAACCTTTCTAAATTCACATAAGACAGAGTACAATAACAAACTTAAACGTATTACTAAGTAACCTAAACCTATTCCTAATCCTAAAACTAAACATCAAACAACCCACCCCGAGCCACTCCAGGTGCAAAGGTTCCCATCACACTGGCCGCATTGCCGCGCTGAACAGCTATGGCTAACCTTTGCACCAGAAATGACCCAGAGCGGGGATCAAGTCCTCTTTCATGTAAGCGACGCCCTACTTCCCTAAAAAAGATTTTGGCCTCAGCGCACCAACACCCAGTCGTCTCCACCGCAAGCGGAACAAATAAATAATTGGAAAGACACGCGTACTTGTCCCTCTTCCGCACTGCCGCCAGCTCAGCAGCGGCTCCAGGCGCCCGCATGGTGCGACTTATGTGCGAAGCAGCAAAAGTACTAACACATGTGGCGTCCCAGAGCAGACACTTGCCTTTTTGCCAGGGCACCAAAGTCAAACCGTCCGGCCTTTTACCATCAGATCGGTTAAGACCTGGAGGCTCCAGCACACACGGCACATTCGCCGACACAAG
Organism: Epinotia brunnichana; assembly: GCA_963854355.1. Taxonomy (NCBI): domain Eukaryota; kingdom Metazoa; phylum Arthropoda; class Insecta; order Lepidoptera; family Tortricidae; genus Epinotia; species Epinotia brunnichana. The sequence goes on from OY977959.1 coordinate 18,560,994, forward strand.
GGCTCTCCGAACAATGTCATTTAGGGCATGGTGACGTGGGAACCTTCCTGCGCACCGACAACAACTCAGTGCATGATGACCGCTACTCTTTAAGTTTGTTATTGTACTCTGTCTTATGTGAATTTAGAAAGGTTATAACTTTGACATATAATAATTCTATTTTTGACATGTATTTTTTTATTGTATTGTATTGTATTGCATTATTTATTAGTAAATATTGTCATTTACCAGTCATTTATAATTTAAAAAAAGTTCCACATTACATGTAAATTTCATATCATTATTTTGAGTATCTATTTAATTAATTCATGTATTCATAATCTATATACATACCAACATTTTAATATAGGGCTGTATTGAATTAAATAGGTCCGTGACTGAGCCAATGTCATGTGGCCATTGAAAAAATATTCAATGGTATAGTTAGCCATTTCCAGTAGAATAGCTTTCAGTTTGCGGACAAATATTGCATCGCTAGAAGCTTGCATTGTACAGTCACATCCCCTTTACGTGCACAGACTAATCTTAGGAATTTAACCTTAAGTCAGTCCTAAGCATAACACAATCGTATGTATACCTAGACAAACGATTTCCAAATGACCATCAAACTATCGATCATGTTGACTTAACATTCAGATTAAAGACACTTCGAAGACATTTGAATTGAACCAGTCTATTTTCAACATGTAAAGGCAGGGCCTACCTATCCTGCTTGGCGCCGTAGCAAATGCTAAAAGAGGTGTAGGTAGACCTCTGCTACGGTTCGTGGTCGCCACTCGAGAACCTTTCCGCCCCAACGGCCATCGGTTCTACGTGCAATGTGCCACGCCCACTGCCCCTTAAGTTTAGCGATTCGGAGGGCTATATCAGTTACCTTGGTTCGGCTGCGGATAGCCTCATTTCTGATGCGATCGCGCAGAGAAACTCCCTTTCTTAGGGATACTATAATTAAATAAAAGTGATAATTAAAAATAATATGTTTAGTTTCTCGCGTATTCTTACGTACCAATGGATGAACGTAAGCGAGACAACATGAACCAAGACGGTTCACATATCATATGACAGCATTCGGTATCAATCACCAATGCTGCGAGCACATTGCGGAAGATAGGATTAAGTGGCGAAGGGCTCTCACGGACGGACGCAAGAAACATGACTGGGCCTGGTTTGACCTTCTCGAAGTTAAAAGAAGGAGAAGACAAATAAACACCCCGCCATTACCTAATGGACAATTCTCCTGCTACCTTTGCGGAAGACAATGCCGCTCTCGCGTAGAGATACATAGCCATTTCAAAAATTGCTCTACTATGCATTCCCAAAGCGCTGCTTGAATCGTCTGATAAAGACAAAGAGGCCAACGATGATGATTTTACCCATACAGGCAAGTACATACCTTTATTATGAGAACAAAATATTTCAGTTGACTTTTTTGGAACCTAATTAGATCCCAGAAATTCCCTAAAAAAAATTTGAAAAAGCACCACCGAAAGAATTTCTAACATTTCTTACAAAAAAAAACTGCCTCTTTCGTCCAACTATAATTTCGGTTTTGTTTTAATTAAAAAAAAACCTTAATGCGTGCAAAAATGTTGCCTATCTCTGCACTTTAGAATCCAAAATGGCGCAGCAAGACGTTTCGTCATCGTCAACCTTTCTAATCAAAACCGGGAGCTAAAGAATGTCATTACAAAAATTCTGGATGCCGGCCGACGGACAGACGGACGGACAAAAAGTAGAATCGGTTAATACTTATTCGGTTTGTGTAAATTTCGGGATTCCGGGGCCGCGTCATTTCGCTTTGCTTTCCGCCGGTAGCCAGCGGTACGCAACATTTTGTACGGTTATAAATGTTTTTAACAAGTTTAACTTAAGTCTCTTTTTTGTATTTCTAATCTATTTGACTTGAAATAATGAATATATAAATAACGTATCATGAATTGTATCTCATCGTAATTAGTTCAAGTTTTCGTATTTCAACCAAATGCCTGCCCCTATAAGGTTTTCTGATTAGCCTAACGGTGGACTGGTAGAGAATGCCTTAGGGAATGAAGTCCTCCAGTTGTAGTTTTTTTTTAGTTTTGGGCAAAAAAGTTTAAAAAACTAAATAATACAGTCATTTTAAAAATATTTATTTGGGGTGCGTATAAATTGGACAAGGGCTCTGCGCACGCTCAATCAAGTTGCTACACGGGTTGTTGTATTTCACTGCGCTCTGAATGAATTCACTAAAGTAACTTTATATGTGTCATCATATTGTAAAACTTAGAATTATATAATACCCTATAAATGTTATGTTAATAATTAGCTACGCTATCACATATCTAGTGTAATATTGAAGTAACTCCATTTATTATTATTTTGCAGGTCTTAAATATATTGACTGAATCAATTACCTACAAATTATTCAATACATTTAATGGAGGTAATAACCCTAGAAACCCTACACGTGACCTCTGGGTGGTGCTAAAAGAACAACAAACTCGGCAGCTGCACTGTTCCTTCTGAACCTCGCAGCGCACACTGGAACTCTATCAGCGACATCAATACGAATACATATATGTACCAGTGTGTAACCGCCATACGATAAATAAAATAAATACATTTCATACATGCAAAATAATAATAATTGAAGTCAATCTATCGTGACCCATATTGCATAAATAAATATTAATTCTATTTATATTTTCTACAATTATATTGTTGTTAGCTACGATTGACACATTAATTGTGCTGAATTAAAAGGCATTAAAGCACTTGGAGCAATAAGAGGGAATCTAATTATTATAATTAATGGCTGTTCAGACCGGGAAAAAAGACAACTATATTGCTATTGTATCTCGCAATTACTCGCACTTACAGCAATGTCTCCATTAGGTTAATTTAACTTTTATTTCGTCATGTTTAAATTTATAACGTTTGTGACAGTTTTTAAACTTTCTTTTTTATAACACAACTTCTCTCTTGTGTCTCATTACTCATTATAATTATAGATAACAGATGTCACTGATAACTCCATGAGTTCCAAGATACAGGCTCAGCCTAGTTTGGGACTCACCAGATATCGCTTTCCTATTATGTAACAGTGTCTTTTTGTGTAATAAAGTTATTCTTATTCTTAAATAAAGTTATTCTTGTTCTCAAATAAAGTTATTCTTGTTCTTATTCTTAAGTTATAACGTAGTCTTGTTATATTGATAGTAAACCATCAAATTATTTTAATGAAGTGAACATTACAAAATATGTATGATGAAATCACACGTCTCAAAAACGTGAAAGTTTCGGTTATATCGGTCAAGAGCATATTAAAAGATACCAATAGAAAATCCTTGCGCTTAAATAAAACATTTTTTATGAGTACTATGTTTTTAAATACAGTATTTCACGAGTAAAACAGCAAGATAATGCAGTGACGTTTTTTTGTCTTTTTACGTGCTATAATTGTAGTTAGACCCAATACAAACATTTGATCTATTCAGAAAACTGGTCCGAGTAGCACCGTGAAAAAAAATACAGGCAGCCAATTATACTCACATTACCAATAAACAAAACTCACAAAAACACTCGGTCAAACATCACGCTTCAACTTTTTTCGTTAATTTAAAGATTTATAAAAACAGATAGAACAAAAAGTGGCTGTTTGATCGTAATTAAATGAAAACATCATTCTTACATAGCGTTATTGTCGTGTCATACATACATAAACAGTTGCTGATTTGACTATTTATTTATTTAAACTCTATTGCACGAAAGAAAAACTTATCGTACGAAAGTGGTTTGTCAGCAAATGGAGATCCGTAATCTCTGCCTACCCCTCTGGGAAAGAGGCGTGATTATATGTATGTATGTATGTATGTACAAAAGGCGGATTTAATTCCATATGGTATTATCTTTGAGGCAAAGCGAAAAAGATTCACTATCTCTTCTTCTTTTTTTTTTGAAAAACTGTATCGTCAAAAATATTTTATAATGATTGGTTTGCTCACAAATTTTATAATGATTGGTTTGCTCACAAATTTTCACGAGAATCTGTTGAGAAATGCGACATGTAGAGGAGAAAAACCGTACTGACGCCGGACATACGAAATAATTTTTGCCCAAGCTAAAACAGAGAACTACGTTCGCTTCGCTAGCTCGTACCATAAACCAGTAACAAACATGTAAACTAATTTCCTAATTTCTCTATCAATATTAAATAAACAATAAACATTTCTCGGTTGTCGACACCACACCACATCGGCCCTTTTTGTGTCGCGGCCGACGCTAAAATATTTAACGGTACAAAAAGACGGCAAAAGGAAAGTGATAAGGACTGCTAAGAATGTAAGGCGGCGGTGCGCCATTATTGTCAAATCGGAAATATGTCAAAATCGGTGTTCTGTAAAATGTTATGCCCTACTATTGACATGCACTTGAGTGTACTTGCATTGTTATCGGAAATCGTATATTTGGTATTTGGTTGGTTGGTGAAGCGTTCATAGCCCAGCGGCGCGTGCGAATCGGAAACGATAACGCAGGTTAAGCAAACATGGCAGCGGTCAGTCTTTGGATGGGTGACCGCCTGTTTGAGTGGTTACTATAAATTATAGATAGATAGATGTTTATTTGTAAAGTCATGTACCTACCTACATGAGATCTACAGAAAGGCTTCCATGACACCCTGTTAGGGCACACAAATGGTCTTATAAGTATCTTAGTGCTATATTTAAGGTCATGCTATTTTATGAAAAGTAATGTTAATTCACGGTGGAATGTAATCGGTGAACAGGAACCCATTTTTCTAATTCAGTAATCGATGGCGGTCACGTTTATGTAGTACTTAAGTGGAACCAAGTATTTTTTATCATAACTAATTTTTAAGTTGAAATTAAATTTGAATTAAAATTTATTGTCACCCTACTAATGGTTTAGTCTGAAAAGTTTAATGACGTTTCATTTATTGACGTCTGATCTGTCTAGTTTCCCGCCAAAGCCAGCAAGCACTTGACGTATGTACACTTACGAGTAACTTCCCTTCAATAAAAGTAGGGTGTCCATTTATTCAGTCAGTGTACATTTTACCGATGTTAATTAAGTGTGATTAATTAAATTGTGAGGTATATTGCACGATATCTCACGTATTGTTTTCTGTGTAGATTGATAATTAGGATTTTTGGATTCCTGATCACCGATTAAATTCCACCGTGTATACAGTGAATAGATGTCAAAGTTAAGTCTAGGTTATATAATTTACTCAATTGGTTCAATTACAATTTACTTACTACCATTTATTACTAAGTTACCTACTTTTATGATGCGTCAGGGTTTCATCATTTAAGAACTCCTCCACTGAGTAATAAATAACATTTAAGAATGAGAAATTTACAAATGAGCGCTTCCGTGCTTTGGAAGGCACGCTAAGCAGTTGATCCCGGCTGCTGTCTATGACAGTAGTCGTTAAGCCGAGTTAGAGGCCTTCTGACGGCTTAAGAACCTCTTACAGTCGAGTTGCCCACTCACTTGACAAAGGGGGGACAACTGTCACTTGCGTCCGCAGGAGCTACTTTTTTTTTTTTAACGTTTGGGGAATGCTTTGACGCACCGTCCGCCTGGTCAGGGGGGACCGGACGGGTACCACAACCCTGCACGTGTCCCCTGGGTGGTACTAAAGAGTGACAAACTCATAGGCCAAAAATAATGTATACCATACGATTAAATAAATATGCCTCTAGCACTACTATTCATATGCACTTGAGTGTACTTGTATTGTTATCGGACATCGTATATTTGGTAGCTCTACGCATCTTCAGGCGATCTTGTCAGGAGGCTGTTATTCTTTACGCGCTCATGCGTCTCACCTCACCCATCACACCTAACGAAACTAGACCTCTACCTACGCTTATATTTACTACGAATCGCGGCATCAAGATAAATTAGGGAAACATACAACAAGTTCCAGAATAAATGTTGTGCCACGTCCATTGAGCAAAATCTTGTTGATTATTAGGCAAACACGTGTCGAGGGGTTATTTTATTGTTGGTGGTGGTATTTATTGGCATGTTTGAGCTAGCGGAGGGGCAACGGGCACATTCATCATCATCATCATATCAGCCGAAAGACGTCCACTGCTGGACATAGGCCTCCCCCAAAGAGTGCCACAATGGCCGGTCCTGCGCCACCCGCATCCAGCGGACTCCCGCGACCTTTACCAGGTCATCAGTCCACCTACCTACGGCACATTGACTGCATGCAAAAATACGCAAGCAGGGAACATCTCATTATCATTATCAGTTTATCACCAATAAACCTTCACGTTATTATAAACATTATTTGCACATTTTCATTAATGGCATCTTTAGTTCTTATGAGAGTTACGCACACTTTGAGGTTTAAATTTGTATGATTATATTTATTATGCCCTGGAAATAAAGTTTTAAGTGTTTCAATTTAGTTAGTTAGACAGAACAACATTTTAACGTCCTGCAATGTTAATGTTGAAGCAATGGGGTTGGCCGGTGAAAGCTAATTGTAGATGGCGCTCTTCTAGATTCCATACGATGAGAGAGAGAGACAGAGGATCGATGGTCCCTATGGAAACCATATACAGTTCTTAGGCAAAAATCTTCCCCATAGCTTTAATCCATAGCCTTTTATTTTTAGCCTTTTTCGGAAGACGGTGGATTCCCACTTCAGAGCAATTCGGGACGAAACATTAAGTCATTTTCGCAAAAATAAATAAAAACTACTTCCCGCCATACAAATTTAGCTTTTTTAGGGACCATTATTGGTGCTGTCAGTTTGACAGTTGCCAGCCCCATTAAAAGAATTCTATAGTAGGTAGTGTACGTTTTATGGCAATATTGCTCACTTATGTAGCTAGTTTTGTCCAGATTCGATGACCTATGCTATTTTTTGACTGTTTTAAAGGTTTTTAAACTACATATATCTATACCTAACTTACTATGGTTCCATTCAAACTTCTACTTTCACTTTAAATCGTTAAGGACACCAAGAGGCCCAAAACCAGAAACCATGTACCAACATTTAAAACCGGGTTTTCAATTTTGGTATCTATTTTTATGCATTTCAAGTACAAAGGAATACCGAAAAAATATCGCAAATCGGGTAATTTTTTTTTCTGAATACCGATAATAACCGGTACCGGTATTTTTCATTGTGTGTTGTTCTGTATTTCTACATTTGTAATTTGTATACCTACCCATTCAAAAGGATCCTAAGGGGTTGGTCGAAATAAATGACTTTATTATTATTGTTATCAATAATAAGTCCATGCCTAATTAATACACATCATCAAAAAAACTCACATTTTACGTACAACTAAAAGGTGTGTATGGTGTGGTTGCTGTTAGTTTATAAAAAAAATCCTCAAAATTTCACAGCCTGATTAAAAGGTTTTCTATGGAATGAGAAAATCTGCAAAACACACTTCTACTAAACATTCGTCTTTAAAATAACAAAACAGTATCCACATACCTGAGGGCACATCTTGCAGTGGTACTTCCGCGCGTGCGCATGTAGCGGCTGCAGCTTGGTGGGGCCTTTGCCGAGGGGTTGAGGTACTACCAGCAGGCCGCTGCCCGTGTTGGTACCACCCACGGGCGAGGAGGACGAGGAGCCTGAAAGGGGTGAGTGGGATGTGAGGCCTTTTATTTTTGAAACAGTTGCATACGAGTATAGGTAAGCGTTATTATATCTGGGGTGTTCACAGGTCACTTCGGGGTCAAGGATCTCTTGGCCAAGATGGGACTAACGGATAGTTTAGACTGTGGCGAGGAGGATGAGACTATGGAACACTTATTGTGTGGATGTCATGCCCTTGCCAGACAAAGAATGAATTACCTTGGAAACGGTTACCCGCAACCAAAGAAATTCAAGGTGCTCCCGATGAACTTCGTCATCCGTTTTGTGGAAATGATGGAGCAAGCCTGGGAGCAGGTATAAAGGAGAGGGCAAATGCACAAAAGATCCCACTGGGTCGAAGTGCATCCGAAAGGGCTCTCACCTAGATAGATAAGATAAGATAAAATAGGTAAGTGATGTCACATTTACAATATTCTGTAAAATATTTTTTTTATATCCTGCTACGTAAGAAGTGTTTAGTGGGTGTACAGGTGGAATAAATTCAAATTGTTATAGGGCTTTATGTGGCGAATAGTGTCAGCTTACCATTTCTTATAGTAACCACAAACGGTGCAATGACAGCCGTTTAATTGAGTCATTAGATCATACATAGCCGTTGCCGGATGCCGGGCCAAAGCGAGCAATAAGAACAATAAGAGGGATTTTGTGAAGGCTGCTCCAGAATGAAGACGGCCAGAGACAGCAATGGACGTATTTTGGCAAGTGTAATGGTTAACTAAAAAAAAACCGGTCAAGTGCGCGTCAGATTGGCGCACCGAGGTTTCTGGACTACCCCGTACAATAGAAACAAGTCCACTATAAACTGACACTTCACATACTTAGTGCGTGTCTGGACATTAAATTATTATCTGTGCTATAAGACGTTGCTTCGTACCAAATTTCAAGATTCTGAGTTCACGGGAAGTACCCTGTAGGTTTTGATTCCTTTGCTAGTTTCGAAAATTTGCGGTATAAACGGCTGTATCTTTTGATTGCGTTGGCTTAGAAGTTAGATTTTTTTCACAGCTGCAAGGGACAGTAAACTTGAGTATTTGGTATACATTTTAGCTTGATACCTTTACGCGTTCTTGAGAAAAAGGGTCTTGACAGACGGACGGACGGACGGACACCAAAGTGATCCTATAAGGGTTCCGCTTTTTCCTTTCAAGGTACGGAACCCTAAAAGTACAAATACAAACCTGACCGTTCGAGCCCCAGATCAGTACTAAGCTCAAACCATCTCCATACAATGCATTGACCATTTTGTGAAGACTGCGGGGGAATGAAGGCGGCTAGAGACAGCAATGGTGGTCTTACGGCTGGTGTCATCATAGGCCTTGTACATCTATGAAAAGGCGATTTAAGCAGCGTCTATGTCATGTTGGTGCTGCACTTACATACATGACTCGTAAAGCCGATTTGTACACGATAATGTAAGGACGTACGCTGGTATCTCACTGGATACTTCTAATTCACATTTACTATTTCACTGTGTGAACAAAATAAGATTATGGAGGAGGCAAAAATAAACAGAATAGAGTGTAACTAATCCGGCAATATTAAAAACTAAGTAGAGGGTGCCGGAATGACGATGATGATGATGTGATCAAATGCAGTTGCATGGAATTGATATTGTGCAGAAACGGGATTGCGTAAAAATGATGACCGGGCAGAAAAACGAATGTGATCAAAGTCAGTTGTGTGGAATTATTATTGGGCAGAATTGCCAATAGGAAGAACTAATAATGACATAAACTTAGAAGTATCTGTCACACTCAGTCCTCGACGGAGCGATAGAAGATCGAACCAAGCTGCATCATGCGCAACCATACCTTCGCTTAGCTAGGGTCTTTTTCCAATGGTAAAGGTCTTCAGATTTTTTCCCCATTTGGTTGGGTCGATCTCAAAGGACAACATGTCACTCGGATGGTGTAATGGTGAAGGAAAAGGTGTATAAATACGAACCTGATCGCCCTGGGCCCAGACCCGCTCCGTACAGCATCTGACTCATGGACTGGTGGTGACCCAGCCTCTCGTCTGCTTTCTGGTGCATGCCCACGCTCCCGTCTCCCGTGCTCATCTTGGCCTGGAAGGAGAAAAGGAAGTTGTGGAATTGTTACGTGAACTAGAATTAAGGCGCCGTAGGTTCATGGTCTTCTCTCCCTCTCGCTGAGCACCAGCGTGAGCGAGATGGAAGTGCGTGTTCGGAAGCGCGGATATCATGTTTTTTAATTTGAATTTTTTGTGCGTTTAAATAAATAAAAAAGTAATCACTAAGTTCCCTCAAACATGATATTATTTGAACTATAAAAGCGACAAATCGTAAATTTCCATGTTAAAATCACAAACGATTATTTTTGATTAGGTCTTTTTAAATTGAAAGGTAATTTGAATAATTCACTTAAAATTAAATATGCATTATGTTGCCGACCGACCAACCTTTTTATATAGGTGTTTACTTTTTTATATTTTTCGAAAAAATAGGATAATAATGACTTTGTAAAAAATATGAAGTTGGATTAGATGGCTGTTCCTTAATGTGATGACTTTTCGCGTTTTCCTACGTCACAAATAGCACGCAAATATGCATTTACACACAGTCCTAAATAATAGTTGCCCAAGGAACACAATTTTACCCTCCTTGGCAAAGTGACATAACTACAAAATAATGAATAAGCAGAGCAAGGGTGCGACAGTGGTCACTTAGTAACTGATAAGGATAAATCATTCGAGTGGACTTAATTAAGTTAAATGACGAGTTACGGACTTGGGCAAGACTGAACTTAGAAAGGAAGTTTTTTTATGGGGACAATAAATAAATACTAATATTTTTAGGGTTCAGTACCCAAAGGGTAAAACGGGACCCTATTACTAAGACTCCGCTGTCCGTCCGCCTGACTGTCTGTCCGTCTGTCACCAGGCTGTATCTCATGTACCGTGATAGTTAGACAGTTGAAACTTTCACAGTTGATGTATTTCTGTTGCCGCTGTAACAACAAATACTAAAAAAACATAATAAAATAAAGAATCTTTATTGTAATCGTCAATTCATAAAACTATTATTACAGTACTTACTTATTTGCAAACGACTTAAAAATAAAATAAGATTACAGAAACGTATCAAAACTTTGCCCTTTAGGCAGGGTGCCCATCACACAGGCAGCATTCCCGCGTTGAATAGCAATCGCTATTCTTTGAGCGAGAAAGCTGCCTGCGCGAGGGTCACCCGTTAAAATAAATATTTAAGGGGGCTCCCATACAATAATCGTGATTTTTTGCCGCTTTTGTAGATAATCGTACGGAACCCTTCGTGTGCGAATTCGACTCGCACTTGGCCGGTAAAAAATAATATTAAGCAAGCTTGAACCTGCTCACTAAGTTTTACGAGAATCGGTAGAGAATTGCAACCTGTGGAGTACCTACAACAGCCGGACAGGCCGGATATACGAAAGAATAGATTTCCATAAAGTGTTACAATGACCGGTCCTGCACCACCCGTATCCAGCGGACTCCCGCGACCTTTACCAGATCATCTTTGGGGGAGGCCTATGTCCAGCATTGGAAGTTTTTCGGCTGATATGATGAGATTTCTATATAAGATCACATCCTTATATTTCTTGGCTGGGCTCATTTTATTAAATTACAAATTAAAGTTTTTTTTAATGCATTGTACTTCCAGCCTGTTTTGAACTAATGTTTTCAAATACGAGTAAAGTGTACTCTAGTTAAGGTAAAATTAAGAAACGTTAACTTTGTCAGATGAGTCACGAAAATTTCGAAATCGTGACTCACCTGACAAAGTTAACGTTTCTTAATTTTACCTTAACTAGGGTACAGTTTATTTGAAAAAAAAAACCCACTAGTGACCTTTCTATATTTCCATTTTGTTAATAATTATACTAATACGTTAGCAGATAATTAATAACTACATTTATTAGTCACAAAATAAACACTAAATTTCAATTGTCATAAAGACATGCCAAAACTTTATCACACGGGACTAGGGCTACCATTCCACAACTTACCTAGGACCGTCCCGTTCCGCCATTAATAACGCACGATTTGTCCCGAAGCGTGGTCGCACTAAATTACTATTGTTTTAAACATTAAAATATTGGCGGTGGACTGCCCTTTGACGTTGGTTTTGGTCCAAGACATACATAGAGCTGATAAAACGAAATAATCACTGCCGTTTGTTATGAACATTTGTGCTGAAAACTGTATCTTAAGGTGTTGGTAGTACGATTTGGTCGGATGGAGGTTGTTGTTGTTCTACGTCCGTAGGAAAAACCCTAGAAACCCTGCACGTGGTGCTAAAAGAACAACAAACTCGGCAGCTGCACTGTTCCTTCTGAACCTCGAAGTGCACACTGGAATCCTACCAGTGACATCGATACGAATACATGTATTTACCAGTGTTTTACCGCCATACGATAAATAAGTACGATTTGGTAATAATTAACATGCTTACGATTGCAATTACTAAAGCGAAAATTATAAGTCTAGGTATATAATATTAAAGTGCCTGCTTAAAATTAAAAATCATGTTAATTAATGTGAAAGTTCTGATGTATACGAGTATTCAATCACGCATAAACAGATACCCTGAACTGGATTAAAACGTAATATATTTTTCAACACACCTGCTCGTAAAGTAGGTCTTATTACAGCGTATTTACACTGATAATGCAGAATATTACCCATGCCGTGCCTTTTACATTACATTATCGCACTAGTGCCTTTTCATTACATATCTTTTTAAATATTAGCAAAATAATGCAGAATATTACCGATTATTACCCATGCCGTGACTTTTACATTACATTATCGCACTAGTGCCTTTTCATTACATATCTTTTAACATTTTCATTTTTTATTTATTTATTTTTTTCCTCGCAAATGTGTTGAAAAACGTCGTATGAAACACGTGAGCATTGGTCATTACACTTCTCGTCTCCATTAAGCCTTCGCCTTCGGCTCAGGCTTAAAAACCGACTCGAGTGTAATGACCAACTTAGCACACTTGTATCATAATGTACTATTTTATCCCGAAAATCGTCCCTTGAATTCTTTCAACAATATATTACAATAAAAGCTGTTAAACTCTTTTGTGCGATTTATAGGCCGATTTATTGGGAGATAGGCATGTAAACTCAGTAATAACAATGTAACAATGAGGGTGTTAACCACTCCGTATAATATCTCGATATCCAAGATTGGAGTGACCGAAGAGGGTGTTTTTGCGTACCCCTTCCGAGGTCAAAGTGTCAATACACTTTGCAGTGAGTTCTACTAAATATATTAATAGATATTGTTTATTTGTACCTTGTGTAGAAACTTGAAAGTATTATTACACAATTATATATTTTTTACGCTAGGAAAAAACATATTTCGTCTTTATATCGTCCATGCAATATCCATACAATGTTTGGTCTGCTTTACATGGTTCAAATAAAGATTTTGTTTAAATTCGAATCGCTTAAATCTGAGACCATATTTAGGTCATTTCCAATAATCCCTTATTAATTAGTTTTAAATTTTATAATTGTTTTGTATGTATGTTAGTCTTTAAGGTATTTGTTACTATGGGCCTTAGATGCCAGAAATAAATGTTTTTTTTTTTTATAATTATGAAATGGCATTAAATACAATATTTGCGGTGAATAGCTAAGTAGAGTATATTATAGATATACGGTCATCATAAGCGAGTGTTCGAGTGAGACGGGCGATTGCTCGCAACTCGCTCGGGCGCCGGCCGAGCATGCAGTATCGCTGTATGTAGGATCGCTGGGCGAGTACCTCTGAGCGAGTTTTATCTTTGATTGCTTTTATCGCTGCGCTGGGATCAACTAATGAAGAGAGAGTCCTCGTCGGAGGTGAACAGCCAGCGATCAACTATAACATATCTGTCTCTTTTACCGCCACGGGATAATTATATATTTTGTTCGTTTCTTGAGCGAGAAAATAGTCGATAGCCAATCGCTACCTCGCCTTTGGTGGGACTAGTGCCTTAGTAATCGTTCAAACGTAACAAAATCATGTGCTATTTAATGAGACGTCACGTGACGTCTCGATTTAAATTATGAAGGTATATACAAAAAAAGCGGCCAAGTGCGAGTCGGACTCGCACATGAAGGGTCCCGTAATAGTACATTACTTACCTAGGGCGGTTAAACAAAGAATGTCTCAGATCGCAGGTATTTGACGCCCGAGCCGAAGGCAAGGGCGATAAATATGCGCTCTGAGGCTTTCTTTATTACCGCCCGTGGTGAGTACAACATTTTACGTCTCTATCTGGCCAAGAAGTGGGGTTTTCCTACTTTATGGCCAGGTATGACGTAAAGTAAATTGCGGTTTACAGAATACATCTACTTACCAAGTTTCAACAATATAGCTCTTATAGTTTCGGAAAAAAGTGGCTGTGACATACGGACGGACAGACAGACAGACAGACAGACATGACGATTTTTGCCATTTGGCTACGGAACCCTAAAAAAGGGTAGGTATATGAATGTTTGTTGACAATCGAAGCCACATGGGGTGAAACTGGAAGACCAATCAAAGATTTCTTGTGATTATATTTTAAGCTCTTAATTAAAAGACGGATTGTCTGTTAAATAATTAATGTAGGTATGTTTTTTAGGAGTCTGGATTCACAGGGTTTGGAACCTGGTATTCTGAGCATTTTTAGTTTTATTATCACATATTTTAATATCATTCCGAAGATCTATTCTGTATCCTGGAGAAGAATTTTTGAAATAGGATTGTTAGATCCGGAGATTATACCTTACATACAAACTTACAGACTTATCCACTTTGTTATTAATATCCATACTACACGCTTAAACCGCTGGACCGATTTAGATGAAATATGGTAGTAGGATAGTTTGAGTTCCGGGAACATTGGATAGTTTTTATCCCAGAAATCATTCCCTAGGGAGGTGAAAGTTTGTATGGAGCTCCGACATAAACGAGTTCCACGCGGACCAAGTCGCGGCCAAAAGCTAGTACCTACATATATATAAAACCCTCATCCTCCTAGCGTTATTCCCGGTTATGCCCCTATAAAGGAGCCCGTGGTCCGCTTTGACACCTAATCCCAAGATTTGGCATAGGCATTAGTTTTAAGAAAGCGACTGCCATCTGACCTTCCAACCCAGAGGGAAAACTAGACTTTATTGGGATTAGACCTGTTTTCCTCACGATGTTTTCCTTCACCGAAAATCTAACGGTAAATATTCCGTATATAAGTTCCGAAAAACTCATTGGTAAGAGCCGGGATTCAAACCCACGACCGCCGCTTGACAACCGCATGCCTGAACCACTAGGCTACCGTAACATCTATATTAATAAAAGAAAGTTGTGTTAGTTCCTTTGCTTATAACTCGGGAACGGCTGGAACGATTTTGATGATTGTTGATTTGTTGGATATGTCTTCGCCCCGAATAGCAGAATAAGTATAAAAAAATGGAAAAATATTTTGTTTTCATGAATTTTGTACGGCGAAACGAAGTTCGAGGGGTCAGCTAGTGTAATATAAAAGATAGACGGAAAATAAATCAATATTATATAATACATTCAAAATGGCTACAGGCTGCTTTTCACTATCAAATTAAGGGTAACACAGCCTCCCAAACTTTTTAATTAACAAACAATTTACACTAGAAGCATGACTCTCATTCTACCCTCAAACTGCGTTCGAAAATTAAATTTCCCACCGCGTCGCCAGAGGGCGTTATCGGCTAAATTAATTTAAACCATCGCAACGTAGGGTTAGTTTGATTTATCTACTGTTAGTTGCACATGTTAAAAATGGCCTAAGTGCATAAAATGTTGTACTAAAATAAGTCGTTTTATATTTAGGGATAACATAGTTTGGTGATTTATAACTGTTCTGGCATTGTTTTGGACTGTGGTCAATTTGTATAAGAACAGTTATTTTGATATTGATAAAAGGAACTATTAGAATTATTTAAATAAGATAAAATCAAGTGACAGTTTTTGGCGTGATTATTTGTCGTTAGATAATTATTATACTATTTAGTGTACTCCATATCCAGACTTTGCTAAGTCTATCATTAATGTAGTATTTTGGCATCTTATAAATAACATAATTAGTGGCTCAGTGACCAGTAGTATAATTATGATTATGATTAAAGTATTTACATACATACCTACATTATTATCTCATTAAGTATTTTTTTATAAAAAAGGTTTTTCTTTTCACTCTTTATATGTTTTATTTATAACAGTGTAGGTATAACAATAATTGAGTCGCTTAGATGACCTGCGGGCTGATTTAATACAGAATTAGGTGTGTTCTCCAAATGAAACCCGTTTTCTCACTCATATTCACTCTGAATAAAATATGAATATCTCAGTTCTGCAATCGAATTCAATAAGTGGACCTTTTTAATGACCTTACTCTCAGCACTGTTGGTTTTTGGTCCCTTTTGCCAATGGTCCTTTCCAAAAATTGTATCGACTCAAAATTTCTGTATAAATATCGAACCTGAATATCTCAGTTCTGCAATGGAATTCAACTTTATGCCCATAGAACGAAATAGAGTAGATAAGCGAACCTTTTTAATGACCTTACTCTCAGCTCTGTTGGTTTTTGGTCCATTTTGCCAATGGTCCTTTCCAAAAATTGTATCGACTCACAAATTCTGTATAAATATCGAACCTACTCACAAAATTTCACTAGAATCAGTTGAGAAATGCGACCTGTAGAGGAAAACCGCTGGACAGCCGGACATTCGAAAGCATTTGTGCCCCAGTTAAAACGGGTAAACACGTTATCTTCAGAGCGCAAGAGATAACGCTTTGAATTCCCACCTAACTTTTTACAAACCTCGATTTACTCGATTATTTTTAACTTAACGTAACTTCCAAGCTCATACTTAAATAGCATTATATATCCGCCCTAAGTTCTCTCAACAAAATATCTCCACGTTATGTGACACCGTAAAATTGATATAACCTTTTAAATTTTCCATTACACGCCAACTTACACAACAAAATTCTACTTTATCAACTTTTTTGTAAGATTGCTTTTGCGATGTCAGGTTTAGGGTTTATACGACATTGTGGAAGTTAGTGTGAGAATGGAGTTCTGTTATATATTCCTTAGTTCAGCGCCATCTATCGTTCGTTATGGGGAACTTTGACGTCTGAGCTAGCAAACATGTTTGCCGACCTAGTTTAGAATAATCGGGAAGAAAGTACTAAACGTCTTTAGATTTCTAATGCTTTGCGCCCTTTTTAGATTGCAGCGATGTAAGGGTTATTGGACGAATTTAGGGTCGGAGGTTTTTCTTAGGTAAAGTTAAGAAAACTGTCATGTCTTTTCGTTTGTGGTTCATAGCGGCTTATCTCAGCAACTATTTCTTTGTTATGATTTATGATTACAAAGATTCATAAAATAATAACATAATATTAGTACATATTTATTTATAATTAATCTTTGGTAACATCCAATTTTGTTTAAATACATACAATACATACTCTTTCATCCATTAGAAGAGGCCTGAGCCCAGCATTGGGATGTATATGGGTTTAAGATTGAGTTTACTCTTACACTTTTATTTACGCCATTGTCTTTCTGAACAAAAATCATAATAATAATAAAATAACTCTCTACCCCCCCCCAGCCTCTCTGACTGGTGTTGCCCTTAGGCCATTTTTTAATGTCGCTATTAATAGGGGCCCATCTAGCAGTTGGCGAGTCACCGTCTGCCAGAGATAAAAAATGAGACAGTTTATTAGGCAGGCGTCCGATGTTTCACCCAATAGCCCAGCCACTAGTCCATCATTTTCACCCAATAACCCGTTTTCTTTAGATTCCATCAACCAGCAATAGTCCCTATACACCCCAGCGGGTGCTGTCTCTGTGTGCGTCCCATTACACGGGCAGGGACAGCATCCGCTCGGTGTACTCCTTGCATTTCATTAAATTGTCAAAAGGGCCTCTACGTGTTGGCTCAGTTGGTACTTTGTGGGTACCTAGCCCCGCGCACGCCTCCCAAAGGTCCGGGACATCATTGTCTCATGAGCGGGAAAGACATACATAAAATAAAATAAATATTTGCGGACAATCTTACACAAATCGACCTTGTCCCAAACTAAGCAAATAGACGAAGATAAACATACTTATATAGATAAATAAATCCATGACTCAAGAACAAATATTCGTGCTCATCACACAAATAAATGCCCTTACCGGGATTCGAACCCAGGTCCTCTTGCTTCGTAGGCAGCGTCACTACCAACTAGGCTAAAGCGGTCGACAAAAAATATAAGACATATTTTAGACTTTTAACTCTTCGCTTATTCAGCGCGCGTAACGCCGTAGCACCACGTAGCGTGTAGCAAGCGTACACAATACATACATACATACATTTAACCATGCCTCTTTCCCAGAGGGGTAGGCAGAGATCATGGATCTCCATTTGCTACGATCCTGACAAACCGCTTTCGCTTCACTCATTTTCATAACATTTCTCATACATGCTCGTCGGTTTAGGGTACTTTTGACTTGGCCTTTTTGTAAGATTTCTCCAATCTGATCGGAGAAAGTTCGTACACAATAAACAGTGAAACATCTAAGGTTGCAACATGACGTACGTGAGTCATGTGCGTTGACAGGTTTATGAATGAATGTAACCTCCATTTTTAGTTTGGAGCCTCACGGATACAGACGTATAGGAATCAAAATAATGTGCTGAATTTATTATCTAGCACCAAAACTTGTATAACCCAATCTACGAGCGATTTCTGCTACATGGTGGAAAAATGCTACTACACGCTACGACTAGCACGTAGCGTTACCTGACCTCACTCTAAAAGCCTATTGTTTCTACAAGACCATTCAAGCCTGGAGAGCTAACCCAGGACTGAAACATTCCAAGGCACTTATTAGAGCCTTTAGCAAAAAGGCGTCTTCTGACGCCTTGGCGCTAAGTAGGAACCGTCTACGCATGCTGGTCAGGGTGCTTACTGGGCACTGCCGCCTAAATAAGCACATGCAAACGATAGGACTGTGTGACACAAGGCAGTGCAGATTCTGCTTTGAAGCAGAGGAGACGCCTACACACATCCTAACCGATTGCCCTTGCCTCATGCACAGTCGTAACTCCTTCCTGGGCAAACACATCATGTGCCCGGAGGAGATCAAATTTCTTGAGTTCAACAAAATCCTGCAATTCTTCGAGTTTGCAGGACTTGACCAAGAATTGTAGTAAGTGGCGATCACAATAGATCAGCGATGGTCGCAGTGATATAAGGGCTTTGACAGCCCGAAAGCCACTACCAGAAATAATAATAATACCTGACCTCAAATAGGTTAATTCACGGCCAATGACTCACATATGAGCCTGCCTCTACAAGCGATTTCAACTACAGAGCGAATAATGCTGCTACTTGCTACGGCTAGCACACGTAGCGTTACCTGACCTCAAATAGGTTCATTCACGGCCTCACATATGAGCCTGATGATACCTCTACGTGCGATTTCTACTACATACCGAAAAATGCTGCTACGAGCTACGGCGTAGCACACGCATGATTCATATGTGAGTCATTAGCCTTGAATTGGTTAACCCATTCAGCGCTAATCACAACACATACGTCAGTGAATGAGTACCCCGCTGTATTTTCTGGAAATCGGTTTTATAGTGGTGATATTTACCATTCGCATATGTTATCGCTTTATATTTTATTATTTTCTTACCAATTTATTTTGAATTAAAACTAACGAAGTACTTTTTGAAAACGGTTTCTTATCAAGTACATATTATTGGCAAAGTATTTAGCTAGATTTAGATAAGTGCTTCGGGAGATATGTTTTTGTACACCCTTGACAAAGCCTGCGTTGTGTATAGTTTTATTTTTACGTAATCATTCTTATTACTAAAAATTCTAACTTTCAAATTAGTATCGAAATATTGGAATGTAACATGTATTTTCTGCGTTTTTTTCGCTTTAAGAGCCTGCAAAAACCATCATGTTAGCAATACTCGCCTTAAACTCATACACCGCCTTGACATGACAAAGACCCGACCCCGTGGGCGTCTCTGCGCCGGACATTGTCAAATGACACCCTTTGTCACGCCGTCACCCCGGAGTGTCAAAACTTGTGTGGTTTGCCACGCGCGTTTTATTAATATACTGTTCTTCGTTTGACAGTCAGCCTAGATGCAAAGATTCGACACCGAACTGTTTTATTTGAGAGTATCCTATGCTATTAACAAACTACATCTTATTCTATGAAATGAAAATCTGAGAAACAATAGGTACGTGTTCGATGAATTTTTTGTCGACATAATGTGATGCCGAGAGAATCTCCAGCAGTCACCAACGCGTGGGGGGATTTCATAGTTAAGGTAACTAGTAAAAAACTTAGTTTATTCAACATCAAAACGATGACAAAACAGATTATGAAACTAGTTTAAAATTTACTACAAACGAGTATCATTGCATGCCATATGCCAACGTGCACAAATAGAAAAAAATTACAATGACAAAAAAAGCAGATGGGATGGTTACTATTGCAATTAAACTAATGATTTGCTTAACTACACTAGTGATTATAACATTTACACTATTCCAAAGCAATAGAATAAAAAAATATCTATAGTAAGGAGGGAAACAGCTATTCGAACGTAACTTCACAACCCTTTGTGGCCAACGTTTTGTGGCCAAGTCAACCCAAAGTGCTTCATATTGTTGCACATCTACACACTTTACTAACCGTAGTAGGGTAAATCGCTAGTAGCTGGCCACCCTTCAATAGCTGGCCCCTTCATGCTAAAAATGAACTCTGTTCCCCTACAAACAGAATTCAATTTAGTATGTAGTGGGTACTACTGCGTGCCACAGCCAAAAAAATAAATAAAAAATCTACTTAGTGGTAATGGCCATTACCTCGTAGCCCTGTTTGATGGCCATGACGCCCCGTGGCCGAGACCACGCGGCGTACTCCAGGCCATCTTTCTGTTGGCAGTGCTGTTGGACAAATATACCATTAAGTATAAGTTTAGTTAGTTCTTACCTAGTATAAGTTTGCTTATTACCTACTCGGTTACGTCCACTGAGATCCTGTAATTTGCTGTCTGTCCATATGTCTATACAGGGTGACTGGTAATTCGACCTATTCCTTGAAAGGGGTTATACTAGAGCTAACTTGCAACAATTTATGTCCAGTCAACCAGGGGTCAGTTCAGACAGACGAAAGGAGTAGGCGTAAGGGTTACGTTTTTACCTTTTTGGTCCGGAACCCTAAAAACACGCGGTAAAAGTGCCCAATTAGCAGGTGTCTGGCACTGGAAGTGGTAATAGAGAAGAGACAACGTAATTTAAAATGCATATATTTTCTTTGAGCTTTTTGGGTGAATTTTTATAAGAGCTTTTACGACATTTACCCACGATTTACCTACAGCGAATCCTCAAGTGAATAAAGGGTCGGCAACGCGCTTCTGATTCTTCTGGAGTCTCAAGTGTCCATAGGCTACGGTAACTGCTTAACATCAGGCAGGCCGTAAGCTTGTTTGCCACCTAAGTTGTATAAAAAAAATGTAGCGGAAAGTGACTAAGGCGTAGGCGCCAACTAGGCAGGTTCCTGACAGTGAAAGATGTAACTAAACGGAGCTTCTTAATGCAAATGAATTCAACGAATTTTATCTCGCATTATATTTTCATGAATAAGTATAATGCGAGAGCGGGTTGCCGAAATTGTTAGCAGTGAAAATATGTTAAGCTGCACAAACAAATGCCGGAACCAAACAAATAACTTTATTTTATAATTGAAACAACAACCAATAATAGTAAGT
The DNA here is from genome assembly GCA_963854355.1 of Epinotia brunnichana. NCBI lineage: Eukaryota > Metazoa > Arthropoda > Insecta > Lepidoptera > Tortricidae > Epinotia > Epinotia brunnichana. The sequence continues at coordinate 18,582,441 of OY977959.1, forward strand.
AATATTCTCGAAAACCTTCCACAAAAGCAATAATTCTTTATTATTGGAGAATTTCCCCGCCGTTACCATATCACATATAACTTTATATATGTGTAGGAAAAACGATTTTTATATCCATGACCCAGCTAACATATAAAATGTTGGTCCGAAACTAAGCTATTATCTCGCTCTATCGCGGTATGTGTGAGAGGGTGGGGTATACACGTATGACGCAGGCGAGTGTGCATGTATGGGGTAACGTGTAAAGGTGGTATTCGAGAGGCATGGAGAGGGCATTTATATAAATTTGAATGTTTTATATTTTAAAACATGGTTAACATATTTCAAATTATAGGCAGTATAAAGATTAGGATGGGCTTCACAAATAATGTTACTTACATTTGAAGGATCTGATTCGTCTAAAATAGTCTTTTAATTTAACCCAATCGAGAACAAGCAACGCTACAGGTCCTACGCCATAGTGCGTAGCAGCATTTTTTCTGTTTTGTAGCGGCAATCACCCGTAGAGTCATGACTCATATGTGAGTCATTGCTCTCTCGAATGGGTTAAAATAATTAAGTATTATATATATTTTTAAATCCATATTTTGTTCAACAAAGCAGACGAAGAAGGAATTCAGGAATGTTGATGCGTATTGTAAAATATTCAAGTTTCTAATTAAAAAAAATAGGTTTTTGTTTATAACAGAACTATTTTATTTGAGGTTAAAGTTCGTTGTAAATAGTAAACGTCCTCTTAGAAAAGTAATATTTCCTGTTTTACCTTGAATTATCCACGAAGTACGTGTGAATAACACTTTGTGCCAATCGCCTCCTCTTGGGCGTAAACAATTGAATCCCTTGTTATGTTCTAGATTCAATATACTGCCCTTGCAGTAAATATTGTATGTAATTTTGCTCTTGCTTGAGATACAACCTACTATGTATGTATGTAAGCACTTTATTGTACACAAAACAGGTTAAAACATAGGCATGATATGTAAAATTAAAGTAGGTACAAAGGCGAACTTATCCCTATAAGCGATCTCTTCCAGCTAACCCTTTAACAATTGAGTTGAAGGTAGGTATGAAAAAGATAGACAAATTAACTCCGTGTACAAAAACATAAATAGAACAAACCAATAACACAAGGAAATCTAAGAAATATATATATATATATATATATATATATATATATATATATATATATATATCGCAACTATACAACACTATACTATTATTATTATACTATTTCATGATAGCAGAAGAACCTTCCATAAATTCTAATCTCACACTTAATTAAAAAGCCTTTCACAAAACAACGCCGGCTCCACAGCTCCCCTTGTTCTAAGAAAAACCCAAGACACGAGTATTTTTCTTACCCCCTCGTGTGCGTGCACACACACGTAACACACACACACACGCGCACACACGTCTCGGGTAGTAAAATATTATGCTGTCGGGTCTTGAAATAACATTGTATAGATAATCAATAACAGGGTAGTTTTATGCTACTTTTAAAATTGTAGACGATGTTAATGTTGGTTCGGATGTGGGTGTCTGGTATGTTATAAGTCTCGATAAGTTAGCTGGAGCACGATTCGTGCTGACAAACGTGAGGGCATGTCATGGGGATATCCCCAAAGTCAAGGTCTAAACGCGCTTCTCAAATCAGCACCTGACTGCGATGTGTTTGCAAGTAGTTGGAAGATAATATGTGATGAATGTAAGAGGTTATGCGAGACGATGGATGACCGTCCATCTTCAGTTATTTGTTAAGATTTTTTTTATTATAAGTTCATGTTACTTAAATAACATTGTGTGCATTCATTTCACAGTGCCTTGGCGTCTTACTGTAATACTGTGTAATCTGTTTTGAAAAGTTCAAAATTCATGTAAGTATAAAGTTCTTCGGCAACGTGCTGGTGAGCCCCTGGAGGTGAAAGTGTCCATAGGCTACGGATGCTTAACATCAAGTGGGACGTACGTTTGTTTGCCACTGACGTGTTACAATAAATAGATCAACATGAACCCTTTGAGACAACAGCAATTGAAGTTATAGTTTAAATATTAAACATTAAGGGTGAGTTGCACCAACTAACGATTACAGACCGAACAACGTTAAATATGGCGCCGGCAGCTGTCATTCCATACAAACTTGTCAAAGTTTTCATATATTCCGATTTTAACAAACACCGTATATATATATATGGTTTGGTTGCATAAGCAGTTGATCCCGGCTGCTGTCTATGACAGTAGTCGTTAAGCCGAGTTAGAGGCCTTCGGGCGGCTTAAGAACCTCTAACAGTCGAGTTGCCCACTCACTTGACAAAGGGGGGACAACTGTCACTTGCGGTCCGCAGGAGCTACCTACCACAACCCTACGCGTGTCCCCTGGGTGGTACTAAAGAGTGAATAACTCAAAGGCCAAAATAATGTACGCCATACGATTAAATAATATATGGTTTGGTTGGTGTAACCCATCCTAAGTCATATTTTGTTGTAATTTTTTTCTTTCAAATTCCGCGAAATTTGTCAATGGATAAGTCCCCGTTTCCATGTTTCTCTTTCAAAATCATAATTATAGAGACATCGAAACGGGGATATCCTTTTTTCAAATATCTCACATGGAATACTGGCCCTGGACCAAAACAAACAGGTATACTCTGAGGAGGTCTCCTTAGCGCCTCGTTATGGTTAACCAAAGTTATCGGGAGTAACGACATGACCTCAAAAGGATTTTCTTTTCTTTACACGTTTTCTTTTCTACCTAAACTGTAATTTTCATGCAATAATATCAAATTCAAAAGAAGCGAAATTATAATAAGTCGTATGTTAATTATAAATCTCATTTCGGTGATTCTGTTTGCATCTTTCATTTTACAGAAATGACGTCATACACGGTTTATTTATACCGTGTTTAATGTTTATACATTTCCGCGATTCTCTCAATAATCATCGAGAAAAAAATCGAATATGAACCTTATTACGTTTGGATAATATATCTACCAAAATGGTTTTTGATTTATTAGGCACCATTCCATATTTTTAAATATTGTTAATTATTTGAATACTTCATTCCAAGAAAACAAAGTGTATCAGATTCACTTTACCTAATGTCAAGCACGTAAACAATACCAGGATCAAATTAAAGGGCGATGAACTGGAATTTGAAGATAGAACAGTGTTTTTAGGCATCACCTTGGACTCAAAACTACAATGGCATGCGCATATCGACACCCTTGCCGGCAAACTTGGTTCTGCAGCCTATGCAGTAAGACGTATAAGACAGTTAACAAACGTTGAGACGGCCAGGCTGGTGTACTACAGTTACTTCCACAGTGTTATGTCCTACGGAATCCTGTTGTGGGGAAAAGCGGCTGATATCCAGACCATCTTCGTGCTACAGAAACGAGCTGTACGCATCTACGAACTAAAAGCCCGAAATTCTCTCAGGGACAAATTTAAGGAGGCAAATATTCTTACTGTAGCATGCCAATACATTCTTGAGCATATTATGTATGTGCGGAAAAACCTTCAGAACTTCAAACTCAACAGTGATATCCACGACTACAACACCAGAAGTAAACACAAGATAGCAGTGCAGTACAGTCGTCTTCGCAAGGTTAGCACGTCGTTCGTGGGGAACTGTATACGTTTTTACAATAAAATACCTACCGAAATTGTTAATTTGCCGTTAAGTAAATTTAAGTCTCATATAAAAAAATACTTGCTAAGCAAGGCGTATTATAATGTCAACAATTTCATAAACGACAAAAATGCCTTTAAGCCATTAGCAGTCAAATTCTATTAGAATTAATATACCTTTGAGTATGATTGTCTTGGCGTATTACCTTTGTAATTATTATAAGTACCGGAAATAGCTGTTCCGTTTTATGTAACATGAGAGCACGTAATGCTTTTTCTCGCCGAACAAGTCGCTTTAATCTTTGCTATTATCAATGTCCAGTGTGGCTTGAATATGTCATGCTCGCTTAAAGGGCTTTGCTTACGGTGGCGTCGTTGATCGGGTCGCCACCTTCCCTAACATATGGTTGAGGGAGGCGATGGCTGAGATATGCGTCATACTCGTGATCGGGTGCTGTTTGTGGAGTCCGGTCAGTTCATTGCAAGGGCATAGTAACTACCTAAATACTAGTGTTATTATCATTATTTTGACGAGAGACATCATTCTGTTCTTGACACGTTTTATTGTTATTGACCCTGTACATCTCTGACAATATTACATTAATGATCCTTTTTTTTCTGTTTTAACGCTTAGAGACAGTATACATCTCTATAAGAACATTAGAATAATTATTAATTGTATTTGGATGCTCAGAGACATTATACATCCCTGGGGTACTAAATTAATATCATAAACTTATTGTTAATTCTGATACAGACCTTATATCGAATGTATTTGATAATATTTTACAATTTTGGATTTTTTTAGTTTTCATTTAGTGACATTTAGTTTGTTAACCATTTAGGTACTAATTGGTTAAAATCTGCAATTTTATAATGATTATTGTGTAAGATTATTAATATTATATTGTAGAATACCTTTTGACATGTAAAAGTGCCCTTGTGGCCTATTTGCAGAATAAATAATTGATTTTGATTGATTTTTGATTTCCACTCGTAGTATTAATGTGGCTTCCACAAAACCCAATTCCCATCGGTTTTTAGGGTTCCGTACTCAAAGAGTAAAACGGGACCCTATTACTAAGACTTCGCTGTCCGTCTGTTTGTCTGTCACCAGGCTGTAATCTCAAGAACCGTGATAGCTAGAGAGTTGAAATTTTCACAGATTATGTATTTCTGTTGCCGCTATAACAACAAATACTAAAAACAAAATATTTCTTTTTTAAGTGGGGCTCCCATACAACAAACGTGATTTTTTTGTCGTTTTTATAGATAATGGTACGGAACCCTTCGTACGCGAGTCCAACTCGCACTTGGCCGGTTTTAAGTGTAGTTGGTTTTCTATGTTTTGATAACTGGGTTCATTGTTCTTAAGTTAGTATCGTCTTCCTATGATTATGTTTAAACTCACGTCACTGGTAGGCTATATTTGTACAGTCAGCAGCAGGAATAACTCGAGAACAAAATGTTATAAACACAACTCTAATTACTCGTACTTATTGGTTCACCCTGTCCGGTGAGCTCGCGACGTACAGTCGCCATCACATACATCGGAGCAAACAAGCACGTCACAAACATCGGAACACACCTCTATTTTCAAGGCATTAGGGTGCATGTGCCGATATTTTTGAACACCTATAGTGTACCTATGTATGTGATGGCGACTGTACTCCTTTAAAAAACCGGCCAAGTGCGAGTCGGACTCGCGCACGAAGGGTTCCGTACCACTATCAATAAAAATATTTATTTTATTCTGTTTTTAGTATTTGTTGTTATAGCGGCAACAGAAATACATCATCTGTGAAAATTTCAACTGTAACTATCACGGTATCAGTGAGATATAGCCTGGGGACAGACAGACAGACAGACAGACATACAGACAGACAGACAGCCAGACAGACAGACAGACAGACGGACAGCGGAGTCTTAGTAATAGGGTCCCGTTTTACTCTTTGAGTACGCAACCCTAAAAACAACCTTCTTACTCATACTGTATCTTGGTAACCCCTTAAACAATTTGTCTCATCCTCGAACCAAAATTTATCTTTGGTCTCATTAATTTGCCTACTAAATTTCAAAACGTTCTGATGAACGTCACTAGAGTTATCGTCGAACAAACATTTTTACATACACACAAATGCCGGATTGATCCAGTAGACGCGGAAAACTTTGCACGCTCGTTCAAAAAGAAAAAGACTTGTGCTACTAAATATCGTTTTAATTTCTTCACTAACCAAAGGTCCGTAAGAGATCGCTCTGTAGCGAAACAACCGCCTTTTGTTTACCTCTACTGTTTTTTTTTTTCTTTATTTAAGGAGCTTGTCATGTGTGACAAGCTCCTTAAATAAAGAAAAAAAAAACATGTCGCTCCGTTATAGTCAACATAACATATTTTTCTAATGACGAGTAATTCTATTACTAACACACTTTCGAGCTAACTGCAATAGTGCTGTGGCCGCGTCTGACAACGGGTTGGCCAGGGCAACATTGCAGGTCCCGACATCGTAACTGGTGTTAAATGGCAGACTTCTCCTGAGCTCTACTGTTAAGTTTGTATTTATGTTCTGTATTAGTTTCATATATAGAAGTGTGCAATAAAGTGTGCCTACTCGTATTTGTGTAGTATTACTTGTATTGTTCCATAACTATACCGTAAAACCGGGTTACTTTGGCCCTGGAGGAATACTATTATACTATTACTTATGTGCTGGAGAATAACTTTGGCTTTCGCGAATACTAATACTACTACTATTCACTGTTTGTCTATGAATTTGAACAGGGTCAAATCACCTTATTTTTACTGCTCATGTTGTTACTTTTTTATTTGACATTGTTATGAGTGATTTTCATGCGGGCTAAAGTAACCCTCCATTGGGTCAAAGTTACCCGAGTTGACGGTATTTAACCACGTCGGTGGCAAACAAGCGGACGACTCGCCTCATAGTAAGCAATCACTGCAGCCTATGGAAGTTTGCAAGAGGTGTTACATGCGCGTTGCCGTCCCGAAATGTATGAATGTATGTCATCATCATCATCATCATATCAGCCGAAAGACGTCCACTGCTGGACATAGGCCTCCCCCAAATAATGCCAAAATAACCGGTCCCGCGCCACCCGCATCCAGCGGAATCCCGCGACCTTTACCAGGTCAACAGTCCACCTTGTGGGGGGCCTACCCACGCCTCGCCTTCCGGTACGTGGTCTCAACTCGAGAACCTTTCCGCCCCAACGGCCATCGGTTCTACGTGCAATGTGCCCCGCCCACTGCCACTTAAGTTTAGCGATGAATGTATGTATGTAAATCGAATTAAAAGCCAGGCAAACAGTGGTCCAAAAACCTGACTTCGCCAAATGTCCCACATTAAACAAACTCCCAAAGTAATTCCCGGTAATGACGCTAAGCCGGGTCGACGCCCGGAGGCGTGACGTCACCACTGACGTTGACTGATGCGTCATTCGGGGGATTTTTTTTGCAGTTGGAAACTCACATACAATTCTGAGTCTGGGAAAATCGGTAAGGCCAGATTGTTATCGTCTGAAGTATTTCTAACCCCCGATGCAAAAAGAGGGGTGATATAAGTTTGACTGTCTGTGTATCTGTCTGTCTGTGGCATCGTAGCTGCTAAACGAATGGAGATTTTAATGCGGTTTGTTTTGTCCAAAAGCTGACGTGATCGAGATGGTTCTAAGCATCGTTTCAATAAAATCGGTGCAGCCGTTTTTGAGATGTTGTACTTTGAAATTAAAATGTCTGGGGTTTTTGTAGCACCTGGATCCTAATGGGGAATGGATGAAAATTTTAGAAATGCCTGATTTTTTTTTGGTGATAGGAATAACCTTCCTTAGCACCAGAAAAACGTTGCAGACTTTTCAGATGCGTCAATTATTTTTGAAAAGTATAAACAGTTTCCTCACTTACGTTTTGGGTTTAGGACGGCGAATAAGACACTTCGCTTGATCCGTCTCATATTACATAAAAATATCATTAAAATCCGTGGTTAACTGACACTGGCAATGATATTGACAGCTGCAGCAGCTATATTAGTAATTTCCAGGGTCAGATATTTAAAATATTTTTTGTAATATGAGACGGATCAAGGGAAGTGTCTCAGAATTCGCCCCCCTAACCGCAAAATGTAAGTGAGGAAACTGTTTATATTTTTCAAAAATAATTGACGCAGCTGACAAGTCTGCAACTTTTTTCTGGTGCTAAGGAAGGTTATTCCTATCAACAAAAAAATAATCAGGCATTTTTAAAATTTTCATCCATTCCCCATTCTCAGGAAACACAGACTTAGCGAATTCTATTCTTAGCAGTCCAGTATCGAATGTTTGACGTTTTGAAAACGAATGCTCTTTTTCATAAACTTAAAGTGTCTCTGTTCAATGACATGTCTTTTGTTCCATTCTAACGAACACCATTTTCGAAGTGAAAAAAAAGTGAGTGTGAATAAAGGCAAACAAATTTTACCTAAAATAGGTTTTATGATTTTTTTTTATACAACGACGGTGACTTACGGCCTGCCTGATGTTAAGCAGGTACCATAGCCTATGGACACTTTTGGACATAGGCCTCCCCCAAAGAGTGCCAAAATGACCGGTCCCGCGCCACCCGCATCCAGCGGACTCCCGCGACCTCCAGGTCATCATAGACCAATCAAATTAGCTAAACCCGGACATAATTCGATAACTGTAATTTTCTTTTTCTATGATGTAAAGTATTGTTAGTTATAGTTAAAATAAAAAGAATTAAACATTTTAGGGTTCCGCGTCATTATAAAAAAACCAAAAATCTAAATTTTTAACCAATTCTGATTTCATAAGTGCAGCATAATATGTAACTTTGTAAAAGTGCCTCTATTATGATATAACGCTTGCATTCCAGTTAAAGAAATCAAAATTAATCTAATTAATTAACCGGGACTATCAATAATAAAGAAAGTTCAGTAAGTTACACATTTTCTGGCTTATCTTACCAGAAATTATAGATAACTGCAATTTAACAAATTATTCTGAATAGTATATTATGTGTGTTGATAAATTATTAAAAATTAAACAGATTCTCTTTGCGGATTTCTAAAATCACAAATATTGGTAGTTTTTGGAAAACCAAAATACATAACTACTTGGAAAGTGTTTGATTTATGCGGTCAACATATTATTAGTACTATAAGAAACAAACTAAACAAAAAATATCCACGATTATTAATTAATTCATATTTTTTCGTACTTAAGTTTTAATATGAACCTTATCTCTTGCAGAATAAGGCCGTCATTGCTTTGCGCCTCAACTACCGACCGTGCTGTCGCGAGTCGCAGGCATTCAAGGCCGAAACGCACTGACAGCGGTGGCGAAGCGGCGCGGGGTGGCGCGGAGGCGGTACTTGTAATGTTCGAGCTAATATGAAAGGATCCGAACGCTTTTTTCCCGGCCGGTATTCTGTGCGGACCCATTCGTATTAGATCGAACATTACAGCCGGTACCACCTCCACACTGCGCCGCGCCGCCGCTTCGCCACCGCTGTCAATGCGTTTCGGCCTTCATTTATTATGGATAGGTCAATGATTGTCAAACATTTATAAACACGAACGTGGCGTTTACCACGGTTCGGCTAGGGTGGAGATTTATTGAAATATTGTGTTCATTAGATCGATAATAACTAAGTTGTTCAGCATGAGACATAATTGTCGTGGAATGTCGATTACCTATTTATAAGCACTCAGTCTTCTGTATAGAATTATTTAAATAAAATATGTTACTTATGTGGGTGCAGAAAGGGGCATTATTGGAATGATTCTTATTCGAATAAACATTTATTCGCGAATAATTTATTCGTATACACTTTCGAATGACGAATGATTTATTCTCATTTCATTCCAATAAATGCACGAATAATATTTAAGGATGCGGTTGCTCGTTGTAACACGTACACGAATTTAACACGATCACTACAAGTGTACTTATTTTCAAGTATTAATACCCTTTTCTACTAATTAACAATATTTTTGTGAGTTAAATGAGTCACTTCATGGGGCATTTAACAGGTTTGTTTCAATATGTCATGTGAGTGGGCTTGTCCATATATTACGTCGTCGTTTTTAGGGTTCCGTACTCAAAGAGTAAAACGGGACCCTATTACTAAGATTCCGCTGTCCGTCTGTTTGTCTGTCTGTCCGTCTGTCACCAGGCTGTATCTCACGAACCGTGATAGGTAGACAGTTGAAATTTTCACAGATGATGTATTTCTGTTGCGGCCATAACAACAAATACTAAAAAACAGATTTTTTATTTCCTTTTTTTTCTTATATAATCTTACACAAATCGATCTAGTCCCAAACTAACCAAACTACTATGGGTACTAGACGACGATAAACATACTTATATAGATAAATAAATACATAAATACATAGAAAACATCCATGACTCAGGAGCACATATTTGTGCTCATCACACAAATAAATGCCCTTACCGGGATTCGAACCCGGGACCTCCGGCTACGCAGGCAGGGTCACTACGAGGGTCAAACTGAAAGTTTCGGGAATAAAAAAAAATATGCAGTTACATTGATTGAAGTATTTTTATTGTTTTTCAAAGTATTCTCTTTTATATTTTATGCACTTTTCCATGCGTTCAAACCAGTCGTTAAAACACTTATTAAACGCTGAAAAAGAGTCGACAAAATGGCCATTTTAAAAGTCTCCACTGCTTCTGCCGGTGTCTGAAACACCGCGCCCACCACGCAACTTATCCTTGATTTTGGGGAATGTGAAAAAGTCGTTGGGACTTAGGTCAGGGCTGTATGGAGGATGGTCCAGTAGTTCGACTTTTTCACCTTCCAGGTACTCATTTGTTTTACGAGCGGTGTGAGGGCTGGCATTGTCGTGGTGAAGGATGATGCGGCGACTAGGCCTTTTTTCCTAAGTTCAGCAAAGACACTCGGCAAACCAATACTTGTATACCAATCGGCTTTGACCGTTCTACGATCTTCAAGTGGAATAGTAGCCACGTGACCCGATTTGGAGACAAACATAGCCACCATCTTCTTGGCCTTGCTGCGAGAGCGAATAACTTTTGTTGGCTTGAAGCTCGTCTTCGTTACCCCATACTCGAGATTGGTTTTTAGTTTCAGGCTCATATGCGTATATCCACGACTCGTCACCTGATACGACCCTAAAAACTGCATTTGAGCTTCCTCCGTTGAATTTATTCAATGTTTTGCGGCACCAATTGACACGAGTCGTTTTCTGCTCGTCAGACAATAAGTGCGGGATCCAACGGGAAAACAACTTTCGCACGCCTAGTTCTTCCTGTAAAATAACTTGTATCTGACTCATTCCTATCCCCAAAGACTCCTGAATTTCCCGATATGTCACATACCTGTCTTCTTTTATCAGCTGACTCACAATGTGGACGTTTTCTTGCGTAACTGCCGATTTTGGTCGACCTTCACGCGCGTCGTCCGTGAGGGATACTCGGCCACGTTGAAATTCTGAATACCACCTGTATATTGTCGTCTTTGAAGGTGTTTCATTACTAAAAGCAGCAATCATCCGGTCTCCACATTGTTTTTGTGTTCATCCACTTTGAAAGTCGTAATAAATTTTTACGGGACAATTCCATCTTCAGCGGCAACTCAACAACTCGAAAAAACAATTGAAACTGAACCATTGTTTTGTTAGGGTTCCGTACTCAAGGAGTAAAACGGGACACTATTACTAAGACTCCGCTGTCCGTCTGTCTGTCTGTCTGTCAGTCTGTCAGTCTGTCTGTCTGTCCGTCTGTCACCAGGCTGTGTCTCAACAACAGTGATAGTTTGACAGCTGAAATTTTCACAGATGATGTATTTCTGTTGCCGTTATAACAACAAATACTAAAAACCAGTTTTTTTTTCTTTTACAATCTCACACAAATCGGCTTAGTCCCAAACTAAGCAAAGCTTGTATTATGGGTACTAGACGAACGATAAACATACTTATATAGATAAATAAATACCTAAATACACAGAAAACATCCATGACTCAGGACTTGGCCGGTTGTTTTTTGTCAATTCTTGACCCCCCCTCCTATCATCATCCTGTTAATTCCTAAATGGACACTACCCGCCTCATAAAATGACTACCGTCATCCAATAGACCCCCCCCCCCCCCCTGTTTTGAAATGACGTAATTTATGGACAGCCACTGTCTGTAATTGGATCAATGTTATGTTATTAGAGGCGATTACGCATGTAAGATTGTTCAACTATATACCTGTAATTGTACATTGTATGTACTTAATCATGTTATATTCTGATCTGTGTGTTTTTAGGGTAACGTGCCTCGAAATAGAAAAACGGAACCCTTATAGGATCACTTTGTTGTCCGTCCGTCCGTCTGTCAATACCCTTTTTCTCAGGAACGCTTGGAGGTATCAATCATTAAAAGTTTGAATTCCTGTGCATAGTGTGTGCATACATTATTTTAGAATTAATATTTTTTATATTAATGTTGCTGTGCCCTAACAGGGTTATGCTGGAACTGTATTTATATGTAACATCTTGTAAGACCCATACTGCAACAAATAAATGAATTAAGCTGAAATTTATATCAAATACTCAGGTTTACTGTCTTTTGGAGCTGTGAAAAAATCAAACTTCTAAGCCAACGCAATCAAAAGATACAGCCGTTTATGCCGCAAATTTCCGCAAGTTTTCGAAACCCGCAAGGGAATCAAAACCTACTTCCCGTGCACTCAGAAACTTGAAATTTGGTGCGAAGCAACGCCCTATAGCACATATAAAGGAAAAATAGCAAAAACCGTAAATTTTTAGTTACATCACTGAAAATTGTATGTCCAGTATATACTGACACGTACTAAGTATGTGAATACATACTTAGTGAGTGTCAGTTTATAGTGGACTTGGTTTTATTGTACGGGGTGGTCCGGAACCCTCGGTGCGCGAGTCTGACTCGCACTTGACCGGTTTTTTTTTACCCGTGGTAAAGCCGAAATAGTAAAAATAAAACAGGTGAAATAATTACAATTAATATCCGTTTCAGCATGCACGGCGATGTTAATTGGTACCCTTGATGAAGCGGTAACCTTTTTCTAACACATTTAGAAACTTGGTATCTCTGTTCTGTCTGTAGGAAATTATTACGTTCTTGAGATATATTCCATTAAAAAGCATTCCTACAATATTCGTTCAAAATATTATTCCCGAAAAGCATTACGAATGATTATGCGAATGAAGAAGTTATTCGCGAATAAATATTGGCGAATAATTATTCGAAATATTTATTCGTCATTCGCAAATAATCCTATTTATTCTTAAACGTTATTCGTATTCGAATAAATTTATCCCATCTCTGGGTGGGTGACAATAAGCATATCTTCTCTTTTTTTTTGGCGTTCTGGCCTGTCGGCTCAATTTTGCCAATAAGGATATCGACTACCGTAGGCTCAAAGGGCGTAAGGGACGAAATGCCCATGCCCATATCCCGTGAACTCTCAATCTTGAAATTTGGTACGAAGTATTTATAGCACAAATAAAGGAAAAATTGCGAAAACCGTAAATTTTAGTTACATCACTGAAAATTTGATGTCCAGTATAAACTGACACGCACTAAGTATGTAAATACATACTTAGTGAGTGTCAGTTTATAGTGGACCTGTTTCTATTGTACGGGGTGGTCCGGAACATTTGACCGGTTTTTTTATGCTAACCACGATCATGACATCATCTCTTTCATTTACTTAACAGTTAAGAGTTTACTTATGTTTTCGATGATAAAAGCAAATCAATCGTTCCTTACGCCCTTTGGACCAGAGTTTTCAAAGGGCGTAAGGGACAAACTGTGATTTTTTCATTAGAGCTAAAAATCCTACAATTAGGATATTCCGTTATATTTGTTTTATTTGTACACGGCGCGGTCGGTGCAAAACACGTAATTGAAATAAACTCGTTAAGACGGGTTCGCCGTGCGCTCGCCCGCTGGCGCCCCACTCTCTCCCCGCCTCGCACCCACCGCATGCATCTGGCTCAACGACAAGGTCGCGAGTATTTTCAATTAAATTTTCAATTTCTTAAGCGTGAAATTAACATGCTTGATTTTGATGAAATCATGATTATCGTTCACAAAAGGCTATTAGTAAACAAAAAAATCATAGTTACTATTTATAATTACTGAGAAATACATTATTATTAAAACGTTACAAATAAATGTTTAAATATTGTCTTAAATGTCTAAAGAGACGCAATATAGCTTAAACAGATAAAAACATCATAGTTACCATTTTGGCTTGTCTAGATAATGAGATCAGAGGAAAACTGTGAAAAAAAACGTATATGCGAATTTGATTTCAGTTTAATTTTGCTATTAAGTGATCGAATTTGAATGCACCTCAAAGTTATACTAACAAGGTACTTGGTTACCTTTTTTACTTTTAGGAAAAAGTTAGGTAGTGTACGTTAACTCGTGTTTTTTTTAACTACGGTTACGATCGCGGATTTTTTACTTAATATATTTCATTAATATTTAATACTGAATAGTAAAATCCGATAAAACAATAAAAACAACGAGTTTACGAATTATGTCCAGGGTAAGCTAATTTGATTGGTCTATCAGTCCACCTTGTTGAGGGGCCTACCCACGCGGCGTCTAAATAAATACCTATACATAAATAAATTTATAATATCAGGGGATAAATCGAACTAGTCCCAAAGTATCACTTTTCTAAAGTATACATATACAAGATGACAATTAACATTAACTAAATTAAATAAAAAAAACTGGCTAAGTGCGAGTTTGACTCGCGCACGAAGGGTTCCGTACGTCATGTCAAATCTATAAAAACGGCAAAAAATCACGTTTGTTGTATGGGAGCCCCCCTAAAAAAAATATTTTATTTTTAGTATTTGTTGTTATAGCGGCAACATAAATACATAATCTGTGAAAATTTCAACTCTCTAGCTATCACGGTTCTTGAGATACAGCCTGGTGACAGATTATCTATAAAAACGGCAAAAAAGTCATGTTTTTTGTATGGGAGCCCCCCTTAAAAAATATAAATCTTGTTTTTAGTATTTGTTTTTATAGCGGCAGCAGATATACATAATCTGTGAAAATTTCAACTCTCTAGCAATCAGTTCTTGAGATACAGCCTGGTGACAGACAGACGGACGGACGGACGGACAGCGAAGTCTTAGTAATAGGGTCCCGTTTTACTCTTTGAGTACGGAACCCTAACTAGGTTAAATCTAAAAATGGCCCTCGAGGCATTGTATCGAGGATGCTGGCGGCATTTCCTCGCTGTATTGCAATGCTGATAAGTAAGATCAATAAGGCTTGTGTTTTGGGTACTAGACGACGTAAAATATTTGCACATGGGGTGGGCATTGTAACAGAAGCAAATATCCAAAAGGACGCTTCCTTAGAACATCTGCAGTAACCCCTTGTATTCTCATTTGCTTTCATTTTTTTAATTCGGAAAATTTTTGATCTAAAGTTATGACATCCAAGTAATGTCAATGCAGATTTTGAGGTAACATCATAATAGTTTTTGCATTTTAGTTTTTATAAGATATTTTTGTGATTTTTTAATTTATATTTAATTTTTTTGTGTTTTTTTGATACTTAGGTATAATAGCATTTCAGAAGACTAAAAAAATACAAAAATAAATATCTTAAGTTTTTTTTTTTTTCAATTAAAACAACCCGGAAATAATGGGCTTGTGACCTTAAATTTGTTTACTATGCCATTCGAACCAGTTTTTGTAGGTGAACAAATGTTTGTATGGAAGCAACTACATTTAAAGGACATTAATACCCAAAAAACCGAGTTAAAGACGGACCTCGCTGACAGCAGCTGAAACGCTTCATACTGATTGGCTTTAAAGTATGACGTCACACCGTGCAATTTGTACTAACCGTTGCATGGAAAATGAAGTAAATTGCTGTTTCGGTCGCGAAATACTGCGTTTAGGTCCATAGTTGACATACAAATTTGTTTCTATAAAAGCGTAAGGATTCTATTGGTGCCTTTAAATTTACTCTTGGACAATAAATAAAAAAACTATTTTTTCTGAACTTTCAAGGTTTATATCTTTTTATGATTTGAATTATATTTTGTAATTTATACTTTATTACAATCATGTGATGGTTAACTATCCATTTAGCAACACGACGTTATCAATTTTAACACCACGCAACAAGCCTATTATTCACAAGCTTTATAACCTACCGTTAAATTTTTTGCTCCTGTTACAGGACCCAACCCGTATGTTGAATTTGACTTCAAGCTTGATCTTTTGTATGAATATTATATGAACTAGATCCCAAAGGCAGCGAAGAGTTCCATTAAAGTAGGTCAGGAGGAAAATACATACAATACAGTAGAGTTTGTTCTTCGCTAGGTCTATACAAATACATTAGCAAAGTTTTGCTACGTCCCAGAGCACTTACCGTTTTAAATTTGGAGTTAACATTTTTTTTATTCCAGATGGGTAGTTACGTAACGTTTCGAACGCGCGTCATCATCATCATCATCATCATCATATCAGCTAAAAGACGTCCACTGCTGGACATAGGACCTCCCCCGATGAGAGCCAAAGTGACCGGACTTGCGGCACCCGCATCCAGCGGACTCCCGCGACCTTTACCAGGTCATCAGTCCACCTTGTTTGTGCCTTCCGGTACGAGGTCGCCACTCGATAACCTTTCCGCCCCAACGGCCATCGGTTCAACGTGCAACGAACGCGCGTTAGGACAATTTTACTGTAATTGTTAACCCCCGACACAAAAAGAGGGGTGTTATAAGTTTGACGCGTCTGTGTGTCCGTCTGTAGCATCGTAGCTCCTAAACGAAGAGACCCATTTCAATGTGGTTTTTTGGTCCGAAAGCTGAAGTGATCGAGATGGTTTTTAACTACTTTAAAAAAAACGGTACAGCCGTTTTTGAGATATTGAACTTTGAAATGAAAATGTAATTTAACGACGTTACTGAAAAATCAACTTCAAAAAATGGACTTATAGTTCAAATTGAGTACAAAAGAATATCCATTATACGAATTTTAATATACCTAGTCTATTGATTTACTTGATACTGGACGGAAAATTTAGCTGTCTTCCATTAAAGCTTTCCATTTGATTTTCATCTCTCTCTTTAAGTACATAAGGTCTATTTTAACTTGATTGTACGGTCTTATTGGAGATAAATGGATACTTGTTCTTGAGACGACTGACGACTTTAATACGTCGTATTAAGACTTGTTATTCAACCGTTTTCGCGAAAGTCTCGATTAAATCGCTGAAAAGTGTATCTAGAGACGCCAGCTTATCGTGACGTTGACAGATTTGTGGGTGTGACGGATTATTTTATTGATACGTGTATCTATGATGTATGGTTGAATGACCACTTGACAGTTTATGGATTCTAAGTGTTGGCAGCATTATGGTAATAATAATACCACGACTAAGATGGTGGTACCTAACAAATCTCATAAGTGTAACAGAATGGGATATATCATTCGGTGTTCTTGCCATAGTTCGACTTTTTAGGGTTCCGTACCAAAAAGGTAAAAAAGGAACGTTAAATATCTCAGGAGCTAAATAAGCTGTCAATTTGAATATTGGAACAACTATTAAAAGGGTTAAGACACGTGTATGGAAAATGAAAAAATTAAATAAACCTTTCTATTTTCTGTTTTAATGACGAATATGATGGGGGGTTAAAAAGTTAAAGTCTAGTAAATATATCAAGTGGGGTATCATATGAAAGGGCTTAAGTTGCACTTTCTAAAACAGTTTTTAATTTTTCGCTGCAGCATATAAATTTTGATTTATTAAGTAAAATGTAGAAACAAATCCCCCCCCCCCCCTTATCTCCAAAGTTTACGAAGCTACAATTCAGAAATAATTATATATGATTAAGAGTAACATAAATAATACAGGAAAAATAAAACGATATCTCTATGTAGCTTTTTTTTTTATTTATCAAAAATAATTTCTTAATTAAATTTTAATTTACTTACTTTTGTATGAAATTTTATATCTTCAAATTCCTATCAGATTATCGTTATAAAAATATTTCAAATAAAAAATAAATAATCGAAATCGGTACGCGTGATAAAAAGCCACAGACCACTTAACCTATTAAGTGGTCTGTGTAAAAAGCTATCGCTGATAAACAAACATACTAGGTTGTAAGTTGTTAGTACCAAAATGCAGAGGGCGCTTTGTAGCGGTAACTTTTACTATGAGCTGTTTAAGATTGTTTAAGAATGAATGGGGTCCTGACATGTCGGGTATGGTGTATGAAAGTTTGTACGGAACCCTTGGTGCGCGAGTCAGACACGTACCGTAAAACCACACAACTATAGTCCAGGTCACCCAACTATGGTCCAAATCAATTATCTTATTACTTGCTCAGGTGGGACTATTTTCATGGATTAACATAAAGACAGGCAATATAATAACACAAAATTTAATAAAACCGTATTAAATTACTAATACGAAATCGGTATTTATAGAAACGAATAAGTTTACTTTTGGACCATAGTTGGGGTTAGTGGACTATAGTTGTGTGGTTTTACGGTACTTGACCGGTTTTTTTATAATTGCCGCGACTGAGTTAGTATGGATTTGCGGCAAATAAAACATTACCCGCCCAAATTAAGTAGGTCGTTTATAAATATTTTAAAGACCAGTTCTTAATTTAGCTGCATAGGAGCCTTTGGGTCCCTTATAATGGCAACGCGTATAGCTCATCTGTAGAAATCTATACTCTGAGGTTGACAGTGAACCTGCCTATGAAGATGGTCCCTGGTTCGAATCCAAAGCAAACATTCTTTCACCAGTAAGTATATAGAATGCTTCTTCAGAATGGTTATAATATAAGCTATTTTAGTTCGGCCTGGATTTTCTGTAATACGCGGGCAGAGCCGCGTGGGCTGCTAGTCTATCATCATCATCATCATCATATCAGTCGAAAGACGTCCACTGCTGGACGTAGGCCTCCCCCAAAGAGTTCCAAAGTGACCGGTCCTGCGCCACCCGCATCCAGCGGACTCCCGCGACCTTTACCAGGTCATCAGTCCACCTTGTGGGAGGCCTAACATACCCCCTAATGCTAGTCTATACTAATAAGTTTTAGTAACAATCAGTAATCAAAATGTAATATTTTTTCAAAGTAACAGTAGTACTTTTCCCTCTGAGTTGGAATGTCAGATGGCAGTCGCTTTCGTAAAACTAGTGCCTATGCCAAATCTTGGTATTAGGAGTCAAAGCGGGCCCGGGCTCCTTTAGGGCACAACCGGGAATAACGCGAGGGGGACTTAACTACAATAATAAGTTTCTGTAAAATATTTCATTTTTGGTACCAGCTTTTATTGCCGACTGTACTTTTCTGCATACCATCATCAACTACGCATTGAGACGATTCTAACGAGCCCAAACTCGATGGGGTTGTGTCGTTTTGTTGCGGAGTTCCTATGGCCATCTTCCAACTCCAGCATCAGATCAGCTCTATGTCATCATAATATTGCATCGTCATGCGATATACATATGCATGCAAAATTTCAGCTCAATCGAAAACCGGGAAGTGGGTCAAATTTAATTTGCAAGATTTGATTACAGACAACGGGACAGGTGAAACTAAATGAAAACCTGTAAAATAGAAATCTTACATGATAATTAAACTGTTGACACAATTGTGCTAAATTTTCAGTTCATATCAATTTAACCTTTATACGTACTTAATAGTCCAGGCAATGAACTGACAGCTTGTATGGAAAATATGTCAAATTTGGAAATAATTTATAATAGCAGATTTTTTTTATGTAATGGATATATTATCAATTAAATAGTTACTTAGTGACAAAATCCAACAAAATTTCAGACATCAAAAAAATGATAACTTAACTAGCTTCTGAAAAGTCAGAAAAAATAATAATAAATGGTTTTATCTTTATTTTGGTTCATTTAAATTTGCTCTATTATATTCAAGATAAATAATAAAAAAAAACAATTCATTCTTTTTTTTTAATCTATATAAATACTTCCGGATGGAAAGTTTGTTGGATTTTTGAATAAAGCATCTTAGATCAATGTTTTAAAATGATATAAAGAAAAAAACGCTATTATAAATTAATGTTTTTCAAAACCGTATTTTGCCTGGAGTATAACAGCGTATTTTTAATGCAGACAGTTTTTGTCAAACTTTAGCTTTTTATCAGAACGATTTTTTGGACTTGAATGCACGTTTTTTTTTAATTTTGTGTAGTTTAAGGTTAAAATCTAAAATTAAGTGCTTTATAGAAATATATAAAATTACGACATGGCTTGTCGAATTCCCTTTCTTTATTCCTTTTCTAGGGCCTGCAATTCCTACTGTTAGCGGTGAGTGAGTGCACAGCAAATTACCGTGATGGCGGCGTGTCTCCGAGATGGATGGCAGAGCGTGCGGGCTCTCTGCGCCGAATTTACTAAGGGCGAGGTTGCACTAACTTAATATCACAGACACAATATGGCGCCGGCTGCTAGCTGTCATTCCATAGAAACTTGTCAAACTTTCCATACACTCAAATTATAACGAACACCGCTTGCAATTACAGACGGTTTGGTGTAACCCTACCTAAGCCTAACAACGCGATCAAAAGACGCGTGCGACGCGGGAAAAACAAAATGTTAGTGTTGTCAGCAAGAATACGACATGATGTCACGATCCTCAGTATTTATTGGCAGAACAATGATGAGCCATGCTGGTAACAGCAGCGCGCGACGAGAGAAGAACCGCGATAAAATATATTTTATTATTATGTATGTCTTTCCCGCTCACGGGACAATGATGTCCCGGACCTATGGGAGGCGTGCGTGGGGCTAGGTACCTACAAAGTACCAACTGAGACAACACGTAGAGGCCCTTGTGACAATTTAATGAAATGCAAGGAGTACACCGAGCGGATGCTGTCCCTGCCCGTGTCATGGGACGCACACAGAGACAGCACCCGCTGGGGTGTATAGGGACTATTGCTAGTTGATGAAATCTAAAGAAAACGGGTTATTGGGTGAAAATGATGGACTAGTGGTTGGGCTATTGGGTGAAACATCGGACGCCTGCCTAATAAACTGTTATTATTATTATTTATTATAGACACGAAAAAATAAATAACAAAGAATGTAACACTACAGGAGATATCCTAAGTCATTACAATTTTTTTAAATCTTGGGATCATTAGACACATACAAAATAAAAACAATAATACTAAATAAGCAACTCGCACAACTTCAAGCACTCTCTTTCAACGATCGTCCAGCCATCTGCAAATAGATCGCAGGAGAGTTGCATCTTGTCTAGCTTATTGAGCGCATGCAGGGAGCGGCAAACAGGAGAGTTAAGATACGCGACCGTACGAGAAAAAGGGACAGCGAAGAGCGGCAGCCGATTCGGTCGAAAACGCACGCCTGATGGACTTAGGCACAAAGAGGCAACAGGCCTCACTGAGCAAGCTGGGACAATCGAGACGACCACGCAATATGCGAAGAGCAAATAAGCAGTAGGGTATATCCAGGGGTAATAACCGTATAACTTTTTAAAAAGATAGCGCAGGAAGCACTTCTGTACTTTTTCAAGCATAAGTGCATTTTGAGAAGCTTGCAAGATGATCTCTTCCTGTTCCACTGGGATAGGTTGCATCCTACTAACATAGTTTAAAGACTACTGTTACTAACGATAATACTTCCAAAATAAATGATTAATAATAAAAAACAAAAAAAAAATCATGTTGTAATTGTCAATGTGTAATTTTAAGTGCAGTTATACAAGGTGCAATTTTTTACTTGATACATAATAGCCAAATGTGATTTTATCTATGATTCTGAGCAACTTTTACTAAGGGACCAACTTAGTATTATGCCAAAAAAATCCAACTGTTTCATAGACTTTGCTCATTTTAGTTAGACTGACGAAAATGTATGAACAGGTGTTTTTTTTGCATAACACAAATTTGGTCTCATAGTAAAAGTTGCTCAGAATCATGGATAGATTCACATTTAGCTATTTTGTATCAAGTGAAAAATTGCACCCTGTATATTGTGAAAGAAATGAATCTATCTATCATGTGTTGTATGTTGTGGTACCTATTCCTTTTCTAAGGCCTGCAATTCCTACTGTTAGAGGTGAGTGAGTGCACAGCAAATTACCGTGATACCGTGAGTGAGTGCACAGCAAATTACCGTGATGGCTGCGTGTTGCGTGAGATGGATGGCAGAGCGTGCGGGCTCTCTGCGCCGAATTTTAATTAGTAAGACAACACATACGGAATACATCCGTCTGCCAGCAAAACTGACAGACAAATAGCGCTGTGACAGACAGACAGACAGAAAAGTGAATATCCTCTAGAGATGTGTGGATCTGTGTTTGATATAAAGCTGTCAAGCTAGCGAGATGTCAAATATGACACAGCTTCAAACATCTCTTGTGAATATTCACCATTACCAGGACAATATATGTTGCCTTAATTTTTTTTTCTAACAAATTAAAAGTAATAATAATAATTGTTCCTGCTAGTAACCCACCAAATATTAACATCTACTATTAAGTTTAATCGCACCTGGCCACAGATGACTTTGACAGTGTTAGAACTTGGGGGCGCAAAGACTAACTACGCATATATTATAATATAAATGCTCTAACATGGAATGGATCTTTATGCGAACTTGCGCTAAAACAGGTCTTTACGAGTATATTCTTAGTTAAAAACCGTCAACGCAGAATACTTTTTGTAACGCAATTCAAAACATACTACAGGCAATTTGCAGCATTCGAAGCCACTTCTTATCTCAAAGATGTAATAGAACCTGACGAAGCAACTGTTTATAGTTTATTTAATTGTGCGACAGCCAGATACCCACGTTTGAAGCATCTTAATTAACTTGTTTCAAATGGGAAGTAATTATCGTGGAGGATCGTGCCGACTCACAGCGTCGATATCTCAGATTCAAAACGCAAAAATAGAAGAAAATAAAAGGCATAATAGAATTCCGACAAACATACGTTTTATACTGTTAATGATAGATGAATATTTCCAATCAAGAACCGAATTTTGTAATTTATCCAACAAGTTATATAAACATGCAAGGTTCAAATGCCTTTAAACCTAAACAAGACGTAATTTTTTTTAACTGTTTTCCATTTAGTTCCTTTTAATTTTTAATGTTTTTTTCTTTTATAATCCACATAGTATTTCAGATGAGGTCAAACACTACCACAATTGACGTTAAGGTTCAACGCTGTGAGCTGGTAACCGGCTATAATTAGCAGTATTATCAGTAGCGGGTGATTGGACGTTATGGTTTCGTCTCATATCGAGCTTGATAGTA
This sequence comes from Epinotia brunnichana, assembly GCA_963854355.1. Lineage (NCBI taxonomy): Eukaryota > Metazoa > Arthropoda > Insecta > Lepidoptera > Tortricidae > Epinotia > Epinotia brunnichana. The sequence continues at coordinate 18,605,427 of OY977959.1, forward strand.
TAGATAATTATCGTAAAATATCTGAAAGTATTAATTTAAACATACAAACTAAGTAACGCCTTTTATAAAGGTCTTATTTAATTTAAAAACTATAACGAAATGTTCTAAAAAAAACTGAATTCCATCATCTGGTATACGTAGATGTTGAAGCAAGATTTTGAGTAGGTAAGAATAACCAAGAGAGCAATGCTGAAAAGTTACAACTAGTAGTTACATTTAATAATATTGTCTACACAAAGGGCACGAACATTACTCATACTTTGGACTCTTGTACGAACTTCATATCGTCATCGACTTCACAATCATCTCGTACGCAAATCATAGCATTGCGCCTAAAAAATACAAAACCTAGTTAAGTAAAACATTTTCTTACACGCGTTTTTAGTCGTAAAGTCCATTCTATATCCAGGTTAAAGTTTTTATATTATATGAAAGACAACTAATAAAAAGAAACATAATAAAACTTAACCTACAGTTAAAAATAATGAAGAAGGCTGGCCGTATTTCCTCGCTGTATAGCGTTACTAATGCGCTGTGCGAAATTAAAGGTTGCAGATTTTTTTTTATCGGATATGTGGTTCCGGTTATTACCCCCTACATATACACTCACAAACATAAAAAGCTTGTAGCTCATTGACTTTTTCTCTTTATATCACTAGTATAGCCTCCTAAGGCCGGTCGGGCTAATTTTAGGACAAAAGATTTCAGGCTTAGCATCCCAACTCATTAAGCTTTTTGTAATCAGACTTGAACTCTATTTAGGGACTCGAAATTTCAAAATAGTTTTTTATGACCTATTTTCAGGACATTGGGGTTTTACTACATTAGTCCTAAAACAGCTTGGGCCTAAGAGTTAAAAAAAGAACCGCAAATATGCCATTTTATCATGAATAAGGTATATTACGAATCTCAATAGATTCGTCGCTACGAGCCGGCACACGGGTATAATTAACAGTATTACCAGTAGCGGGCGATTGGACGCGTTATTGTTTCGTCTCATTGCCGGCTAATGGTTCGGACAGACAGTATACGAACGCGGGCACGCTGCGGTATCTCATAATAGACTCTAAGCCGTTGGAATAAGGTGTATGAATGGTCAGTTGTTACTATTGTCAATGGTATACACGCCTTGGGGAGAAAATGTCCGATGCTCAGTTATTTTTAGTTTTCTCAGTTGTTTAGGGTGACCATCAGAAATGTGCAAAGATGTGTTTTAGTATATTTAACACCACGCATGCTTGAAAGCTAGCTGCCAAATATATGTTACATAGAGGAAAAGTTCGTTGCTTACTTTACTAGCGGATCCGATGTAACCACAGCCCATTTTTTAACCGACTCCAAAAAAGGAGGAGGTTCTCAATTCGAATGTATTTTTGTTGTGTGTTTATTACGCGATAACTCCGTAATTTATGAACCGATTAAAAAAAAATCTTTTTTTGAGAGCATATACTTCCAGATTGGTCCCGTTGTCACCAAAATCCAGTTCTGATGATGGGATCCTGGAGAAATCGAGGAAACTCTTCAAATTTTATAGGCAAACTTGAAGCAATTTGGCTACTGATTTGAAGTCGGTTAAAACTTTGTTTTAAAAGTGAATTATTGACGTTAAGCTGTAAAAAACCAAAATGAAATGAATATTAACCTAAAATAGTAAAATAAAACAAGGAATGACTCATATCGCAGGTATTTGATAAATATGAGTTTTGAGGCTTTCTTTATTACCGCCCGTGGCGAGTACAAAATTTTCCGTCTTTCCCTGGCCAGTAAGTGGGATTTTCCGAACGCGTAGCGGTAATTGCTACTTTATGGCTAGGTGTCGTGAATAATCTTACTTACATCAAATAAATATTAGTAAAATATCTTCATTAGAAATACATCAGATCTCTGCCACCTTTATTTATAATAAATGAAAAAAAAAATGGTTATTTTTTTGGTCAAAAAATATTAATTAAATTTAGCCCGTCAGTAAGATAATCAAAAAATTTTGGAGACATATTTTTTATTTTAACAATCAAACAAAAAATTATGAAGATATAGCCCGCTAAAGTTACGCGTGACGTCACATTATGCTAACGCGGATTTTAACGGGAAATATATTCCTAATGTTTTGTTTGTATGGTAAAATAAAAAATACGTGTCCAATATTTTTTGATAATCTACCTGACGGACTAATTTTTTTTTTAGGAAAGTAGCCAATTGAACGAGCGAGCGCACACGAAGTTCTCCGTTTCAGCTTGTGCCAATCTTTCGTATGTCCGGGTGTCCGTCTGTCCGGCTGTTCCTCTCTACAGGTCGCATTCCTCAACCGATTGTCGCGAAATTTTGTGAGCAGGTTCAACATTTATGCATACATATTTTAGTCGACACAGTTTTACGAAATTAAAAAAATATATATTAAAAAAGCGGCCAAGTGCGAGTCGGACTCGCACATGAAGGGTTCCGTTAAATAAATTGCTTTTTACGATTTATGACGTATTAAAAAAAAACTACTTACTAGATCTTGTTCAAACCAATTTTCATTGGAAGTTTGCATGGAAATGTACATCATATATTTTTTTTTAGTTTTATCATTCTGTTATTTTAGAAGTTACAGGGGTGGGGGGACGCACATTTTACCACTTTGGAAGTGTCTCTTGCGCAAACTATTCAGTTCAGAAAAAAATTATGTAAGAAACCTCAATATCATTTTTTAAGACCTATCCATAGATACTCCACAGTAAGTATGGGGAACCCCAAAATTTATCGCTTTTTTTCTATTTTTGTGTAAAAATCTTAATGCGGTTTACAAAATACATCTACTTACCAAGTTTCAACAGTATAGCTCTTATAGTTTCTGAAAAAAAGTGGCTTTGACATACGGACGGACAGACTCTATAAGGGTTCCGTTTTTTGCCATTTGGCTACGGAACCCTAAAAAGACCGGTTTGCGGGTTCTACAGCTCACAGACCCATAGTCATACTCATATGTCTCATATGTCTTCTCTTGGTAATTTGGTTTGTTGCGGATAGTCTGAAATATAAGACGAAACCAACAAAATTAAATCATACCTACATTATTATTTTTAAGTTAGGATACCTAACTGTAAAACCATAAAGTCTTAGCAAGCTTTATCCCAAGATTTTAAACCATTTAATCCCTCTCTTAATCCTTTTCTAATAACCATTGCCTGTAGCACAAAAAAGAACAAAGAATGATCTATACCTTTTTTGTAACACAACTGTACGGTAGTATAAAAAGATGATGACAAATACACAAAAAAAGTTAAGAGAGCGGCCCATTCAAAGTTCAAATTATGTTGTCACCAGAGTTATACGTATTAAATGATGACTCGTATAGAGGTTCTGGATTGTTGGATAAATAAGTCTTGATACTCGTAGTTTTATATAAATAAATATTTGCGGACAATCTTACACAAATCGACCTAGTCCCAAACTAAGCAAAGCTTGTACTATGGGTACTAGACGAAGATAAACATACTTATATAGATAAATAAATACTTAAATACATAGAAAACATCCAAGTTTTATGTAATAAGTAATTTTGACAACTCGTAGCGTTTTTTAAACGCTCAGCGGTTGTGTTTACCATCTTTGTATTATTTTGATTATTTATTAAAATCACTAAATAACTACACCATAATATAAAAGTTGAAAAATACCCGACATTTTAATTTCGAAGTTCAATATTTAAAAAACGGCTGAACCGATTTTGTTTAAACGTAGCTAAGAACCATCTCGGTCACGTCAGCTTTCGGATAAAAAAACCGCATTCAAATCGGTCCATTCGTTTAGGAGCTACGATGCCACAGACACTGTGTCTGTGTGTGTCACACACACACAGACACACAGACACGTTAAACTTATAACACCCCTCTTTTTCCGTCAGGGGTTACAAATATAAGTTGCTGTAGGTAGCGATGATAGAGGTTACCTACTGAACACCACAATTAGTATGGGGGTGGTAAGGACAGCGTTTGAAACGCCCGTTAATTTTTTTTGAGAATCACCCAGTGGGTGCTAGAGGGTACCCTGTCAACCAAGTTGATAGCACTTGGCTTCGAATCCCAGTAAGGTATCAAACTGTTTAATAATGTAATTCATAGAACACATTTTGATAACAAAAAGAACGGAAAAATAAGTTTTTCTTTAACTTGTATCATCCATTTACATTTTAGTAGGTAACTCTACGAGTATTTAAAATAAATATTTAGGTCTACTGCCGCTACAAAAAAAACATTATTTCGTTTTCTTTCAAATCTCATGACTATTAAAACCAACTATAAACTATTCTCAAGAACTAACAGGTATAATAATAATATGAGTAACGCCGGGAGTTAAATATCTATAACCCTTCCAAACGTCCTAACCACCATAATGTTCCAAAGACTTTACCATTCTTAACTAAGGGTAAAACCCCCTTAACTAGAGGGTTAAAATTTACGATACCAATAATAAGGTGTGTTATGAACTTGACTGTACCTCAGAACGAAATTGACCCAAGTCAGTGATAACTGATAACATTTACGCGATTCTCTGGCATAAAGTCCTGGTAATAAGAAGTATATTCCCGTGTACTATTATACGAATTACGAACTTCACACACATTGTGAGTAATAATGGCTCGATGACAAAAAGTATTATCACTGTAAGAAGTTGATAGAAAGTTTTACGTTTTGACAATAACAGTAAGTGTTTCATAATATTGAATACAGACAATATTTATTGGCGTTTTATAAAATTTATTGAAACAAAAAATAAAAGATGTATTGGTGGCCTGTAAACATTTTTTTCACTCGATTGCGTTTATAAATCAATTTAAGGGGTGCGATTCGACATTGTTTTATGACAGCTGGTGACATGACCGCGTTGTCTCGGATTTTGTCTTGTGACTACACCTGTCACTACACTGTCACCCTGTTAAAAAAATATTATCAATTATAAAATTATTAATATTTTTTTATCTGTGCTTTTATTTAAATACATTCTGCAAGGCCGCAGTGGCATTTTTACAAATCAAATTCTACTAACGTTTTTGAAAAAAAAGACCACTGTCCAGGAGAAAACATATGTAATCCACTTGCTACAATAGTTTCAAATGCATTTAATATATTTTTTGTTGAATGGGAATTAATTTCATATGTATTTATAGATTGATATAAGATTACTGAGGACCTCTGTCTGTTACCAAAATCAGTAAAAGTAACGGAACATATTTAAGTATAAAGTCTTTTTTAGGGTTCCGTACTCAAAGAGTAAAACGGAAATTTTCACAGATGATGTATTTCTGTTGCCGCTTTAACAATAAATACTAAAACCCAGAATAATTATTTTTTTTTCTTTTACAATCTTACACAAACCGACTTAGTCCCAAACTAAGCAAAGCTTGTACTATGGGTACTGGACGACGATAAACATAATTATATATATAGATAAATAAATACTTAAATACATAGAAAACATCCATGACTCAGGAACAAATATTTGTGCTCATCACACAAATATATTCCCTTACCAGGATTCGAACCCGGGACCTGCAGCTTCGTAGGCAGGGTCACTATACCAACTAGGCTACAGGAGGCTCCTATACAACAGTGATTATTTTGCCGTTTTTATAGACAATGGTACGGAATCCTTCGTGCGCGAGTCCGAATTGCACTTGGCCGGTTTTTTACAAATTAAGTATGTCAAAAATGTACTCTCAACGTATATTTTTAAACGCTTCAGCTGAGCAAATATCTGCTGCTAACTGTACTCAATCTATACCCTCAGCTATAATGGTCAGTTGTACAGGGTCCTCAAGGGCCCAGTGGCTAAACTTGTATCGACGCTTGCGTTGTAAACGAATAAAAACTTGTTCTACTACCATTTGATTACACCTTCAGATGTTTTCGAGGGAGATAATGGGATACTGAGTTATTTTATTTTACTCCAATAAGAAGCATAACATGTAACTGGGTATTTGACAACGGTGAAAATTAATTGTTTTTTCATAAGCAACAGATAAACATTACGATAAAAAGCTACGGTAGCCTAGTGGTTCAGGCATGCGGCTGTCAAGCGGCGGTCGTGGGTTCGAATCCCGGCTCGTACCAATGAGTTTTTCGGAACTTATGTACGGAATATTTACCGTTAGCTTTTCGGTGAAGGAAAACATCGTGAGGAAACCGGTCTAATTCCAGTAAGGTCTAGTTTTCCCTCCGGGTTGGAAGGTCAGATGGCAGTCGCTTTCGTAAAACTAGTGCCTATGCCAAATCTTGGGATTAGGTGTCAAAGCGGACCCCGGGCTCCTTTAGGGGCACAACCGGGAATAACGCTAGGAGGATGATGAACAGATAAACATTACGATAATACTTGGAAACTATCAAGGTTACATTTATGTTTGCTATTTTAAGATTTTTCAAATTCATAAAAACTAACAATATGGACGTTGTTTGACTGTGACGTCAAAAGCAAGTAATTCCTACAAATTCCATACAAACGGAGCGTTTTTGACATTTCATAAAAAGAAGCGATTTGACTTTTGTCAAATACCGTACTGACAAAATAAATGCACAAAATATATCCCAGAGCTAAGTATTTTGAAACATGAATTTGTTTACTGAAGTGCCTTAGTTAGTTAGTTAGTTAATTATACTGGGCGTTTTCCGCAAGTCGACATCCATTGTGCCTATTTTGCGTGAAACGGCGGTGTGGCGCTACTCTAACCACCCCAGCTCGTCTAAAAAGTGGGTGAGTGCCTTGGTGTTGCTGACTGCGTCCCGTAGTGTGTTTGGAGAACCTAGGTGCTTCATTCTGTATACTTCTACCTCCTTGCAGTCCAGTAGTATATGTTTGGTCGTTTCTTCTGCCTCCATGCACGCTCTGCACATGAGGCTGTCTGTGATACCTAAGTTATAGAGGTGTCTGTTCAAGGTGTTGTGCCCTGTTATTATACCCACTATCTTGCGCAGTTGGTTTCTATGTGTCCTTAGTAGTGTGGTTGTGAGTTTGTAGTCGCGTTTCGACATAATCTCTTTGGTCTGTCTGCATGTGTCTATCTCCTCCCAGTATCTTTGGTGTAGGTCTTTAGTGAAGTGCCTTACTATTGTGCTTGCTCTTGATTTTACTGCGGACTCTATTTCAAGTTAAAATCAGAATGACCTTTTGATATGAAACAAAGAAAGGATTTTCGAACTAACATCCTTAGGGGTCTGTACGTTTTGTAAAGAAACATTTAGAATGGATAGGGTAAATTGCAAAAATAAGTAGAAAGCAAAGAAACTGTTATTATTTTTTAACAAAATTATAACAACTAAACACTTACCGAACGCTTATTTAGAGCATTGTTATAATTTTTTAACAAAATTATAACAACTAAACACTTACCGAACGCTTATTTAGAGCATTGTTATAGTGATAAGAGGAATCAGAAAATAGTACATTGTGCATTAATCCCCTTACTGCCCGTGATACACACAATGTTTTTCATCACATTTGCGAGGAAATAAATAACTACAAAAGGCAGAAAATCTAAGTTTCCACACCACTCAAAAATTGACGAAATTGACAACTTCACTTACATATTTGAGGAGGGCGAGAGGGCGTGCCGCCCCATGGCCTGCTAGATTTTTTTCAACCAATCACAGAGAAGAATTCTTGTGACGCGCGGCCAACTAGATTTGCCAACCAATTTGTTTGATTTGTTTTTAACCAATCAGATCACACACAAGCTCATAACTCCCTAGGGAGTTATAAATCCATAACTCCAGCGGGAGGTAAATCGGTTATAGCTGCTCTATAAACTTGCCTATAATACACCCTTTACGAGCAAGTGTGATGAAAAAAACTAACTAACTAACTGAATTACACTTAATACATAAATGGCCAGTTATAGAACATTTACCCTGTTTCGAAACTGGAATCAGTTCCAAATTTCAACCAAAACACAGACTATAATTCCCCTTTAATACTCAGTAGCCAATGCTACATTACCCACTTAAAATTAACTTACTATATTAGAACACCAGGGCGACCAAAAACAAAAGCCAAAGTGAGACAACAATGCGTACAATAAACGCACATATCTATCGTACGGTGGCCACAATTTTGACAGGCGAGAGACCGGTCCGGAAGATTAATGGTGGCTCTACTCATCGTGGTAATGACCTCTCCCTACGTTAATGACATCCAGGGTAGGGTGGCTGCGGTTTACGGTTTTTCTTTAGATAGCATCTTGAGATTCGCCGAAGGTTTTCACTGGATTATGTGTGGTTTTGGAGAATGGAATTATATCCCTTCGCTGGCTGTAAGCCGATTTGGTTGTCGGTTTTAACTGAAGTAATATATGTTTTAAGTGTCTTAAAGCGCTGGTAGAGTTATGTATACTTGTAAGTTCCCGTTAATGATAAGGCAGTTTGTTCATTGAAATTATATATACCTACATCCTTAAATTATTTTTAGGTAACGTTAAGTGCATATTAATTTTTTGGGTTCCGTACTCAAAGAGTAAAACGAGACCCTATTACTAAGACTTCGCTGTCCGTCCGTCCGTCCGTCCGTCCGTCTGTCTGTCACCAGGCTGTATCTCAAGAACCGTGATAGCTAGAGAGTTGAAATTTTCACAGATTATGTATTTCTGCTGCCGCTATAACAACAAATACTAAAAACAAAATAAATATTTTTTTAAGAGGGGCTCCCATACAAAAAACGTGATTTTTTTGCCATTTTTATAGATAATCTGTCACCAGGCTGTATCTCAAGAACCGTGATAGCTAGAGAGTTGAAATTTTCACAGATTATGTATTTCTGTTGCCACTATAACAATAAAAATATTAAAAACAAAAAAATTTTTTTTTAAGGGGCGGCTCCCATACAACAAACGTGATTTTTTTGCCGTTTTTATAGATAATGGTACGGAACCCTTCGTGCGCGAGTCCAACTCGCACTTGGCCGGAGAATATCATGATTTCATGATATTAAATACCTACCTATTTATTTATTTTATTTGTAACTAGGCGTCACGAAAATAGTTATACATCATTTACAAAATACTTAATGTGTATACAAACCTATAAAATATAATAATATAATTATTTTGAATCTCATTTAAAATAACTCAAACTTAAAATATGCTTAAATATCTCAAGCTAAACTTCCAATTTAAGCTCTTTATTCACCCCAACTACGCTAACACAACTGTCGATCCGGCCAATCCTAAAATCCACCAACTCATGGTCACCCCCGCATCCTTGCTTAATGTCTTTGCCGTAACGGAAAAAAAGCCTGGCATGTTTATCTTGGTCGCGACGTAGCGTCTTCGCGAATTGCCTGTCCCTTGAATTTCGGACGGCACTAATCGATTTTGCCCGGGACTGTCCTAATTTGCCGGATTAATCGTGGACACCCTCGTTCGCGCCCAATTTCCTCGTTGCAATGATATTGCTACTATTGTTTTGGGAATGATTTTGGGCGGTAATGATTGATGTTGGTAATGATGCTCATTTGTTTTCTTGGTAATTATTCCTTCAAGGACGAGTGAATCAATTTGGGTTGGACGCGGATTCTAGAATTCACGTGATAGAGGATAACACTGTAAAGCGAAATCAATGCTGACTTCGCTGCAAGTTTTTGACGTGATAAGTACTTTATCAGACTCAAATCAGAAACGGCTTTATAAAGACGCGTTAGACTTAATTTCAGATAAAAAAATTGCGTGCATATTTTTGACTTCACTGACTGAAATAATATATGGATCGTTATAAAAGAGAGGTTAGTATCGGTTATTAAAAATCCCTTAAAAGGTTCTTTCGGAATGCTCACAAGTCATAATTAAATTATTATATTCTAGGTATAATGAACATAGTTTTGATACATTCGGTGTTCTTTTACGTACTTAGTGCCATACGAAAATAGTAAATTTAGAATAGGGTAATAAAAAATACTGCTAATAATTACACGGTTCACGTTCACGTATTGAATGTAATTATTAGCATTATTTCAACATGTCTCACAACAGTTTAAATTCGATTAATAAAAAAAAACATGGAATGGACTTACGAAATTAGTTTCAAATATTTGTTCTGAAATTTTGTATAAATAAATAATAAATAAATAAATAAATATTACGGGACAATCATACACAAATCAACCTAGGCCCACGGTAAGCTCAATAAGGCTTGTGTTGTGGGTACTAGGCGATGATATATATAATAGATAAAATACATATAGATACTTATATACATATATAACATCCATAACTCAGGAACAAATATTCGTGATAAACACACAAATAAATGCCCTGACCGGGATTCGAACCCGGGACCTCCAGCTTCGTAGGCAGAGTCACTACCAACTGGGCTACGGAGGCCGTTAAAATTGTTGTATGTAGATACAAAAGAAGATAAACAGTAAAAACAGATTTTATACCCACCATTTTAATTAATAACTCCAAAATAACAAAGAACCCTTAACGATTCTCTCTTAAACAGGGACCGAAGCCACATACGAACGCTACTCAAAAGACCCGATCCTAAATCAAATTAAAATATAAGTTCACATGTTAACAATAAAGTTAATACCGAAACAAATCGCTTAAGGCTACCAGAAGTTTAAGCAAGCATGCATATTCAAAAACGATTAGTCATATCGCACCTGGTTCTGAATAAAAGAATAATTAAACTATGAAGAATTATTCGTTAATCAACCGGAAACTTGAGACAAATGACGGGAGAGCCCTTTTTATTCTAAAATGTAATAAGTGTACAGGAATCGGATGGGCATAATGTCTTTATTTCTCAATGGAGGGTAAAGAAAAAGACTGCATTGTGTTGGGGAAAGGAATGATAGAAATTTAATGTAGATTGATTTAATACATCTTTATAGTAGGTATTCATATTTCATTTGTAGGTCCTAGTTTCATAAAAAAATGCTGCATGCGGAATTAAGTGGGTACTAATTAGAGATTCTAGGGCACCTATTCTGAAAAGAAGAACTTCAATTTGATAACAATTAAATGTCATTATTATTTTACTAAATAGTACATTGATTTAAACTTTCATGATTCTTGCACATTATTTTTACTAAATTAAAGGATTTAATCGCTTATTATTTAACTTATTTATTTACTTCATTGAGGTTTCTTGACGTTGGTTAAGGGGGGTGGAGTTAAAAAACCAGGATCCAGATTTGTATACATGTTATGGACAAGTTAGATTGTGGACGTTTCACACCAGACACTCAAAAGTACCTACCTAAACTGAATATGAAAAAACAAATTGCGGACAATTTATTTAGATTTAATTTAGATAGTTATATATATAAATAAATACTTAAATACATAGAAAACATCCATCACTCAGGAACAAATATTCGTGCTCATTACACAAATAAATGCCTATACCGGGATTCGAACCCAGGACTTCTTGCTTCGTATGCCCCTAGGCTAAACCAACTAGGCTAAAGCGGTCGTCCAAATAATCAAAAGTAAGTAAATTAAACCAATCTAGGTAATGCAACAATGTTACCAAAAGTAAAAACAAACAGACCGGCAAGCGCACAACAATATTAATATTGATATCGATTACGACCAATAATGAATCAATCGTTATAGCACTCGCAATGCAATCGAAACGAATGTAATGCGAATATTCGCGTTGTTATGGTTCCTGGGTATGGGCAGGCCTGTTTCCTCTAGCTGATTCGGCTAAAATCGGCTATCGCGCACCTCATCATATCAGCCGAAAGACGTCCACTGCTGGACGTAGGCCTCCCCCAAAGAGTGCCACAATGGCCGGTCCTGCGCCACCCGCATCCAACGGACTCCCGCGACCTTTACCAGGTCAGCAGTCCACCTTGTGGGGGGCCTACCCACGCCTCCTCCGAGGTGACAATAAACCGGTGCGACCGGGGGATTGGACAAGAAGGCCTTGATCACATCCTTCCTGCAGTGACGTCTCTATCAACACGGCTAATTCCTTTTAAGCTGAGCTGACAAGATAACTTGTCAAAAACGATATTTTTGGTACACGCTACAACTTGTTGAGAGAATTCCCATGACCCAAACACTATGGGTACGTCTTGTGTACCTACCTAAGTAGTTGAGGGGTCGCCATGGCTATCTTCTGTCTCCATCATAAGATCCGAGGGGCAAACGCGTAAAATTTCGAACGAGCGTAAGGACAATTAAACTATCATTTTCCCATAGAAAAATTGACATTTAGATCTACCTGACGCGCGTACAATGCGTTAAGTGATCGACCAGTGGGTCGATCACGTAACGCATTGTACGAACGTCGGGTAGGTCCAAATGTCACTTTTTATATGGAAAATTGACAGTTAAATCGTACCGACGCGCGTTCGGAACGTTACGTGATTACCCCTCTGAGGGGCAATCACGCAACGTTTCAAACGCGCTTCGGTACTATTTAACTGTCAATTTTCCATATAAAAAGTGACATTTAGACTTAACCGACGTTTGTACAATGCGTTACGTGATCGACCTACTGTAGATCGGTGATGCCATAATCGTTGATTGCATGGTCGCCGAACATGCATGTAAATTTCAGCTCAATCGGATCAGAAAAGCAAATTTTTAAAAACATACCAAAAGCTTGACTTAAATACTTGTAATAAGAACAAAGCAACTTGTGCAAATATTTTGATTTTCCATTTTTAATTCGCTTCCATTTTACAACTAGTGCGTCGCGTGTAACGCAAAAGAGCGCATGAACCAAAAGTACAATTCCCTCAAAATGGGATAGCTTTTTTCACGACTACTATACGGATAGACGACTCACTCACAAACGTGGCAAGTTAATATAGCTTGTAATAATAATAACCGTAGGGTCGTAGGGTTGAACAAAGACCTTTTGAACTGACTTTAATCTTATTCAAACATTGAATTGATTTTGACGTGATGTAATTAAGTTATGATCTTCGTACGATTTTGTGACGGTTGACTGATTTGACCATTAATCCTATTCAACGATTTATCTGTGGGCATGTCTGATTAATATGCGGAATTAATAGTAGTGTGGTTTAATTGATTTGCACTATTAGTTTTGCCCGTGAGAAAATTTGTGTAGGTATTCATTTTCTTGATATTCTTGGCACCAGTGCCAAATCAAATATATGAAATTGTATGTTGTGCAGGTGCCGTAGTCTTTAGAAACCCCTTTGTACTTTATTAAGAGGTTTATAATTATAAACTTGCCGTCTTAGTCCGGGTCAAATTCAGCACGCCAAAATTGACCAACTTCCTGAAGTCCAATGGAGTTCAATTAATAAATATATAATTTGAGTCGGACGACAACACAAATACGTTGTGCCATAAATCTGATCTGATGAGGGAGACGGAAGGTGATTATAGGAACTCCTCAATTACACAATATTACCCCATCGTGTTTGGGCTGATATTCATATTCAATTTATTCATAAAACCAATTGACATGTCATGAAGTAATTAGATAAAAAGTAAAAAACCGGCCAAGTGTGAGTCGTCCTCGCGCACGAAGGGTTCCGTACCATTATCTATAAAAAAATATTTTATTCTGTGTTTTTAGTATATGTTGTTATAGCGGCAACAGAAATACATCATCGGTGAAAATTTCAGCTGGAACTATCACGGTATCAGTGAGATACAGCCTGGTGATAGACAGACGGACGGACGGACGGACGGACGGACAGCGGAGTCTTAGTAATAGGATGCCGTTTTACTCTTTGAGTACGGAGCCCTAAAAATTTTAATATACACATCATTAATTATTTAAAATTAAGTTAATTGTAAACTTCTATTAGAGTTATTATACGTTTAATTAAAAGGAAGGATTGGAAGGAACCGTTCATTGGAACCGACTCAACGAGTAGTTGATGGTTTTTACCAAAAGTCAAAGGCTTGCTCCCAAAAAAAATACATTATTCCGAACGCCATTTTCTCCAAAACTAAAATTTGGACGCAGATGATTTAATGTAATATGTAAATAGGTTAGTATTATATGACGCATGTATAGTCACCAGGCGTCGGTGTAGAGATAGAGACCTAATCCAGGAGGCGGAATTGTACGCGCCACAGGGGTCGGTCCTGGGCCCACTCCTGTTGAACATTGGCTACGACTGGGTCTTGCGTGGTGCTTACCTGCCAGGCGTAAACCTCACATGCTACGCTGACGACACGCTGGTCACAGCCCAGGGCAAAACACGTCTGCATACTGGCCACGGCAGGTGTGGCACACGTGGTCCGACGGATACGGTTACTGGGTCTGGAGGTGGCTCTCCAAAAGTCAGAGGCCCTAGTATTTCATGGGCCCCGAAAGGCGCCTCCGCTGGACGCGCATATTGTGGTGGGTGGAACCCGGATAGAGATCGCGTCTTCTATGAGGTACCTGGGCCTCACATTAGACTGCCGATGGACCTTCAACGCCCACTTCAAGCGCCTGATGCCAAAGCTGCTGGGAGCTGCCGGTGCTCTAGCGCGTATACTCCCGAACACGGGGAGGCCTAAGGCGGCATGCAGGCAGCTGTATATGGGGGTCGTCCGATCAATGGCCCTTTATGGTGCCCCTGTATGGGCGGTCATCCTGCATGGCCGGGAAATCGCCCTGCTGCGAAAGCCACAGAGGGTGATGGCAAACAGGATGATACGGGGGTATCGGACGATCTCCAACGAAGCAGCATGCGTGCTGACCGGGTCACTCCCCTGGGACCTGGACGCGAAGGCCCTTGCAGCGGTTTATAGCTGGTGCAAGGAGGTACAGGGTCGGGGCGACTCAGCAGCATCAAGGGAGGTGGAGGCACGGCGCGGCGGTGCGCGCATGGAAATGGTGGCCATATGGAAGGAGAGGCTGGCGCAACCCAGTGCAGGCCTCAGAACGATCCTGCCAGTTCGTCCTGTCTTCGAACAGTGGTTGGACCGTCACCATGGCACGCTGACATTCCGGCTGACGCAGATCCTCTCGGATCACGGGTGTTTCGGGAGGTATCTGCACCGCATAGGACGAGAACCAACCGCAGCGTGCCACCACTGTGACAACTGCCCAGAGGAGACGGCCGGATGAGCGCCAAACTCTCTGCGCCACGATAGGCCATGACCTCTCGCTGCCTACCGTAGTTTGCACAATGGTGGACAGCGACAGGGCATGAAAAGCGGTCCTTGCCTTCTGCGAGGCCGTAATGGAGGCCAAAGAAGCCGCTGAACGCGAAAGGGAAGCCACCTCTGTGGATCCCGGCCGCCAGCGGCGAATTGGGCGAAGGCGAGCTCGCCACATTCCCCCCTAACTGTGGCCAGGGCCGGCAGGCTTGGGGAAGTCTGTCGGCCGCGTCACTAACTGGCCCGAGACGGCATTGCGCGTGTTCCCGCGCGCCACTCGTTGCTTTGGTGCAGGTTAACACCTGCTACAGAGTTTGGGGCCCCTAACAAGGCCAGTCACCGTCGGGTCGCGGAAGAGTGCTTAGGCGTGCCCGTAACCCGGCACTTTGGTGACGAGATGGAACACCGTGGGGTTTTAGTCGGTAGTTTGGGCAGTTCCCGGGAGTTCGACATACCCGCCCTGGCTTCCCAGGCCGGGCGAGACGCGCAAAGGCATTTCCCCACGTAAAAAAAAAAGTTAGTATTATATCCTGATAAATCTAAAATTCCTTCAGTGGAACATGGTTTTCGGAATTATTTAATTCTGAAGCGATTGCTTTGGGACAAATTACTCTTCGAAAATATGTAGTGTACTCATACTCATATTCATATTCATTTATTTATAATATTATAAAATTGTACCCAGGCATTATACATATTAAACTCGTACTTACCGCGAGTTTGTCTGCGACCTTTGCAACCCGCGGGCGTAGCCACGCGGGCAGCTTGTGTATAAAAACAAATGATTTGCACTGAATAATTATTTATGCATCATATATTAAGTTGAATCTACATAAGCATTACCTATAGAGGTGCCAGAGAAATATTATGATCAAACATGCAAGCATAATTTCATTCAGGCATAACACTTGATTTTTCACTTCCCATGCTCGTAAAGATCGAGTTTATGTTGTGGTAGGCTGCATTTTTATGCGCTATAGCAGTGGTTCGCAAGCTTTCAATATCGTTACCCACGCGATCTATAAGGGAATCTGTTACCCCTAAAGAATAGCGGTTTTACCCCCATGGCGGTATTACCCCCATATTTGAACCGATGCGCTAGAGCATGTAATTTAGTTATTTAATTAATTTTATTTTAGTTAATTAATTTAGTTAATTTTTCTATCTTTCTAAAGACAAATGCACCGACATGAGTCACGTCGACGAGAATGAGTTTAAATACAAACATAACCTTAAGAATATATCTTTTTTAGTTTAATTTACACAAATGTGAATATCTAAGTCTATTTTATCCTCAAATAAAAAAAACCTTTCAACAGTGAATAGAATGCACTATAGATTGACATGGGCTATATTTTATCCAAAGATTTCGCTTCGCCAACTAGTAGGACGCTAATAATGATTAGAGTTTTTTTCAAGTTATTCCTAGATTTCCCGAAAAAAAAATGCGTTTGAAATGCAAATAGTTTAGTAGCTCTTTGTTAGGGTCTGAACGGTTGCCAAACACATTATACTCGTATTAATTTTTAATCGATAGTTTTTTTTATATATTTTTGCTTATTTTGCAAGCATCCATAGACTACAATTCCTGTTCACCATCCGGCAGGACAAGAGCTTATTAGCAACGTCGTGGCAGAAAAAATAAATGGGAATGGATAAAATTTTAGAAGTGCCTGATATTTTTTTGGTGATAGGAATAACCTTCATTAGCACCAGAAAAAATTAGCAGACTTTTCAGCGGCGTCAATTATTTTTGAAAAACCTAAACAGTTTCCTCACTTACGTTATGGGTTTAGGGCGGCGAATGAGACACTTTCCTTGATCCGTCTCATCATCATCCGCCTCATATTACAAAAAATATTTTAATGGCAATGACAAATATAGCTGATTGCCAGTGTCAGTTGTTAATCACGGATTTTTTTAAATATTGTTTTGTAGTACGCTGTCCCGCACACCCCGCTGGCTCCACAGAAAACCAGCGCCGTTGATCACGCTAGCCGTGCCAACTGCATTGCTGAGTGGAGGCCATTTCAGGTTCACATCCCGATCTACGTCTTCGATGTATTTGTTAATGTATTTTGTCTTGTGTTACTTATGTTGTGTTACCTGAACAAATATCATTCATTCATTCATAATATGAGACGGCTCAAGCAAATTGTCTTATTAAGGAAGGTTATTCCTATCACCAAAAAAAAAATCAGGACTACTAAAATTTTCACCCACATTTAATAAAACGGAATATATTCGAATACTGAACAACTGCTGCTGCGAGACAATAAATATATAGGTGTCTTATTTAGGTATACAAATCAATTGCAATCTTGTAAGCGTCGTTGTGATTTCACAGGCTCAATGATCACCCTATTTTTTTAACATCATTCCTTTATTATACGGCAGCCCACTGCAGTCATCAAAACATCGTTAGGGTTATCAAATATAAAATATATTGCCAATTTTTTTGCCGTAACTCAAAAAAAGTGACTTTTGTCGGCGTCCGTTTTCTTTATTGTATTTTGATATGTCAATGCGGTATTGTTGTCTTTTTGTTATTTTTTTTGCTTTATCCAAGTGCGAATGTCTTGGGGTAAGAAGTGCAATTAATTTTCTATAAGTTTTTTTGATGTCTTTGTTAGTTTCTTGGCGTAAAAACAAGACATGATGAATCCTCTGTTTAATTCTATAAATGCAATGGTTTGGATGTAGATAAATACGTTTTTGGCTACGTCACGAGCTGTTGTTGGGCAAAATGCATATCGTTCCATTTTGACATTAATTTAAAACTTTGCCATACATACACGTGATTTAGACACAGAGATACGAAGAGAGAGACTAAGATACGAAGATTTTTTTGGAGAAATTATATTTATTAATAATAAGGGTTGGACAAAGATTGGTATTTCCTTAGGACATAGCCAAAGTTAGCGACGATATAACGCCTAATTTTCTCTTATTAAGTATATCATAACTGACATGTTTTCCCATTGTCCTTTATTGACCACAGGAAAGTTTTTTTATTCAATTAAATATTATGAATGAATGAATGAATTTTTTTTCAAGTAACACAGTTTTCATACAGGAAATTACATATCAACTTAAGCATAGCATAAAAATAAATTAAATTTCTACACAAAATAGGCACTGTTGGAAACATGCATCTCGCAACAGTGCCTCATGTATGGACAATCTAGCCTGTCCGCTATCGACCGCAGGATGGGGTTGGGGCTGGCCCGCGCCCGGCGCACCAGGGATGTGCAGCGCTTGCGCATAGTCGCATAAAATCAGTGTACACGCACTTCTGCGAACATCCCTGATGCGCTACAGAAGCGGGGCAGCCCGACCAGCACCCGGAACGCGTTATTATATTGGACCCGGAGGGCTCCGTGGGCCCGTTGCGTGTAATAAGCCGCACGTGTACAGGGAAGTACAATATGCTTTGAACAGAATTATTTTAACCTCCCTCGTACACCGCGCGAACTTACGGGAAATCATATTGGCCCTCACTGACAGAGCCCTCCGTTCCTTTTCTATGTCCATATTATCTTTTAAGTCAGCTGTGACAATATGACTTATGTATTTGAAGCTTACTCTATCCTTTGACAAGGAACATCAAAACAAAGAGATCTCCAGGAGAATTCAGCTGGGTTGGGCGGCATTCAACAAGTTAGATGACATCCTCAAATCCGTTGACGTTCCACAATGCCTGAAGACTCGTCTCTATAATCAGTGTGTCCTGCCCACAATGACGTATGGTGCTGAGACATGGACGCTCACAAAGGAGACTGTGCATAAAATACGGGTAGCACAGAGAGCCATGGAGCGCGCCATGCTCGGCATTAAGCTACAAGACCGAGTGAGGAATATTGAGATCCGACGTCGCACTAAGGTGCGTGACGTCGGCGAAGTCTTAACCAAACTCAAATGGAGTTGGGCAGGACATATTGCCAGGCAGCGTGACGGTAGGTGGACCAAAACGTTAACGGATTGGTGGCCAATTGCAGGAAAAAGAAGCGTTGGTCGTCCACCAGCTCGATGGGTTGATGACATAAAAAAGACCGCGGGTCATTTCTGGATGAGACTAGCACGGGACCGGGATAAGTGGCGTACGCGAAGAGAGGCTTATGCTCAGCAGTGGGCGATTACAGGCTGAAAATGATGAATGAATGATGATGATTTGAAACTTGACACCCTCTCTAATGGAACACCATTTAGGTATATGGGAGGCACTATGACCCTTATATGATTATTTGCCAATGGATTTATGTTGCCCTGTGGCATCCTCGAAGTCGATGATTACATGCCGAAAATTATGATGATGATCATGTTGAAATTAGTATACTAGACTCAGTTCCAGTAGTAGTTCTAAGTAGGTACCAAGCATATATTTTAGATTAAATATGTTGAAAATGAAATCAAGATTCCTAATATAATAAAGAAATCTTTGGCATTCCGTACAATTTTTTTTTTTTTGCAACAACGATGTATATTGAAGTGATTAGTCTTATTTGCGTATTTTTTGTGCTCCACAGCAACCGTTGATTTTTTCTCACGTCTCTGAATTTGCATACGTTTGGGAGCAACTGGATCATTTTTTAACATTAAAAAAAAAAAGATCGCGCATCGTATACTAAATAGACAAAACCTGTTTAGCTATTCTGAACGCATCATTACAACTCGCAAACCACGTTAAATTTACCGTCAAATAACTTAATAATCACACTTATTTCAACAGCTTTAAGATACGCTCAAAAAATCTCGACGATCGACGTGTTTTGTCACCCTTTTATTTTCTCAAAGTACTTGATTCAATGAAATTCCAACACCCGCAGCGTCGTAAAAGTATGCAAAATAGTTCGTGGACAACCCTACTTTTTGTACACCTCCGTGTACAAAAACGATTTCAATTTGATCCTTAAAACGTAGTTGGTAAATTGCATTTTTCCTTGCAGTAGCATTGTGATGGGTGTAGTTTGAAATTGGAATCTTATATTTAAACGATTAAGGTCGTTGTTAGCTTGTGATCTTTAGATGAACTGAAGGATGACGGATTAGGTAAATGTATCGGCATACTTAAGGGCATTAAGGAGATAGTTTGATTAATTATTTCCTATATTTATTAGAGCAAATGGAAGCATTTAGTTCTGTTCTTGGGAATCCCAAAGGGTATGCAAATTTTGTTATTAAATGTGCATTTTTCATTAAAAATACCGCATGTGGTTAGGATATCGTGAGAAAAGAAATATATATTATAATGTAGATTTAATATCTATTTTAATGCATGAAATTGTACCAACACGATTAGTTTTATGGGTTGCATAAGAGCAACCATAAGTAGTAATTAATTTTAGAATTTACTCCTAAAGCTAATAAGGTTAATGATTCCATAAGCGTTATACTTAGCTAGCTTCAGCGAGTCCGTCCGTAATAGTAAACTCGGTTCTCCATACAAACGTAGATACGCTCTCATTTTAAAACTTTGTACTGAGAATAAGTTAAGGTATATCCAGGACTGTAATTAGTTTATGTAGCTTCAGATACCATAATAAAAAAAATACAGCGAATTTAAGTTTTTCATACAAAACTAGTTTTTGCTGTACTTCGTTTGTTTTACAAACTGAGTCATTGTATAATGCAAAGTTTCGTTACAATCCAACACGTAGTTTTAAAATCAGAACGAAACTCCGTTTGTATGGGAAGGTGAAATTTGGCCGAGCTTACTGCGGACTCTTATGCTATCACTTTGTTTTTAAGTATCAGTTATTTTAAAACTTTACAGTGGACTCATCCAAAACTTTGAGGCCTTTTTTACAAGCTTATATATTTTTATTAGCTTATTATACATATCTTCATATGTATAAAAATATGTAAGTTATCCGTCAAAATTTGTAATCTATTTTTCAGTCATTTCCCGTTATCCAATTGAGCTGAAATTTTGCATGCATATGTATATCGCATGACAATGCCATATTATGATGACTTGGACCTGATCTGATGCTGTAGCAGGAAGGTGGCCATAGGAACTCCGCAATAAAACGACACAACCCCATCGAGTTTGGGCTCGTTAGAATCGTCTCAATGAGTAGTTGCAGAAAAGTACAGTCGGCAATAAAAGCTTGTCCCAAAAATTAAATTTTTCGACAGAAACTTATATAGCCTAAATCTGGCGCTGGATCAGTGTTAGCTTATGGACAGGACAATCTTAGGTACAAATAATATGCTACATCATCATCATCATATCAGCCGAAAAGCGTCCGCTGCTGGACATAGGCCTCCACCAAAGAGTGCCACAATGACCGGTCCTGCGCCACCCGCATCCAGCGGACTCCCGCGACCTTTACCAGGTCACCTTGAGAGGGGTCTACCGACGCTCCGCTTAAATTTAAGAATTTATAAACAACTTTGAGTTTATGACTCGAATTTGTGCATAGCGTGCGCAGGCGCCGCGCCGTTGTCTTTGTTTTATCTATCAACTCAACCAACCATTGTCAGCACACGTCAACGGAAAGTAAATAAAATTTAACGTGACAGCATTTCCAACACTTTTCGCAGATGATTGAAATTGATCGCTTCCAAGGAAAAAGCACAATAAAAACTAAATGCCTGTTGTTAAGACGGGCGGGACAGACCATTTAGTTTCTTTCTGTAATTCGCACTACCTTATAAGGAGTTAGAAAGACAGATCACAACCGCTCAGCTAGAACATCACAGTTTATACGATTTCAGTGGCTCTTAAGTCTTTTTTAAACGATTAATAAAATAAACTGACGATACATGTTTTTGTTGTTCTTATCGAGGCGCGAAGCGTTATCACTACCGCAAAAAGTGAAGCTAAGCGCGAGTTGTTTTAAAAATACGAGTTCTATAATAGCTCTATTATGACATGATTACGTTGATGCATGCTAGGTGTATTTCACTTGTCAGTCGTGCGTTTCCCGATTGAAAAAGCCAATGCCACTCCCTAGATGAGCGTCAAAAGCAACATTTATGGCAGATTTTTTTTTTTTGAAAACTTGCGAAGCCGCTCATCAGGCGATGACTGCGTTATGTAATATTTCTATCTACTGAAAGTGGCCACCATCTGTGAGGAGGACTCCAGTATCTCATACTGAACGAGTTGAAGCCCCCTCGCACCTCGCTACATCTGGCTCGTCCTAGGGCGAAAACGATTTTAGTCGCCTTCGCCGGGGTTTAGTCGCTTGACTCATCTTTAGTCGCCTATTACGACGGCCGGGGGGGCGTACACCTATTCTGATACGGTTGACGTTATGATCTCCCAGGACAAGATTTCAGCTGTCGTAAAAAATGTGTGTGTGTTTAAAGTGTTACATATCTGTTGTGTCTACCGAAAGACGTCCACTGCTGGACATAGGCTTCCCCCGAAGAGTGCCACAATGACTGGTCCTGCGTCACCCACATCCAGCGGACTCCCACTACCTTTACCAGGTTATCAGTCCACCTGCCGGTACGTGGTCGCCACTTGAGAACCGCCTCCCCAACGGTCATCAGTTCTACGTGCAATGTGCCCCGCCCATTGCGACTTCAGTTTAGCGATTCGGAAGGCTATACCGGTTACCTTAGTTCTGCTGCGGATAGCTTCATTTCTGATGCGATCACGCAGATAAACTCCCAGCATAGCCCTCTATATTGCCCTTTGGGTGACTTTGAGCCATCTAATGAGGCCCATAGTAAGCGAACATGTTTCGGTGCCATACGTCATCACTGGCAACACACACTGGTCAAATACTCTCGTCTTGAGACACTGCGGAATATTAGATAAAAATATGTTCCCGAACGCTGCCCAGCCGAGTCAGATTAGATGATCCCATTATTAGTTTGGTCTTATTACTTACTAGCGACCCACCCCGGCTTCGCACGGGCTTAAATGTACCTCCCTCTTGAATAACTCTATCTATGAAAAAAAACCTTGTCAAAATCCGTTGCGCAGTTTTAAAGATCTAAGCATACATAGGGACAGACATACAGCGGGAAACGACTTTGTTTCATACTATGTAGTGATAGTGCATGCTAAAAACTACGTCCTTCATTTGTTTTGCTGATCTGTGTAAGTAGAAAAAGCTAGCATAATGTGTATAGATTAGTCTTGTAATTAGTGCTTCATGGAAAAAAGTTCAAATTTTATTGAGTTATTATAATTTATGTATCTTCGCCATTCGCATAAAGATAATTCAATTACGCATAGCAAAAGATTTCTGCGCCCTTGTTGTACAATGTGTTTTGTTATTACCCATACGCGTAGGAACGCTAGTGGAGTCAAGACGCGTGCGATTTACCGCTATTTTGTGAAAATTGCTTTATTTAACACTTTTACGAATAACGCTGCGCTCCACGCCCATGTCGGTTAACAGTTAGTTACAAAGATATACAGTAGGCAAGATACACATATTTTATAGTTCCTCATACGAAGCTCAGTCCAGTGATTTTTATATACCCGTTAGTACGTATGGAAAATTTCACGACCTGGGTCTTCGCTGTTCTTAACTTACATTTTTACAAATAACATTTATTTTAATATGAATTGCCGCGACTCTCTTAAAAAGCCTATGGGGTAGCGCGTCACATTTTGAAAAACACTAATTTAGTCCATACTATCAGCATCATAAAGCCAAAGTCTAGTCGGTGGAGTAAGGAGCCATTCAGTTCAGTCTGCCAACTCCTGGGAATAATAATGTGGTAGTTATAACAGCCACATCTAATTATAATAGCCAGTTTTGTCTTCCCACCATTGTTTAATCAATAATCTAAACGTCCATACTAATTCTAAACATGTAAAAAAACACACTTCAACAGTTAACAGATTTTGAAGAAATAACCTATAGGTATAAAGAAGATTTTTGTCTTGCAAAAAGAGGTAGGATGCTTTTTATTCCGGAAATAATGCCAAGTGGTTGAAAAAGGGGATCGAAATGTGTATTGGAAATACACTTTTTTCCAATAAGAATTAAGCTAGGTCAAACAAGAAATAACTTGGAATAAGAAGAAAGCTCGGTTGCTAAAGAAAGAGTAATAAAATTGGGTTGTCGTCATCTGACACTGGCTTTCATCAAAATGAGCGTAGACTTGTGAGGACCTACTGTAGGCCTCTCCAGTACATTGTACTCTATCAATCTGCCACGGCTTATCAGTGCGCACGCGATGCACGCACGAATGCGCGGGAGTGGGCGAGAAAGCAACAACTGACAGCAATTTCGACGGGTTTGACATGGACAGTTGACAGACTGAATATTGTGGAGATTTATGGAACTATGTGACAATTCGCCAATTAGCAATTTCTGACTAATAATCCTACAATCGAGTTTATATAGATACTAGCTTCTGCCCACGACTCCGTCCGTGTGGAACTCGTATATATCGTAGCTCCATACAAACTTTCATCCTCCATTTTATCCCCTTAGGGGATGATTTCCAAGATAAAAACTATCCTATGTACTTCCACAAGATTCAAACTATCTCCATACTAAATTCCATCTCATCGGTTTAGCGGTTTAAGCGTCAAGAGGTAAGGCATGCAGACAGACAGACAAACTTTCGGATTCATAATATTAGTATGGATGTCACAATTTGCCAATTAACTATTTCTGACTAATGGTACAGCCGACCTTTATGCCATTTACAATAAAGTTGTGTTAACATGTTTTCGATCACTTAGTCCGTCCGTATAGTACATATTTTCGAACTCGACTGTACTATAATAATAAATTTATTTCGCAAGAAAACGTACACATTGCTACATTATATATGTAGTTTTAGTTAATATTTTTATGGAAAAAATCAAAAGTAAGTGTCAAGGGACCCCCGTATTAATTTTTACTGTACCACGATGGGTATTCAGGATACCCATTATACTATCCCGTATTTTATTTAACCCCCGACGCAAAAAAGGGGTTTTATAAGTTGGCGGTTCAGCCGTTTTTGGATATAGAACTTTGAAATGACAATGTTGGGGGTTTTTCAACTGTTCTAAGTTGTTAATTATTTAAACGCTATATCAGGCATCTAGGCTAGGGGGAATTTCGATTAAACAATCATGCTTTGATTAAATACCTTGGTATTGGAAGTACCTAATGCGAGGATGCAATCATTACTTTGGTATTGGAAGTATGCTAGGATTTAGACAACGGCCTTTCTTCCTGTTCGCAATCCTTTACAGTAGCGATACACCGCACTCGTTTTTTTTCAAAGTCCTCATTCTTAAATCGTCGTCATCACACTACACCTCGTTTCATATAGCATCAGAATGTTAACAGGAATATTCGTCTACGGTTGGTCGTTTATCTAGAATATAATAATTAGGTTAAGTGAATTAGTTAAGGCGCTATTGCATTAGGTCAACCTGTTAGAATAGTTGCTGTTTTGAAATAAATAATATAAATAAAAATAAAATAAAATATCGAACAAAAACATACAGTATTTTTTTCCTTTCCAAGTTGTTTTCGATTTTCTTATGTGTATAAGCTTTGCTTGTGATGTACCGTTGATTTCACTGCAACGAGTCACTACAAAATAACAATTATTCTACCACTTATGGTTGATTATCACTGAGAAATGTTCACAGGTCATGCCAAATTGTGTGTTTGTTGGCTTGCTAACCAGAATTATTCGTCTAATATTATGTTGATGCTATAGGAATTTGAGATTTACTTTATGTTTTTTCTGATTGGAGAACTGATTTCACATAGATCTTGTTCAGTTTGGATTTTAATTTGGATCCAATAGGAATAACTCACGACTCGATTGTATCTAGATATGATTACCAAGAAAAACTACTAATATTGAGAATCTCATGCCATATCTCCACATCTAGAGACATGTTCGAGCTTTTTGCTCAAAGTAGGTAGTGGATGTACACAATGTGCATAATTATGTATGTAATTAAGCTTTGTGGTCTACAGGTACACGGGCATGATACCGAACAAAAACATTGAGAATTTTGCATCCCAATTAGAATCTTCAATCCTTAACTTCAAGTGAAATAGTTTGCACAATAAAAAAAAACACATATTTTTAGTGGTTACGTATAGAGCACATCAACTGTCATTTTCAGCTTCAAATAGCCACAGACATCCCTGAGGTCACTAAAAAACACTAGTTTACAGAATACTCACATCGACACCGCCATTGTTCCACGGGGGTAGCGCGTAATGGGAGGGGTCGTGGTGCCCCCCTCCCATGTGTTCTGCCATCACCGACATCCAGTGCACTAGACCCTGCGCCCCGCCGCCGCCTGACGTGCCTGCAAGTACCAGGAGCTCATGAAGATGTATGGGTTAATGGTAGAAATTGAGGAGCAGTTGTTTTTATACTTGGAGAGGTTTCGTACCAGGGAAGTAGCATCAACACATGCATACATACATACACATGTGTACACACACTCACGCCACGCCCGTACCACATTGGGGTAGGCAGAGGAAGAGACCAAAAAACACCGAATACATACTTTCTCTCTCGTCGCCTATCCCGTGGTTTTCCTCGTACTTTGCTACTTTTGCTTGAAATCGGAATTGAAGGTGGCAAATCATCAATTTAGGAAATTCCAGTGACCACAAGAGAGAGAAAAAGAAAACGGAGTCCCTCAGCTAATTTTCAGTGAGACAGATGGTAAGCCAGAACCATTGTAGTAACATCTCCGGACTTACCAGTAAACATAGCAGCGAGCGCTGTTTATAACGCCCCCTCTGGATAAAACGAGCGTGGTTCTATCAGCATCCACATAGAAGGCTGCGTACCTCCTTCAACATCATCATCATCATCATATCAACCGAAAGACGTCCACTGCTGGACATAGGCCTCCCCCAAAGAGTGCCGAAATGACCGGTCCTGCGCCACCCGCATCCAGCGGACTCCCGCGACCTTTACCAACATAATTAATATGATTGTACTAGGGCCGCATAACTCACCAGTAGGCACGGCGGCGGGCTGCGCGGCTGCCTGCTCCTGCCCGCCCCCCCCGCCGCTCCACACAAACGCTGACGAGGCGCCTGCCTTCTGAAACAACACCAACTCATATTAACACATCATACATGACATATGGCACTGAAACGTGGTCGCTTACAATGGGCCTCATAAGCAGGCTCAAATTCACCCAAAGGGCAATGGAGAGGGCTATATTAGGAGTTTCTCTGCGTGATCGCATCAGAAATGCGGCTATCCGCAGCATAACCAAGGTAACCGATATAGCTCTCCGAATCGCTTAACTTAAGTGGCAGTGGGCGAGGCACATTGCACGTAGAACCGATGGCCGTTGGGGCGGAATGGTTCTCAAGTGGCGACCTTGTACCGAAAGGTGCGGCGTGGGTAGGTGGACTGATGACCTGGTAAAGGATGCTGGTGGCACAGGGCCGGTTAATTTGGCACTCTTTGGGGGAGGCCTATGTCCAGCAGTGGACGTCTTTTGGCTGATATAATGATGATGACATGAGACTGTGCATACTGCCACTGTGCCACTTCTTACCACCGCTAGCGGAGCCAAATGTCTAAAGTCCTTACCAAAATCTGACCTCAGCTCAAGCCTCCAAACCAAAATACTGGATCCGCTACTGATGCACAGTGGCCAGTGGGCCATGTAGTGCAGGATATTGGGTGTCAAGCTATTGAATCTTATCGGGAACACCACGCTGCGCTCACAAACTCAGATCGTTAAAGTAGCTTGGAAAGCGGCCAAGTTTATTGAGTTATGGGCAAAGAACGCCACGGTGTGGAAACCTTGGAACTCGAAATGAAGACGCGGCAGATCGCATCAGCGATAGTGGTACGAGTTGGACTTCTTTTAAAGGATTGGCCAGATGAAGCTAAAGACCAAAAGCAGCAGAATAAGTTTCTGTCAAAAATGTCATTTTTGGTACAAGCTTTTATTGCCGACTGTACTTTTCTGCATACCATCATCAACTAGTAATTGAAACGATTCTAACGAGCCCAAACTCGATGGGGTTGTGTCGTTTTATTGCGGAGTTCCTATGGCTACCTCCCAGCTCCAGCATCAGATCAGCGCCAAGTCATCATAATATTGTATTGTCATGCGATATACATGCTTGCAAAGTTTCAGCTCAATTAGATAACGGGAAGTGACTGAAAAATGGATTGCAAATTTTGACGGACAACTTACATACTTACATACGAACAGTGCAAGTTAATTTAAAGCTAGTAAAAAGAGGGGGGAGGCATTTGTCCAGCAGTCGATACGTCAGGCTATACATAAGAATTGGCGAGCACGTCATGACAATGTGAATTGGACGTACAATGCTGGGTCAATAAGTAACGATGCTGTCCAACGATCACCTTAACTTGGCAATCCAGCAATGTACGTTCGAATTGAATTGCTTAGTAAGACAACTGAATTGACATTTGACTAGACATTGGCTTGACAAAACTGTGACAACATTTTGGTGTTTGTGAAATTAAGCCAGTTTTGACTCGTTAAATTGTAACTTGTATAACTTCGTTAAACGGGCTTGAGGCAAGGTAGTCTATTTGACTAAACGCTTCTTCTTCTTCTTCCTGCTAGACCTTGTCCCATTTATTTGGGGTCGGCCTTCCTTGTCCGTAATTTCCATCTAGCACGGTCCTGTGCTACGTCTTTATTTAAATGAGACTCTTTTAGGTCCTTTTCGACCGTCGTCAACCAGGTAGTAGGTGGTCTTCCACGTTTTCGTTTCGTGGTAGGCAAGTCGAGGGCAAGCTTCACCAAGTGGTCATCTGGACGTCTTTGGATGTGGCCATACCACCTTAGGCGTTTCTCTTTGACTTTATCAATAACCGAGGCAACCTTGAAACTTCCTCTTACGTACTCATTTCGAATTTTGTCCAGTAGCGTCACCCCAGCTGACCAGCGTAGCATGCGCATTTCTGTGGTGTGCAGCTTGTTTAGTTGCTGCTTGTTGGTCGCCCAACACTCTGACCCATACAGAACGGCCGGTCTAATGGCAGTCTTATATAAGTGCCCTTTGACTTTAAGCGGCATTTTTCTGTCACACATGACGCCTGTTAGTTGCCGCCACTTCATCCATCCAGTTGTTGTTCTGTGAGTAACGTCGTTATCAATTTTGCCATCGTTGCTGAGTATTGAGCCTAGGTATTTGAACTGGGTTACCGTAGGTATAACAGTACTTTCTATATATATTTTTATACTCTCCTGCTTAGAGACATCATCGAAAATGCACGACATGTGTTCCGTCTTTTTCCTACTTATTTTTGAGCCATTTGTTTCCAATGCTTCAATCCAGGAGTTGAAGTTCCACTGAAGTGCTTCTGGGCTATCCGAGATCAGAACAACATCATCGGCATAGAGGATGTTCCAAGGTAGCGACTTTTGACATTGTTTTGTGAGATGATTCATAATTTCTATTTGACTAAACGCATTGGATTCAAATCAAATTTGCATTTGTTGCTCGTATCTATTCATTCTAACACGTTAAAGACCCAGCTTTGTTCGTCTCGCTCTTACTTGCAGGTTAGAGCAGGACACCCTTATTTGGCGGCCACACTTTACTTTTAAAATCTAGATCATCCAAATACACAGGCTTGTTTCGCACGAAAATCCACTGGAAATACTAGAAATAAAACGAGGTACAGTGTCTATCTAGTGTTTCATAGCCCAATAGCTATATTGATTCCTTAGATCCTTCACTATTTTCCGTAATAAAACTACTTCCGATTATTTTACGAAAATGAAGTTTTGCTTATTAATTTTTTCTAAATGTTGTGATTTAGAATTACAATAGATTGTGATGTTGTCAATATCTGATCCATACTGGTTCAAGGCAAAGTAATGCTACGTGTGCTACGCCGTAGAGCGTAGCAGCATTTTGCCGCATTGTGGCGGAAATAACTCGTAGAGGCATGAATTATATGTGAGTCATTAGGTTGGAATGGGATCCCTGTGGGTAAAAGTTTTCATTTATTTACCATCTAAGTTGCTTTCTAAATGGTTTGTAAAGATATTAAGGTACTTAATTGGCGCAGTGCTCGACACTGCCCTAATATTATGGCATCTTCATAATTCATAGCAATAGGAGACAAGCAGGGAATTAAGATGCCGACAGCTTATTTTATTAAAGTGAAAGTTTCTATTGGTATCTTTGAATTAGCTCTTAAATAATAAAAAAATACATATTTTTTAAAACTTTCAAGTCACATCTTTCATGATTTTGTTATATTTAGCAATTTACACTTTACTGTAATAATTTGATGGTTAATTTTTTTTATTTTTTTTTTATTATTTTTTTTTGGTTCACCAACAATTGTTTATACTGAAGTTTACAGTAATCCAAGTATCATAACTACTTGCTAAGTGTAACAATCACTTAAAGGTAAACACCGCATGCATTATATAAAAAAAACCTTAACATTAACTTATCAAAATTATACATATTTTTTGCTTAACTTATTATTGCGACGTAACTAAATAATTTAAAACTTTTTTAACAACTTTCTGCGCGAGAAAATGGATGTCACCAACTTTATTATTATTGCAAAGCCAAGCAGTTACCAGACCTTATTTTAAATTTCACGACCGAGTCAAAGAAAACATCAGACATGTGACTGCAGCTGTTAATTGCTTTACACATCCTTGGGATAGGCGAGCTACTGCCGAGGACAGTCCTTCAGAGCGGTGGGCAGAATGGCGTGATAGGTTTGCGAGGAGTTCGGGAAGGAGCTCGAAAAGACAGAAGGGCTAATAGTTGCGGACAATCTATTTGATTGTTTACGAGCTTATATGAAAAAATTGCGTCCGCATCTTTCCTCCGTACTTCTAGTGATCTTAACCCGAACCTCTTAAGACTTTGTGTATAAGAATACGATTTTTTTTTAAATCTGCCAGCAGAGAAACTCAAGTGCCGGACAAACCTTTTCTGCACACGCTCTAGTCGTAGTGAGTGAGTGGCATAGTGCGGCCGCCAGACCACACTACAGTATTCCAGAATACTTCTTACTAGGCTATTGTATAACAACGTTTTTGTTACACTACTTTTGAATATTTTTACGTTCCGTATAACAAAGCCCAACATCCTAGATGCTCTTTTAATTATATTTTCAATGTGAGGGAGAAATGTGAGCTTTTGATCTAAAACTACACCCAAGTCTCGAACTGTATTTACTTCTTGTATAGCTTCGTCACCAATGAGATAAGTAGAATTTACAACTTTGTGTTTTCTAGATATCTTGATGTGTACACATTTTTTGGCATTCAAGACCATCTGGTTGTTTGTACACCAGTCAACAAGCCGTCTTAAATCGCTCTGTAATAAGTCAACATCGCTGCCAGAATCAATGGTCCGAGTAAACTTTAAGTCATCAGCATACATAAGTATGCTCGAGTGTATAAAACAATCAGGAATGTCGTTTACTGTCAATATAGCAACACTAAGCTATACATTTTAACATAAGTAAAGTAGTCAATTGTTTAGTGAAGTCTATCACTTACAAATCTTACAAAATTATGATCGTGGGCGTGCAAGAGTAGCATAAACTACGAAAGATTATATCTCATAACAAATGTCATTTCCAAATTCATTCCTCCACACGCCTACCCAGCGAGCATGCCAAGAAAATCTGTTAAGTCGTCGTCTTTTAAACGCAACCGGAGCCAATAATATAAAAAATGTTTCCGCTTTTTAAGTGGTATAATTTGCCTAGTGTATGCAAAAAAGTGCATTCGCAGCTTTTCATATCAGCATGGTTTCTATAGAACGGTATGAATTAATAAATGAAATTTATTGCGTATAATTAATTCAGGTTACAATTGCATAAAAAAAGTTTCACTGAACTCTACCTTTGCAGGTGTACACGCTTGTTTTAATAATTAATAAAGTTACTTTCAATTATTACAAATTATATAAGCTAAATTATTAAGGACGGCGAATGAGAAACTTTCCTTGATTCGTCTCTTATTACAAAAAATATTTTGGATATCTGACCCTGGCAATGACAGATATAGCTGCTACAGCTGTCAATATCATTGCCAGTGTCAGTTTACCACGGATTTTTAAGATATTTTTTGTAATATGAGATGAATCAAGGAAAATGTCTCATTCGCCGTCCTAAACGTCTCTCTCTCTTTTCGACTTCATGTGGAAGCGTTGTGCACTAGAGTTCGTAAGTTAATATTTATTTTCAAAAAAATACGTACGATCGGAGACTCGCACATAATCAAACAAGTTTACTTTGCGTTATGTCAATCTGTATTAACTTACTGCATCTCTTCATGGGGTGACTTGGCTAAAACCACATTACTAAACCTAGAAAGGGCCCAGAGAGCAATCCTTAAGGTTTCTACTTTCCGCCCCTATCAATTCCCCACTAGCCTGCTTTATAAATCATGTGAAGTTTTAACAGTCCGACAATTATTTATATTGCACACAGTTTTAAAACAGCACGCTGAAACCCCTTACAACACTGATCATGCCAGTAAAAGGCGTAAAGATTTTGTTTGTCCTAATTATACTCAAACACGGCACGCTTTCTCTTCTAGATTTTTTCTTTTCCTAGGTCCACTTCTTTACAAAAGACTTAATGCACGGCTAGATTTATATCCCCTAAACTACATGAAATGTAAATCAACGCTACGAGAAGCTCTACATAATATGTCCTATGACGATACTGAGAAGTTATTTATCGTTTTAAAATAATTTTGTTCTATCTTCTATCTTTTTGTACCTTTTTTATATATAGGTATAACTTACTAATTATTTTGTACTACCTAGTCAATAAGATTCATGTTGAATAATATTTTGCATGTGAATAACATATTCAATTGTTAGTTCTTTTTTGCCTGAAACACAGGGTATCCTAGTTCAGGCACGTGTTATTTGCCCCTAATATTAAGCTCCTAGTCTATAGTAAATACTGATGTACATTATGTTTTATCAATAAATTATTATTATTCCCTTTATTTAAATGTCATCTTAAGTTAGGTTTTTACAATAATCATATAAAAAGTAAAATATAAAACAATACATACAAAACACAAAATCATTATAAAAACCTAACCTAGGGTGCCGCCGGCAGCGAGGCGGGGCCTAAGCTACCGGTGGTCAGGGCGACAGAGACAGGAATCTCCTGACTATCCGCGCAGTATCCAGGAGTACCGCCTTCTGTATCTGACCCTTGATCCAGCCATCTAGCGAGAGTCTCTTAAGGTGGCGGTCGAGACTCTTCGCTATTAACCCATTCGCCGAAACGACTATCGGGACGATGATCGTCGAATCAACATCCCACATGGCGGTTACCTCGTGAGCCAGGTCTAGGTACTTACTGGCTTTGTCCTTCTCGGCCTTCACGAGGTTCTCGTCATGGGGGATGGTGATGTCGACGAGCACTGCCTGGCGTTTCGATCGATCTGTCAGCACGATATCAGGCCTATTGGCAAGAATAGTCCTGTCCGTGATGACAGATCGATCCCAATAGAGCGTGGCACGACCATTTTCGAGAACTGGCGCAGGTGTGTACTTATAGTAAGGCACTTCGGAGACCACAAGACCATATAGCAGAGCAAGTTGCTGGTGAATAATTCTGGCTACAAGGTTATGTCTGTGCAAGTACTCGCCGTTAGCAAGATGACCACAACCGGAGATTATATGCCTGAGTGACTCCCCGGGACGGCGGCATGCCCGACAAATGTCGATGAATAATGATGTACATTATGTTTTATCAATAAATTATTATTATTATTATTATAAACCCAAAACGTAACTGAGGAAACTGTTCATATTTTTCAAAAATAATTGACGCACCTGAAAAGTCTGCAATTTTTTTCTGGTGTTAAGGAAGGACACCAAAAAAAAATCAGGCACTTCTGAAATTTTCATCCATTCCCCATTGTTATATATTTTCGATAAAACGGTTCACAGCACTTAAAGCTATCGTTACTTTAAGCTTTATGTTCTACTAAATGTCACACGCTTTATAATATACATCTCTATCTTTCCTTGAAATATGTAATGGATAATAATTGCAATTTTTGTTTTCATTTAGTGACATATTTAGTTTAGTAATTTTTATGTTCGAAATGATTATTATTGTAAGGTTTATTTTTTAATGTAAATTATAGTGTGGCATGTAAAAGAGTATCCTATTTGCTGAATAAATATTCAGTTTGAGTTTGATTATTGGGATATTGCGCCCGATATTTACTCGAAGAGGGGTCCATACTTAAAGTTAACGAAGGGAAATATTTTAAAAGAAACTGTGTTTTACATAGAATAATAAAAGGCTTTTTAATTTAATTTTATTTTATGTAAAAGAGTATCCTATTTCCAGAACAAATATTTAGTTTGAGTTTGATTATTTGGATATTGCGAACGCGATGCTCTGCAACTAGCTACGGTCATAGAAAATGCGATAATTTCTCGGAAAGGGCAGGCAACTAGGAGGTCAATGATCCAACGTTGTAAAGAATCGTAAAGATTTGATATAAGGGTTGCTGCTCTACGTTATACTTCAGTGAATTGTATGTACGTGTGTTTGAGTTGAAGTGGTTTTTTCATCGTGGTTTTTAGATATTGCAATTATTTAGTAATACAATGAAATATAACTAAACTGAACCTATATTATAAACTAAAACTATAAAAAGTAAATGTCCCAGGTCGCCGTTGTTGGCTATGGTGCCCAGAAGGCTGGCAGTGTTACCTCTTTGGATTGTTAGGCTAATCCTTTGGCCAAAATAGCTGCCAGCCCTCTGGTCTCTGTAATACAATTGTAGTACTAAGAAGCGTATGTCTTAGTGGAATTTTATTATAACTTAGATGTATGTTCTAGTATAAATTCAGAATAACTCGTGAACTTATTGATGCATTCTGCAAGAATGATAAAAGCACTAAGTTCTATTGTTATTCTTTGCATTTCACATATTTTAAGCCTCTAGCTAGATAATTATCTCTCGGTTTTTTAATAGAACTCTACTATAATATCTAGTTCTCATCTATTCTTAACATACCCAAGAATTTAAGCCTGACCCTTTCAGACTAGTCTGGTGAAAAATAGATTTCTTATTTAGTTCAATTAGGTCGACAGCCTTTTTAGTATAAGTAGTTACATTTATTCTTGTTTAAATGAGCAGCAGATAAGAATCGCAACCAAATCAGCATCATTTAAAATTTTGCGAATTTGAATATCTTGAATAGTTGAACTTGCTTAAGTATTACGGATTCTTTCGGCATATTTTAACGCACATAAATAAATAAATCTTCTACAATCTTACACATATCGAACTAGCCCCATAGTACGCTCAATAAGGCTTGTGTGTACTTGACGACGACATGTTTAAGTAATAGATATAAATACTTATATATACTATACATAGAAAACATTCAAGACTCGGAAACAAATATTCGTGCTCATTACACAAATATTTGCCCTTACCGAGATTCGAAGTTTCGAACCCCGGGCCATCCACTTCGTAGGCAGCGTCTCTACCTACTAGGCTAAGTGGTCGTCAAACACACATACGTTAATATAATTAGTAGTAAAATCATGACCTCAAATCATCAACGCAATATGATAACAGACTGTTCATGTTTGCTATTTTGAAAATGTATTCAAGTTAGAATCAGATAAAGTTGAGAAGACAATTTCCAATAAAATGAGTTACAAAAAATGTATAAGAATTTCCTTTTATTCGAATATTAATTATTTAATAATCCGAAATGCTATATCAAAAATGATCACTAGTTTTGTATTAAGCAGTAACGCTGCTAACTAAATCTATAAATTTCAAATTATAATTTATTGATGGCCGAGAATTGAATTTAAATTTTTCATTTGAAATTTAAAAATGACCGTGTTTCCTTAACATCAGAAATATATGCCCTTACGCGATTTGCAACCAGGACTAGCATGGTAAAGGTAGGAATATTCTGTGAAAGTTGTAGAAACATTCACGAGAACTTAAAGCAAGTTTCCTTGAAGGGAACATTTACTTATGTACGGTGTTATAAAATCACCGAGAACTTAACACATAAAAAAAAACATAATTTTGGAGATTATTCGTTGGTGCATTGCTACCCAGGCCCGTCAGCTTCGTAGCCAGTGTCCCTAGCCACTCTGTTACCCTCTAGGCTAAACCAGTGTCAAAGTACTTTAAATTAGTTCTATTCTTTACCTCATCTGGTGACTCCGTCGTCCTGTCCACATTGTTTTCGTCATCAGACACCTCCAGACCGAAGCCGTTGGAAAACAACATGTTTCTCTGATACAACGAATAACACTCTGCCACATTCCTCCTTCTCTTCCCAAGGTTGGCCAAGAAGTTCTTGTAAAGCTGCGTAGGAAGCAGAAACGGCGAGCGTGCGTTTTGGAAACCATCTTTGAAAGTGAAATTCTGGTTCCGGAAAGGATTCGCGAAGTTAAAGTCGGGTAGGAACTCTTTTTTAATAAAATCTGCGACTGGGTGAAGAGAAAACGCGTTCTCTGTGTAATCTAGTGCTGTGTTGTTTGTTTCTTCATTAGGACCGTTGTTTTCAAGATCGCTGGTTTCTGAATTAGCGTCGCTTGAATTGTTATCTATCTGATCCATCTTAGCGTTATCTTCACCGTTATACTCTTCAAACTCCGTCTTCATCGGCAGATTCATTTGATTTTTTATAAACACGTTTGAATTTGAAACTGTCACGGACATTATTTTCTTTTGTCGCTTTTTGTTGAACACTTATTTTAATATATTTATCACTTTACACTACTTTATATATATCGAAGGAAAAATAATTATATCTTCATAATTAAAGTTATGTAGGTATTTTTAGGAACTATCGTTGGGTTAGGAGATTCTGGACCAAAACTGAAAAGAAATGCTTGGAAACTTTAGTTTGTTAATATCTACTAACAACTGCACAGGTTTGGTGGATTTTATTTCTCAAATTCTTCACCCGTTTCATTTAATAAATTCTAGTTTTTTTTTGTTGGATCTATGATTAATTTGTTTGGGCAACGTATTTTTTATCTGTTTTCGTTATATTTGCGTAAACTACTTATTTATTTGTATCATTTGCGATAGGTGCTATGTTATTTTTTTCAATTAAAAACTATATAATTTTGTTACTTTTTTAGTGTCTTAGCTTATTTTAATCAAATGACTAGGTTATAAATAAATACAGTCGCCATCACATACATCGGTGTACACTATAGGTGTTCAAAAATATATGTGTTCCGATGTTTGTGACGTGCTTGTTTGCTCAGATGTATGAGATGGGGACTGTACATGCTCGTTTGAATTCCGATTAAAGAAACTTAAAAATGCGATTCTGGAATAACTTTTAAACAAAGTCAGATCTCGTACCTTAATGCTAATAAGATTCTTATTAGAAGCGGAAGTCAAAACTGTGCCACAGTATACGAGGACATAAATAGGTACTTAGTGCCTTAATAAGCGAGATAGTATATCTATACTATTATAGTAGTAGAGATAGTATATCTATATTATTATGATGCAACAGGCATTTAAAGACTGGTGTAGGTGAACGTTTTTTATTTCGTTTAAACTTGACTGAAATGAAAGTCACATGTGATCATGAATTCTTTTTCTTTTACTTTTTTTGTGAGGAATCTCTAAATTTTTATGTTATGAGCTCATGTCTCTGGAATAAATGTTTATTTTATGGAGTGCCGTAATTAAATACGAGTTTTTGTCTTAGAACGTCACAAAAGCTCCATGTCCCAATATAAATGCATCTGCCATATACATGATGGGTGTTTACTGAGTGAGGAAAATAATGGTAATATTAAAGGTCACCCCAGTTCCTGAACGCAAACTGCGCTACTGAGTGGCTAGATTAATATTGCAATATAAAGTTCAGTGGTTGAAGTCAAAGTTCATTTTTAGCCAAACATAAAGGAAAATTTTACTGCCTAGGTTATTTTTGGGTTTTCATTTTGCCCGACTACGGCAGAGTCGAAAGGAAGGGATATATTTTTAGCAGTCTATGTGGGTGTCTACGTGTGTTCAACCGTAGCGTATAAGATACTGAACTGATTTGGATAAAGGAGGTGTCAATCGATTCCATATTATGCTCCGGTTCGATTCGGTTCCATATAAAAAAAAAAAACATACAAAAGATAGTCACTCTTTTGTATGAATATAACTTTATTTTCAGTTACTTTTTTTACGAAAGTTTACTCATATCTGATTTTATCCAAATGTTAGGCGTATTACTCAGACCTTCCAGAATTATTTGTCTTTTAATGTAACCGTTCCAATGTTTGACAATGCCTTGCCTTATACATCTATTGTTAAATTATTAACCTGTTTACCTCATGTAGTTTTCAATTCCCCCATTTTGACCCATTTTAATTGTTTCTAGCCCTTTATTTCGCAAAAACATGCAAAGGTCTATAGTTCAAGTCTCAGTGACGCTGAATAATCTAAACGTTTGTGGTCAGGTAATAAATGCAACAATTAACAACTTAAAAAAGTTGAATAACACCTGATATTTTCATTTCAAAGTTCAATATTTCAAAAACGGCTAAACCGATTTTGTTAAAACGTAGCTAAAAACCATCTCGATCACGTCAGCTTTCGAATAAAAAAGCCGCATTCAAATCGGTCCATTCGTTTAGGAGCTACTATGCCACAGACCGACACACGTCAAAGCTCCAGTTATACTCCTTCATGGAGAATAGAATATCCGAGAGCGCGCTCTGAAGTTATGTGATTCCAAAGTTGCAGAATTCTATTTACTCGTAGCAAGCAAATAAAGATTAATAAGAATGCCTGACTTGGCTCTACGATACACAGATACATCAAACTTATTTTAACACCCTTCTTTTTGCGTCGGGGGTTAAAAAGACGGTCACGAGAAATATGATATGATGACTACAATTAAAATATCATTTTAAGAAAAACGGTCTTGTCGCCAAAAACCTACCCTAC
This sequence comes from Epinotia brunnichana, assembly GCA_963854355.1. Classification (NCBI taxonomy): domain Eukaryota; kingdom Metazoa; phylum Arthropoda; class Insecta; order Lepidoptera; family Tortricidae; genus Epinotia; species Epinotia brunnichana. The sequence continues at coordinate 18,644,360 of OY977959.1, forward strand.
CTTTTGATTCTTTTGGTGCATCAGCTACAGGGTGATAAAATTGAAATCGATAAACTAGAACGGGTATTCCTGGATCTAGGTCGACGAAGTAAAAATATTTTTGTGGAGACTTACATTCGTCGGGTACAGTTGGGTGGCGAAGTGGCGAGAATATTTTTTGAATGGTCAAACTACATTCCACTGGCTAACCTGTCGTAAAAGGCAATGCTGATTTTGTTACACCCCAAAGAATGTCAGGTGCAAAAACGTTATTTTAAACATGCCATTGAGAATGTTTTCTGAATGGTAAATAGCTAAACTAATTTTGTGGCATCCAAAATTCCTGAAGCTTATTAGTTGGTTTTTTTAATGACGTCATTCTGGCGTACCTTCTTATTCATTTTCTACGCACTTTAGCTACTACTCTTAACAAAAAAAGTGTCTTGATGTAATATTTGTAATAGGATTCATGTATTATATTTAATCATTCTAATATAGTCGTTAATCGAAGCTACGGTAGCCTAGTGGTTCAGGCATGCGGATGTCAAGCGGCGGTCGTGTGGGTTCGAATATTTACCGTTAGCTTTTCGGTGAAGGAAAACATTGCGAGGAATGGGTTGGAAGGTCAGATGGCAGTCGCTTTCGTGAAACTAGTGCCTATGCCAAATCTTGGGATCAGGTGTCAAAGCGGACCCCATGCAGGCTCCTTTAGGGGCACAACCGGGAATAACGCTAGGAGGATGATGATAAAAGAGTCGTTAATATTTTTAAATAGTATCACTAAACAATTCAAATTCATTTAGTTTTAAGGAGCTCTCTGTAACGCATACAAAATCTAAGTGCAACTAAAATGCAATGCTCTATGTAGCTGACTGTACTCCAGCAGTTGACGTAACCGTGTATTCCGTCACAAAAGTCGATAATGTGTTAGCATGCACGCCCTTCTGGCTGCACAGGGCACCCGCAATGCAATGGAAAAACGTTATTCACTACATTTGTCCTCTAAGCGGTTTCCCAGTTGTATCCCAACCAGAATATTGTCCCTTTTGTCCGACTGCCTCAGAAGAAGGGTTGTTTTTCGAGCGTATGTATGAACACTATGTACATAATGTGGACAAGAAAATTCTATTAAACGGGCTAAAGTCCAAACGGCTTGCTGAATTTTGACATATGAGGCGGTCGTTGGATTCGTTATAATCGTGGGAGTGCTATATATAATATTTCAAAAAGTGGTTGGGATTTTTGAAAAATCTTTGGATTTTAATTGTTATAATCTCAAAGAAGTACAGGGCTCACTTTAGCACTAAATCACAAGATTTAGAGGAGGCACTAGTTTTACGGAAACGACTGCCATCTGACCGTCCAACCCTCTGACTCAACTCCTCCACCAAGAGGTTGGTATTGGGCCAGTTTCCTCACGTTTCCCTTCACCGAAAAACTACTATAGATATACTACATTTACTACATCTGTAACTGAAGATTTTCTAACTATATCTGTAACCGGGAATTGACGATAAGTTATGTGAATACTAGCAGCAGCCTAGCAAACAATTAGCACTTATAATTAGCTATTTTCCTGAAGGTCGGTCAGTAAGATTATCAAATAATTTACTTTAAAAACAAAGTTTTAACCGACTTTAAATCAGTAGCCAAATTGCTTAAATTTTTCCTGTAAAATTTGAAGAGTTCCCTCGATCCAGGATCCCATTGAATGGATGAATTAATGAATGAATCAGAACTGGGTGTTGATGACAACGGGACCAATCTGGAAGTATATGCTTTCAAACAAAGAAAAAAATATTCAAATCCGTTCATAAATTACCGAATTATCGCGTAACAAGAACACAAAAAAGAAAATACAGACGAATTGAAATTGAAACCTCCTCCTTTTTTGAAGTCAGTTAAAAATATTGGCCACATCACATTATGGTACACTTTTAAAGCAGAGTGTAGCGGAACTTAAACGGGCTATATCTTCACCATTTTTTGTTTGATTGACACAATAAAAAATACGTGTCCAATATTTTTTGATAATCTAACTGACGGACTAATTATATTTATTATTTTTTTACTCAGGAAAGTACCCAAATGTGGTGAGATTATTAGTTGCCGGACATTTGAGTTCGTTACGAGGCTGTATGCAAGTTTAAGTGATAACCGGGTTCTTTTTATAAGACTATGTATGTATATGTCACCGTTAGATTGTGAACACCGTCAGTTTATAATCTTACTCGCGATATTATAAACTGTTGAAAAATTTTGAACTGTCAAAACCGTTCACAATTTAACGCAATATTTTTCGCTAGTTTATAAACTTTCAATGTCGAATCGTCAAATTGTGAACTGAGATCAAATCGGCTTGCTACGGAACATACACAAAGACTAGGTAGGTTAGGTTAGTTAGGTTTCTGCAGTTGCCCGAAGGGCAAACCGCCCAGAAATAGGAGCCCCGCGCAGCGGGGCTCCGTCGACACTGCTGGATGCCGAAATAAAATGTCTGAATAACAAAAAAATATGCATGTTCTGACAGAAGTGGAAACTGATGCAAGTGGAATAATTGGTTCAACTAAATAGCGCGCACAGGTTGTGTTCCGAATCAGGCAAATTTGATTCAGTTCACAATTTGACGATATGATATGACATTGTTAGTTTATAAACTAACGAAAAATAATGCGTAAAATTATGAATTATTTTGGCAGTTCACAATATTCCGTCAGTTTACAATATAACGGGTAAGATTATAAACTGACGGTTTTCACAATCTAACGGTGGCATATACATATTATGAATTATGATGTGGACAAGAAAATTCTATTTCACACTCTATATTCGCATTTTATAGAGGTAAAGTTTGTGAGCTGGTAGCGTTGTATGTCAGTACCTAATGGGAAATCTCCGGAACTATTTAACCGATCTCAATTTTTGTGTACCCAGTATAGAATGGGCGTTCGGGATAGGCTATATGTTATCCCAAGGATCAGCTTGCTCTCTTTTTAATATATGTACATAGTACCTACGTCCCTTTTTCCCACACACGTAATATAGCTTTTTAATATGCTGCGCGATTCGCTAGTAAATTATCTCGAGACTCTTCTTGGTTTATTTAAAATCAATAATAAATAATATAGTCTGTTGTTTAAAAAATTTAAACCAGAAAATGAATACATTTGGTTTTTATTTTAACTAACGTAGTAAACCTAATAAAGTAGGGACCTAAAGAAATTAGCCGAGGACCGAGAGAACTGGCGCCTACTCCACCGATAAGAGCCAAGCTCTTAAATGTTGATAATGCCGCAAAAATTATCAAGGCCCATAAAAACACTTATTATACCTACTAACAATATCAAGCCTATTGTCTTTAACTCCATCATTAAAGGTGCTCATACTAACTTATTTTTAATAACCTAACCAAATAATTTATACCTACTTTAAAAACACAAAAACATCTTCATTATTAAATTATAAAAATGCGAGTAAATTATGACCGTATTTGTGCCTAATTAAAATTAAATTAAATTCATCTAGGTATTAAAAAACAATGATTAAATAAACAGCAAAGTAATGATATGATAATTATACCCTTTTAATTATTATAATGCCCCTTAATTCAGAAACATTATAAAAACCATGTTGAATAAGCCACGATTTCAATCCTTTATAAGGTATTTATTCGATCAGGTATCACGTTATACATTTGATTGAACCATTCATAATAGGTGTGCATGTCGAAGAAGCTGTTAGCAAACCACAGTAGGTAATAGAAACACCATTTATTCATGGTAAATAGACGATCGAAAAGTTGGGGACAGTCGAAAATTAACAAACATGGTGTCGGCACGAACTTGTGCCGATTCTTGCAAAACTTGTCTTGCAAGGAAGTATTTTGTTCGATTATGAGTTTCTCGTTGTCGGATGTATCAGGATAAAATATACAGAATTATACATATTTTATGTTTTGAAAATGTAAATATAGGAAAACTGTACATTACCATTAGTATAATATTTATCTTAATTTTAGATTAGACGAAATATAAAAGGACGTTAATCACGTTAAGAAAATGTAAGGAAATAAAGTACCTATATAAAACAAACATTTTTTTTTGTTTCTACAGACGGCTAGCACCTATTTTGAACTATCGCTTAAATTTTTGAGTACAATCTGGCAAAGGAACCTCTATAAGAAAAAAAACGAAATAAATCAGTAACTAGCTTGTTAGTAAAGAAAATGGCACTCATCTGACAACAAATTGCACCAGTTGTCCGTTATGTACTAACGAATTTTTTAATAACATAACCAATTAACCGCGAAAATCGATCGAATATCATTTCACTTTTATCCAAGCAAAATCTAAACGCTTTAATAAGCGCAAAATGATATCACGCAAGCGGTTATCACGCACAGAGACACACACTCACACAGCTGCACACTCATTAACACATTTACATCACTAATGCAACACCACCACGTGGTCTTATCCAACTCATTTAACTTAAAACAAACTACGAACTTTCAATTACTCGAAACGAAACGGTTTTGGCGCGAACGCACTATTTTTTCCGACTTTCGCGCGTCTTAATCTTTTTAATTTCCGTTTTTACGGAACGGGTGAAGAATTTCTTTTGAATTTCGAACGGCGGCGTGCCCGATTGATTATGTTTTTTTCTTAAATTCCGTTTTTCATTAGAGGCTTTTTGTGGACACGTTTCGGGTTTTAAAATGGCTTTTTAGTTTTTAGTGAGCGTCTAGATGTCTTTACCGCGAGGTATTCGCTATGAAACTCTTCCCGAGAGGTTGCTGCAAGGAAAAGCATTTTCCCAACACATGGAAGGTTTTCTTCAGTTCTTTCCGTGTGTGGGTGTTCACGTATAGATCCACACGTGATTGTATGTCCAGACTGCGCTGCAGAGCGCATGTGTGGGTAAATTATTCATCTGTGTGCGTATTTTATGACTCTGAGTGCATCCCTTTCGAGCTGCAAGCGATTTATATGTGTGCTCTTATTTTTTTTCTAAACGGCACAATTCTGTGTGTACGCTCGCGAAATTTTCGTGTATGGGTGCTCTGTTTTTTTAAACAGCGCATGACACTTTAGACTTTCATTGGGTAGGTATAAGGGGTAGTTTTGTGTGTATGGTTGAAATGTATTTTTCAGTTTTATATCGGCGATATGAGAATCGCGGATAGCAAAGAAAACGTAAGAGGAATAAAAAAATGCATGCATCGTACGTTTTCAGGTAGACACATTTTTCTTTAACCCCTTTATAGGTGTTTTGTATGTGTGCGTGTGTGCATCAAGAGGGGGTGGGTGCAGAGAGGGTGGGGGGTGGGGAACATATAAAAATGATAACGCATCGCAAGACGGCTGCTTTTATGGTTTTTCTTTATTTTTTAAAGGTTTTTTTTTATAGGACGAAGTAAAATTTCTTGAAAATATATCGTGTTTTCTCAGGTCGGGTGAACGTTCGTTGAATTTTGTTGAAATAATATTGGAATGATATGTTTCGCGAAGATATTTTCAATTGAAATAGGACTTAGTACTGTTCATTAATTTAGTTCCTAAATGTCTTATAAACGTCTTTTAATGGAACTAGATTCTTAAAGCTTTTCTTCATACTGGAACTTGCATGTATTCTATGCTAATTACGTATATCTCTGTCAAGTATTATGCTAACACATTATATGTATGTGAACTTTTTGTTTAATAATAACCTTAGGTCCTGCAGTGATATTTGTATTTGCTTAAACATAAATGGTGACAAAGGAGAAGAGCATGTCAACTATTAAATTTATACTAATTGGTCTTGTTTATTTGTATCTACTTTTGATTCTAGTTTTTGTGATCCTTTTCTTTTGATCTGACAGGTACTATAAAAGCACTGAACGTCAAAAAAGATACTCGCAATTTTCAACATTGTTATAATAAATCTAGAAGGTGTCATTTAATTTTTACCTTATCTGGTCTATCAGACGATGGTGATTAAAGGGTTAAAAGACAGTAAAATCAAGACCATTCAGATCACCCCACAAATGAGATCTAAAAATATCTAAACAGTGTCACGGCAAAGCTATAAGATAATAATAAGTTTCACTGCTGTTACCAAGTGCATATACCCTTATAACCTAAAATATTTAGTAAAAATACTACACTATTAATTACTATCTTGAATACACGTTGCTAAGGTCAAGATTTATCCTAAACTAAAATCTAACCTCTTCCCTGCAGACAAGGTCCAAAGTCAAACAACAATTTATACTTAGGTAACTAGAGAGGCAAACTTAAAAGCGATTGCAGTATCACATGATTAATACAAAAAGGTGTGCCCCAGGTGAGTATCGAACTCGCGACCTTAAAGATTATGAGACTTACTCGCTGCCTACTGCACCACTGAGACCGCGGGGTGGCGTGCGAAATTAACTACTAATTTCGGCACCCTTGTTAAGCACGCTCTACATTCTCCAGGGGCTATTCGAGTTAAGCTGGATTCACATTTGGCTGACGTGTTGTGTCGTGACGCGATTTAACGATATCGGTTTCATACTTTTAGTCCGGTTAGATTCACACTCATCTAATGCAGGGGTCGGCACAACAGGCGGCCCGCGAGACCTTTCAGTATTCAGTATTCAGTATTAATTATTTATTGCAATTAAGGACACGTCCATGCATTAATACATAATAATCAACAATAATTTAATTAACAATTAGACAAAGAAATAACAAAATAGGCTTAAACTTAGAAAAATATATGAAACAGGGTTATGATTAAGATAATTAGGTACATTAATGTCAGGTAAAGAATAAGATAATAAAGTCAGTTTAAATATAGGTACATTACAATTGCATTAAATCGTTACAAACATGTCAAATAAGAAAATTAAGGAATACAATAATTGAGAAGAAAAAAAAATATATATATATAGAATAAGTGATGGCATACATTATTGGGATACATAAATTAAATTAAACTGAGGTAATCAATTAGTCAAATATCTTACCAAAGTATTCGTCCAAGTTATAGAAAGGTTATTAAGTATGATTTTAACTTCCCACTAAATTCCCTTATGCTGCTAGAGTTCTTTATGTCACTATCGAGATGATTATAAATTTTATGGCTATAAAAGCTTTGCTTGCGGCCCGCGAGCCTCCCTAGCTGTTTTGTATGTAAAGGTCGTTGAATTCAGAATTTCGGAATTCCCTGATAGGGTCACAAATAATTAAGAAGTGCGGACCTCGTAATTTTTGTTAGCTCCTATGTGGTCCTTGGTTGCTAAAAGGTTGCCGACCCCTGACCTGATCTAATGCGTTCTGACCTGACGGCTCCTGTTGTCTGGCATCAGAGCCATCAGAGATCTGACGTGACGTGATTCATTCAACATTACGTCAGTTAATTATAAATCCTAATGTTTTACACAATGTATAGTGTTCAGGTGATTTGATGTTGACGGTATGTCATTTACGATATCAACACTTCATGTCTTTAAAAATCACAATAACAGAAAGCGGTTTCCTAGGGATGTCTGTTCTGTCAATAAAGGCGCATGGAATCGCGGCTCAGTGTTCGCGTCTTCGCGAATGTTGCTTTCTACAAAGCATCTATACGACTCGAGGAAATCACATGTTGGAAATATGCTTACTATATACATATAGTGATACTGATTATATAATGAAAAACCGTTTTACATCATCATCGTCATATCAGCCAGAAGACGTCCACTGCTGGATATATGCCTCCCCCAAAGAGTGCCAAAGTGATCGGTTCTGCGCGATCCCATCATCCTCCTGACCGCCTATCCATAGGCCAGGTGAAATTCTTACGTCAATGGCCTTAAGGCTGGGAAAATAATTTCTCACTCTACCGAAGTACACCTGTACCAAATAGTTAATAGAAACTCGAATAAACATTTGACAATCTACAGCATAGCATACCTCTGACCTAATGTCAAACGGTTTTGATAGATTAGCGGCTTACTGTACACGGAAATGATAATTTTCAGAGATTTAATTTATTATGATATGATAAAACAAATATTTATGATTCCTTTATGTTTTATAAAAAAAATGTTTTGATTGGTTCAAATATTTATATTTATTATAATGTAAGTACTAATATTTATTATGTGCTATTGTTACTAATTAACCTAAAGATGTATACATATTGAATTGACATTGTCAGCTGGTCGATGTTTTTTTTTACTTCATTGCTTTTTAAGTTGGGCCCCGAAGGGGCCCTTAACTAATTGCCTAGCTGGTCGATGTATCTGTCATATTCCCATACAAAACTTGACGTATGTACCTGACGCGCGTACAATGTGTTACATATTCGACCAGCAGAGGGGTAATCAAATCAGTAGATCTAAATGTCAAACGTTATATGGAAAAATGACAATTGGATTGTACTAACGCGCGTTCGGAACGTTACGTGATTACCACTCAGGAGGTACCGTTTGTCAAGTCGGTCAAATAAGAACCTGATGATATTTATTACCACTAGGAACACAATATTTCATAAACTTATATTTTAACATTATAAAGCTTGCCTTCATACAATGCTTGCCTCAATTTTCTAGACGAGGAAAAAAAACACCGCAGCGAACGCAAGCAAAAAGTACATATATGTAGTGAAGTATAGGAAAAATATAAAATACGGCGGCTAAAAAATAATATGGGAGCAACAAAAATAATTCTCAAGACGGTGCTCACAGGTGTGCGTGGGTTTGTATGTGTGTGGGACAGGAGAAGGGATGGAGACATCATTATATGAGAAATTTTCTAAGTTAATGTTTTTACTTCGTTGTTTTTTTGCGTGAACGTTTTAAATATTTATTGATTGGTTTTTATATTTTTTTATTGAAACCCACTGCTGGGCAAAGGCCTCCCTCTTTGTCTTCCACATAATCAGCAGCCCTCCACCACTCTTGGTCAAAGACGTCAAGCTCGCCTCGCCGTCTCCTACGTGGTCTACCGCGACGCCATATTCGGTCCTGTAGAACCCACTTGGTGGTCATTGTAGCCCATAATTAAAATTAAAAAATATGTATTTATTGATCAGGTATAATATTAGCAGTTAATACTACTTGAAATGTCGTAATAATGTATATATTTTTTTTTTTTTTTTTTTTTTATATTAACTATACGTCTATCATTACAGTCTCCCAATGCGATAGCGTAGCAAATTATTAACATAACATATATTTATAGGGTATTACATAATTCTAAGTTTCACAATAACATAACACATACAAAGTAACTTTGGTGAATTCATTCAAAGAGCAGTGGAATACATCAACCCTCGTAGCAACTAGATTGAGCGTGCGCAGAGCCCTTGTCCAGGGCGCCTCGTGCAATAGGCCGGTGCGCGCGGGCGGCACGGCCAGCAGCGGCGGCCGGCGCCGGCGCCACACGTACCGCGACGGCACGCACAGGCCCACTTCAGCCAGTACCCCAGAGTTACTGACCTTGCCGCGTAAAAGTTTAAATACATAGGACACCAGAGTCAACTCCCTCCTAACCTCTAACCGATTGTACCCTACCATGCCCAACACGAATAACGCAGGGTACATTAATGGGTAAAATGGGTACACGCCATAACATTTTAGATATAAAAACCTTACGAATTTATTTTGTATCCGTTCCAGCATAAATTGGTACTTAGCTTCGTGCGGGCTCCAAACACTCGAGTTGACCTCCAAGTGGCTTTTTACGAGAGCTTCATACAGTGCTCGGATAGCACTTATGTTGGAAAAACCCTGTGCCTGACACAATACAAACCCTAAGTTTCTGTATGCTTTTTTACAAGTCATAACAATGTGATCCCTGAACGAAAGGTCAGCTGTGAAATGCACGCCCAGATCGCGCACCTCCGTGACGCGCTCAATCGGTACCCCTTCTACCACGTATCGATGATGTATCGGGTTGCGAGATCGGCTAAATGATAGTATGGAGCATTTGGACACATTAAAGTGAAGCTTATTGTCTATACTCCACTGTACGACCCGATCAATATCACTCTGCAATGCAAGGCAGTCCGATACATCGTTGATTACCCGTACAAGCTTTAGGTCGTCGGCAAACAACAAGCATTTCGAGTCTCTTATCACACCAGGGAGATCATTAATCATCAGCACAAACTTCAAAGGTCCCAAATTACTGCCTTGACTGACCCCAGATCGCGTATAGTAGGGCTTCGACTTGTAACTAGCGCAATCCACGTACTGCCGCCTATCTCGCATATAGCTAGCAAAAATGCTAGCGTATGCGGTGTACACCCCACGTCCGCCAGCTTCTTCAGTAAGATGTCATTATCTACCAAGTCAAAAGCTTTTTTAAAATCGAAGTAAGTGACATCCACCTGGCCGCCAGCGTCCACTGCAGGTGTCACCTGGGACATTAGGCATAGCAGGTTCCCCGTTGTACTACGTCCTGCCCGGAAACCGTGCTGGGCGTCAGATAACTGGCAATCGACCTGCTCCTTCAGTGATCGGTGTATGGCGGATTCGAACACTTTCGCGGGTGCACACAAGACTGCCACTGGCCTATAATGACAGGTTTTCGGTCCGCCACTACCCTTTGGTACAGGCACTACACGCGTCAATTTCCATTGGTCCGGAAAAGTTGCACATCTTAAGGACACATTAAATAAATGACTGAGGGGCCCAGCTAGTACAGAACGGCAATCCTTCAAGATAAAGGGAGGGATGCCTTTATTAAGTTCAGCATAGTTTTAGGGGGTGTAAGGTATACATATATAAAGTGGGTACTAGCTGCCCGCGCGGTTTTGCCCGGGATAAAATATAGCCTTTGTCCAGCCCCCAAAGTTCATTCAGTCTATCCTCCTAGCGCCCATGGGCCTACTGGAAGGACATATTCTCTTTAAGGAATTTAAACAATTTTGGGTTGGGATAGAGTTGCATTGTTTTGTTTTGTTCTTCTCTTGAAACAAAAGAAATTCAACTCTATTTCTTTTATTAATTTGATTCAATTTTCAATGTCATTTTGTGTTGTATGTGGGCGCCACGAGGCTATTTACTGAGAAAGAGGTTTTGGAATCGGTTGACTAAGTCCAGTGATTACCCTTACGTACAAACTCGCAAATCTACACAGTCACAAAAAATACTTCTCTATAGTATAAGTATGAAACAGCAAACTTAACCTATTTACATGTGCAACTACGAAAATTTCAAGGATTTTTGTTATAAAACAAACCTAATCTAACCTAATGGGTTCTGACTTCTGATACGATAAGTATAGAAAAAGAATCAAAACCATTGGGGTCTTTGAAAAAACTGTGAGAAAGTGATACCATTAAAAAATATGCTTAATGGTAACAAAGAAAATTTAAAACATTTTTACCACCACGGCGACTCCAAGGTTTTCCTTTAAGCTATTCCTAGACCGAATAGGAGCCTGTATGTGTGGGTCTGCACCTTGGAGCATAGAGTACACGGCTGTCAGAAAAGAACACTAGCTAGATGTGGCTCAAGTCGCAAGTACGCTCAGTTTAAAAAATAATACAGAATTGATACACAGGTATCAAAAAATAAAATCAATTTGTCTATTCTAGCAGTAGAATAGACAATTTTTACCAGCCTGGAACTATTACCTATACCGTAAGTATGATGTTTCAGAATGTCTACTAGAATGTCTTTTTTATTAGCTAAGAAAAGGATATTTAAGATCAGCAAAGCAATTGCGTAATGCTTCGTGCGTACATTAATTAGGTAGACCTAAATAAATGTATTTTTGTAAGGGAAAATGACTGTTGATTTGCCTTAACGCTTTTTCAAAAAGTTTATCTTTCAAAAACAACAAGCAAAAAGTGAATTGCCGAATTGTCCTTCGGCTGATATGATGATGATGATGATGATGATGATTGTGAATTGAACTTCAGTGAGTTGCATGCAGTCTCTTCCTCACGTGCCAAGTTACCGTGTTAGAAAGAGCACGCGTCATATTGAAATGCGATTGGGGTGTCAATGTGAATCAAGGTGCAGCCCAGAAACAATTACAAAGATAGGTAGGTCACAGCGGGATGTCATCTCGCTCATATTTGAAGCAGCAAAGTCAAAGTCAAAGTCAAAATATTTTATTCAAAATATCATACAGAACACTTTTTGAAGGTCAAAGTATATTTTCATTTCTTTAGTACTTCAATGTATTTTTACACTTTTACAGTATTATCACAGATTAAGTAATTAATAGTACTAGTATTATATAACAAACTTAAAGTTTGAAAGGGTAATTATAGTTGTTAATATATTAACTATCAGCTCAACCGGGGAACATCTAGGGTCATTTCGCCGGTTAGCGACCACTTAGCCGAGTTGCTCACTTTAGATTAGTAAATGTATACCTATTCAATGTACACACATAATAGATGGTATTCGTATAGGTTCTGAGTATAGTCAAGTTTTGAAACCTACAATAAAATATAGCACTTTCATCCATAGATTAGGAAAAAATATGGAAAAGGTTTCAAAATAGTGAATTTGCTGGATAGCGACCGCTTTAGTCGGTTTGCGACCATCTGTTAGCCAGTTGGCGACCACTCGAGCAAATTGTGTTTAAGTAGTTAATAAAACGATGCATCATCATCATCATCATATCAGTCGAAAGACGTCCATTGCTGGACATAGGCCTCCCCCAAAGAGTGCCATAATGATCGGTTCTGCGCCACCCGCATCCATCGGATTCCTGCGATCGTTACCAGGCCATCAGTCAACTTGTGGGGGGCCTACCCACGCCGCGCCTTCCGGTACGTGGTCGCCACTCGAGAACCTTTCCGCCTCAACGGCCATCGGTTCAACGTGCAATGTGCCCCGCCCACTGCCAATTAACTTTAGCGGCTTAGGGCTATATCGATTAACTTGGTTATGCTGCGGATAGCCTCATTTCTGATGCGATCACGCAGAGAAACTCCGAGCATAGCCCTCTCTCCATTGCCCTTTGGGTGACTTTGAGCCTTCTTATGATGCTTCTTATGATTTCTGAAGCGACCACGTTTCGGTGCCACACGTCATCACTGGCAACACGCACTGGTCAAAGACTCGTCTTCAGACACTGCGGAATATTAGACGAAAAGATGTGCCATAGCGTAGCTTCCCGAACGCTGCCCAGCCGAGTCGGATTCGACGATTGACCTCTTTCTCAAAGTTGGACCTACCTGACCTGACTGCCCTTATACTACTACAAATTGTTACTCTTCTAAATCTACTTTACATTGCTTGTCAATGCAAAATAGAATCGAAAACGGCGCGCCATCTCGCTCACACCATAGTGCTATTATATATATTGCTATTACATTCACACATGTCGTTCATAGTAGGTATCTAAATGCCACCATTTTACAAGCTTTTATGTAACTTTTAGATTAAATTCTACTTACCTACACTAGCTTCTGCCCACGACTCCGTCCGTGTGTCTCGTTTATATCGTAACTCCATACAAAATTTCAACCCCTATTTCAGCCTCTTAGGGGATTATTTCGGGGATAAAAACTATCCTACGTCTTTTCCCGGGACTCAAACTATCTCCATACCAAATTTCATCAAAATCGGTCCATCGGTTTAAGCGTGAAGAGGTAACAGACAGACAGACACACTTTCGCATTTGTAATATAACCATATCATATAATCATATGAATTATTCATTTTATAATTATATATTATTATTATATTACATATACCTACTATAGCATACATAGCATGGATTGGCGCGGCTTAAATACCTACCGACACAATTGGCTTGCCAAGCTAAATATCGCGGGTGCCGCAAGAATCCATAAGGAAAGAAAAAGAAAAACGATGTGGTCGCTATCCGACATCTTTGGTAATATTTTTTTTGGGTACGCGACCACCCCATTTTATTTAAATCTATTTTTATAATATGCCGAATTTCAACGAAATTATTACAATAGCTAAATCATTTATGCAATCAAGTAAATAATTTCAGCATAGTAATAAAATTAAGTGACGTAACTAAAGTTTTCGCGCCAACTGTCGCGTTATTTTTTTTACAGATTCACTGCACGTCAACACTTTTCGGAAGCAATGTGTGAAATGTGTGAATTGAGGTTATTTTTTCTTGCTTTGGATTAAGCTTTGGGTTTTAAAGTGTATTTATTCTTATTCTGACACTATTCAAGAATAGTTAATAACTAATTAGTTTTCTGTTGGGTTTGTAGAAATGTTAATATCTTTAATTGAAGCAGCCTAGTCCGTCAAGTGGTCGCCAACCGAAGGTGGTCGCGTTACCGGCGAAACGACCCTACCTAACAGAAGAGCACAGCGATAACCAAGCATCGGAGTATTTTTAGCACGGTGATTCTAAAGTGAGCTATGGAGTCGTTATAAGCATTAAAATTAAGTTTATACTCATACTCATCCTCATTAATTTAATTCATAAAATAAATAAGAACTATAAAAAATACACCAAAATTAGATTTTGATACCAAAATGTTGTGCTCGTTATGAAAAAAAAGTGACTAGACATGTTCTTTCCATGGCCCTCCATATTATTTGTTATTCGTCAATGAAGATGGAGGTGTATTTTTTATAGTTCTTATTTATTCTATGAATTAAATTAATGAGGATAAGTATGAGTATAAATTTAATTTTAATGCGTACAACGACTCCATAGCTCACTTTAGTCTTAGGTACCGTGCTAAAAAATACTCCGATGCCTGGCCATAACAATACCACTACTTGCTTTGTGGGTATTTGGTGCTGTGTTTCTGGCGGTGAGCAAGGTCGCCAGAGCTCCCAAAGGAGGAAGTTGTGTTGATAAGGTCAAACTTATCCGTCGGACGGCGAAACACTGCCAAATCGGATCTTTTATTCAATTGGTCCGTATTAAGAATGTGGTAATGTGTTCCTGCTGGTGAGTAAGGTCATCAGAGCCCCCGAGAATGTGTTGTGTTGAGAGTGAGGAACCTGCATTTCTCTTTTGCTGTCAACACGACGAATCCTCAAATCAATAATTATTCGGCAACGCGCTTGTGATTCTTCTGGAGACGCAAGCGTTCATAGACGATGATGTCTGCCTGTTAGACGATTGTTTACCACCGTCCTAGTATAAAAAAGCGTGTTTCGAAATTCCCTTTTCCAAAATCGGTAGATGCATCTTGATGCTAGGCTCATCTAGACACGCACACTGACATCCGTGGCATCGCACACACGCAAGCATCAGTGTATGTTACGGCAAACCGAACTCATATCGTACTTACGTCCTTATAGAGCGGAAGCTAAAGTATACACTTACTGGCAAAATAAAGGTGTCTAAGAAAGTTGTTTTTTTTTAAATACTACGACTTAAAAAATCACAAGCGCACTGCCGACTCTTTATTGATTTGAGGATTCACCGTGTTGATAACTCGAGACAAATGCAGAATCGTGTGTCAACACAGTGCATATTCCGGAGCACTGGTGACCTTAAATTGGTTGTCGTTTTTGCAAAGTTCTGTAGTGGGCGGATCAATGTATCTAGGCTAAGTTTAGTGTATCCGTACCCCATTTTCCTTTACTGAATTTAACCGTGTCTCGCGCAACGTAATAGATTCTAGTATAGTCCGTCTAAGCCTCAGAACATAAAAATAGGGAGAAGTGCCGTACTGCTTCATTTCAACCAAAACCGATGTCCCCAGTTTTCTCCCACCGCAGCGCCCACACACATATTGAACCGTGTAAAAACAAAGACTCGGGCATTGCCGGTGAGTCTACGTCAACGTGCAAACAAGGGCTGTGATTGGCTTAAACGCACTACACTAGGGGGGCGACAAACGTAAAAATGATGTTTTATCGACATTGATATATACATTATTATGTTAAGATATTGATGAGTAATAAAATGATAAGTTTGGTATGTATTGGTATTCTAGCTACAAGTTTAAATAACACGAGTTACCATAAATCGCAAAGGTAAAAAAATATCGACGAATACCTACCTACAGACAGAGTAACATAAACGGCTTTTTGTAAGTTCGTGTTCACATACATTTAAAACTCTGGTCGCATCGATATTTTTGACCTGTACCAGGCCTATCCCACTCGCATTTTGGCGCGAAATAATGTATCCATTACTCATATTACGAGATTTAAGGCTAAGGCCGAGTATATACCAGAGATGATGTATTTCCATACATTTGACACCTAGGTTTCAAGCGAGCGAGGTGTCAAATATATGTGACCAACACATCCTCGCATATCTATTTGTCGTTCATACTGCGACTTAGTGAAAATCTTATTAGTAGGTACCTTAAATTTTTTGTACCTTTTAATCTTATTAGTATATTATTAATTACCTTTAAGATAGGCACCCAACCAAAACAAGTAATAAAATAAAATAAAACAGCGAAAGTAGTCGAAATAAAATCACTAGTATATCGTACTTCTATTTTATCGATTACGCGTAAACTGTAACTACACTTTGCCACACCTCTAGTTCACGACGCCAAGCAGCGGCCGTACCACAAAAAAAATTCAAGCAGCGTCCATATCGATAGAGTTTAACACATTGCGCCGTGGTTTAGCGCTATACAGGTTGCTTATTGTATTGAACGTTCAATGTACAACGCACAGAACAAAAATATTCTTTTTCGTTCGATATGTTAGTACGATCCCGAGAAATGATGCGGCGTTGCGTTTATTTGTTAAAATATTTGTTTTTACTAACTTATAAGTGAAAATACGAATACTTACATGTGGTACGTGACTCCACTATTCTTGTAGGTTTTAGTTTCACTCCTATTTTTACATGTAACCACGCTACAATTCGGCATTTTGAGTAAATGTGGGAGAACATTTCAGTATCACGGCAAGTTGCGACTAACCTGCGGCGGGCAGTAACATGCCCATTTGGCCATGTCGCGGCGACACGCGCCACGCCCCCGTTTCATATCTATTTCTTTTTATGATCTGAGGTCTAAGCGGTCGAAGGCTCAATGCCATGCGGCCCTCGCGCCTCCGTATCGGCCATAGAGGTAGAATAGATAGAGGGACTCACCCACACATACACACATGAGTGACAAAGATGTATGCATAGTGCAGCAAAATTAGGTGTAAAATAATACACTTGCAAACTTAACACGATAGTAATTTATTTCACTTGCCTAAAAACGTTTCACGTAAAAAAACATTTACAACACAGAATTAACATCACAAAAAAAAATATTGTTAACCGCCTAAAAAAGGACAACGAACAGTTAAATTTATCACGTTGTACTGCCTAAAGAAAATTTACCTAAAAGCCCGCCAAGGAATTGTTTTAACATAACTCTTTAGGCGCTAAGCAAGTAAACGTATTAGAACCCACGATCGCCGCTTGACAGCCGCATGCCTGAACCACTAGGCTACCGTAGTGTGTTAAAGTTTTATTAAATACAAATTAAAATGTATTTAAAAGTTTCACGGTTTGGTTCTTATCTTGTCTCAACTTGTACAAGAAAAGCGATGTAGCGTCAGAAATTTCATAGAATATTTTACGAATTTATTTGAAAGATTTTCTTGACTCGTGACCAGTTCACTAGGGGTTCATTATATTGCTTTATAAACTCGTTATAGCTGCGTGTTTGTAAACTATTCTAAAAATATTTCTATTCACAATTTAATAAATGCTTAGTATGTAATATTACGTTGGTTGCGAATTGCGAACCAAGGAGATGAATTTTATTAACCACCTTTAAAAAAGGAGGAGGCTCTCAATTCGTCTGTATGTATTTTTTTTATGTGTGTATGTTACGCGATAACTCCGTAATTTATGAACCATTTGAAAAATTCTTTCTTTCTTGGAAAGCATATACTTCCAGATTGGTCCCGTTGTCACCAAGATCCAGTTCTGATGATGGGATCTTAAAGAAATCGAGGGAACTCTACAAATTTTATAGGCAAACTTGAAGTTATTTGGCTACTGATTTGAAGTCGGTTAAAACTTTGTTTTGAAAGTCAATTATTATATTACCAAAATCGACATTACGGTTTATAAACACATGTAGTTAGGTGAATACCCTACTAGCTAGCCGCGTGGCTTTGTCCGCGTTTTGCAAAGAACGCAGGTAATACCCGTGGGATAAAATATAGATTATGTCCACCCGGAAAGTCCATTCTTATTACTGGTGAAACAATTATTTTTATTAGATAAATGGTCCCCTACATCACAAACATACAATCTCACAAACATTTCCCCTATATTATACTAGTAAAGATTCAATTTTTTTTAAAGTTTGAAATAAATTTTAAACTGTAAGTATCTGCTATCCCTCCCGCTATCTTCCCTCTATAACTTATAGTTTCGGATAATGCATTAGGGAACTTCTTTATGGCTCCGAACATTCTCATATCTATGTACGTATGAGTTATTTTTATTTGAACACCCGACGCCATTGTTGGGCTTCTAGAAGCTTCTAGAAGATTATAGAGGAATCTAGGGCATCGGACGGAGATCAGTATTTTCCTTCCTATTGCATGGCGTGACCCACCAACACACATTTTTGAACAAGCTTTTATTGCCGACTGTACTATTTTGGGCAGATATCAACTAATCATTGTAATTGAGGATTATAATGAGCACAAACACGATAGGTTTTTCTTGTGTAATTGTGGAGCTCCTATGGCCACCTTCTGTCTCCATCATCAGACCAGCTTTATGGTACCTACCGGAGTATTGAATATTCATCCGACTTACATAATGGGGAATGGATGAACATTTTATAAGTGCCTGCTATTTTTTTTGGTTTATATTTTTCAAAAATAATTGACGCATCTGAAAAGTCTGCATTTTTGTGCTGGTGCTAAGGAAGGTTATTCCTATCGCCAAAAAAATAATTACGCACTTCTAAAATTTTCATCCATTCCCAATTGTACAAAATTTCAACTCGATTAGACTTGACGAAGTTGGTCAAATTTGACCCAACTAACGAACATAAGGAAAACGTGCTTGTTCTCGACGTTGCACTAGTTTTTGACATGGACATTTTATGTCAAAGTGACACGGCTAATTAAAGTGTACATTTGGAGAATTGCTCTTTACGGCAGCGAAACGTGGACAATGACACAAATGGACCGAGAAAGACTGGAAGCGTTTGAATTTTGTGATTTATTTAATCGTATGGCATACATTATTAGGCCTTTGAGTTCACTTTTTTAGTACCACCCAGGGGACACGTGCAGGGTTGTGGTTAGGTAAGCTCCTGCGGACGCAAGTGACAGTTGTCCCCCCTTTGTCAAGTGAGTGGGCAACTCGACTGTTAGAGGTTCTTAAGCCGCCCGAATGCCTCTAACTCGCTTAACGACTACTGTCATAGACAGCAGACGGGATCAACTGCTTAGCGTGCCTTCCAAAGCACGGAAGCGCTCGTTTATAGTAACCACTCAAACACAGGCGGTCACCCATCCAAAGACTGACCACTGCCATCGTTGCTTAACCTGCGTTATCGTTTCCGACTCGCAGGCGCGGCTGGGCTATGAACGCTTCAAAAATGTTGTGGTGTTGGAGACGGATGGAAGGCATAAGATGGAATGAGAGAGTAACAAATGAGAACGTGTTAAGAAGGATAAAAGAGAAGAGAGAAGAATCTTGAACACAATTCAGCACTAGAAGCGGGGAAATCATTGGTCATTTGATACGGCACGACAAATTCTTTAAAACCATAATTGAAGGAAATATAGAAGGAAGGAGAGGCAGGGGAAGACCACGGCGCAGTTATATGTAATATTTATAATATTATAAATAAATGACTTATGACTTATATGGACCGTATAAAGGAAAATGCTAGTGTCGTGTCGTATCAGCGAGTCAAGGAGATGGCGTACGACAGAAAGAAGTGGAAAATACTCCACCAATAAGAGAATAAACTCTTAAATTTTGAGGGTGAGAGAGACATGGCTTAAATTAGAATGAAGAAAAATCCTCTTAGTTCGAATTTAACCCATATTGCTTTGACATTAAGTGCCCATACACTAGTCCAACGTCCGGAACTAGGACGTTTACCTTACCTACTGATACATGGCAAGTTACTATAAAGCTTGTAAAATACAGGCTACACGTATGAATTCTTTATATGCTACAAAAAGGCGTGATACTTCCTTACAATAAATTTCTTAATCAGAGTATGATACATCGGTAAAACAATTAGATTGATTGCAACCGATTGGATCAAGTACTTAGTACAATGTAAGAGATTTTTTTAGAACTACACTGACGGACAGAGGCAATTTTTAAAGAATATTGTCCGAAAAACGACCAAATTGCAGGATGCAATGGAGCGTCGTCGGTCGTGCGCAGGCGCGTGCGAGAGGGAACCAGCCAGTATGTTGTAATGTTTATTTGTGCACAAACGGTACAATAGTTCCTGAAATTAATTACTAGTTACTAATATCATAAAAAAACAATTTAGACAAAACTTAAAAAAAATCTTTGAACTGTGTATTGCAATTAAAAAGTTATTAAAATTAAATTACTTAAAATTATATATAATAATAATAATAAAACCATTTATTTAAGTTTAGTTTTGCTTCGTAACTATAGCTGAAGCGAGTGATGACAATCCAGAAAGTAAAAAAAACATATTTCGGCAAAGAGCAAAACTTGAATATATGAATTGTGTTGCTTTAATAACTAATAGATAATTCAAAATCATTTATTCCATTGACATACAAATAACACTAGAAATAATAATTTCGCATGAATGGGGAACTGAATGTTGGTTTAGATAATTTATTTTAAATTAGAGAATCCAAAAAAATTGGTTTACAACCATTGGCCTCTACGTCATTATCGATTTGTGGATACAGAGTAGAGCACTTTATTAAATGGATATGTAGCCTTATGCGGGAGCGGCATTATCTTCCGCAGTGGTGGCAGGAGAATTGTGTATTAGGTAATGGCGGGGGGGTGTTCAATTGTCTTCTACTTCCGCTACCTCTGCTACGCTTTAATGATTATGCCAAGCGGGATATGACAGCATTTGGCATCAATCGTCAATGTTGGGAGCACATTGCGGAAGATAGGATTAAGTGGCTAAGGGCTTTCAAGCAGGGACTGATTTCGGTTACGGTTATACCGGTATGAAACCGGTATTCCATTACGGTACCGTTATGTCGTAAAGGTTATGCGCACCGCGTGAACATAACGGTACCGTAACCATTTTAAAATAACGGTTAGCGGTACCAGTTTAATACGATACCGGTATTATAAAGGTTATCGAGAAAAGTAAGCGAGCTGGCACTCCACAGAGAAAGCATTGGCTACTAAACATTTAAAGACTAAAAGACAAAGCAGCAGAGCCTTTGCCGGCGGTTTGGCAACAACTCCAGGCCAAAGTCGATATATCGGTACCTTTAAATAGCGCTTACGGTACCGGAAAAAATAAAGGTACCTTTATATTTTGGTAGTGAAATATAAAGGTTCCGCTACCGAAACCGCTATTTGACAACCGATATGACGTCATACCGTTAAAATAGAATACCGGGACTGCATAACCGAAAAATACCGGTATTATATCGGTATTTTTCGGTTATGCAGTCCCTGCTTTCAAGGACGGACGCAACAAACATGACGGGGCATGGTTTTATCTTCTCGAAGGTAGAGTTTTGCAATAACTTAAAACTAATTCTATATAACCAAATGGAACTCCATGGCCCGTTTTACGAAGCGACAAATTACAAAACAATACAAATACCTATTCTTTATTGCTCATCAGAATACCTACCTTACCTACCTTATTGCTTGCTATTTTGCAAGTCTAACTGACAACACTGATCAAATGACTGGCTGTTGTCGTCAAATACCAGCAAGTGCAATTATTTGTGATGAACCTTACCATATTTGATTCTGTATCTTGGATGTTTTCTATGTCATCATCCTCCAAGCGTTATTCCCGGTAGCAGTCTAAATGAGCTCGGGGTGATTTGGCACCTAATCCCTAATATAACATAATTATTATATATACCGATACAGGCTATCTGTAGATCTGTACATCGAGACGAGAATCGGAAAAGACGATGTACTTTTTGTACTCATATATACATTTTATTTTTACTTTAATAATAGTACAGCTCAAAACGGAGACGCGGCAGACCTCGTCGGCGATGGCGAGACGAGCTAGACTCTTTTTTAAAGGATTGGCCAGAGACTGCTCAGGAACACGAAGTCTGGAAACGGAGGGGGGAGGCCTTTGTCCAGCAGTGGGACACAACAGGCTCTTAATAATAACAACGTAAGGCAGCTTGTGGCGGGCTGTTAGGGAGTAGCGACCCTACGTACCTGAGTGCTCCTGGGGGTGTCCTGTGGTCAGGCTGAGCCGATCGGGTGGTTGGTTGGACAGGCCCCCCCCTCTGGCTTGCCTTAACTGGCTGTCCAGAGTGGAGTCGCAAGAGCTGTTGCTCGAGGGTAGATGTGGACACCTAAGTGGTGAGTTGAGTTGGCTATATGTTTAAAGTCCAGTGCAACCTCTCTACCCCCCCCAGCCTCTCTGACTGGTGTTGCCCTTAGGCCATTTTTTAATGTCGCTATTAATAGGGGCCTATTTAGCAGCTGGCGAGTCACCGTCTGCCAGATATAAAAAAATGAAACAGTTTATTAGGCAGGCGTCCGATGTTTCACCCAATAGCCCAGCCACTAGTCCATCATTTTCACCCAATAACCCGTTTTCTTTAGATTCCATCAACCAGCAATAGTCCCTATACACCCCAGCGGGTGCTGTCTCTGTGTGCGTCCCATGACACGGGCAGGGACAGCATCCGCTCGGTGTACTCCTTGCATTTCAATAAATTGTCAAAAGGGCCTCTACGTGTTGGCTCAGTTGGTACTTTGTAGGTACCTAGCCCCACGCACGCCTCCCAAAGGTCCGGGACATCATTGTCCCGTGAGCGGGAAAGACATACATAATTAATAATAATAGTACCCCGGAGAACAGTAGGCCCCTTTTCACTTTGTTACAGGGTAACTTTAAAACTAAACTAAAACAGCAAAAAAAAAATCGTTTGCAATCTCGCATAAGTTAGAGATCTTTATAACCTTTATATTAAATACTGTAAATCGGTGAATGTCGCATAAACCGATCCCTGCGTAACTATGGCGTAACCGGTAAACGGCGCAAAAACGTTTAATATCGTATATTGAAAGTTAAGTGGTACTATTAGGCGCGCCCTGAACGCACGCTTCCGTCTCCGCCCTTCAAGATTAAACACACGCTTTGTCACATGTTCAATATCATTGTCATTATCATCATCATCAGTATTATCGTCTTTGTTTTAATCATCATCATCACTGTAAACGCTTCCGTCTTCTACTTTTCACTCATATTTGCTGTCACATTTCTTCTTTGTCGGTTCCTCAAGGATCGTTATATCCTGGTCGTCACTAGGAGCGCAGTTCTTCACAACCGTTCTCCAAACCCCTCGGTTTTGGGCTTATTTTATTGCGTCTTGGATATTTACGCCCGTGGCATCGTGGAGTGGATATTATATCCCGAATTATGCCCATCTTGTCAGATGAAAACCTTTTGATAGCCTATTATGCATACTGCCATTCGGTACTAGCGTATGGAGTTGATTTGTGGGGCTTGGCTGCGGACAGGGACAGACCCTTCGTCATTCAGAAAAAAATCATAAGGAAAATGGCAAGGGCTGCTCCCGATGCGCCGGCTCGCCAGCTATTTGTGGACTTTAGTGTCCTAACACTTCCCTCGATATTCATCCTTGAGGTTGGTAAATATGTTCGGCAGAATTTGGTGGTATTCCAAAGAAGGTAATGGACCAGCGGTCGTTTTCAGGATAGGAGGGAGCATGACCTGGAGGTGCCAAGACACCGACTCATGAAAACGGCCAATGGTCAACCAAATACCGACAGCTATTAAAGACAAGGCCTATTATTCGGTAGCCGAATTCCTAGACGAACAATTTTAATTACCTAGAATATTTAATAACTTTGAGTGTGTTGCTTTTTATATATACCTATGCCTGTTGACATTGTATTTAATGACCTCATTATGATATTTTAATATAATGAATGACAATGTATGATTAATACAAAATAAATGAATATGAATAAAGTAGAAGGTCAGGTGGCAGCCCCTTTCGTCAAACTAGTGCCTTCCCCAAATCTTAGGGCACTTAAAGTGATGGGTGCGCTTGCGCATCGCTTCGTATTGGTGCATTTTTTCCTCGCTCATCGCCTCGCAACCTGTTACTGCTCTGTGGTGGATACTCAACCTAAAGGTAGGTACTTACAACCGGGTTCGTATGTGTATATTGGCAGACGGAACAGAACGAATTCAATTAATAAAAAGTTTTTAACAAGATTTTGTGTGATTTGTACTATGGAAGCTTTCCAATATCAATGCAAGGCATAATTATGTGACTGGACATTATATTTTTGCAATGAATTCGTATTCGGATACTTTCAAATTTAAACAGCGATAGTACTACATCAAATTATGTCAGACTTGGTCATGCGTCGCCCTGCAAGACAATATCACGCAATCGACAAAGAAAGTCTCTTAATTTAAACAACCATAAACAAATTTATCAAGCACCTAACCCAAATTACACCTAGAAACAACATAATCACAAACTAAAACAAATGATCCTAATAAAGACAAAATGAGATCAACTATAAGAAACTTTAATGACGCGATTCGTTCCGCTGAGCTTCCGTTACCAGATTCAAATTTTAACTTTTTTGATACATTTTTTAGTTAATGGTTTCTGTTCTTGGCCTTATTGTTTTCGGGGCGTCTGATCTTTAATGATGGTCGGGTAATACAGGGGCCATCATGAAGGATCGCGAAATCAGTTTGGATGCAGATGAGATTAATGTTTGGACGTGAGTAATGCGTGTTTTTGGAGCTTGTGGGTTTTACTTGGTAATTGAATGTAGTTTAATAAAGTTCATGTTGAAAACAGGTAAATGGGAAAAGATAATAATTATACATTTGGGGACTTACATGAATGGATAGTACGTTGGGTGATTAAGGCGACGTGAGCTCAGAAAACGGATTTTTAAAAAGTCGTAGCTCGTAGCTCTTGTTTGGATTATAATACGGCTGCCCTAAATTTAATTAGCAATCTTAAGGCCTTTCTCGAGGAAAATCAGCTATTTGAATTCTTCGTTTTTAAAAGAATTATGACTTTCGCTCGATAGAAAAAAAATCACGAACATAGGCATTCACTTGAAAAAGTTATGCCCCACAACTAAACATATTAAAATTGGTTCTAAAAATAGGCAATGTCATGTTTGAGTGAAATCAGCTATGACTTTTTTAATTTATTAAAACGCTCAAAAAATTAAAATTCTCTCACGCTCACGCTTATGCCCAGTGAGAGGGAGAGAAGACCACGAACCAACGTCGCCTTAAAACAAAACCCATGAATTACACCTAGTTTGTGTAGGAAAACTCGACCTCATTACTCGTACTTCTTCAACACAGTTGAAATTTCTTAATTTTGGTTGTCCCTGACGAGTAGTGATATTCGATAAAATAGTATTGCATTTTTCACTACTGACCCCGAACTATTTACCCAAAATCAAAAATTCTTCGACTACTATATAGGATGTACTTTCAGGATCGATTTAGACTATAATAATAAATAAATAATAATAAAATAAATATTATGGGACAATCTTACACAAATCAACCTAGGCCCACGGTAAGCTCAGTAAGGCTTGTGTTGTGGGTACTAGGCGACGATATATATAATAGATAAATACATATAGATACTTATATACATATATAACATCCATAACTCAGGAACAAATATTCGTGATAAACACACAAATAAATGCCCTGACCGGGATTCGAACCCGGGACCTCCAGCTTCGTAGGCAGAGTCACTACCCACTGGGCTACGGAGGCCGTAATATTCTTTGTAATACGCAGGCGGAGCCGCACGGGCAGCAAGTATACATATAACATTATAAAGTTTGGGAACAACCTTACACAAATGGAACTAGCCCCATAATACGAGTATAAAGTAGGTAATGGTATTTAATTGATGTATTGCTTTTGAGTTTTATTTTTCTTTTGACATTTACTTCCTAATTAATATAATAATGAAATCATAATTTTATAATGTGTTCAAAAATTTTGCATGCCACATTATGGTTAAACATGTATTCGCAACTTAATTATAAAATACCACCTCTTGTATACCAAGTTTAATAAATAATTTCTTTTCATTTCATTAAGCTCAATTAAGGCTTGTGTAATGGGCATTAAATGACGATAAATTCAATACGTATATAAAAAACTTAAACACAAAAGATTCATGCTCATCAAATATTCCCTTACCGGGATTTGAATCCAGGATCGTCAGCCTCATACGTAGCCTGCATACGAATATTTGCATGATGTGCTTGAATATTCGTTTCGGAGTCTTGGATGTTTTCCATGTATTTAAGTATTTATCTATTAAATACTCGTATATCGTCGTAGTACCCATTACACAAGCCTTATTTTATTTTTTAATATTTGGGGACAATCTTACATAAATCGACCTAGTCCCAAACTAAGCAAAGCTTGTACTATGGGTACCTACTTACTAGACGACGATATACATACATATATAAATGTAGATAAATAAATACTTAAGTACATAGAAAACATCCATGACTCAGGAACAAATATTCGTGCTCATCATGCTCTCTTACCGGGATTCAAACCCGGGACCTCCGGCTTCGTAGGCAGGTCGTCTGTACTATATTGAGCTTATAATATTATGGGGCTAATTTGTGTAAGATTTCCCCTAATATGACAATGTAGTACAATACAACAATCCAAATATTCTTTTCTCAAACATGCAATGAAATATTCTCTTTACGTTCCTTATAATAAATAGACTCGGAAGTATCCTTTTTCGGGCGCAGCATCTCGAGGCGGCCTGAAATGGGATTTCATACAACTTTTCAGGCCTAGACCTGCAAAGTAACTTTTTAATTTTCATTCCACTATCTTTGGCACAGCATCACGGCATTCAGCCATGAAAATTAGTTTTATTTGAGGATTTTTATTTATTTATTTCATTGCATGTTTGAGAAAAGCACTATTATATACATGCCTCGGCGTGAACACGGATTCCCGGCCTCGTATCTCTATCTATACCTACTTGGCCGGAAATCCGTGTTTTCCCGGCCTCTGATGTAATGTACTATTATAGCACACCTCAAAAAATTAAACAGTACAGAACATAAATCTTACAGTAGAGGTAGACAAGAAACGGTCTTATCGCTAAACAGCGATCTCTTCCATACAACCTTTGGGTAGCGGAGATAATGCATCATATGATAATAATGTATTTATTTACACAAATGGGCTAAAAAACAGCGCTGTACAACTGACAGGCTAGCAGCAAACGCTGAGCCCCGAGCCTATTGTCGCACATTTTCTGTGTTGTGTTGTTTGACAATTTTGACAATTTCCGTTAATTGCAAGGGGGC
Organism: Epinotia brunnichana; assembly: GCA_963854355.1. Classification (NCBI taxonomy): domain Eukaryota; kingdom Metazoa; phylum Arthropoda; class Insecta; order Lepidoptera; family Tortricidae; genus Epinotia; species Epinotia brunnichana. The sequence goes on from OY977959.1 coordinate 18,671,761, forward strand.
ATAGTTTAGATCAAATTAAGTTAATTTCACCCAGACAGTAGTATCTTAACTCTTTAGTCTAAGGCCTGAGTGGACGCTCGGAGCGGAGCGTTCTGCGGGGCGTGCAGCGGGGCGGGCGAGCGTGCATTCAATTTGTGCAGCGTCTACTCAGGACACCAGAGGCTCTAGTATAAGTTTTAACGATACAATACGTTTTCGAACGCGTTTGCGTTTAGTTTCAATATTTATGGTAACGCGAAAAGCGCCTCTGGTGGTAACTATTAGGAACTACGCGTTGTCATACAAATTGAAACTAAACGCTAACGCGTTCGAAAACGTATTGTAACGATAAAACTTATACTAGGGCTCCAGTATGAGCCTCATTTGTTTAACATGCACGCTGCACGCCCCGCTCCGCCGCACGCCCGACTCGAGCGTCCACTCGGGCCTTACACCTGTTACCAAGATATTCAATGTTTAATTTAATCAGTTTTGCAGATGTAACCAGTGTAAATGGCTCTTAACTGTGAGGTCATAACAGCTTTTTAAATTTTGTAAAAGGTTCATGTTCATATACACTACAAGAAGGTTTACAAAGTGAGTTCGTTCGATATTACAATTTTTTTATTTCACGTGTTTCAAGACCCTTGTACAATAAGACAACAACCGGTAATGCTACATTAAATTATTTTGTACAAAAATCTAAAAAAGTTTTTTAGTTTTTTTTCTCAAGAAATAATTATCCTAATCATTTCTGTGAATGTACTCTGCAATATGCAGAATTTAACGGAAATTCTGAATTTACCAGAATTCAAAAAAAAATTATTTAACTGGTGCTTAAATAAAATGTATTATAGTATTAACGAACACTTTGAAATTAATAATTCTTGGCATGTGTATCACCAAATTATTGTACCAATACATTCTCTGTGACTTGCAATTATTAATTTTAATTGTTTATTCTTATTTTTATTTTTATTTTAATTTTTAATTATTTTTAATTTTGTTCAGTATTGTATAATTGACATCGCATCATTGACATTCTTATTTTTTCTTATATAATTTTTTGTTGTTGTTTTACTTTTATTATCATTATTGACATACTTACCAATATTGAAATACATTAATTCAATGACATGCAATGAATGAATAAATTCAATAAATATTGTGTGCCAAACTCTGGCTGATTGTGACGAACAATAAAGATACTGTGACTTTTATAACACTCACTATCAAACAATAAATTATTTGTATTTGTATTCCCAGGAATACCGTGTATAAGTACCAACGTTATTACATTTTTTTCTGTTATTTTTTGGAACAATAACAATAATATTAGGTTATATTTTTTTTAATGTTAGTCCTTACCGGAACTGAAACCAGAACCATCATCTTCATAGCTTACCCAAAAGGCTTAACCGGTCTTCCAGATAACCCAACAGTAATCCAAAAGGCATCTTAAATCATCAGATCGAGCAGCACCCTGATTGCCGTAACGAGCGCCCATCCGGCACATTTGCGGTGGCGACCGCAACGATATTGGTTCTGTTTGTAGCGGATGGATTGTGATGACTTTGGGTTAAGGGCAGGGTAATTGCGTAGATTTTGAAAGGACGTCGATGCGATGCAAGTACTTGTAAGCGGCCATCTTGGACGGCTAGGTGCTAGGTATTCGTACACGCGTCAGAAAGGTCGATAAATCCATACTTCGATACTAATATTATAAATGCGAAGGTGTGTCTGTCTGTCTATCTGTCTGTCTGTCTGCTACCTCTCCACGCCCAAACCTCTGAACCGATTTAGATAAAATTTGGTATAGAGATAGTGTGAGTCCCGGGCGCGCGCCCGTAAGGGCATGGTAATTGCGTAGATGAAAGGACGTCGATGCGTTGTAAGTATTTACTTGTAAGCGGTCATGGAGGTCGTTGTTGTTCTACGTCCGTAGAAATAACCCTAGAAACCCTACACGTGACCTCCGGGTGGTGCTAAAAGAACAACAAACTCGGCAGCTGCACTGTTCCTTCTGAACCTCGCAGCGCACACTGGAACTCTATATCAGCGACATCGATACGAATACATATATGTACCTGTGTAAGCGCCATACGATAAATAAATAAATAAGCGGCCATCTTGGACGGCTAGGTGCTAGGTATTCGTACACGCAACAGAAAGGTCGATGACTCCATACCTCCATACTAATATTATAAATGCGAAAGTGTATCTGTCTGTCTGTCTACTACCTCTCCAGTCTCCACAACCAAACCTCTGAATCGATTTAGATACATTTTGGTATAGAGATAGTTTGAGTCCCGGGCGCCCGGGGAAGGACATAGGATAGTTTTTATCCCAGAAATACTTCCCGAAGGGGGTGAAAATTTGAATTCAGCTACGATATATCTAAACGAGTTCCGCGCGGACGGAGTCGCGAGTCGCGAGCAGCAGCTAGTAAATATAAATATAAGTATACACTAAAATAAAATTTTGCAGTACAAGCTTTTATTGCCGATTTGTTTTTTTTCTACAGATATCAACCGCACGTTGGGAGGCTCCGATGAGTCCAAACACTAAGTATATATATTAGTGTGAAGTGATATTTTGAGTAAATAGTTTAGGAGTTGCTATGGCCACCTTCGGCCCATCATCAGATCAGCTCGGTGGTATTGCGTTGCCACAGAATTTGCTCAGCAGATCAATCAGATACCGGCAAATGGTTGAAAATGATCTCCATGTATTGTGTCTCTAAGCTGTCGGCTCATCATCATCATTATATCAGCCGAAAGACGTCCACTGCTGGGCATAGGCCTCCCCCAAAGAGTGCCAAAGTGACCGGTCCTGCGCCACCCGCATCCAGCGGACTCCCGCGACCTTTACCAGGTCATCAGTCCACCTTGCGAGGGGCCTTCCCACACTGCGCCTTCCGGTACGTGGTCGCCACTCGAGAACCTTTTCGCCCCAACGGCCATCGGTTCTACGTGCAATGTCGTGCAGTGTCGGCACAACGAATCCTCAAATCAATAAAAGGACGGCAACGCGAGCGTCCACAGTCTAAGGTGTCTGCTTTCCAGGCAGGCCGTATGCATGGTTCCCACCATCGTGGCATTCAAAAAGAATTCATGTCAAAAATTTCATTTTTGGTACAAGCTTTTATTGCCGACTGTACTTTTCTGCATACCATCATGAACTCATTGAGACGATTCTAACGAGCCCAAACTCAACGGGGTTACGTCGGTTAAGTACTGAATTACCGTGGCCACCTTCTGTCTCCATGATCAGATCAGCACGATGGTACTATAATATTGAATTGTCATCCAAATTGTACTAATACCCAAAATTTCAGCTCAATCGGATAACGGCAAGTGACTGAAAAATTTATTGCAAATTTTGACGGACAACTTACATATACTTACATACCTACATACGAACAGGTCAAGTTAATATAAAGCTTGTAAAAAAAATACTAGAAAAACAGGCGAGGCAGCGGGAAAAAGCCAATTCAACTCCCAAGCATTAAAACGATGTGAGGTTAACGCGCCTTAATAAAAAAACACAAAGCACACATATCATAAACGTCAGTTAAAGAAACATCGCAAAAATCATCTCTCACCATAATTCACAACTAAAACATTATATTTGTTTAAAATGTAAAGACTTACTTCTTCAGAAACAAAAGGTGGTAAAGAGTGTTGCTTCGCTCGTGTTATGATCTGTTCGGTCAATACAAAGACTTCAGACTTCTTCAAAAACAAAAGATTGTAAGTGCTATTAGCTGTTACTGAAGTTATCGGCTGTTTCGTTCCGAAGTGCTTGAATACTTCACGAACGAAAGGCGCGAAGATGTGGCTGCATGACTGGAGTTAGGATCTATTTGGTCTGTAGGTGGCTAGCTGTCAATAAGATGTGATGGTTTTATGATACTTACAAGACGTGAGACTTGGGAGCAACGCTGTGGAAGAATGTAAACACACTGAAGAATTAGGGTTCTCTGGAAGGGATTTTAGGGCACAAGTAAACTATTCACTCAATTAAAATATTGTCGACATTTTTTTTCTTAGAGAATCAAGATTCAAGAGTGCTCTTGATTCGAGGAAAACCCAAGGATTTGGGAAGTTAGGCTTTTTTTCCTGGAGGAAACTGTTTATATTTTTCAAAATAAAATTAACGCAGCTGAAAAGTCTGCATTTTTTTCTGGTTCTAAGGAAGGTTATTACAATCACCAAAAAAATTATCAGGCACTTCTAAAATTTTCATCTATTCCCAATTCGGCATAGTAAAGAATACGCAATATACCAAAGGCGTATTTAGCAATAATTGGGTGGTCTAAAGTTCCCCTTAACCCTTTCACTGCCATCCATACTCGCAAGGGCGGACCCCATAAACCCCGGTTATAAAAACGTTGTTTACTGCGCATAAAATGCCAGCTCATTACAAGTGCGAGTGTGATAAGTTGAACGAAAGTTTACATTGTGATTGTGACGTTTTAGCAACAATTTATTGGTACAGTCAGCGTCATGAAAATGTACGTTCTTGAAGATTCCTTATTGCTTGGAGATAAAGTCGAAAATACTTTATTCACAATTTTTTTACAAGCTTTCTATTAACTTGCAATGTATGTACCTAACTATGTACATATGTATCTAGTCTATGTGAACAGTCGCCATCACATACATAGGTACACTATAGGTGTTCAAAAATATCGGCACATGCACCCTAATGCCTTGAAAATAGAGGTGTGTTCCGATGTTTGTGACGTGCTTGTTTGCTCCGATGTATGTGATGGCGACTGTACCTACCTCATAAGTGTTTTAGTTATTTATATTTAATCGTATGGCATACATTATTTCGCCTTTGAGTTCGTCACTCTTTAGTACCACCCAGGGGACACGTGCAGGGTTGTGGTAGGTAGCTCCTGCGGACGCAAGTGACAGTTGTCCCCCCTTTGTCAAGTGAGTGGGCAACACGACTGTTAGAGGCTCTTAAGCCGTCCGAAGGCCTCTAACTCGGCTTAACGACTACTGTCGTAGACAGCAGCCGGGATCGACTGATTAGCGTGCCTTCCAAAGCACTGAAGCGCTCGTTTTGGTTATAAACTGTTAACTTGTGTGTGTGTGTGTAAATATCGTTAGGTGTAAATATAATAATGTCTGTTGGGATGCAACTTCTCGCAGATAGTATTAAAACAAGTTGTTCATTATTTCCTTTCTTAGTGTGTATTATAGTTACATATACCTAATAGTTCCTTTTTATACTTTTTTATTTCTTTATTTGTTTCATGTCATTTGTGCATCTGTCGATGTTGCCCACCGCGCTCTCACCGAATGGACCCTGCGGAAGACCAGCGCTGGCTGTAAAGCTAGCAATATGCTGAGCAGGGTCCAAGGATGGATATATACAGGAAATATTAGGAGACATGGCAATAGAGAGGTCTCACAGGAACCGAAGTTCAATGAGAGTTGTTTGGTTGTTGTATTTATGAAACCTACTTTATTTAGAAACCTCTTTCTTCTTCTTTTAAGAAAATGGCTTCCATCTAAGTTAAGATGATTTCACCAATGTCAAGTTTGCTCATAAAGCGACTGTGGCGTCACTCCTGTCAAATCTGACGAGTTCTGCATCGCACTATCGAAGTTTCTTAAATCAGTTGCATAAATATAACATCTAAACAACTCTCATCGGACTTCGGTCCCTGAGAGATCTCTCTATTGTCGTATTTTCTACATTGGTGACCCCGACACTGGACATAAGCGCAACTCTGAATATCCTGACTGACGCCCGACTCTTCTCAGCAAGCCAGACTCTCTCTCTCTCTCTCTTTCTCTCTCTCTCTCTCTCTCTCTCTCTCTCTCTCTCTCTCTCTCTCTCTCTCTCTCTCTCTCTCTCTCTCTCTCTCCGCTCGCCACCCTGGCTCTGAGCGCTCGCTCGCCACGCTGGCTCTGAGCACTGGCAAGCTGCACTCTACTCTTCATACATCCTTGACCCCTCCGTCTCAAAGGGGGGCTGATGTGGCGTCACTCCTGTCAAATCTGACGAGTTCAGCATCGCACTATCGAAGTTTCTTAAATCAGTTGCATAAATATAACATCTAAACAACTCTCATCGGACTTCGGTCCCTGAGAGATCTCTCTATTGTCGTATTTTCTACACGACGTTGTTCGGTAGTTTGGTCAGTGGTCAATAATGCAGTTAGCTTCAGAAGCTCCGCTTAAGGCGACGTAAATGTTCTAGCAATGTTATACACTATGTGTGTTCGTCACTCTTATCTGCCTGGTGAGTGTATGAGAACGGTGGTTGTGCCAATAGTTAAGAGCAAAACGGGGGATTCGTCGGATAAGGCCAATTATAGACCCATATCATTAGCAACAACGACAGCCAAAGTGTTGGACAGTTTGCTTGATCGACAACTATCTAAACATCTTAAGTTGCATGATGCCCAGTTTGGTTTCCAAGCTGGGCTATCAACTGATACAGCAATTCTTTGTCTCAAGCATACTGTCCGATACTACACTGATAGGAAAACTCCGGTTTACGCGTGTTTTCTAGACCTATCGAAAGCTTTTGATATGGTATCTTATGACCTACTCTGGCACAAGCTGCGTACAGAAACGGAGGTCCCGGAGGAGATTATCAGTGTTCTTGATTATTGGTACAACAACCAGTCAAACGTCGTCAAGTGGGGCAATGCGTTTTCTGATGAGTACAGGTTGAAGTGCGGGGTAAGACAGGGGGGGTTAACGTCACCGCGTCTCTTCAACCTGTACATTAATTCTCTCATAGAGGACCTCAGCAGTACTAGGGTTGGTTGTGCCATTGCGGGGGATATGGTCAACAATATAAGTTATGCCGATGACATGGTGCTGCTGGGGCCTTCTGTGTGTGCGATCAGAAAACTGCTGAGCAAGTGTGAGGAGTACGCCGTGGCACATGGACTTAGGTACAATGTGGTTAAGAGTGAGTTACTTGTTTTCCAGCCGCGTGAACACAGGGTTGAGAGGGTACCTGAAGTCACGCTGTATGGAGTAGCCCTAAACAGAACCACGAAATTTAAATACCTGGGTCACTGGGTCACGGAGTACCTCTCAGATGATCCTGACATTGAGAGGGAGCGCAGGGCGTTGGCTGTGCGGGGGAATATGTTGGCTCGCAGGTTTGCACGATGTACGCAGGAAGTTAAGTTAACCCTTTTCAAGGCTTACTGCCAATCCTTTTACACGTGCGGCCTGTGGGTCAGCTACACTCAACGGGCAATCAACGTCTTGCGCGTTCAGTATAATAATACGCTTAGGTTGCTGTTGGGTCTTCCTAGACACTGTAGCGCTTCGGGAATGTTTGCCGTGACACGTGTAGACGGTTTCCACGCAATCTTGCGAAAACGGGTCGCCGGCATGAAGCGCCGTGTAAGGGACAGCCCCAACAGCCGCCTAGCAATAATAGCAAATAGGCTGGACTGTCCCATAATGCAGCACTGGGACCAACTCCATGTTATGTAAATTTTTTACCTACTAACATAAGTTTTTAAGTTACTTGAACTAACACATTAATGATTTTATTTATTTTTGATATATTAAGTACTAACATAGTCGTTCTAAGGATACTACTAACAAATAATGGATCTTGTTATCTGATTAATAAATGAATTGATTGATTAGGCTCAGAAAACGGATTCTTAAAAAGTCGTAGGTAGCGCTTGTTTGGATCATAATACAGCTGCCCTAAAAATTAGCAATCTTGAGGCCTTTCTCGAGGGATTATAGCTATTCGAATCCTGAGATTTTGACTGTCGATCGATTGCGATCGTGTTCATTGCGCGGCCTAGACGCGCAACGCACTGTAGTTAGTTGGGATCACGCGCAATGAACAGATAAAACGCTGGTTGCAAGTCGCTTAAGACCAAAGTCGTGGTCAAGGCGTAATAATATTTATTCACGAATTTTTTAATGATTTTGTGCAGCAGGTATTGTAGCACCACATCCTAGAAAAATAAACCGGACAAGTGCGAGTCGGACTCGCTCACCGAGTGTTCCGTACAAAATTACGAATACATAGTTTTCAGATTGTTCCCTATACTTGTAGTATAAAATGATATTACTTGCCAAACATAGTTATAGCTCAACGGAAAGTACCGTATACATTTTGAATCTCTTGAGCAGGGACTGCATAACCGAAAAATACCGGTATTCTATTTTAACGGTATGACGTCATATCGGTTGTCAAATAGCGGTTTCGTTAGCGGAACCTTTATATTTCGCTACCGAAATATAAAGGTACCTTTATTTTGTCCGGTACCGTAACCGCTATTTAAAGGTACCGATATATCGACTTTGGCCTGGGGTTGCGCCAGCAGAGGCTCTGCTGCTTTATATTTTAGTCTTTAAATGTTTAGTAGCCAATGCTTCCTCTGTAGAGTGCCAGCTCGCTTACTTTTCTCGATAACCTTTATAATACCGGTATTATAAAGGTTACTGTATCGTTTTAAACTGGTACCGCTAACCGTTATTTCAAAACGGTTACGGTACCGTTATGTTCGCGCGGCGCGCATAACCTTTACGACATAACGGTACCGTAATGGAATACCGGTTTCATACCGGTATAACCGTAACCGAAATCAGTCCCTGCTCTTGAGTGTGGAAATTACATGAGCATGCGACTACTGGACGAAATGAAAATAACCATGTGTCGTGGCAGAGAATAGGCACTGGCTCAGCATAATGACGTGGCAAGCCACTAGTTCTAGTTTATTTATAAAACAATGCTTAGGTGCTAACTGACAGCTCATTATACCATCATTCCACTGGTTTGAATATGGTAAACAATTATACCTATCCGATATGGTAATCACTAATCAGTTAACAAACAATAATTATTTGAATACGATCGCGTGTTAATGTACAATTTTAGTATCGGTTTACACAAAAGGCGAGCTTATAATTTATACCATAAGTCAATAATAGATCCTGTAAACGTTTACATGAATTATGTTATTGATGATGATGTTTTTCATAAAAAAAATGATCGCGAACACAGTTGTACAAAGGAATACATCATACCTGCTCATTATCACCCCAAATCGCTGAAAATCCTGTTCATACCTCGTTTCCCTCCAAAACAACACACGAACACTTATGACACGGTCACAACATAACCTAGAGCCGTCAGAACACAAAATTACACTCAGAAAACCACAACTTCAAGCAAAAACAATGGATTTCAAGCCAAATCGGGTAAGAGACGGTCCCGAGCGAGGGACGCAAGCAAATTAAGTCGATACGATAATTAAAACTCTCGCACACATACAAAGAGCCGACATAAAAATGGTCCAGCGAAAAAAAAGTATAGGTTTAAAATTTGCCCGGTATAAATTTGTGTTTTTTTCCCCCGACTACTTATGTATGGAGACATGCGCAGTAAAGGGTTAAGGAATACTACGCCTCGGAATGAAAAAGCCTTCTTGCTACTTTTAGCTACAACAATCGTACAACTTTTTATTTTGGCAGGGTAGTGAAAAAGTTCCGGAATATTCCGTGGCGCTGCAGCCGCTGTCAATATTGAAGGGTTTGTGTTTACAACGCGACATGCAATTGTTTATTCGTGAATTCTGAATTGGAATATAGGAATGGATTATAAGATATGAATGAAAATTAGAACGTGTTAGTAATAAGAAACGGGTTTTCGTTGTGCGTAGAAAATATACTTAACCTCAATTTGGATTGTGTTGTTATTAGATGAAAAGAGTCTGATAAGTAATATTGTGATTGACTTTGGACTTTTCTGAGACTTAATGATCGAATGATTCATATTAATCTGTTGTATTGCGTAATGTGATCAATAATGATTATACCTAATTATTGTAATAGCATTGTTATTTCAATTAAATGATTGTCATTTATAATATAACCAAGAATGATAAAAAATATATTCAATATTCCTTTTGAGTAAATTCAATGTGTTTTATATTATGAGAGATGTTTAAGTAGGTACCTATCAGTGGCGGCGCGTGAAAGTTTTCGATGGGCAACCCGGAACAAAAAAGTTATGAAAGAGTTTAAAGTAAATTATAACTATAGGCCTGCCTAAGGAGAAATTTTAGGGAATCCGGTGGGAATCGGCTTGTGTGGGCGCTCCGCCACTGTTAGGTACCTATCCATGTTTTAAAATACAAAACAAAGATAAATATTGCATTTAATATTTCCATGCAACTTGGTTTTTGTGAACACCAATTTTTAATTAAGATTCCATAGCATATTTATTTATAATATTAGCATCTTGCTCTGTTTCTGCCTGAATCAAACGAACATTATACATTTATTGTATATATTCAAGTAAGTTGATAATTTACACTTAACTAAATTAAATTAAAACTTAAAAAGGTTCTCGAGGCATTGTACCGAGTTTCTTTCCTCGCTGAATTGCAACGAAGATTATTTGGATAAACTAAATGTATATTGTTTGAGGTTACAACCACGCTGACAATGTAATGGTATGCCGATGTTAACAATTATGCAGGTAAACATTATCTTTTTTATAAATGATTGTATGCTTTAGGAAACCTATTGCTCGAGCTTATAAAAACACCTGTGTTCAGCGCCATCTGTAGAAAGGTGGTGGCAACCGTTTTTTACCCGGGCGTTTTTCAGACTTCGTCTAGGGATAGAAATCTGGGAGAGGGCGCTACGCGGGTTGACGAGTTGGGAGTGGGGGCGCTTTAGTTTTAAAACACATTCAGTGCATGCAATTTTGGAGCGCTACGCTCGTAGCTGATGCCGTTTTCCCGCTAAGTAGAGAAAAGCGCCTGAGAACAGAGCGCCCGCTATTAGGGCGGGATAATGATTTAAGTGATAAACATTTCAGACACGATTTTATTTGTCTTACTATTGACGTGGCGAATCGCTGTTTAGTAATGTCAAAATGTATATTATGTTATAATAAATCGTCTTAAAGTAATAAGCAAAAAAAATGGATTTATAGCCCAATTTTTTTTCATATTACGGCGAGGCAACAAAAAAGTGAAGTCAGTCGCTCCGAATCATAAGCCTTTTTTATTTTGTTTTTTATTTTTCCCGTCGATGGAATTGGGTCTAGATTTACCCTATTACATATATGTGCACTTTATGGAGACTCACACACACTATATACATATTATGAAATAACTTTCCTGAGATAGAGAAACTAATCAAAATTCACAAATCAAAGTTTAAAGTGTATTTTTGGATGAGGCTCTGTAACCTAATAAACGAATGAATGTATTTATTAGTATAACATAATAATAATAATAAATAATAAATATTTGCGGACAATCTTACACACATCAACCTAGTCCCAAACTAAGCAAAGCTTATACATAGGTAGGTACATGTAAAGATCTTAAAACTAAAGCATACCTATAGCGAAACACTATGATTTGCCGGTTGGCGTACAAATATTTTATAATGTTTTTTGTTAGTCCATGCAATTGTCCTATTATCTATTACCTACATCAGTGTTCGACTTTGTGTTTTTGTGTTTTTTTGCGACAGAAAATCTTTTTTTATAATCAAATCAAAAAAAGTATATGAATAACAAAATCAAAAAATATCAATGCAAAAGCCACCAAAAAACACCGTTGAAAACGCGTTCCATATTTGAAACAAAGACGTTTTTCCTCAGCCATCATTATCGGCGCTGGCGGGTGTCTCCACAATGGCGTCGTGTGGTTGAAACAACAGCATTAGTCTTTTAAATTAATTGCCTGTACGAGGGGAGCAGAGATGTGCGGTTTTTGCGATGCTAGTTAAAATATATTTTAGGTTAGAAATACATTTTGTTTCCTTTTATCCTTTTAGTAGTTATCTTTGAGTTATCTAGTGACCGTTTTTGAAGATGGTTGCAAAAAAAAATATATTAATAATTACAGGGACAAAAATATAATGAGGAGGTTTGTTTGCCGATGGGGAGTTCGAAACTTAAGCAATAATTTTATTACCCTACACACTATGTGAAGAAGAGGACATGAAATTTAAATAACAAATACGTTTGGTGTTGAAATCCTTATTTTACCTACTCAACAGTTTTTATTGGTATTAAACTTTGTCAAGTGGAATTGGAACTGTCTTTATGACTGCTATCATCTTTTATACTAAAATAATTTTTCTTTTATTTCGAACCATAAGTCCATAGATATAAATTACAAATTACAAAATAAGTTAATTAATTAAAAATAAAGATTAGATACATTAAAATACATTGAATAAAATCATTAAATCATCAATATTAAAACAACACAATACAATTACCAGCTACAACATGTAAGGAGCTCCAGTGCTCCACCATCGGGCATTGCAACCTATCAATCCTATTGCAATGTATATTTCTTTCTTTCTTTATTTATTTATTTCTTTCTTTCTTTCTATCAACAATGGTGTTCAGCAGGCTGTTGTCGCTGTTTTGCACACGGCGCATCAGAGAGGCAACTCGTTTACGAATAGCCTGAAAACTATCAACTCTATACCTCTCTGCCTCAGCAAACACACCTGATGCGTCATAAAAGCGAGGCAGCAGCCCCAACAACATCCTGAAACCAATTTTGTACTGGACGCGTAAGGCATTGAGAGCTCTCTGCGTGCACTAATATCTAATAATAAAGAGGTGGCTGTGAATTAAAATTTGTACCTTCGCAAGTTTTCACTGAGAGTAGCCCGATAGAAAAAAACTTTCACCATTATATAAAATGGACCTTCAAGATGGACATAGACTCCGCGCTCCGCCCATATTCTTTGTAATACGGTATCTATTCAACAATAATACATACCTACCTATCTTGTATGTATTTTTACCAATACATTATGAATAATCGCGAACAGCGGCCTACATTTCAAAACGTGGAATTTCTACGATAACTTACCGTATTCCTTGACCTTCCGACCAAATCAACCCTCAAGGGACGGACTCGGTAGTTTTTTGTCAAGTCCGTCATCTTGCACAATTTATAGCCAGCATTAGAAGGGAGCGAGTAGATTACTGCTTGGACCCAGAAGGGCGTTTTTGTTTAGGGGTAGAGGATAGTAGGTTACATTGGAAGGTATAGTCAGAGTCTTTATTTATGATAAAACAATACAAATTAATAGACGACGATGGAGAGGGCTGTGTTGGGAGTTACTCTGCGTGATCGCATCAGAAATGAGGCTATCCGCAGTAGAACCAAGGTAACTGATATATCCCTCCGAATCGCTAAACTTCAGTGGCAGTGGGCGGGGCACATTGCACGTAGAACTGATGGCCGTTGGGGCGGAAAGGTTCTCGAATGGCGACCACGTACCGGAAGGCGCGGCGTTGGTAGGCAAGGTGGACTGATGATGATGACCTGGTAAAGGTCGCGGGAGTCCGCTGAATACGGGTGGCACAGGACCGGTCACTTTAGAACTCTTTGGGAGAGGCCTATGTCCAGCAGCGGACGTCTTTCGGCTGATATGATGATGATGATGATGAATAGACGACAGATGGGCATACGGCAAGGCATACGAGTAAATACCAACCAATCTTCAGAAGAGGGCCAGGCTCCGTCTTCGCATTCGAATGGTCAGATTTTTTTTTTTTTTTTATTCTCAAAAAAACAACAATGGCAAGTACATTCCTTTCTGCTTCGCCAAACTGAGGACAGTTTGTCGGCGAATGTGCGCTCCCTTCCAAAAGTCAAACATTGTTGTGTTTACCTACTTAATAAATAAATAATAAATAAATAAATATTACGGGACAATCTTACACACATCAACCTAGGCCCACGGTAAGCTCAGTAAGGCTTGTGTTGTGGGTACTAGGCGATGATATATATAATATATACATACATATAGATACTTATATACATATATAACATCCATAACTTACTAAATTACCTACTTAATTTACTAACACTAAACTTAGTGTACCATCGACGACACACTGAGCCGACCATTTGTCTTCTTGTGCCTCTGATCCTTATAAAGACAGCTCTTATAACTGAAATTCGTACCTTAAACCTAATCTTGGTGCTTAAAAATCGTACTTGGATGAAAAAACTTTGGAAGGAAACGTTTGCTATTATCTAGTCTGGCATTTCTAGCTGTTGTATGACTTTGTTTTGACACCAGCGCTTGACACCGACCCAATACTTGCAAACTGAAGTACCTATAGTTATAACTATAGAAAATTGTTCCCCTCTATTAGGTGTCCACTATAAGCACTATCGTGTCAAATATAGGCTTTAGTTATTTAATATTGTTACGAATATAATATCTCAACATTTGAATACAATCTTTTTTTGGTGACAATGATGAAATAAGTCCAAATCAGTTGCTCTAACACAGTCATTTGCAGAGAATAGTGAACCCACCTTTTGCATTTATTTTATGCAACTTGCTGCCAAGTCGCATCGCGCGCATCTCATCGACTCCTTCTCACTCGCATCGAGAAATATAGAATGAGAAGGGAATTGTGTCTCGTTTCTCGTCAAGTTGCGACGTCAGTCATGATATACTATTATCAAAGGTTCTGTCGCACCAATCTCGGCAGGTATAGTGCAACAGAGGTGTCCCGTTTCTACATTTTATGGCCTCGCAGCGAGCGTTTAATAATAGTATAGCCCCACAGCGCAGTTTTAAAGCTACCGGTTTCCCTCTTGATTACCCCGTGTACCAGAGACAAATAAATCATACTGGGCTGTCGCCATTTTTAAAGAAAGACAATTTATCGGGGAAGCCCCGATTCCGCTAGATTTCCGCCCCTGGGCGGTGATCTGTCAAATCATTCCCAGCGTTTATCTTGATGTGCTTAGTTAGAGGGCGGCAGAACCGAGTATAGTGCATGTTTTGTTTACGCATCAGAAGTAGGACATAATTAGGCTTAATTTTTTTTTTACTATTGCTACCTGATAGGAAGCGGAAATCGTTGTTTAAGTTACCTTTGCGACATCAGAAAAATCACAAGCGGTCAACACTTTATTGATTTTAGAGTTTGCTGCACCTATACCCACACGCTCAACACAATGCATTCTCGGGAGCTCTGGCGACTTTATTCACCACCAGAACAAACACAACAGCAGATATCCACAAAGCAAGAAATGTTGTTATTATGCGATGCAGCGCGTCAGGTATGTTCGTGAGCGCGCGCGTCGACGGCTTCCACGCTATCATGCGCAAGAAGTACGCGTCGCTGCAGCAGCGACTGAGGGGTAGTCACAACAGCATTCTGAAAATGATTGCAGATAGAATGTGTCAATGTTTACGGCCTCCGTAGCCCAGTGGGTAGTGACTCTGCCTACGAAGCTGGAGGTCCCGGGTTCGAATCCCGGTCAGGGCATTTATTTGTGTGTTTATCACGAATATTTGTTCCTGAGTTATGGATGTTATACTCGTATATGTATATAAGTATCTATTATATATATCATCACCTAGTACCCACAACACAAGCCTTATTGAGCTTACTGTGGGCCTAGGTTGATTTGTGTAAGATTGTTCCGTAATATAAAAAAGCGGCCAAGTGCGAGTTGGACTCGCACATGAAGGGTCCGTTAAATAAATTGCTTTTTACGATTTATGACGTATTAAAAAAAAACTACTTACTAGATCTCGTTCAAACCAATTTTCGTTGGAAGTTTGCATGGTAATGTACATCGTATATTTTTTTTTAGTTTTATCAATCTCTTATTTTAGAAGTTACAGGGGGGGGGGGGGGGGGGGGGACACACACATATTACCACTTTGGAAGTGTCTCTCGCGCAAACTATTCAGTTTAGAAAAAAATGATATTAGAAACCTCAATATCATTTTTGAAGACCTATTCATAGTACACATATGGTACACGTATGGGTTTGATGAAAATTTTATTTTTGAGTTTCAGTTCTGAGTATGGGGAACCCACAAAACTTAATGTTTTTTTTTTCTATTTTTGTGTAAAAATCTTAATGCGGTTTACAGAATACATCTACTCACCAAATTTCAACAGTATAGGTTTTATAGTTTCGGAAAGAAGTGGCTGTGACATATGGACGGACAGACAGACAGACAGACATGACGAACCTATAAGGGTTCCGTTTTTTACCGTTTGGCTACGGAACCCTAAAAAATTTCTCTTCCAAAAACAGTGGGTCGATTGTCTCAGAGGTTGTGTGACATACGACAAGTAGGTAGTTAGTTATTTATTTATTTTTATTGTAATTTTATTTTGTCTTGTGTTCTTTTATTTGTTTTAGGTTAGAACTGTTACTTTTGTGATGTTGTCTGTGTCTGTTGTTGTTCTCAATATTGATCACATAATTATCTAAAATAAATAAATAATAAATAATAAAAAAAAAATATGGCTACGGAACCTTACGGAAGTAAGGTACTTTGATACTTCCCCAGTTGGGCTAATCCAATTATGAACCTGATGACATTTCACTGTGGCCTACTCTTGCTGTGCCGTATCTATCTTTACGTCATACCTGGCCATAAAGTAGGAATTACCGCACGCTATGCGTGCGGAAAACCCCACTTCCTGGCCAGATACAGACGTAAAAAGTTGTACTCACCACGGGCGGTAATAAAGAAAGCCTCAGAGCGCATATTTATCGCCCTTGGCTTCGGCTCGGGCGTCAAATACGTACGTAAGTAATTCATTTATTTTCGAAATCGATTGATTCAGTTAGCAACGCGGAGATACGGGGACCGATTTTTGACTTTCGAGCGCTCAAATCTTTCACTCGAAAACTGACAAAAATTACGAAATACTCTTTTGAAATAGCGATAGAAAAATGAAAAGCGAGTGGTATTGACCACTCGTATTTAATTATATCGGTAGAAAGTTAGTGCCTGCAATTTTGACACGAAAATAGTATATACTTTTATTTAATTTTCGAGCGCTCGAAAGTCAAAAATCGGCCCCCGGTCCGAGCGCTTAGCGTAATAATTATTGTAATACTTTTCTACCCACATTAATTTTTAATATATTGTATAGTTACCTAATTTTTAAACACTGATGTATGCTTAGTTTTAGCTGTAATTTGTATACTTTCTCATCAAATATAGGCTACGTCAGTCACCTGAGAGCTCACGAACGACGTTCCAATTAGCCATTTTTTCAGTCGCCGTGGTAGAAATCGGCCAGGATGATGATGATGACATTATAAGATAAGATAAGATTCATTTATTGTCCAAAACTGTGTAAAAATAGATCACACCTTAAATAAAAAGTCCAACAGTTTGCCCATTTCGGGCGTACAATATTAAATTATCACATTTCAACATTAATTAACTTTCTTAATATCTATATAACTATCAATCTTAATATGTATAATATTCATTAAAATTATAAAAACATTTCATTAATAGCCATTACGGCCGAACGGCCTCCGTAGCCCAGTGGGTAGTGACTCTGCCTACGAAGCTGGAGGTCCCGGGTTCGAATCCCGGTCAGGGCATTTATTTGTGTATTTATCACGAATATTTGTTCCTGAGTTATGGATGTTATATATGTATATAAGTATCTATATGTATGTATCTATTATATATATCATCGCCTAGTACCCACAACACAAGCCTTACTGAGCTTACCGTGGGCCTAGGTTGATTTGTGTAAGATTGTCCTGTAATATTTATTATTTATTATTTATTCCTTGAGCTTATTTTTAAATTGGATCCCATCTTGCGACTTAATATTACCAGGTAGATGATTGAAAATTTTAATTCCATTGACATATGCGCTCTTGAGAAGTATAAAGCTCGAAGGTCTAACTGTACATATGTCATATTTATACTGTGAACGGACATTGATGACTTTCTCATGTTTAAGTGAATTCATGTAATTCTTATGGGATAATAAAGTTCTTTTAACCTATTAAATCATAGCTAGTTTGACGGAGACGAAACCAAACGCTTTTCCCAAAGCTATTTACACTGAGCGTGATATGGCAATATCCGCTTTACCGCGCATCGTTACAGCTCGCAATGAGATTGCTGGAGCTTCAAAAACCCTGCTATTAAAAATTCTACTCCAAACTAGACTCTAGATCTAGAAGCCTGTGAGGAAATCGCACTATCCGTCTCTCTCTTATTAGACCATATATATATATATATATATATATATATATATATATAGCTATCCACGCCGTGGCCGGCGATGGCGATCCTAGCTAGTTGCGGGCGTGAGCCCTGATATGGCTTGCGAAGGTCGCAGAAAGCACAGCAAAGCTGACCAGAGCTATTGTACGTACAATTGTAGTTGGGCTTAGAACACTTAGAAAGAGACGGATAGTGCGAGAAAGCTCGAGAGTATGTCGCGGCCGTCTTGTGATAGCTGTGCTGGGGGCCCCCCAGACATCACACCGAGCGACGGATGAATTCGAGGTGAGTCTCCAGATCTATAACCACGAACTTCGAATCTCGAACTTCGTATATCTCCGTCTCTATCGCACTTATGGTTTATGGTACTCGAGCGACCGAAACGGAGATATACGAAGTTCGAGATTCGAAGTTCGTGGTAGCGCCGCTGAACACTATAGCTAATTATCGAAGGAACGAATATACTAAACACGCTACACTACATTTTAGACTTATAACAGGAAGACTATACTACCCAGAAGCGTATGCTGACTAAATTCCGATGAAAGTGTAAAATTTAAAAATCCCACTCGTGGCAATTAATTTTTCAATATTTCACTTTTTGAGATTAATACCAGGTAGGAACAAACAGTGCACTAGGTCTATTATGATGTGTGATCGAGCAACTTGTGCTAGCAATTTTTTGTCTGTTTATAAAAAGCAAGGTGTCCAAAAATCACCTTTAAGTAAGTAAGTAAGTGTTTTATTTGTAAACATAGGTAATTACAGTGGTTGTCTTTTTTTTACAGTCTCACTATGTTTTGCCAATAGGCGTACAAGAACTTAGTATGACGTATCCGTCAGAAAGTGACAGAAGTATTTCGTAATCGCTGATCATCGCAACTGTAACGTTCGTGTGCAGATACAATAATTTGTCGCGTGACAAAGTGCAACAAAGACACAGAATTATGCTAGCCCTGCAGTTAATTAAATCGTTGTGCATGAACGGAAGAAATATGCGTATTAACATATGTCGCACCTGTGTTTCCATTTAACTTTTAACCGATGTCTAGCCTGAAGACCCCGTTAGTAAAGGAATTTTATAGTAACTTAAAAAAAACATGATACTTACTGAAAATTCACTTGGCATTCTAATTCAAATAATGCATATGCCACATATGAATTATTCCGTTCAATATTAAATTACTTTGAGAGTTCTATTTCAGTTGCCAAAAATTGTGTCAAACTTTTTTCTTGTAGTTGCCAGCTACGCCATTCTGACGCTGGGCAACCCCCCCGTGTGTGGCGATCCTGATTAATGACGTCACGCCACGTCACCGCTGAGACGTCGTTACCGTTCGCGGCAAATGTATAAAAATCTAAACCGAATGTTTGGAAAAACGGCTCTACTTAAGGATCGTATTGTGGGTTTTGGGGATTAGCTAAACTGTGTTTTGTGTCGGCAACACTAAAACTACATATTAATACTCTAGAAACAAATGCGACACCACTTCCCTGATAGTATGCAGATACCGTAGCCTATGGATCCTGGCGATTACTTTTTTTCGACTAATTATCAATAAAGATGCTGATGGCGACTTCAGCGGGCCTAAGCAACAAGCCCGCGAAAGAATCGGAAGTCCGTTGCCGGCCCTTTAATGTTACAAGCCATAAGTATTTTCCGGAACCGATATCGTGACCTTGAACCAGAAACCGGTATTAGACTTGGTACCGGTACCAGGGGATGATGAAATTTACCGGTTTTCAGGTCGTAAATACCGGTACTCGAAAATAATGACTTATCGCGCGCCACCGGCTCGGCTGGCAACGCCGCCGTACAGCCGTACGCCGCGCTCTTTGTATGTATGTAGATTGTAGGTGCTGCCGCCGCGCCGCGCACTCGCACGAAACGGCAACGTCGCATAGACGAGTAGGAGAATCTTTATAAAGAACCGGCATTTTCCTTTACCGGTTCTCTGGAACCAAACCGAAGAAAACAGAAATACCGGTATGTTACATGTATTTTCGGTACCGGTTCCAAGCCCTGATCAAAGCACCATTTAGTAGATTTCACAGCTAGAGAAAAAAATCAGGTCACTTTTAGTCTTAACACAGCACATTTATCTTTCCCTCGATCTTTGGCGGCATCACCACCACACTATGAACACAATGGGAATCTTACGGTGACGATATACATTGCAAGTTAAATAAGAGCTTGTGAAATAGGGGAAACTTTGACCCAATTCCTATGTATTTTTGTACACTATGCGGGACTGCAAACCGATGGATCACTGTCAGTTAAAATCCAGGGGTTTACGTAGTAACAATGTACATTAAACTGAAAGGGACTTAATACTTAAGGTGGTTCGATTGCCATACAAAGCGTTATTTGACATTCACAGGCTAACGGCGTGATATTTTAAGAAACTTATGTAACAAACTTTCATCAATTGACTTCCCATTTGCGCCAAATTCCCCCTTTCGTAGAATAAACTTGTATAAACTAGATTAATTTGAGGAAAATAGTTTTCCCAAAATATCACGTCCCAAACCAATTTCTCAAATTAATCTAGTTTATACAAGTTTATTCAAGGAAAGGGGGAATTTGGCACAAATAGGAAGCCAATTTATGAAAGTTTGTTACATAAGTTTCTTAAAATATCACGCCGTTAGCCTGCGAATGTCAAATAACGTTTTGTATGGCAATCGAACCACCTTAAGGCTAGAACAAGACCGTGGGCGACATATATTTTCCGTCTCTTATTAGATGTCTGATTAGAACACTTAAACGAGTACTTTATCATGCGCACGTTTTGTGCTAGGGTAGTTGCAAGCGCAATGGTTGCTAAATAGTTACATAATCACGTATCGATGTGGATAAAAGTACGAGTACTGTGAGTTGCGGATGTCTTATGTATTTAGTATCTCTTTATTTTACTAAGGATCTACACAGTTTAGCTACTCATGTTTTTTTAAATATAATTTATTTCCGCTATTAAAAAAAAAATCATTTTTATTTTTTATATTATGTACGTTCGTTGTTTAACATTTCTTATTATTGTTGCGCAATTTGTGCCTAGCGATCATCTTCTATTAGATAAACATAAAAGTCCTGACTGACTGACTGACTCACTCACTTAAATCAACGCCCAGCCCAAATGGTTGAACCTAGAAACCTGATATTTTCATAATAGGTAGTTTATATAACGTTAGTATCCACTAAGAAGGGATTTTTGAAAATTCTACCCACATGGGGGTAAAAAGGGGGTTGAAAGTTTGTATGGGGATAGAGTAAAATTTTGTGAGAGTGAAGTGAGAGACTTGAAACTATATATATTATTATAGAATATTAATTATTAATTAATTAATTATGAATTAATGAATGAATTAATTAATTAATTATTTATGTCGCTTAATTATTATTATTATTTCCTAATTGTAAACTTCCTAATGTGAAAATATGGGTTTTTGCCTGAATTAAATCAATTTTATTTATTTATTTTATATCTATGGACTCCTTATTCAATACAAGAAAAAAAATTTTAGGGTTAAGGAAAAACCCACTCCTAATCGGATTAAATAGGGGTGCAAAGTTTGTACGGGGGAAACTCGTTTTTTACTTTGGTAAAATACATCCCTATTTTTTTATGGGGGTTGAAAGTTTGTATGGAACTATGATATAAAGAGTTTCACGCGAACGGATTCGCGGGCAGAAGCAAGTTAAACAATAAGTAAATAGTAGGTATAAGTATGCAAAATGTAAAAATTGTTAGCTATATGAGAATTGTGTACTGAGTATGTATATGTAATGTATAAAACTAAACTAAACTATTCACAGTGTTAAACGATAAATTAGCAACCATCATGCAGCCACATTATCTCTACTGTTTATACGGCCTGTCTGATGGTAAGTAAATACCTTATCTGATCGACGCTCTAAGAACTCCACAACCACATCCCAAGGCAAGTCCTGGAATGGACACCACAAGGGAATGCTGCCCCATCTAGGGGCCATAGGACATTAAGTCAAGTAAGCCATCGATGCTTGCGTACCAGGCCTCGTAGCATGGATGGCCTTATCACGCGATAAGTGACATGATAGAGCATCAGTCCCTGGCTGACACCGTTCGATAGAACGAGACGACGCTCTTATCTTGTCATTTATCGCGTGATAAGGCCAACCATGCTACGGGTCCAGCAGTGCTTTGCTGATACTTTTTTTTATTTAAGGATTCGTTACATTGGTGGCTAGACAAATGAAGATCTTTAGTAGATTATTTTCATTTAGCACTGTGATTGGATAACTAGAAAACTAGCACGGTATAGGCTAGCACAATAATATCTAAGACATCGGTTACACGCTAATTCTGGCGTCAATTCAGTCCATTAGTATGATGAGAGAATGATAGTGTAACCGTTGTGAATGACAGAGACAGACAGATCAATTAGCGTGAAATCGAAGCCTAACGAAAATTGAATAGGTGACGTAGGTTTTTTCCCGTTTTTTTTCTAAATGTAAATTAGAACCTAGCGTAGAGCGCATCTATCCTGAGAGGACAACGCATAAAAAAATGTTTTCAAAATCTGGACATAATTATTATTACAAATTAGAAAAGCTGAAAAACCCCCGACATATTCATTTCAAAGTTCAATATCTCAAAAATGGCTACACTGATTTTGTTGAAATGTAGCTAAGAACCATCTCGATCCCATCAGCTTTCGGATAAAAAAAACGCATTCAAATCGGTCTATTCGTTTAGGAGCTACGATGCCACAGACAGACACACACACACACAGACACGTCAAACTTATAACACCCCTCTTTTTCCGTCGGGGGTTAAAAATCAATGTAATATGATGTAAAAACTTCATGTTAGCCGATTAAATGCGGTGAATGAATATTCTGCGAGATGGCGCTACCGTTAGTGTAGTCCTGTCAATCAAATAAGCTGTCAAATTATCCTGTCATATCCTTTCCTATACTATATCTGTATATCCTGTTAGCCGGGAGACAATTATGACATAAAAATCCCATATTTGATAGATTTAAGCCGATAAAAACCGCAATTTTTAAAAGTGATCGTGGACTTTACTTATGGCAACTAGTGACAGAAAAAAGTTGATTCATCCAGTCCTGTCAACCAAATAAGCTGTCAGATTATCCTGCCATATCCTTTTCCATGTATCTAACATGTATGTACTAGTCTAATAGCTACAATCAACATCCAAACAAACCGATACTATAATATAATTGGTACACTTATCCTTGCGCGGTCGACTTGAAGAACTATCGGTCATAATTAGTGGTATGGAATGAAAAGACTTTTTGTCTGTTTTCAACTTCAATAAGTCGTCCATAATCACTCTATCCTGGCTTCTCAAAAAATAATTTCATTGATTGATCGCGACCAAAAAAATTACTACTGTATACTACTGTCTGTTTCTAAGAGTTTTTATCAAGTACTGATTTCGGTTACGGTTATACCGGTATGAAACCGGTATTCCATTACGGTACCGTTACGTGTTAAAGGTTATGCCGTTTTGAAATATCGGTTACCGGTGTCAGTTTTAAATGATACCGAAACCTTTATAATACCGGTATTATAAAGGTTACCAAAAAAACAAGCTGGCATCGCCTGCCGCGCTGGTTCATTCATCGCAGCGCAGCGGAAAGACAAGACAAAACGGCAGTGCCGCTGCCGGCGGTTTGGCAACAACGCCAGGCAAAAGTCGATATATCGGTTACCTTTAAAAAGCGGTTACGGTACCGGAAAAAATAAAGGTAACCTTTAATTTTTGATAGCGAAATATTAAAGGTTCCGCTACCGAAACCGCTGTTTGAAAACCGATATGACGTCATACCGTTAAAATAGAATACCGGTATTTTTCGGTTATGCAGTCACTGGTTTTTATACTTCGACGGTGGCAAACAATCATAAGGCCTGCCTGATAATAAGCAGAAACCGTCTCCTATGGACGCTTGCGACACTAGAAGAATCACAAGCGCGCTGCCGTCCGTCCCTGTATTGATTTGAGCTTTTCCCTCACTCTGAACACAACACATCCTGGGGAGCCCTGACGACCTTACTCACCACCAGGAACTCAACACCACATACTTCCTCACCAGCAGGAACACAACACCATATACTTCCTCACCAGCAGGAACACAACACCACATACTTACTCACCAGCAGGAACACAACACCACATACTTCCTCACCAGCAGGAACACAACACCATATACTTACTCACCAGCAGGAACACAACATCACATACTTCCTCACCAGCAGGAACACAACACCATATAGTTACTCACCAGCAGGAACACAACACCACATACTTCCTCACCAGCAGGAACACAACACCACATACTTCCTCACCAGCAGGAACACAACACCACATACTTCCTCACCAGCAGGAACACAACACCACATACTTCCTCACCAGCAGGAACACAACACCATATACTTACTCACCAGCAGGAACACAACACAACATACCTACAGAGCAAGTAGTGGCGTTTTTGTCTGCGGTCTTCTGTAAGGTACCGTAAAATGGGGTGAGTAGGGATTGGACAGTTGGGTTATGAATGGGGAGAGAAGGGATGACAGGGGGATGAGATAGTTTTTAAAGGCTACTGCTACCTAAATAATGTATTCTTATTACAAATGTATCTATAGTAATATTCGTAATAAAAAAATCGATCCAACAATTTTCCAAAATTACCTTTGTATGAAATCCCACCTCACCCCAACTTCGGGGTGGGGGGTTTATCTTTAAAGTTATGAAATAGAACTAACTAAAATCATAAAAAAACTAAAATACAAACGGCCGGAACATTCATTAATAAAATTAAGTTTGCATAAAATGTAAAAACAAAATATTATCGAGGTTTGAATGTCAGTTTTGTCCCTACTCACCCCGTTTTACGGTAATTCCTTTGGGCTGCTCCAAATATGAGGAGATGAAATTCTGTTGTGCCCTCTACCTCTTTCTAGAGTTCTAATAAGAATTGGATAGTCTATCTCGCGTGACTTTTTGCTCGCGGTCTTGTGCTAGCCATTCAGAGAAGAAGCATTTTTTCATAATATAAACAAATATAAATCGATTTGCCTCGAGCATAGTGAAGCTACTGGATAATTAGATATCTTGTACAGAATCTATCTCTGCCTACCCCTCTGGGAAAGAGGCGTGATTATATGTATGTATGTATGTTGTACAGGATCGAAAAAGCTGGCCATCCACGACCGCTTTAACAAGCCGAATGCAGCGCTACGCCAAAATTGGTCCATGAATGTTATAACTGTAGAGGTAAATAAGTTTCTGTCAAAAATTTCATTTTTGGTACAAGCTTTTACTGCCAACTGTACTTTTCTGCATACCATCATCAAGTACTCATTGAGACGATTCTAACGAGCCCAAACTCGATGGGGTTGTATCGTTTTATTACGGAGTTCCTATGGCCACCTTTCAGCTGCAGCATCAGATCAGCTCCAAGTCATCATAATATTCCATTGTCATGCGATATACATATGCTAGCAAAATTTCAGCTCAATTGGATAACGGGAAGTGACTGAAAAATGGATTGCAAATTTTGACGGACAACTTACATACTTACATATTTACATACATACGAACAGTGCAAGTTAATATAAAGCTTGTAAAAATAGTGGACACAGCCCGTTGGAACGGAGTAAGGAGCGTGACGCGCCAAAGCGCCATTCGAATGGAACGGAAAATATCAACGTTAACGACAGCGTCCATCCATTGGTCGCCGAGACAAATGAAGCGCTAATTAATGTCGAAATAACACATAACCACGAGCACGTGACAGCTAGGCGGCGCGTCCGTGAATGTAGTCAAAATATCACGTCCATCCATTTGGCGCAGAGACAAACGCCGCGGCGTGGCGCCTAGGTGAAAAACTAACATAAATTAGTAAGTGGTTGCTTCCGATGTACAGTCAAGGGTGAACGAATAATACGTACATAAATAATTACATAAATATCTGTACACGTCTTTATGACATTGACAGTAGAATCCTGTACAGATATTTATGTCCTTATTTATGTACGTATTCGTTCACCCTTCAGGGTCTTGCTCCAGGCAAATAGTTTTATTTTTTTTTTGCTTTAAAAGTTTTTAAGTTATATTTGAAAAAAAAACCTAAAATCCGCGAATTATAATATTTATGTTTACCTATTATGTATGAATTAATTTATGACATACACTATGCATCAGATTCGAACATTTCCTCCTGACAAACATAAATAACAAAATACAAAGGTACAACGAACAGCCAGCGCTGGTATTCCATAGAGTTTTTGACCAAAACACAATAAGTACAAAATGGCGGCAAATTCACTGGTCGAAAGCTAGCGACGAATAGACACTTTAAAGATTTCGCACTCCAAACACCCGCTGCGACACCCATTTTCTAGCACCCATTCATACCCACCATGAATGAGCAAACAGGTGGATCAAAAGTTAACTAGATGATTACCCACGTACCATAAACGTGCCGCCGTTCCGACCACAGCCTCCGAGGAAGCAGATTAAAAAATAAAACAAAAAAGTAAAAAGCCCGCGCGATGCCAAACCATAGAGAAGCGGGCGATCGTGCATGACAGTTTGAGAATAAACCAAACAGGTTGCTAGCTTTTTTATTTTTTTTTATCGGCTTTGTTAATGGCCAGCACGGGTACTGATGTTTGATAACCGTACCTAGATTGATAGTGAATGAATTTTACGTTGGTGCTGTTGAAATTTTGAACTTTTTTAAGAACGGGTGCCATTGTCGAAGTACCGCTAGGCAATCTTGGATTATGACGAATTGATTAAAATTGTTAATGTTAAGTGAAGGGTGAGAGACCACTTAATTATTGATTGAATTAAAATTTAATAAAATTAAATATTAGTGTATGGCTTTACAAAAGTCTAACCCTAAAATAAACTTGAGTCATAATTATTAGAAGCCTAGGTTTAATAGCAATATTTTATTTATTTGGACAATTTGTTTTCCTAAACGAACCAGTTGAGAAAAACATTTTTTTTTCAGTATCATAATTTTACCAACCAATTAGGAGAGACTGGTTTACTTCAGATGATTTTTTGAGGATATCAAATTTAAAATTCATATTCAGTCACACTTTTTCTGCTCATTCCTCAGTACCTTTAAAATAATAATAAAATTTGATAAAAGAAAAAACAAGTCAGAAATATCAGCCGAAAAACGTCCACTGCTGGACATTAGGCAGTTCCAAAGTGACCGGTCCTGCGCCACCCGCATCCAGCGGACTCCCGCGACCTTTACCAGGTCATCAGTCCACCTTGTGAGGGGCCTACCAACGCTGCGCCTTCCGATACGTGGTTGTCACTCGAGAACCTTTCCGCCCCAACGGCCATCATTCCACGTGCAATGTGCCCCGCCCACTGCCACTTAAGTTTAGCGATTCGGAGGGCTATATCCTTTAAGCCTTGGTTCTAGAAAAAATAAAGGCATACAAGTAAGCGTAGGTCTTGCGTCGTTCTACCTCTGCAAACCAGTTTAACTCATCATTACCTTCTAGAACAATGATTATTATTATTATTATCGTCACCGTCAATAGATGAAACAGGAAAACGGCTATTAGAAATTACGACAGTTTCTAGCATTTATTTTGCTTTTGATTTTGTTAGATTTTGATTGTTATTCGATTTCCGAACGCATTAATCTTTTTTTTAATGTCTATGACATAAGTCTGGAGTTTTAGCGCGGGCTTTAGCTGTCAAGGTAGACGCTTGTTTTTCGAGAGAGTTATCGGAGCTTTTTAGTGATTAACTTGTATTAATACCGTGTGAAACGAGTGAATAAACCCTTCTGTACTTAAATACAGTGTTTTATTAGACGATTCTATTATCAGAAGTGGCAAAAGTACAAAGAAAATGGGACGTAAACGGAATAAAAAGTAAAAAAAACATAGTCGTGATAAGTCAAGTTCCGACGTATCTACGACGTCGGTATCGTCGGATGATAGACACGCTCACAAAAGGTCTCGTAAACGTCATCATCGTCGTCACAGATCGTCGATTCGAGTAACACGAACGCCGCCGTTGTTGACACCGTCGGAAGCACCTTCATCGCTACCAGTGCAGGCGCCGTCGCTGTTGCCACGGGCGCCGCAGTCACCGGTCCCAACGCTACCATCATTGTTGACACCAGAGGTGTCAGAGCAGAGAACGGGACTTCCTGACGTTAGCGACGAACGAGTTGGGGCAGAACAAATAATACCTGTTTTGATAAGTGGTAGTGAACATCGCAGTGATGACATACCAAGTGCAACGCCACAGGTACCTCCGGAGTTGTGTATACCAGGTCAGACAAACATTTTACCTCCTAACGTGTTGATAAACTTAAAGGACATTTCTCAATTGTTGCAAGGGCTGGTCAAACCCAATTCATCAACTTTTAACAACAATGTAAATATGATACCAGAATTTAACCCTGCAGTAAAAAACAACCGCATTGATATGTGGATTTCAAAAGTTAATGAATGTGCAAAGATATATAACTGGGATGAAGCTCACACTATACACAATGCTCTACCCAAACTAGTTGGCAGTGCTAAAGACTGGTATCAAGGACAGGCATCTGTCTTACATACTTGGCCGGAATGGCAGGTGTTTTTGAGGAAAGCTTTTCCGACAGAAACCAATTATGGAGTTCTTTTAACTGAAATGTTGCAAAGGCGGTTAAAATATGGGGAAAATTTGGATAGCTATTTTTATGAGAAGATGATGCTTTTAAACTCTTGTGATATTTCAGGAAAAAGGGCTGTAGACTGTATAATACTTGGATTTGATGATCGCACTGTTCGGGCAGGCGCCTCATCAGCTCGATTTACAGAGCCGGAGGATCTTTTAAAATATTTAAAAGATGTTTGTAGGGAAAATACCGATATGGCTAGGACTAGGAATGGATTGGGGAATATAGTTTGCAATAAATGTAACGAACCTGGTCATAAAGCAAACCAATGTATCCACCACCAGTCACAAACAAGTCAGAATATAATAACAACCACTTGTTTCAATTGCAATGAAAAGGGTCACAGACTACAGAGATGTCCTAAGCCGATAGTCAAATGTAACTTATGCAAGCGATTCGGCCATACAGATGAAAACTGTCGTTTTAAGAAAACATTTAATAACAGTGAAAAGCGTGTGTTTTTGATTGATAGCACAGTCAACAGCAATGCAAAATACCATAAACAAGCACACATTAATAAAGTGGATACATTGGAGTGTTTTATTGATCTAGGGAGTGACTGTTCATTGATAGGTCGAGGTACAGTTGAAAAGTTGAAACTACCTATAATACAAGGTGACTTGCCTATAGTACGGGGTATTGCTGGAAATAACGTACCACTATTGGGTACAACTACTTTTAACCTGCAAGTTGATTCTGTAGAGGCGAATATTACAGCTTATATCCTTGAGGATACATATTTGCATAGGCCACTGCTAATTGGCCAAAACTTTACTGAGCTACCACACATAGTAATAACTAAAACTGAGAATAGGTTAAATATTATGAATAGGGTAAACAACTATGATATTGATATGCCAAAATTTGATCCTGATGTAGAAATAAATAAAAAGTGTGAATTATATGTGAAAATAGACTCTGAAATTGGTGACATAGGCCTTTTAGAGTGTTATAGCAATGATGTATCAAATACTGACATATATTTAAAAGGAAGTTATCGTTGCATTGATGAGGTGGAGTATTGGATCCAATAGGGGGTTTACAAGATGATAAATGGCAAGTGTAATATTGTTATATTAAATATGAGTGAGTTGAAGGATCCCTTGTACTTTGTAAAAGACTCTATAATGGCCCGGGGTTACACAGTAAGTCTTGATGAAACTCCACCTCCGGTGCATGATGTAAGGTTTGTTAATTCTGACTCATCTCTGGAACCATTGAAAATTGACGAGGTTCGCATCAATCCCGAGTTAAATGCTGAACAAAATAAGGCTGTGTTTGAATTAATTAATAAATATCGTGACTGTTTCGCACAAAATTTAACTGAAATAGGGTGTACTAAATTAGCGGAGTTAGATATTAAGTTAACGGACGATACACCAGTGGTCTACAGACCTTATAGATTAAGCCATTCAGAAAAAGAGGTGGTTCGTGACATCGTTAAAGAACTTCTCGATAATGATATCATAGAGGAGTCTGACTCAGCGTATGCGAGCCCAATTATTCTAGTTTCAAAAAAAACAGGAGGATACCGATTATGTGTGGATTATAGAGCATTAAATAGGAAGACTTTAAAAGATTTATACCCACTACCGCGCATAGACGATCAAATAGATCAACTAAGTGGGAATAAATATTTTATAAGTCTTGATATGGCCAGTGGCTACTATCAAATACCAGTGAAAGAGGAATGTAAGCATTTAACTTCGTTCATTACTCCCGATGGCTTATATCAATTTCGCAGGGCTCCTTTTGGTTTAGCCAATTGTCCAGCAGTATTCCAGCGTATGGTGAATAAAATGCTTGGCAGAGCGAGAGACAAGTGCGCTGTAGCATACATGGACGATCTATTGATTTCAGGCAAGAGCTTTGAAGAATGTCTTCACAAGCTCGAACAGACGTTTGTTCTACTAAGACAAGCAGGGTTAACGCTAAACATTAATAAATGTAAGTTTTTCGAAACTGTTATTGAATACCTGGGATTTGAAATTTCAGAAGATGGAGTACGACCGGGTAAAGGGAAAATGGACGCCGTAGAGTCTTTCCCAGAACCGAAAAACGTTCACCAAGTCCGGCAATTTATAGGACTGGCTAGTTATTTCCGGAAATTTATCGAAAGATTTGCGGTAATAGCTAAACCCTTAACAGACTTGACCAGAAAAAGTGCACCATGGACTTGGAAGGAACAACAACAGGCCGCTTTTCTAACACTCAAGGAAAGACTCACACAACGTCCTATTTTAACACTTTATAATCCAGAGTACATAACTGAATTACACTGTGATGCATCAAAATCGGGATTAGGAGGAATTTTATTTCAAAAAGAAACTGCTTCATCAAGCTTGAAACCGGTTGCGTATTTCAGCCGCAAAACTACAATTGATGAAGAGAAGTTACATGCTTACGAATTAGAAACACTGGCAGTAATTGCGTCACTACAACGTTTCAGACCCTATTTGTTAGGAAAAAGTTTCAAAATTGTTACCGACTGTAGCGCTCTCCGATCAACTTTCATAAAAAGGGATATTTTACCCCGAGTGGCGCGTTGGTGGATAGCGTTACATGAATATACATCATGCGAAATGGAATACAAACCGGGCAATACTATGCATCATGTTGACGCACTTAGCAGGAATCCGGTATCCATCGCCGATGACACGGATGTAAATGAACACATTAACCGCGTACTTCACGTATCCCAGGAGGATTGGTTACTTAGCCTGCAAATGACGGACCCAAAGATAACCCATATTCGAGCTGCTTTAGAAGATCCTCAATATAAAGAGCTTGTAGATATAAAACAAAATTTCGTCGTAAAGAATAACCGTGTATATCGTAAAGTTGGAGAAAGTCTTAAGTGGGTGAT
Organism: Epinotia brunnichana; assembly: GCA_963854355.1. Classification (NCBI taxonomy): domain Eukaryota; kingdom Metazoa; phylum Arthropoda; class Insecta; order Lepidoptera; family Tortricidae; genus Epinotia; species Epinotia brunnichana. The sequence continues at coordinate 18,703,367 of OY977959.1, forward strand.
TCCAAAAGGGGCTAGGTGGCAAATTTGTCAACGCAATCATGATGAAATTGGTCATTTTTCAGTGGAGAAAACATTGGAAAAGATCAAAAAGGATTTCTGGTTCCCAAAGATGAAGAAATTTGTCACCAAATATGTGAAGTCATGCTTGCACTGTGCATTTGCCAAAGAACCAGCAGGACCAAAGGAGGGTTATTTACATAGTATACCTAAGGTTGATATACCGTTCCACACGATACACGTGGACCATTTAGGTCCTTTCGTTAAAAGTGGATTGGGAAACCAATACATTCTTCTAATCATTGATGGCTACACTAAGTTTTGTGTCATTAAACCCGTAAGAAACACTAAGTCAGGACCAACTATAAAAGCGCTTAAAGATGTAATATATACGTTCGGATATCCGACTCGAATTATATCAGATAGGGGAACATCTTTTACGTCTGACGAGTTTAGTAGATTTTGTAAGGAGTTTGAAATCACTCATGTCTTGAATGCAGTATCGTCTCCACGTGCAAACGGTCAAGTGGAGCGTTACAACCGCACTGTTTTAGACAGTCTTAGGACTTATACTGACCGTTTAGGCGAGAACAAATGGGATTTAGAACTCGGAAAAATACAATGGGGTCTTAATAATACCCTTAATAAAGGTACTGGGAAAACTCCAGCCGAAGCTCTTTTCTATAAACGACCCCAGAGTAAAGGTGACGGATTTCTAGGCGAAACAACCTTAGAAATACGGCGTAGTGAGAAAGGGGTAGATTTGATTAGGAAAGAAATTAGTGAACATATTATGAAAGATCAAGCTCAACAACGGTTGAGGTTCGATCAGGCTCGTAAAAAGCCCAAAATATATGCGTTAGGTGACTTAGTTAAAATACTCAAAAGCACCCCTTCAAATGATGGTAAAAGTCGAAAACTTCTACCCAAATACTCAGGTCCATTTAAAATTAGCAGGATATTAGATAATGATCGCTACGAGGTCACAAGCATACCGGGATCAAAGATCACGAGAGGAAAATATAAGAACGTCTGGGCAGCTGATCGCATCCAGCCTTGGATAATTATAGGTCAAAACGAAAAGAGCGGTACGGATGATGAGTCAGGATCGGCGGATGAGTAGTGGGAAAATATGTTTTTGTTGTCTTTTTTTTAATGCTAATGTTTTGTTGTGTTCTGGAATGACACATTTTGGTCGTTTAAAGTGTGTTTGATTAAACTGAATGAATATTTGAACTGTTATGGGTGTTTATGTATATGTATAAATTGTTGATAACATAAGGTATAAATGTAAATCGTTTATATTTTGTTAATTAGAAATGAGTATATATGTTACACAAATGTTGACGAGAGTTAAGACTGAGTGGGAAGTTTCACGCGGCCACACTGGATACGTGTGGTGAGGAGTGAAATGCCACATGAAACAGTTTTGAAATGAATATTTATGCTACGCAAATGTTGAAGAGAACTAGTAGAGTTAAGACGAGTGGGAAGTTTCACGCGGCCACACTGGAGACGTGTGGTGAGGAGTGAAATGCCACATGAAACAAATTTGGGTATGGAACGGAGACTTAGTGGGAAGGTTCATTCGACCGCATTAGAGACTGATGTGGTGAGGAGTGAAATGCCACAAGAGTGAGGAATGATTATGTAGCTGGCAAGTTTCACACGACCATGTTTGAGGTGAGGGGTGAAATGCCAATAGGAAGCCGGTTGTAAAGTGATCTAGTTTGAGGACAAACTTGTATGTCAGGTTGGCCGAATGTTAGATTTTGATTGTTATTCGATTTCCGAACGCATTAATCTTTTTTTTAATGTCTATGACATAAGTCTGGAGTTTTAGCGCGGGCTTTAGCTGTCAAGGTAGACGCTTGTTTTTCGAGAGAGTTATCGGAGCTTTTTAGTGATTAACTTGTATTAATACCGTGTGAAACGAGTGAATAAACCCTTCTGTACTTAAATACAGTGTTTTATTAGACGATTCTATTAATTTGTAAAATTTATATTGATGCGCAATAAGGATGTTTAGTGATAGACAAAACGGAAATTTTTATGAAGTTTGTAGGGAATTAGGAAAAAGTGACGTCACGATTTTTTGCTGAAGTAACCACTATTTTTGTCGATGCGCGATAAGGATGTTGAGTGATAGTCAAATCAGCAAGTTTGTAGGGATTTAGGAAAAAGTGTTATTACGATTTTTTTACTGAGATAATCTCCATTTTTAACCGACTTCAAAAAAGGAGGAGGTTCTCAATTCATCTGTATGTTTATTTGTTTTGAATTGACTTTCAAAACAAAGTTTTAACCGACTTCAAATCATTAGCCAAAAAGCTTCAAGTTTGCCTATTTAATTTGAAGAGTTCCCTCGATTTCTTCCAGGATCTTCATCAGAAGTGGATTTTGGTGACAACGGGACCAATCTGGAAGTATATGCTTTCAAACAAAGAAATAATTTTTCAAATCGGTTCTGAAATTACGGAGTTATCGTGTAACATACAGACATAAAAAAGTAAAAAAAAAGAAGTAATCTCCATTTTTACCTATAGGTATGTATTCAAAAATAGCAAAAGTTACTTGACGCCACTGACGCGTATTCAGAGTATTTCCGTAAGTATAGTTTGTGACTGCGAATTATGGAAAAAAAATTACCCTTGTTAACTACCTTATTGAGGTATCAGATGGTTTGATCAGGATGAGTTGCCCGCTAAGCTAAGATTTGTACTGCAATGCCCAAGAATGTTTTCTCTAAAAATATCGATTGGAGGGTTGTATTGTATCACTTACGACCGAAGCAAAGTCCACCTGGAAGTTGTGAAACGACCAAGTTTTTCATAAACTGTCACTACTTATATTTATTTATAAAATATATATCATCTTGGGGATTGTATAAATCTTATTCTTTACCTGTTCAAAATGTTCGTAAAACTATTACCTACGTCAAATCTTGTGATTAGGTGCCAAAACCCTGGACTCCTTTAGGTTATATACAAACCGGGAAAACGATAGGACGATGATGATATCGATATAACTGTAGGTACATACTTACATTAACAGCTATATATTTTTGAAAATGGCCATACTTATATCCCTGCCTCGCCACAAATCCACTGCAGAAAATGCATCATGAGTAACTGAACCATGGTTCGCTGGACCGTAAAAAAATAAACGAAGTATTCACGGTGAGGCGGCGGGTCAGCATTCTTAATAGGGAATCCAGAAGTTTACACAGAGGCTCTAGTATAAGTTTTATCGATACAATACGTTTTCGAACGCGTTTGCGTTTTGTTTCACATTGTATGGCAACGCGAACAGCGCCTCTGGTGGTAACTATTAGGAACTACGCGTTGCCATACAAATTTAAACTAAACGCAAACGCGTTCGAACACGTACGAGTATATGTAGCTATAGATAAAACTTACGGTTGTTCATTTCCTTAGTTCTGTGGATATAAAAGAAAAACTCCAATGCGGTTCTCCCTAGTTACCTACATTTAAAATGAGGAAATGTGCCATATTTTCATTGCTCGAGTAAATATGGGACTTGACCGTGTTCAATTCCTGGTTACTGGTTAGGAAGAATTTTATATGAAAATAAGGATGAAGTTGTGTTTCACTATTAAATTATTTCCTTGTAACAAAATTAATAAAAAGTTTCTCCGTACTGAGCCATTTAGATTCCTGGCACTGAATGCTATTTTGCGATAAGGACATAAATATCTGTACACGCCTTTATAACATTGACAATAGAGTCCTGAGGGGTAATCACGTAACGTTCCGAACGCGCATCTGTACAATTTAACTGTCAATTTTCCATATAAAAGTGACATTTAGACCTACCCGACGTTCATACAAAGCATTACGTGATCGACCTACAGTAGATATATTTACAGATATGCGTATATTAAATCGCAAATAATTGTAGGTACGTAATTGTATTAGTTCAGGATTTTATTTTATTTTATTTCTTTGTATTGTAATGTAAAGTAATGGGTTTATTGCCTGAAATAAAGAAACATTCATTCATTCATTCATTAACACCCCTGACTGTACCACGGCGTATCGCTAGACTGTATCGTAGCGGTAAATAGGTGAACCCATTCTAGGCTAAGTAAAGAGAAGTGTTCTACGGCGTAGCGTGTAGCAACATTTTTCCGCTTTTTAGCAGAAATTGCTCGTAGAGGCATGACTCATATCTGGGTCACGGCGCTTGAACGGTAAGGCAACGAATTAAATTATAAAAACGCCTCGCCATTGCTATCCACATCACAGTTATACTATATATCTAAAGAAAATGTGATGTGGTATTTATGTGTGATGTGGTAGTTTACCCAAATGTTAATAGTGGCCTAGAGGCTGTGAGTCTTTCAAGAAAATACAGAGGTCGCTAGTAGCGGCGGCGAATGTGACGGAAAGATACGCTTCATCAGTCAATGTCTGGGTAGCTCAGAGGGAGAGCGCTGTTCCGGCTACACAGAGGGCACGGGTTCGAGTCCTGTCATGGGCTTCAGATGATAGTTCATTTTTCTGTATCATATCAGCCGAAAAAGTCCACTGCTGGACATAGGCCTCCCCCAAAGAGTGCCAAAATGACCGGTCCTGCGCCAACCGCATCCAGCGGACTCCCGCGACCTTTACCAGGTCATCAGTCCACCTTGTGGGGGGCCTACCCACGCTGCGCCTTCCGGTACGTGTATCATGTCGTTTAAAGAAAAAGTCTTACCTTAATAGGTGGGGCGTAGTCGACCGCCATCATACAGTCACTATTCACCCCAGCTTCAGTCTTTATCATCGGCGGGCCATGGTGGTACAACTGCCCCATCTGGTGGTGGTGCATCCCACCATCCCCACGGCTGTACCACGTCGTGTACATGTCCCACTGGTCGCGACAATCACTCATAAATACATATTTTATCGCACACGTTCAAAGTCACCCCGTTCAAGGTTCATTGCTTGTTCAAGGTCACGGTTCAAAGTCACCCCGTTCAAGGTTCATTGCTTGTTCAAGGTCACGGTTCACTGCATTGTTTGCTCAAAGTTCATTGTTCACCGTTCAAATTGCAATGTCCGTTTGAATGTTGTTTCAAAGGTTTTACGAATTCGTTCATTATTTTATTTAGTTGTAATTAATCAAAATATTAGTTAAATTGTGAAGTCCGGCACATTTTCGCGATTCACAAAAAGATAAAACAATTTATAAAAAATCAGACTCATTAATATTTAACAGGAAAGCACCAATAAACTCGCGTTGTATGTAAAAAAAAGACTTTTAAATAACAATACCTTAATTTAATATTGCACTAAATGAGAACTTTTTAATTTTCATAGGCGTGTGTGTATGTCTGTATGTCGCCACGGCATCTGAAAAGAAGAAAAAGCAAGTTTAGATAATGGGCGTATGACCTTAATTTTTTTTACGATGCCATTCGAACCAGTTTTTGTAGAGGAACAAATGTTTGTATGGAAGCAACTACATTATTTTAAAGAACATTACTACCCAAAAAATTGAATAAAAGAAGGACCTCGCTGACAGCAGCCAAAACGCTTCATACTAATTGGCTTTAAAGTATGACGTTGCAATTTGAACTAACCGTTGCATGGAAAATCAAGTAAATTGCTGTTTCGGTCGCGAAATACTGCGTTTAGGTCCATAGCTGTCATACAAATTTGTTTCTATTAAAGCGTATGGATTATATCGGTACCTTTAAAATTACTCTTGGACAATAAATAAAAAATATTTTTTTCTAAACTTTCAGAGTTCATATCTTTATGTAATTTTAATTATATTTTGTAATTCATAATCATTTGATGGTTTACTATCCATTTAGCAACACGACGTTATTAATTTTAACACCACGCAACAAGCCTATTTACTCATCCAGCGCGCCCCGTAGCACACCTTTGTGTACTTAATTACGCTCTAATTAGAGGATGCGCTGCGTCAGTCTATCCATACTAATACTATAAATGCGAAAGTCTGTCTGTCTGTCGGTCAGTCTGTGTGCCTGTCTGTTACCGCTTCACGCTTAAAACGCTGAACCAAATGATATAAAATTTGGTATGGAGATAGGTTGATACCCGGGAAAGACATAGGATTATGTAAACAAATTGTATCTAGATTAAACCTAGAAATTAGCTAAGCTTAGCAAATAATCTTAAAAAATTGAGAATGTGCTTTGAGTAATTAGTAGAAAAATTGTACTAAGTAACTTACTGAAATAAACAGTTTTTTTTAAGGTTCATTTTTATCCCGGAAATCATCTCCTAAGGGGGTCGAATGGGGGTTGAAAGTGTGTATGGAGCTACGGTATACACAAGTTCCACGTGGAGGAGTCGCGGGCAGTTTATATTTTTTTTCTCAAAAATGTCCCGCAAAGTGAACATAACTCGCTACATATTGGAAGGTGAGGTTTAAGGCCAGATCAAAATTAAAAAATAAAAAACATTGCAGGCTGCCTGGAATTTATATTAGTTTATTACGAATTTTTTCATTTGTCGAGTACCAAACTTTTTAAAAAGTAGAAACTGGCATACAAAAGACGGCACAGGTCGTATTCAGCCAAATCAAGTCGTATTTTTCCGTTGCAAACGCGACATTTTTGTATGTGTCATAAAAAGATTGCGTTTTTCGGTGGAAAAATACACTTGCGATTCTGTTTAAAAAAAATATGACGTTTAATTTTATGTAATTAGCAGTATCCTCAATTTGAATTTAATAATAACGCTTGAATTCAATTTAGTCTTTTTTATTCCCCCATTTTTGAGAAAAGCACTATGTTAGCCTCAGCCGGAATGGCAATTGCAGGCTTCGTATTGTAATTAAACGGACTAGCAAGCTTGTCCGTTTAAACAAAATACTCAGCCTGCAATTGCCTCCTTCCCGGCCACGGCAATAATGTACTATTAATTTGGTCCTTTAAAGTGTGCTGTGTAGGCAAAAGTTCAGATTTTCAGGAAAATAATAACCAGAAATTCGTAAAATATATTTGTTATCCATTGGTATTTAGTTAGACCAAAACGTTTACAAATTGGTGGCCACATTCAGGCAAAAGAAGCGGTCATCCACGAGCTCGATGGGTTAACGAAGTACAAAAAACCGGCCAAGTGCGAGTCGGACTCGCGCACGAAGGGTTCTGTACCATTATCAATAAAAACGGCAAAAAAAACACGTTTGTTGTATGGGAGCCTCCTGTAGCCTAGGTGGTAGTGACACTGCCTACGAAGCCGGAGGTCCCGGTTTTGAATCCTGGTAAGGGCATTTATTTGTGTGATGAGCACAAATATTTGTTCCTGAGTCATGGATGTTTTCTATGTATTTAAGTACCTATTTATTTATTTATATAAGTATGTATATCTTATATAGATAAATAAATATATAGTACAAACTTTGCTTAGTTTGGGACTAGGTCGATTTGTGTAAGATTGTAAAATATTTATTTATTCTGGTTTTTTTGTATTTGTTGTTATAGCGGCAACAGAAATACATCATCTGTGAAAATATCACCTGTCAAACTATCACTGTTGTTGAGATACAGCCTGGTGACAGACGGACAGACAGACAGACAGAAAGACGGACAGCGGAGTCTTAGTAATAGCACAGATTATATAATAGTGGTAATAGGGTCCCATTTTACTCGTTGAGTACGGAACCCTAAAAACCCCGGGACACTTGAAATACTATGAAAAGTTATATTTTAGCAGATTTCCGTACGCGGACTAAGATCACAACATATCGAGGTAACATTAGCGAGAGAGAGCAAGACATTACCTATTAACTGACTTATTATTATTAACGGCAGGAGGTTCTCAATCCGATTGTATTTTTTTAGGGTTCCGTACTCAAAGAGTAAAACAGGACCCTATTACTAAGACTCCGCTGTCCGTCCGTCCGTCTGTATGTCACCAGGCTGTATCTCTCTGATACCGTGATAGTTCCAGCTGAAATTTTCGCAGATGATGTATTTCTGAGGGGTAATCACGTAACGTTCCGAACGCGCGTCGGTACATTTCAACTGTCAATTTTCCATATAAAAAGTGACCTACCCGACGTTCGTACAATGCGTTACGTGATCGACCTACTGTTGCCGCTATAACAACAAATACTAAAAACACAGAATAAAACAGTTTTTTATAGATAATGGTACGGAACCCTTCGTGCGCGAGTCCGACTCGCACTTGGCCGGTTTTATTTATGTTTGTTACCTCGGAACGCCCTCATTTATGAACCGATTCGTACAATTCTTTATTTAATTGAGAGAATAATTATGCTTCCAGATTAGTCCCATTGCTTTCAAAACTCCAGTTGGATGATGGAAACCATGAGGCATTGAGGGAACTCGTCAAATATATTAGGCTTGCGTGTAGTAATTTCGGTATTTTCTATTACACCCGGAAATCATAAATTTGGTGAAGTGGAAGTGATGATGAAGACCACAGATGGCTTGTGGAACTTCTCAATGATTTTTTTAAAATCGTAATGGCATACATTATTTGGCCTTTGAGTTTGTCACTATTTGTCACCCAGGGGACACGTGCAGGGTTGTGGTAGGTAGCTCCTGCGGACGCAAGTGACAGTTGTCCTCCCTTTGTCAAGTGAGTGGGCAACTCGACTGTTAGAGGTTCTTAAGCCGCCAGAAGGCATCTAATTCGGCTTAACGACTACTGTCATAGACAGCAGCCGGGATCAACTTCTCAGTGATTTACTTCAAACTATAAAAGTACGTCACAGATTCTAATATGATTCCGTTGAAATAGAAAACAATGAAGTGCCAAAGGTAATTCTGAGATCCTTGAGGAATCGACGGAACATGGAAATGTTTTTGTGGCTAGGCGGAGTATACTGAATTAAAGTCGGTTTAAACTTTGTTTTTAAAGTAAATTATTTTGAGCGTTACATTCACATGTAAGCGATGTATGGTGAGCCAAGCTGAATTGTGATCTAATTGTAACCTGCTTTTCGCTCGTTGGAAAATGGAATCACAAATATCACAAATCTGCCTGCGGCATACATCGCCTTAACGTACCTACTTATATGAATTGATATTTCTCGTGCGTACCAAATTTAACGTATCAGAACTAACGTGCGTAACAAATCCTAAACCATACCAATTTAATTCATTAGGTACACAGAAATGAGCTCCTGACAATCCATTGGTAGAGGCTGAGGTACAAGGACTTACTTCCGGAGCTACTCCAAATATGACCGAGATGACATATCGCGACCCCTTAGGTATATGGAGACTTGAAGATTTATAAATGTATAGTCCAGGAATCTAATTTCCAACCCACCTAAGGTTCAATTTCGTATAGCAAACTACCACCATAAGAGCTAGCTAGAGCACGACGCAGGGCGGCCAATCTTAGTACTAGTTGCGCGGTAATGACAGTATAATAAGTCAACTAGAGGCTGTCAAGGAATTTCAAAATTCGCCGTGTTGTCATAAGACATCAGTAGCCTAGGGGTACAGACGGAGGTATTTAGAGTCGATGAGCCGGGGTTCAAACCCTGCGACCGACGCACTTTTTGTATGTTTTAACATTGAAGTGGAGTATTTCAACTAACGATTCTAGATGGCGCATCAATTACGGGGTTACCGTTTTTAGACCCAGAGATTGTTCTCTATTTCAGTATATAACAAAGTACTTTGTGGCACGACGTTAATAACGTGTACATTATTAAACAATTTTCTCGATTGGCACTGACACATGACACATGTAGAAAAGCAACTGATAACTTTTCGCAAAGAGGTTATCTGTAATGTGAAGTGACAAATAATACGTATTGACATATGAATAATTTTATTGAAATAGAATTTTCGACCTTAAGGTGGTTCGATTGCCATACAAAACGTTATTTGACATTCGCAGGCTAACGGCGTGATATTTTAAGAAACTTGTGTAACAAACTTTCATCAATTGGCTTCCCATTTGCGCCAAATTCCCCCTTTCCTTGAATAAACTTGTACAAACTAGATTAATTTGAGAAATTGGTTTGGGACGTGATATTTTGGGAAAACTATTTTTCTCAAATTAATCTATTTTATACAAGTTTATTCTAGGAAAGGGGGAATTTGGCGCAAATGGGAAGCCAATTGATGAAAGTTTGTTACATAAGTTTCTTAAAATATCACGCCGTTAGCCTGCGAATGTCAAATAACGCTTTGTATGGCAATCGAACTACCTTAATGCATTGCGAAGTCTAACGACATTTCAACGAAATGGGTAGGGAATTAAGTTTCTTGACTGGCTATCAAAATCAAACACCACGCAACCGCAGCCCGAATCTAATTCAACATATCTACATACAAACAACATATACAACATAACATAGAATTGCAAATCAGTATGCCATAGATACCGTCTATATATAGACGGGTCAACGGCCTCTGCGCCACGCCCATCCCCGCCTACGCGAAGCCCCGCCCATCCACATAATGACTTAAGGTAATTTAGGATCTGAGTATTGATAATACGGATTTTGGTTGTATAAATATTAGTTATTCGGTTGTTTTTAAAGTTGTATAGTAAGTTTCCAAATCGAAAAAATCTAAATATTTTCCGTAAAAAAACAATAGGGTTTTTTTTTCGCACAACTGAAAGCTTGTTAAATTAATCAGATTATTTTTGTGTTTGCACTTAGGTGTATATTACTCGTACTTAGTTGGTAACGCCTAAATGGAAGGTCTCAGGTTCGAATACATACGAATGTGTATAATGATTTAAACTTTATTAACGATTTTCTCACGTTATTACGAGTAAAGGTACGGTCTGGCTCACAAGCTTAACACATTTGTACCGTGTGGCATTAAACGTCATGTTAAACTGCCATATGAAGTTGTCAAACGAGTGAAAACGACAAGGTACTTAGGTGTTCAGCAACTTATTTTTTTATTTTTTATTTATTTATTAATTACAGGACAACTATGAGGTCCACTGGTGTTATTTATTCTTAGTCTAGATTAGTACTTAATGGTAAAAAGGGATTTGGTACGGTCAGTAAGTATTTTTGTCAAGGGACAATCAAACTTACCAGCTATCATTTTCAGGATGCTGTTGCTGCTCCCGCGCACTCTATTCAGGAGAGAGGCAGACTTTTTGCGCCAAACGGCGTCAAAACCGTCTGTACGCGCCTCGGCAAACATAAAAGACGCACTGCAGAAGCGCGGCAGCCGCAACAGCGCCCTGAAGGCATCATTAAATTGGATGCGCAGAGCATTGTATGCCTTTTGGGTATACTTGAACCACAGACTTGCCGAGTACTTAGAGGCATATTACCTATAAAACTGAATTAATTAATTTAATTATTTGAGGTTACTCGACGCGACGACAGTTTGGCTGTGTGTCATCCATGGCCGCGAACAGGCTAAATAAAGAGTGGCTTCATATTTGAGCCGTTCGGCGTAGAGACCCTCGGACCGTGGGGACCAGGCGCGCACAGAATCTATAATGGTTTGTGCAACCGCCTGGTCGAGGCTTCACGTGACCAGAAGGCTGGCTTTTACCTCGCCCAGAGGATCAGCATTGCCACACAACGTGCCAATGCTGCCAGCTTTCTGGGCACACTGCCGCCTGGTAGTGATCTGGGGATTTTTTTTACCTTTAGTTTTACTTATTTGTAAGTTATTTTATTTTATAAGTAGTTTAGTTTTACATATAGTTATAATAAGTTTTATTTTTTAATTTCATCTTATACTAATAAATTCTCCACTCCCAATTAAACAAAGAAAAAAAATTCTTAATTAATAAAGAGGTAAATAAATAAATTCAGTTATAGGTACGCGATTAAGATATCTTAAATTTTTAAAGGGTTAACTTCTGGAATGCGCTTTTTATATTAGATTGGAATGATTATGTGATGTTGCTTTCAGCGCCGGGAACCCGACTATAAAGAACAGAGTAATTGGGTCATTGTCAGATTTAGGTTCGCGTCTCTTCGGTGGACATTGTCAAAGTTAAAGGCTATAAAGCCTAATATTTGGTTGAACTCTGAATCCGCATAATAAACAGCGTTGCCTCTTCTATAATTATATGTGATAAAAACATAGTATAAATAAACATAAGCCCTTAACTTTTGACCAACGGAAAGATGATTTTTGTTTTTGTGACTGACAATGACCCAATTGGTGCATGAGAAATGAGATTTGCATCTGCCTTCAGTACGACATCTCCAAGGAATCGATGCGGTCACGATGAGGGGTCACTAATGTTTCCCAACCTAACGATTGGAAACCTGATTCATTTCGCATCTTTTCATTTCCCAACCTTTTAATATTTCTGAAACTGTTCAATATTTCAGAATTTTTATTAACTAACCTAACCTATAGGGTTCTACACGATGGCTCTGAAATAAATCCTGAAATATTTACCGTTTCAGAGTTTGGGAAATGAAAAGTTGCGAAATGAATCAGTTTGCCAAACGTTAGTTGCGAAAAGAAGGTGTTCCCACGATGGGCCTTCTTTAAGCGTCTGGATTTGTCGGTGCGGAGGCGGTACGGTATCGGTAAGCTGTCAGTGTCAAGTGTCAGTCGAGTCAATACCGACCCTTTACTGCGCATACATTTAAATGTAGAAAAGATAACTACATCTTAGAAAAGTTGAAAACCCCCCCACATTATCATTTCAAAGTTCCATATCTCAAAAACGGCTGTAGCGATTTTGTTGAAACGTAGTTTAGAACCATTTCGATCACGTCAGCTTTCGGATAAAAAACCGCATTCAAATCGGTCCATTTGTTTAGGAGCTACGATGCCACATACAGACACACACACACACACAGACACACTGCAGACAGACAGACACACAGCTACGTCAAACTTATAACAGCCCTCTTTCCGTCGGAGTTTAAAAAAAAGAAAGAAAATACATTTATTTAGCATACCTACCTAATGCAAAAAAAAATAAACACACAAAAAATTACAGACAACCATTACATGGCGTCGGATTTGGAATAGTTTTAAGATATACTCGTATTATGTTTAGCGTAGGTATTTATTTCGTGTTGCCTTCCAGGAGGTAACTCATGTAAAGGTTCCGACGGAAGACCAGCGCTGGCCTTCTAGGTTAGCACCATGCTGAGTCGGGGCCTTTTCGTGGACCCTGCTACTTTTAAAGAAAGAAAGAAAGAAAGATACATTTATTCACTAACACACAGGACACATATATTAAGCAAAAATAAATAAAAATAACATGTAACAAGTGTGTCTCTGCGGCCGTGAACCAGACACTGGCTCAGCATTATGCTGAGGTGTCAGTCAGACACCTACAGCGCTGATTTTCAGCCAGCACCGTTGGTGACTCACGGAAACGTCATACAATTATAATTACACAACTATACATATAATTAATTGTGCAAGGCGAGAGAGAAATAAACATAAATACATAGTGCACTACCTACATGCAGCTTTAATAAAATAATAACTACGTTACACATTAAAGTAAATTTTTCAACACACCTGCTCGTAAAGTAGGTCTTATTACAGCGTATTTACACTGATAATGCAGAATATTACCCATGCCGTGCCTTTTACATTACATTATCGCACTAGTGCCTTTTCATTACATATCTTTTTAAATATTAGCAAAATAATGCAGAATATTACCCATGCCGTGACTTTTACATTACATTATCGCACTAGTGCCTTTTCATTACATATCTTTTAACATTTTCATTTTTTATTTTTTTATTTTTTCCTCGCAAATGTGTTGAAAAACGTCGTATGAAACACGTGAGCATTGGTCATTACACTTCTCGTCTCCATTAAGCCTTCGCCTTCGGCTCAGGCTTAAAAACCGACTCGAGTGTAATGACCAACTTAGCACACTTGTATCATAATGTACTATTACTATTAAACTAATTTTACTATTAAGTAATTTTTACGTTCTGTGTTTTGTGTTTTACACCCATTTTTTTGTCCACGAATAAATGTTTTCTTTTTTTCTTTCTTTCTTACATGCTAAAATGGCCGTCACTCAGCTTTGTGCCATGAAAGGTCGAAACGCACAGACAGCGGTGGCGGCGCGGTGCGGTGCGGTGCGGTGCGGAGGCGTTACCGGTTGTAATGTTCGAGCTAATATGAAAAGGTCCGCACAGACTACCGCGCCGCGCCGGGTCGCACCGCCACCGCTTTCAGTGCGTTTCGGCCTTTAATGGTGATATTTCGAAACGCCGATTTTCAGTGGCGTCTGTCTGAAAGTGAGTGCTGCTTAACTCGCGCAGGGTGCGCTCAAAGTAGCGGTTTTATTTATTTATCGTATGGCGGTTACACACTGGTACATATATATATCTACCTATTCGTATTGATGTCGCTGATAGAGTTCCAGTGTGCGCTGCGAGGTTCAGAAGGAACAGTGCAGCTGCCGAGTTTGTTGTTCTTTTAGCACCACCTGGAGGTCACGTGTAGGGTTTCTAGGGTTATTCCTACGAACGTAGAACAACAACGACCTCCTAGGTAGCAGTACAAATGAAATACTGCAAGCGCACCGCTCCACTTCCGCGCGTGATACTACTGCGCAAATATAATACTGACAGTATACCAAGAAGTGATGACATATGGCACTGAAACGTGGTCGCTTATAATGGGCCTCATAAGAAGGCTCAAAGTCACCCAAAGGGCAATGGAGAGGGCTCTGTCGGGAGTTTATCTGCGTGATCGCATTAGAAATGAGGCTATCCGCAGCAGAACCAAGGTAACCAATGTAGCCCTCCGAATAGCTAAACTTAAGCGGCAGTCGGCGGGGCACATTGCACGTAGAACTGATGGCCGTTGGGGCGGAAAGGTTCTCGAGCTGCGACCACATACCGGAAGGCGCGGAGTTGGTACGCCTCCCACGAGGTGGACTGATGACCTGGTAAAGGTCGAGGGAGTCCGCTGGATGCGGGTGGCGCAGGACCGGTCACTTTGGAACTTTTTGGGAGAGGCCTATGTCCAGCAGTGGACGTTTTTCGGCTGATATGATGATGATGATGACCGAGAAGTAAGGAACTGAGCACCATCAGTAAGCTCATGTCATAGTTTCAAAATACCGCAAACCGATAGCGCGGTATCGGTTTGCGGTATTTTGCGCGGTTAGGTAGTCGCCTCAGAGTCCACAATCAAGTTAGTAATCAGTAATTACCCGCCTAAAGACTTAATGATGGTTACCTTGGCATTTATTAAGGTAACCAATTGCATGCGTGATTTCAGCGGATTGACGAAGAAAAACGCGTCTGGGCACAGTTTTGCATATGCAAACGTATAAAACGCAATTGTTTCTTGGTAATCCGTCTGTTAGATGCGTTTTTTGCGTTTTGAAGAATAATCGAACCGTCTAATCAGTGTAATTAGCAAGTCAAATGACTTAACAAATCGCATACCTACTAAGCTATACTAAGATTACTAATAAATCCACGGTTAAACTCACGTATTAAATGCGTCATTTAGATATTAGTAGTATTTTAGACATGTCCCACGCAAGTTTAAATTCGATTATACTAAGATTGTAAAGAGATAAAGTCTAAGAGAGTATAGTTTTGTAAACTTTATGTTGGCTTATTTTGGACATACCATAAGTTCCTGGTGGTGAGTAAGGTCACCAGAGTGAGGGACCTGCTTGTCTCTATCTGCCAACACAGCGAACCCTCAAGTGAATAAAGGGTCGGCAACGCGCTTGTGATTCTTTTGGAGTCACAAGTGTCCATGGGCTACGTAAGCTTGTTTGCCACCGTCGTGGTATTAAAAAAAAAAAAAGTTTTATTTTGCGGGGATTGCCTGCGTTTTTAGCAGGTCGATCACGTAACGCATTGTACGCGCGTCAGGTAGATCTAAATGTCACTTTTTATATGGAAAAATGACAGTAAAATTTTCCTAACGCGCGTTCGGAACGTTACCGAACCGACCATGCTACTGTGGTACGAAAGGAAAATGGGAAAACCAGCGTATTAATTATCCTCAAATAAAGAGCGTATGATATTGCCTCATGAAGAACTAGCGTCTTATCCGCACAGACAAGTGCCAAGCTCTTAAATTATGATTGAAGACTTAAAAAAATATATGTAATTATTATAAATTTTAACTTTATTACTCAGTAAACTAGTGCCTTGGTGAGCTGTAAAACTAGCAAACCAGTCTTTTTTTTCTAAACATTTATTATTAATTTTCGAAAAAGTTAATCGACAAAAAACCTAAGTATGTAATTAATAATTATCCGTAGCTCTAGTATAAGTTTTACCGATACATATATTAGTTTCAATTTGTATGGCAACGCGTAGTTCCTAATAGTTACCACCAGAGGCGCTGTACGCGTTGCCATACAAATTTAAACTAAACGCAAACGCGTTCGAAACAGTATTGTGTCGATGAAACTTATACTAGAGCCTCTGGAGCACAGAATTGTCGAGAATCGGTAGAGAAATGCGGTCTGTAAAGGCGAAAATCCGGACATCCGGATATTCGGACGTATACGAAAGAATCTTAGCCCAAGCTGAAGAAGAGACACCGGCCCACAGTATTGGGTTCTTCAGAAGGAGTGTATACATTTTTAAAGGGTCGGCAACGCGCATGTTACACCCCTGGAGTTGCAAGCGTCCATAGGCTACGGTAATCACTTACCATCAGTTGTAAGCCCGTTTGCCACCGACGTGGTATAAAAAGAGAACTGCGTTCGCTTCGCACGCGCGTTCAACAAGTTACAGATACAAAAGGCGAATTTAATGCCACCAGGCATTCTCTACCAGTCAACCTATAGGCCAAACAGAGAGTAGACGTAATCATTGCATTCGTAATTTAAATAAATCAAATTACCCTCGTCAACGAGCAATCTTATTATAGTAATTACCCATATATTCTATTATTATCACGGTATATTGATGAGCTACCCGCATTCTTTTTTCCTGACCTTCCTGTCAATTTGACCTCACTGTCATGAGATTAAATACTCTTGTCAATACGACGATAGTATTATCTACTCATCATCAAAGTCACGGGCAGACTTTAATAGTACAGTCCGCATCAAAAGTAGCTACGCAAACGAAGTCGTCAGAAGTATTTAAGGGGATCCCATACGCCAATGGCCTTCGATCTGAATCCCTTAGTTTTCTAATGTTTTTTGTCGATTATCATATTAACAACAACAGCTTTAAGCAATATTATCCCATATTTACTTCAAACATCGCTGTCTTCGAGACATTTGGCATCAAAGTTGAACAATTTTAGACCAAAAAACAGGTTTTCTGGCCATAACTGTTGTGTTAATTAGTTTAAAATCAAAAACCCTACACAGATTTATAGAGACATCAGAGACGAACCCAAATATTTAGATTTCGTATATGTTAGATCAGTCACAGCAATATTATAACAAAAGAGGTGTTTTTTTTTATTTAAAAAAAAACATAAAAAAAAATAACCATTAATTTGTTTCAAAAAATTGATAACCTTTTGCTTTATAATTCTATCTGTAGTGCAAAAATGTTTGTATCGATTCAAAACTAGTCAAAAATCGATGAAAACCTCGGGTAGCCCCTTAATTCTCTTATTGACGTCTTCGATTGCGTAGTTTCTTTTGATGCTGACTGTACGTGGGTAATAATTGTACGAGCGAGCGAAGCGAAGTTCCCTTTTCAGCTTTAGGCAAAATTATTTCGTATGTCCGTATGTCCCGCTGTCTGACGGCTGTTGTCCCCTATCAGGTCGCATTTGTGAACCGATCCTCGTGAAAGTGAGCAGGTTCGGTAAATCAACAGTTTTTTTGACAATTCGGTTTTTAGAAATTAAATAATTAAATGTTTTTTGAAAGAGGGCACTTGCGAGCTCTACAGTTCACATAATCACTAGTAATTTAAATACTTAAGAGAGCGTTCATGTGCACACTAGCGCCGCTGGTAAATAATTGTGATTATTTAAATTTAGCGATTGATATTTATAAAAGGAGGCCGCTACACACTGTATTTGATATTTAAGTATCTTGTGAATACATCAAACTTGTTTTTATGTTGCTGGATTCGTCGATCTATGAACTCAAAAGAAAAACGGCCGTTTTATCTTTGGACGCATACCTATATTAACGAATCCAGCAACGTAAAAACTATTGTTTGTGTGATTGACAAAATAAAATCTACGTGTCCAATATTTTTTGATAATCTAACTGACCGACTAAATTGAATTATATTTTTTTACCCAGAAAAGTACCCTATTGACTTGAACCTGTGTGGTATCTGGGTAAAAAGCGCTCCAACTTTTCCTGCATCGTACAATTTTAACATATTGAGAATACAGGCGTGTGTGTGCTTTTAATTAACTTATGAGTTTTGTCCCAAATATGTAATTAAAATAATTAAACTAAATGAATAAGGAAATTAAGGCGTTACCTTTATTTCATCAATGCCATACACACAGGGTGTTATTTTTAAGGTTCAATTTTTATAAGATACCAGATGCCTGCCAGCTCCACCCCGTATCACAAATAAATAAAAATAAATAAATATTTTCGGACAATATTATACAAATCAGCCTAGTCCCAAACTAAGCAAAGCTTGTGGTATGCGTACTAGACGACGATAAACATACTTATATAGTTAAATAAATACTTAAATACGTAGAATACATGGAGATCCGTGATCTCTGCCTACCCCTCTGGGAAAGAGGCGTGATTATAAGTATGTATGTATGTATGTATAGAAAACATCCATGACTCAGGAACAAATATTCGTGCTCATCACGCAAATAAACCTGATGACCTAGTAAAGGTTGCGGGAATCCGCTGGATACGGGTTGCCCAGGACCGGCCATTATGGCACTCTTTGGGGCAGGCCTATGTCCAGCAGTGGAAGTCTTTCGGCTCATATGATGATGATGATGACGACGACACAAATAAATGCCCTTACCGGGATTCGAACCCAGGACCTCTTGCTTCGTAAGCAGGGTCACTACCAACTAGGATAAAGCGGTCAATAAAACGTGTACGTGTGCACCTCGTTGAGGCTGCCAAGTATGGCTTTTAAATTATAAACAAAATAAAATTTTGCTGTACTAACATAGGTCATTAAGTATTTTTTTTTCCTTTTGCTTACTAACAACCTATGGACCATGATGTCTGAAAATAAAGATATTTATTTTTTTTTTTAATAAAGAGAATAAGCCCGTGGACTAGACGCTAGCGGGCAGTGGAGCGATATGCGGTTGCGCATACATTGATGGCGCTCGAATGTATAAACTGTCGCTTTATTATTCACAAATAGGTCGTATGCAAAAACATAAAATATATGCCCGGATGAAATGTACACGCTGTATACCGATTAAAATACTGAATTGATAAAACGAATTATCGATCTCCAATAATGGGACCGAAATAATCAACACTTATTAAATCGAGTGGTCTGGTGCAAGTCACTAGCGTTCGTACTGTTTAAGACGATTGCGTTTTTGTGGACCTCTAGATGGCGCTATCACTTGTATAAATTGGGTATTAAACAACAGTGAAAATAAATTGTTTTTTCATTAGCAACAGATACATCATGAAAATACTTGGAAATCTCTTAGGTAGGCCAGCCATCTTGTCGTCTATATAATTTCAATTATTGGTAACCAAGTGAAAGCTAAAATTTGCATCATATTCAGAACTACTTTTTGCCTGTGAGTTCGTCGGCGTATACTCGTTATTCGTCTAACTATAGAAATTAATACTACGCCTGTACAAAATTGTATAGCAAATTATTATGTTATTAGACTTCCGACTTTCCACAGAAACTGCCACTCCTTTAAGAGATTTCTGGGATGCAAACTATTTTATGTCTTCTCTAGAGTTGGAATATTAATATCTTTGTACAAAATTGTATCCAAACCTGAGTTTTAACCACGAACTTTGAATCTCGAACTTCGTATATCTCCGTCTCTATCGCACTTATGGTTTATGGTACTCGAGCGACAGAGAGGGAGAAATACGAAGTTCGAGATTCGAAGTTCGTGGTAGCGCCGCTGTTCTCTGGTTTGATCGTAAAAAGGTATTTTACAGAGTTACTTTCGAATTCATTATATTATTAGAATGGCTCATAAGTACTTAGTTTGGTGTTGTTTTCTTAAACATTTGCATGCTGCTTTGGCTGAATACTGGAACTATGTTTAAAATGTATAAAAACCTTTGTATGTACGTTCTTCTTGCAAATAAACATTTATATTTCTACTACAGCAAAATCTAAACTGGCAACACTGGTTAAAAAAATACATCTCCGCAAGCGCTTCAATATTACCAATTTAGGTTTATTTTATTTTGTTTTTAATTTTTGGGTTAATTTTTGTTAACAATCTTTGTGAAATGGGATGCTTGTCTTGCGCTTGCGCTGTATGCGCTTGCCTTGTCCCCGTTGTTTAAAATTGAATTGTGGCAACATTTTATTTTATTAAG
This sequence comes from Epinotia brunnichana, assembly GCA_963854355.1. Taxonomy (NCBI): domain Eukaryota; kingdom Metazoa; phylum Arthropoda; class Insecta; order Lepidoptera; family Tortricidae; genus Epinotia; species Epinotia brunnichana. The sequence goes on from OY977959.1 coordinate 18,723,733, forward strand.
CTGTTGTGTAGCCCGCTATATCCCCTTACTTGGAACACCAAGTTTTCACGGTTAACGTCACCGAGTGACTATTATTGAAAATTTACTCGCTCACTCTTCAAATTAGCCGTGAACTTTACGATTATTAATCGCTGCACGCGATTACAGTAATCTGCTTAGTTGATTTAAATTATTATCGTTAATTGGCATTGTATTTTCACAAACATTTCCGGTCGAAAATGTAAATAATAAAACCAGGCAAGTGCAAGATGGACTCGCGCACGAAGGGTTCTGTACCATTATCTATAAAAACCGCCCTAAAAAATATATATATATATTGTTTTTATTATTTGTTGTTATAGCGGCAACAACAATACATAATCTGTGAAAATTTCAAGTCTCTAGCTATCACGGTTCTTGAGATACAGCCTGGTGATAGACGGACGGACGGACGGACGGACGGACAGCGAAGTCTTAGTAATAGGGTCCCGTTTTACTCTTTAAAACGAGTTAGCACAAATCTTAACGTGTTCTTATGTAAGTATTTATTGATAAGGTAAACGACCTAGTATTCGACGTTGCACTAGTGCACTTTATGTCAAAATAATATGGATTAAAATCGAACTAAGAGGATTTTTCTTTAATCGAATTTAAGCCATGTCACTTTGACAAAAAGTGTCCATGTCATGTGTGTGTCATGCTAGTGGCACGTCGATGACTAGGACACCTTAGTTTATTATCCTACTTCTGTATCACTATCTGTGCAGGTCGATTGCGTAACGTGTTGCACGTAGTACGTTAGGTAGACCAGAATGTCATTGTTTACCATTCAAACAATGACATTTATATTTAAATACTGTTTTTTTTCGGGTCTAACGCGATATTGATTTACCTTTATTTCTGACGTTTCGACACGGGTTGCACCAGTCATGGTCGCGGTCAAACGTCAGAAATAAAGGTAAATAAATATCGCGTTAGACCCGGAAAAAACAGTATTTAAATATGTGTACAAAGCGCGAGAGTTTAAAGTGTTATTATGACATTTATGACTTATTTCCCGTGAAAACTACAGTTGATTCCTAACGTTCGTTCGCGTCGAGTCCTAAAGTTAAGTTCGCGTTAGGTCGGCATCATCCTGGGTCGGGACCATTTCATGGCACGTTGAGTATAGTTTTGTATTTTTTATGTTTTTTTCTGTGTTTTCTGTGCCATGAATAAAGGTTTTTTCTTTCTTTCTAAAGTTACGTTGGTGTGGCTACTCTATTCAGCTTGTAGCGACCGTGAATGTCTGGCTTAAGGTTCACAAGAGCTGAAAGGCGATTTTGACTTTTGAGCGCTCGAAAATTAAATTCGAGTAGAGTCAACATTTTAGGCACTTATCTACTTTGCACCGATATAATAGGGTATTTAGATCTATCTAAATTAAATTATCAAAGTATTTTTTATATAAGTAGTTTTTACCATAAGAAATACGAATATAATATTTTGTTATAAAAACAAGATTTATTTTTAATTTGAAAATTAAAATCGTAGTTTTATTATCTGTACCTATGACAGGTGACACATTTTAATTTTAATTTATGTAGATCATAAATTACATTTACCTAGTTAAAAAAATTGTATTTGACATATTAAACTGAATTATTTTGAATTGTAATAGGTACCTAACCGAATTGTTCAATGTGGTTTTAAATTGTACACTGACATGTTATGTATATTGTTTTTTTTTGATGAAAGACCAAATTGTTTTATCTGTTTTTAGTTTTCTTTTTAAATTTATGTTTTTTAAATTGTACTTTGACATGTTATATGAATTATTTTGAATTTTAATTTAATACTAATATAATCTATATTGTTGGCTTGTTTTTGTACGCCAAAAGGCAAAACATAGTTATACTAACATTTTCATCTTAAGACCACTGTAACCAGATGTAAGTACATATGTTTAACAAATAAACACTTTTGAGTTTGAGTTTCAGTATGTTACGTGACCGAGGACGCCGACCGCCATTTTGTCTTCTGTGAGTGACGTAGCAAATCCAAAAACAATTTTTCGTTATTTGACGTTTCTATGTTTCCGCCCATAGTATCTTCTTAACAGTTTGTGGTTTGCTGTTCCAGTTTTTACACGCTAACTTAGAAGTTTTATTTTTTCACAGCTTGAGTATATACGTATATAGTTTTAATTTAAACTCTATACATCCACGCGTTCCCGAGATAAAGGGTCTGGACAGACAGATAGACAGACGGACAACAAAGTGATCCTAATAAGGGTTCCGTTTTATCCTTTTGAGTTACGGAACCCCAAAAATCTACCAATAGCATTACTAGCCAAGCTTGCGCATCACACACCGCTCCGCTACTTCGTACAGGTGTGGACACACCCTTATAATCCGGCATATAATGAACTCGTATCGTAAATCACTATATTATGTTCAAAATGCGCTTTATCAGCGATTAACAAAACCTCACACTGACTGTATAATCACTCCGTTTCACGCATAATTTGACAGCGACTCGCCTATAATAAGCAATTACATTGGAGTGTATACTCGGACTCATTTACATGATATATTGTATCGGTTTAACTGACTGTACGAAAGGGCGGCAATAGGCTTGTCTCCTTTTTTTTACGATGCCATTCACATCGGTCTTTGCAGAAGAACAATAGTTTGTATGGGAGTAACTACAATTAAATAATATAAATACCCAAAAATTTGAGTCAAAGACGGACCTCGCTGGCGGCAGACGAAACGCTTCATACTAATTGATATTAAAGTATGACGTCACAGTTTTATATTTGTCCTAACCTTTTTATGGAAAACCAAGTAAATTGCTGTTTCTGTCGCGAAATACTGCGTTTAGGTCCATAGTTGTCATACAAATTTGTTTATTTAAAAAGCGTATTCGAAATAAAAAAAAAATTAAATGACCGGCTCTTAAATTCATTACACTCACACAAAGCCATTAGTTAACTCGTCTTAAGGATGACTCACGCTAGAACGGGCCGTGTCCGGCCCGGGCCATTTTCTAAGAAAAACTACGGCGTTTTTGCACGGCCCAGCCAATCCCCAGCTCGGCCGAGCCTACGGCCGAGCGGTGCCGACACCGAGCCTCTTCCGAGCTTGGCCGCGCAAAAACGCCGTCGTTTTTCTTAGAAAATGGCCCGGGCCGGACACGGCCCGTTCTAGCGTGAGTCATCCTTTACTCTGCAATAACCTAAAGTGTAAAATACATGATTAAAGACTTAAATTTTCAACACTGGTTTTTCATTCCTCGTCAGGCGAAGAGCATACCATGTAGCAAACGAGCGAGAAAACATGGAGACAGGTAGGGCACAGCGGAATATCGCTCGTATGTGGAGCAGCCCAACTGGGGAAGTACCTACCTCCACCTTACAGAAGACCGCAGCCATAATAGCACCACTGCTTTGTAGTGTTGCTATATTATTGCATGCTATGAAGCATGTGGTGTTCCTGTGGTAAGTAAGGTCGCCAGAGTTCCCTAAGATGCACTGTGTTGGGAGTGAGGGACCTGCATAGAAAGGTCGAAAAGCGATGACGTACCTACCTAATAAATGGACAAACCCTTAGGTACCAGTCTATGTAGGAACCTATGCTTTTTATTAGGGTTCCGTAGCCAAATGGCAAAAAACGGAACCCTTATAGATTCGTTATGTCCGTCCGTCTGTCTGTCTGTCCGTCCGTATGTCACAGTCATTTTTTTCCGAAACCATAAGAGCTATACTGTTGAAACTTGGTATGTAGATGTATTTTGTGAACCGCATTAAGATTTTTACACAAAAATCGAAAAAAAAACATTAAGTTTTAGGGGTCCCCATACACAAAACTGAAACTCAAAATTTTTTTTTTCATCAAACCCATACGTGTGGGGTATCATTGGACAGGTCTTCAAAAATGATATTAAGGTTTTTAAGATCATTTTTTTCTAAACTGAATAGTTTGCGCGAGAGACACTTCCAAAGTGGTAAAATGTGTGTGTGTCCCCCCCCCCCTGTAACTTCTAAAATAAGAGAATGATAAAACTCAAAAAAATATATGATGTACATTACCATGCAAACTTCCTTCGAAAATTGGTTTGAACGAGATCTGGTAAGTAGTTTTTTTTTAATACGTCATAAATCGTAAACTGCAATTTATTTAACGGAACCCTTCATGTGCGAGTCCGACTCGCACTTGGCCGCTTTTTTTAAATACCACAGTAATCGAAAACTAGTGTACTGCCAGCCTAAGCGGACACGTAGCCTATGGAACTTGCAACCCCAGATATGTCACATGTTACTTAGGTATCACAGACAGCCCCATGTGCAGAGCGTGCATGGAGGCAGAAGAAACGACTTAACATATTCTACTGGACTGCAAGCAGGTAGAGGTATACAGAATAAAGCACCTAGGCTCTCCAGACACACTACGGGACGCAGTCAGCAACACCAAGGCACTCACCAACTTTCTAGACGAGTTGGAGTGGTTAGAGTAGCGCCACACCGCCGTTTCACGCAAAATAGGCACAATGGGTGTCGACTTGCTGAAAACGCCCAGTATAACTAACTAACTAAGAATGTCACATGTTCTACACAATTTACGGGCTAGCTGACTTGACCGAGACTCGACCCCGGGAGTTCTTTGACATTCAACAGATATTTGGGACCTAGCAGGTCGATCACGTAACGCATTGTACACGCGTCAGGTATATTCTATCAAAATGTCATATATGGAAAAATGACAGTTCGATTGTCCTAATGCACGTTCGGAACGTTACGTGATTACCCCTCAGTGGTTATCTAAAGTTTAAGCGGTCACTTCTTTTTTCTTAAAACACTTCAATCGATGATTTGGTACTTATAGTAAATAAATGGGAACATTCCAGTACACAACAAACAACCTCTCACCCTAAACGCATATAGGTACCTACCTTTTCCGATCCTTCGTGGGTAAAAACGTCCGAATTCCAAGAAAAAATCGCATAAAAAGTTATTGTGGGGGAAATTGAACCAACTAACTTTATAAGGTGCGAGCTGCCCGCGCGACTTCGCCCGCGTTTTAAAGAAAACAATAGCAGAACCACGGGAAAGAATAAAGCCTTTATCCCATTAGATTCTATAAGGTCTGTTCTATATTCTGGCGCAAGTTTTTTTGTTATCAGATTACTAGTTTCGGAGATTACCACTCACATACAAAGTTCCTCTCTCACTCCAGTTTATAATATTAGGTACCTATAGTATAGATCAGTTTAAAGATAGATAAGTATGTCGTCCCGTCACTTATATGAAAACTACCTACATAAGTATGGGATATAAGTTTTGCTATAGGTACTCAAAGTGGTCAGAAATCAGTTTTTTTTCTACATAGTATATCTATGTGTACTTACAAAAATATTACCTTCACAAAACCCAAAAGCACATCACAATCACAAGCACACAAAACACACAGTCATACGCGTCACAGCACAACCGAAAAACCGAACGTTGCATTTCAAAAAAAAAACCGGTTTTTTTCCTAACCGTTTTTGCGCGCTGCACGCGGCACGATGTCTTGGGGACAACTAAAAACTGGACGCCTGAAATCGCGTAGGCGGTATGCGGGAGCGGGACGTAGCTACAACAGCCTTCGAGGGGGACAGAGATGAATTAAAGTGTTGTAGGCGTGGTGGTAGGGAGTGGTTTGCATAAGCTACTGCCACACGGCCGAGTTTCCTCTGGCTGTTTAAGGCTATATTTTATACGTACGTTTTTTGCGTCAAGTGCATTGTCTATTTTTTTTAAGTTGAACTTTACTATGAAGCGTGGTGGCATTAATATATTTCATTGTGATAGGTTAGGGAATGATTTGACTAGTGCTGGGCGGTTTTTCTTGTAGCTTCAGTGCGAGGAAAACTCATTGACGACCTTAAACTCCAATTTGAAATAGGATTTTTTTTAGGCAAGGGGGAAACCACCACACACTTTTTATGGTTCTGTAGCCAAATGGCAAAAAACGGAACCCTTATAGATTCGTCATGTCTGTCTGTCTGTCCGTCCGTATGTCACAGCCACTTTTTTCCGAAACTGTAAGAGCTATACTGTTGAAACTTGGTAAGTAGATGTATTCTATTGATGATAGATGTATTGAATTGCAAGAGGTCCTGGGTTCGAATCCCGGTAAGGGCATTTATTTGTGTGATGAGCACGAATATTTGTTCCTGAGTCATGGATGTTTTCTATGTATTTAAGTATTTATTTATCTATATAAGTATCTATATCGTCGTCTAGTACCCATAGTACAAGCTTTGCTTAGTTTGGGACTAGGTTGATTTGTGTAAGATTGTCCGCAAATATTTATTTATTTATTTATTTTATTTATTCTGTAAACCGCATTAAGATTTTCACACAAAAACCGAAAAAAGACATGAGGTTTTGGGGGTTCCCCATACTCAGAACTGAAACTCAAAAAATAGGTCTTCAAAAATGATATTGAGGTTTTTAATATCATTCTTTTCTAAACTGAATAGTTTGCGCGAGAGACACTTCCAAAGTGGTAAAATGTGTCCCCCCCTGTAATTTCTAAAATAAAAGAATGATAAACCTAAAAAAAATATATGATGTACATTGCCATGCAAACTTCCACCGAAAATTGGTTTGAACGAGATCTAGTAAGTGGTTTTTTTTTAAAACGTCATAAATCGTAAACCGCAATTTATTTTACGGAACCCTTCATGTGCGAGTCCGACTCGCACTTGGCCGCTTTTTTAAATTGGAGTAATGATATACTTACTGTAGAATAAGTTGCAAATTATTCCAGCAACAAGAGCCAAGCTCTGAAATTTATATGTGTTGTGATGTAGGTATAACGCTACGGTGACAAATACACCCTGATAGTAAGAAAACCCCGTAGCCTATGGACGCTTCCAGAGAAGTCACATTCGCTTTGCAGATTTAATGATTAATGGATTTGTAGTTTTGACCACTGAGACAAACATAGGGCATATAAAATAAAACTAACAACGTAGAAAAGTTGAAAAACATTTTCATTTCAAATATCTCAAAAGCAGCTAAACCGATGTTGATAAAACGTAGCTAAGAACCATCTCGATGACGCCAGCTTTCGGATAAAAGAAACTGCATTCTTATCGGTCCATTCGTTTAGGAGCTATGATGCCACAGACAGACAGACATACAGACAGACACGTCGAACTTATAAAACCCCTCTTTTTGCGTCGGGGGTTAAAAAGCTAAGGCTTAAGGTCCCTAAAACGGACATTGAGTTAATAAGGGAATATCTACCTACATTTTTCGGTTAGCCATAGTTTTTCTACGGTATTTATTCATTGTCCAGTGATCGGCACGACCCGTGCAACACGGTGTCATTGACCTCAATCATTATGTTAATATGGATATTACCCGGGATTCCGGAATTCGAGTCGGTAAAGGAAGACAATATTTTCTCATCTTATAATGTGCCAGTATTAATACCCAGTTTATATGAAACCTATGTGTACAATCCTTGCACAAATAACCTTAAATCACCACGTCCGAACTTAATGCCCCGAAGAACATAAGTAAAAGTAAACATATTTGTTGTTAGAAATTGGTTGCATTCCTTAAACTCTGTTAATATTACTATTAGTTGTATTTTTCGCACCAGTTTAAAATATGCGTTTGGTCATAAACGCAAACAATAGAAAACCCGAAAGTGACCTTCGACATGCCAGGTAGTCGGGAAAAGGGTTTTTTTGCACTTCAAATGGTTAAATTTTAACACTTACATATTTTATATGAGTGCACTTAATATTTTAGGTACGCAATATAAAACAAAATCAATGTATACCAATATTTTTTTCAATGAAAAATGATACATTTTATGAGTATTATGACTTCTATTTACAAATACATACATTTATTAACTCTCAATAGAGTTATTTTTGCGAACTAGATCACGGGATTAGGTATAATCATGCATGTCATGTTCATATTAATATTTCTTCTCGGAATCCCGCGGTGTTGCACGGGTCGTGCCGATCACTGAACATATCCAACAACCACCACGCAAGGGATATCGGAGATTTCGCCCCTAAGCGATAAGGTCGCTAGTTGATTACCTCTACTTTTTAACCCCCGACGAGGGGGAAGAGGGGTGTTATAAGTTTGACGTGTTTGTGTGTCTGTCTGTGTGTCTGTTTGTGGCATCGTAGCTCCTAAACGAATAGAGCGATTTTAATGTGGTTTTTTTGTCCAAAATCTGACGTATAACACTTGAAAACTATAATAAATACACTTGTATGTATGTAGATATATTGCCACTTTATGGTTTGACGTTCATAATAATTTGTTATAAAGTTTTAATAGTGTTCTTAATTACATTTACTTGCACGCCCGCCTACTAAGCATAATTTAGTTTTATGTTCCTACTTCGTCACGCTTCGGTTGCTTGGAAGAATATCTTTTTAGCGTTTAGATTGCCGGTGGCCATTATTTTAAATTAATAAATTTAATGTATTAAGTAGGTACTTTGATACTTTGACAAAAGTTCAGAAATCTGGTACTTTTGATACTTTGACAAAAGTTCAGAAATCTGCCCTCAAGGTTTGTCAGAGAGCCATGGAACGCAGTATTTTGGGCGTGAAAATAACAGATCGCATTAGAAATACAATACTGCGTTCCAAAACGCAAGTAGCTGACGTAGCTCACGCAGCCGCCAAACTTAAGTGGGACTGGGCCGGGCACATCTGCCGCATGCCGGAAGACTTGTGGGCTAACACCACCAAGTGGGTCCCACACAACCGAACACGGCGTCGCGGTAGACCTCGTCGGAGATGGCGAGACGAGCTTGACGTCTTCGACCAAGACTGGTGGGAGACTGCCCAGGATAGGGATACGTGGAAGGAACAGAGGGAGGCTTTTGCCCAGCAGTGGACACTTAAGGCTATTAAAAAAAAAAAAAAAAAAAAAAAAAAAGTAGGTACTTATACTTTTTTGTATGACCCTTTTTCAATTATATCAAAGGTTTAATTTAACAATGTCAACTCTGGAACTGTGGCTACATGCTTTTGATCTAATAATAGGGTTCTAATTGGATGAAAAGATGATAATTTGATGAGTTACTTACAGTCTGATTAAGGAGCAATGCAATAAATTAAGTGCATAATAGCTGCACTCGGCACTGTTTTCTCGAAAAAGGATTAAAAATGTAGTCAAATGCAGAAAAAAGTAACACAAGAGAATAAATAATCACAAAGTTATAAGAGACCAAAGTTCTAGAGGATATTCTGTCCCTTTTCCCCAAAACACACATTAACATGGCGTGTATTTTCTTAATTTTGTGAGTTAATTGAATGGGATTTACGCTATTAGGTATATTTTTAGCCTTCTTTCTTTTTTTTTTAGGGTTCCGTACTCAAAGAGTAAAACGGGACCCTATTACTAAGACTCCGCTGTCCGTCTGTCTGTCCGTCTGTCTGTCTGTCTGTCTGTCTGTCTGTCACCAGGCTGTATCTCACTGATACCGTGAGTGATAGTTCCAGTTGAAACGCCAGCGCTGTATAGCCGACAGGCTAGCAGCAAATGCTGAGCCCCGAGCCTATTGTCGCATCATTTATTTTCTGCATTGTGTTGTTTTATATAAGTATCTACATCAGTGTTCGATTTTGTGTTTTTTTTGTGTTTTTTTTGCGACAATAAATCTTTTTTAATTTTTTTTTTTTTTTTTAAACCGGCCAAGTGCAAGTCGGACTCACGCACGAAGGGTTCCGTACAATTATCTATAAAAACGGCAAAAAAATCACGTTCGTTGTATGGAAGCCCCCTTAAATATTTATTTTATTCAGTTTTTTAGTATTTATTGTTATAGCGGCAACAGGAATACATCATCTGTGAAAATTTCAACTGCCTAACTATCACGGTTCATGAGATACAGCCTGGTGACAGACAGGCAGACAGACAGACGGACAGCGGAGTCTTAGTAATAGGGTCCCGTTTTATCCTTTGGGTACGGAACCCTAAAAACGAACAGTTCATGAGTGTGAGACCAATAACATTGTGCACAGCTTACTAGATTATTTATTCATTAATCTACTGTATAGAGCGCTAAGGTTGCTTCTTTTGCAGTAATGTTAAAATTTGACTCTACAACCCTGTTTGATGACACACATATTAACTTAACAGCACATTCATAAACACCGTTAGGTACAGGAAACGTTTGAAGTAAATCAGTGGTAGAAATTGTCCAATTGGAGAACAAAAAGGTTCAGGTTTTAGCTAAAATGTTACCGGCTATACCAGCAGTTACTAGCAGAAGTATCTGAAATTTGTTTTTTTTTTTGCTTTAATAATACCTGAATACTGAGGTATGAACTCACCGTTGCCAATATTCCTAACCCCAGCAATATACTGCCCAAAACCAATGTACAAACGGTAGATGACAACAGTCAAAAAAATCCTTATTAACAAGCAAAATTCACGAAAATGCTCGCAAAACATAGCGCTTCAACTTATTTTTGCTGTTTAAAAGATGTTTTATCCATAAAGAATCATCATCCTCCTAGCGTTATTATTCCCGGTTGTGCCCCTAAAGGAGCCCGGGGTCCGCTTTGACACCTAATCCCAAGATTTGGCATAGACACTAGTTTTACGAAAGCGACTGCCATCTGACCTTCCAACCCAGAGGGAAAACTAGACCTTATTGGAATTAGACCGGTTTCCTCACGATGTTTTCCTTCACCGAAAACCTAACGGTAATTCCGTACATAAGTTCCGGAAAACTCATTGGTACGAGCCGGGATTCGAACTCACGATCGCCGCTTGACAGCCGCATGCCTGAACCACTAGGCTACCGTAGCTTCATAAAGAATAAAAATTAAATAAAGTTGACCTCAGTTCTATGCCACTTGTATCAATGTTGTCACTTTATAGTGTGACGTCAATTATGTTTTGTTATAAAGTTTTAATTGTGTTTTAATTACATTTACTTGCACGAAATTTATGTTCCTACTTCGACGCTTCGGTTGCCTGGAAGAAGATCTTTTTAGTAAGCCGATCGCCGGTGACCATTATTTTACAATTATTAAATGTATTTCTTAAACTTTTTTGTATGACGCCATAAATAACCTTTTTAATTATATTAGTGGTTTTACGAATTCAACTCTTGAACTGTGGCATCATGATTTTGATCTAATAATAGGGTTCTAATAATTTGATGAAACGATGAGATATCTTACTTATAGTCTGATTAAGGAACAATGCGATTTGCTGTTTTAAAGATTTTTTTATACATATATTACTGAAAGATTAAAAAAATAAAAAGACCTCAGTTAGATCAGTGCCCCCGCCAAGCGAAGTGCAAGGGCAGGCATTACTCCAGGCAAAATACGGTTTTGAAAAACAATAATTTATAATAGCGTTTTTTTTTCTTTATATCATTTTAAAACATTATTCTAAGATTATTTATTCAAGAATCCAACAAACTTTCCACCTGGAAGTATTTAAATAGATTTAAATAAAGCATGAATTGTTTTTTTTTAATCATTTATTTTGAATATTATAGAGCAAATGTAATTGAACCAAATTTCTGACTTTTCAAAAGCTAGTTAAGTTATCATTTTTTTGATGTCTGAAATTTTGTTGGATTTTGTCGCTAGGTAACTATTTAATTGATAATATATACATTACAAAAAAATCAGCTAATATAAATTATTTCCAAATTTGACATTTTTACTATACAAGTTGTCAGTTCCAAGTGAGGCAATGGCCTGGACTACTACCTTTTCTCGAAGCGCTTCGTCGTTTTTTTGAACCCTCATACCTTGTGTTTGGATTATACCAGATAAACAAAATTCTCGGGATATGATGTCAATAGGGAACTTATTAAACATATAAAGTTTCAATTGCATGGCTCTTATAAACGCTGATTTCGTCACTGACTCACTCACGTTGATCATCAAAACCTCTAGGGTACTTCCTGAAGTCCTAGAAAGCTGATATTTGGTATGTAAGCTAGTATTAGTACACAATCAACAAAATAATTCAAAAAAATTGAACTTTTATCCCCCAACCCCTTAAACTAGGGGATGCAATTTTGTATGAGACTTCTGCAAATTTTGATGCTAGAGGTCTGAAAATTTAAATAGGGACTCCTTATTATCTATTCATATAATAAATAATAAAATACGTATTTCAGGATTTTTAGTAAATCACCCCCCCACACTTTTAATTAGGGGATGGAAGTTTGTATGGGTTTTCCTATACACTTCTTTAGAAATTACCTTACAAAAAGGAATGTAATCCCACCAAAAACATTACATGTAAAGTGAGTGCCAAGACTCGCTAGCTCAAATAGCTTTCAGCGTTAAAAAGATATCAGATCATAAGCAGCGCCAAGCTTCCTACTCCACACGGCGTAGCCTACCACTACCAGCCACGCTCTAAAAATTCTATATCTTGGCTAAAAAGTATAGACCCGTCGCTTATTAACGTCATGCGGCGAACGGGATGTGCCCAACAAAGCTATACTTTTTAGCCAAGATGTAGAATTTTTCGAGTGTGGCTGGTAGGGGTAGGCTACGCCGTGTGGAGTAGGAAGCTTGGCGCTCCTTATGATCTGATATCTTTTTAACGCTGAAAGCTATATGAGCTAGCGAGTCTTGGCAGTCACTTTACATTTAATGTTTTTGGTGGGTTCTTATTTCTCTTCAAACTTCGTAATAACAAAGCGTTTTCAATGTTTCGTAAAAAGTTCCTGATTTGACTATCTAATCAGCTAGTAGGTAAGTTCTTCAGTTCAGTGAGGACATTTAGTAAAGACATGCTTGGCGAATTATTCATTTCAATTATATGAATGGAAAAATAAATGAAATTACGTGTAGTGATGTGTGGAATGTAACATAACAAATAAATAAATAAATAAATAAATATTAGGGGACAATCTTACACAAATCAACCTAGGCCCAAGGTAAGCTCAATAAGGCTTGTGTTTGGGTAACATAATTTTATTTATCTTTATGGCAAATACAAAAAGATCTTATTCTTATTCTAATGTTCTGTCGGTTTTCATGTATCAATATTATAAATAAGTATTGAATCGTTAAAATATATCGATATATAAAAATGTAACTCAATACTACAAAACGAAATTGTAAGTTACCATTGTAATAATCAACAAAAGTCGTTATGTTTACTCAATAATGTACTTAAAATGTATACTTACCTACTGATATCATTCCTTCTGAGATTAATCAGAGGTTTGGTCCTTTTTTCGACTAATGCGGCATACAATAAAATATTTTTTTATAAAATCAATACCTAATTATTTTAATGGAACAACGATGATCTTCAATTATAAAAACAAGGAAAAAAAACACAAAGAAAACTTAATAACCAACTTAACCTAACTTATCCTGAAAACAAAGATGACAACAACCCAAAAAAACAACGCCATCACAAATTTAAGAAACAAAAATAAATTTCTTTTTATGAAACATTCCTGGCCGGCCAGTATTTTATGCAAGTTGAAATTTCAAATATCGAATGGCCGGCTTCGGATCCAATTTTCAGATTTGAACTTGGAACGTCCAGTTCCGATGATGCGCAAAAACTTACCGCGCAATGCTGGCCGTCATCTGCCCGCGCAGGGCCGGCGATGGAGTCGCCATTTTCCTTGGACACTGCTGACACTGGAAACATTTTCTTTCTGGAGAGATAACGAAAATATGACGCTGTTGTTTTTGTTATTTGAAAATAAAAATAAAGATGAAATCTAAACTACATTTAGTTTTCTGTGGTAATTAAAAAGATTGAAAAGAGTGGTGCTATCAACACCCTTATAAAATTCCTAAAAATAGTGACACGCAATTTTAAGAAACATTCATCACAAAGATGATAACAAATTATGTATGATCGATTATTTGGATATTTTTCCCATTTTTTATGAATAAGATTTTTGCATGTGCGCTGTGTTAAATATTTTTTATATTTTTTTATTGATGATTGCGTCCTAGTATTATTGTAAATTATTTTACAATATAATTTATTGTAAATAATATTGTAAATTATTATACTTACAGAACTACATATGCTTTTGTCCACAAAATTATATTCTATGTTATTCCTTTAAATATATTTTATATTCTTATGTGAGTAGCTGCCATTGGTGTGGCAGCCTTTAAAATCGTTAGATGTAATGGTTACAGAGCACATCACAATTTTATTTAAATTTGCTAACCAAAAAAATGCAACGTAAACTAACTAAAAATTCGCTAAACCGCGAAGCAGTCTGTTGGCGATGCGCTCACTTTTCTCCTATGCGCAACGAACCAAGGTTTCTTGGTTTCCAATACAAGGCTAATCCCAGTATTGTGTAATACCCCGTCGGTCGCCAGCTTATTTAGAACTGGCACAGACCTGCATCATGCAAATAGTGTGTTAAATCTTGTGGGATTACAGTTTTGCGATAAACGGGGATACATGCAAAACTGACGACTATATTGGCTCAGTTGGTAGAGAAACAAATACTGGCAGTCCCGGGTTTGCAGCACGAGTTTCTGACTCTAAGATGTTTTCTATATATATCAGTGGCGGCGCGTAAGAATTGTCATTGGATAACCCGGAGCCAAATTAAAGGGCTGTTATTGATGATTTACGAGTTTGGTAATTTATAGCATGACATTTTAAAGAAGCCGGTGGGAATCGGATTGTATGGGCGCTCTGCCACTGATATATATGTCGTTCAGCGCGGCAATACTGTCAGCCTACCGACAGCCAGATCCTAAGCTAGAAGTTATTCTTTATTGGTAAATATAGTAACGTTTATTTACTTCTGTCATTGTTTTGTTTCTCTTTGTAACTGCTTCGTTTGTGTGAGGTTTGCAATAGATAGATAGATAGATTCATTTATTTATTTCTTTTAGAATATAACATATATCTTTGCATCAAAAATAAGATGGGTTCACTAAGAGATCGTCAATATGTACCTATAATAATTTGACATTATAAAAACAATAGAAAATGTCACAAGTAAAAGTCAAAAAGAAAAATAGTAATGTCAATAAACTTGTATACATAATTAGGATATCCTAAGCAATGTCAAAATAAGTTATTTTATCAACAGGTACAATATCAAAATATAAATACAACGGTAACATGTCAAAATTGTATAAAAAACAAAAACAACACAAATACTAACTTAAGGATAATTATCATAATTAATTAATTTTACAATTTGGTTTCGTTATATTCCTTCACGGAATACAACGGTTTGGACTATAAAAGTTCTTTCAGTCGGTGTAAAGAGTATTTGTATTGTATTGTATTTATCTTGTATGTAATGTGATTTTCTACTAAAGCTTAATGACAATATTAATTAATCTATATAAAGGTATATGTCGTCGTCTACAAGCTTTGCTTAATTTCTGACTACGTAGATTGGTGAATGATCGTCATAAAAAAAGTTTTTTTTCAATCACAAACCTACTCCACCGCGTTTCTGTCCAGCAGAAATATGCCGCCTAGCTGGGCAGACTATGCGCAAAAAGAGCGTCCTTACCGCCTCACATGCGTGCCGCGGGGGAGAGAGACAGTCGCCACTGGCGCTTGACCCTTTAGCGTATATCCGAACGGATGGTAGTCTGTTCGAGAAAAAAGTATTGTCTAGAATATTCTTGCTTTACAATTAAAGTCGCGCCTGTATTTCGAAAAGGGGTAGGCATAGCTCATGCCATTTAATTTACAGTGCGACTTGTGGAGAAAATGAGAGTAAATTTCTTTTAATTTTCAGTGCCCATAGGCTATAGTGACCTAAGAACAAGTGTTTGTATGAGAACTAATACAATTAAAAAACGTAAAAACCAAAAAAAATGTGTTAAAGACGGACCTCGCCGGCGGCAGGAGAAATGCTTAATACTAATTGACGTTAAAGTATGACGTCACACGTTGCAATTCATACTTAATCGTTGTATGGAAAATCAAGTAAATTGCTGTTTCGCTCGCGAAATACTGCGTTTAGGTCCATAGTTGTCCTACAATTTTTTTTCTATAAAAGCGAAAGGATTCTGTTGAAAGCTTTAAATTTACTTTTGGACAGTAAAAAAATGCATATTTTTCTAAACTTTTAAGGTCCATATCTTTTTATCAGTTTAATCATATTTTATAATTTATACTTTAAATATTACAATAATTTGATGGTTTACAAGGTGGACTGATGACCTGGTAAAGGTCGCGGGAGTCCGCTGGATGCGGGTGGCGCAGGACCGGTCATTTTGGCACTCTTTGGGGGAGGCCTATGTCCATTAGTCTTTCGGCTGATATGATGATGATGATGATGATAATGGTTTACTATCCATTTAGCAACACTAGGTACGTTGTCAATTTTAACATGACGCAACTACCCTATTGTAAAGATGAAAATTGGGTAGGATAGGTTGCACTTCAACCGTCAGTAGTATCGTCTCTTACAAAACCCACAGGAAGAAACTGACAGAATGTTTTCAATTACCAATGGTGGCCATTGGTGATTTAAAATTGGGGATATTATTGAATTGACGTATTTAATCACAAAATAAAATAAAACTTGTACAAGCTAGGTTAGCTTCGGCAACTTTACTTGAGTTCAAGCCACTTTTTTTTTTTTTTTTTTATAAAAAAAGCAATTACATTTAACAAATTTCATTAAACTCGCCAAACTCTGACGTTTGATGGCGAGAAAAAGAGTTTATAGCCTCATTTAGCCCTTTAAATGTAAAGAGAGAGTAAACCTAAGTCTGTCAGTCCTGAAATGGCTAGAAGTACTTGGCACTCTTGGCAGACGATGCCAAAGTTGGCCACCTTTGGCACCTTTGACGTAGATGTATTGTGAGTGGGCTTAAGGACTAAAACAGCGTATGATTGTGGCTTGTAGGGCAAAAAAACTGTAAAAAAAACCGGCCAAAAAGTGCGAGTCGGACTCGACCACGAAGGGTTCCGTACCATTATCTATAAAAAAAACTATGTTATTCTGTGTTTTTAGTATATGTTGTTATAGCGGCAAAATGTGAAAATTTCAGCTGGAACTATCACGGTATCAGTGAGATACAGCCTGGTGACAGACAGACGGACGGACGGACGGACGGACAGCGTTAGTAATAGGGTCCCGTTTTACTCTTTGAGTACGGAACCCTAAAAAACATCTGAAACGTCAGGAAAAGTGTTTTACTTATAATAAATTTATTTGCAATTGGCTACTTTCCTAAAAAATATATTAAGTCCGTCGCGATACAGAGAGGTAACGCAGCCAGCGTCATGGGAAGAATGCCGCAGGAGGATCTCCTCGACGGGGTGTTCTTTTTATAATACTGCATTTTTACTTTCTTATTATTTAGTTTAGTTTTATTTTCTTGTTTAAGTTATTTTAAATTTTGATTTAATTGTGTATTTGTTACCTATATGGGAAATGAAATGAAGTCCGTTAGTGAACTTATCAAAAAATATTAAACACGTTTTATTTTGTCAATCATTCAAAAAAATATGAAGTGTGACGTCAATTTATGGTAAATAGATACACTTTTTAGCATAATGTGGCGTCACGCGGAACTTTAACCAGCTATATATTCATTACTTTTGATTGATTGACAAAAAAAATATAAGTGTCCAATATGTTTTGATAATCTCACTGACGGACTTAACAGAATTATATGTTTATTAACCCAGAAAAGTACCCAATTAAGGATCGTTCTTTTGAAAGTTTATTTTCCAAGCTCAACTGTTAGTTCATCTGCTGGTCTTAAATGTAGTGTTAGTTATCACATAATGAATTCACAATCAACTTAGAAACTGAACACTACAATCATGAAAGAAAATTGCATCCTTTCTTTTACAAAACAACTAGAATGAACGTTAAAAAAAACACAGAGAAGATGGAACCATCAATAAAATTACATCAAAGACAATATAACATACGCTTGAAAAAGTACACGCATAGACAGACAGACAAAAAATACCCATGTGTAATCTGGGCATGATTAGATAATTATCAAGTACAGTCAGCTTTGTAATTTCAATTAAGTAAATTTTATTCATTAAAACGGACTCTTGAGATATTTTGATTGAGTCGACAATGAATAATTGATTTGTTTGTTCGTATCAGTGTTGACTTATTTGATTTATTGAACATTGTTGATTATTTATTTATGACGCATCATTAACTTTAACAATTCACTCTATTAATCTGGTGATTAATTATTTTCTGGAAAAGTTAGTGATCAATTGCTACCATTTGACGACCCTTTAGCCTAGTTGGTAGTGACCTAGTGACCCTGACTACGAAGCAAGAGGTCCTGGGTTCGAATCCCGGTACGGGTATTGATATGTGTGATGAGCACGAATATGTGTTCCTGAGTCAAGGATGTTTTCTATGTATTTAAGTATTTATTTATCTATATAAGTATGTTTATCGTCGTCTAGTACTCATAGTACAAGCTGTGTATAGTTTGGGACTCGGTCGAAATGTGTAAGATTGTCCGCAAATATTTTAATAATATTTGTGTGATGATTGTTGATATGTTTTCGAGTTTTAGATGTTTTCTATGTATTTATATCTAATAAATATATCGTCGTCTTGTATTAATGAGCAAATTGACTAATACGTTGCATTAAATCCGGTACCTAAAGGATATCCCGATGAGATCGCTCCTCAACGATGACACCGCCTGTTGCTTACCTCTACTTTAAGCTCCATAAAGTGTTAGTGTTACAAATTAACTTAAATAACTATGTTATTTTCTGTACCGTGTTATTTAGGGAGGTGTATAATGATGATCTCCTCCCAGACGGCGACATTCTGACCACATTAATCTAGAGTCGGGAAACATTACGCGCATGCGCTCGAGCGGGACTTGCAAAACCAAATTTGGTTTTGAACGTGCCGTGTAGTGTAGACGGAGGAGGGCTTAGGCCGAGTTTTACGAAGCTGACGTTTATCTTTAATTGTGCTGTATTGTCATCATGATTTATTTAAGAGCTAAGCTCTTGTCGGCGGAGCAACTTCCATTCCTCTCTATTCTCAGCTTTCTTCTTGACATCCTAAAGCTGCGTCCGCTGCGCCAATGTTTTCGATGTTTTTAAACATCTAACATGTTATCCGTCAGTTTCGTGTATTGTTTTGATTGACAAAACATTTTTGAAGTTAAAAAAACACGAAAACATGGCGCAGCGGACGTGGCTTAATACGTAACGCTGTTTACTTTTTCTTTGATTTGATTCGTAAAAGATCTTCTAGGTTGACTCTCTTCCTCTTTTCTCTCTTATCTTCCCTTATGTTAGACGGTTGTCATGTAATCATCGTGTCGTATTGTATTATAAGTAGTTTTAAATGTAGAATTCATGAGATCTATCTGACTGTACTAACCTAACTAGGTTGACAATAGAATAGAACGACATTGTTATATACGGGGTTATATAAACCGATTGATGGATATCGGGGAAAGTCGGGCGGCGTGGGAGCAGTTTTTCTCACACGTGCCGTGAGAATGCGGGGTAGGTCGGTATAGATTTGTTCTTTATTGAAGGTGCGCCCCACCCCACTCCTTACCACCAGTTGGTTACCTATTTTTTTTTAATTTAGCTGATTTTATTTACCTACTTGTAGACTTTTCTTTTTCATCAGATTGGGATAAGGTTTGGAGAGCTCGTCATTTTCATTTCATTTCAATAACAATAATAGGTGCATTGTGTTTGAAAACTTACATCTAGAGACATACCTAAACAGACATCTTAACAAATTCAGAAATAAGTAGGATTGTGAATGCGAAATACAAAATACATTACATTCAGTAATTGGTCACAAGTCAATAATTAACAATTTAATAATAAAAATAAAAAATAAAACAATAAGTCGTATTAATTAGAATGTAACTCTGAAACATTACTCATCAATGTAAGCATTTCGATATTAAAAATGTCATTAACTTCTTTTAAAAAATAATGGGACTAGAAATTATTTTAAGCACCGTCGCCGCGTCGGGTTTTACAATTTCCTACAATTATATTCCACTGGGTGGTGAGTTTTTGGGTTCATCCTATATAAAAAACTCGGTCAAGTGCGAGTCTAACTCGCGCAAAGAGGGTTCCGTGCAAACTTTCATACATTTTTGCGTCCCAACACACCATACCCGTCACGTCACGACCCCATTCATTCTTGAACAATCTTAAGGTGGTTCGATTGCCATACAAAACGTTATTTGACATTCGTAGGCTAACGGCGTGGTATTTTAAGAAACTTATGTAACAAACTTTCATAAATTGGCTTCCCATTTGCGCCAAATTCCCCCTTTCCTAGAATAAACTTGTATAAACTAGATTAATTTGAGAAATTGGTTTGGGACGTCATATTTTGGGAAAACTATTTTTCTCAAATTAATCTAGTTTATACAAGTAGGAAAGGGGGAATATGGCGCAAATGGGAAGCCAATTGATGAAAGTTTGTTACATAAGTTTCTTAAAATATCACGCCGTTAGCCTGCGAATGTCAAATAACGCTTTGTATGGCAATCGAACCACCTTAAGAGCTCATACTTAGTAAAAGTTACCGTTGTACAGCGCTATCTGCATTTTGGTACCTACTAATAAATTGCAATATTTATTTTATTTGAAAGAAGGGACTTTAAGTAACGATAATTTCATAGGAATTTGAAGACTTCATACAAAAGTAATTATACCAATAAAAAAAATACGATAGATCGTTTTATATTCCTGTATTATTTATATTACTATTATTCATACGCAATCATTTCAGAATTTTTGCTTGGTAAAATTCGGACTTCTTTTGAACCTCCCTCATATTCGTCATTAACACAGAAAATAAAAATGTATATTTAGATTTTTAATTTTCCATACACGTGCCTTCTTCACAACAGTTGTTCTAAATTTCAAATTGATAGCTTAAGTATAGTTCCTGAGATATTTAACGTAGTGACAGACGGTACAGAGTCGGCGTAAGGGTTCCTTTTTTACCTTTTTGGTACGGAACCCTAAAAATCAACAGCAAAGTTATAAAAAAAAACATACGTACACAGCAAACCAGTAGTATAATGTTCATCTGTAAAATAAGATAAGATAAGATGAGATTCTGTTGAGATTTGTAGAAGCTAGAAAACCTAATAAATGGCGTTACTAATAGCATTTAATTAATACATAACGGCCATACGCCACATGTCGCCTACGGAATATAAAGAAACTATGTACATATCAAAATTAGTCAATGAATTTGCCGCTAGATGCCGATATCCTTAGTAGAAACTAGATAACGAGATTTTTCCTGAAAACATGGGGTCAAGTCGCCTTCAAGCTCAAAGTAGTAACCAACAAGAAGTAATACAATCGGGTAAAGTAAAGTACAGTGAAGTGTAATAGTAAGTAACGTTTTAGTGAAGTGTTGTCGTGGTGAACGGAAGTATAGTCTATTATAGGATAAAATTAATTCATGTGGCTATAATTTTACTAATATAGTTATATAAGTGTTTTGTGTTTTTGTTTTGTGTTTTGTAATGATATGGATCTAAGAAATCTGAAAATAAACCATTTTTATTTTTATTTATTTATAGTCAGGTGCGAACAGATTCATTTATTGTCAAAACTGTGTGCAAATAGATCAAATATAAAGTCCAACAGTTAAGTTCTGTGTTCTGGAAGATGGACGTAATGTCTGTATGGTCGCTGCTAAAATGATTTTTTTCTGAGTCCATCCTCTTCTTACTGGTTTTATTAGGGCAAAAGCCCTTATGGTGGTCACCTTAACACCAATAATCACCCTATGGCAAAGGAGAGGGCTATGCTGGTAGTTTCTCTGCGTGATCGCATTAGAAATGAGGCTATCCGCAGCAGAACCAAGGTAACCAATATATCCCTCCGAATCGCTAAACTTAGGTTGCAGGTGGGGCACATTGCACGTAGAACCGATGGCAATTGGGGCGGAAAGGTTCTCGAGTGGCGACCACATACCGGAAGATGCAGTGAGGTTAGGTACAAGGAGGACTGAGGACCTGGTAAAGGTCGCTGGATTCAGCTAGCGGCGGAAGGTGCAGGACCGGTCATTGTGGCACTCTGTTGGGGAGGCCTATGCCCAGTAGCGGAAGTCTTTCTGCTGATATGATGATGATGATGATATATCAGCCTATTGCAGTCCACTGCTGGACGTAGGCCTCCCCCAAGGTACGCCACAAGACCCGCTCAACATATTAGCCGAAAGATGTCCTCTGATCTTTCGGCTAATATGATGATGATGACGATAACACGCGAGGTGCCACACGACTGGCTGCGTATACCAGAAAGCCGCAGCATGGACTTCTGATCAGACTGGCATTGTTTCATTTGTCATTTATATTATTCGCTATCCGGTAAGGCCGAAAACGCACTGACAGCGCCTCGCCGCTCTGTGCGGACCCTTTCAAATTAGCTCGAACATTACAACCGGTACCGCCTCCGCACCGCGCCGCCACCGCTGTCAGTGCGTTTCGACCTTTACTGATTATTACAAGAATTTGTTCTATTACTTATTTATGTGCGCCCGGTAGCATGATGATGTTGATATACATATAGCTACTATACTAACTACTAGACAGGCCGTGTGCTTGTTTACCACCGCACAAAAACGTAACCGTCTCACTCATTATTTACCAGTTTCATTGATCGATTGATTTCAAACGTCTTGTTATTATGGTGCTCAGTAACAACAGGAAATCGAACCCATTACCCAACCATTCGTCAAAAACGGTCTTAAGTAACACTACTTTACGATTAATATAAGACATTTATCATAAGCAGCTGCTTAGATATAAAAAGGTCGTATATTCTGTGGATAGTGTTGTACTGTAAGCCGTTTTTGAAGTTATATATTGCTTATCAGCCGGCACGCTTCAGTGAATCTAATGTATATTTATGTATAGTTATGTCAAGACCATAATAAGGTTTTTAATTTGATAGCCTGCCTTATAATTATACCTAGGCATTACGATTAATGCCTTTCTATACATAGTTTTTTTTAATAACAGACAAGCATGCGTTCTGCCTGACGGTAAATATACTTCGTAGCCTATGGACGCGTGAATCGTTCTAGAAGAATCTGCGCGTTGCTGACTCTTTATTGAGTTGAGGATTTATTGTGTTGATAGTTAGTGACGAACGCGGGTCCCTCACCCTCAACACAACACATCCTCAGGAGCTCTGGTAGGCGATCATACCCCAGGAACACAACACCACGTACATACCTACACCTACAGATAGGCCAATCAAATTAAAAATTTTCGAAGAATAAATTCCCAGAAAGCTGCAAAATCGTTTTAATACCTTCATTAGATAAATGCGACCGCTTTAGGCTAGTTGGTAGTGACCCTGCCTACGAATCAAGACGTCCTGGGTTCGAATCCCGGTAATTTGTGTGATGAGCACGAATATTTGTTCCTGAGTCATGGATGTTTTCTATGTATTTAAGTATTTATTTTTCTATGTAAGTATATATATCGTCGTCTAGTACCCATAGTACAAGCTTTGCTTAGTTTTGGACTAGGTTGATATGTGTAAGATTGTCCGCAAAATATTTATTTATTTATTTTATTTAATCTGAGTTTGCCCAATCCCAAGGTGTGGATAAATTTTTGCTCTTTTTTCATGTAGTGCCAAAATGGTACATCGGACAGAAAATGTATTCTATTCAATATTGAAGAGGGTCAAATTCTGCGTCGAATGAATATCTAAGACTTGAGTCGAAATCAAAGGTTTAAAACTGGGAAAAGTTTGTCATTTAGGTGCAAACTTCCATTTTGCGACTTTTCAAGACATATCTTTGAAAAAAATATACCTGCTAAAAAATCCATAGAATAAAAAAAAATAAAAAACATTTCACATTACATACCTACATTGACCTTCTTGAATATTGAATAGAATATATTTTCCGTCCGTCGTACTGTTTTTGTGCTACATGCATAAAATTTAAAAACGAGCAAAAGTTTCGCGGTTATTGCGCTCCCAATAGTTATGCACATTGCACACCTCCTGGGATTGGGCAAACTCGGATAACACGCATTTAGGACCAAATTAAGGTATTAAAACGATTTCCAGCTTTCTGGGAATATGAATTAAATCCCAGAAAACTGGAAAACGTTTTGAATGAATTGACATTAAATTAATCATGCATTTTAAAAAGAATTCATTAGGTGCTACGTGCGTAGCTTATTATTATTAATTAAACATTTAATTGAAATTGCTATATTTATAAAGAAATTATTTAAATAGTTGGAACAAATGTCGAAAAAAAATAAGAAATTAGAATACAATATGAAAATGCTGTAATGTCAATAAATAATAATTAAATAGCAGTAATTTCAATTGTATTTGTATTGTAATTTTTTGCAATTGTATTACTGTGTTCCTTAACTTATACTGAAATAACTTATATTCTATTCTATTCTATTCTATTCAGAAAAGAGTCAACAATTACCTGACCTCAAATGAGGGATTTCAATTTACCTTAAGGTGATCGGGGAAAGTGTGAAAAACAATATTGTGCAACTCGGTAGTAAAATTACGGTCTTGGGGGTAAACCAAGACCCTTAAAATTCTACAAAGAACACAATTAAAGACCTTTTAGCTTTAGCCTAGTTGGTAGTGATAGTGACCCTGCCTCCGAAGCAAGGGTTCGAATCCCGGTAAGGGCATTTATTTTTTGTGATGAGCACGAATATTTGTTTCTGAGTCATGGATGTTTTCTATGTATTTAAGTATTTATTTATCTATATTAGTATCTATATCGTCGTCTAGTACCCATAGTACAAGCTTTGCTTAGTTTGGGACTGGGTTGATTTGTGTAAGATTGTCCGCAAATATTATTAATCGACTATTTTTACCAAGGGACCATTTTTACCTTTGACGAATATCATATATTTTTAAGGGCGACCTATGGTCCTCAATATATCTACATAAAGTGTGTATAAATCTTCCGTTCATCTTGGGCTGTTGGGTCTCACGTATGTTTATTGTAAAGGTATCACCACATATGCCATTAGGTACTCATTTGTCTCAATTCTGTCATCATATCGAATCTTCAAATCAATAAAGGGCGGCACCGCTCTTCTGATTTGCTGGTGTCGCTAGCGTCCATAGGCAACGATCTTTGCTCACCAGCAGACCGTGTGATTATTTTGCCACCGTCGTTGTATAAAAATAATTACTAATTAGATAATTTACTTTAAAAACAAAGTTTTAACCGACGAAAAATCAATCATCCCCTATTTTCCTACCCTTAAGGTTGGTTTTTTTTTTCAAATTTATATGGAACCAACTTCGGGGTATACCCTTTCCAATAAAAAAAGAATTATCAAAATCGAACTACTCTGTAAAAAGTTATGCGTGGTCATACATAAAAAATATATATATATATACGCATTGACTTGAGAACCTCCTCCGTTTTTTTCGTCGGTTGAAAAGTTGAAAACACTCGACATAATCATTTCAAAGTTAAATATCTTAAAAATGGCTAAACCGATTTTGTTGAAACGTAGCTAAGAACGTCAACTTTCGGATAAAAAAACCGCATTCAAAATATTCAAATCGGTCCATTCGTTTAGGAACTACGATGCCACACACATGACACGCCGTCGGGGGTTAAAAACACGATTCCAGAATTACTTAATGTTATTGTTTAATAAAGAATAATTAAACCGTACCTATAAACTAAAGAAATAAGATATTTCGACTTCTAGTACTGCACTCAAGTAGGCCAGTGCCCACAAAATACAAGAGCAGTCTACATAGGTGTTCTAGGCACAGCTCAAGACAGGCATCGTTTGCGTTCTTACTTAGGTACAATGTAGTAAACAGTACTAAAAATAACTGGGACTCAGGGATTCATGGGCTTGTTTGCCGTAGCATTAAAAAGACTGTGAAATTCTGTGCAGCCCCCCTATTCTGTAACTTGTTTTAAGCTCACCTCAACGCTCACCCACAATTATACCTTGACACCGCGATGCATAGTAATTAAGCGTAGGTAGAGGTCTAGTTTCGTAACGGGTGACTGGCGGGGTGAGCCGCATTAACGCGTAGCCAATAACAGCCCAGACAAGCAGCTCAACGAGCAGCGTAACGCGACGCGTGTCTATAAACGAAGATGTTGCCGCGAAAGCCGTTGCGCGCAATTACCCTGTGGCGTGTTTGGGCTAGATCTAGCGGGTTATGAACCGTGGATCATTCTAGAACAGAAAACTGTGGAGATGACTTTAACAAAACATACTAAAATTTATTAGGAAACTCTAAAATATTAAAAACAAAAACCGGCCAAGTGCGAGTTGGACTCGCGCTCGAAGGGTTCCGTACCATTATCTATAAGTCGCATAACATTTGACATTTTGTGATTTAAATTAGTAATTAATTATTTAACTTAACATCCTGTACATTTTTAATTTGAATTTCTCATATACATATTATTTCAATTGACTGTACTTAGCTACTTACCTTTAATGTAAATTTCATTCTGACCTAAATTGTATTATTATTGCTTTAAATTGACTATGTGTGCTATTCTATTATT
The DNA here is from genome assembly GCA_963854355.1 of Epinotia brunnichana. Taxonomy (NCBI): domain Eukaryota; kingdom Metazoa; phylum Arthropoda; class Insecta; order Lepidoptera; family Tortricidae; genus Epinotia; species Epinotia brunnichana. Next base: position 18,750,243 of record OY977959.1, read on the forward strand.
TTTATAGTTACTAATATTAAGCTAAGTATTATTTTATTACTAACAATAATGATCCATGTTGGTCCCTGAATAAATGAATTGAATTGAATATAAAAATCGTTTGTTGTAAGGGAGCCCCCCTTAAAAATTTATTTAATTTTGTTTTTAGTATCTGTTGTTATAGCGGCAACAGAAATACATAATCTGTGAAAATTTCAACTCTCTAGCTATCACGGTTCTTGAGATACAGCCTGGTGACCGACAGACGGACGGACGGATGGACGGACGGACAGCGAAGTCTTAGTAATAGGGTCCCGTTTTACTCTTTGAGTACGGAACCCTAAAAACCAGCCAAGTATAAGTCGGACTCGCGCACGAAGGGTTCATAAAAATATTTATTTTATTTAGTTTTTAGTATGTGTTGTTATAGCGGCAACAGAAATACATCATCTGTGAAAATTTCAACTGGAACTATCACGGTATCAGTGAGATACAGCCTGGTGACAGACAGACGGACGGACGGACAGCGGAGTCTTAGTAATAGGAACCCTAAAAACCATTTATTAAATAAATAATCCTCCTGAGACCCATATCATAATACGCTACCTATATTGCGTTTTTGAACATTTGTGTATCATTATAAAAGTACAAAGTCCATTTTGAAATTGGAAAACCAGTCTGCGACACATAGTTCGCGTGGCCAACTAGTTATATATAGATTTGCATGCCTACTTTTGTAAGGTATTGACATTATATGGACATTATTTACCGTTTCCCTCACCATCTTCATAGGTGCATAATGTTAACAAATAAATAAATTTCATTTCAATAAATCTCGCTTGCCACCGAAAATGCATAAATGAAAAAGTTATCGTAGGTACAAAAGATATTTATTTATTTATCGTATGGCGCTTACACACTGGCAGGGATCGGAAACCGGTATTGTTTGTATGGGAACGAAAACTGTTCTTTTTCGTTCTTTTGATAATTATTTCATTTCTAATTGTGCAATCTAATAATACGCACTCGTTACCTCAAAACACAACTGAGTCCCACATGTGAAGTATAAAATAGTTCGAGATTGGTGGTAAACCGAGGTTTTAGCAACTAAGCGGTTCCGATCCCTGCACACTGGTACTTGTATTCGTATCGATGTCGCTGCGAGTTCCAGTGTGCGCTGCGAGGTTCAGAAGGAACAGTGCAACTGCCGAGTTTGTTGTACTTTTAGCACCACCCGGAGGTCACGTGTAGGGTTTAATAAAGGTATTTAATACCGTGTGCATCTGATTAAAGAAATGTAATATTGATAAACGCGACTCCACCCCCTTATCGCGTTATCAGACAGCGGAAACGGCGACATTTTCCGCGGCGGTCACGCGTTCGATTCCGGACAGGTGCAGCAAAGGTCACGGAACCGGTACAACCGCCACATGAATAACTTCTAATTGTAACTATGGTATGGTGAGATGCCGCAATAAAAAGTGATAAGAATGTATTTTACTTGACTGTTCGTATGTAAAGCCACCTTTCTTTAAGACTTACAATTTATCAAAGTTTCCCTAAAAATCTCTAACAATGTCATCATGTTTACATCTATAATATTGTAACGATGCATGTAACGGAACGCTACACACAAACTTCTTGCCAAATTTTCTGGCTAATCTCTATTCAAAATGTAATATTTGAAATCCCAATTCGAATTTCACGTGAAAGTCATCATCATCATAGCAGCCGAAAGACGTCCACTGCTGGACATAGGCCTCTTCCAAAGAGTGCCAAAGTCACCGGTCCAGCGCCGACCGCATCCAGAGGACTCCCGCGACCTTTACCAGGTCATCAGTCCACCTTGTGGGGACAACCCACACCGCGCCTTCCGGTACGTGGTTGCCACTCGAGAACCTTCCCGCCCCAACGGCCACCGGTTCTATGTGCAATGTGCCCACTGCTAAGTTTAGCGATTCAGAGGGCCATATTTGTTACCTTGGTTCTGCTGCGGACAGCCTCATTTCTGATACGATCACGCAGAGAAACTGTCAACATAGCCCTCTCCATTGCCCTTTGGGTGACTTTGCGCCTTCTTATGAGGCCATTGTAAAGGACCACGTTTCAGTGCCATATCATATGTCATCACTGGCAACACACACGTGAGAGTGCACAGAGCGTTTTCCTAAATATTTTTTTTTATTAATCTTCAGTTCGATCCAGAACCTTGATCGAAATATTTCACTTGCCCAACAGTATCGCTTGTCCAAATTTTAATTCGTCCTAAACGCCGTTTTTCTCTGAAGCCATGACATTTTCAGGAATATTATAAATGAAACCTTACCTAACCTAACGGGTTCTACGCGAGAAGTATTTAAAAATAAATACTTAAAAGCTTTTGGGTTTTCGAGATAATTGGCTTTTTGGCGAAATGAAAATTCGGACAAACTATACAGTTCGGAAATGAAATTTAGTGATTGCGATAGGTTACCAGCAATATTATAAAGATGAATAATGTGTGAGATTGTAGCTTTGATTGTAATCGGTAATCACCGGAACCGCAAATCCGATTTTAAAAAATCTTGCGGATAAGACATTCAGTCACTCGCACCAGGCGCGGCTCACTCGCGATTTGTGTTTATCGCTACAAGTACATGCCGGTCGCCCCTTCGAAGGGCTCTATTCAGTGGCTGCCACGTGTTGGTAGTGTTGGTACAGGACGATCGCACGGGTCGCAGCGCGTTGCATGCGATAGAACGGGATGGCCACATTTATGCACAATTGGCGTACCTAAACAGGGAATTTGTTAACAGAGAACCTTCTGTACGTAGTACTATTACTTATTCTGTGCTCGCACTCACATGTTCGCAGAACGTGACGGACGTCTTATCGTCAGCGATAAGTGATACTATTGCAACCATCTTAGCCCACAGGTGATCTATGGCTGGCTTGGGACGACATCGCGCGTTTATATCGCGCTTTTACTGATATCGTACTAATCAGGAGGCCTTAAAAATAATCTAATTCAGTTTTCCATCAAATCAAACAATGACATCATATAACTATACAATGATAAATATTCATATAAAGCAATGATAAACAATAGACCGTCTCTAATATGAGAATTGGCTTTCTAAGAACATCTAATGATGTATTTGTATAGTGTTCCATTTAAGCTATTATGTGTAATCGTGTAGACCGAGGTAGAATAAACAAGGTAATTCATTTCCGACGACGTATCTTGCCTACGTCACAAATGTTGCCAGTGTGCAAAGTTGGCACACAAATGTTGCCATTGACTGACACCTTCCATACAAACAAGGAATTTTTACATACATACATAAGTCTTGTCTTTGACCAGTAAGTGCTGGCAACACGTATGGCACCGAAACGTGGTCACTTACTATGGGCCTCATAAGAAGGCTCAACGTCACCCAAAGGGCAATGGAGAGGGCTGTGTTGGGAGTATCTCTGCGTGATCGCATCAGAAATGAGGCTATCCGCAGCAGAACCAAGGTAACCGATATAGCCCTCCGAATCGCTAAACTTAAGTGGCAGTGGGCCACATTGCACCTAGAACCATTGACCGCTGGGGCGGAAAGGTTCTCGAGTGGCAACCACGTACCGGAAGGCGCAGCGTGGGTAAACCCCCCACAAGGTGGACTGATGACATAGTAAAGGTCGCGGGAGTCCGCTGGATGCGGGTGGCGCACGACCGCTCATTGTGGCACTCTTTGACCTATGTCCCCAAAATAGTACAATGATGATAATGATGATACATTAGCCTATTGTAGTCTACTGCTGGACGTAAGCCTCCCCCAAGGTACGCCACAAGACCCGCTCTCCCGTTTTCTCCATCGAGCCACTACTATTTAGCTACCCTCCTCAAGTCTGCGGTCAATCTGCCCGGAGGGCGTCCAACACTGCGTTTGCCAAGCCTCCTCCATTCGAGAATGATCATCACCATCATATCAGCCGAAAGATGTCCACTCCTGGACATAGGCCTCCCCCAGAGAGTGCCACAATGAGCGGTCCTGCGCCACCCGCATCCAGCGGACTCCCGCGACCTTTACCATTCTAGAATGCATGATTAATATTTAAAAAAAATGTTAACTAGAGTAACTATTTATTTGAAGTGAAAAGACAACTGTACCTAAGTATACAATTAGTAGTTCAACGTAGATATTGATTAAAAGCACGTAAAGTAATGCAATTTACGCGCGTAATTAACTTTCACACAGTGGCGACACATTGACAGTCCACCATTTTTAAAATGCTGATGACGTAGGCAAGAAACGCCGACGTCACGTGCTGTCACGTGAATGACCTATCTTGTTTTATTCTACCATGGTGTAGACAATAGGTTTCCTGGCACAGGCTTGGTAAGTTGAAGCAGTGTCAATTTATCGGCTTATCGTCTATACAAAACCTATTATTTGTAGTTACTTGTGCCTACCTGCGACTCCATCCGCGTAAACAGTTTTAGAGAGAAATTAGGCATAGCGTGGTTTCGCCATCTCGGCCTGCCGCGTCGCATATTGGTTCAATATTTGCCAGTGGGTATTCTATACTACTGGCTATTTAATGACCTGGTATATGCCTGGTAAAGGTCGCGGGATGGCGGGTGGCGCAGGACCAGCCATTGTGGCACTCTTTGGAGGAGGCCTATGTCCAGCAGTGGACGTCTTTCGGCTGATATGATGATGATGATGATGATTTGCCAGTGTCCCGTGTCGTGTAACATGTTTCTCAAACTTAAAACGTTCCGTTTTGACGTCTATGATATTTGCATTATAAAACAGAGAATTTTACCTCCAAAAAAAGTTACTTACGTCGGATAAAAATGTAGGTATACCTACCTTCCAGATGACCTGCTTATGAGATTTTTTCGGTGCTATTTTCCATGTTTTTGACATTTTTTTTACTTTATAAGTGGCCAATGAGGCTGGAATAAGAAAATGGTTAAAACAGATATATTTGCCAATTTATATATCTCGCAACTCGCAACTAAATAACAAGTAGGTATACCTATTTACCTAACTGGTAAGAAATGTCAGCATTTATTAAGTATTCACAATAAAAATGTACAAAAGCGAATTATCCAGACTTTATGGCTGACACGTTAATATTATACTTACTATTTTATACCTATTAAAAGCCATAAAACGAATGCGTCATAAAACGGAATAAAGTTATTACTAATATTGCGCTGCCGTATATTTTATATGTCCATTTTTATAAAGACTGCAATTATACGTATCCACCGAGGTAAGAAGCGTAGAACGCACATGAAAACAAATAGTAATAGGAATTTCTGGTTATACCTACTGTATGATTTGTAAATTGATTGAGTTATTTACTTTTATACACTTACACACGTATACTTTCGATATCAAATATGTTTAGGTAAAGCTAGCAATGAATGTATGTATATGTACTACATTGATAATTATTGAACGAAACATATGCTGTATTTATGGACTCTTATGCCTGATTGTACTTTCTATTAGAATTAAACAGTTTTTTTAAATGATGATGTTATACTCGTAGGTACTTTACGTAGGGTCGTAATTTTCCATTTTTGTTTTTGGGGTTCCGTACTCAAAGAGTAAAACGGGACCCTATTACTAAGACTCCGCTGTCTGTCTGTCTGTCTGCCTGTCACCAGGCTGTATCTCAGTGACACCGTGATAGTTCCAGTTCAAATTTACACAGATGATGTATTTCTGTTGCCGCTATAACAACACATACTAAAAACAGAATAAAATAAATATTTTTATAGGTAATGGTACGGAACCCTTCATGCACGAGTCCGACTCGCACTTGGCCGGTTTTAATTTATTATTTTATTTTTATTTGATTAAAATAACTTCCTCTGTAGGTATCTTTAAGCACTTTGCTCAACTTGGCGAGGGCACTGCCGTGCCCCCAGGTGAAAGCATGTAACAATGGAGCCAAAACCTAAAATATTTACATACATATAGATGACAATAAACAAAATAATACTACTTATTCGATACTTATTTCAAAGAACTTTGACCTATATTCTTTTATTTTTAGCTAATTTATAAAAAAATTTTTTTTATTAATTTGTATTATTTGAAACATTACCTACCTACTTATTACAATTATTGATTGAAACTTTTCCGTATTTTGACATTTAAAATGTGTAGTTTAAAAAAATTGCAATGACCAACAGAGCTTATATATGTTCAAACTGTATTAGAATAGAATAGAAAAGCTTATAGCTGTAGCTTATTAGTACCTAGCTTTAAGATCGTATTAAGTATACCGACTATTATTATTATTCTGGTAGTGGCTTCCGGGCTGTCAAAGCCACTTGTATCACTGTGACCATCGCTGATCTATTGTGTGAAGAATTGAAAAAAGCGGCCAAGTGCGAGTCGGACTCGCACTTGAAGGGTTCCGTTAAATAAATTGCTGTTTACGATTTATGACGTATTAAAAAAAAACTACTTACTAGATCTCGTTCACACCAATTTTCGGTGGAAGTTTGCATGGTAATGTACATTATATATATTTTTTAGTTTTTATTTTATATTATTTTAGAAGTTACAGGGGGGACGACGACACATTTTACCACTTTGGAAGTGTCTCTCGCGCAAACTATTTGTATTTTTTTTCTATTTTTGTGCGAAAATCTTAATGCGGTTTACAGAATACATCTACTTACGAAGTTTCAACAGTATAGCTCTTATAGTTTCGGAAAAAAGTGGCTGTGACATACGGACGGAGAGACAGACAGACAGACAAGACGAATCTATAAGGGTTCCGTTTTTTGCTATTTGGCTACGGAACCCTAAAATGAAAATAGATGACAAGGTGCTACTTATAAATAAATAAAATGTGACTAAAATTGCTCTTGCCTTTTTTTCATTCATGGAACACCTTACCTTATTATGCCGTCTGCTTGATTAATGTTTTGGCAGCTAATTAATAACGAATACATGTATCAAGGTGTTATATAATATGTTAATAATGATGCCCTCATAGTATTTACTCAAACCCACAATAAATCAGACCGCCCGCTTGATCGTGGTCAATACGGCATATTGATGTATCCATAATTAGCCAGATGCTAACTTGCCTTTATCTTTAGCCTATTAATAGGTAGAGGACCCATGCAGGCCTATCCAACTTGCCACTTCGGCTAAACCCAGCTCCCGCACGCCTCTGAGGCATTATCTGGCTCAAAATAGTGCTAAACAAAACACAAAAGACACAATACCTATACAAAAATAAACATCACTTATATTAATAAACAAAGTTTAAACCGACTTCAATTCAGGACTTCGCCAAGCCACATAGGTACATGAAAATTTCCACATTTCCTTTCGAAATTACCACATGAACTGCTCTCCGAGAGCAAATGCGTTGATTAATTTTTACAGAAAAAACCCAAATCGCTATCTGTGGGCTGATAATATTTGAGGAGTTTCGTCGATTCCTCATGGATCTCAAAATTAACATAACACTTCATTAGTTGCTGCTACTTCAACGGAATCATGTCAGAATCTTTGACGTACTTTACATCTTTGAGGAGCTCCATAAGTCATCAGTTCTATTTCACCAATTTGCGATTTCCGAGGGTAACTATAAGCGTTCCGTTATTGCCATTTTGGCAACGGAACCCTAAAAATTAAAAAAAGTTTATAGTACTTCTTAACGAAACAAATTATTAAATCAAACTTTTTGTTTCGTGTTAACAGAGGTCACAGGTTCGAGTCCTGTCTAGAGCTTCAGACGATGATGGTTTATTTTTCCATTATATTCGTTCTCTGTATCATGTATTTTAAGTTTATAGTACAAGAGAAATCAATATATATATCACGATCTTGCGTCCTGAGGGGTAATCACGTACCGTTCCGAACGCGCGTTAGTTTAGGACAATCCAACTGTCATTTTTCCATATAAAATTTGACATTTAGCTCTACCTAACGTGCGTACAATGCGTTACGTGATCGACCGGCTACTGAGCTAGGACAACCTGCAGGACGATCACGTAACGCATTGTACGAACGTCGGGTAGCTCTAAATGTCACTATTTATATGGAAAAATGACAGTTAAATTGTCCTAACGCGCGTTCGGAACGTTACGTGATTACCCCCGATTATATAGTAGGTACCTACCCAATTTTGTATCGTTACAGTTCCGTTTTTTTACTAAACTGAAAAAAAAACATGCCTGCAGTTAGGTGCGAACGGTGATTTACAAAGTAGTTCGTAAAAACCGACCTCGATACACACTACTATTGCATTCGTTTAGTTTTTAATATTGAAGCTAAGTAAAATGTACAGTTAGCAAAATGCAAGGCGTGCTAAGTGCATAAGTACAGTCATTATTATTATGCTAAGTATCGTTGTCGGCGGGACCATCCAAACTTAATTACTGATTATATTATAATATGCTGCTGTTGCTCGTTCGCTGAAATAGGGGCTAATACTCGTAATTAAATGAAATAGGAGAAATGAGTTAATTTTTTAGCTTAAAAATATAAATGAATGTGTTTTTATCAAGTGATAATAAGACGTAAGTATGTAACACCCACAAGATCAACAACTAGATGCCTATAAAATAAAGTAGCATTACTACATTCTAATATTACATTTTCTAGTGACTAGATCCACAATATTCTAAACGATGTCTCTTTTTTTCCCGAAAGTTTTTAGAGTTCCGCAGCCAACAAGGAAAGGAACCCTCATAGTTTCGCGATGTCCGTCTGTCCGCGGCTTAGCTCAGTGACTTGTGCTTTGAAGCTGTAATTTGGCATGGGCGTTTAGTCAAGTATGCAAAATAAAAATAAAATATCCCCTCGATATAAAAATGGGGATTTTGTTCCTATTTAATCTCATGGTGTTTGGTTTTTAACTTGACCGGTTTTCTGGTCGTAAAGACATCGGTATAAAACGCTCTCGACGTAGTTTTAAATTTTGCTGGTTCAGTAATCTACTGTGGATGAAATCTGATCGAGGGAAAGATATATCTGGGACATCTAGTAGAGCGGCAACCCGTCGGACGTCCCATTTATCTTTGGATCGACGTCGAATCAGGCCTTCAAGCAATTAACTGGTGGGAAGTGGGGCAACTTCGGGACGAGAGGTTGTAGCTTTGGGTCGGTTTGACATTGCAGTCAGTTAGTTAACAACATCTACTCTAAGTCGGATCCCAGACGGGTAGCACGGGTAGCACTACTGTCCCGCATGGTCGTGCGGGAGATGTCCCCTGGATTTTCCCCAGGGTGCTCTCCAACCAAGCTTTAATAGGTACGTCCTATTAAAGCAACAGATTGCCCAAATCAAACAATCTAATTGTCAGGATGTCGCCGTCGACGGATACGTCTGGGAGGACATCATCATCATCATTAAAGCAACAGTCAGGGATCAAAAAAAGGGTACAATTGGCATGAAGTGGCGCGAAATCAGGATACGAATGAGAGGCACGAGAACACGTATCAGAGCACTTGAATGCGAAGACGGAATCGGAATATTCTGAAAATCAGTCTGCCAAAGTCGTCTATCCGACGCCACCACCACCACCCACACCATGCTAGATGGATGCTATCCTGTATGATTTTTTTTGGAACACGTAAAGGGATATACTTTGTAGTCTCTAAAGTATATACCTACAAGATGATAATTTACATTAACTAAATTAAACCTAAAAAGGCTCCCGAGACCATGGCGGCATTTCCTGGCTGGATTGCAATGCTGATGCGTTGCGCGAGAAAGCCGCCAGCTCTTCGGTCACCAGTTACATCAAGTGTGTATTTAGCGATTTCCGCAAATAACTTATGCGCACTGGGACCTCACGGGCCGAGTGTCTCGACGCCAAAGGGTACAAAGTTGTACTCTCTGCCGATACCTGAGATATGTACTACGCTAAAGATTTTCGGTGTTTTCCCCCGTTGCAGCCGCTCATGAAAATCCTGTACCTAAATATTTCACCCGTCAGTTAAATACTTAATTAATTTAGTTATTATACGTTTTGCTGTATTTTAATAAAGACTCGTCTCCGTTTTCCATATCAGTGGCGCCGACCGTACCGAAAAACGGCATTGAAAAGTCGGGAGGCTTCCTGGATTACATTACGAAATTTAATCATCCGCTAATACTAGTAAATACCAATATTAACATGCGCGTATATTAACATTGTACATACAAAGTAATACACCATTGTCAACCAATAATACACTGTATCTCAGTTCATTAAAGTCTCTAATTACACTTTCAAAATACCACGAAGCTATAATTTTCCATAGCTCGACGTTTATAGACATATAATTTGGCTGTTCAAATGTCAGTTACTTTAATAGAAACCGACTTTGATGTCTATGTAATTATTATATCCGTTATATCAACTCATGCAAACTCGTATCTTCCTACTGTCACTTAAAAATCGATCTTATTTCAAATCAATAAAGACGAAGTCTTTTTTCAGTTTTCCGTACACAATGCAACATTAAATGAGCGTAAGTAAGCTTATATTCAGTTACAATTAAGAGTATATAAGAAAATTGTAACGTGTTTTCTAGAATTACTGCAATTATAAAGATGGCCCGATACTGTTGTTCTGCACATGCGATTGAAGCATTAGATGAAACTGTTTATAATAATTAAAATTAAGTAACATTTGTTAGAAGAATAGAAGCGAATGGAAGCAACTGGAAGAGGCCTACGTGTCATAGGACACGCTGACCACTGAACCGGGAAATCTGATGTGTCAAACATAGCATACATATTATATTGTTTTAGTTTAGTGTCAGCAACAGTGAATGAATGAATGAATGATTTATTTGAAAAACACAACCACAACATTAAATACAAATGCTTAAATCTAGGAAAAAATAAAAAGAAGTACAATGTTGAGGGTGGCCTCAAAAAGGAGTCCACTCAGCATGTGTCGGAGCATGGAAAGCCCCGACGCTGATTTTCAGTGAATCCATTTTACACAAATAACATGACACAAATAAAAGCAGATCTCAATACAATTACAACAGAAAGTGCAGTGCAGGTATGTACAGCTTGTTTTTTTAAACAGGATAAATACATACTAGTAAAAAATTAAAATTAATACGCAACAATTAAGTATGTTCGACATATACAAAATGGATGTATGAATACAATATACAAAAGTAGGTATATATTTCATCGGCTAGACAGAAGACGTTTGTTCCTTTAGCAGGTGGAGTTTTAATTTATTCCTAAAAGTGGCCAGTGAACTTGCATTTCTTATTGGCGGTGGAAGATTGTTCCAGCATCGCGTGGCTGCGATAGACGAATAAAGGCCATAAATAATCTCATTTGTGGTGATTCAGAAGCAACAGCGATTAGAAAATATTTCAATAATAAATAACACCACTCTTGTTACAGAACAAGAGATGGCCTCCTTCTGCCTTGTCGGATCCTCATGCGAGGGACGTGACGGCTGTGGACGCTCTCCACCATCACTCTCCTAGCTGCTCAGTCCTGGGCTTGGTGCATGCTGGTCTACAGCGTGGCTCTTGTCACAGATATGGAGGTCGTTGTTGTTCTACGTCCGTAGGAATAACCCTAGAAACCCTACACGTGACCTCCGGGTGGTGCTAAAAGAGCAACAAACTCGGCAGCTGCACTGTTCCTTCTGAACCTCGCAGCGCACACCGGAACTCTATGAGCGACATCGATACGAATACATACATGTATAGTACCCGGCGATAAAGATTGCACATTCACACAGTCACACTCATTGTCACACTATTGTCTCTTTCAATAGGCCGATGTGCACTGTACGAGTGTCTAACCGCCATACGATAAATAAAGTCACAGATGTTACCGCGTCCGCCCAACGCATAGGCGTCCGTCCTCTTCTCTTCCCTGCAGTCATAATAACCTTTTCCAGGGTCTGCGGTGAAGACCTGACTAGATATTCCTGTTTGGTAGATATGTGTTGTGTCCTTGGTGAGTCAGATCGCGATAAGAGTGAGAGACCTTTATCACCGACTTCAAAAAAAAGAGGGAGCTAGGTTCTCAATTCGACTGTATGGTTTTGTGTGTTTTTTACGCGATATCTCGGTAATGTATGAAACGATTTGTAAAATTATTTATTTGTTTGAAAGCATATACTTCCAGATTGGTCCCGTTGTCACCAAAATCTAGTTCTGATGATGGGATCCTGGAGAAATCGAGGGAACTCTTCAAAATTTTTTTTTGAAGCAATTTGTAGTCGGTTAAAACTTTGTTTTCAAAGTAAATTATTCTATAACAGTCAAAACGATGAATCCTCAAGTCGATATGTGGTGATACCGCACCAGCGACTTTTTGGAAATTGTGTCAAATGATGCCATAATCCTCGATGGGACGGTATAAAGGCCGAATTCCATTGCGGCTCACGCAAAACAATGCGAGCTTAGCAGTCAATATTGTGAAGAGTGGCATAAATATAAATAAATAAATATTTGGGGACAATCTTACACAAATCGACAAACACAAACAAACAAATACAAACTAAGCAACGCTTGTACTAGACGACGATAAACATACTTATATAGATAAAACATCCATGACTCAGGAACAAATATTTGTGCTCAATCTCATCACACAAATAAATGCCCTTACTGGGATTCGAACCCGGGACCTCCGGCTTCGTAGGCGGGGCGGGGTCACTACCAACTAGGCTACATAGGTCGTCAATCAACATACAAACTCTAATGAAGAGAGGTGACTTGACGAGCGAGCTGTCAACTTTTCTGAAAAGTAGAGAGTTTAGCTGTCAATATTGTGAAGAGTGGCATTCCAGCATTCAAAGTTTTAAGAAGAGATGCGAGTCAGCTGACCAACTCTATTGAAGAGTGGTGAATTGGCGAGCTAGCTGTCAAATTTATTTATTTATTTATTTATTTATTGACTGTCCTGTAGTGAAGTGGAGACACGGTAGGCACGTGACAAAATAAATTATTACTATACCCTGAATAGGGATCAAACTCGCCAGCTCGCGTCGTAGTATGAGTATATGTCATACAGCAGTAAAAGCACTGTGTTCTGGCGAATGGCCTATGTTCTCATATTAGCAGGAAGTACAGACATACAAACGTATGCACTGCGTATCGGTCGCGACGTGGAGATCGGCGATATGTTAACATGCCTCCTTTAAATATCGTTGAGCATGTCTTTTAACTTGAATTAAGTAATTATTTTGAAGTGGTTTGGTAAAATAATGAAATATTGTAATTGGTTTTGTACTTACCTTTTCGAAATCCTACTTTCTTACTTTATAATAATCGTCATCCTAGCGGTTTTCCCGGTTCTGACCATAGTGATATTTTTTATTGTTCAAAGTCCGAATTTGTTAAAGTATGTCGGTGTGTCTTTTGCAAGTATCATAATTAGGTTAAGTGAATTAGGCCAACCTGTAAAAATAGTTGCTGTATTGAAATAAATAACTTCGTCGACGGCCGGTATTGTATTATATTAAATAATTTATTAAGTTTAATTTTTTTAAATCTTTTCAGCTTTGTTTCTTTAATGATTACTTTGTTATGTTAACATAGATTTTATGTATTAATGAACCTCCAGGTCTTTAGATTAATGTCTATTGATATTTTTTGTGTACCCTTTACATTTTTGTTTATGCGACTGTGTGTGTTCTAAATAAAATAAATTAAAAAAAAAACTAAAAAAATTTAAGCTTTTGCAACTTGCACTTGTGTTGTGTATCCTTAACCCATGAAAGTGCCCTTAACAAAGCGCGCCTCACAATTGAGTGCGAGTATCATTAACAAATAATCACATGTGTAGATGTGAGATACAATGCCGTTAACAGTGGGAATACGATTTCCGAGATACAACATGGCCGCCATTGCTCTCAAGATATTGATTAACATTTTCTTCGATCTCAGGGTTCAGAGACACAACTTAGAGCTTCCATAGAAGACAGTGAGGCAGCTATAGCAGTGATTGAATAAGCGCTTCGGTCGAGCCGAATATAATCCTTACGCATTTATTGAAACGAAATTGTACGACAACTATGGACCTAAACGCAGTATTTCGCGACCAAAACAGCAATTTACTTGATTTTCCATACAACGATTAGTATAAAAAGCGAACTGTGACGTCATACTTTCATGTCTTTTAGTATAAAGCGTTGGAATGACTATAATTCCACGTTGTCAGCATAGAGGTTGCTACGGGTATCACAGAACGCAGATAATGTTCATGCGTTGACATTTTTTTTTATGAAAAAATGTTCCGTCAGGTGAATGTCACTGTGTCCACGGATATCGATTTATTAATATTTTATGTATCTTGGAAGTTTGCAGCAATTTGATTCCAAGAAAACTTATTACTTTTCTTTAACCGTTGTGTGCAAGTGTTATCGAGACACGGGGTAAGTGATTTCTTTACATTTCTAACGGCTTAACATTTGACTTGTGCTCAAGATGAATTTTCGTGGGTTCACGTCCTGTGTTACGTTGTTCACAGCCTTTGAGACACGCCCTTTTGGATAGGGATTCAACATCCCACACTCAAGCGATTTCCGAAATCTTATTTGGCGCATTGCGCTGGAACGGACAGCTGTTTTCACATCGTCCCTCATTGTCTGCGTGGTCTAGCGGCCGCATAGTGCCACTAGTTTTACTGAGCTGCTACGTACGCCAGTTCGAGCCTCAACGAGGATAAATATTTTTGTATTTTATTTCTTTGGTTTTTGTTTTATTTAAGGTTGTTCCTATTTCGCCCTTTGTTTGGTTTTTTTCATTTTGTTTAATTTAATTTCACAACTTGTTCTTTTCCGTATTTTATAAATATAATTGTCACAAAGTGGTTGCTCAATTATTTATTCACCTTCGCAGCATAAGAACCAGAATCATTTCATTGGCGCCCACAGGGTTGATGAAGGTTGAGCACGCACTATTTAAATGTTTTTGTACGTAGGTAGTAGCTTTTTATAACGCGCTAAGATTTTAATTTAAGTTTTTTTTCTCTTATTTGTGTAAAGCTTTTGTTTGTTGGTCTTTAAACATGGACGTGAATTTTCTTTTGAAGGACGAGCTCATGTTTGAACTCGCTTGCAGGGGCGTGTATGATGTGGAAACAGTAGCTCCGATGCGTAGAATTCTTAGAGAAATTATTAAGAAGGAATCGAGTGGTGTTTGTTCTATTGAGTTTAAGGTACCAAAGAGCTGCATTGAGAACCCCCTATCAGAGATAATCACTTGCGAGTCTAAATTTAAATCACTGTCTGCTGCACTCGGTGAGATTACGGACGGGACCGATCGTTCCAACTTTAGTAGGATTTGTACTCGCCTCGCTCATTTGTTAGGTCGCATTAAATTGGTTATTCCGACAGAACAAGGCCTCATAGAAAAACACTTGTCTATATTGAATAAAATCCAGGAGGCTACTGCTAGAATGCAAACATTGGAAAATGTGGATGAAGAGGATGATGAGTGTATTTCAGAGCGCGACAAAGAAATTTTGCATAAATCGCTGGGTGAGGAAGCCTCGAGTATAATAGACAATCTGGAGCAGGAAAAGATGTCCGATGTTAAGTCTTCATATAAACCAATTGTAGGGTTAGGTACGGCCCCACTAGTGGGGTCTGAGCTAGGCAATAGGTGCGGCCAGTCAGAGACTTTACAGCCTCCGTTATTTAAGGACAGTGATTTAAGACGTTCACAACATCAGCGTACTTCCACCCCTGATGTGGATGTCAACAAAAGGAAATTGGTCCCAATTAAGGACTGGGGCATAAAATTTAATGGTAAGCGGACTTTGAGCATCAATGCGTTCCTAGAACGGGTCGTGGAGTTAAAAGATGCTCGCAACGCCACTGAAACCGACTTATTTCGTTACGCTATTGACCTATTTGAGGATGACGCTCTGATTTGGTTCCGTGCTAATCGTGACAGAGCCTCTTGCTGGGATGAGCTAGTACGGCTCCTGATTAGTTCATTTCAAAGTCCATTTTATGAGGAAGAATTATTGGATGAGATAAAGAGGCGCACTCAGAGTAAACATGAAAACGTACAGATTTACATGTCTGTGATGCAGAACATGTTCAATCGCTTACCCACCAGGTTATCAGATCAACAGAAGCTGGCCATTCTGTTGAGAAACATCCAACCAGATCTTCAAAGAGCGGTGTGTAGAGACCATTTTAACACAATATCAGAATTGGTTGAAGTCTTAAGGGTTATTGAAAGAACGAACGTCAATTGCGAGAACTTTCAAGAGCCCTGCCAGGGTCGGTGTGTTGTCGAGCCCGATCTAGCATTCTGTGGCAAGGAGATTAATGCTTTGAATCGGAACCCCAATATGCAGGGTATAAGGATGACAGCCACGATGAGATGCTGGAATTGCCGAAACACTGGGCACGTTTTCAGAGAATGTCCAGCTGAAAAGCAAAGGGTATTCTGTTACAAATGCGGGAAATTTGGATCTACGGTTAAGAAATGCCCTTGCAGCAATTCGGGAAACGCCAATTCGGAAGGCAAACCTGCCGAACTCCTTCCGAAATAAATTATATTGATAATGATTGGCAGGCCTGGCTGACGGTAATTCACTCCTTCTTTGAGTCAGGGGAGATTAACAGAATTGAAACTAAGCCTCAGGATAAACGCTATTATGTTTCCTTCAAGATTTTAGGGAAAACATTTTCAGGGCTTTTGGACTCGGGCGCAACTATTTCGGTGATTTCAGAGGGTTTTCACACGCGGTTGATGTCTTTTGGTATGCAGGCGGAGAACATACCTCAGCAGTGTCTGTCTACCGCCGATGGCACACGTCATACCGTTGACTCTGTTGTTTATCTGCCCATAGAATCCTTTGGAAAATACAAAGTTATTAAATGTCATGTTATGAAACAACTAAACCACGAGGTTATCCTAGGCATGAACTTCTTCGAGCAGTTTGGGTTAGAAATCAACTGCGGCTGTGATCATACAGACATATTGAGCAGCGAAGATATTGCGGAGTTCAGCTCGCCTAATCCAGTTATTTCTAGAGATGAGTTAACGCCGGGGCAAAAAACGTCCTTAGACTTGATTATCAAGGAAATGCGTGAGCAAATAGGCACGGGTATTGGTAGAACACACTTGATTGAGCACCATATTGAAACGGAAAATCATTTACCTGTGTGCCAGAGGCAATATCCGTTCGCTCCCCCCATAATGAAAGAATTAGAAGCTGAGATAGAAGAAATGTTAGCTAACGACATCATTGAACCATCTCACAGTTCTTGGCGCTCTCCGGTCCTCCTGGTTAAAAAAGCATCGGGTAAAAACAGACTGTGCCTAGACAGTAGGCAACTAAACAAAGTTACCAAGAAGGATTCATATCCTCTACCCAGAATATCTGTGATACTAGACAGTCTAAGGAATGCTCGTTACCTGTCCACCATAGATCTGCGTTCAGCATTCTGGCAAATACCGTTAGAGGAATCTAGCAAAGAAAAAACGGCTTTCGGTATAAGTGGTAAAGGGCTTTTCCAATTTAAGGTTATGCCGTTTGGGTTGTGTAATGCTTCCCAAACTCAACAACGTTTCATGGATAGGTTATTTCCACCGGAATACGAAGGAAAGATATTCACTTACCTGGATGACATAGTAATTTGCAATAGTAGTTTTGAAGAGCATCTTTCCTCGTTAAAATGGGTCATAGACCAATTGAAGATGGCTGGTTTGACAGTTAATACGGAAAAATGTGAGTTTGCACGGTCTTCACTCAGATATCTGGGTTATCTGGTAGATAAAGAGGGTTTAAGGACAGATCCAGATAAAGTGAGTGCGATACTTAACTATCCACGGCCAGAAACATTTACGGAATTAAAGCGGTTTATTGGTATGGCTAGTTGGTATAGGCGGTTTGTTGAGAATTTTGCCATGGTGGCCGCGCCTTTACATGAACTTACGAAAGGTGGGAAAAAGGGCAAGCGTATAGTTTGGAACATTGAGGCGGAGAATGCGTTCACGAATTTAAAAACAGCCTTGACCTCAACCCCGGTTTTGAGTGTTCCGGATTTCAGCCAGGAATTTTCTGTGCAGTGCGATGCGTCGAACAGAGGAACAGGTGCGGTTTTGTTTCAGAAGAGTGAGGGAGTTGAAAGGCCGATCGCCTATACCAGTTCTAAACTTACGGATAGGGAGAGAAATTATTCAGCGTCTGAGAGGGAGTTATTAAGCGTCCTTCACGCAGTAGAAAAATTCAGGCCATATGTTGAGGGAAGTCACTTCAAAGTAATTTCTGATCATAGTGCTTTGCAGTGGCTTCACAAAAACAAAGATCCACACGGCCGACTAGCTAGATGGGCCATGCGTCTGCAATAGTTTGACTATGAAATAGTTTTTCGCAAAGGCAAGCAGAATGTTGTTCCAGACGCGTTGTCAAGAGCTTTGAACGCAGAAGACGTAAATGTGTTGGAAATCAGGGCAGAAAATAAAGATGACTGGTATAAGGCACAGGAAGAGAAGGTACTAAGCGGATCGCATTCGGAAGATTGGCAGCTTAGTCAGGACCGACTTTGGAAATACTTGAAGCTGAAGCAATTTCCAGAGGAAAAATATAACTGGAAATTGGTAGTTCCAGAATCGCTTAGAAGCCAGGTTTTGAATGAATGTCATGATGATCCGACCGCGGGTCACTTTGGTGTCAAGAAAACAGTAAATAGAGTTAGGCAACACTACTTTTGGCCCTCCCTCATTAGCGACGTTAAACTTTATGTCAGAAAATGTGAGGTCTGCGCCAGCCATAAACCATCACAGTTACCTCCAAGTGGCATGATGGGGCGACAAAGAGAAGTGTCGGGGCCATTTCAGGTTGTATCAGTAGACCTAATGGGTCCATTCCCACGTTCTAAGCAGGGTAATACTATGTTATTAGTGCTTTCATGCTGGTTCAGCAAGTTTTCTCTGCTATTCCCTTTACGCACAGGTAAAGCATCTAACATTGTTAAAATTTTAGAAGAACAAGTTATATTAGTTTATGGCTCCCCGGATGTAATTATTTGTGACAATGGAAAACAATTTGTAGCCAACCAGTTTAAGGAGATGGCAGAGAACTATGGCGTAGACTTGTGGTATACACCTTATTATCATCCTCAGGCGAACCCGACAGAGAGAGTGAATAAGGTCATCGGAACAGCCATAGCCTGTTATGTGAGGGATAATCATAGGGATTGGGATAAGTACATCCATCACATTGCACATGCCATAAGAACTTCGGTTCATGAGGTAACGGGAAAGACGCCATCTTATCTGTTCTTTGGGCGAGAGACCTCTGTTCTAGGTAACAAATGCGGGCATTTTCAGGAGGAGGTTCCGCTGAAATGCAATAGAGAGGGTTTTGAGTCTTATTTAAAGTCAAGAAATGAAATCTACGCTGACATTAAAGAGAGGTTGAGAAGAGCACATGAGGAAAATTCCAAGCAATATAACAAACGACGGCGTATTTGTGAGTATCGGGAAGGAGATATGGTTTGGAAACGCACCAAATTCCTATCAAATGCTGCGAAAGGATTCATGTCTAAATTGTCACCGAAGTTCGAGAAAGCCATCGTTGCTAAGAAGTTATCGACAGACGTCTATAAATTAGTTAGTGTCAGAGGCAAAGACTTGGGCAAATGGCACTCATCGGACCTAAAGCGCATTTAATGAATCCGGGGCGGATTCTTCTGAGGAGAGGGGATATTGGAATGACTATAATTCCACGTTGTCAGCATAGAGGTTGCTACGGGTATCACAGAACGCAGATAATGTTCATGCGTTGACACTATGTTGTCTTTATGAAAAAATGTTCCGTCAGGTGAATGTCACTGTGTCCACGGATATCGATTTATTAATATTTTATGTATCTTGGAAGTTTGCAGCAATTTGATTCCAAGAAAACTTATTACTTTTCTTTAACCGTTGTGTGCAAGTGTTATCGAGACACGGGGTAAGTGATTTCTTTACATTTCTAACGGCTTAACATTTGACTTGTGCTCAAGATGAATTTTCGTGGGTTCACGTCCTGTGTTACGTTGTTCACAGCCTTTGAGACACGCCCTTTTGGATAGGGATTCAACATCCCACACTCAAGCGATTTCCGAAATCTTATTTGGCGCATTGCGCTGGAACGGACAGCTGTTTTCACATCGTCCCTCATCGTCTGCGTGGTCTAGCGGCCGCATAGTGCCACTAGTTTTACTGAGCTGCTACGTACGCCAGTTCGAGCCTCAACGAGGATAAATATTTTTGTATTTTATTTCTTTGGTTTTTGTTTTATTTAAGGTTGTTCCTATTTCGCCCTTTGTTTGGTTTTTTTCATTTTGTTTAATTTAATTTCACAACTTGTTCTTTTCCGTATTTTATAAATATAATTGTCACAAAGTGGTTGCTCAATTATTTATTCACTTTCGCAGCATAAGAACCAGAATCATTTCAGCGTTTCGGCTGCCGCCAGCGAGGTCCATCCCGTTTTTTGGGTAGATATTTATGCTCTTTAATTGTAGTTGCTCCCATACAAACATTTGTTCCTCTTCAAATGCTGGTTCGAATGGCATCGTAAACAAATCTTAGGTCAAAATCATAAGCCTATTTGCTGCTGCGCCTGTGTAAAGTCGAATAGGTAGTTTTGCTATTATATTAGGTATACTTTGTAGGTACCTACGTACAGGCGTAGTATTATTCCCGTTACGCAGACAAAGTCGCGAGCAAAAGCTAGCAAATTTATAACAGAAAATGAGTGCATAACCAATGGATTATACGCAGCTTGCTTACAGACGACCCTTTATCTGATAAGACACGCACACCTTTCTTCGAACAAAACGACGCATCTTCATATAAAATCTACGTCACTTACGCCCTTTTGAAATGAATCATAATAATCGTTTAAATATTAATGTGACATTTAACTTGCACTCAAACTGCGATATTAAATGCATTTGATAAAATAAACGGTTACGGTTTATAATTAGTTATTTGATGGGTTTGCGGTCTTTGAATCGGTGGTTTGAGTTGAAAATGAAATTTCAAAACATTTAGGTAATAATATATGCACCTACCTATACATTTATATATTGATTTTAACTTTCACAATTCTCACGCATTGTTTTGACTAAACGGGCTTAACACCTCCAAAACGTCCGGAGACCTCAGAGATTCAGATTCAGATTTTTTATTGCGTTCATGTAAAGAGAGTTCATTGCGTTCATGTTAATTATGCATCAGATCGTTTGGCTTTGAGGAATATATGACATTTTATTAAATTAAAAACAACTAATACTAAACAAGAAATAAAAAAAATTAAAAACTAATTACAAAAAAAAAATAGCCCGTCCAAAAGTTCTGCCTGCGGCAAGGACCCCATGACGCTGGCGGCATTTCCCCTTTGGACCGCAAGAGAGATCCTTTGGGGTCGCCTGAGGCGTGGACCAGCCGTGACGACAGGGTCCTCATGAAGGCCTTCATGTCGGCTGACCAGGGTCCCATCGTTTGGCTTTAAACATTTAAATCATCATCAGGCCTTATGCATCTTGAAAAATGTTTTAAGCAGCGTCTGTATGCGAGGGACAACGCCTCTCGTGACTATACAGGGTGGAAAGATAAGTCGGGCCCTGGAGAGAAACTACCTTAAATCCTTAAGCTGGCTCATTTTGCTTAAAAGAGACATTCCTTTATTTTAAAAAAGAAACAAAACTGCATTCAAAGATTTTCGAAAAAGCTTCATGCACGGCCGGGAATCGAACCCGGTCGAATCTGTCTAAAAATCTGAGTTCGTTTTTTTGCGTAAATAAATAAATAGTCCTGGATGTATGGAACACTTGTTGCTAAAGAACCCTGTATCTACAATCACAGGAAAATGCTGAAATTAACAGTTTAAATACGGAAATGGATCTCCTCGTACAAACAGTAGGTAGGTACCTACTATGGGTACCTAAGTATGGGAATGATATCTTATTACAGTTTTGAAAAGATTGGTGTAAATAATGAAAATAAATAAATAAAACTACGAATTTACCAATTTTGTCTAGTTTTAGATTTCACATCACATCTCGCCATACTTACATACAGACATACTAAACGGGTTAGTATGGGGTTGGGGAGGTCCATTTCCGTACATTAAACTATGAAATTCAGCATTTTCCTGTGATTGCAGATACATAGTTCATTCGTTCCTTACACCTAGAACTATTAATTTACGCAAAAAAACGAACTCCTTTTTTTAGACATCGGGTTCGATTCCCGGCCGTGTGTAAGGCTTTTTTGAAAATCTTTGAATGCAGTTTTGTTTCTTTTAAAAAATAAAGGAATGTCTCCTTTAAGTAAAATGAGCCAGCTTAAGGATTTAAGGTAGTTTCCCTCCAGGGCCCGACTTATCTTTCCACCCTGTATACTTAGGCCAATCCGCGATCGACATTTGCGTTTACATTTGGGGCACGCAAATTGAGGGACCGTATCATCGGCAACCTCTTGACGATTATGCCTCTTAGCACGTTTGTGGGCTAGATCTTGGAACCAGGTATATCATCGTGGATTTCGTGGCCTTTTGCGATAGTGTTCCTCCATTCATCGCGGTTGCCAGCAAGATCTTCCCAAGTGCTGCGATCTATGTTAAATGCGACCATGTCGCGTTTCACGCAGTCCTTAGCATGGGGCGTCCTACATTGCGCTTTTCGAATGCAACTTGGCTCAGCATAATCTACCTGGGCAAACGAGAATTGTCCATGCGTTGCACATGCCCAAGCCACCGCAAACGCTTCTGCTTCAGCAGGGCAGTGATGCTGTGGAGCTGTGCAATTACCAGCACACACACGCAGCACATATGTTTAATTAGTTCATAAAAAACATGTAATGTAATTCATCATCATCATCATCATATCAGCCGAAAGACGTCCACTGCTGGACATAGGCCTCCCCCAAAGAGTGCCAAAATGACCGGTCCTGCGCCACCCGCATCAATGTAATTAAGGAGTATTTATTGGTTAATTAAGCTAATTTAGGTTTAAGTTAAAGTACAAAGCAGCGGTCGTGGGTTCGAATCCCGGCTCGTACCAATGAGTTTTTCGGAACTTATGTACCTACTCACGGAATATTTACCGTTAGCATTTCGGTGAAAGAAAACATCGTGAGGAAACCGGTCTAATCCCAATAAGGTCTAGTTTTCCCTCTGGGTTGCAAGGTCAGATGGCAGTCGCTTTCGTAAAACTAGTGCCTATGCCAAATCTTGGGATTAGGTGTCAAAGCGGACCCCGGGCTCCTTTTGGGCACAACCGAGAATAACGCTAGGAGGGTGATAAGGTTTAAGTTTAAAAAAAAAGGAAAGGAATTTCTATAGTTTTATATGAAAAAAATAAGAAATTATATTAAACTTTGCCAATAGAAATTCCTAATCTATATAATTGGCTACTATTACTTACATTTAAAATTCTTAAAATCGTTATTTCTTTAATTAACCTCTATTATCTAGAAAACAAAAAAACAATACTCATAGCATACTTTCACTGACTTTTAAACTAAACTCTATTTTGATAACGGTAGAGTTGAATTCAGGTTGTCGGTTTTTTTTTCTAACCATGGCGAAGATTTTCATAGTTGATGGTAGCTTCGCTTATTTGTTAGAGAATCACACACCGTGGAGGAACTGTCAGTTTGAAATGGAAAAGGCAGGCGTCGACAACCTTTATTTTTTATAACATAATATGTTATAAAAAATAAAGGTTGCCGACGCAGCATATGTTTAACATATGCTAGTTAAAATAAAGACGGAGAGAAACTTTTGTAAAATGACGTCGTTAAATTCCAAATAGGCTAAGTATAAAATACATTTTGAACAACGTCTGACGTTGTTCAAAATGTATTTTATACTTAGCCTATTTGGAATTTAACGATTACGTCACACTTTAAATAAGTCTCTTTAGGTGTATGAACTGCAAGAAAAAATGTATAAAAATAGCTTACTATGCATAGATGAATGGTTCATACGCTCTCTTTACACAAAGCTAAATATAGATCCTATAGAGACCTAGATTCGCGTCTTTCCTGAAGATATTGCCAGAGTTCTTAACCCTAATATTGAATTGGACTCTTAATCCGCATCAATGGCGTCTCCATAAAAACATGGTATATAATATTGTTCATTTATTTTCAGCAGAACCAACAGCAATAAAACTTATTGTTACATACTTGTTATGCAGTTAAATTCTTTACTAACCACAGGGAGCCCACGGTTTGTTTTTTGGTTCTGTCTGACAAATTAATATAAGCAAATTGCAAAGGCAAATAAATTATTCTATTCTATTCTAAAGAAAATGACTGCCAGTTGATTCACTAAAACAACGCTACAGTAACAAACCGATATGCAATAAGAGTAATGAACATTCCACATACCTAAACGTAAATTCTACAAGACCTATTTGACTTGACGTATTCCATGATATCAAAATGACATTTGTTTCGCGTATTCAATATGAGTTATGAGTGTTATGACACTTGGGGATTGACGTGATTGCGACTTATACGTTTGTGTGTTTGAATGGCTGTTACTCAAACACGCAAAAGCACGGATATTGATAGAATTTGACACACATATTGTTTTTAAACTGGACTAAATCATAGGCTAAGTTTTATCTCGAAAATCATTAACTAAAGGTTGAAATAAGGATGAAAGTTCCTACGGAAGAGCGATGATTAACACGCTTTCAAGAATCCAATAGAGAACATCACCTAAGACGATTAACAAGGTCTACCCGAATAAAGCTAGTTTGATGTTAAACTTCTACTTGGTCTGTAGGTACAGTCAACCGATTTGATTCCTAGGCCACCATTAGAACCCCGTCATTTTAACAGCTACATCATCATCATCATCATCATCATATTAGCCGAAAGACGTCCACTGCTGGACATAGGCCTCCCCCAAAGAGTGCCAAAATGACCGGTCCTGCGCCACTCGCATCCAGCGGACTCCCGCGACCTTTACCAAGTCATCAGTCCACCTTGTGGGGGAGCTACCCACGCCTCGCCTTCCGGTACGTAGTCCCCACTCAAGAACCTTTCCGCCCCAACGGCCATCGGTTCTACATTAGCGACGCAATAATCCTAGTTGACATATATTGACATAGTATTGATATAGCATTTACAACGGCAAGGTTCTATGATGGCCTAGCAATCATATTATACTGTACGTGGTGTTGTGTTCCTCACGGGCGTGCTTTGTGACAGTAAAATGCCAATTCGCATCAAGGGAAAAGTATACAGAACAGCGGTACGCCCAGCAATGACGCATGGAGCTGAATGCTGGCCTCTTAAAAAGCAGCAAGAAAACAAGGTACACTGCGCTGAAATGAAAATGCTTAGATGGGCCGGTGGCGTTTCGAGGCTGGATCGTGTAAGGAACAACCATATAAGAGGCAGTTTCAAAATAAAGCCTATCCAAGATAAACTAGCAGAAAGCCGATTGAGGTGGTACGGTCATGTGATGCGACGACCACCAGAGCACATGACCAGAAAAGTCCTAGACATGACTGTTGCACCCCAGGGGCGAGGTAGACCCCGGTTAACCTGGATGGCAGTGGTGAGAAAAGACATGGAAGAGGGAAATTTAAGACCAGAGACGACCCAGGACCGACCGGCCTGGCGACGCATGATTAGAAGGGCCGACCCCAAGTAAATGGGAAGGAGCCAGGCAAAAGAGTGGTGTTGTGTTCCTGGTGGTGAATAAGGTCGCCAGGGCTCCCGAGGGTGTGCTGTGTTGAGAGTGCCTTTTGTATCTAGTTGTCAACACAAGGTATTCTCAAATTAATAGAGACATGTGCTTTACTAAACGTCTAATTTTTTTTAAATGAGCTCATAAATGGCCTTTGTTTGTTGGCAGCGCGTGCAAAATTTTGCATCAAACAGGTTACCGCCACTTAAAATGTTTATTGAATTATGAACTCTATCGTCTTATTCAATAGTTTTTGATAAGTAGATAAACAGAGAAATGTTTACTTCATTATTTGGTAGTCTATTTTGAATCTTTGGCAAGAACTATAGAGTTTATTATTCAATGAACATTGCATGTGGTCATGAGCTCAGTTGAAAAAAGCGGCCAAGTGCGAGTCGGACTCGCACATGAAGGGTTCCGTTAAATAAATTGCAGTTTACGATTTATGACGTATTAAAAAAAAATACTTACCAGAACTCGTTCAAACCAATTTTCCGTAGAATTTTTCGAGTTTTATCATTCTCTTATTTTAGAAGTTACAGGGGGGGGGGGACACATTTTACCACTTTCGAAGTGTCTCTCGCGCAAACTATTCAGTTTAGAAAAAAATGATCTTAGAAACCTTAATATCATTTTTGAAGACCAATCCAATGATTCCCCACACGTATGGGTATGATGAAAAAAAAATTTGAGTTTCAGTTTTGTGTATGGGGACCCCTAAAACTTAATGTTTTTTTTCGATTTTTGTGTAAAAATCTTAATGCGGTTCACAAAATACATCTACATACCAAGTTTCAACAGTATAGCTTTTATGGTTTCGGAAAAAAATGGCTGTGACATACGGACGGACAGACAGACAGACAGACGGACATGACGAATCTATAAGGGTTCCGTTTTTTGCCATTTGGCTACGGAACCCTAAAAATGTGAACTAGGTAGGTATAGCTTTAAAGGCTGTAGTGTCGGGTTACTATCAGAAATGTAGTATAATTATTTCTCGCTGACGTGGTGTTCAAAAACCATACGTCAAGTAAAATGCCCCTTCAGGCAGCTGTTTTATAGTGATTAGTATGCGAGCTATGTCACTAATATAAGAGCAAGAAACGACAGTTACTGACTAAAATGTCACCATGCGAGATCGACATGATAATATTATGTCACTCGGAGAAACTATAAATTTTATAATTAAGTTCTAGTAACTGAGTTCATAGCGATTATTAAGTATAAGGCACAATTTGGCAGCTGCTACTGTTTGCATATTATTTTGTATGAAAGATCAAATCAAAATCACTATGTACCATTGCCTAGTTCTCTCGTAAAATTCTGGGATTCTAGGATTCGTAGGATTCTAGAGTTCATTGGCCACATTGCCATGAAGGATAGAATCTTGTGGAACACATTAGTACAGCATCATAAAAATGTATACATTTACGAACGTATGTCGGTGGAATAAAGTTGAAAATTGGATACATATATTTGGAGCTGACCCTACCTAGTCTAATCAGACGGACCAAGTCCGCCCATCAATGAACACCTTCACGATGCCCACAATACAAAAGCGGCCAAGTGCGAGTCGGACTCACACATGAAGGGTTCCGTTAAATAAATTGCTTTTTGCAAACCAATTTTCGTTGGAAGTTTGCATGGTAATAGGTTGTTATAGGTTGTACGCGGGCTGGGTTTCCGCAACTCGACGTCATAAATGCGCCTATTTTGCGTAGGGGTTTTGGCACTACTGTTATTCGTGCCAACCCAGTTCCACCAGGAAGCCTAGCAGACCCTTTACGTTGCCGACGGCCTCCGGTAGTGACCCCGGTGTTCCGAGGTACTTTGCCCTGTAGTCCGCCACTCCAGGACATGTCAGGATGACGTGGGCGGCTGTCTCGTCCTCTTCCATGCAGGCTCTGCAGAGAGGACTGTCTGTAACACCTAAAGTAAAAAGGTGTTTGTTTAGTAGTGCATGACCAGTTATAGCTCCTGTCAGAAGACGGAGTGCCGGCCTCTTTAGCTGCTTTAGCTTCCTTGACAATCCGGGGTTGATTGTCGGGAGGGCCTCCCTGGTTTGCCTGCAGGTTCCTAGGGTGTTCCAATGTTTTTGGTGTTCTACCTTGGTGTTTAGTCGCAGTGTGCTCCGCAACCATGCAGAGGGTAGAGGAATTGTGGGTTCCGGTCCTACAGCTCTTGACTCTGAACCCTCTCTAGCCAGTGCATCCGCTGCATCGTTACCGCGTGAATTACTGTGCCCTTTGATCCATTGCAGGGTTATGTCGCTGTTATTACATACCTCTGATAGGATTTTGTGGCACTCGTGTATCAGCCCAGAAGTTGTTGCGTGACCTTGCAGGGCTTGCAGTACGGATCGACTATCGGAAAGTATGCGGATGGGATATCCCCTTACCTCCCTGGAGGCGATTGCGTGAGCAGCCATTATTATGCCCATACACTCTGCCTGGAAGACGGTGTTGTGGGTCCCTAATGGTGTCGAAATGCGTATGTTTAGGTCCTCCGAGAATACTCCTGATCCGGTGCCTGACCTTGTCTTGGACCCGTCCGTGAAGATTCTTAGCTCTCTGGGGTTAAGTCCTTCCTGGGGGGTTTCGTATAGTTCAACTTTGTACTTTTTGTCAAAGACGAACTGTCTTGCATGGTAATGTACATCATGTATTTTTTTTTTAGTTTTATCATTCTCTTATTTTTAGAAGTTACAGGGGGGGGGGCACACATTTAACCACTTCGGAAGTGTCTCTCGCGCAAACTATTCAGTTTAGAATAAAATGATGTTAGAAACCTCAATATATTGTTGAAGACCTATCCATAGATGTACACGTAGGGGATTGATAAAAAAAAATTGAGTTTCAGTTCTAAGTATGGGGAACCCCAAAATGTATTGTTTTTTTTTTCTATTTTTGTGTGAAAATCTTAATGCGGTTTACAGAATACATCTACTTACTAAACATAGTTTCGGAAAAAAGTGGCTGTGACATACGGACGGACAGACAGATAGACAGACAGACATGACGAATCTATAAGGGTTCCGTTTTTTGCCATTTGGCTACGGAACCCTAAAAAGCAAACACAGGAGAGAATCATGACCGTCAGCTATACGATATGAGGATAAATATTGGTTGTCTATAAAGTCGGTTACAATACGATTAAAATCAGTTAACGATTCTGATGTTAGCTAATACTAGTAGCGCCGCAAAGGTGTCAGAGGGGTCGGACGGGTATGCGGGAGGCGACTCGAGGCTAACTTCAGAATCGTTAACTGATGTTAATCGTGGTGTACGGACGATAATTTTACGTGATAACGTCATAAAGCCGAACGCTCGGCTCAGGCGGAACGGGACAATGAGTCTTGCTGCCGGTGTTCATCGATTTATAAGACGTTATTACGTCAAAAGGAGATTTTTGGTTAATTTTGTATGAAGCAGTTACGCTGCTAACGAAATATCGAATTAAAAGAAATTTTAATAAAACACATTTAGTAGCGATGGGTCATGTTCATGTTTGGGTCATTGTCAGTCACAAAAACAAAAATCATCTTTCCGGTGGTCAATAGTTAAAGGCTTACGCTCACATGTAATATGTTTCTATCACATAGGATTATAGAAGGGGCAACGGCGTTTATGCGGATTCAGAGATCAACCAATTATGGGTATATTAATTATATAATTATGCTTTATAGCCCTTAACTTTGGCAATGTCCACCGAAGAGACGCGAACCTAAATCTGACAATGACCCGTTTGCCTGTGGTCGCCAGTTCGAATGCGGCTCGGAGCATTAAACTATTCAAAGATTTTTTTTTATAAAATATATCAAAGTACTTATATTTTAGTTTATTGATACGCAGGTACTCGTAGGTGTAAAATGGTGTTCAATAATAATCAAAATTTTAACACAGGTACCTACATAACAACTAATTTCACAATAGAATTTTAAGAAAACATAGCAAAACTGATTTTTTTTTTTTTTTTTTTTATCTCACAAAAACTTAAACGCTAGTTTTACAAAATATGTTTCGCCAAACTGAGGACAGTTTGTTGGCGGATAATGCGCTCGTTACCACTGTTATTTTTATCCGAACTACTTACATTAACCCTAATAAACTAAACCAGGAAAAAGCCTAGCCTTTGACTTACAATACTTCAGTACCCGAGTATTTGTTTAAAAAGGTCACTTGGCGTAAAAATAGTTCCACAGTGTATGGCCTTAGATCAATCAGCCAAAATTTCATAATTCCTCATCACCACACCACCGCTTTTCGGGGTAGTTTTAAGTACACAGCAACCATGTGTTGGAATAATATACCTCCACCTCTCAAAAATATTAATTGTCTGAGCAGTTTTAAATTCAAATTAAAACGACACCTCCTCCAGATACAAAAAACACTACCCTTGGGCGGTCGAGTCTTGGCCTCGTATCTTTGATGCTTACTATATACTATATAAGTGTCATTTCAAATTGTTTATTATTTTATTTCATATTTTTTATATACTTGCTTACTTAACATACATATTTATACAAGTACAACCAAACCACAGTCATTACATAATCTATACATATAATAAAGCTGAAGAGGGTCGAAAGTCTGTACATGGAAGATATTCGAAAAAAAATTGGCTAGGGATACTTAAAATCGATAACAGAACACGTTCCTACAGTTTTTAGAATTTTTGTCTGTTTGTCTGTTTGTCTGTTTATCTGTTTATCTGTTTATCTGTTTGTCTGTTTATGTGACCGCGCATCACGTGAAAACGGCTCAACCGATTTAAATGAAATTTGATATAGAGATAGTTTGAGTCCTGAGGAAGGACATAGGGTAGTTTTTATCCCAGAAATCAACCCCTAAGGGGGTGAAATGGGGGGTGGAAGTTTGTATGGAGCTACTTAAATCGCTGCACCGATTTAGATTAAATTTGGTATATAAATAGTGTGAGTCCCGGGAAAGGTCAAAGGATAGGTTTTATCCCGGAAAATTTTCCCTAAGGGGGTAAAACGGGGGGGTGAAAATTTGGATGTAGCCCATTTTGATAAAATTTGGTTCAGAGGTAGTTTAAGTTCTGGGAAAGGACATTGGATAGTTTTATCCCGGAAATCTTCCCCTAAGGGGGTGAAATGGGGGGTGAAATTTTGGATGGAGTCCGTTTAGATCAAATTTAATAAAGAAATCGTTTGAGTCCCGAAGAATGACAACGGATACTTTTAATACCGAAAATCATCCCCTGAGGGGATGAAATAGGGGTGAAAATGTGGAAAAATCCTATTTAGTTAAAATTTGGTAAAGAGATAGAAGGAGTCCCAGGGAAGGAAAATGCATAGTGTTTATCCTGAAAAATCATCTCCTAAGGGGGTGAAATGGGCGATGAAAATTTGGATGGAACCTAATTACGGTATAGCGAGTTGGAGTCCTCGGGAAGCACATAGGATAGTTTTATCCCAAAAATCATCCCCTAAGGGGTTGTAATTGGGGGTGAATGTTTGTTTGTGACCCATTTTGATGAAATTTGGTTGATAGATAGTTTAAGTCCTGTGAAAGGACATATGATAGTTTTAAATTCCAGAAATCATCCCCTGATGGGGTGAAATTGGAGGTAAAAATTTTGATGTAACCCATTCAGATGAAATTTGGTATAAAGATAGTTTGAGTCCCGGAGAATGACAATGGGTAGTTTTTATCCCGAAAATCATCATCTAAGGAGGTGAAATGATGAGTGAAAAATTGGATGGAACCCATTTACGGTAAAGCGATAGTTGGGACTAAGAGTCCTGGGGAAGGACTTATGATAGTTTTTATTCCGGAGATCATCCCCTAAGTGGGTGAAATGGGGGTGAAAATTTGGATGGAAAATTTGGTAACTATAGAGATAGTTTGAGTCGCAGAGAAGAACAACGGATAGCGTTTGTCCCGAAAAAATACCCCAAGGGCATAAAATAGGGGGTGAAAATTTGAATTTGGATGACATTTGGTAAAGAGATAGTTAGGGTTTCGGAGAAGGACATTGCATAGTGTTCATCCCGAAAATCATCTAAGAGGGTGAAATGAGGGGTGAAAATTTGGATGGAACCCATTTAGATGAAATTTAGTTTAGAGTTAGTTTGAGTCCCGGAGAATGACAACGGATAGTTTTTGTCCCGGAAATCATCTCCTAAGGGGGTGAAATGGGGGGTGAATATTTGAATGGAGCTACTATACAACCCATTTAGATAAAATTTGGTATAGAGGTAGTTAGTAGGCGCGGCGTTGGTAGGCCCCCCACAAGGTGGACTGATGACCTGGTAAAGGTCGCGAGAGTCCGCTGGATGCGGGTGGCGCAGGATTGGTCACTTTGGAACTCTTTGGGGGAGGCCTATGTCCAGCAGTGGACGTCTTCGGCTGATATGATGATGATAATGATAAAGATAGTTTGAGTCTCGGGGAAGGACATATGATAGTTTTCATATCGGAAATCTACCCCTAAAAGGGAAATGGAGGGTGAAAGTTTGTATCGAGCTACGATATAAACGAGCTCTACGCGGACGAAGTCGCGGGTAAAAGCTAGTTTAAAATATACACAACATTACTCACATTCCAATAAGATATTCATTCCCTTCCGACAATATTAATTAGAATTAAAACTTATTATATGTAAGGGTCTGACTGAAAATCAGCGTTGCAGTGTAGGTACTCAGTAGGTACTCACTGCAACAGTATGCTGAGTCTAGCCGCTTTTTGGCATCACAAAATGTAAATACCTCGTACGATATTGTTTGAGTGTGTTTGTCTATTCCTAAGTCTCATTTGTACACTGTTCTTTTTGTATAAAATGTGATGTTGAATAAAGTTTTTCTATGGCTATGTCTACGAGTATGTCTACGAGTAAAAATGTTTCAATAAATTGACAACACGTTACGCGATCTTCTATGCTAATAAATAAGTAGGTAAAAATAAATACCTGCAGGTTTATTTTAGGCCATTTCGATTAAATCCCAATAAATTTTCTGCCATACACAAATTTACTTAAGTAAATACAAACATAACGTTGATTTATATGATATCTATGTAATTCAGTCAGTACAAGAAAAATTATTCGATTTCAATCTTTTTGCGTTTACCTAAGCTATCAATGATGAAATTTTAGCGTTCTTACAAATTAATACAATATTAGAATTACAAAATACTCAATAGTTTTTAGAAGTACTTTTTGCCACTGCGGTGTAACACTACATTGTGTGTCTATAATTATTTTCTTACATAAAAATAAACTGGTATGTCACATTAATAATACAGTTTTAGGAAAAAACGCTGAATAGTTTTGTATTAACAGTTTAGAGAAACCAGTGAAGTGGCCCAGACGATGTAACAATGAGTTTAAAAAAATGCTAGTTTCTGAAAAAAAGTGTGCTTCTTTGAGCAATTGGAACTTAATTGTGGATATCATTTCTATCTGAGTAAGATTAGACACACTCGCATAACAACATATTTGTTTTATATTGCTGCACTTTTGTAAATTATCGGAAAAATCAATCTTCAACGTATTTTTCCAATGGGGCTGGCAACTGTCAAACTGACAGCACCAATAATGGTCCCTAAAAAAGCTAAATTTGTATGGCGGGAAGTAGTTTTTATTTATTTTTGCGAAAATTACTTTATGTTTCGTCCCGCATTGCCCCGAAGTGGTAATCCACCGTTTTCCGAAAAAGGCTAAAAATAAAAGGCAACGGATTAAAGCTATGGGGAAGATTTTTGCCTAAGAACTGTATATGGTTTCCATACAAGTTAGGGACCATCGATCATCAGTCTCTCTCTCTCATCGTATGGAATCTAGAAGAGCGCCATCTACAATTAGCTTTCACCGGCCAACCCCATTAAAAAGGCTTAAAAAACATAAGAATCAAAAATAATCGCTGGTTGGCCGTAGACAATTCACTTCACATACCTACTATTATTTGAACTAACGTGTAAACACCGTTATATACCTACTATTTATCGTAAAACCTATCAACTAACAGTTAGGTATTTGAACTATTTATTCGTAACATAGCTATTATTGTTAATGTCAACATTCCTTACAATTATTATAACTAGGTAATTACGTTTCCGCTTAACACGTAATTATAATACCGAAATGATGAACTTAAACACCACAAACGCGCA
Organism: Epinotia brunnichana; assembly: GCA_963854355.1. Classification (NCBI taxonomy): domain Eukaryota; kingdom Metazoa; phylum Arthropoda; class Insecta; order Lepidoptera; family Tortricidae; genus Epinotia; species Epinotia brunnichana. Next base: position 18,784,016 of record OY977959.1, read on the forward strand.
ACACTACACCAAAAAACATGCAATTTAGCAACGATAGCCACCAATTAAGAGATACCTAAAAACATTGTCATGCTCAAACGAAACGTTTAACGAAAAAGCGGGGGAAAAAATATAAACAACGCATTCGAACGCAGCAACGCATCGCTGAAGCGATTGGGCGAAAAAAAGTGTCAAAAAAAATATTATAAAAAAGCGGAGTGGAGCGCCCCTGGCATGAAAAAGCGGTATACGGAATGGAAATTATACGCCGATGTGAAAAAAGGGGGGAAGAAATTGCAGTTAACGTGGGCTCTGTGATCGGCGCGCACGCAACCGCGCGGCGCGGGAGTGTGGAGACGGCTTCTGGATCCGCATATTTGTAGCTTTATTAATGACTAACTTCTCCGTCCGCGTAGAACTCGTTTATATCGATATAAACTTTCATCCCCTATTTCACCGGGGGTGGTTTCTTTTCTTTTATTGTAATAAAGAGTCTATACACAAAGTTTCAAGTCTCTCACTTAAAAATTTACTCCATCCCCATACAAACTTTCAACCCCCTTTTTATCCCCTTGAGGGTGGAATTTTCAAAATTCCCTTCTTAGTGGGTAGGTACGTTATATAAACTACGTATTGTGAAAAAAACAGCATTCTAAGTTCAACGGTTTGGGGTGGGCGTTGATTTAAGGCGCTCTTATTAGACGATATTTAGGTATTTGCGGAGGTGAGGCAGACGGAGCGGGAGACGCGCGTCCCGCGCACCCCGCTAACGGCCTTATTCTGTTGGCATCCGTATTCGGCTCGTTTTTGCGGATCATACGATCAAATGTTTGTCTTCTTGAATAATTGTTTTATTTTTTAAATCTTGGTTGATTTGTGTAAGATTGTCCCCAAATATTTATTGTTTATTTATTTATTTAAATCTATTTTTTTTAAGAAAATAAGGAATAATAGGTAGTTACAGTTCTTAAGTACATCGTAGTATGATGACATCAATTATGGACACTTATTTTCCAAAGATATGTTAGTACAGATTTCTTCATCATCAATCCACCTATCGTTTTCCCAGTTCCTATGTGGGTGCTTCCGTTTTCCAAATACGTAGAACTGATAAAATAATAGTACATCTTCACTTCCTAAGGGTGAACGTCACCAATTATGGATTGTACTAATATATTACAGGTTTTTTAAACCGAAATAAAATCGATTACTTCTATAGGTAAAGTTATAGCGCCGGTTAACACCCGCTTAAGAAACCATCAAAAATAATAAACAAATAGCTATGTTCATCTATTTATCTCCTGGCAAATTATATTATTACCATGTATGTCTTTCCCGCTCACGGGACAATGATGTCCCGGACCTTTGGGAGGCATGCGTGGGGCTAGGTACCTACAAAGTACCAACGGAGCCAACACGTAGAGGCCCTTTTGACAATTTAATGAAATGCAAGGAGTATTATTACCATAATTATTACCTTTGTTACATAAGTATGACTGACTGATCAAAATCTGGATAATTAGACCACTGTTAGACAGAAGAGCATTTTATTATACAGGGTGGTTATTTTAAGACCAGCAAGTTCTTCAGTACATGACTATGTCTATTAAAAAATGTAGTTTGACCAAACATCATATAAAAAAAAACAAATTCAATTTGTCTCTTAAATACCTAAAAGTGTTATGTCACTGCGCTCGCGCGGCGCGTGCTGCCTACCATGCTACCTCGACCAGCGGCCACACCGCGATGGACCTTGATACTCTCAACAAGCCAACAAGATTAGGCTTATACTTGGCTCTATACTCCAGGCAAAATACGGTTTCGAAAATCATTAATTTATAATAGTGTTTTTTTGTATATTTCATTTTTAATCGTTATTCTAAGATGCTTTACACAAGAATCCAACAAATTTTCCAACCGGAAGTAATTATATAAATATAAATTAAGCTTTAATTGTCTTTTTTTGTTTGATTTATATTGAATTTTTTAAAGCAAATGTAAATTTAGGTAAAAGCCTCCTCGATCTCATGCCATTTTTTTCGGTCTTTAGCCAACTGCATCCAGCTAGGTCCGGCGACCTCAGTTATGTCATTGGTCCAACGTCTTCGTCGTCTACCTTTCCTTCTTTTGCCTCTCGGCCTTGACCAGTTTGTTGCTTCCAGTGCCCTTCTTTTCTCCTAATATCTGGCGATATATGGCTTTTACCCGAATGGGGTCCATATAAGAAAGAAAAAATGGCATAAATCTTTTAGATTTAGTAAATATGAACTAACACAAACAATATGGAATAAATAAAGCTTAAATAAATATATATATATAAACTAGCTGTTGCCCGCGACTTCGTCCACGTATAACATGTTATCGTCTAAATGTTTGTTTAAGAAATTTAAATTTTTGTTAAATAAAAAAAAACATTGAAATTAGTTTTGTATATAATCTATCGCAACACGTCTTTGTTACTATAGGTGTAAGGATGTGTTACGATATATTTGGCTACTTTGGCTGCTACTAACTATATGACGCTGACAGTACCTAGTCTTTAAGTAAACAGTCTAAAACCGAAGTTACAAATCCCTTACTTTAAAAATGTCTTGCTCTCCATACAAACTAGAAGAACTGTATATCCTAGAAGTAGGTATTTTTGTCAAGACCAATCCAAGCATGTTCAGTAACGTTTCAGAAGGCCGCAGATTTCCGACACGTAAACAATACAAACAAAAATTGAAAATTTTGCAGGGTAGCAACAACACAGCGCTAATCAGAGGCGGAATCTTGGGAATGGCACCAAACATTTTCAATAAAATTCCAGACCGAATTAAACACTGGATATTAATAAATTTAAAAGACAATTGACTTCAGATTCAGATTCAGATTTGTTTATTATCATAATTTTACAATTGAAATCATAGTACAATGAATATACAGATAAAAATGTGTTAAAATTATAACTTGTCAGTTACAATAAAATACAATAGATGTGTACAGTTGTGTACAGAATTGTTATTATTTGTAAATAGTTTAATAATACTCATACTCATAGCATAATGCTATTACATAAAATAGAGAAAGAAAACATAATACAAATATTAACGTCAAGCTTTTAAGATCTTGTTATTTAGTCATTTGAAAGAAATTCTTGTAAACTATACAGTGTTTTTTCAAGCAATAGTTGTTTTACATGGAAGCGAAAAGAGTTGTCGTTCGTTATGGTTTTAAGGTTTGAAGGTAGCCGGTTAAAAAGTATTTGTCCTATTAACTTCGGAAGTTTTGTGCCTATTCTAAGTCTGGGCGAGGTTGTTTTGAAGTGGATACTTCTTTGCTCGCGTTCTTGTATAGGGGTACAGTTCAAAATGTATCACGTAACTTCCGGATTAACTTTTTGTAGAGAAGCCTAATCTGATTTCAATTAATTGTTTGTTACATGTTTTAATCCTTCTTTATTTGCTATTAGTTGTTAATCACAAAATGTTATTTAGTTTATGTGACGGGCATGAAAACTATGCTGAAATGACCGCCATTTTCAATGCCTCGCGAGTCAAACGAGCTACGTCAGTCAATGTTGCTATATATACCGATTTATCTGTGCTTATACAGATTTTAGTGAATGAATGCAGATATATATATTTTACGGGGACAACCAACAAATAAGTATCCACTTAAACTTAATTAACGGTTGTATCTCAGACACAACCCGCTTCTTTTTAAGTTATTCGCATTTCTCATTGATCTCGAACTATTTTCACCTCTCCTTTGAAATTCATTTGGATAACGTTTAACATACATCAAAACTTCCAATATATAAGTTGAAACTGATGTTAAGATACTAAGTTTTCTTAAATGTTCGCGACACGTGTATCTGTCCTTTGCATAGGGAAGTACTCTAATTGCACGTTTCTGGATCTTTAGGATGCGCTCATAATCCGTACTGTTGCCCCAAATCATTATCCCGTATGAAAGTTGAGAGTATATGTACGCATAATACAGCTCTTTTAAGCAACTTTCTGACACAAGTGGTCTTAACTGTCTTAGAGCATAGATCCCTTTTGCTAACTTACTGTATAATGTATCTATGTGATCTTTCCATGACATTATTGGATCAATCATTTCAATCAATATATCAATATTTGATTGAAAAGTGTTATTATACCATTAAATATTACTTAAACGACCCTACGACATAACATGATTACATTCCAGACATTCCTTAGTTATAATATTCTTTAGTTATAGTATTTTTTGAGAGTTTTTGACATGTATTTGAAGTATTTAACACCAATCACTGTATTGACATTTTTTTTTAATTTTTATAAATATATTAGCTGGCTGAAATATTTTGTAAACCTACATTGTGGGTAATGCACAGAAGTCTTATATTTTGTATACCAACAATACTTGTAAAAGTTGTAACCTATGTTTAACAAAATATATGTAATTGAATTGAAAGTACTTAATTTGTATTCTAATAAGTAATCTTTATGCAAAAATTTAAGTCTCTAGCTCTAAAAATAAAGTTTCCCCCATACAAATTTTGCACCCCTATTTACCCCCTTTAGGGGTGGAATTTCCAAAAATCCTTCTTAGCGTTGCCTACGTTGTAAAAGGTAGTTCTGGTGTAAATTTCAACTCTCTAGTCTTAGTAGTTTCGGCTGTGCGTTGATGAGTGAGTGAGTGAGTGAGTCATATCAATAACTCCATACCGACAAAAGGTATGTTCACTTAGATAACGTCACATTTATTTGCTTTAGTGGGCTTATTTTTAAAGGGGTGTGGCGGGGGAGGCTTTCTTGGTAGTTATTTGGAGAAACAGCGGTGGCAGAGTGAGTTCGAGATGTGAAACGGCATACTTTAGTGTTTTGTGATGGGTATCATGTGCACAAACAGCTGGCAAAGTTTTGCAGCTGTATAGGGGAACACCCTGTAGTACTTTGAACCCGACTGCCTCAGAAGGAAGTTTATATTTTTCGAGCGTATGTATCATCATATCAGCCGAAAGACGTCCACTGCTGGACATAGGCCTCCCCCAAAGAGTGCCACAATAGCCGGTCCTGCGCCACCCGCATCCAGCGGACTCCCGCGACCTTTACCAGGTCATTTGTCCACCTTGTGGGGGGCCTAACCACGCCGCGCCTTCCGGTACGTGGTTGCCACTCGAGAACCTTTCCGCCCCAACGGCCATCGGTTCTACGTGCAATGTACCCCGCCCACTGATACTTAAGTTTAGCGATTCGGAGGGCTGTATCGGTTACCGTGATTCTGCTGCGGATAGCCTCATTTCTGATGCGATCGCGCAGAGAAACTCCCAGCATAGCCATCTCCATCGCCCTTTGAGTGACTTTGAGCCTTCTTATGAGGCCTATAGTAAGCGACCACGTTTCCGTTCCATATGTCATCACTGGCAACACACACTGGTCAAAGACTCTCGTCTTGAGACACTGCGGAATATTGGACGAAAAGATGTGCCGTAGCGTATGTATGCATGTATGTCTATGACGAAGATGAGGAAGGGCCGTGGCCTGCTGCTGGTGGAGTGGCAGGGTCTTTTTCCGCACTCGTTTTTAATAGTATCTACTAAACAGCAAGTAAATATACTTCAGTTCACCAACTCGTTTAGGACTTTAGTCTAGGTAGTCGCTATCCGGCGCAATAGCCCTAAATGCTTTTGATATATTTCTGTATGAATAAATAAATCTATTATTCGTACAGTCCATAATTGGTACCATTACCCCCCCAACCATGTGCTCGTGTCCGAATCCGATTTACACCCGACTACTTACTACCTAACAGTTCTAAATACGTATTCAGGATAACTGAAGATTTTTATTGACATCTTGTCAATATGCTCCAGCTACCTATTAATACGTTTTAGGTGCGGATGTAGAAACGCTTTAATGTAGTAAATATCGCATACCTTATATTTGTTATTCTATCATTTCGAATGTGTTCTCCAGCATGTATTAGCGTTTCCTATTCCTTTATATATTTTTATTTACCTTGATAACTCGAAATAATTGCTGCAAAAAGGCGTATTTGCGTGCCAGGTAAACATTCACAGGTCCGTCGTCGGCAGTGGCCACGGGCGTACTAAATTGTACTCGCCACCGCGCATGCATGACGCGGACACCCGGTTTTTCAGACAAATGACCAAATGTATTGAATTATCAAACATATTGAAATTCTAAGAAGCCGGTAGATAGATCTACCAAAAAGCTACCTATCACAACAAATTTCATTGTAATATTCCAAATAACTTTTGAGATATTTCGAGTTTGGTGGTAAAAAAGCACTGTTTTGAAAGGCAAAATCTATCGAGGTTTTTGTAAGCAATCGTGATTTTACGAAGTACGAACATAGCCAATAAACTGAAGATATACATATCAAAAATTTGGATCTCTAGCAATAGTACAAGTATACTAATAATCGGTTTGGAAAAGGCACTTTTTCGATGCGCAGCTGCATACAGCGCCTTAAGTGAGTGAGTGAGTCAGTCAGGCCAGGACTTTCACGTTTATATATATAGATAATATATAATAGAAGATATACCACCACCACCGGAACCTGCATAGTCCTACCGCCACAAACCGTCTAAAGTGGCGCGTCATAGCGAAAACAGCGACCATTAAAAAGAGGCACAACACCGATCTAGAACAACCGAGTACACCATAAACGTAATCACAAGATCGATCGGTCTTCGAAGAAAGTATGAGAAGTTTGTTTAACTATTTAATAACCGTATTGAAATGCAAATTCGTTCTAGAAGTGAAATAGACCTGAGAAGCCGTCTCCATACGCCTGCGTCCGCGCAGCCACGCCCGGCGCATCTCGATCGGCGCCGACGCACGGCCACCAACGTACTCGTACATACGAACGACATTCGGGACACATCTACTCGTAGGAGTCGTAGGTCGGGAAAACATGATGTTAAATTGGAAATGGATGAAAATTTTAGATTGATTATTTTTTTAGTGATAGGAATAACCTTCCAGGGGGCCGATTTTTGACTTTCGAGCGCTCGAAAATTAAATAAAAGTGAATACGATTTTAGTGTCAAAATTGCAGGCACTAACTTTCTACCGATAGAATTGAATACGAGTGGTCAATACCACTCGCTTTTCAATTTTCTATCGCTATTTAAAAAGAGCGTTTCGTAATTTTTGTCCGTTTTCGAATGAAAGATTCGAGCGCTCGAAAGTCAAAAATCGGTCCCCTGAGCACCAGAAAAAAACTTGCAGACTTTTCAGCTTTCACTTACGTATTGTTATTACAAAAAAATATCTTTAAAATCCGTGGTAAACTGACACTGGCAATGATATTGACAGCTGCAGCAGCTATATTTGTCATTGCCAGGGTCAGATATATATAATGTGTTGTTCTGGACACGAACGAAGAAATAAAAACTGAATTGTGTTGCTCTGTAAAGAGAAAACTTTTTTATTAATAACGAGTTTACAGCTACAATTTATCTAATTCTATGCTTATAGGATAAGTACAATTCTTACCTGTAAAGAGAAACAACATTTGAAGCTATTATTTCTCCAATTCCTTAATATTCATAATCTTATTTAATTTTTAGATGCACTTTCGTGACATTGCAATTTCCATCCAACTGATCTGTCACCTGTCAATGTTCGCCACAGTTCAGAGCGGACCAAACGGCATCCTTAAAACTATTGCGCAGCAAATTTAAATGAAGTGTGTAGAGACTAACTTCATTTTACATCTCCCCCCCCACAATTTTTTTTTTTTTTTTTTTTAATACTTACATGTGCTTATGAAATATTTTCTTTTGTTTATATTTCTTTCAGTACCGGAATTATTTTGGTTATGTGAAACAAATTAGATTCCGACTTTTTATGTCCGGTATCTATCTTATAAATTGAATCAGATATTTTTTCTATCACTTTATATGGTCCTATCTTTAATTCGTCTAATTTTTTTCTGTTTAATCGATTCCCATTCTCAACAAATACTGTATCTCCTACTGTTATTTGGCAATGTTTTCTGTTTTTATCAAATAGTTTTTTATTATTATTATGTGATTTTACTGTGTTTACCAATGCTATTTTTCTATCTTGCGATAAATCATTAAACGATCTTTTTTTTTTTATTTCCTCTGGTAGAATATTATCACTTATACCCTCTAACAAATATTTTGGTGAAAATCTTGTTACAGTATGTTCTGTCTCATTATATCTTTTGGTACATTCATGTGCAACAGTTGTCCAAGCTATTTTTTCTTTCCTTTCATTTATCTTACACCTAATTTTGTTTACTAAAGTTTGGTTTAATCTTTCATTCAAACCGTTTGAAAATGGTGCATTTACTGCAGTAAAGATTATTGGTATCTTTTCTCTATTTAAAAAGTTTTTAAATTCTTTTGAATTTATACCTGGATATTGATCAGACAAGATCATACCAATTTTACTTCCTTGTGGTACTTTTTGTATAAGCTTTATAAAATCATTAGATGTTTGAGTTTTGGAAGTTAAAATGAAAGCATATCGTGTAAAGTGATCCACCAGCAAGTGTAAGTATGTTTTTGTGGAGCGTGAGCCACCAAACCCACCAATAGTATCAATGGATACTATTTCAAAAGGGTAAGTAGCAGGGCCCAAGTGGGACATTAATCCAAATTCAAATTTCCTTCTAGATTTATTCTTTATGCATATTTCACAGTTCTGACAAATTTTCCTGATATTATTAGTTAAGTTTTTAGCTATATAAAATGGTTTTAACTTATTCTCCATTTGTTGTATTCCTATATGGCAATAATAATAGTGTATTTTCTCTACAAGCTTTTTACTAAAGTCTTCTGTTAGTATTATTTTTTCTCTTTTTCCTACTTTTTTATAGTATATTTTGCCTTTTAATGTTAGTTTATTTTCATTTTGTTTTATATGTTCATTTTTTTCTTGGTCATCCTGAATGTCTTTTAGTTGTATGAAGTTAACAATTTTTAAGTTTTGATCATGATTATCAGTATCTTCACCTGGTTCTAACACAGGATTTCTACTTAAACAGTCCGCCTCTAAGTTGTATTTCCCTGGGGAATATATTACCTCAAAATCAAACTGAGATAGGTAATATGCGAGATCTCCTAGTTCCTCGTCTGTCCTTGCTTTAATATTCATTTTTTCTAGAGGTTTATGGTCAGAGAAAACCGTGAATTGTTTTCCTACTAGCCAATGCTGCCAGTATTTTACTGCTTCCTTTATTGCTAAGCACTCTAAGTAAACAGCTTTTTTTTTCTTCTGCGAGTCATTCAATTTTCTAGAAAAATAAGCGCAAGGCTTTTCCTCTCCATTGTGTTGTGTTTGTTTTAAGATCGCGCCTATGCCTTGTATACTAGCGTCAGTATAAATACGTATTGGTAAATCTGGGTCAAAGATTGCCAAAATTGGTTTTAAACAAAGCAATTTTTTTATTGTTTCAAAGGACTTCTGACATTTTTCCGACCAACTGAATGGTTGACCTTTTCTTAGTAGATTATGCAATGGATCCAATATAATTGATATGTTAGGCACATATTTTCCATAAAAGTTAATTTTGCCTAAAAATTGTCGTACATTTTTTTGTGTTTGTGGTGCTGGAAAATCTTTTATGGCTATTAGATTATCTTTTAACGGTGTAATTGTATTGTCTTTTATAATGTGGCCCAAGTACTTCACGGAATCTTGAGCGAAATTACATTTAGAGAATTTCAACCTAAAACCTTCCTTTGAAATTGCTTCCAGTAACAATGATAAGTGTCTAATGTGCTCTGCAAAAGTTTCAGAAAATATTAGTATGTCATCTATGTAATTCACAGTAAAATCAGACAACCCATGTTTTCTTATTATACTACTCAATATTCTCTGAAATATTGCAGGCGAAGTTTTTAAACCATATGGGAGACAAGTCCATTGGAAGTGGCCTTCCTGAGTTACAAAGGCAGCTTTTTTTCGGTCTTCAATTTTTAAAGGAATCGACCAGAAAGCTGAGCTAATGTCAAGAGTTGAGTAGAATTTACAGTTTCTCGTCTTTACCATCAAATCTTCAATCAGGGGAAAGGGCTGTGATTGGGGCACAACAATTTTGTTCAGATCACGAAAATCTACACATAGTCTCGATTTCTTACCTTCTTCTTTTTTGTACGCCAATGTTACTGGAGCAGCAAAAGGACTGTAAGACTCTTCAATTAAATTCCTTTGTAAAAGCTTTGATACCTGCTGCTCTATTTCCTTCCTATCTTCTATAGTGCATCTATATGGCCTTTTACTACAATATTTATCCATTATCAAATCTATGTGTGCTTCGTAGTCCTTCACCGTCCCCACATCATATTTATCTTTCGCAAATAGCGATTTATATTTGGAAATTAATTTATTTATCCCTGCCTGTTGCTGATGATTTAGATGGTTTACTGAAATATCAAAATTTTCCACTTCTATATTCTCATTAAAGTTTATTTTATATTCATTTTTCTCTGGGGTCTTAGTCTTATCAACAACGCCCAGGTTTTTATCTTTACTACACAAAATGTGTGCTTCGTCGTTATTATTAGGATCAGAAATTATTTCTTCATTTTTTTTCTCTGTGAGCTTTTCAATGTGATGTTTTTTTTCCTCAATATTTTGTGAAATTTCTAATCTATCATTTTGAACAAGATGAAATTGTTCTATACAATCCAATCCGATTAAAAATTCGTAGTCGAAATTTTCTTTGTCTATTACAAAGACATTGACTTCTCTTTCAATATTTAAAATTTTCAATTTTAAAGTTACCATTCCTAAAGTTGATTTAACGCCATTAATTGTTTTTAACCCTGTTGTTTTAATATTAGGATTTATTGGATTATTTCTCAAGGACAAGAATCTTGAACTTATCAAGGAAACATTCGATCCTGAATCGTAAATCCCTGAAACCTGTAATGTATCATTTATTAATAAGTTTAGTTTAATTAATGGCGGGATCACTAGTTTTTTGGGTCTAAGTTGTTTAACTCGGTTTCTAACTGAGAATTATTAACCGTCCTTATTTGATCCCGTCTTTGCCTATCCGTACTTTTGTTTTTGAACCAACATAAAGATTCGGGATGATAGCGGTTGCCCTTATTTTCTTTTTCACATATTCTGCATGGCCGGTCTCCTCCATTCTTTTCCTTAGTCTTGTTATCAAATACGAGCATTCTCTTTTCCCATATTTTCTTTTCCACCATATGTTCTAAACCTCTAATACTGTTAAATAAATCCTCCGTCTCCTTTAGGGCATTCCGGTCAATTCTATCGGCTACAAAATTTGGCAACCCCGTAGCAATAAGATCAATCAAAGTAGACTTATCCATGCACTTATTTATCTCCAACAGAAGTCTCTCCTTCTTAATAGCATATTCCAGTAACGAGCCTTGCTTATATTTGAATAAAAAAGCATACCTGACCGGTGACCACCCTTTGTCTGCATAGGTTTCACAGAAGATCCTTTTCCACATTGACCACTCTGAGTTTACGGTATGTTTTATCAACATGGAGCTGTACCAGTCACAACATGAATCTTCCAGGAATAACTTCAGAACTTCGATATGCCTCATATCGTCTTCTATACCAAAACGAGTACATTCCATTTCAAAAGTGGTCATCCATTGTGCTGCATTTGAAGTTTTCCTAGTGAATTTTTCGATCACAAACTTTTCAGTTAAATTTCCCAAATTCTTAGGCACATCCTTCTGCTTCTCAGCAAAACTTTCCAAGATTCTTGTCAGTGCTTCTTCTGAAATTCCAGCAGCTGCAGGCTGTTCCTGTTTTTTTGGTGCTATCTCTTCCAGTAAAAATCCCTTAAACTGAATATTTCCGTCCTCATCTACATACATTTTATTTATCTCGGGAGTTATTGAGATCCAAACCTTCCTTCTGTCATGCCTCTTTTGTAATGTAACTTTAACTTTTTGAAAAGCCTGTGTTTTTACAATTGTCTCGTGCAATTGCACTGGTTGGAGATGTTCGGGGAACACGAAGATACTGTTATCTGCGTCCGTAATTGAAGTCACACAGATTATATTCGATTTTGGATCCTCAGCCGGTTTTACTACAAATTCAAATCGTAATCTTTCCATCTTCCTTATAACAGCTGAATAATGTTGTTTTATAATGTGTTGTTCTGGACACGAACGAAGAAATAAAAACTGAATTGTGTTGCTCTGTAAAGAGAAAACTTTTTTATTAATAACGAGTTTACAGCTACAATTTATCTAATTCTATGCTTATAGGATAAGTACAATTCTTACCTGTAAAGAGAAACAACATTTGAAGCTATTATTTCTCCAATTCCTTAATATTCATAATCTTATTTAATTTTTAGATGCACTTTCGTGACATTGCAATTTCCATCCAACTGATCTGTCACCTGTCAATGTTCGCCACAGTTCAGAGCGGACCAAACGGCATCCTTAAAACTATTGCGCAGCAAATTTAAATGAAGTGTGTAGAGACTAACTTCATTTTACATATATTTAAAATATTTTTTGTAATATGAGATGGATCCAGGAAAGTGTCTCATTCGCCGTCCTAAACCCAAAACGTAAGTGAAAAAACGGTTTATATTTTTCAAAAATTATTGACGCAGCTGAAAAGTCTGCAACTTTTTTCTGGTGCTAAGGAAGGTTTCCTATCACCAAAAAAATAATCAGGCACTTCTAAAATTTTCGTCCATTCCCCATTATAAATGAAAGGGTTTGTTTTTAGGGTTCCGTAGCCAAATGGCAAAAAACGGAACCCTTATAGATTCGTCATGTCTGTCTGTCCGTCCGTAAGTCACAGCCACTTTTTTCCGAAACTATAAGAGCTATACTGTTGAAACTTGGTAAGTAGATGTATTCTGTAAACCGATTAAGATTTTCACACAAAAGTAGAAAAAAAAAAACCAATAAATTTTTGGGGTTCCCCATACTAAGAACAAAAATTCAATTTTTTTTTTCATCAAATCCATACGTGTGGGGTATCTGACTATGGATAGGTCTTCATTATGACATTGAGGTTTCTAACATATTTTTTTTCTAAACTGAATAGTTTGCGCGAGAGACATTTCCAAAGTGGTAAAATGTGTCCCCCCTGTTGTATCGATAATATGTATAGGCAACACTGCGTCGATAACTGTCAGGTGATAGCTCGTAAGGTTTTTAGGTGATTAGATCTGTCAGAATAATAAACGTGTTTTCTCAATTAATAAATTTGAGTGTATTAATTAATTACACATATAACCCGATATAGCAATTGGCGACGAGGATGGGATGATAATATTTATCAAGTTTCTGGCAAATGTTTTCGTAGGTTTCGTTTACAGGTGACGTCGGGACACACAATGTCGTTAATAATTCATAAATTTCTGTGCTTAACTTGGTAATTAGTAAAGGCACTTTCTTTTCTTTAGGTATGTCATTTATTAAGACAAAACATTCAAATTGTTGTTGATAAGCCTTCCAATTTAAGCCTTTAAACACCTCTAGACCGGTTATCGCGCTCATGATCACACTGCCGCTTCGCAAACTGCTTGCTATTTCTCCTTCTTGCTTCTTCTTCACTTCAATATACTCGCGCAAGTATTTTCTCACTTGATCAATTGAACAACTTTCATTAAATATAGTATCTTCTGCTAATTCATTAGCGATGGTTATCAACTCTTCTTTAGACTTCTCTTGAATCCAAGCTTTCTTTCCTTGTTTTATTAGTTCAAGTGCACTCATATTATAATTTTTTGAGGTTATTTCTGGTCATTTGTACTTACAGCTACATTTTCTGTTTACGTTTTTCATGGCCGGCAAAGTACGTGAAATATGAGTTCGTTTCGTACGCTCGTCGCCAATTGCTATATCGGGTTATATGTGTAATTAATTAATACACCCCTCCTCTGTAACTTCTAATATAAATAAATAATAAATAAATAAATACATATTACGGGACAATCTTACACAAATCAACCTAGGCCCACGGTAAGCTCAGTAAGGCTTGTGTTGTGGGTACTAGGCGATGATATATATAATAGATACATACATATAGATACTTATATACATACATAACATCCATAACTCAGGAATCAAATAAATAGTGATAAATACACAAATAAATGCCCTGACCGGGATTCGAACCCGATACTTATATACATACATAACATCCATAACTCAGGAATCAAATAAATAGTGATAAATACACAAATAAATGCCCTGACCGGGATTCGAACCCGGGACCTCCAGCTTCGTAGGCAGAGTCACTACCCACTGGGCTACGGAGGCCGTTAAGTCACTACCCACTGGGCTACGGAGGCCGTTAAGTCACTACCCACTGGGCTACGGAGGCCGTTAATATAAGAGAATAATAAAACTAAAAAAAATATATGATGTACATTACCATGCAAACTTCCACCGAAAATTGGTTTGAACGAGATCTAGTAAGTAGTTTTTTTTTAATACGTCATTAATCGTAAACCGCAATTTATTTAACGGAACCCTTCATGTGCGAGTCTGACTCGCACTTGGCCGCTTTTTTAATTGTAATATTCGATTCATGGTCCGAGTGATGGTCCCGATAGCTGTTGGTTGGTGACTGCCGGAAGGTCGCAGGTTCGAATCCTGCCATGTAGTTTCTCTGTTTTTTTTTCTTTTATTTGATTTTTATAATTTTCGATGGCAGACGTTGTAGGTTATAAACATTTTGTTACGTATGCTACTTACAAAGCAAACAAGGCAACTTTTAAAATGTGCTCTTGGGCAAAGTTCCCCCTGGTGGCAAAGTAGGCATGTTTGACGGCATCAACTTCGGTGGCAGGGTCACTACTGCATTCCAGAGCCATCTACAAAATACACTCAAAACCATTTTGCAACATAGCAAATGTTAAATGAGTAGTCAGCGCCATCTGTTCTTATTATTCCAAAGCCAAATACTTCCAAGTTCTACGTAGCCCACTAGTCAAAGTAGCGCTTGTGTCCGCGCGAAAAAGTTCGGTAAAGAAACCATAGATGGCGCTGCAACACAGAAAGGTAGGGTGGCGTTCGATGCGGTGTCGTGTCAATATAATAGATGGCAGTGTTTTCAATCCGGATTTTTAACAATGTCAATCATAAATAAGTATATTTTTTGTATTTGTTTTGTTTTAATATCTCATTATTGTTTTGCTCAATAGTTTCTTATGCCCAGGTCAGTGTCTTTCAACCTGTGGGTCGCGACCCCCAGGGAGGTCGCGGCTGCTTGGATTCTTACTCTAGGCAAAGATTTGCTCTAGGCAAAGATTATTGTTTTCTTAATAATCTTTGCTCAAGGGGGGTCGCGCCATTAAAAAGGTTGAAAAACACTGGCCTCGGTGTACCATTTAGTTTAATACTTAAGAATATCTAGACCCGTATCAAAACAGTTAAATTTTTACATTATTTTATTAATATACATTACAAAGAAAAAAAATAAAAAAATTCCCGAATATAAACCTCTAGATAGATTGATGTTTTGCCTCCGTAAAACCGGGGCCGATTTTTGACTTTCGAGCGCTCGATAGTTAAATACAAGTGAATACTATTTTAGTGTCAAAATTGCAGGCACTAACTTTCTACCGATATAATTGAATACTAGTGGTCAATACCACTCGCTTTTCAATTTTCTATCGCTATTTCAAAAGAGCATTTCGTAATTTTTGATAGTTTTCGAGTGAAAGATTCGAGAGCTCGAAAGTCAAAAATAGGTCCCGTAAGTATTAGTATTGAGAATCTTGCGACGATTTCGAGAACTAACTTACAAGTAAAGACCAACTTAATAATTCTGTAAGTAAGTTATCTCGTTGGCACTTCTGGTATAAGTCGTTTCACTACTCGTTAACAGATGGCGCACCTAAGTCTTATTTGGCGATTCTGAATATTTTCTTATTAGTATATTTCCATATTCAATCAATCAAATTAGAAATGAATCCGAGTATTTTTACTAAGTATGGATCGTACAATCAAAAGTATTAAGTATTAATTTGGTTGTATTTCTTTTTGACATTCGTTTTTTTTTTCTAGAAACATTCTAGACTAGTATTTTATATAATTTCTTTTTTACATTGTGACGATCTTATTGTGAAATTATTATTAATTATTTTGGCACCTACACTGAGCATATCAATTGAAAATATTTGACGCATTACAATCAATATTTAAGATTATTTTTCAAAAAATTGACGATTCAAAAGTGCTTGTACTAGGCCTACCTGAATAAAAAATATTTTGACTTTGACTTTGACTTCAAATTGCACCCCACTTTGTTAAACCAGCGAGCGAAGCGAGGGAAGTTCTCCATTTCAGCTTGGCCCAAAATTCTTTCATATGTCCGGGTGTCCCGCTGTCCGGCTGTCCGGGTGTCCCGCTGTCCGGGTGTCCCGCTGTCCGGCTGTCCAGGTGTCCCGCTGTCCGGCTGTCCGGGTGTCCCGCTGTCCGGCTGTCCGGCTGTTCTGAACCGATTCTCGTGTAATTTCGTGAGCGGGTTCGATAATTGGATAGTTTTTTTTGGCGATGCAGTGTGCTTGGTACTTTGTGCAATATGTGGCATTGGTACTTTTTGATGGTTGTGTGTAAGTTTGTTAGGCTGAGGCATCGGTTACACGCTTATTCTGGCGTCCGTTCAGTCCATCAGTATTATGAGAGAATGATAGTGTAACCGTTGTAAAATTAAAAATGAGCACATTCGTGGTAGTTTTAAGGTGGCCCCTATACCCGAAAAGCTAACAGAACACCGCCTAAGGTGGTACGGCCACGTGATGCGTAGGGATGAAGAGTACGTGGTCAAAAAAGCTCTGAACCTGCCGGAGAAAAAGAGAGGCAGAGGACGACCGCCGTCAACATGGTGGACCAGCATCACAAAACTAGCAAGTAGGCATAATTTACCCGACCCGACAACCCTCGACAGAGTGTCGTGGCGCAAAATAATTAGGAGAGCCGACCCTGCCTAAAGCGGGATAGAGCAAGGAAGAAGAAGGAGATAGTGTAACCGTTGTGAATGACAGATACAGACAAATCATACAGATGGACTGAACTGACGCCGGAATTAAGCCCCTGCTAGACGGTCGCCAACACGCGCCTCCAACCGAGCGACCTTGGTTGGCACCGACCGCTGTAGCATGAAATTTAGCTCCAAATAACTGTCTACACGGTCGGTGCGGACCAAGGTCGCCCGGTTGGAGGGGCGTGTTGGCATCCGTCTAGCAGGGGCTTTAGCGTGTAACCGAAGCCTTCGATGATGATTTATGAATAGGTAAGGAACGATCGAATGTGGTTTGGTTTTTTTTCGATTAACCGATGGTTTGTTTGATAAGTATATGATTAAGTTTATGCGATCGGAACGGATCGGAGGAATGTTAGTGAATAAGATGACTTTTTAAGATTTTGTGTTTTCCTGCCTATAGTCTACATACCTTTTATATGACCATGTTTAAAGATGGTATCAGATATATTAGATATATATAAGTAGGGATATATTCAGTATCTTATTAGTCTTGCAGATTATATGTACCTACAGTTAGATACAGTCATGGAATTTAATTACCTAGCCATTTCGTTGAAATGTCGTTAGACAATGCACTAAGGTCAAAACTTCTATTTCAGTAATAAGTAGTATTGAAATGTCAATACTTACATATTAATTTGTTACTTCACATTACAAATAACCTCTTTGCGCAAGGTTATCATTTGCTTTTCTACATGTGTCATGTGTCAATCGAGAAAATTGTAAAATAATTTTCACGTACTTAATTTGAAAAATAAAATGCTAGCCGCTAACCGTGAACTTATGAGCTCAAATAGTGGAGTTACACAAATAAGGAATAGGGATTCATGAGATAACACGTTGAAAAGTTCAGTTCACAATGTCAAAGTTAACTGTTGCCTAGTTACTGACATAACACAATGCATGTTATATTTCAAAGCAACGTCGTGCTCTAGCTAGCTCTTATGGTGTTAGTTTGCTATACAGTATTGAACTTAAGGTGGGTTGGAAATTAAATTCCTTGACTGTACCAACACATACTCGTATCTATACTGTTAACACACTTAACACATTCACTGCCGAGAATCAATACGCGCCACAATCGTAGGCCTCCTAGCCGATCCCGTGCTTTTCTCCATATGTAGCGAAAAGCGACTAAGGCGTAGGCGCCCACAGGGTTACTAGCAGTGAGTGTTAAAATTATTTTGACGCTCGAAGTTAGAACTTGTTATTGAAGCTCCCAACCCGCACGAGGTCAGCGTCCATACGTCTCTTGGTGCAGTTTATTCCGATGAATGCACGGACAACAAAGTAGGTGTTTAATAGCAGTTTATGTGACTGTACATAATGAAGGGCATTAAACACGAGCGTAGGTTCTCGCTGACGCTCGTTTCATAATAGGATCATACGAGTGTTTTAATGCCTAATTATGTACAGTTACATACACCACTTTATCTACCCACATATTATACATAAATCCTCAATGATGTGTTCGGGAATAATTAGAATAACCGCCATTGCACGGCCATGACCAACTAGATTTCCATAATGTTCGATGTTACTATGATTTTTCATACATTATAATAACACTGGCACAGATAAAACACTGATGTTACGTTACGTTTATTCACGACGGTGGTAAACAATTATACGGTTTCCGTTGCCGACTCTTAATCGATTTGAGGAGTCGTTGTTTTAACGGCTATAGAGACAAATGCATGCGTCCTCTCAACTCTCAACTCAGCCTTCCGGGAGTGCGTTAGAGGCGTAGATATAAATTTATTCAGCTGACTGTCACATAATTATCATAACAGCCGAAAGACGTCCACTGCTGGACATAGTCTCCCCAAAGAGTGCCACAATGACCGGTCCAGCGCCACCCGCATCCAGCCGCGCCATCCGGTACGTGGTCCCCAACCTTTCCGCCCCAACGGCCATCGGTTCTGCGTGCAATGTCCCCACTGCCACTTAAGTTTAGCGATTCGGAGGGTTATATCCCAGAAAGTAGGTACATTCAAATATCTACATGATCTAAAGGTGTAGACAAACGCCAATATGAATCATCCTTTTTATTTTTTAAAATAATTATAGCTAACCGTTTCGGCAATAATAGTTACTATTATCAATTCAATGACACAATAAGCATTTTCCGTTGTTACAAATAATTCAAAAATAAAAATAATATAATGGGTTAGTTTGTTCATATATAGGTAATTATTTGTTTAAAAATATAAGCTTAACATAAGTCAACACTAAACTTAACTAAATACGTAGCAGTTCGTTATCGACTAATTAATCGAGTACAAGTACAAAAAAAATAACTTTTATAAAAAATATAATTCAATAAACACATTAAAGGTCAACGCTACTAATAACGTAATTAAAAAAAAACATGGCATCGTTTTTTATATTAAATATGAACTTAAAATACGCTATACATCAAAATACAATTAAAAACAATTCTGTCGCGATGAGTCTAGTCGAATTGTATGTATGTATGTTTGCCTAAACATCGATAAGGTACAATTATAGTATCATCACATCACATCCCTAATGTTATTTACATTTTTTTTAAATTTTAACATGCCAAATACGAATTTTGACTTCTACAATGTTATTTAACTCTAAACTCTAAGCAAATGGAATTTTACAATTTACGCCGAAATACTTTTAATTCTGACAATTTACATTCAGCATTTCCAATAATCGATCAATTTACAATTTTTATTATTCGAATAGCGTATCATACTTTATGATACAATAGTTTTTGTTAGTTTCCAAAAGAGTTTCATACGTTATTTTGCAATCACGACATTTTTACAGAGTCCAACGTGATTCAAAGCTGCCGAATGTATATTTCTATCAGGACAACTTTAAATGTCACATTAACAGCAAGAACAGAAAGAATAACGTTGGATATACTGTAAAAAAGTAGGCCCCATCTACTCTTACATTAAAAGTATACGAGGCGTCAAGAAAAAAGACTAGAATTCACCAATTAATAGGGGCACATACAATAAATTGTTTGTAAATACAAAAATTGGATGTAAATACAAAAATTGGTTGTAAATAACAGATTTACAACGTAAATGCCTCTTGTGGCATCGAGCGGCTAGTGTTATAGACGAAATATGCGCTGTCAGTTGTTTTAGAGCCGATCGAATTCGAAATTCAAATGGTTTCGATTAGATTTGGTTCATTGCAAAAATACTTGCAACTTTGTGTCTTTATTTATATTATTCTAAATATTGTCAAAATTGTGTTTGTTTTTTGTTATGTATAATGGTAATTTTCACCTAAAAATGGATATGACGCCAGATCCCGGTATTTCCGGCAAACACCAATACAGAGTACATTAATTATTATGACATTTAAGCACAATGAAGTACACAGATTTTTTTGTATTTATGTTTTTTTATTCGTTGTTCACTACTCTCAAACAAATAGCATTGAGTAAGCTTCGGTATTTTAATAATTGCCTTACTCCATGCTATATAATGGGCCCGATTATAAAAGATATTTTTCGGCCAATATAAATGTTTATTTATAATAGAGCCCTAGAATTACATTACATTAATTATACTAACTTACAATATAAGGTAATAACTATTATGTGAGTTTAAATTGAAAACCTGGCTATCCTGTCTATATCTTAAAAATACGATTAATAATTGTATATTTGGCTAAATATTTTAAAACAAGCACAAATACTAAACTTAAACGACGAAGCTTTAAATAAAGAACTTTAACAGTCAATAAGGATGTGTAAGTTAAATCAACAGCAATCCATAGTGAAAACTCAACAACTAATATTTCCAATCGCACAAAAAAAAATATTTTCTGTGCAATTGATAATATTTTTCTGAACCCGAAATAAAAAATGTAATGTAATCGCTGGTTTTAGTTGCGATTCTGTCAAATTGTAAGTAATTACAAGCCGCATTTTCGTGTAATGTTGCCGATCGAGAAGGCTCTTGTGAATTAAGAGACTCATGGATAAATTCCTTGTATTTTAGTGGCAACTTTATAACACAAGGAAAACGCTGGCTTTAAAATCATCAACGAATTTCACTAGTAACATAACGATAACATAATACTTAATAGCCAATAAAACTAGAACATTACGGCGTCTTATCCATTTTTCTATAAAAATTGAACCAACAGCGCATTAAGTGGATCAAATAGGTGGAGTAACTTGCTTGCATCCAAGGTTCACATCAAACAAAACCAGTTCTATTGATACTAACAGACGGGGCCGTGGAGAAATCAATTCAATTGATTCAGAAAAGGAAAAATCAATTGCTGGAAAATTAATTGATTCCCCCGACGACCCCGGTCCAGCGACGCAAGTAAATCGCTCTTTAGGCTTTATTATCATTAGTATTAAATGTACACAGCTTAACTACTTACTGAAATTTGTCTGTAAAATAAAAGTAGAAAAAAATTTCACTCCATATTTTTCAATTTCAACATTAAAAAATTTCTTCGTCGATAACTTAAAAATAAGTGACAACTTGCAGACACGATCTGTTATAACTATTCCTTCGATGATCACAGAGAATACTGAAGCCTGCCACTCCGCGCGATTCCACCTCAGACTAATCCGAAAACTTACGTTAAAACTCCATTAGATTCGAAAATACATGCGTATATTTTTACACAAATATTTTTACATTAATCGCACGGAATCTCAGGCTCGTACGACTTGAACACTTTCATGGAAACGTAACTTTTGATATAATATTCTAAATGTAGGATTCACGGTCCGTGCTTGCCGTATGTTTGTACAACTCGCGTAGTCAGTTCCCTAACACGATGGTTTATTAATTATAACTTTAAAAATACCCAAACGTCCATAAATTTTTCCTTCTACTACGATCTAAATTTAAAACAATACCTTTTATACATTATTCATAGGAACTTCATTTGTTGTTATATTTAATTTATTTTATATATTAATTTATGAGAACATTTTTACATAAATAGCGATCCGTTCACGATTTTTTTTATTGTATCTATCGAAAAAATGTTCGGTTGCTTTTTGTTTCAGTCAAAATTTGTTTTTAAACGATTGTATTCACGTTTCCTAGAAAATTTATTATTCCGGTAACCGCTCATCTCGATGGTACTGGCCATGTCTCACCAACGTAATGCTTGAAAAATGTGCCGAAAAGTGTTGTATTTAAAATAAATAAAATACGTAATGAAACGAAAAGTTCAATTAAAAACTCTCATCCACCAAAAAAACGTCACGACAAAAATTATAAACGATTTTTTGGGCTATTGCATTGTGTTTTTGTTCACTATTTACATTGATACTCCGCTAGATGGGGCTGCACTGACGCGTGCAACTACCCTCAACGGACATACCAATATTAATTCAAGAATGAAATAATTACGTACGTTAAAATCAGCTTACTATACCTTACCTATGTTACGATTATACGTAGATACGATTTTGTGTGGACAAACTCGAAAGAGTCCAATTTGTGCGCACAAAATGTTACTTATTTATAATACATGATGATAATAATAAAAGAATTATATTCGGCAACACTTGACATTCTCATAGTCCAATCGGGATTTTACCATTTACCAATTCAATTAAAAAAAAAAGTTTTTTTACTTAATTGGAAAGTGGTAACTCCCCGTTCAGATTTGAATCTAATTCTACTGCAGCGACTTGGAGCAACTAGATGCTTCGGGTTATTGTGAATGAAGCAAACGCTTCAAAAAGTATTGTTTATGTTAAAATGATTCACCGGGCTATTGTGATTCATTTAAGTGTGAAATGAAAACTTAAAAATGTAAATATTGGGCATACTCAACATCCGATGTTGATAAGAATGTCTCGTGTCATTGTCTTTTAAGGTTATTTGTCGAAGACAGATGGACGTTTTAACGGATCCTCGACTATTTTCTTGTTTGTTATATCTGTCATTGACAGTTCCTCTTTTCAGTGAAAAATCGCTATTTTTCTCTATTCGTAGGTACAATTTCATTTTAATTAAGTATTTACAAAACACGAATAAGTAACGGCAGTCTTCTGAAAAATAATAGTTGGTATTTTTATTTACAACTCTACAAAATAATTTGTAAATAATTATATTTTTTGTTCAAATAATAATCGTTTTCATAAAAATAAAATATTACTTTTCAAGAAAGCAACACGTAATGTGTCTACAGTATATACAGTTTTATATCTAATATGGCATTTAATAATAATAAAATTTACATTTCACGCCAAGAGAAGACAGTTTTAGGTAAACGAAAATGTTAAAATAAATTCTCCAATTTGATATAGATCTTTTGTGCGTTCAATACGTGACTAGCATAGCAATATTGCGTGAAAAAGACAAGAATAATAATTATAACAAATTTTAATATCACCTAAATAATATATTTTGTAAAAATATCTTAATATGGAAAACGTTAAACGAAAACTAATTATTGCATAAGTCGCTAAATGCGATAAACGTGCGAAAATAGTTTGGCACATCCCAAAGTTTGGACTAAGCTAAGAAACACCGCTCCATGCTAAAGCTAATAAAAATAAATATATCATTTAAATAATAACGCGTAAAACAAATAAATATTGAAGATTGCACAGAATATTGTTTCTCGTATCTCTATTTCTAATTATTTCTTGCAGCGAGTGTGTGTTCCATTTTTGTTCAATAATTTTCAATTCAATTATTTACATTAACATCGCTAATTCCCTATTTACAACAGTTAGTTCTATCTAGGCTTACGTACCATTATTGTTACGCGACTTCTTTATTTCTAACGTATAATTTGTAGACTTGGAACCAAATAAATAATTTTAACGTCGCTTGTAAATGAACTAATCAGAAGCGATAGCGCTCTGAAACCTAATTTTAATTCAAAAAACTAACGTCCAGCTTTATTTTAGTCAAATTTACTAGAACGAAATCGCCTCCGATTAGTAGTAGCTGAAATTTCATGGCTGAGGGTTCTGTTGGAGATGGACTGCTTGTTGGGCAGCTTGTTGGGCAGCTTGTTGGGCCGCTTGTGCCTGCGCTTGTGCCTGCGCTTGTGCTTGCGCTTGTGCTTGCTGCTGCATCTGTTGTTGCTGGACAGCTTGCTGAGCCGCTTGCTGTGCCGCCTGCTGAGCCGCTTGAGCGGCCTGAGCCACCTGTTGAGCGGCTTGCTGAGCGGCCGCTTGCTGAGCCGCGACCGCTTGCTGAGCCGCCTGCTGGGCCGCAGCTTGCTGGGCCGCAGCTTGCTGGGCCGCGGCCTGGTGTGCGGCCTGCTGCGCGGCCGCCGGCGACGGCAGATTGAACCCAAGCATCCTCGGGTCGTGCAACCGCAGCGCTTGCTCTAATCTCTGCTCCTGTGCGATTCTAAAAGCCTCTACAAGTTCTGGTGACAATTGTCCACTGGCATCGTTTGGAGAATTTATCTGTGGTGGGAAGCCGCCGTTGTGTCTCAGCGGACTAGGGGCCTCATTTCCATGGGCGGCTGCAGCCTGGGATACTGCGAGTCGGAGCGCTTCCGCCTGGCTTCTGAGTAACGCTTCAGCCTGTTGGATCCTAAGAGCGGCTTCGTTGGGCACTGGCTGGGTTTCCGCTGGCTGCTGGGCCGGTGGCGGCTCTCTGGCCAGTTGCTGGCGCATGGCTGAGACTAAATTGGCAGCGGCTACTTGGACAGCGTTGGCTCCTTCGCCGGGCTGAGCCATCATATTGGCCGCGGCGGCTGCTATGGCAGCAACTCTCTCGTCGCCATACGCTTGGTGTCCATTGCTTGCCGATCGGAGTAAGTCTGTGAGTTTGTTGACGGCAGCGCCGCCGTCTGAGCCAGCGGAGGAGGAGAGACGACCATTTGAGGAAGAGTCAGAGTGCGCCGGCGACGGAGGCGCCAGGTTGAGGAGCCCGGAGCTCCCGGCGGACGACACGGCGGCGATGAGGTCGCGTTCCCGACGCTCGGCCGCGGCGCGGGAGAGCACGTACTGCGCTGCGAACTGATGCTTCGGCTCCATTCGCATATGTTCCATATGGGACAGGAGGCCTGGAACATTAAGTGACGTGTAATGTTGGACCGCTAAAACAGGATTCCATCTTTTAATATAATTAATTATTGAGATAAAAAAAATTAGTAAATAATATTTTCTCAAAAATGGCCCGCAAAGTGGACATAACTCGATACATATTGGAAGGTAAAGTGTATAGTTTAAGGCCAGATCAAAATTAAAAAATAAAAAACATTGCAGGCCGCCTGGAATGTTATATATGAATTCCTTTATTTGTCGAGAACCAAACTTTTTAAAAAGTAGAAACTGGCATATAAAAGACGGCACGGGTCGTATTCAGCCAAATCAAGTCGTTTTTTTCTGTTGCAAACGCGACATTTTTGCATGTGTCATAAAAAGATTGCGTTTTTCGGTGGAAAAATACACTTGCGATTCTGTTTAAAAAAAATATTATGACGTTTAATTTTATGAAATTTGTAGTATCCTCAATTTTAATTTAATAATAACGCTTGATTTCAATTTAGTCTTTTTTATTCCCCCATTTTTGAGAAAAGCACTATATTAGCCTCAGCCGGAATGGCAATTGCAGGCTTCGTATTATAATTAAACGGACTCGCAAGCTCGTCCGTTTAAACAAAATACTCAGCCTGCAATTGCCTCCTTCCCGGCCACGGCAAAAATGTACTATAAATATTGTACTAAATGCAACTCATGTATGTAATTTAATCACAGATCTGAAAATAAACAGTTCAAAGTTTATCTATGAAGAGAAATATTTCAGTTGCGATTAACCTGCTTGCTAGAAGCAACTTGAGAGCTCGGTTTATCATTTTTGTATATACTTACCTATACTATACCTAATAGTTTTCAGGAATATATTGAGTGTAATTTTTGTTGCGTATAAATAATTAAAATGGCAATGTCATGTCATAATAGGAAAATCGGCCAGTAACAAAATTCCTAACTCAATTATTTATTAAAGTAGGAAGTTGAACGTGTAAATGATACATTTATAACGATGACATGATCCAAATTCGTTATTTATAACATTGTAGCCAAATAAAATATTTAATACGCAATTTATTTAAAACATTCATTTAATTGTTTTCGTCTGTTTTAATTACATTTGGCTGATTTAATGAACAAATTTAATTTATTTAAGTACAATTTACATCCACTTCAATAAGAAAATTAGTAAGTAGGTTTAAAATTCAATCTATTTAGTATGGCGACCATAAAAATCTCGAAGTAAGAGAAAGTGAAAAATTCGGTTCTCATTATAATTATGAGATTATGATGTCGATAGCAAAAACTAACTAACCAAAACTCATTCGGAAGCGCTTTATGTGATTAATATTGCAAAGCCAATAAGCTTAATTTATTGGGATAATATTTTCTGATTATCTAATGAACTTTAATTTAACTTTAACCGTGATGACCGCTAATACATTAATCCATTGCTGAACTCATAAGATTATATGTATGTTGTCATGTTTATATTTAAGTCTTAACTTTTTTTGTTCTGTAATGTGTGCTTTATTTGAATAAACATTTTTTCTATTCTGTTCTATTCTAATATTGCTGCTGATTTGACTGATAGTCAAATCAGCAGCTTTTAACGAAACCTCAAAAACGCTCTGTAGAATGAAGATTGTATAGGAACATAGACTAGTGAAGTCACTGACTTCTGTGGCCAAACATCGTCCTCTTTTGATCTCTATTGTATTAAAAACTCTTTAAAATATCAATAAAAACTTGAGGCTTACTATTTTCCGTACCGTAAAACTACACAACTATAGTCCAGGTCACCCAACTATGGTCTACATCAATTCTCATATTACTTGCTCAGGTGGGACAATTTTCATGGTTGAACTTTAAGACAGGCAATATAATAACACAAATTTAAATAAAAACGTATAAAATCACTAATACGAAATCGGTATTGATAGAAATTAATGAGTTTACTTTTGGACCATAGTTGGGGTAGTGGACTAATAGTTGTGTAGTTTTACGGTACCCTTGGTTTGTCGGTACCTACTATTTTAATGGTGTTTAATATCCTATTGTACTCACCACTTTCATGCGTAAACACCGCCTGGCAAACTGAACACGGCCACATCCTCAGGCTGCTGGTCAGCTGGGTCTCCGGATGGCAGGCCAGGTGCTTCCTCAGCGAGCCCTCGTTCACGTAATGCTTCCCGCACACAGGACACGGGTGGTTCGCCGTCCGCCGCTTGGCTACATAAGGATCAGTTGGTTTAGCTTGCGCCGGGTACGGTGACGTCGCAGGGGGACCTACGCGCCACCAGGATGGGTAGGTAGGTTAGTGGGGGGGTTAGGAGAGAAAAAAATGAAGGTTAGTTGATGTTAGTCGTAATGTCGACGGTGGGGGCCGTCAGTCTTAGAACTAGGGACGGCTTGTGGAGAATGCTTTCTGAAAAGCTTGCTAAAAGATCATACATTTTAAGACCGTTGTGGATACTGATTTCAGTGCTCTAGTAATCAATGGTTTCTTCCAGACTCGATTTTGACATTTATTTCAGTAACTGACGGGGTGTCGAATGAGGAGATATAAAAGTAAGAAAGCTATATAGCTACTATTCAGAAGCCTTCTCCATTAGCGATACAAAACGTGAACAAAAGACATGACGACAAAACGAGGAAAATGTAGCTATTAGAAACATAAACAAACATGTTATGACAATAGACCTCCATCCGAAGAATCTGTATCGCAAACCAAGAACTGTTTGCAAAACACTCCGCCATGCCGTTAACATAACATCAGATTCCCAGTTCGTCTAACTTATACTAAAATTACTATTAATTTATCCTATGGAAACGATACTTGTTCGTGTGATTTTTAAACCAACACCCCTGCTGGCTTCTCGCCAGCTGGAAGCATTTTTAGTGCAAAATATTTAAACAACCATTACGTTGTTAAACGAATACTGTATAAACTTCCAGCGGCGACATTTAAAACTAACACGCATCTGCTCCGCGCTTAGAACTTTGAATTCAAAATTCAAAAATGGAACTCTAAGCCTTCTCGAAACGGATGCGTTCTTAATTCAAACTTATTCTAACGCTGGCTTCAAACATGAGGCTCTGGAACTTACTCGCAACGCCCGATGCGTTGGGGTCCTTGTGGGTGTTCTTCATATGTTCCACGAGGGCTTCGCCCCCGAAAACGATTTTGTTGCAGATGGGACAAGGCGTAGCGGTGGCGCCCCCTATCATCAGGGCGGCATGTTGCTGCAAAACACCAAGGTGCAGCTGAAGCTCCTATCGGCGCCCCAGCACAGGAATATTAGGATACGTTCATAAAACACACGTCAAAAGGGAATTTAGAAATTATAAATACGCCGAAATTGAATTTTGATAACGGTCCGAAAGGGTTTTTTGGAAAATCATAGTAACGGCCGAAAAGTGAATTTTGATACTTTTAAAAATAAATTTTAAATCATAGCACAAAAAAACCCATACATGATGAAACTTACAGAGTGAAAACTCAAAATTTAATATATATTAATATTTCTGAATTCCAAGTGTATCATTGAAATAATAACGTTATTAATAATGTACACAATGACAAATGTTTTGAGTCAATGATTGTCAATATTGCATTTTGATTCAAACACATGTGAAACTAATATGACCATTGTAAATTAGTACATATACTTTTATTTCATAAAGATTTAATCAAGATAAAAGCGATTAATAAAAACATAAACTGCTTAGTGTTCGTAATATAAACGCATACGTAAATATTACATTGATACCGCTACAGCATTAAAAAGCAAATATGGCGTTTTGCCAAAATCAATTTGAGTGAACTTGAAAATACCTACAAAGAGCTTCCTGATACATAACAAGATAAAAATAGTTTTCAAAGATTTCAGAAGGTTTCAAATACTTTTAAAACATTTCATACAAACTATCAGACGGATTTAATTTAATGTAAAAGGGTTTTTTTATAGTTTTTACCCTTAGGCCAATTTGAGCCAAGGTTAACAATGTAACTCCGAGTTATTTCAAACGAACTCAACTCTCAACATGCTCACGCTGGACATTAATGGCCGTAAAGGCCGGCCATTAAACTGATTTTAAAACTGAATCACAAAGGTGCGTTACCCAGCCCAAATAGTAGCGGCCAAAACTCAAAAGCCCCAAAAAACGTCACCAATGCCGAGTTTAACTTGTCTATGATGTGCGAGTTTATCGTCGTCTATAAAGAATCAAAGCTTTTCGACAAATACGCAGGTATCGAATAGATAAATGGACAAACTGCGACGATCATCGCTATCATGATACGCCTCTTGTTTGTCAACTGTGATGGTTTTTGTACCAACTAATAATACTAACCTTGGCTGTATGCGTTCTGAGGCTACTCTCAGTGGCAAAGCCTTTGCCACATATGTTGCAATGGAAGGGTCGGTTCTTGGCCCTCTCTACTTGGGCGTCGTGGTTGCGGAGATGTTGTTGTAGATTCGAGAGTTGGATGAAAGCCCGGCCGCATTCGGGTAGGTGGCATTTGTAGGGACGTTCGCCTGTAAAATTATTCAACATGAATAACATTGTACTTGTTATCTTCTTTAACATCCTCATTCATCTCCTGCAAATCATTGTCTGATGTACGCGTGCCTTTCTCAGTGATATCCTTATTTCTACCTGCCTATATATTCCTTAGAAAAAAAACATCTTATGAGTGTCAGTGGTACGGGGACCTCGATTTCCAATCGGTATAATCGGAATATAAACATATTACTAAGTAGTATTAAAAGACTTTTGGTAGAATGTTCATTTGCTATTTAATAATTTGTATTGTCAACGGAAGCCTTAAATATCGGAGTCCTCACAATGTTTAATTATTTATAGGCACACATTTTAACGACACGAAGTTGAAAACATACATTCGAATTTTAGTCTCTTTTTAAATCGAGAAGTTATTTTTGAAGCTAAAGTCAATCTAATTTTGGATTCGAAACATAGTTTGTTTCCGGTGAAATAAACAAGCTTTTTGATTTTCCGTTTTCTTGTGCTCTCACCTTTTTACTTATCGAGTTTTGCTTAGTAACCATGTGGAGTTCCTTTTAATCAGACCAGTTCAACGATTGAATGATTGAAGTGGTGATTGGAAGTGGTTCAAATTTGGTAAAAAAAACACTTTTCACAGTTTGAACTCTGAGCCGCACTGTTACGAGTCCGAGTACTTAACAACTGACCCAAAGCTACCATCCTCTAAATATTCCTAGCAGCCAGACATGACGTATCCTTCAAGCCACGCGTTCCGTTCCGCAAAAAACAAAACACGACCGCCGATCCCGTTTGAAATTCGAACGTTACGCAACCCGGGTTCAACGGTCACCGACCTCCGAGTCCGAATAACCCAAATCGAGAGCGAACCCGACCTAACCCAACGATACGTCGCCCGCCATTTTTAAAAATAAGACCATAATAAAACCAACGCATACTTTTAGCCTGTACCGGCAAGCAAATGCATAGGTCATTGACAGCACACAAACGGAGCGCACACACACAAAACCGAGTTTTATAATGCGTACACGCCGATATAGGGTATCTTTTAGTCCTGAAGTTGTGTTAGTGATTTTGCATGTCTGAGAAGAATGTACGCATTGCGCGTGCAAGGAAAGATATTGTAGAATTATTTCCTAGATGCTAGATAGATATATGATGGGGGCTTGACACAGCATGGTTGGAAATATCGCTTGTGCTTGGTAATACTAATCTGGCCCTAACGGTCCGATTGCCATATTTATGGATACTAAATTTTATAACAGACTGGGTTTTATTGGGTTGGGCCGCTTTTGTAGATAAAAGTTTAGTATAAAATATTACGTTACATAAGTTAGGTACATTTATTAGGTACTTTATAGTCGTTGGGTTAGTGATTAAGGGTTTATAGTTCTTAATGGATTAGAAAGCATGGATAATTGGATTGATTCGATTACACAAAAGCTTTTGTTTATCTACAGCCTACAACTCATCAAATTAAAACACCATCAGTACTTCGTATCAATGCCTTATAATTTTGTAATAATTCGTACTTAAGCAGCTGCTTTTTAAAAACTGCAGAAAACATTTGGTTATTATTCATAATCAAGTTCAAAGTTCACTTTGTGAAATAAAGAAATCATGTTTCTCAAATAATCTTGTCACACAGTATCTGTTCATAGTACCTATAATATTAAAATAAATAGCTATTTAAAAACTTTATTTGTAATCTTATAAGATAAACCGATAGAAAAAAAAACAGAAAAAAAAAAATTAATTAAACTCTTTAGTTGTAGTTATTAGCAAACAATGGAGTTAATTTATATTTATTTTTATATATGCAGGTTATATTTAAAATAAGAACCAAGACGTTACTAAACCGATTATAACGGCGATAACCTCTGTTCTAATCGAGATCAGAGAGCAGAAAATAATAAATCGTAAAGCACATTATTATAATTTTGTCCGTACTGTATTAAATCCACAAAGTACACGATTTACTTAACACTTCAGCCAGTGACTCACGCGTTGTAAGTCAATAGTGTTGGCACACCGCATTTTAAATACAAATACAATACAACTTTTCGCATACCATACTGGTACTTATGCTAAAAGTTTTCGCAAACGTCTAACTCAAATGCACAACGAAAAAAGTAACTCCTTAGATTAGAACTTTTTAATATTGTTACATTGTGATGTTTTTTTAACCGGCAAATTTTGACTGTAAATTTGACCCTTCAAAAACAGTTTATTCTAAGAGTATCTTATAAAATATTATTTTGAGGTTGAAACTTAAATTGAGTGTTTAAATTGGTCAAATCGGGTCTCAGTTTTTATTATTTGTTGGTCAAATCCCGAGATTGAGACACTTAGAAGACTGTACTAATATTAAAATATTATGAATGACGTTACTGAGGTTAGGTAAGTTCAACTCATTCTGCACACTTTCCAATACCCATAAAACGATTCTAACAAAAACTCAGCCTAGCAACAGCGTCGCGAACAGAAAACAACTCTAAACGCATTCCAGATAAACGCTATTAAAAAAAAACACAAGCGGCCATAAATATAATATTATCCATCTTCCGGGTAGACTATACTGAACTATCCATTGTGCCTATTTTTCAACCTATACAGCCTACGCGTAAAGCTGTTCACTATAACCTGAGTCTTCCCTTCCTTAACGCTGGTCTAACTCCTTAGAGTTAAAGTATGGACTGGCGCAGTCGGTAGGCCAAGTTACGCTGGTGGTTGTCTATGGTTATTTTTGTTATTTCTCTATGAATAAATGGAAGGGAAAGGCGCTCGCCTTAGCACAGTTAGGACGATGTACGATGGCCTAAAGGATGGTATCTTAGATTGTGTGGTATTTACATTTTTGAATGT
The DNA here is from genome assembly GCA_963854355.1 of Epinotia brunnichana. Taxonomy (NCBI): domain Eukaryota; kingdom Metazoa; phylum Arthropoda; class Insecta; order Lepidoptera; family Tortricidae; genus Epinotia; species Epinotia brunnichana. Next base: position 18,816,350 of record OY977959.1, read on the forward strand.
AGACAGGGTATTTCGCGCTGTTCTTTGTATTCCGTTTCTTGTTCACTCACTTTTTTTTTTGTATATTATGCTCTTTTTTTAATTTGGTGGAACGCAATAAGTACACTAAAGTATATATTTCTGAAACAAACACTGACACGACAATTACATATAATATTTACAGTTTCTCTGTCAAATTGACAGATGAGAAGAAAGTGAGAGAATGATTGTTAAAACTTTGTACAAAATTGTATTTTTGGAAATTTGAAAGTGTGCGTTTTGAAAAATTAAGATCATGTTTGGTAAACCTAAATCAAGACAACGACCATTTAAAAAATCATAGAGAAGAATCTTAATTAAGGAATACCCTCTGTACGTTTCTAGCACAAGCGCAGCCTACGCAGGCATTTACATACAAAAGTACTTCCTTGTAAGCTGCGCGTAGGCATAAAGCATTCTAAGCTCACGCGGGCAGAAAAACGGTTATTTCCAGCCAGTTAATGCAAAAATGCAAATTTTTAATGCTATTTTGCATTCATTGTATGTAAAGCTATTACTGAAATGCCTTTGCAAAAAGGACCTCAGTCATGTGCCATCTAATCTAGATGCACTTAGTAGAAAATCACTCATGAGATTTTAAGAAGAATAATAACATATATATTCTACGTACAGTACATCACCATTGTTGACTAAACTTGAGTGAGATGTAGGAAAATACAATAGCTACCACCTGTTTAATACCTCTATCATTATTTACACGGCAATAGTATATTTTAAACTAAGTACTTATATTCAATATTATTGCCAAATGAAAAACATCAGAACGCTGAACAACCAATTATGACACTGATAGAAACATTCCTGCAGAGAATAACTCTGAATTGATATATCAAAAACAGGCCACAACCAGAACGGTTATTCAAAATTGGAATAACGAAACAAACTAACTACTAGCCACAAACGAAACTGTTGCGAAAACGAATTCGAATTTCGAAAATAATAAATTGCATTCGGAATGCATCGCGTCGATTTTAAAACGGCCGTCAGCGCGTGTAGCGAATTTATTTTTGAAATTAGAACACAGACTTACGCGCCATTTTGACTTGTATTCGAATAAATCTCGTGTGTTTTCGCCGTTTAATAACGTTCGGGATTTTTGCGGTTACAACGTAAAATACGTTCAAAATTCACTTGTTATGATTATCTTATCTAGTTAAGTAACAAGATTCACTAGGTTATGGGTACAATACCATTTTTAACAGAAGCAGACAAAAATCCAAATAAAACTGACAATTTAAGACATGCGAATGATTTTATATAGAACGCCAAAGTAATCAAACACGAACCTACCGATAATGTCGTGTACATACTGCAGATATTTATATCTTTACTACACTGATGGCTAATACTTGTTATATACTCGCTACGTCAGCTATCCATCATCGTTTTCCTTCATTTTTAGGGTTCCGTAGCCAAATGGCAAAAAACGGAACCCTTATAGATTCGTCATGTCCGTCCGTCTGTCTGTCTGTCCGTCCGTATGTCACAGCCACTTTTTTCCTAAACTATAAGAGCTATACTGTTGAAACTTGGTAAGTAGATGTATTCTGTGAACCGCATTAAGATTTTCACACAAAAATCGAAAAAAACATTAAGTTTTAGGGGTCCCTATACTCAGAACTGAAACTCAAAAAAATTTTTTTCATCAAACCCATACGTGTCTATGGATAGGCCTTCAAAAATGATATTGAAGTTTCTAATATCATTTTTTTCTAAACTGAATAGTTTGCGCGAGAGACACTTCCAAAGTGGTAAAATGTGTGTGTCCCCCCCTGTAACTTCTAAAATAAGAGAATGATAAAACTAAAAAAAATATATGATGTACATTAACAAGTAAAAAAAATATACCATGCAAACTTCCACTGAAAATTGGTTTAAACGAGATCTAGTAAGTAGTTTTTTTTTAATACGTCATAAATCGTAAACCGCAATTTATTTCACGGAACCCTTCATGTGCGAGTCCGACTCGCACTTGGCCGCTTTTTTAAAATAACTCTAAATAAAAACAACCACATCCACAAAAAATAAACAGCACAATTCAAAGATAAGTTAAAACTTTACTTTAACAGTAAATAATGTACGCTATCATAATTAAAGCATACATAATTTACGGCCGGGCGGAAATTTAAATTATTAGGCATAAAATGCGTGCACACATGGAAATGCACCCACCTCCCCTGCCCCTCTCCCGCGCGTGGGGGCGGCCCCCTCCCCCCCAACTATTTTGGGGTGGCCAGTGGGCATGGAAAAAATAACGGTACACCTACACCTGCGCGCGACTGAATTTTGTTGGTATTGACATTTTCAATGGATTTGCCGCCATTTTGTTTTACGTGAGTATATAATAGTTTAAAATGCAGTTTAAGTAAAGTCGCGTTCGGGTTTTAAAGTTTTTACAATAATTTTATATTTTTTTATTGAGAGTTTTTCGTTGAAAACACGCGTTGTCGACGGTTTTTTTAGATGCATACGTTACTATAGTCGCTACACTACCGGTTAGTAAAACTAAACCAAAGATTATTCAACCAAAATCGTAACGAGTTACAACAAACTTAATGTCCAAGACAAATAATTCCATCATATTAATACCCACACTTAAAACAACCGAACTGGAATCGAATTTAAAAAACAACTCTCTTTAACTTGTTTAAAACAATCCTTCCCACGTTTAAACATTCAAGCTTGAAGGTTTTTTTTATTTTTTTTAATTTTCGCCGCCGCTATCTCGGCAATGCTTCAGTGGTCAAATAAAAACTTGAGGAGTTCAGAACAAAGGTTTCCACAGAGACTTCCCCGTAGTATTTCTGTCTTGTAATTTTCGTGATGACTTTTATACCGATTTTTTTAAATTATTCACGTAGTTAAATAATGCTTAGTTAAACAGTCTTTACTTATATACTGCCATTATAAATTAAAAACAACAAACACGCATGAACAGCAATATAAAACTAAATTATAATCAAGAATAGAATTTACTAGCTTAAAATGCTTTTGATCTTCTATTCCACCTTTATTAATAGTATGAAGACATAGTCAGTTATTTGAAATAACCATACCAATATAGGCACTTTTATTATATATAGGCAATTATTCTATGATGTTACTTAAAACAACGTTACAAAACAAGCAAACGTGCCCTGAAACCCGCTTAATAATGTCAGAAATACATTCAAAGAAACTCCAATACGGAAGGAAAACGAAAGAAATTCCAAAGTAGACTCCATTCCTTTTCGCCAGGCAGTCAAGTTAAGAAAGATAGCCAGCCAACTTCTGAAAAGGGTACAACGTTTCCAGAAGATTCCTTGGGAAAAGCGAATAAAAAATAAAACGGTTTTGCACAAGAGAAAAATGCAAAAAGAACAAAACTCGCTCTTGGCAAGTTTTCCTAAAGTTTGTACCGTCTGGGAGGGTTGGCGATAGATCGTAGGTATACTTGAGTATTTTAAGATTTTAATATAAAGAAATGGCTATCATCGAGTCTAGGCGAGAATTTCCGTTTAGTTTTAATATTCGTACAAAGTTAACAATTATAAGGTATCCTACCTATGTACCCTACCTATGTATATGAACACGAGTTTTTTAAAAATTGATCTTTGATTTCTGGATTACTAAACGATTCCTAAGTAAGTTCGATCTATTAGATGTTTCCCAATGGCTAAGCATTAGTTGATAAACATTTTTACTAACAAGGTACTAAACTCAAGACACATCAAGGCACATCAAGATGTCCACAAAATATTTTGAGATGAGCGTGTAATTAATCATTCCCATAGACAAAAACAAGTACCTAGTAGACGACAGTGCCAACCCTAGCACAAACTAAGATCGTGTGAACAGCGAGAGGTTGGCATCACTCGACGATTATTTTTATTCATCCCCTCCCTAGCTTAACTTTTTAAAATGTGTCGCATCTCCAACTTCTAAATTTAAAAATTCAACTGCAGTCCGTTGAATTGGGAATTTGGGATTGGAACGAAGTTTAAAATGTTTCCGCTAGTTTTTAACGTTCGTTTTGAATTATAATTGGGTATTTTAAATTTGGAATAAGCCTTTTCGAGTGGTGTCTGGTGGTTACTGACAAATGAATTGAAGTTTTTACACGATTTCGTATGCAGGTAGCAACTTCAGTTAGTTCTATTTTATCGAAAAAGTGTTTGTTTTTATTTATATTATGTACTAAAATAAAGTTATACTCATCTGCAATATGATAATGAAAACAATATAGATAGCAAATATGCTCTGAAAAGAACTAGATCGTTGACAATAAAATGAACTGTTAGAATGTAACACAATACTTATTTATAAATCATTCATCATTGCCGTTTGGATCCTTTTTTTGTTTCTATTATTTCAACCCTTTGATTACCTGGCATTGTTTTTTTTAAGTCCAAGGGGTCCGGTACGTCAATCTGTATTTATTTTATTATTATTCATTCAATGAACAGCTTAGGTTATTCAGCATTTAGATATCCAATTAACGAAACACTGGAGAAAATACAATTTTTTTTTAGATTCTAGGAAACAAAATAATATGTTTCAATCGTAGTCATACCTTTTCAAAGCTTATCTCTAAACACTTTTTGAGTGCATTAAATAGATATGTTTTTTTTAACTGCTACGTCTGCTACCAAATCTACGCATTCTCAAAAATCCTTATTTATTAGGGTCAATTTTTCAACCTCCAGATAAAACATATCTGTCAGATAAATGTTTAGGCTGTCCTTTTCTTTTATATGTCTGGGGAAAGGGATAGTGATAATTTTATCTGAAAGATAAATTTATCTGGTTATTGAAAAATCGGCCCTTAGTAAACTTAAAACTATTCTAAAAATAGAAGACATCTAAATCCCGTACGTAATTTAACCAAATTTTAATCAGTAAATAATCATTATGGCAGTAAACGACCTCTGACTACCCATTTCAATCGCCACAACACGGAACTAACAAAAAATCCCCTGTCTTCCGCATACAAACTTGTACAATAGGGTGACCTTTTTAGTACAAAAGTGCATCAACATTTCGATGGACAATGACCGAGCAGCTGTCCAATGGCCAAAATAATGCTCCATTATTATTACACTATTATTATGCTAATTTTATATTAAAGGTATTATTTTCACAGGTATCTAACCCTATGTTTGCAAGTTTTTTTGACCGACGTGACCAATTTGAATGATGCTACCATTATTATTTAGGGGTCGAAGGTGCATCATCATGTGCACAAGCATGCATAATACGGAAGTTATTTTCAATAATAATATTTCTGTTAAACAATACGATAACATTCACCTAATCTAAATGTTTGAGCACATCTCACAAATAAATTTAACGCATCTTTTTAATTCATCATCAAAATGGACGCATTCGATTTTCAAATTAAAAATAAATCAGCGGAAGTCAATTACGTCAAAGTCCAACCCTAAACGATTAAAAAAATCACGTGCCATAGACAAACGAGCGATTACCGAAATTGCCGCCAAAATTATTCATCCAATTAAAATGCACCGCGTCATCCTAACCTCTTACACATTCGATTGTTCCAAAATTGAATTTTAATTACCGATTCTTTACTCACAATGGCGGCGTCTTCAAAAAATTGAGGAATTTTCCTGCGAAATGGGTTCGATTGAAAAGGCCCGAAGAGTAATTATCTCAAGTATCTTTTCAGTTTAAATTAAGTGAAAAAACTTGAGTTTTGGCCGAGGTTAAAGGGGAGGGAATAATGGATTTAGAATTGGACACCTGGGTCGATAAATTCGTGATTTAGTCTAAAGGTTTTTGCCCAAAGACTATCTAAGTTACCACTACTCGAATGAAAAACGTACGTATTTTTGCTCCGTATGACGACTTGACGTTACGTAACCTTTGAGATCATAAACAAACAATGCCTCATCGCAGCCATACCAAAAATATTGCAAAGATACTCGACGAATTTTTAGCTGCAAATCTAAATCGCTGCTTAATTATAATGTAATCTAGTTACCCGTACCCGTCCGTTAGCCGCTCAGTTTAAAATTTAAAACAATAAAGAACTAAAACAAAACAAATTAAACGTTTGACCATCGAACACATACGACTAAACCAGTTCCAGTACAGCACCGTTACCTGGCAACATTTGATGCCTATAATAACATAATGGTGCACTTAGGTCTATCCTGCCGCGTTATTCTAAAAGGGTGTAACTCCGCAAGAGATCTGGATCACTTAAGCCTTTTTTACTTAAAATTGTGTCGATGTGAGCGCTTATTTTAACTGTTTACACGGGCACGAAATTTGCTAAATCGGTTAAAGGTTTTTGTCAATCATAGGCAATGATGCCTATAGGGCTATATAATAAATAGCTTATAATCTGTTTAGAATTGTCTAAAAAATATATTGTTTTGCATCTAAAATATGTTTTGCTTTAAAATGATAACAGTTCCGAGTTTAATTCCACATACTGAGATGCTAGAGAGATTTATCATGTGAAAAAATACTTCAAACAAAAAGAAGGCAATTAGCATGTCATAACAATCGGTAATGGCGGCCATTGTCTATTGCCGTAATTAAATTATAAAAATAAAAGCACCATTCTTTGTTAGTAATTAAAGAAACGGCTTTGGCTGAATGAAAGAAAACTTAAGTAGCAAGTTGAAAAAAAAAACAAAAGGACGCCACAGGGATTTAAAAACAGAAAGAGCGAGTTTTCGTGTTGTTTGTGGTATTCCATTTTTGAATTTGAATTATTCGCGTAGTGTCGCGGCTTTTGTTTCTTTTTCGTTTTTGTTTCTAGCCAGTAATTTGGTTAGTTTAGCAAAATCCTATCCTGAAGAGTCATTGAAAAGATTTCGAACTTTATTCGCAAGTAGAAAAGTCGTTTTTAGGATTCCACCATTTTTGAAGCGAGATAAAGAAAGTTAAGTGCCGTAATGTATTTATAATTACTTTCTCTCGAAAGCGATTTTTATTTTAAAATAAGCCCGCTTCGCATCTGTTGTGTTCAGATGTTACCAAAAATCTCTGTAAAAAATCGGTAAAGTTATTTATGACCGTGTTCCGGTTTTTTGCTTAAGACGTTATGGCTGGATCGGTACCACCTGTTTTCTACCGGTTTTGGTTAAATTTTGGATCGATTTGGTTTTATTACCGTGTAATTATAGGTTTTTGAGGATAAAGCTTATGGTTGTGTTAGTTTAAGGTTTGATAGTGATGATATTTGCATTTGGTAAGGGGTTTCAATTATCGACAAAAAGAAATCTTTTCACATATTAATCTGCTCCCGAAATAATTAAATGTATCTAATACTACTATGAATATGAGACGTCGTTAAACATTCTAAAATACGGTACAGACTGAGGAACAAATATTTGTTCTTATCATTCCAGTATTTGCCCTTATCGGGATTTGCAGTAGCAACCAAACTGGTCATCGAGTATGTTTTACCTACCAAATATAGTTATAACAATTCAATAGAAACCTCTATCAAAGAACTATTTCACTATAAATGAATTACGATACAGCAAAGACATAAGACTTAATATTGATAAGCATAAGGACTATTTTACATTTTCCGTTTTGCACGAGCGTGAGACAGAGCACAATGATGTTATACTTAATAAAGAAATGCAACGCAAATGTTTTTCTCAAGTAGGTATGTCATTTAGAAGCAGGAAACCTGTTTTTCACCGCCATATTGTTTCTCTAGTCTATGCTTCGCTAATTGTGATGTAAAGCGCTATCTTTGTTTTACAAATGGCGACCTCGATTTGCAATAGGTACGTCGTCTATGGTTTTTGTTACTAAAAAGTTTATTATATTGCAATTAGCGTTGAGACGTGGAGAAAATATTCATAAATCTACAATGGGAGTTTATGTATTTTATCTTCGTGTTTCTTGTATTGATTTATGTTTATTTCACCAGGCCGTAGGTAGGTATACAAGCTTCGATATCGGTAAAATATTGGTAATAGAAGCTAAATAATTAAATTTCAGGGTATTTTTTTTTAGAGATTTTTGCCTATGAATTTTAAGAAGATCCAAGCATATAATTTAACTCCATTTGAGCTATTCCTGTCTAATAGTAAACAAAAATTTAAATCTATTTCATTTAGTGTTTTGATCGTGTATTGTGTGAAACAATACGATTTAGGTAAGGCATTGGAACTATACTATAATGGGTACACTTTAAAGTTATAGTAATAGGAACAGACTTTAAATATAGTGATACTAATCATAATGTTAGTACTACAGAAAATCATTGAATCGTCATTATTGAGGAACTAATTACATACATCAAGCTAACAATCAAAACTCGTAAGAAACAAAGAACTAACCCTTCCTAACTGCTACAAAAACTTAACCCTCTAGCTGAAGCATATGGTCCAACAATGGGAGAAGTAAAAACAAAAAAGGTTACAATTAATATCAGCAATTAATAATATTCTTTGTAAAAGTAATAAAAGCTAATTGGAGAGAATTTTTGTTTCTCTTGACGCATCGTCGGGTTCTTTCTCTTTGTTTTTTCTTTGATTAGCGTTTTTTTACGAGTTCACACTTCGTTTAAGATTGATTTAATTTAATTAAAATTAAGTAATCTACATTTTTAACAGGACTTTTTAATCATAGATTATGACAACTGAGTATACAATAGTTAAATATTTTAACCCTTCAATAATATTTTGTAACATATGTACATACAATTATTAGGTATGAAATTTACACCAAAACCACTCAAATAGATAAGAATGAAGCTCAGGCCAGTGTGCTATAAATATTGGCATAATTCATGTAGAAAAAACAAAATTAAATTGTAGAGCACAATTTATTTTTGTCTTTTTTAATATTGATCCTCTGAATCCATAACAATAGCGTCCTTGGGCCTCTTATTTTAATGGTTGATGGCTCTTTAGTAACACTTTACTCTTACATCTTTTAATGTATTAATAATTATTCCATCATATAATACCTATAACACAACTCTATGTTCATTATTCCGCGCAGTGGTTCTCGTAAATTTATTCCAGACAAATATAATAAGACTATTAAGGAGAAAGCACAGTAAGCCCGATTTAATAAGCAATTGCGACGCCTAAAAAAGAAAATGTCCCTCCCAATATAATTTCCTAATCGCTGGGCCGAACGTCCTGTTCCGCAAAAAACTCAAACACGACCTTCGGAGCGTCTTGTCAGAAATATAACATGGATAAGGTCACCTTTTTAAGGTTTTTTTTTTAAAAAGGTACTTAATTTTTCGTCATCATCATCATTCGATTTCGTAACACAACTGGGCACAGGCTTTCTCTCATGGACGATAGGGATTTTTATTTTTCATTGTTGTTTCTAATTTATTTATTCCTTGGGCTTACACTTACAGTCTAGCTACTAGTGAAGCTAGAATGTAAGTACTAGTAATATTAGTCTAGTCTAGTTATTTATGGCATGGGTGGTAGTTTATGTTTGAGGTACTTATGGCAGAAATAGAGTATTTTTTACTAATTATGTGAACATTCATAAAAAAATTAATATATTAATTAGTCATTAAATTTAAGTAATTGTTTATTGTATAGATACCTCATTGGGTATAGGTTAAGTTAGTTTTAGTCATTTTAGTTCATAGTTTCATGTACATATTTGTCTGATTTTAAAATAAATTTACTAATCATTATTATAAAAAAAAAAAATAAGTAGATTGTCGTTGAAAATTACGAGATCTCGAACATTAAAGTTTATTTTTCTGGTGATATTTAAGATTCTTTTACAGAGTTACCAAGCCATTTTTTATATTAAGTTCGGTTATAACACTTCTTTGTTTATTAATAAAGTCAGATCAAGAACCGTTATAATCGGCAATATCTTTCATAGACTGTCTGTTAAATACGTACGCGTTTAGAAATCGATACAATTTAACATATTAAATATTCAACACGTTTTCCAGACTTCACCGAAATTATCAAAATATTTAAAATTCAACAAATTACACATTTGAATTGGCATTAATAATTACAATATTCATGGACATTCGACATATTATTCGATATTTGTTAGAATAAGTACGCCCCAAAATCTAATAGAGCATCAATAATTATCTAAGAAAGAACATTTCAACGGAAAACCCGGCGTGTCCACACTCCTCCACGACATGATGTCAATATTTACCCAGGGAAAAGAAGGCGGCAAAAAATAAATTAGGCAAAAGCTCATTTTGCCCTAAAATCGTCAGGACATCTGTGGCCCGAGGGCGAGGGAGAGTGATTTCTTTCCCATTACTATTTGAGTGGTCGGGATGTGGGGCATCGCCAAAATGGCGGACTATGGGGTTGCTGTTTGGCATGATTTATGTACGAATTTGGGTAAAAAGTATGTAATTGTCATAGTCATAGATTACGATACATTACAAATACTCTCTATGCACACTTCACACAGATGAAGCAGATACAAAAGAATACACAGATAGAATACATAGTTGTTTAGGCGTTTTACTGTTTGAGAGGCCTGAGTCCAGCAGTGGACGTGTTTCAACTGATATGATGATGATGATTGTAATGATGACTATTTAGATTAATTGGAAATAAACATATAAAATAACTCCAACTCTCATATTAAGGAGTATACATAATCTCACACAGGTAATTTTGAAACAAATAACAAAAACATGGAAGTCGTCGGAATTGGTCTATCAGTTGTTTTTATTATAATTTCTCGTCAATCTTATAAGGGGGAGATGATTGAAAGAAAACTAATTTCTTTTCTTAAAAAGTAAGGGTTGACCTTTGGTTTACTTTAAATTTGAAATGTTATCCGTCGTCTATCAACTTTCTGAAACACTTTTGTATTTTTTAAGTATAATCTTCGTAGACAGATTGCTCTCCGTAATTTTTTTTGTATTCAAATTGATCCAAGGATCTGGTTTGATTCAAGAAAACTTAATCAACGTCTGAACCGTGGTTATTATTAAAATAAACTTCTTTCACTACCTTGTTCTATGTGTATTGGGTCTTAAACAAACTTTTCAACAAATATTATAATATAAACACAACAGACTCCTATACCTTTCCAATCCATCGTGAGTTTTTTTACTCCAGCACAAAGTTCCGGATGAAAGTTTTCTGTAGTTAAATTTTATTGTATTTATTCAACAAAATTACAGCAATTATTGTTCAATTAAATTTCTAGTAGTATTTGCTGTTGTAAGTAAAGAAATGATAACCCAGTAGGCAGACGATGACGATGGTGATGTATAAGTATTTATGATGTTGAAAGATAATTCTTTGCAAGGTATGGATGAGTTTAAGAAAACACACTTATCTAAGAATAGAACACAACTTTGGTGCTGAGAATAGAAAAATACATAATAAAATATGCAAGTGTTTTATAGATCAAACCAGCTATTACGATCAAGTTTAATTTGGACATAAAGGATTGGTCCTTTTCACCTGACATACAGGACAGTGCCTGTTAATTTATTTAATGGGGTCGGCACCGCAATTCTTTTTTTAAGATCCATGTTTGTCGCCCACAATTTAATTGTATCAGAATTATAATAAAATATCATCAATTTCAAACGTAAAAAGAAAATAAGTAGCAACGTATAATGTAAGAACATTCGATGAATATACTCGTACAGTACGAGGATGTTAGAAACGAAAATGTAAACAAAAAAGGCGAAGCGAAGGAGCCCGGCGCGCTAATTTCGACGCAAACATTGGAAAAATCAAATAAAACCCAATCGCACGGAACAACCTTTTTTCCATCTCGTTCTGTAAATAAATATACTTCACTTTGGGCTTGAGGGGTTTTGATAATACTATTATAAGAGTTCATAGCATATTATGAGAGTTAAAAAACACCAAGATTCTGTTTATAAACCTAAGTTCGGCCTAGTTTCGTTCGTATAGATTTAAGGCTTTTTTTAACTAAGCAAGGTTATTGTCGAAACGAAGATCAACACAATAAAAAAACGCGACGCAGCGGAATTTGATCATCCCACAATATCGATCGCGCTAACCAAGGTTTTGCAAATTATTATATAGTTTTTGTAATACTTTTGTGCTATTTACAGAGATCATTTTATAATACTGACTATGATAAAATTACTGATCTTTTATCGTTAAAAAATATGACACCTAATAAACGTGGGCGTCGTTTCAAACTACACGTGTCCACATATAGCCAAAACAACAATGTGATTCAACAAATATTTTATAATTGGCTGGAATCTTATTAATATTTGATACTTCCTTCTTCTAATATAGTAATGACTCACGCAAACATATCGACTATTTAACATTACGACTCACATATTTTACATTGAAAGGAAAAAAATATTGTTTATTGTTATTATGGTTCCTATAAATATGCAGACTTCTAAGGTCACGCCTTATCATTATATGTAATATATATAATCCGTAAATTTTGCTCGTAAAACTTTCCAACATTTTTTTCTTTGTGTGAAATTTTAAAAACATAACTAACATTATTAATAATTTCTCGCATTTGAATAACATTATTCAAAAAGTATCAAGACTCATGCTCCGAGTACTTTCTGCCCTCTTTTCTGGAGGGTGGGACAAAGACGTGATGGAAAATGAAAAAAAGCGACAGAAAAAGATAACAGATTCCCTCTCAGTTAGTCCAATGATGGAAATTACGCCTATTTCGTATTGGCCACCGTTTGCTTTTGTTTTTCGTTCGATTTGTTTCAGGCGTTTCCAATTAAGAGGTGAATTTTGAATTGGGAAGTTTTACTTTTTTAACATTTGAGAATTTAAGAGGCAAGTCAAAAGTACCCGACAGGCCTCTATGAGGAGAGGAGTGGATGTAAATTAGAATTGAAAGAAGTATGTAACTATGTACCTAAAAGCCGACATTCTTTGACGCGAATCGGACACTGTCGCGAGTATGTGTGACTTAATATGTGAGGTTTTTTCACAATCTATGTAAATAGCCGCCTATAACACACTTAAACTATTTTATATAAACCTAAACCACAATTTATTTCAGGCATGCGGCAAAAAACAATTAAAAGTGGTTTCGTTTTTTCCTCTTGCAAATTCCTGCAAGTTTGTCATGCCTATGATGCCTCTTTTTCTTATATACAACTACGGTGGCAAACAAGCTAACGGCCTGCCTGATGTTAAGCTGGTACCGTAGCCTATGGACACTTGTGACTTCAGAGGAATCACAAGCGCGTTACCCTTGATTCACTTGAGGATTCGCTGTGTTGGCAGATAGAGACATGCAGGTCCCTCACTCCCAACACAGCGCATCCTAGGGAGCTCTGGCGACCTTACACTTACCTCTTATATCCACGGGACTGTCAAGAAACGTTTTACATAACCTTTCTATATAATTTCCTTAAAAAATACATAGAGCCCCGTCTATTCCCCAGTCGGCTAAGGATTTTTCACCCGGACAAATTTTTCCATTATAATATTTCAAAAAATGATAAGATGGATTACGTGCCCGACTTGCAGTCCCTGAGGGGCAAGGGCATTATCCCCTTTCTTGTGGTTACCTACTTCTGAATTTTAATATAGTGATAGGTAGTTAAGATTTGGAAATAGCGAGGTACTTGCGAATTTTATCGTAACAGCTATTAAAATTATTTTATAAAATTTTAGCTTAGACTTTTAAAAACGATGTTCTCTTCTTGGCTTCGCGCACAATGCATAATCTGCAACTTACAAAGATACTGTCTTTTCAGCTCATATGATCTATCTCAAAGTATTTATCACAGCCGTAATTTTTTCTAATTAAACAATATAAATATTACTAACCGCGCAAACAAAACCTTTGCCGATTCAATGCATTAGTTATAGTTAAAGGAAATGCATTTCACACGACCACAACATTGCGGTTGCAACATAGAGAATTTATAATATTGCACGTTTCCTAGATTTTAATATTTACTGAAATTTAGATTTCCGCTCCCCGTAGCGCGGCGTATGAATGAAAACAGGCTAGAATTTTGTAACATTTTTGTCCATTTAGTTTAAAAGAATGGACCAGTGGGTAAGACAAATTGTGCGAGTTTTTTCAGCATGCTATATCAACCATCTGTCATCATATTATCACTTGCATATTCCTTATTAGTAACGTAAATCAGTTTTGGAGCGCTGTTTGAATCAAAAGTTTGAAACGTAGCCGTTCCTACCAACTCTATTTATCAACGCCTGGCTACCCCAGGGTTGATATAGTCGTGATACATGAATTAGGTATGTCGGGGTCACCAGAGGTCAAGCGTCCCAATATCCCGCTAGAGCTAGCCCTATAAGGGCCGACGGTGAACCTAACAGTATATGTACGCAAAGAGAGAAATAATAACTATGACGTATGGCAAAAAAAGAAGCTACAAAATGTGCAGAAAGAAAAAGTTTTACCCCTTAACATTTTCACACGGTCGTTTTGCTAACGATCATCGTTGTATTAACAGTTAATCTACTTAAACTAAACCAAAGTTTGAGTAAGTACATGTACCTATCTTTGAATATAATGTAGCCTAATAAGTTGTCAAGATTATAACCTATGAGGTGCCGTTAGTTTTTATTATACGTATACCACGTTCGTAGACATTCATTTTAGTGGTCAGTTCTTTAACTGTCAGTGATGTTTCTTATTCTAACTATAGGCTGGGTTCTACAGTTAGTAAAAAAATGATGCTGTTTACTGACATGATTTTTGTAAGGTAGCTTTATTTGACGTTCATTATGCCGAGGATGCGACGGAAGACTCTTTCTACTTTTTCTCAATTCTATGAAAAACACATAGAATTGAGAAAAAGTATTATTACTAACCTGTAAATTTTCAAGCAGTGTGGAATATGTCATGGTTTTAATTATTTTCAACTTGTTCATAGGCCGAGTGTGCAAACGCTGTACTATATTATCATGTTATATTTTTGCGATTGAATGTTGTAGGTATTGATTAACCTTATCAAGATGCATTTTAAATAGCAATGCATTAATTTAGTTATTAATGCAAACGGTTTTGAATGCTGCTCTTTAAAGGTGAACCGAAAAAAAGGAATTAAAGTTAAGTACCTATACTAAGTATTTTGAGCTCTAGATACTCTTCCAGAACCACTGGGCGAAAAAAAAAGAAAAATTTTGTTTTATTTTTTCTTTAGAGTTTAGGCAATACTTAAGTTTTCTTTTTATACGATCCATTTAGTGCCTTTTTGAGTTTATTACCGATGTTTCAAAAATGTATCTTTAACGAGAAGCTAAGGGGACCGTTGAATTTCGAGCGCTCGAAAATTAAATAAAAGTAAATACGATTTTAGTGTCAAAATTGCAGGCATTTACTTTCTACCGATAGAATTGAATACGACTGGTCTATAAAACTCGTTATTAAATTTTCTATCGCTATTTCAAAATAGCATTTCAGAATTTTAGTCCATTTTCGAGTGAAAAAGTCGAGCGCTCGAAAGTCAAAAATCGGTCCCCTGCTCAAATTATGATTCACTTTTGTTTTTTAAAACGACTGCTTAACGACTGGAGTGTAATGTTTTTTGTCATATTCTTTCACACTCTTTTGTTTTACGACTGTTTTACCAAATCAACAATCGAGTGACCATTTCGTCAACATCAGTGTATCAACGAGAGTTTCCGCGCCTGTTTTTCATGACCCGAGTCATCGTCCGCATCGCAATGATTCTATTGATTTCCACTATCCCCACCCCACCCCACGCCCACCCGCCATATATATGTATACGTGCGTATGTAAATAATTGACGGCGGGTACCCCCCAAAAGCGCAATTACGTTGAGGTAGGCTGAAAACTATATATGTAATTTATCTCACGTTTAATGAGTATCGATGGATTTTGGGGAATACTAAGGTAAGGGAAGCTACGGTAGCCTAGTGGTTCAGGCATGCGGCTGTCAAGCGGCGGTCGTGGGTTCGAATCCCGGCTCGTACCAATGAGTTTTTCGGAACTTATGTACGGAATTACCGTTAGCTTTTCGGTGAAGGAAAACATCGTGAGGAAACCGGTCTAATTCCAATAAGGTCTAGTTTTCCCTCTGGGTTGGAAGGTCAGATGGCAGTCGCTTTCGTAAAACTAGTGCCTATGCCAAATCTTGGGATTAGGTGTCAAAGCGGACCCGGGCTCCTTTAGGGGCACAACCGGGAATAATAACGCTATGAGGATGATGATGGATTTTGGGGAATATAGACGGAAAATGGAATAAGGGCTTAAAATTAAATGGTGAGAGGAAGTTTGTGAAAGGTAATGTTTGTAATAAGACGCATGTGCCCAGCAGTGGGGCGTAAGACTTAGGTATTTAGGTATATTTATAGTAGAAGAAGATGATATTTTTTTGCATACAAGTATTCGAACTACTGATCAATATCAAATTGGTTTCAAATTGTAATGGAAACCCAAACCCAAAGCTTGTCGCTTTTTAACGATAATTAATTAAATGTTGAATATTTTTATTGTATTGTTAGTACCGACGCTCTCGCATACCGAATGCATATGGATCAATAGTCCGAAGAAGTGAAACTTTGTGATATCACAATGATTAGTTCAAACGGGGTAACAAGGGACACGCCGGGTTACTTGAGACACCGGATTTCACTAGGACCAAGTGTATGTATGTTTGGAATAGCCTCTATATCTAGCTCAACATACAAGTTAGAGGATTAGAATATTCCAACATACAAACACTCCGGTGTCTCAAGTTACCCGGTGTGTCCCACGTTACCCCATTTGACGGTATTAGAAAGCAAATAGAGTTTCAGTTAGATTTCGAATAAAAAATATGTCCTTAAAGACAAGCCTAAAATAATAAAGAGTGGCATTGACCATGGTTTATATCACTTTTTAGAGCAAAGACAATTTTATCTTACTTAATAAAAAAACTTTCCCCGCCGGAAAAAGGGATAATTATTAGAATATTTCATCGTCTTTGTTCCTTTCCCTGGATTTTTCACCTTGGACTTTCATTATGATAAGTTTCGGCGAGTTTGAAACAGGTGCTCTTTTAAACGTAACTTATTCTTAACGTCTTATGTTCATAGGAATTGTACGGCGCTTACGCCCTTTTTGGACGCAGTTTTTCTATCGAGTTTCTTCAGTGTGAATTCTGTGGACGTTATTGCTTTTCTTTGAATTCCACGCTTTTACAAGTTACTTTATAATTACTCTCGGAGATAGTTTGAATGGGCACGTAGCTCGAAATTATAAAAAAAAACCGGCCAAGTGCGAGTCGGACTCGCGCAAGAAGAGTTCCGTACCATTATCTATAAAAGAGCCAAAAAAATACATCTGTGAAAATTTCTACTGTCTAACTATCACGGTTCATGTGATACAGCCTGGTGACAGACGGACAGACAGACGGACGGACAGCGTAGTCTTAGTAATAGGGTCCCGTTTTGTCCTTTTTGTACGGAACCCTAAAAATGATCTTATAAAGGGCCTTAATTCCATTTGAGGTATAACCATAAAATCTTTGGACCATTCTGAAAACCAGCGCTGGTCATTTCTGGCCAGCCCCCGTATTCTGTAAGTTGTTTTAAGCTCACCTCAACGCTCACCCACAATTATATTACTAAGATTCCGCTGTCTGTCTGTCTGTCTGACCGTCTGTCACCAGGCTGTATCTCATTAACCGTGATAGTTAGACAGTTGAAATTTTCACAAATTATGTATTTCTGTTGCCGCTATAACAACAAATACTCAAAAACACAATACAATAAATATTTAAGGTGGCTCAAACAAACGTGATTTTTTTTGCCGTTTTTATTGATAATGGTACTTACGGAACCCTTCGTGCGCGAGTCCGACTCGCACTTGGCCGGTTTTTTTCTTTAAATAGTTTGTGTGATTTTTGTTATTTTATGTATTTTCATATGTTAAACTTGTACCTATGTGTGATTTTTATTATTTTTGAAAATAAATATTTGATATGTAGATAAGTACGTATTGCAGGTACCTACGTGTTTGGTTAAGGTATTGGCAAAAAAGTCTATGCACCTACTTATTTCTTTAAAAAAAAAAAGAGTCGCAACTTAGATATTGATATCACACCAGTATTAAAAATGTTAGGTGTGATAGGCCTCTAGAGGGGTTTCACGCTTTGTTCATGCTCTGCAAAAGTCTATTTGAATTGAATATATTATGAATTGTATTATTCGTAAGTGCGACGTCAAATTTAACCGCATTTTTTGTCGCACTAGACATATTAAAATGCCTATAACTTTATTGTTTTTCACAATTTTTTGTGAAGTTTAGACTGAACAGTCAATTATCTTTATTTACACTGAACTTAGTTATTTTTGGGCTGTTTGTTGTCTTTTACCAATTTTTTGCAAAAATATTGTGCATTTAAAAATATTATGCCTATCTTAATATCTATAACTAACCTAAATTAAGTTTTTTCCTAAATTAATGAATTCCTAATTAAAAACACACTAACAACGTGATTTTTTCCTCAATGTTATTTTTCGATTTCCCTATTTTAAAGTAACGGAGATAAAACTTCGGTTTTATCCCCCAATTCTACATGACAATGGGACAAAGACAGGCCTATTTAATTGTAATTTATGTAAAAACGTTCTACACGAGCGAAGTTTTGTGTCTTCTCTTTTTATGCCATTAGTGTCATTAGGATAATGCTTTCTTTGATTTTGTCGAGAGTTGTTTAAAGTTTTTTGCTTGTGTATTTCCATTTGGAGTTTTAAGGTAAATCAGGTAAACGTCCGAGTGTTCGACGCTGTACTAGTAGGCGACGCGCGATAATTTTCGATGGGCAAGCCGGAAAAAAAAGTAATAAAAGAGTTTAGTGTATACATATAACTACAGGCTTTACTAAAAATAAATTTTAGACAAGTCGGTAGAAATCGGCTTGTCCTCCGCCACTGCTATGTAACTAATGTTTGTTCGGGTGGAATCTTGCAACTCTTATAACTCTTGTAGTGTTGCCGATTGAGCTGAAATTTTGGGTAAAGATTTGGATGACAATTCAATACTATGGTACCATCGAGCTGATCTGATGATGGAGACAGAAGGTGGCCATGGAAATTCAGTACTTCACCGACGTAAGTTTGGGCTCGTTAGAATCGTCTCAATGAGTTGATGACGTTATACAGAAAAGTGCAGTCGGCAGTAAAAACTTGTACCAAAAATGATAATTCTGACAGAAATGTGTACAAAGAGATATTTTTTTTAACAGAAACTTATTGATAGTTAATTAAACTGTATTCGTTCTTAGTTTTCTTCCTGTATCAGAAATGTACTTTTAACTCAGTATTCAGTTTCTGTATTTACGTATATTCACCATATATTCACTATCTGAAATAAAAGTTGCGTTCGGTCTGTCAAGTTGACAGTGACACTGACACACAGTTTGGCGACGCGTTCACACGATGCAATCTGCCGTGCCACTCTGGCGTCGGATTTGGAATAGTTTTAAGATATATTATGTTTAGCGTAGGTATTTGTTTTGTGTTGCCTTCCAGGAGGTAACTCATGTAAAGGTTCCGACGGAAGACCAGCGCTGGCCTTCTAGGTTAGCACCATGCTGACTCGGGGCCTTTTCGTGGACCCTGCTATTTTTACGTTCTGTGTTTTGTTTTTTACACCCATTGTTTCGTCCACGAATAAATGTTTTCTTTCTTTCTTTCTTTCTTTAAACATTGCAGTGCTTGACTCTGACCATGGGGTGAGTATGAAAATGTCGGGGGGTTTTTAACTTTTCTAAATTCTTAATTATTATGGATTAAGATTAGACTTGACTCCTACCATCATAATCCGTAATATGTAGTTAAGAAAAGTTGAAAAACTCCCGACATTTTCTTTTCCAACTTATCTCAAAACCGTCTGAACTGATTTTGATGAAACGTAACTAAGAACCATCTCGAGCACGTCAGCTTTTGGACAAAAGAAAACAGCATTTTTTAGGAGCTACGATACCACAGACAGACACAGAGACACACAGACACGTCACATTTATAACACCCCCCTTTTTTCGTCGGGGGTAAAAATCTGGCTAAATATGTTCACAAGAAAGAAGCGACGTTAAATATCTGTATGACGCACATACATACACCGTGTTTTTTTTGATTTCCGTTAACTTTAAGGGAAGAATCCTCAGGTTAAATGGAACTAATTTCTCTAAGAAACTAGTGTCTTAACTCTTACTATTTTTCAGATATTCAATAAATCAATTTAATGACCGAATCAGTGTGAAGGGTCCTTTATTTTATTTACGTTTTAATTTTCGTTAAACGAAAAAGGGAATTATTGGGATTTGAACCTGGGACCCCTCACTCCATAAGCATACTATTTACCACTGAGCCATGTGTTGACAAGTGCTGTCGTAGGTGAAAATTAACTTTGTGTTAATTGAGATTAAGTGTTAGAGCCCTCCCACACTGTAATATTGATTTAGTTTATATGAAAAATGAAAAAAAAAATTTTTTTCGAATTAAACAAAAAGCAACATACCAGGTAGCTTCTGTTAATGAACCGAACATCGTGTCGAAATTAACGGAAATCAAAAAATACACGTTGTATATACACATTCCATACATAGGTAATAACCTAACATTTACGAATTGGTATTTCTATGTAGATTATATTAATTTTATTTTAAACCTATGAGCCATAGACTAATGGTGGAAAATTATAGAGCGGGGAAACAGAATGGCGGTTCAAGTTTTTCATGCAATTTGCTTTCAGATCGCTTACATGTGAAATTGTGTGTTATTTTACTGAACGAAGGGTGAATTTTAAATTAGCGAAGTATTCTTGAATTATCAGTGATTTCGTGTTTATAGAGATATTTATAGAGATTTATAATTGTTAGCTATTTTATAATCAACGATGTTAATAAACGCCGATACATCAAGAATAAGGTCGGACAAGACAGCGACGTGTTCACGCGCAAGAAAGTTGGCGGTTTTTAAGAAAAAAAGTGTTAGACTGGATTGTATCGATAGTGGATGCGAGATGTAAAATGAAACAATATAAATAAATAAATATTTACAATAAGAAGAACAAGTTATTTTTAATATAATGTATAACTATGTACTGTCGTGGGTAATCGTAATCTTTAGTTTACGCCGAATTCATATTTGACTGACGTCACACATCTATATTGTCGAAGTTAAACTTACGCGATACACGTCTAAAATGGCGACATGTTTTGAATATAAACTAGATTAATTTGAGAAATTGGTTTGGGACGTAATATTTTGGGAAAACTATTTTTCTCAAATTAATCTAGTTTATACAAGTTTATTCTAGGAAAGGGGGAATTCGGCGCAAATGGGAAGCCAATTGATGAAAGTTTGTTACATAAGTTTCTTAAAATATCACGCCGTTAGCCTGCGAATGTCAAATAACGCTTTGTATGGCAATCGAACCACCTTAACGTTTTTCATTTCTTCTACTCAGAAAGTAACTTATGATTTACAGTAAGGGGTGGAAAAGTCAAAAGGTTCGAATGTCAAAATAGTAATATCTTGTTTGATATGGGCGACTCGTTCGTTAACTGTTATTTCCAGCTCTATTTTAATCTGTATACAACCTAATTACCATCGATTGAAACAGGCCATCTTAATTACGCCTCACCAGTAAACAATTAACCGTATGTATTTCCAATTGAAAAACAAACCATCGCCATTGTTGCGCGGCATTTAAAAAAACAATATCACTGACAGCCAATAATCATCGCCTGCCAGTAATAGCTGTTTAATTACTGGCTGTCAATGCCCGCCTGCGACTTCGGACGTGCGAGAAAAAAAAACAAATGGATATAAAGGAAGCGTGGGAATTATGTGTTCGAAATTTGAATTCTATTTTGATTTTTGAACGAAGCTTCTGTTGTTGATTTTGATTTTAGAATGAAGCTATGTAGTTTTTGTAGGTATAGTTCTGTGGTAATAAAATAGATATTGATGAGTACCTTAAGTATTGTCTATGTAGTACCTATGCACTTTATTAAACTCAATAGCAGGTTAAAGCATATCAAAGTACAAAGGCAAACTTATCCCTATAAGGGATCTTTTCAAGCAAACGGTTAAGCAATTGAGTGGAAGATAGATAAAAAGATATAGTTATTTATATTCTAGTACCCTATAATAGTGTCTATTGTTAACGATAAACGACGTATTCAAAGTCTGGATAAATTCAAATATCGTAGTTTATTATCTGTCAATTTTAATCACAACGCCAACATACGAACGCCACATTTATTATTAACACAAATCAAAACTATCGCACAACACAAACAAACTAAATTAACGGTATGACGCTAAAAATTCTCACATTAAATAACTGAATTTATAATGTGCATACAAATAGAACGCGCGTCCGCCATTGGCTATTCGAACGTGGAAAAACACGTGAATTTTTTTTTCTAAGCCACGTAGAATGTACGTTGCGTCGCGCGGCGAACAGCCATTGGCCGGCGGTGCAGCCGCGTTCGGCCATTGGACAATTTTTTCTCGCTTTTCACGTATACGGATGGTTGATTTTTTTGCCAGAAACGCCGGCCAATAGGACGATGTTTAGTTTTTAATTATAAAAGTTGCTCAAACCGAACGCTAGTTTGTAGCCAGCCAGTATTTTTGCTGGCGTTGTTCGTAACGGTCGAGTTTAAATTTGGAATCTTGTCTGCTAGACGCATCCCGTTTGCTCTGATGCGTTTTATGAGTTTCCAGTTTATTTTAATGGCGTATGGACGTTGAAATGTATAAAAGCATGCAGTTCCGTCCTATACATTGCATGATAATGCGGGTTTTTATGAGATGACGCAGATTATCGTCGTTATTTACTTTACGTGATGTATTTCATGAATACATACAAGCTCTTTGAAAAACAGTGTATTAGAAATATGACATTGCAGTTTGATTGTTCGTATTTTCATAATAATCATCATCATCATCACATCAGCCGAAAGACGTCCACTGCTGGTCATACGCCTCCCCCAAAGAGTGCCAAAATTATAAAGACGAAAAGTCTGTGAGATAGTAGCTTTGTAAGTTTGTATGTTTTGGGTAATCTCCGGAACCGTCCATCCGATTTCAAAAATTCTTTCACCAACGTGTAGGATGGTCTTTCTGGGTGGTTATAGGCTATATTTTATCCCGCAGGATTGTTTGCATTCTTTGTAATACGCGGGCGAAGCCGCGCGGGCAGCTAGTTATTAGGAACTTAGTTTATGTATAGTCATCCTCATCGAAATCGACGACGGCGACCCTAGTAATTACGGATTTTCCTTTTGTGCACTTTAATATGGCTCGTTAGGCCATTAGTCTTAAAAGACTCAATAGCAATGTAGTCAATAGGCAAAAAAAAAAAAAATTATTTTGCTCTTATAATGGTTTATGACCTCCGAGTAGGTACTATTTTTCATATTGAAAAGAAATTTCTATACATTATTCTGTCCAAATGTTGAACAAAAACTAAAGTCGAAATAGATTTAACATACAATTAAAACGATACCTTATTAGTAAAGCTTATTATTCAGCCCAAGAGTTTTTATCTCCTGCGGACGCAAGTGACGGTTGTCCCCCCTTTGTCAAGTGAGTGGGCAACTCGACTGTTAGAGGTTCTTAAGCCGCCCGAAGGCCTCTAACTCGGCTTAACGACTACTGTCATATAGACAGCATCCGGGATCAACTGCTTAACGTGCCTTCCAAAGCACGTAAGCGCTCAATTATAGTAACCACTCAAACAGGCCGTCACCCATCCAAAGACTGACCGCTTTGCTTAACCTACGTTATCGTTTCCGACTCGCAGGCGCCGCTGGGCTATGATATGATGATGATGATGAAGAATGAATGTTTCCAAGAACACTGCACTGACCTGTATGCAGCCTTGTGTGCTGTTGCACATGGCTCAGCTGCTTAAACCTCCGGTCGCAGTACGAGCATTTGTACGGCTTCTCGCCAGTATGGACCCTGATGTGCTGAACCAGCTGGTGGTTGGAGCTGAAACTCTTCAGGCACTGCTGGCACTGGTGCGGCTTCACTTCCCCGCCAAGGCCACGCTGTAGCTCTCGAGCGTGCATCTGCATGGCGTTTTTGTGCATGAAGATCTGGAACAAGGAGAAAGATATTTATATAGGTACAGGTAGTGATGGACTGATAACCGGGTAAAGGATGACTCACGCTAAAATGGGCCGTGTCCAGCCCGGGCTGTTCTCTAGGGCCGCTAAAACGGGCCGTTGTCTAGGAAAAACGAAGGAGTTTTTCCAGACAACGGCCCGTTTTTGCGTGATTCATCCTTAAAGGTCCCGGGAGTCGGGATGCGGGTGGCGCAGGAACGTCATTGTGGCACTCTTTGGGGGAGGCCTATGTCTAGCAGTGGACGTCTTTCGGCTGATATTGCTTTTTACAAGCTTTCTTTTAACTGTGTATGTAGGTAAGTATGTACTTAACTATGTTTGTTCGGGTGGAAACTTGCAACTCAACTTTGAAGCAGATATCTTCAACCGATTGAGCTGAAAAATTTGTTAATTGTTATATTTTGGATGACAATTCACCGGCCGGTTTTGACGACCAGTTAGCCTAGTGGGTAGTGACGCTGCCTATGAAGCTGAAGGGTCCTGGGTTCGAATCCCGGTAAGGGCAAATATTTGTGCGATAAGCATGAATGTTTGTTGAGTCTTGGATGTTTTCTATGTATTTATATCTAGTTATTAAATATGTATATCGTCTTCTTAGTACCCATAACACAAGTCTTATTGCGCTTACTATATTTGGGACTAGTTCGATTTTGTCAGATTGTCCCTTAATATTTATTTATTTATTATTTTATTTATTTGTTCAATATTATGGTACCATCGAGCTGATCTGATGATGGAGACAGAAGGTGGCCATGGGAATTCAGTACTAAACCAACGTAACCTTGTTGAGTTTGGGCTCGTTAGAATAGTCTCAATTAGTAGTTGATGACGGTATACAGAAAAGTACAGTCGGCAATAAAAACTTGTCGCGGCAGCCGCCGGCAAAGCGCCAGAACCGACTTTAGATTTGGGTGCTCGACCCATTATGTAGTAGTCACTTTAAGCTACAGGCAAATATCAAATGTAGTCAAATTGGGTTCTAGACAGTCCGAGCCCAACCCAGGTAAGTATGCCCAATTACGGCCCAATTATATACTGGCAAGTAGCTGAATAGTGGTTTATAATGGAAAGTAAGTGATAATAGTACCTAATAGTACCTACATTAAACAATAAAGATTATTAAAGATTAAATATTACTTTACCTAGAGCGGTAAAACAAAGAATGTCTCAGATCGCAGTTATTTGATGCCCGAGCCGAAGGCAAGGGTGATAAATTTGCGATCTGAGGCTTTCTTTATTACTTACCACCCGTGGTGAGTACAAAATTTTACACCGTCGCTCCCTGGCCAGGAAGTGGGATTTACCGCACGTGTAGCGTGCGGTAATTGCTGCTTTATGGCCGGGTGTGACGTAAAAATTCTTAATTATCAAGTAATTATTACAAAAACGTAAGTATTTAGGCTAAGCGAATCGCATGAATAAGATTCGCAATTATTTCGAAACGTCAAAAACTATCCGGAACCAATCCAAACCCCTTATAAAACCTAAGCCATTCCTAAACCATTACAAAGCATTGCATGACGTAAGGCGCGATAAATAATATTAAGTCCCTATAATTCTGTTTATCTGACTTAAGGCTGGAAAGCAATTTCTTTGAGCTAAATTATAGGACGGCGCGTGAAACTTAACGCCGTTGCAGTGAAACATGTGTGTAGTTGTGAACACATACAACGCGACCAAGATAAGAATGCACCTCGCGTCGAACAAGTTACACTGAGCGAGCTGCATTGTTGGCTTGGTCGATTTGTACATATACTTGATATTATTTGAGTTGACCGAATTGCATCAAAATTATCCATTCAAAAAGCGACCCTAACGTGCATGGTAGAAGATTACAATTCGAATGACAGTTTTATAAAAACTCTGCTACATTTAATCTCAACCAGACATATAATTTAAGGTTCAGCAAAGCTAGAACCAGACCGCGCTCGAGTCTTGCTGCTATCCGTCTTTATCTAAGTGTTCTAATTAGAAAGAGACGGATATACCTACGCGCGGTGTTGCACCTACTAGCCGTGCATCTAGTTTAAGTTAGGTTTAGCTAGCTACTAAGTCTTCCTTTTTTTTCTGTTTCTTTTTAAAACACAAACAATGTTTCCATACATAAACTCGCGCCAGTTTTCCCTAAAGGGTAGGCAGGGCAGATGATTTAATTTTCGGTGTCTTTTTTGGTAATAGGTGTTAGGTTAAGTTGCAAGCGTCTCCATAGATACAACACCTCTATTCCTTTGCGATAGAGTTCAAAATATCGTGTGCTTCAGATGGTCCATTTGATGTTCGGATAAAATTAGTGACCCTGCCTCAAAAACTGACGGACCTGGGTTCGCATCCCGGCAAGGGCAATAAAAAAAAATTAAATGCAGAAGCTTCATTGGCAAAAAAAGCGATCCTGCTCAGAAAAAATCACCAGAATCGGTTGAGAATTGCGACCTGTTAGTACAGCCGGACATTTTGCCCAAGCTGAAGTGGAGACCTTCATTCGCTTTGCTCACAGCTAAAACAAAATAGGTACTAAATCATCTCCGAAAAAATTACCGAAGCGCAACTCCAAGTTAACTCCAAGTTAAATCCAACAAAAATGGAAGCTATAGTTAACTGTGTCAAAGTTTAATCGATACTGTTGTCATGTATAGTTATCTCGGGCGGATCTGCGGCTACGGCTAGTATATGCCTATATATTTATTGAAAACCCTTTGCGGCGCGATTGCAAAGAAACTGCTTTGAACACGCGATGCACTTCGGGCCATTTAACGGGTACGCAAAGTTTTTTATTTTTTATAAATTCACTATGTTTTTTATGCAGACTGAAAACAACGAACGCATACCGGAAATAAGTGAAGTTTTGTAATTATTATAATATTACTTAGTTATATTTAATATAGTTTTGTATTTTTAAGTTACCTAATACATGTTTTTACGAATTAGCGATTGTACGCTGAATAAGGACTAAAATTAAAAAAAAGGGAAAAAAATGTTATCCAAGAACATTGGGAATGCAAGAAAAAACTAAACAAATCTTAAAAGTACCTACGTATCTAATCATTACTTTAAAGTTTTTTTGTTTGAAAGAAATGTTATCATAAGTAAGTAGGTAAACATAATTATATTTGTATTTAATTAACAATAATTAGCGGTTATTTATTATATTTTCATACTCACCTCTGGCAAAATCTGCAAATGGCGAAATGCTTCGAAATCCAACATTTTTACCAACACTTTTTTAAATTAAATACCAACAAAATTAAAACCATCAAGCGTGTCTCTTTCCGTGACTCTGAATTAATTGTGACAATTCTAAAACCGAACGTGAGAAGGAAAATGCCATAAAAATATACGTGACAAAAGAGACGAAAAATTATATATTTATTCGAGTTATCTCTGTACAGGCAAAACAGGAAAATATTAAACAATGTTTAAAGTCATAAATGAAATGTTTAAATTCATATTCAGAGATGTAATGCACAGCGGTGTTGATAATTAGGAATAAGTACATACATTTAAATTTTAAAACACCCGCTACACAACACATATACCTAAAAACCATCTGGACAGACAAGACTAAAAAGCCGCACTTTCATCGGTTCCATTTAGGAGCTACGGTCGCCACAGAGACGCAGATACACAAGTTAAACTTATAACACCACTGGTTTTCGTTGTGGGAAGTTTTGTTGTGTTGTGTATGGCAAAAGAGCAGGGGACGCTCACCAACTGGATGGTCAGATCAGGTCAAGAAAGCCACATCCTCAGGCAAGTTCCATCTAGCGGTACGGGCGGCCATAGATCGAGACCGATGAAGACAAATGGTAGGGCAATCGAAAAGTGATCACAATCTTCAGGAATGAGGGAACGAAGAGAAAGAGTGAAACTCGTAGTTAAGTTAATTATAGTTTTCGTATTTTATAGCGTGTTTTCCTTTTGTTTTCTGTGTATCGTTAACAACATTAAGAAGTTTTCAACTGTGGATTATATTAATCTTTTAAATCACATTCTCAATTTTTGCCCATTTACAAATTATTAACGCCTTACGCATTGTAGAATAGTATGATGTGTAAACCGAAATCTTTCCTGTATGTACACTTTTGTAGGATAGTTAAATGTTGTGTACCCATACCATATCTGCATAACATGCTGAGACGTCAGTTGTCTAAGACCACGGCTGGTGCAGCCTGTGTCCAAACGTTGTAACAAAGGTTTTATGGAACGCGGAATAAATTATAGCTTAACTCGAAATATTTCGGCTATCATCCCATACATAATTAGAAAACTTTGAAACGTTCTTATTCTCCAATTTTACCTCTTTACGAGTACAACATTTGTATGTATGAGTAGTTTTTACTACACATTACGCCTGGTTTGACCTATCGTCCCACAAACTAGAGTATCGCCTCGTACAACGCTGTGTATAACCTACTTTACTTGTCATATGCAGACGTAGCTCTTGTATTGGGCCTTACAGTCACACTTCTATGGACGCTGTTTAAATCTTTAATAGACATTAAGAGTCCGCGGCAAGCTCGGTTCTCCATACAATCGTAGTTACGCTCTCATTTTAAAACGACAAGCTAGTTTGCTTTGAAACTTTGCATTCAGAATAAGTTAAGGTATATCCAGGTATGTGACTAGTTTATGTAGCTTCAGATAATAAAAAGATTACAGTGAATTTATTTTTTTAATACAAAACTTGTTTTTGATGTATTTCGTTTGTTTTATAAACTGGAGCCATATAAACTGATCACAGATCTAGATATGCCCCATGTCATTGTAAATGCAAAGTTTCGTTACAATCGAACACGTAGTTTTAAAATGAGATCGAAACTCCGTTTGTATGGGACGGTGAACTTCGGCCGAGCTTGCCGGGGACTTTTAAAGGCCAATGTTGATTAAGTCTTCTTCTACCTAGCGTTATCCCGCTCTTTCCTCCACTTTGCACGATCAAGGGCGTCTGCCTTTGTGTACCCGTTTTCGCTCATGTTGGCCTTCACGATATCCAGCTATCGCTTCTTAGGTCTGCCGCGGGGTCGAGGGCCGTCGAGGACTAGACCAAGGCATTTGTTCCCTACGTAGTCAGTTGGCCTGCGACTCGCGCGAGAGACGTGACCGAACCAACGAAGGCGACATTCCTGGCGCTTATCTGTTACGTCACGAGCTCCGAGGCTGCCCCGGATGCACTCGTTACGAATGCGACCGGCACGCGTAACGCCTCAAATCCACCGCAACATCTTCATTTCAGTAACGCGAAGCTCCTGGATGTGCCTTCCAAGAACCGGCCACGTCTCGCTGCCATTTAATGAAGTAGTTTTATAAAAAAAAAATGTAGTTTGTAATAAGATTGTCCGCCAGTGCAGCCCTTCCACGCGTGTTAGAAAGTGGATCCAGACGTTCGTATCACGCAACGAAGAAATTGTAAAGAATTTATGCTTTTGATACGTTATGAGGCTCGATTCCCGGGTGAGGCATGGTGATTTATCGCTGGAAATGTTGGGCATATAGTTTTTTTATGTGAAAAGTAAATGAGTTTTTGTATGCTAATTATGGTTGAGGAGTTTATACCTATACTATTTTTTATAATATTTTTCTGTTTCACCTATTCAACTAATGTTCCATTGTTATGCATCTGGGTGAATCAACTTTTTTCTGTTACTGGTTGCCATGGTTACGTCTCCTGTGTCACTTTTTAAAACTGCGATTTTGCGGGTTTACGTCCACCATTGTAGGGTTTTTTTGACATTTTCGACCCCTTTTTTTAAGAGCCATCTTCTAATCTTGTTAGATGTCCATGTTGTAATTTTTTTTAAGAAACTGTCATATTGTCTCTTGACTAACGGGACAGATTAACAAAAATAAATAGTTGATTGACAAATCTCCATTACTCAAAGATTGAACGGAAGAGATCGCTTTTTAACGATTAAACTGCCAGTTTGTTGTGTTGTAATGTTGCATTTAATTTTTGGATTGTCTGAGTGTCGTAGTTTGGTTTTTGTATTTTGCTGTTAAATCTCTTAGTTCTCATAAATATTTGGTTCTGTACAGCAACTTTATATAAAATAGGAAATCATGGATGCAGGTGGAGGAGGCCTTTACTCGAATAGAAGTCCTTAATAATGAATAATAACACAATTTTTTTTTTAATATATAATTTTAAATTAATTGAAAAAGTTGCATGTTAAATAATTCAATAAGGAATTAAATGGCAATATTAATAATAATAAATAATAAATACAGCCAAGTTTGTAGGCGCCGCAATGCCTACACATATCTTTGACCGATGTTAGTCCAAACAACACAGCTGTCATAGCAACTTTTACAGCCATTTGTTTTAGCATTGTAAGGGATTTGTGAGGATTTATTTAGCTTGTGTAAGACTTAAATTGGCCACTTCATATATGTTCCTAGTAAAGACGCGGAAAATGAAATGAAAATGAAAAATTAAAACAGTTTATTTCGGTTATAAAAGTAAATTAACAGATAGCAAAGGTTGGAGCCTCCTATAAAGCAAGTAATTTTGCTTGTGTCAGGAGACACCGTTCTTCCAAAAAACAAGAAGTGGTACATAACCCATAATAAGGTACTTAATATAACATTGTTTAAATATTAAGGTAAGTACAGATATAACTTTATCTATTTAATTAAATAAATAAATAAATATTTGCGGACAATCTTACACAGATCAACCTAGTCTCAAACTAAACAAAGCTTGTACTATGGGTACTAGACGACGATATAGATACTTATATAGAGAAATAAATACATAAATACATAGAAAACATCCATGATTCAGGAACAAATATTCGTGCTAATCACACAAATAAATGCCCTTACCGGGATACGAACCCAGGACCTCTTGCTTCGTAGGCAGGGTCACTACCAACTATTAGGCTAAAGCGGTCGTCAAATTAAAAAAAAAAATATATATATATTTATTTAATTTAAAGTAGGAATATATGTGTGTTGAACATATTTTAGCTATGTAATTGTATCTAAAATCTTGTAAAACAGACGTACAATTTTTTTTAATATCATATTAGTATGTGTCAATTAATCAGTGTCAACATCGCCAAGTCCATTCAGCGCACAATTCCCCGTCCGTTAGGGTTGTCACATTTTGACGTCACAAAAACTTGTCCGGCCAGTAAAAGTGACGTCATAAAACATGAAGCCCGTAATGAATGCTAAGTGAGTGCACGGCTGAAAAATCTCCCGTCGGGACGGTTCGTAAAAACACGCCGTGTCCGTCTGTGTGGCAGTGCCAGCTACAACCCGTTTACTACAAGTTTGGACCTCGCTGTGTAATCGATTGTCATCGACGCCAAGTCTAAACTAATAGTTAAGGCGCTATAGGTTCAGCGAAGTGAAGCGAACATAGTTTTTGAAACAATATAATGCGTCTGTTTATAATAATATGGTTTCAAAAAAATACGAATAGTAATCTTGAGGCTTTTCTGCAGGGAAATCAGTGATTCGAAACACGATGAAGCAATTATCGCTCGATAGAAAAAAATCACGAACATAGGTCTAAAACATATTAAAATTCACTTAAAACATTCGTAGCAAATTATGCACAATAGCTAAACATATTAACATTGGTTCTACAAATCGGCAATATCATGTTTGAGGGAACTTAGTGATTACTTTTTTTTTATTTAAACGCACAAAAAATTTAAATTATAAAACATGATATCCGCGCTTCCAAACATGCACTTCCATCTCGCTCACGCTTATGCTCAGCGAGAGGGAGAGAAGACCATGATACTATAGCGCCTTAAAGGGTTGTAAGTATGTTCTTTATTAAGTACGACCGGCCCTGCCTGCACGGTATAAAATACAACCCGTTTACAATAACTTAATCGGGTAGGTATTTTTACCCGGGTAGCCTGTGGACCAGGTACACGCAGCGTGCTTTTAATGCCCTACGCATACAGTATAACAACGCATTCAGGATGCTGATAGGGTTGCCTATTTAGGTGGTGTAGTGCGTCGGGTATGTTTGCGGATGCCCGAACAGACGGATTCCAAGCTATAATCCGCAAAAAGATCGCCTCATTGCTAGTTTGAGTCAGGCATAGCTCCAACAGCATCCTGAATGCGGTTGCAGAAAGGTGTCCTATAATTAAGTTTTGGTAGGGCAAATAATCCGAATCGCTAAACTTAAGTGGCAGTGGGCGGGGCACATTGCTCGTAGAACCGATGGCCGTTGGGGTGGAAAGGTTCCCGAGTGGCGACCACGTACCGGAAGGCGTGGCGTGCATGGGTAGGCCCCCCAAGGTGGACTGATGACCTGGTAAAGGTCGCCGGAGTCCGCTGGATGCGGGTGGCGCAGGACCGGCCATTGTGGCACTCTTTGGGGGAGGCCTATATCCAGCAGTGGTCGTCTTTCGGCTGATATGATGAGGGCCAATAAAAGGTGTGGCCCAATTTGAACTTTACTAACAAGCTGTGGATTTATGTTTGAAATAAAGAATTTTATTATTTATTAATAAGTTTGGACCTCGCTGGAACCGACCGTAATCGACGCCAAGTCCAAACGTATAGTAAACGGATTGTATGTAGATAAGTATCTATTCAGGTTTTTTTTTTATACCGGCGCTGCCTGCATGGTATAAAATACAATCCGTTTGGACCTGTCGTCGATGACGATCGTTTCCAGCGAGGTCCAAACTTATTAGGCAGAGTGAGAGAGAGCAAGCGCCAACAGCTTTCTACAGGCAATAACGTGTAGATTTGACTGTCCGATTCTTTCTGGGTTGGACAGATTAAGGGCGTAGCCTAATTAATTAAGTATTTAAAAAATGTATATTGTTAGTCACTACGTCTCTACGGTAGCCCAGTGGTTCAGGCATGCGGCAGTCAAGTGGCGCGCGGCGGTCGTGGGTTCGAATCCCGGCTCGTACCAATGAGTTTTTCGCAACTTACGTACGAAATATTTACCGTTAGCTTTTCGGTGAAGGAAAACATTGTGAGGAAACCGGTCTAATCGCAATAGGTCTAGATTTCCCTCTGGGTTGGAAGGTCAGATGGCCGACGCTTTCGTAAAAAAACTAGTACCTTTGCCAAATCTTGGGATTAGGTGTCAAAGCCCCCGGGCTCCTTTAGGGCACAACCGGGAATAACGCTAGGAGAATGATGTTAGTCAGAAACTGTTACTAAGGTAATTTAGTCTTAGATAAGTCATTTGTCACGAACATACTACGGATCAACCCGTCCGAAATAAAGAAATAGTATTATTATTATAACCAAGAGTATCGACACCTGAAGTTGGAATCGCCATCCCTATCGCAGTTATAGGTATTATCTGGCCGTGACGGCGATATACTCGTAGGTATGTACCTAGTTCGATTTTCGAGGTAGCGCCGCTGTCCCCTGACGCAGGGACTTCGAGGTATTTACATAACATATATCTTTCTGAATTCGTTCAGTACTGTCAAATTGTTGATAAGACAAGAAATTGAAAACCGGTATTTTTATGAATGAATTTGAGCATGGTATTTCTTGAGTAGAAAGTAAAACACGAAATTAAAAGGCAAGGGATAAAACACATTGTATTTAACAGAGGCATTAAATCAAATGTGTTTTGTCCCTTGCTTACAAAACACTAATTGTCAAATCGACAGATGAACACAAACAGATTTTAACGGCATTTTAGTTGAAATAGGTTTGTTGATGAATATAGCCGTTGATATTTTGCACTTTCGTTTATTTCTCCTTGTCACAACGATTGATGCGTTAAAATTGCCACTTTCATGAGTACCTTCATATTTACATCCTTAACTACAATTTAAATAATCATGTCAGGTAATATTTTAGAGAATAACAAGCCCGGGTGGCTAATTATCTAAGTAAATTATGTCCGAACTAATTATTTACCAATATGCAATAGCCAAAATTATTTGTGTTCAGTGCTTGCATTACCGTTGGGATGTTTGCCTATTGCCTATTTACACGCTTGTGCGCCTCGTTCATTTTCCGTTATTAATTAACAATTAATTTGGCGTGCATTTTTATTATCATTCCTGTATGCGTGGAATTGAAATTTAATTTATCGATATCTGATAACGTTTTTCTGTTCGGTAAAATAAAAAGTGTATTCAATGGAGAATACGACTAGCTTACTTAGACCATATTATTTAAGTTCAATCAAGTAACGAGCGCCTATTTATATATTAATATCATTGGACAAGATATTCTTATGTATTACCTTTTAGTTACAAGAAGGAATATACATATATTGTGTTGTATTGGAATACTAATCGTTGATAATTTTAAAAGTGTATTCAATGGAGAATACGACTAGCTTACTTAGACCATATTATTTGAATGCAATCAAGTAACGAGCGCCTATTTATATATTTATATCAGTGGACAAGATATTCTTATGTATTACCTTTTAGTTACAAGAAGGAATATAATTATTGTGTTGTATTGGAATACTAATCGTTGATAATTTTAAAAGCAAATAAAACCCTTAATTTAACTGCGTTTTGAAACAAAATATTCAACATAGTTGTAACTTGTAGTGATGTATTTGAATGCAAATATTGTAGGTACTTGATAACTTGGCTTATACGTAAACAAAGTAATAAAAAGTATTTTAAAACGAATTATTAAGAGGGCGCTCGTTTTTTGGTCAGGAATAAGCGAGAATGACGGATTTTTGACGTTGTAATTCTAAGAAACGGAGAGCTTTTTCTAGATCCTGATTACTTATTTGCATAGGTAAACTCCTCATATTGGTCCTAGCCGCCTCCAATTTACGAATTACTGAATACTTTAACCGAAAATACCCGATTACCGACAGTAGTTTTCTGAAGAGAGCGCAGAGTCATAAGTTTGAGCCCCTAATACTCCATGATGTTATATGAGAACCTACTTGTTTTATTCTATTTTCACTAGCGTAATATGTTGCCATTGCGCCTAGCCGCCTCGAATTTTCCTTATTCTGCACGTATATATATGTAAACTGTTCTCAATTACACCATATTTGTCAACAAAATCTTACTGAAAACTCAAGGATTTTCTCATTATTGTTGAATTATTTGTGTATTGAATCTTACACAACATTAAAGGTCATGCTTGTACCAACAAGATCCAGTCCAAAAATATAACTTTAGTCAAAATTTATATTTATAAATAATTATTCAAAACTAGTATAAATTTACCGTCGCGCGGGAATATATCTCAGTACCGGCTGAATAGCCCTCCGAGACAGACGTGTACTGTGTTTATTTGTGGCTATTCACGAAGCTAACCGGTCACACTTCAGATAAAATAATATTATTTTGATCTCCGACTAGGCATAGTTGTTACCAACCTCGGGGTCAAACTATACTGGGGATACATTCGTGAGGCTAATCGAGACAAGTTATGAATTGCATAGCTGCCAGATAAGACGTAGTGTAGCGAAAAGGCTCAAACCCACAGTATACGTAACATTTAAAATTTAACCTTCTACCTAAAACAAAAGTCATACATTTCAATGGTGATGTCTTGTGGGTTGGATCCTTTTGTCTAAACTACGCGTTCTATAGTCAATTATTATTGTACGAGTGATCGTGATACTTGATAGATTTAATTTATTTACTTGTTACTATCAGTCCACCTTGTGGAAGGTCCGCTGCAGTTTCCGGTACGTAGTCGCCTCTCGAGAACCTCCCCGCCCCAACGGCCATTATGATTATTTAGTATGTATGTATGTATGTTAGTTTGGGCGAAATATTCAAATTAGGTACAATTATCTTCTTATATTAAGTATCTTCGGTGACAATGCCATAATATCATAGAGCTGGTCTGATGATGGAGTCGGAAGGTGGCCATAGCAACTCCTAAACTCAACAAGATAAAGCCATCGAATTTTGGCTCATTTATTTGGTCATGGCACGGCAAGACTTGGATGCTGGATGATTTCCAGAGTCTGATGATGGAGCTGGAAGGTGGTCATGGAACTCCTAAACTAAACTAGATAAACCCATCTAGTTTGGGCTCATCTGTTTTGTCTTGGTAAACACTTTGGTGATGGATGATTTCCAGGATCTGATGATGGAAGGTGGTCATGGGAACTCCTAAACTAAAATAGATAGACCTATCTTGTTTGGGTTTGTGTGATTTGTCTGTACAAGTACCCACGAACCAGCGACATAATATGCAGGGTTATTGAAAATAACAAGATGAATAAAAAACTTTTTAAAAAACAAGCTTATATGGCGTTTGTTAAGTACAGCACGATCCTACCTTGCATTTAGTTATTATTTTCGTTTATATATAATAATAACACACACCGGGGGTTTACACTGGAAAGGGAGATTTTTACGTGGTTTTATTACTTTTCCGAGTCATCATCATCATCATCATCATATCAGCCGAAAGACGTCCACTGCTGGACATAGGCCTTCCCCAAAGAGTGCCACAATGGCCGGTCCTGCGCCACCCTCATCCAGCGGACTCCCGCGACCTTTACCAGGTCATCAGTCCACCTTGCGGGGGGCCTACCCACGCTGCGCCTTCCGGTACGTGGTTGCCCTCAAGAACCTTTCCACCCCAACGGCCATCGGTTCTACGTGCAATGTGCCCCGCCCACTGCCACTTAAGTTTAGCAATTCGGAGGGATATATCGGTTACCTTGGTTCTGCTGCGGATAGCCTCATTTCTGATGCGATCGCGCAGAGAAACTCCCAGCATAGCCCTCTCCATTGCCCTTTGAGTGACTTTGAGCCTTCTTATGAGGCCTATAGTAAGCGACCACGTTTCCGTGCCATATGTCATCACTGGCAACACACACTGGTCAAAGACTCTCGTCTTGAGACACTGCGGAATATTGGACGAAAAGATGTGCCGTAGCTTCCCGAATGCTGCCCAGCCGAGTCGGATTCGACGATTGACCTTCCCTTCGACATTTCCGAGTATCACTCTTTATTTCGAGATAAATGTAAAAAAAACCGGCCAAGTGCGAGTCGGACTCGCGCACGAAGGGTTCCGTACCATTATCTATATCTAAAAACGGCAAAATATCTATATCTAAAATCACGTTTGTTGTATAGGAGCCCCCTGTAGCCTAGTTAGTAACTTGAAAGTGACTCTGCCTACGAAGCTGGAGGTCCCGGGTTCGAATCCCGGTAAGGGCATTTATTTGTGTGATGACCACAAATATTTGTTCCTGAGTCATGGATGTTTTCTATGTATTTAAGTATTTATTTATCTATATAAGTATGTTTATCGTCATCTAGTACCCATAGTACAAGCTTTGCTTAGTTTGGGGCAAGGTCGATTTGTGTAAGATTGTAAAAGAAAAAGAAACAAATAAAAACTAAAATAAAAATAAAAAGATGTATTCTGTTTTTTAGTATTTTTTGTTATAAATAGCGACAACAGAAATACATCATCTATGAAAATCTCTATCTATCACGGTTCATGAAATACAGCCTGGTGACAGAAGGACAGACAGACATTCAGACAGACAGACGGACAGCGGAGTCTTAGTAATAGGGTCCCGTTTTACTCTTTGAGTACGGAATCCTAATAAGTGACATAGGTTTTAGGCTCAGAACATAAAAAAAGGGAGAAGTGCCGTACTGCTTAATTTCAACCAAAACCGATGTCCCCAGTTTTCTCCCACCGCAGCGCCCACAGGCACACACATTGAACCGTGTAAAAACAAAGACTCGGGCGTTGCCAGTGAGTCTACGGCAACATGCAAACAAGGGCTGTGATTAGCTTAAACGCACTACACTAGGGGGGCGACAAACGTTAAAATTATGTTTTATCGACATTGATATTAAAATTAATATTATGTTATGATATTGATGGGTAACAACTTCAACAGCATGGTAAGTTTATGTGGTGGTATTTAAACTTCTAGCTACAAGTTTAAATAACACGTGTTGTTAACTTATCATAAATCGCAAAAGTAAAAAATATTGACGAATACCTACAGAGTAACATAAACGGCTTTTTATAAGTTCGTGTTCACATACATTTAAAACTCTGGTCACATCGATATTTTTGACCTGTAGGTACCAGGCCGATCCGACTCGCATTTTGGCGCGAAATAATATGTCCATTACTCATATTACGAGATTTAAAGCTAAGGGCGAGTATCCACCAAAGATGTGCGAAGATGTGTTACCATACATTTTACACCTAGGTTTCAAGCAAGCGAGGTGTCAAATATTCGAAAAGTGTACGGCTCTTATTAAGTGGTTAGAAACATTTTTCTTGAAAATGTTACGAACACATTAACTCTTCTCTGTACAGGAAACCAGTTAGGACCTCTGCCAGTAGCATCTATCCATTTTTTTAGTACCTACTCGGATTCTTTGGAAAGCTGTAATAAGAAACCGAGATTTCTTCTTCAATTATCACATTTGAAATGAAAGTAAAAAATACTCATTTAAAAAAAATTATTGGTAATAATATCACATTTTAAGTTGTTCTGAAGCCATTTGCAACTAAATTATATACTAGTATATACAATGTTAATTTGTCTATTTACCGTTCATACTGCAACATAGTGAAAATCTTATTAGTAGGTACCGTAAACATTTTGTGCCTTTTAATCTTATTAGTTACCTTTAAGATAGGCACCCAACCAAAACAAGTAATTAAATAAAATAAAATAGCGAAAGTAGTCGAAATAAAATAACTAGTATGATATCGTACTTCTATTTTATCGATTACGCGTAAATTGTAACTGCACTTTGGCACCGCTCTAGTTTGCGACGCCAAGCAGCGGCCGTACCACTAAAAAATTCAAGCATCGTCCGTATCCATAGTGGTTTAATACATTGCGCCGTGGTTTACTGTATTGAACGATCAATGTACAACGCATAGAACAAAAATATGCTTTTTCGTTCGATATGTTAGTTCGATCCCGAGAAATGATGCGGCGTTGCGTTTATTTATTAAAATATTAGTTTTTACTGACTTAAGTGAAAATACTAATACTCACATGTGGTGCGTGACTCCACCATTCATGTAGGTTTTAGTTTCATTCCTATTTTTGCATGTAACCACGCTACAATTCGGCATTTTGAGTAAACGTGGAATAACATTTCAGATTCACGGCAAATTGCGACTAACATGCGGTGGGCAGTGACATGCCCATTTGGCCATGTCGCACCGACACGCGCCAAGCCCCCGTTTCATATCTATTCCTTTTTATCATCTGAGGTTTTAGGCTTTTGAATAAAATCACGCATTAATTAATTGCATTCTAGATAAAAAGCTGTGTTTGTATAATTTATAATTTTCAGTTCCTTTGGCAAGAAACGGACATAGCAATTTCTATGAAGGGCAGTTTTTTTTTACTGTCCATAACAAAAAAAAATTTCTTCAAGAAATGAATACGTAAGTACCCAGTAATTTCCTAGTAGTGGGTCTACTGGTATAATTTCATTACATTACTATATATAAATAAGACTCAGATAACATGCAAACTATTAATATCCGTAAAACAAATTATTATTATTATTACTGACAACTTTAAAACTCGTTAGTTTATTTTATACTAAAAAAACGAAACTAAATATACTTTGTCATATCATAGTATTTTAATACAAATAGAAAACTTGTGCTCAAAAATCAAATACTTACTTTATTCAAGTTATCTAACTTCGCTAACATGATGTTCTAGAACATCATGTTAGCGAAGTAATACTTACCACTTTTTAGTGCAAGTATCAATATCGGTCACGGAGTTAATTCCAACGGTGCGCTATACAGCTATTTGCTTCGGCAAGCTCCGCGGTTAGTTCTATCCCGATCGCACTTACATATAGCTAGAAAGGGACGGCACCCGCGGCTGGTGCGATCTCGCTGTGCATGTGGGGGTTAGGTACGTTTGTGTGGGTGGTAGTAGTATTTACACACACAAACGCACTACGCGTGTCAAAATACCGAATTCTGAGCGAGCGCTTTTTTGAAGAGCACTCTTAAACTGGTCCCGCTAGAGAAACGCAGACGCTCGGACAACCCCTTAGAGCGTAATTAGTCCCATAAAAAATGGAGCTTTCCATAAAAAAACGAATGAAATATACCCGCCGCTCAAATTGTCTCGGTATTATAGCCCTATTAAGAAAAATGACTTGAGTCTTTCCTTTTAACAAGATTTTTACCGTTACGTGATTTTAGTTGTGACAATTTTTGGGGAGGGTTAAAGAAGGTTTATAATGAAATAGCTGCCCACGTATTCTAACGAACTCAGGCAAACCAGCGGGATAAAATATGACTACATGTCCATTCAGAAGGTCTTTGTCAAAAAATCTAAACTATAAAAAAGCGGCCAAATGCGAGTCGGACTCGCACATGAAGGGTTCCGTTAAATAAATTGCTTTCTACGATTTATGACGTATTAAAAAAAACAACTTACTAGATCTCGTTCAAACCAATTTTCGTTGGAAGTTTGCATGGTAATGTACATTATATATTTTTTTTAATTTTATCATTCTCTTATTTTAGAAGTTACAGGGGGGACACACATTTTACCACTTTGGAAGTGTCTCTCGCGCAAACTCTTCAGTTTAGAAAAAAATTATGTTAGAAACCTCAATATCATTTTTGAAGGCCTATCCATAGATACCCCACACGTATGGGTTTGATGAAAAAAAAATTATTGAGTTTCAGTTCTTAGTATGGGGAACCCCAAAATTCGTTGTTTTTTTTCTATTTTTGTGTGAAAATCTTAATGCGGTTCACATAAAACATCTACTTACTAAGTTTCAACAGTATAGCTTTTATAGTTTCGGAAAAAAGTGGCTGTGACATACGGACGGACAGACAGAACAGAAGAAATGACGAATCTATAAGGGTTCCGTTTTTTGCCATTTGGCTACGGAACCCTAAAAACAATTATTTATTCTACACATGTCACACGGCAATTTACAATAAAATACTAATAACCTTACACAATAAATATTTAAAAATTGCAGTTTAATGACCGATAAATGGTTAACAAACTTATCATCGTCATAAACTTAAGAGCCGGGCTCATGTCGGTGGAGTAATCGCCATTCTGTTATTTTCTCTGCAACTGTTTTGATCTCTTGATACGACCTTGCATTAACTTTCTCTTTAGCTTGGTCCATAAACGCACGTCTTGGTCTTCCCCTGCCTCTCCTTCCTTCTATCTTTCCTTCTATTATATTTTTTATGTAACTGTCATGTCGTAACAGGTGCTAAATAAACTACATGCCACTAAATGAAAACAAAACAAAATTGCACAATATTATCCATTATATTCGATATGAGTTGCTTAACTTCAAACTCGGGTAAATCCAATTCAGTCATTTTGTAAGATTTTGAAAGAAAGAAAGAAAGAAAGAAAGAAAGAAAGAAAGAAAGAAAGAAAGAAAGAAAGAAATAAAGAAAGAAAGAAAGAAAGAAAGAAAGAAAGAAAGAAAGAAAGAAAGAAAGAAAGAAAGAAAGAAATAAATAAATTTATTTGCTAGAGACATGGTACAACAATAGATGGAACAGTGTTTTAGTCATGATCAGCACATCTCGCCAAAATTTTCGGTCATGCAAATTTTTTTGAAACTTAATATTTAAATATTATTTGTCATTTCCCATACAAAATTACAATTAGCATACTTAAAGAATAAATATAATTAAATGACATCAATATTAAATAATAATTAGGTTCTAAAATAATCCTGCACTGAATAAAAACATTTTTCTAGTAACCAATTGTATAATTGTGCAGTGAAAGGTTTGAGAGAAAGTTGCCTTATGTCACTTGGTAAATGATTATAAATTTTTATTGCCATTGGATAACAGTTTTGACTACAAAGCTTGGTATTTATATTTGGCCGGTAATACCAGTCGGTTCGGATATCTAGTGTTAAAATGGCAAACATCGCTTAACTTTATAAACAGTTCTGGATGTATGAAATAAAAGGGTAAAAAACTAGTTTTGTTATAATTTAATCGGTTGAGTATAATTTTGTCTGGTTTTTGAGAAAAATACATTTAAAATCATAATATTTTATCAAAATCAGATAAATCCATATGACAGTTTTTTTTCAAATGTAGGTAAGTCCATCCAATGAGTTTTTCGGAACTTATGTACGGAATTACCGTTAGCTTTTCGGTGAAGGAAAACATCGTGAGAAAACCGGTCTAATTCCAATAAGGTCTAGTTTTCCCTCTGGGTTGGAAGGTCAGATGGCAGTCGCTTTCGTAAAACTAGTGCCAATGCCAAATCTTGGGATTAGGTGTCAAAGCGGACCCCGGGCTCCTTTAGGGGCACAACTGGGAATAATAACGCTAGGAGGATGATGTAGGTAAGTCCATCCAAGCCAATCAGCGAAAAAAGTTTGTTCAACATGGCTGACAATTTCTAATCGTATTTTTTTCAAATATAGATAAATCCAGGTCTGTTAAATCAAAATTACCTATACAAATCCACACTGAGTTTTTTCAAAAATAGATAAATTACAATCGATTATATCAAATGAAAGTAAATCCAATCTAAATTTGATTTTTTGTAAAGAATGGATGGTTTTAACGCTGAATTTGCCGAACAGGATGGTTTTATTTAAAGCTTTAGCCATAATAAAAAAAAACTGCCTTTCAAATCACCGAATTAAGCTTATTATCACTTTTTTTTCAATTATCTCGGAAGTGTTTAGAGTGGATTTATCTGAGTTTGAAGTTAAGCGACACAATATAAGGTCTGTATCTGAATTAAGAAGAAGTTGATGGTATTAATTTAGTATCCCAAAGATGTCACACAGGTGAATGAATATATGAAATCAGAAGAGTGGCTCCGTTGATAACCGCCTACATATAAACTTACAACCTTACAGACTTTTCCAGTTTCTTATATTACGTAGTAATAGTACCTACATTAGGTACTTACCTAGGGCGGTAAAACAAAGAATGCCTCCGATCGCAGGTATTTGACGCCCGAGCCGGAGACAAGGGCAAATATGCGATCGGAGGCTTTCTTTATTACCGCCCGTGGTAAGTACAAAATTTTACGTCTCTCCCTAGCCAGGAAGTGGGATTTCCCGCACACTACCCGTGTGGTAATTGCTACTTTATGGCCAGGTATGACGTAAAGATAATAGTACATTATGATACAAGTGTGCTAAGTTGGTCATTACACTCGAGTCGGTTTTTAAGCCTGAGCCGAAGGCGAAGGCTTAATGGAGACGAGAAGTGTAATGACCAATGCTCACGTGTTTCATACGACGTTTTTCAACACATTTGCGAGGAAAAAAAAATAAATAAAAAATGAAAATGTTAAAAGATATGTAATGAAAAGGCACTAGTGCGATAATGTAATGTAAAAGTCACGGCATGGGTAATATTCTGCATTATTTTGCTAATATTTAAAAAGATATGTAATGAAAAGGCACTAGTGCGATAATGTAATGTAAAAGGCACGGCATGGGTAATATTCTGCATTATCAGTGTAAATACGCTGTAATAAGACCTACTTTACGAGCAGGTGTGTTGAAAATATATATACAGTGCTTTTCCAACTCTGCTAAGCCAACATATCATGACAAAACCGCACACTTTGAGTTAAGATTTTTTTTTCCAGTGGATGAAATAATCCAAACGTAAGTAGGTAATAAAAATTAAA
This sequence comes from Epinotia brunnichana, assembly GCA_963854355.1. NCBI lineage: Eukaryota > Metazoa > Arthropoda > Insecta > Lepidoptera > Tortricidae > Epinotia > Epinotia brunnichana. The sequence goes on from OY977959.1 coordinate 18,860,020, forward strand.
AACGTAGATGATTCAAATGTTTTTAATACTCATTTTTACTATGGAGTATGTATATAGGTAAATAGCACTCGAGTTCATACAAATGTTGTATAGAAATTAAGTCATCATCATATCAGCCGAAAGACGTCCACTGCTGGACATAGGTCTCCCCCAAAGAGTGCCACAATGGCCGGTCCTGCGCCACCCGCATCCAGCGTAATACTCCCGCGACCTTTACCAGGTCATCAGTCCACCTTGTGGGGGTGCTACCCACGCCGCGCCTCCTTACTACCACTTACAAAGCTAAAACTTTACAAACCTACATCCTATCCACAGTATCCACTCTACTTATTTATTTAAACTTTATTGCACAAAATACAAAACTGTACAAATAGCGAAATTAGTGCCAAATAGCATTATCTACTAGCTAAACAGCATAGCATTAGCATCTGTTTAGCTTTGGGCTAAACATAAATTTATAAAAGGTACAATAAAAGTATGATAATATCTGTTCAGAATACAAACACTTGAAGAGAAAAAAAAATGTATTATAACATATTTAAATAAAATATATACGATACATACAAATAGATACACCACACATTCAATAGGTACTACACACTATCTTATATTTTTTATGACATTAGTAAAGATAAATCTTAAGCTTAACTTTCCCCGCTCTGTTTCAATAAATTGGGCACAGTTATAAATAATCGGTCCAAAAAGAATCGAGTCAAGTTCAGAAAAAATGCGTCACCCGTACAAAGAAAGGAGCAAGGCCGGAGTAGGTATTTTAAGAGATGCCGGGAAACACGATTTGTAAAAAGATAAAGTTTTCGTACCGGCTGTTGTACCTACGGTCGACGACGATGTTTCATACACTTTTACTTATTCATTTCTAAAGAAGATAAACGTAGGGTCATCATCGGGAAAAGGTACCTTATTCTCGTGGGCACTTATGCCATTATTAACAATGAGCTAACAAATACCTCGATTCACGGCGTAATATCGCAAAAGCACCAACTACAATAATGTGCATTCTTCCTGAGAATAACCAATCTTTGAACTCTACTCCTACTAGAATAACGGACACTGCCAAGGGTTCAGAAATATCTACACGCTCGCTCTAACGGTCCTTGTAAAAACAAATAATAAATAAATAGTAAATATTGGGGGACAATGCTACACAAATCGATCTAGCCCCATAGTAGGCTCAAGGCGTGTGTCATAGGTAGATAGACCATACATTCAGGGCCCATGACGACACATATGCGTCAGAGCGCTATGAGCGCTTTTCGCTACATACGAAGTTTAACCTGCTACGGACTACGGCGTAGCGCTACGCCGTAGTCCGTAGCAGGTTAAACCTCGTATGTAGAGGAAAGCGCTCGTAGCGCTCTGACGCATATGTGTCGTCACTGGCCATGAATGGGTTAATACACATACACAGAAACCCATAGAAGACATCCAAAACTCAGAAACAGACATGCATGCTCATCACTCAAATATGTTGTTCTATCGGGATTGGAACCCAAGATTTCGTACTAATAACGTGAGTGCGTGATAATACGTGAGTGCGTGATAATACGTGAGTTTAACCGTGTAATTATTAAAATTCTTCCTAGGCACAAGGTCACTAGACTAGACCGATTTAGTCAAATAGTATATTTTGGTCTTCAAAATTGTGGCTATTTAATCTTTAAGAGGGCGTTCACGTGCACACTAGCGCCACTGGTAAATAATTGTGATTATTTAAATTTAACGATAGATATTTAAAAAAGGAAGCCGCTATGCACTGTATTTCGTATTTAACTACCTTGTGAATACATAAAGCTAGTTTTTATGTTGCTGGATTCGTCGTTCTATGAACTCAAAAGAAAAACGGCCGTTTTAACTTTGGACGCATAGATTGACGAATCCAGCAACATAAAATCTAGTTTGATATATTCACAAGGTAGTTAAATACGAAATACAGTGCATAGCGGCTTCCTTTTTATAATTAATAATAATAATAATAATAATAAAGTTCTTTATTGACAGGCAATAGACCCATAAATCAAAAATTGCATAAAAAGTAAACAGTAAAAGTAAAAAGTCAAATTGTATAAGCGTAAAGATAAATTTAAATAAAACCTTAAATTTTTATAATAACCTAATTATGTTTAGGCAGTCACAACCGAAAAGACCTACTTCCTGTTCCTTTCGTGATGCACGGAAATCCAACGATTGTAGATCGGGTTACTCAGATACCCGGACAGCTCACGGAGGATACTGTTGTCCGACGTTCGGATGTGGCTCCAGAAGGAAGCTATGCGGGAGCGTATGATGGCAAAGAAGTCCGGCACTTTAGCCTCGGCAAACATGCTCGATGCGCTGCAGTATCTTGGCAGTTTCATTAGAATACGGTATGCATCATTATACTGCACTCTAATTTTGCTCATCGCGCGTTTCGTGAATCTGCTCCAGAGTTGACATGTATAGAAACATAGACAATATGCCCTAAACAATGTCACCTTCACTTCATCACTACAACGCGCGAACCTGCGAGCGAGCATGTTGCACCGCACGGCCAACGCCCTGCGCTCCCGTTCAATGTCGTCGTCATCAACAAGACCCTCCGTAAGTATGTGTCCGAGGTATCTGAATCTTTCCACCCTTTCCACCTGCGCTCCGTCCAAATATACTGGCGGGACTCTGGCCGGACCCCTTCCAGCCTTAAATACCAACAATTTGGTTTTGCCAACGTTATACTGCAACCCATGGTTACGAGCATATTGCTCGCAAATGGACAGCAGCTTTCTGAGGCCTCTGATAGATGGGCTGAGAAGAACCATGTCATCTGCGTAACTAAAATTATTAGTGCATGTAGTACCAATGTGGCAGCCCACTCTGGATCTTCTCAACTCAACAATCAGGTCGTTAATGTAGAGACTGAAGAGGTCCGGCGAGGTCAGCCCTCCTTGGCGAACTCCACACTCTAATCTAAATTCATTAGAGGTTGTGTCACCCCATCTCACACAGTTGGACTGGTTTTCATACCAGTACCTCAACAGATTCACGATTTTTGAGGGTACATTACTTGCAACGAGTTTCTTCCATAGCAACTTCAAGTTAACTAAGTCAAAAGCTCGACTGAGGTCCAGGAAACATGCGTACACCGATGAGTCCCGAGCCACGTAGTAGTTTACTGTACTTTTAAGGCTAAACATCGCTGAATCTGTTGAGAGACCAGGACGAAAACCAAACTGCGCATCGTCTATACTGATACTGCGCTGCAGTAATGCAATTAACTCTCGTTAAATTTAAATAATCACAATTATTTACCAGTGGCGCTAGAGTGCACATGCATGAATGCCCTATTAATGAGCAGGATTCATACCTTGGGGATCTTATTTTTATTTTATTAAATTAGGTTACTTTAGTATTTTTAATAAGTATTTTTTTCTTATAATAAGTTGCTATCGTAACATATTGTGTAATATGAGAAGCTTAATGTGTAGTATTTAAATAGTTATTACATCTTTGTAACCATGAAAAATATTTTATTAAAAGTGTACCTAGTTATAAACAACCCATTTTGGCATCCAAAACTGCGATAATGGTTAATTAAGTAGCCTATTAGGTATCATTGATAGCTAAAACGGAAGTTAGATAAATTAAAAAGGGAAAAACAATAGCACCTAGTTGACTCTAGCCCAAGCGAATTTAATTTTAATTGTTTCAACTTATGCTGTTTCACACGAAAAAAGCATTAAATCATAAAAGCGACAACGCGACAGGTGTAAAGGTGACAATTAGCGACTTGTCGCTTCCCGTGTTTTTACTAAAGTGACAACCCCAACTGAAACACTGCAACTCACATTTAAAGTTATTTAAAAAACGACTTTAATAACAGCAGCGTAGCGTTTATTTTACTGCAAAGGAAAATGGATATGTAGCGTTTTTTATATACACTGTATTTTTTTATCAAATAGGGGAAACTACCTCTAATATGTTGTTTTTTCACTTTTAAGTGATTCATTAGGAGTTACACATGGAGTTTAGTTTAACAAACATTTTAATTAGCAACTTTATCGTTAATTTATATCTTGTTAATTGTTACATGAATGTTTTAGTTTATTCAATATTTTATTTAACTGTTTACGAACTTTGTGTGTACGGGACAAAAAAAAAATTATACAAAATAAATTATTATTACCTACGAGTGCAATCATTTTCTTGACATTTTATTGGACTCATGTTGACTTAGTGATTGTTCTTATTGCATTAAAAAAAACCTTTCAAAGCATAAACGAGGCTTGAAATCTTTTTGAACGAGCGTGTGAAGCAAATTAACGAAATTTTCCGTTTCAGCTTGGGCAAACATTTCGTATGCCCGGCGTCTGTCCGGCGGTTCTCGTCTACAGGTCGCATTTCTCAACCAATTGGGAATGGATGAAAATTTTAGAAGTGCCTGATTTTTTTTTGGTGATATTAATATCCTTCCTTAGCACCAGAAAAAAGTTGTAGATTTTTCAGCTGCGTCAATTATTTTTGAAAAATATAAACCGTTTCCTCACGTAATTTGGTATAAATGTGGATGGATGTAAAAGACGAGGTAGGCCAAGGAAAAGGTGGGATGGACTGTGTGAGAGACGATATGAAGAGAAAAGACGTGAGTGATGATATGACGGCTGACAGAGAGAAAGATACATGCTGCACCGACCCCAAGTAAATGGGATAAGGGCAAGGAAATGATAAACCGTTTCCTCACTTACGTTTCGGGTTTAGGACGGCTAATAAGACACTATATTTGATCCGTCTCATAGCCACTAGTTTCTATTTTTCCAAGAAAAGTGTCATGATAAATCCTGTCAATACGTGCTCATTCCAGGTTTTACCATATATTTATATTAGTCATCAAAGATAACCTTTCTGGCTTCATCTTCCGATTAACTTGATACCAAATTGTATGTTTGTTATTTGCAAAGTTTTAATGCTTTTAAAGAAAATTTCCCAAGAAATGAGTCAGAGCCAGTATTGACTTTCTTTTGAACGATCCTGACCACTGGCAGTAATTGTAAACAATGAAACACTGGCATTAATACAGGGTTAATAATAACTTTACTTCTATCTCAGCATGTTAGCATGTATGTTAGGTTACAATATACTTATCTTGCTTGTACCTAATCATGGTAATGGTAATATCATATGATGACAGAACAAGAAGCTAGATGCTACTCTTCAATGACTCGAGTAAAAACTCAAATGAGTGCGGATTGACAAATTTGTCACGTGTTTAGGTACTAAGACAGCGTTGATTTTTGAAACATTAAATTTTTGCGAATTATTATTAAAACTAAAGACTATTCCGAATACATCAATGTAAATTAAACAGTTTGACTTTTATTTGTTGCAACAAAGACTTCATAAAACGCATAATGAACCAACGACGCGCGGCGTTCGTTTGGTGTAAGACTATCCCCTAATATTTATTTATAAAAAAAAACATGATTTAGATTTATTTATTCCGAGATAAAAATTACAATGTAGGTTTGCATACAATGTCAAAATTATAAGAATCCTTATTACGATCGTCAATAATAAGAAATAAAATAAAATAATATTCAAAATGTATTTATTATACTCTCCTTTAGAATATCATGAAAAATTACTCATTAGCTTTTATGAGCTACAAAATCAATGGAATCGGATAGCACGGTGGACGCAGGACTGTTTTTGTCATGTAGGCGGTTGGCGGTCTGCCCGAAGACCGTGTTCGGTGCCAACATAACTGTGGTGCATTTTTTATTAAACAAATTCACTATTTAATCTGTATAGATTATTGTCTGGTTGTGCCCTAAACTAAAGGAGCCCGGAGTCCGCTTTGACACGTTATCCCAAGATTTCTTTCATCTCCCAAATCTAGGGATTAGGTGTCAAATTGGACTCCGGGCTACTTTAGGGCACAACCGGGAATAACGATAGGAGGAGGACTATTAATTTTGTATACTAATAATATAGATAGAGAATAGGAGAGCGAAAAGGATTGGTCACCTTATACGACATGACGCTTTTATTAATAACATCATGGAAGGATAGAAGGTAAGCAAAGAAGGGGAAGACCAAGGATAAGTTACATGAAGCAAATAAAAGAAAAGGTAGCAGTCACGTCGTACAAAGGCTCTAGATAGAGTCAGATGGAGGGAGCTACACCGACAAGAGTCTAAATCTTAAATGTATGATGATGACTTAAAAAAAAAAAAAATACTATAAATGTAAAGAGGATTCTTTAAAGAGGTCTGTGAGATTGTTACTTTGTTAGTTTGTATGGGTAATCTCTGGAACCACTGGACCGATTTCAAAAATTCTTTCATTTGTCTCTAGATTGGGTTTGCGGGATGGTCATAAGCTACATTTTATACCGCGGGTTTGCATGCGTTCCTTGCAATACGCTTGCGAAGCCGCGCGGGGCAACTAGTAATATTATAATTGTGAAAATGTTACTAAACAATAAAGGCTTGACGGATTTGGATGAAATGATGAGTGATATTGGTGTTGGAATTTACTGATTACTGATATTACTGATAGCCGTTTTCCTCAGACATTGTCTGGTTGCCTTTGGTACGCCCCAGAGTCTTCCATCTGACTCTATCCAGAGCTTCTCTGTGGTGTTGGAATTGAGTAGGTACATTTATTATAAAGCCCTGCTATGAGCTGCGAATGCTACGATATGGCTGGCCAGGCTAAACTAGCTCTTAAATACACAATCTATTACATAGGTGTCAGTAGAGTGGGATGGTAATTAGGAAATTAACCAGTCTGTTTTACAACTTTTTTCATCACCTTTTTACATTCATCTGAAGAACTTGAAACTGGAACTAGCCATTATTAATAAAATTGCTATGTTAAAGGTTAAAGATGAATATACATATACTATCAACATAAGAACAACAACATAAATAAATAAAATCATTCGACAGTGGACATAAAAATATCTCCACATCAGTCATAACGAAAAAAAATAGATTGTCATAGCATTGTCAGTTGATTTTTACCACGGGTCCCTAAAATCACTTATCATCAACCTTGGGAATGATTGTAGACAGTGATCGTGTGTAACGTAATAACCCGGCATTACGGAGGCGGGCGGCGCATCATTTAGTAAAGACAGTTTTTACGCACATCTATATTATGGCGACATGTGTTGACTTGACAATGTCGATGCACGGTAATATGCAGTTTGTGGCAAGAATAATGTTTCATGTTCGGTTTACCTATAACATTATTTGACAAAAATAACAACATCATCATCCTCCTGGCGTTATTCCCTGTTGAGCCCCTAAAGGAGCCCGGGGTCGGACAGAAATAACAACGATTTTTTTAAAAAGGGAGATAAGTAATTATCTAAGTAGGTAACTGGGTAAAAATGCGACATTAGAAAAAATGTGCAAAATAATTTTCGCTATTAAAATATCAAAAAATTGTTAAAACGGACTCAAAAATGCTGCATTGGAATAAGTGACACAAAATAATCTACGCAGTAAATGAACTATGAAAAATAGGACGTAGACAAATTCTGTTACGACATTCTACGCGGCATTTTGACCAATTACTAAAATAACTTCCTTTTAAAAGTGAGCCAATAAAAAGCGTCGTAAATAAGAGTGAAGCGCTCGACACTGACCTATGTCAACAACGCGTGTGTGTGTGACGGATAGAGTACGAAAGCGAGACAGATACTTCACGAAAAAGAAATTGTTTTGTCTACGCGCAGACTTGCGCGTCACCAATATGGCAAAATGATATTTTATCGGATTCATCGAGCCTAGGGCAAACTTGACCATAGTCGAAGTGAATCGAAATTATGACTTTATTAGGATGATGATGCCAAAACTAGTCACTTTTTACATGGACTGCATACTGCCTGAGCATGAGCTTATTGAGTTTATTGTAAAATAACTAATTTATAAAAAAAAAATTAAAAAATACTTTATTTCAGACCTAATGATCCATAGTGTGTTAGTAACACGTGACTTAATACTAAATTAGGTTAGTAACAGCAAGTATAAAAATATTCTTAAATAATAAATTGGGCAACGCCCTTAATCTGTCCAATCCAGTAAGATAGGATTGGACAGTCAAATTGAGGTGATTTACATATATTTCAAACGATTTTTTTATTTTCCCTGGAAGCAAGCGTCCATACGCTATGGTAACCGCTTATCATCAGATGGGCCGTGCGCTTGTTTACCACTGACAATACATTACTAGGGGCTTTGTGAGCCGCAGAAATCGCGAAAAATACTTTTTAAAAGTTTCTTTTTTATTTCGACTTTCTAGCTTAGCTCGGTTGACTTTCCATTCTTCTGCTAAATTTTGCGAAACTCATTTATGCAAGTAATCTTTTCATATAAATCTAATTTACTCACTTCTAATTTGTCTTCACAACTGTTATTAAAAGCTCTTTTACACGATTTTTTTCATCGAGTCTTTTTGTCAGGTACCTGTAGCGAAAAGTTAAAATGAGCCGAGCGAGAGTACATATTCCTAAAAAAAAAAACTTATTCAAATAAAGTATTTAAAAAAAGTAAAAATTGTCTCTGTCCAACTGTCGTTTGCTCTATAGGCAAGCAGACAATGACACGCGCATCCAGATAACCTCATTTCTTTCCGCGATAGCACACACACACACACACACACACTCACACACAACGCCAATATGTTGTTTGAATCTTGTTTCTGAAACGAGGTAACGTAAAAGGTGAGAGTATTTATGGTACGATGACACAATGAGCGTTAAAAAATCTTTTGTCGTTCCAGACTTGGGAAACAAACTAGTGTTTAGGTACTAACTTAATGATTTTGTTGTCATGTTCACTCAAATGTACCCACACTTAAAATTAAGATTTTAATAAAAAATATATATCTCAAAACCTATGTACATATATCTCAATTAATATGTCAAAAAGTATTATTTTATATCCATTTAATAGTGTCAATATGTTTCCGTTTAATGAATTCTCAACTTATTAAAAAAATCATATCTACATCCAATTGGCGCCGGATTATTTTTTTGGTGATAGGAATAACCTCCCTTAGCACCACATTTTACACTTTTTAAATGGGTTTTAATGACATGTCAATCATGTCATGTTTATTTTTAAATAAACAGTTTATCTATCTACCTACTATTAGTATGTATCAATAAACTACAACCGAGAAAAACCAAGCCATCCATTATGCAAAAGATGCGTCCCACCAACAAAAACGTCGTATCTAGCCAATTGTCTTAACTCTGCGAGTGTTAATAAAAACGTTTTTTGCATGTGTGCGATCAATATGGCCGCGGTGATGCAATAGCTAATCGTGTTCATAGTGGGGACGTTTACTGCGTTTTTATTCTGTTATGTAATTTGATGACACATTTACTGACGTGTGAGACGAAGTAAGTATAACTTACGTTGTTTTTAGCGCCGGTTTTTCTAAGCCTATTTAAGATTACTAGATAGAAGCTATACGTAGAAAACTAGACTTTACATGCATATACCTAACTGTTGCCTCTGAGAGCTGTAGAATTAGCGAGACTGTAAATATTTTTTTTTCTTTTTTTCGAAAAACTGAATCCCCATAAAAACTGTGTAATTATTGACCCTGCTCACATAATTTTGCGAGATTCGGTTAAGAAATGGGAGCTATAGCTCCCAGCAGCTGAAGAGAACCGCTTGACAAACGGATATACGAAAGAACTTTGGGCCAGGCTGAAGCAGAGAATTTCGGCCGCTTCGCCCTTTCGTTGAATTAAAGCCTATATAAGTGTTATTTAAAAAAATGTAAAACAAAACCTACATAAGCTTTCGCGTTTACAATACCTACATGTAAAATATTGGATATGGATGGCAAAATTGGTGTATGTATTACTTAACCAATTGTTATTAGGCAAATTCTATTGCCATATATATATATAATGATATTTAAGACCAAGTTCGGTCTAACAAGCCGTTACCATAAAAGGCAAAATTGAAACCTACTCTAAAGACTTTAATGTAAGTGCTTTTTAAGTTGTTTTGTGAGGATTATTTATTAAAAAAATAATATTTATGTTTACATAAATTAATCCACCTTTTTATTTTAAAAAACATCCTCCTAGCTAGATTTTTTTTCTATTGTATCCTGAAGGAGTACGAAGTCCGCTATGGGACCTTATCACAAAGGAATACTAGCATTTCTAATCCCAACAATGTCTAATCTTAGGTTAATATCTCTTATATAGGTTAATAAGTTAGTTTTAGTTTAACGGATCCACTGAAAATCAGCGTCGTTGCACTGTGTGTCTCGACTCATGCTGAGTGGACTCCTTTTTTGAAGCAACACTAGATTCCTTCTTTAGATCTAAGCCTTATATGATGTATATGCCTGTTGTTGTTCCAAAATAAACTTATTCTTATTCTTAATCTAGAGTCTGACCTTGTTGGGATTAGACCGATATCCTAACGATATGTTCCTTCACCGAAAAAAAAATTCAATTTCAAATGATATAAACCAAAATTTCATCACTGAACGCAATGAACTTTTACTTAACAACAAAAAAGGTTGAAGGTAATGCAAATAAACCTTGTAAAAAAGATGTTAAAGAGTTTAGACCTTAAAAGGGTAAATGCACCTTCAGGGCTACTAGATAAGAAAAACAAAGGCTACTATCATAAGAGTACGTATCATACCTAAGTGTATCGAGCCAGTGAACTAAGGGCCTTGATTTTATCTTTTTTAAAGATAACTTTATTAGTTGAGGAGTGCGTAATGTTTCAAAAGCGTAATCTATAGCTTTATATACCGTATTGAGGTAGGTAATGACTCTGGTTCAACTGTATTTCACACAATCGATTTTAAGTTTTTCACACAGTTTTATTGTATTTTGTTTTTGTATAAACACAGATTTAGCGTGACGTCATACGAGTAATACATTTAGTATTTGTATCATTGGGAAGCAATGAATGAGCGAAATTAGTAAAACTAGTACATTATTTCTCTTTGAGTTTCAAAGTTTAATTTTTACATATAAACGTATTTATCTGTTAAAATCGAATGTTAACTATATGGATTGAGGCATTTTATTATTAAATAACACACGATAACTTGGGCACATGATAGTCTTATTCCAATATGGGTACCTACCTACCTATGTATATTGTTAGAAAAAACATAAATCAAACAATATTGAAAACATTAACGTCTAAGATAGAGCGCTTTTGTATATTTAAAGTATACTATTTTCTTTAAAAAGCTTCAGTAAAATACGAAGTAGCTCTTTTAAAATACGTGATACTGTTTTTATCGATTTTTCATATTTTTCGTATTCTATTGTAAAAGTATCGAGTCTACGCACGCATCGTGGATGGACACTCGTATTTCCTGTTCTAAAAAGACGTATCTACATATAAGTCTCAAAACAACTTACTGCTCTTCTCTCCTAGGGCTGTAATTCATGCTTTATTCATACGGGTCACGATCAGGGACAACGAACCTGAATTTTTACATTGATTACACCACAATAGTAATCGAGTCCATTTTTAATCGATTATTTTTAAGCGGAAATTAAATTTGATTGTGTGCTAATGCAGCAATGATGATTCGCTTTCATACTTTCAACTTTACTTTATACTTGGCTGAATGGACGGACGTATTTTGTGTTGAAACAGTTTCATGTGTACTATTTTTGTTCTATTGAATATTAATGACTGCTTATAATTTATTTGTAAAATGTAAATAGGTATATTATTTTGCGTTCAAATTTGTCAGTAGGTATCAGATTTAAAAAATATCATCATCATCATCATATCAGCCGAAAGACGTCCACTGCTGGATATATGCCTCCCCCAAAGAGTGCCAAAATGACCGGTCCTGCGCCACCCGCATCCAGCGGACTCCCGCGACCTTTACCAGGTCATCAAGTCCACCTTGTCCGGTACGTGGTCGCCACTAAAAAAATGTGTTTGTCCTAAATCATTTTTACTAGATCTGAATAAGGCTATTAATCCAAATTCATGCAACAAATTCCAAAAAACCATAAGACACCCAAGTGCAGGAAGGCAATGCAGTAAAATTGCAATATCTACCACGTGCCATAATAAAAATAAATGGAGACCGCGGGGTCGCTCACCTCCCTAACCTAAGACGAGCGCGTACGCACACTCACACACGCACGTGTGCGCGCACGCCCACACGCAAACGAACAAGTCCGGGCAAACGGAAGGAATTCTCTTTTTAAGCGTCGCGTGATTTTTATGTTAAGTACATTTTTTCTAATGTTTTATATCATTTAGAGATTTTTTTAAATAGCGCGTTAAATTGAAAATTCAATTATAACTATGCAAAAAAAAAAAAAAAATTGAACTGTTTATTTCAATTGATAGGCAACAAAAAAATATTATTCAGGTACAACTTAACCCAATCTTAAATTTTAAAGATTATATGTACATACATGTAAGGCCATTCAAATATGAATATTTAAGTAGTGCTTCGTCGTGTACAAAGGGCGTTTTTGCTAAAAAAAATTCCATGGATACTTTTACTTTTACTTACTTTGGTATTATAGTGGATATATCCAGCTAATCATGTGATAAATTAATTAAAATTCAAAAACTGTCAATATATAATGCGGAGCAAAATATTTACATATTTATAATATGTAGATATGGAAATAAATAAAACTGTTTAATAAGTGAAACAAAAACAAAGCGTAATCTTAGTAAAATCATTTTATAAACATAATTGTAACTTATGCGTACTAAAAGTCACTTTCCATCATATTAACAAAAGGCCATAAAAGAATAAAATTTGAATTATCTCTTACGTTTCTTCATACCAGCACAATATTGCGGTAGGTCACAAAAACTAACAAACAATAATCAGCATTCCAAGTAAAAACTGTGGCCTACTTAAAACGCCGTGGCGTGGCTGGAATTACGCTATTCTGTTATTGCAAGTGTCCATTACAAATTAACCGGACATAACAAAAAAGTCCAATATAACTATTGCACCGATACTTACTTAAGTCCTCTTCGAATTGGGAGAATAGCAGCGTTCAATAAAAACCGATCTAAGTAGCAGCAATAAAGACAAACTTAGGCTCTTTCTGAAGTGACGGACGCAGATATTGAAAAACGATATCGTATTCCTCGTACGTTGCTCTCTGGTAAAAATGAATTAATGTGTGCGTGTCTTGACCTACGACAAGAGTGTGTTTGCGATGATTCGTATTGGTCGGAAATTTAGTTCAAGTGTCAAGTTTTTACGTCAATATGAAACGTATTCTGTTACAAATATGCCGTAGACGTATTTATAATGTTGAGTACATTGGATTATTGTTTACGTTGGATTATTGTTAAAATTGGTGTATTTTGTAGAGCATCCTCTATCGGCGGTTTCAGTGAATGTTTGTTACCTATCGTAGTTAAAGCATTTTGTTTTTTTTTTAAAGTTGCACAAAGATACCTCTCATATTCTACACAATACGACTAAACTCACGCCCAATGTATTTTAAAATAAATGTACATATTGTTTTTATGATTTTTTTTACAGCTTTTATATAACTGAGATTAAGTTAACAATGTTAGGGTTTGATTAAATGTAATAATTACCTCCCGGTACGTACGCCAATTGAAAACCTTTCCGCCCCAACGGCCATCGGTTGGTGCAGGACCGGTCATTGTGGCACTCTTTGGGGGAAGCCTATGTCCAGCACTGGATGTCTTTCGGCTGATATGATGATGAATAATAATTACCTATTTATATATCCACAATCTGCATTTCCTGTCGAAATTCTCCTGTCTTTAATAATAGAACAAGCTAGCGAAGAAAACGTTCTCCGTTCTAAATATATAAAATAATAATTCTTTCATATGCCCGTCTGTTCTCCTCTACAGGGTCATTTCTTGACCGATTCTCATGAAATTTTGTGAATACAGAATACAGAATACAGATATTTATTGGTGGATGTACCTAATATTTTTGTCGTTTAAATTTTTTGAAAATTAAAAAAAAACGCTCGCGATTTCTACAGCTCACAGAGCAAATCTATCTTTGAGGACAACATCTTTTAAGGAATCTCAATTATCACGAGGAAAATTAATATGTAATAAATATATTTAAAAAAGTCTCCCTTTAAAAACGCGTCTTTTTGTTATCATACCTATAATTACACATACCTAATTCCAGATAAGATTGGTAAAACCGTGAGTTAATAGTCATGCGGTTTTCAGGAAAACCATTACGAAACTCAATAAAATTAGTAGTAGTATGTTTGATATGCACTTTATGGTCGAAATGAGTAGTCGAAACTAGTCCAACTTTTCCCTTTGATACTCTAGGTCAGTGTTTTTCAACCTTTTTCATGTTGCGACCCCCTTAGAGTAAGAAAATATTTCGCGATCCCCCACTCTGCGCTGTTGTTGGAATAAATATAGTTGCCATTTTACAAGTATGAAATCCCTACATGGTTTATTTTACAAAATTCAAGTAGCCGCGATGCCCTCCAAGAAGCTTCACGACCCCCTGGGGGTCACGAGCCACAGGTTGAAAAACACTGGTCAGCATCGAAACGTTGACAAATTTGTCCGTTTAAAATGTACGTTTATACGCCCATACAAGCCGATTCCCATCGGCTTGCCTAAAATGTATTTTTTAGGCAAGCCTATAAGGTATAAGTATACTCTAAACTCTTTTATAACTTTTTTGTTCCGGGCTACCCATCGAAAATTTTCACGCGCCGCCTCTGTGAGGTTAGTAACATTTGTATCAAGCAAGCGTAAACATGTGATTAAATATAACGTCAACTCTCAAAGCGAAGAAACCAATTAAAAAAACCTTCCAGCCATGAAACCGATTCCAATAAAAAAATTGGTTTGTAAATGGAACAAATGAATTTAAAAGATGGCGTTACGTTAGGGATAAAAGTCACGGTGCAGTTTTCATGAGGTTTTAGGACTACACTGCTTATCTAGAAAACAATTCCATTTTATCATTGTTTGATTTATCAGACACATCATTTAATGAACCAAATTAATACAATATTTTAACATGTCAAAGTTCTCATATAATACTGAGAATTCGAAAATATGAAAATAAAATTCGATACTGCATTTTTTGCGCGATTGAAATTTACAAAAACAATAATCCTAGCGTTAATCCCGGTTGTGCCCTAAAGGAGTCCGGGGTCCACTTTTGCACCTAATCATAAGATTTGGCAGTAGTTTTACGAAAGAGACTACCATGTGACCTTCCAACCCAAAGAGAAAACTAGACCTTATTGGGATTAGACCGGTTTCCTCACGTTGTTTTTCTTCACCGAAAACAGTTAAGGTGGTTCGATCGCCATACAAAACGTTATTTGACATTCGCAGGCCAACGGCGTGATATTTTAAGAAACTTATGTAACAAACATTCATAAATTGGCTTCCCATTTGCGCCAAATTCCACCTTTCCTAGAATAAACTTGTATAAACTGGATTAATTTGAGAAATTGGTTTGTCACGTGATATTTTGGGAAAACTAGTTTTCTCAAATTAATCTAGTTTATACAAGTTTATTCTAGGAAAGGGGGAATTTGGCGCAAATGGGAAGCCAATTGATAAAAGTCTGATACATTAGTTTCTTAAAATATCACGCCGTTAGCCTGCGAATGTCAAATAACGCTTTGTATGGCAATCGAACCACCTTAAATATCGAATGATATTTGATACATAAATCTTTAAAACCCCGAACCCACGACCTCCAGGTGCAAAGTCGCGTGTCTTACCACTTAAAAACACAAAAAAAAAACATAAAATTGTTTTGTAATTAAGGGGCTACCCGAGGTTTTCATCGATTTTTGACTAGTTTTGAATCGATACAAATACTTTTGCACTACAGATAGAATGATAAGGCTATCGATTCTTCAATCTTTAATCACCATTTTGGATCACCGTATTTTGAAAGAAATGAATAGTAATTTTTTTATGATTTTTATAAACATTGTCTAAAAACACCTCTTTTGTTATAAGATTGCTGTGAAAGATCTAACATATACGAAATCTACATATTTGGGTTCGTCTCTGATGTCTCTTTAAACGTGTGTAGGGTTTTGATTTTAAACTAATTAACACAAAAGTTAGGCCAGAAAACCTGTTTTTTGGTCTAAAGTTGTTCAACTTTGATGCCAAATGTCTCGAAGACAGTAATCTTTGAAGTAAATATGGGATACTATATTGCTTAAAGCTGTTGTTGTTAATATGATAAGCTACAAAAAACATTAGAAAACTAAGGGATTCAGATCGAAGGTCATTGGCGTATGGGATCCCCTTAAGCTATCTCGTCCAAAAGCTTTATGGAAAGTTCGAGCTAAAGTTAACACTTGACAGTTTTTTTCCCGTATCTGAAATCTTAACCTTCGTAAAAACACAGTTAGCTCTAACTATAGTTCGATTTGGAAACGCTTTCAAATAAATTAGATCGTTAACTTGGACTAATGGAAAGGTTACGTTGGCATTTAAAGAACAACATTCGAGACACTTCAGTATTTTTAGTAAAAAAACAAGCTTTCAACATTTCCAAAGGTTGGCTAGAAAATCTCGCATTACAAACATGCTTAGTGCATTCAGTTACCTATCTTTCTATATATATCAGTGTTTTACAAACGTTTTCATAGTGCGACCCGTACAGTAAGAAAATATTTCGCGACCCCCCACTGTTCTGAGGTAGTGTTTTTGATTTTACAAATATGAAATCCCTATATGTTTTAACTTACAAAATTCAAGTAGCCGCGACCCCCCAGGAGGTCAAGACGCACAGGTTGAAACACACTGAGTTACATAGTTAATTATCGCGGATTTTTTTTTTTTTTTTTTCGTACTCAAAGAGTAAAACGGGACCCTATTACTAAGACTTCGCTGTCCGTCCGTCCGTCCGTCCGTCCGTCCGTCCGTCCATCCGTCTGTCTGTCACCAGGCTGTATCTCAAGAACCGTGATAGCTAGAAAGTTGAAATTTTCACAGATTATGTATTTCTGTTGCCGCTATAACAACAAATACTAAAAACTAAATAAAATATTTTTTTAAGGGGGGCTCCCATACAACAAACGTGATTTTTTGGCCGTTTTTAAAGATAATGGTACGGAACCCTTTGTGCGTGAGTCCAACTCGCACTTGGCCGGTTTTTTTTTAGGATTATATGACCGAAAATAATGTAGATAGATAGGTATTGACATACAATACTTGTATAAAACCGCTAAATCATATTTTGACATAATATGATCTGGGCCTTTACTCTATATCAGTTTTTTGTCGTTTTGTCTGAGGCCTAACATTACCAACCAGGCCCCGTAGCATGGATGGCCTTATCACGCGATAATTGATAGGATAGAGCTGCCGTCCCTGACTGACACCGTTCGATAGAATGAGACGACGCGCTTATCCTATCACTTATCGCGTGATAACGCCATCCATGCTACGGGGCCTGTAAACATTTTAATACGATGCATAGGTAATTGAAACGTGGTTGACCACTTTTAACTAGAATAATAAACCAAATGAATTGTATGAAAACGACCTTAAAGCTTAGGAAACTCAATAAGTTTGAAAATGTGTTATTTAGTCATGATATTCGCTTCATCATTATCATCATATTAGCCGAAAGGCATCCACTGCTGGACACGGGCCTCCCCCAAAGAGTGCCAAAGTGACCAAAGAGTGCCAAACTCCCGCAACCTTTGCCTGATATAGGCTTGCATTGAACAAAATATTATTGGTATTTATTCTATTTAAAATACCAACATGATGTTATTTATCAGTCAATGGCCGGTAAAGTTGAGTTACTTCCAACGTCTGTGTTCTTGCGAAATAAAGTTTATTTGTGTATTTTATGTTTATATTCTTCATTTCAGCTTCGGCCAAAAGAATCATTCGTATGTCGGGTTGTCTAGCTGTCCGGCTGTTCTCCTCTACAGGTCGCATTACTCAACCAATTCTCGTGAAATTTTGTGAGCAGGTTCAATAATTATATATATTAATAGATATTTTTGTCGATTCCAATTCTCGAAATTAAAAAAAAATAATAAAAAAAATACATGCTCTCGAGTTCCGTAGCTCATATAGCGACAAGATTTAATGTTTACGTTGTTTGAAGCTATGGTCTTACTACATTACTTATTAAAACCGACTAGATGCCAAGTAATATTAAATTAAATAATTCTTCCGTTATTTAGTTACTTAATCATGAATAAATAAATATATAACATTAGTAACGAATGCTCTATGAACAGGAAAAATTGTTTGTTGACTATAAAAATAGAAGAATACCAAGAAATAGAACACATTTTTACGTTTAATTATTAAAAACAGGAAGAACTGTTTATCACACAAACGACAACCGCAAAAAAACTAATTAAAAATAATCACAGAGTGCTCGTTCTCGTAATACACATGGAATGTGTTTTTTCTTCTTTAATTTAATTGTGTATTACGCACTTTAGTCATAGATGCTGCCGTCGCAAGCAAAAAGGACGCATCTGACTATGAGTCTCACCCAAAAAGGACGCATCTGAATATGAGTATCACCCAAAAGGGACGCATCTAACTATGAGTTTCACCCAAAAAGGACGCATCTGACATATTACTCATAGACAGATGCGTCTTTTTTAAATGAGACTCCTAGTCAGATGCGTCTTTTTTGCTTACGCCGGCAGGATGCACTCGACCACTCAAAATCCTTAAAATGGAAGTGGGCTGGCCACTTAGCCAGACTAGAAGACCAAAGATGTACCAAAGTGGTGACAGAATGTCAAGGACCTCATGTTACAAGACACAGAGGGAGACCACAAACCAGGTGGAAAGATAATATTGTCCCAGTAGCTGGACAAAGTTGGGTTAAAAAAGCACAAAACAGAGCACATTGGAAACGGTTGGAGGAGGCCTATACCCAGAAGGGGTCCTTAAATTAGAAATAAATATTAAAAATGAAATGTAACTACACGTTTATTTAAGGAATAAACGGCACTATTATTATTATGCACTGAGGAAACATTTACGACTGTGAACTAGGTTATCGATACTTTTTAAAGGGGTTTTAAAATTTCGTCAACAATTTGGATGCGCTATTTTTTTGATATCGAATGGGTAGAATGCATTTGCTCAAACTAACGCTTAGCTAAAATTAAACAAAACATAGCTTGGCTAAATGAGAGACCCGCGATGCACTGATAATCAAGTTAACACTAAAATTGGTAAATCGGTACCATTAAAAAATGTGCCTTGGTTGAAGCCTCAATTGCACTGTGTGGAGCAAAAAATCGTTTTAAGATAAAGCTTGCAAAAATGGATGTGTGCATTTAAAGACACTTTCATTTCAAACAAAGCGTTAATGTAGTATTTAAGCACACTTCAAGTATAGTGTTAATTTAGAATTTAATTCCAACTTCATTTGTTGTCGAAACATATTTTTTTTGTGTTAAAAAACAGAAAAACTTTGCAAATTGAATACTCAATACAACAATTGAAAACTAGGATGTAAGATATTTACAATTGACACGTGAGTTGAATTACTTCCTGATAAATATAACATAGCCCAACTAAAAAAACTTAATTCGTTGTGTAAATGAGAACTCACATTATATTCTATAAGAAGGTTATTTCGTTATTGCGCCTAATAATAGGTTTTTTACAGTTTTTAAAGTCAATATTAACTGTTAATCACCTGTTACCGCCGTAAAGATGTAATTTAAACTATTTTTGCAAAGCTCGTAATCGTATCTTATTAATAAATTATTATGAGTTTATGACGATAAGAAGGGATTTTATAGTAATTAATTGTATATATACTTGTTAACACGCGCAATGCTGGCTGGGAATATTTAATTGTCAATTATTTTATTTTCATTTGTTATCAACTCAAACTTGATGCTTAGTTGTCAGTATTTTTTATTTTTGAAGTCGAATATTATATACTTACAATATAGTATAATATAATAGCAGATTAAATCAAATTCAATCCAATTTATTCCTTTCCTGAATCGACTTATAAAATAGGTATATGTATAAATAACTGAACAATACATTCAAAAAACTATGGTCCTATACCTACTCAAATAAAAACATTTATAAAGTCTAATATATTTTAAAAAACCTGGATGAACAGCAGTATTTAAAGCAATATTACAGTAATAAATCATTTAGGCATTTTCAAATACTAACCAACCATTTAGAATTAAATTGACACTACAAGGTTCAAATGGAAAGGATGTAGAATCGTTTTTATCTAGACCGCACTATTTTTAGGTTAGGTCACTTTCCCCATTCAAACGTCAAAGCGTAGTTTCTAAAGTCAGGTTCTTACAACACTCTTTAAAAGCCACCAACATCTACTTAAACCGTTTGATAAAACTATTAAAGTTAAAGGAAAAAAAGTTTAAATCGTTACTATGGCAACGACACGCTAAACAACCAAAACAATGAAATGTTACAATTACCATATAAATAAATTGAGGAGATCTAGGTTTTACCATGATATTTGATAATCATTTGTAATTAAGGACTCTAGATATAAATAGAAATAAAAATACCTGCATCGATAATTTCCTAAACAAAATCCGCGAACAGTATTAAATGTCATCACAAAAATCAAACTCAAAAAACACAACACAGGCACAAAAAAATCCTTTCCAATTTCAAACTTAGAACAGCTTTGACTAAACTTTTTAATTTTCTTTCAGCGCGAAAGGTGTGCGTTTTCGACAAAATGCATTTTTCAAATGTCAGAGTAGCGCAAAAAATTGCTGTGCGCGAGTCGGGCCGTGGGCGTTCTGTTTATATGCACTATAGTTGTATCGTAATGCACTTATGTGTACTTGCTAAGTTTTTTATTATAGTCAGTTATACCGCGGTTCCACGCTTTGTACGGACAGACGCCGTCTTGATACTTGGATTACGTAATAGGTACATTTCTTTATAGCTCCGGTTTTTGCTAGTTGTATATAGTAAAAAGCGGCCAGTTACTTTGTTTCCTTTATTACGTCAACGGTATGCAAACTATGTAGTACATAATCAGCAATAACGGTTTAATAAGGCGATGTAATCTTCAGGTTGAAAGTGGAACTTTATGTAGGTATATAACGTATTCAAGAATAAGTCGCATCGTTTTAGGATTTTCAGACAAAGTTTCTGATTATTTTAACGGCCTCCGTAGCCCAGTGGGTAGTGACTCTGCCTACGAAGCTGGAGGTCCCGGGTTCGAATCCCGGTCAGGGCATTTATTTGTGTATTTATCACGAAATTTGTTCCTGAGTTATGGATGTTATGTATGTATATAAGTATCTATATGTATGTATCTATTATATATATCATCGCCTAGTACCCACAACACAAGCCTTACTGAGCTTACCGTGGGCCTAGGTTGATTTGTGTAAGATTGTCCCGTAATATTTATTTATTATTATTATTTTATTTATTTTATTTAAGAAGTTAAGTATACTTACTTAACAGATATTATTTAGCCTACAATTTAAATGTAATATTTATTTATTTATTTAAATACTTTTGTGAGACAATTTCTTACATCTCTCATTTTAAATATTAAATATAATTTTCCATGATCTGCATTACCTAGCAATAATAGCAAATAGGCTGGACTGTCCCATAATGCAGCACTGGGACCAACTCCATGTTATGTAAATTTTATACCTACTAACATAAGTTTTGAAGTTACTTGAACTAACACATTAATGATTTTATTTATTTTTGATATATTAAGTACTAACATAGTCGTTCTAAGGAATAATGGATCTCGTTATCTGATTAAAATGAATTGAATTACGTATTTTGATAAAGTAGAAATATATTAGATTTGTCCTCATTGTTGTGTAGCTTCAAAAACTTGCTTTTATGCATCCAAAATACACATTATTGCAAAAAATACCGACTGAAGGAAGACACCTAACCCAAGAAAATTTTCTAACATTTTGAAATAGCAAAAGCATCAAACACGCTCGTTCCGTTCTCCGTGTGACAGGGACACCGCGCTGCAGTTTTTTCGCCATCGCACTCACTCGGGAGTTTTTTCTCTCAGCTTTTTACAACATGCCTTATTCTCTTTCTTTATCGGATTTTTTAACACTATGTCTCGTAGGTGGTCGGCAAGAAAAACATTTACGACTGTTTTTATTTTTAAATTGGCATTGGAAGATATGAAGTGCCAGTATCATTGTAAAGTTATGTGATAAAAAGGTTTCAGATAAAGGTTTAAATGGTACAAGGTTTGAAAAAAGAATGTTTGCTTTTATACGGCGGCGGGGTTCTAACTGTAATTAGCGAAATATATATAAGTATGTAATGCATTGCTGCTTGCAAATTTGTATGCCTGATTGGTACCATTGTACCATCTTTGTTACCTATGCTTTACAAACAAACTTTACTTTACTTTAGATTTTTAATGATAAATAATGTATTTTTTTTACTGAGCGATTGTTGGTTGGGAATTACATTATAGAGTTCTTTGGTCTAAGAATCTTGGTTATAGTTTAGCGGTTAGTCATAATTAGAGTTATTTAGAATACTGTTTTGATGGCTTTATCCAAGGTAAATTTTACCCACCTCCGACCTCCTATTTATTAGGCATATTTGGTTTGAATCGTCGAGGTCAACGTATATTGGTGACGAGCTCGCAGATGCGTTTACTAGAGATTATTTAAGTTGGCCGAATGGAATCAAAGTAGTATATTCAAAGATCAACTCTACTGACCAATATAGAAGATTCCTATTCTAATGACAGTTTTATAAAAAAACCAGCCAAGTGCGAGTCGGACTCGCGCAAGAAGGGTTCCGTACCATTATATATAAAAATTATTTTATTCTGTGTTTTTAGTATTTGTTGTTATAGCGGCAACAGAAATATATCATCTGTGAAAATTTCAGCTGGAACCGGTATCAGTGAGATACAGCCTGGTGACAGACAGACGGACGGACGGACGGACGGACAGCAAAGTCTTAGTAATAGGGTCCCGTTTTACTCTTTGAGTACGGAACCCAAAAAATCGACCAAATAAAATAATCTCAAATATATAAAAAAAATATACATAAGTACTTATATATATATATATATATATTTGGGAACAATCTTACAAAAATCGACCTAGTCCCAAACTAAGCAAAGCTTATACTATGGGTACTAGACGATGATATACAATATACATACTTAAAACTGTTTTATAGTTGTTTTATATGTATTGTATGCAATGGAAAGCTAACATTACAACCAAACGACCTCAATTTGGGTGTTAAAATTGGCCTAATTTTTACAATAAAAATACTTCTTATTTGATAACTTATTGTAATTTATAGTTTTTGGTAGGCTATTTTTAAGTTAGTTATAGTTTTAATTTTCAATCTAGTTTTTAATGTACTTAATGTATATATTTTTATTTTGATGTGTTTTAACAATAAATACGTCCTTTGTTAAAAAAAAACCTATTGTTTGTATCATAAATCATGTGTATTTATAAGTATCATATCATAAGTGATGAAATAGACTAAGATAAATCGAAATTAAAAATAAGTTTTATCGTAAAAAAATACTATGGGACAATCTCACACAAACCGAACTACCCCCGTAGTAAACCCAATTTATTTAATAGATATAAACACTTTAATACCTACATAGTAAGCATCCATGACTCATAAACAGATATTCATTCTTATAACACAAATATGTATTTGCCTTACCGGGATTTGAGCTTAAGATGGTCAGTCTCCCAGGCAAAGTACACCGCACATGAATATACAGTTTTAATTAAACTCAAAACCAATGATTTCTTAACATCTCCAGTGGACTCTTATATAGAAGAAAATTAATTAAAATATGATCTATGATGATTATAAGAAGAGTTTAAGAAGAAGAAAATTATAAAAAAAAAACTATTTTGTCGACTTTTAATGACAACCGCTTTAGCCTAGTCGGTAGTGACGCTGCCTACGAAGCAAGAGGTCCTGGGTTCGAATCCTGGTAAGGGCATTAATTTGTGTGATGAGCACGAATAGTATATACTATGTATTTAAGTATTTATTTATCTATATAAGTAGGTATGTTTATCTTCGTCTAGTACCCATAGTACAAGCTTCGACAACAAGGTCGATTTGTGTAAGATTGTCCGCAAAAATTTACTTATTAAAAAAAAATATATAAAAAAAAACTGAACTAGCCCAAGAAAAATTGCAAGAGTCGGTTACTACTTATATTTATTTTATGATCACAGGACAGGGGCCTGTCAATATCCCATTAACTAGACTAAGGACCATGAAATTAGTTAATAAGACACTTTTACACTACTTTTAAAAAATCTAGCTGTTTAGGGCTTGGGTTAGCAGCCATCGGACCGGCAAACATGCATTACGGCTAATTGGTCTTGTTAAACTACTGTACACTGCACTTGTCAATTACAAGTTTGAACAAAATTGCAATTTTTCAGTCGACAATGTAAATTAGACCTGAAACAGTATTTTATAAGGTTCATATTTCAAAACGAATTGAAATGGAGTTGAGAGTTTCTGAGAGACGCGTGTAAGTTATTGTTGCCAAATTAATGTAAAGAATATGCAAAGCATATCATTATTTGGTTATTTTTTCTTTAAGCAGCATAAGTTTACATTTTGGTTTCATTGATTTGCGATAAAAGTCTAATGTGTATACCCACAGACGAGATTTACAAAAATCTCGGTACCTGTTATTTATTTTTAACATTAAAAAAGCGGCCAAGTGCGAGTCGGACTCGCACATGAAGGGTTCCGTGAAATAAATTGCGGTTTACGATTTATGACGTATTAAAAAAAACTACTTACTAGAACTCGTTCAAATCAATTTTCGGTGGAAGTTTACATGGTAATGTACATCATATATTTTTTTTAGTTTTATCATTCTCTTATTTTAGAAGTTACAGGGGGGGGGGGGGGGGGGACACGCATTTTACCACTTTGGAAGTGTCTCCCGCGCAAACTCTTCAGTTAAGAAAAAAGATATATTAGAAACCTCAATATCATTTTTGAAGACCTATCCATAGATACCCCACCCCGTATGGGTTTGATGAAAAAAAAATTTTTGAGTTTCAGTTCTGAGTATGGGGACCCCTAAAACTTAATGTTTTTTTTTCAATTTGTGTGAAAATCTTAATGCGGTTCACAGAATACATCTACTTACCAAATTTCAACAGTATAGCTCTTATAGTTTCGGAAAAAAGTGGCTGTGACATACGGACGGACAGACAGACAGACGGACATGACGAATCTAGAAGGGTTCCGTTTTTTGCCATTTGGCTACGGAACCCTAAAAAATGTCTCCTCTTCATAGAACAATATATCTTATCTTTAATATTAAAAATACCTACTTCTCATAGCCTTGGGACACCTAGGTTTATCAGCATATAATATATTGTATGTAGTCAGCAATTTCCTAAGGTTACAAAACGCCTAAAGTCATAACTAATAAGACATACAACGACTATAGTTGTCATGGCAGATGTGGCAGATATGCTGTTAATGTAGTACTAACCTTTTTCTTTCAAGTGTTTATAATGGCTTGCTTTTAGCAAGATGTTAGAATTTTGTAAGTAGTCATATTTCGTATTTTGTTTAAAAGAAAATTTTATTCCCATTTATATTCGGCTCATAATATGTATTTTTAATAAAAAAAATATCGCATCTAAAATTCATACAACTTTTTACTGCAAAATTAAAGTGGATTCAAATCGAGCAAATAAGACATGAATTAGTACGAAGACGGCTCGGCGAGGCACGAGGGGGCAAGGAGGCAAGAATGGCGTTCGTTAGCCTCTTTTAATTTCAACTAATTTTTATCTTCTACCGTCTTTTTTACTCTAGCACGGGCCATTAGCTCCGGCGTACGTGGAAGAGTGAATCTTGATACTTGAAGTGTGAAAGTTTAAATCAATATGAGAATGAAAATTAAATGTTTCTTTCAAAACAGAGGTTTTTACAGGTACTCTATGCATTTCGACTAGTATATTGTTCGAACAGTCAACGTTAAGTTAAAAGTATTTCGGTCTCTTCATATTCCAAATGAATGCAGGCATCTGACGTGCTTTTAAGTTTTAATATTGGAAGTAAAGCTTTTTCGTGTTGTTTTATCGCAGCTCTGTCTGTCTAGACTTTAAATGGCTTTTATTTTTGGGAAAAAAATATTTTATAACAACATTTTTTACGTTTAACTAATTTAGCACAACACACGCTTTTGTGGAACATACAGTGATATTTTTTACCGATTAAACTTGTCTTATTATTTATTATATTTCAAGACTCTCTTCTTTGCAACGACAAATAATAATTGCTCTGTTAACCTAATAAATTATTTTACTGTTGCAATGGCTTGTTTGTTTTTTTTTGTTCCAAGCTTGTCCCATGTAAAAAAAGCCGTAGGTACGTCTATGAAACCGCATGAAGATACAATACTATTAAAATCAGTTAACGATTCTGATGTTAGCTACCAGTAGCGCCGCAAAGGTGTCAGAGGGGTTGGGCGGGTATGCGGGAGGCGAATCGAGGCTAACTCCAGAATCGTTAACTGATTTTAATCGTAGTGTACGTCTTTGTACGGCGGGGACGTCCACCGCGAGACCGCGACAACACAGACACATATATTTAGTCCCAGTACCGCCGCATACCGGGTCAATTCGGGCCTAGCTGAGTTTCGTGCTGGACTCTTTTCAGCAAGGCTAGGTTTAGTGAACCAGCGACAAAATTCCCAGTTGCTCGACACCACTCACACCCCAGATTCGGTTGAAACCGTTCTCCCTGGAGCGCAAATTCGTAGAGTACCTATTCCAGTGTTTAAACCTTCCCTACAAGTTACAACCACGCAATTCGACGTCTTTATTTGGTTCGTCCTATCAAAGCAACAGTCAGGGATCAAAAACAAAAAAATACGTCTTTGTATTTGTACCCGAGCAAGAGAATAAAGTATGAGTACCAAGACATCTCAGTCAGCGTATACAGAAATCTAATTTTTGCCCAGTTTTTCTCATAGTGCTCGGAGGGCAATTTTCGTGTGTTTGTTGGAAAGGTTGAACTAATGAACCCGTTTGACTCCCGGCGGGATTTTTAGTTAGTTAGTCTAACGTTAGTAGTAACAATGCAATTAGAATACTAATTAGAATGGTTAAATGTAAAATATTTTTTATTCAAAATGTAATTTTTTATTGAACGGACGAGTGAAACGAACGAAGTATTCTGCTTCAGGTTGGGCCAAAATTATGTCGTATGTCCGGCTATCCAGCTGTTCTCCTCTACGCGTAGCATTTTTCAATCGATTCTCATGAAGTTTTGTCAGCAGATTCGATAATTATATACTTAGTTTTTTTTGTCGATTCAGATTTTAATTTTTTTTTAAACATTTTTTTGTAAGAAACAACAGGCACACAGAGCCACTAGTTGAAAAAATGTAACATGACAATCATGATACGATCATAACCTTAGTTTAAAAAGAAGATGAAGAGGGATTTGGAAATTCTCCTAATCATCAGTGTCTATAATGAGCTAAAAAAAAATGGGCACTGACCTTTCAAGTACCTATGAGGGAATAGGCAGTATATACCTCCCTGGCTGGCCCAGTGAGAGTTGGGTACTTCACACAAACCTTCTACACCCCCTGATCGAAGATTTTCTTTTAAGTAGGTACGGTACGTATTTCAAGCTGTATTTATTTATTAATAATTTGACGAAACCTAATAAAATATTCAGCAAACGAACAGGTGAAAAAACATTTTTACGAGCAATGTAAAAGTTTTCTTATAACGTCCGCGGCTAAAGTGTCTTAACCGCTAATTGCGAAATAAATTAACAAGCTCGGGCAAAAAACGTAAAGTATGAGTTATGGGGTGGCGACGGTTTTTTTTCGTGTCATAGAGCAAAGTTTTTTTTAATGAAGCTTTGGCTTAGGTAAAGGAAGTTTAAATGCTTTTAATGTAATTGTGAGGGGTTACATTTCTGGAACCACTTCTATGAAAAGGATTTTTTTAAATAAATTATTATTATCATTGTAGAATACCATTTGAGATGTAAAAGTGCCTTTGTGGCCTATTTGCAGAATAAATAATTTATTCTAATTTGATTTTGATTTTATCCAGGGGTAACTAGGGAGTTGTAGTATTATTTCGGTTTAATTAGTTAGATATAAAGATATGTTTTTTACATATCAACTATTTCCACAATCCAAAACTTACTGGTTATCAATGATCACGCGTATTTTATGATAACAGGAGCATAAAAAAAACAATAGGTACTCTGCAAAAAACTCGAAATCTAATTTTTACAAATTAAAAAAGTAAAATAACGTCGCAAAAACATAAGTGTCTCATTATTAATCATTTTTAAGCGTTTAAAGGGTTGAAGATCGTTGCCGACAAAAAATGGGGAAGGAAGCCCTACATTACCATGCTTAAAACGACGTAAGGTGACAGCGAAAAAACGGCTCTTACGTCATGCGGAGACGAAGAAGACAGCGGGAAATAAATCTTTTCCAAACACTTTATTTTAGCAGAACGTTAACGGGAATCGTATCGTTTAGTAACCTTTTAGAGACAATAATGATGTTTTTTTCTTATGAAATGCGAACGACAAGACATGTCCAAGTCCGATGTGATCTGAAGTGTGATATTGGTATTGTTTTGTGACCAAAGACGTCTGACATGGTCAGGTTTATAAATAGCAGTAACATGGGAATAATAAATCTCGTACCTACAGCTATTTGATTATAGAGACTATGCAATTATTATCTCGTTCAATCAACTTTTTCTTGTTAAATGATTTTTTTTAATGGTTTTTAGTGTCCCGGCAAGCCAGAAGACATCAGTGACCGATTTTCTTAGTAAAAATACTATAAATTGAACTCCTATCATTCAAAGGAGATGAACAACAACACGTGTTTAGTGGATTTAAACCCATAAAATCATAGTTTTAGACCCATAAAATCATAGTTTTAAACCCATAAAATCATAGTTTAAAACCCATAAAATCATAGCTCTAAACCCATAAAATCATAGTATTAAACCTCAGAACATAAATGTACTAGAGAGAGGACAAGTCGCCGGCGGCCGTGTCGCAGCTGTTAGCTCAATGGGCATACTCTGCCATACTGTGCACGCGTCCTGATCGCAGAGAATATTACTTTTTTTCATAAAATGCCTGAATTGGTGCGCGTTTATTGTCAAATAAGCGTGTAGGTATACAAGTGTGTGTGTTTTAGATGTGTGCGTGCTTTTTCTTGTCAATTACTTAGGCGTTGTGTGGGTTAATGAACTTGCGACAGGCGTACTCTATACAAATCGGCCGGCATATCCGATCTCCTTATATTTATACATCTGTGTTTTAAACTCATAAAATCATAGTTTTAAACCCATAAAATCATAGTTTTAAACCCATAAAATCATAGTTTTATACAACCCAGGAGTCGTAACCATAGCAAAGAGCAACTAAAAATATTTAATTAGCCCATCTAAGTAAACTACTTGTGTAAGCACAAAAACAGTAAGCTTCTTGAGTATGAGTTGAAATAACATCAAACAAAAATAGAAAAAAAAACAAAAAAATAAACAAACAAAATAACTTAAAAATTACTCTATTAGGTAATAACACCGAACATGTTACAACCGGCCATTGTGGCACTCTTTGGGGGAGGCCTATGTCCAGCAGTGGACGTCTTTTGGCTGATATGATGATGATGATGATGTTAAAAAAGGTTGTCACTCTCTTTCAAACCGGACCTACCTACGTATAAAATCAAACGGACACTAACGTCATTATAAAAAATAAGTTAAAAAGACATCGAATAAGAGGCTTTTTTTTAAACTTCGTTTGAAGAAAAATTTGTTTGATAGTACATCATTAAGCTTCAAATCTAACTATACGTGACTTCGTTACCAAAACTCTCGCAGCACTTAACAGGAGAGTTTAAAAATCGACTATCGCGATCTTTCTGCACCCATTAACTTCGGCACTTTGCCCGTTATACCAATTTTTTTAAACGCCACCCTCTTGGACACTTTCTGAAATTACCACCCTCCTACGTAAGTCCGAGTTTTATTAAAAAAAAACAATCTCGTTGTCTCTGGCTCGCTTAAAAGTTTTCGGAGCTGCCAACTTTTTTGTTGTAATTTTGTTTTAAAATGATAGGTTGCGTTTTGATACTGCTTTCTTATTTGTTTGAATTTGCCGTGCGATTTTATTTGGTTTTATTCGAATGACGTTACGAGAATATTAGTGGAATTAAATGAGGATTTTTAACGTTGTGATTCTCTAGTCCATGTTTTATTATATTATAATATTTTTTTATGTTTTTTTTAAATCTTTTCTTGTATATGTGTTTCGTAACATATGGTCGGAATGCCATTTAATATTTAAGCTGATGATGGACAGTTTCAATTATTTTCGTTTATCGAGCGAAAGAATGCGTGCTTTTAGAGCATATAAAACGTATCATGTAGGTTGTTTTTCTCTATTAGATTGGAAACTCATATAAGAAGTCTAGGATATAAGATGAATGTTTTGATAACTAAAAGTTTTTTTTTTATGTAAGATGTATTAGATAGAAGTGTTCTTTCAAAAAGCTTAATAATTGTTCAAAGCAACATTTTCATAACCACAGACAAGATGGACATCAAAGAACAAAGAATTACTGTTGCACTTGACTCACGTGGCCGTCAAAAACAAATAAAGTCAAACGGTACTCACTCTTTTTTCAAGAACACAGATACTTAATATAGACTGCTCGCATTAACCATCATTAACAACGTTTTTAAAACAATATTAACAGAGACGCCGACACGACAAAAAACGAACACTGAATTGATTTACAATGCCATAAAAAACGGTTAAAAAGTTAAAAATCTTCGTTGCCAACATGCAAAAGAAAAACGTTAAAACACATGTCGGTACCGGCCGTCAAAATCGTCTCAATTTCGAACGGAAAAAAACAATTGCAATTTGAATTTCAGATTTGGAACGCGGTCATATTCGGGTGTTTTTTTCGGAAAGCGGCTTATAATAAATCTACCGGCAATAACTATAAATTCATTGCGATCGACATGCAAATGTTGAGGTGTTTTTTTCGGAAACATGTTTCGTGTACTTTTGGGGCAGAAGGAATGGAGTTGCGCTGTATTTAAATTTTATAACCTTTGATTAACCTACACAATGATCATGTGTTGATTTGCACTAGTTTAGTTGACTGTTATATTTATTTTTTTGGTTTCCTATCTTATGTCTAATTAGGTTACCTTTTCCCCAAATATACAATGTTTTCTGGAAGATAATAGCTATACTTTACCCAGGTCTCTTTAATCGTGGTTCATATTCATATTCATATTCATATATTTTATTGGTAAAAGTATAAGTAATATTTTACAAGTCAATTTGTTAAAATTGTTAGCTACAATAATTATATAATATGTGTTATTTTCTTAAAATAAATTCTTCAATGCTATAGCATGCTTGGTCAACTAATAGAGATTTTATCTTATTAATAAATATTGCATCGCTTTCCGAGTTTGTTTGTGTATTATGAATGCCCTAGGCAGAGCCACTTGAAACGGTTTACATTCCAATGCCTCCAATGGTCTAGTTTGTATGACAGTTCTATAGCTGTATCCTCTACATACAAATTTACAACCACACAAATTTTTCTTCTTTTCTGAACAAGGGAGTTTAGCTTGGGCCCAAATTCTTTCGTATCGTCCGGTTGTTAAGCTGTTCCCTCTATAGGTCGGATTTCTCAACTGATTCTCATGAATTTTTGTGAGCAGATTCAATAATTTAAAGTATTTTTTGTAGATTCATTTTTTATTAAAAATAATATATTTCTAGAAAAAGATCAGACTTTCGAGTTTTACAGCCTCACAGAGCCACTAGGTAGTAATATTAGTGTAGAATATAGAATAGGTATCGTCTCCACGGCTTTTCTGTCGCGTCTCAAAGATCAAGAGCTGCGCGGGTACTTTTTGCCCGACATCGCGGATCCCTTTTTTCGACCACCTGTGCCTTTTTGTTACTTTTTTTAATGTAAGTACTTGAAAGTGTACCGTGGAGAAATTTAAAAAGCCGACTATCCGTACATTGTATTAATGTTTGTGTTTGTTCCTTTTTCAAGTCTGTTCCTTGCGACGATTTCAAGAAACATTCTGCTCAGGATTATATCCTGAGCAGAATGTAATTTTTAGCCAAGATTTGAATATCATCATTTACGGTTTAAGTGCGAAATTTTTAAAAATGTCGAGCGAAATATAACTTTCTTTATTCATTAACAAATAAACTCAAATTAAGCTATACTGCTTTTTATGTACCTACGTTTATTGCACAAAGACGTAGGTATATTATTGAATTCCGTGCTATGAGTAAAGATTCATCGAAACATTCTGTCAGTGGTTAGATCCGAATGAAACATTATTATGACAATGCAATATACTTCTATCTATCTTCAATTATTCACCGCAAACCTTTATTTATACCATATATATTTACTATGAAAAATATATCTATTATTTTTCATCCTATTCATGTGAATTAACTGTAAGTAAGTTTAAATGTTCATAAATTATAACGGATTATTTTTTAATTTATTCCCGAACTACCAACCCTACACGCAAACAGAGCAAGTGCTCACTTCCTGGGTACATACAGCACCTTGAGTGCAGATGGCCAGTGCTTTAAAAAAATAAATAAAAAAAACAAACCTCGATTAAATAAATGGTTAACGCCTTAAGCGCTTTATCGTAGACATTTTTATCTAGATCGATTCTATGCGAAAATCTTGCCAGTAATGAATATGCAATAGATCGAGTCTAGATATTTTATGGTTCCTGGCTGTTCGGTGTTTCCTTTGCCACCCGCTGGTTTTAGATAAAATCTTGACGGTGTAAAAAATGTGGGAGGTTAATATATATAAAAGTTAGTAAATAAACTCACCTTAAAGCTAGTGAGTCATTGGTTTAACCAATACCCTTTTATTTAGGGGATTGTGTTTAGGCCTCTGTGCTTCGTTACAAAAAAAAAAACTATCAATCAAAAATATTTCCAATTAAACTCAACTCTAATTTAGAGTAGCGTTAAAAATAGAGGAATATTTTTTAGAGTTGAATAATTTTTGAAATTCGAACGTCACACAGCGGCCGCTACGTCCCCTACCCTTGGAAGATGACAATACGCATTGAAACAGGTGCCAACTCACTCGCTGTAGCGTCGACCAGCACTCCTCGAGGGTTCTCTCGCTGATGCTCTGCCCGGATCTTGCTTGTTGCTGCGAGAAAAGTTAATTGTTAGTGAGTTTGTGTAAAGTAAGTATTTAGTGGTAAAGTTGCATTCAAGTGTTAGATGATCGTTGCAAAAGCAAGATGATTTTTGAGCAGAATTTTGAATTGAGATTGATAGTAGGTTAGGTATATGAAAGTGAAGTGGTACTTAATCATGAAGATTTTATTGTTACTGATCGTTAAATGCGTTTCTCATTGGATGGTTAACGTAAATGGCATGCAAAAAGATTTTAAATTTTTGTAAGCAAGAAGATGAAAGACAATGCGATAGAAGTTTACGGAAACTCACGTTATTAATATTAAATTAAAAAAAACATTTCGTTATATGAATTTGTTTTTGTCTGAACAGCTCTTTAGTAGTTGCCATAATTCAGAATTATTAAGGTTTTTTAAACGTAAAAAATGGCGTGGTAATTATCTTAATAGACACGGGACACAGAGCCACGGGTTAAAGTCTATATCAACGTAAAAATGGCGTGGTAATTATCTTTATGGAAAGAGGCAGAGCCGCGGGTTGAAGCCTATGCCATGCTATGTACAGTCGCCATCAGATATATCGAAGCGGCCAAAGTGCTCACAAATATCTGAACACGTCTCTATAGTCAAGGCATTAGAAACGTGTTCAGATATTTGTGAGCACTTTGGCTGCTCCGATATATCTGATGGCAACTGTACCTACTGATGAAAGTATTTTTCGAATTGGATTAATAGTTAGGTAGGTACTAACTACCTATAGGTAAAACGACATAGGTACCTAATTGTTTTATCTAGCTAGACGAATACTTTTATATGCTTTTATAAAGTGAGTTCCCGTATAAGCGCCTAATAGTGAAGTGAAAAAGAAATATAATTACATCGATATTCAGGCTATTCAGGACATTTACCAATGCGAAAGGCAACATGCTCCGGTCGCCCATCGGCCCGTCGCCGGTCGGCGACTGCTGCTGCGCCTGCGAGAAACATAATTTATTTAAAAATATATTTCACTCTAAAAATAATAATGCAACTCTAACTACTACTAAAGTGGGGATGAAACAGAAGAATTCAAAAAATTATACCACTCATGTTTTACTTATGGCAACTTTAGTTGTCCGACGTCATTATTGTTTTAAAATATAGTTGAATATTAAAAAAAGCAGGATTAATATAACAAAAGAAATTAATTAATAATTAAATTAAGTCATAAATGAATGAATTGTTAAGGTACAAGTCGAAAGATATACCTACCTACCAATCAAAATTACGCAACAAAATCAAAAGCAACAAAAGCAAGAATAAATTATATTAGTACAAAACTTACCCATACTACAATTGAAATAAACACAACACTCACAGACATGCGATTAAATAAAAATAAATCGCAGGTTAAATAAAAATGCAACTTAAAAGTTGAGTTAACATTAAACAAAACGCAACGTAAACAAAAATTAAAAGTTAAGTTAACATTAAACAAAACGCAACGTAAACAAAAGTTAAAACAGCGAGTGATATAACTAGTAATATTAACAACTCGCTAGCTTAAATGAATGAGAGAAAAAAAAAGAAAAAAAATTCGATAGAAAGTTAAGTAACTAGAACTACTTGGTTAAAAAAAATGATCAACATACAAGTTTACGAAAATAATCTATTAAAAATAAATAAAACAAATTAAAACTGCCAACTTATGCGAAACGTAAATTGAAATTAAAATCACACATAACGTAGGAATGTTATTTACATCGATGTTACTGAGGGTAGACAGTAAATTTACCAGCGGATATGGTACGAGGGATCTCTCGCTCATGGTGGAGTCGGCCGATGGTGACTGCTGCTGTTGTCGTCCCGTTCCAACGTACGGAGAGGCAGGCGTGAAAGAAAGAGATGGCTTCGTGAATTTTGAGTTTTGGAAAGTTCTTAATGCTAAGCTCAATTTGGATTTTATGTTTAATTGATTTTACATTTATGTTTTACTAGCTGACCCGGCGAACTTCGTAAAGCCTCAGAATGCGTAAGAAATGTCTAAGAAAATTAATTTTCTTTTTTATATTTTTTTCGTGTATTTTTGAATTGAACTAATTAAAGATCATTAAACTCGGTCTAGCCGTTGAGTAATTAAGCGTGTAATTAATCTGGCTTTGTTTTTTTTTAATGTTATTTACATCAACGCTGAGTACCTACAGTATATAGTAGCTAGTATAATTATACCTAATTATGTTCATACATTAATTTTCATTTTCATTTCTTTTTCGTGTATTTTTAAATTTAACTTATCAAAGATCATTAAACTCGGTCTAGCCGTTGAGTTATTTACATCAGCGCTGAGTACAATAGTAGTAGCTAATATAATTATACCTAATTATGTTCATAAATAAAGGCGGTTCTCACTTATTGTCATTACCAAATTATACTGTATACATATAACTTAAATCTTACTCTGTACAATCAGCATAAAATAGAGAGTAGGAGCTAAAGTAGCCAAACATAGCACATCACATCTTTATTACAATTGCGCTTAGAATGTGTTACGATATATGAAATTCGTTTGGCTGGCCACTTTCGCAGCCACAATCTATTTGATGCTGACTTGTTCAAAAAAAAATGAAGTGCTCTATCCTTTTATTGAATTATTTTGATTCTAACCTCTTGACTCAACGGCGCGTTACAAAAATGTTAATAAATCAAATTTTAATTAACCGTCGTTGGCAAAAAACTGTTACCACAAAAGCGCAACCACTTCCAAGCGTCGAACCGTTAAATCTCTATTTACGAAAAAAACACTCTTTGAAATGAACAGGATATCAAAACCGGTTCGACATTCAAACGATTCTAAAAACAAAAAACTTGAAACTCGAACAAATTCGCAGTAACAAATAACTGTCAACACCCCTTCGTGAAACAAAACGCAAAAAATTAAAAAACGAAATCACAATGAACCCCTAATCCGGCTGCCGTGGGAAATAGACAAATGCAGGCCGAAAACAAATTTAAAAAGTAATATTCTTCCGTCTTCTTTTTCAAATTTCGTAAACGGAACGTAAAATGAAATGCAATTTTCCTTCGTTTATTCAAATGGGTTTCTCACCGGCCAGTTTGAAGAGAAAAAAAAACTAAATTATGAACGCAGCGGAAACGTTAAAACAAACATTCCATAATCAAAATATCGGTTGGCCAACCATATGCCGATATAAAAAGGGTTCCGAAGACAAGTTGATCAGTAGCTAATATCCAAAATAATAGAATTATCACAGATTATTGTAATTTACATGTCCTTTATGAGACCGGATGCGACAGAAGGACAAAAACGATTTAATAATAAGTTTCTTAACCCTTTCTTAACAAAGGTATTACAATATGTTGTGTTTTGGGAAGGGATTATTTAAATGGAACGAGTTTTACGAGACCTCAATCTTGAGGTCAGTTGATCAACATGGGCTGCGGAAGGCAGTCGCTGGGTTAAATTTAAATACGTTAAAACTTTGTGATGTTCAAAATTAGAGCGGAATTGGCGGCACGCGTTTTTAATAAAAATATATAATCGGAATTTTTGGAAGTGGAAAAGTGCAGTTATTTTTTGACCAAAAATTAAATTTAAAATGCATAATTAATTGAAAAGGATTTCAATGGTTTTAATTTAAATTTAAAAATGGAATGAAATAGTGAGGGGTGAGTTGAAACTATCGCGGCAGCAAATATTTGCCGACGGCCGAACTACGGAGTAAACTCATCTTTTCTTTTTCTTTGAAATTAAGCTCTAAGTCTTTTTCTTGGCAAAAAAACGCTATTTAAAAATAAACTATACTTGGCAAAATCGTCTTCAAAATTCACTTCTAATGAAATCTATATTTACCAAACTATTTTACAGAAGTTCGATCTATCAGCATAAACTAATTCAGCACAAATATTTTGATATGCTTGTGCAATGAATAATTGTTTTTTAATACGTAAATATTCTAAATCTAGTATTTATTCTCAATTTTGAGCTTTAAAACCACAACTCGTTTTCACAAGTTTTCTTTTCGCAAGATTTTCCAAAAATCGGAATAAATCCAATCGGACCGATGGCAAAAATTCGTGATTAATTTCAGTTTGTTTTTTTTTTATTAAAACCTGCGAAATTGCAAACACCTTAAGGCTAACACTCACCTGAATTTCGTTGACGAGTTTCTCCGTGATGATCTTATGGTCCGGCGTCGCCGGTGGCTGCGGGGTGGGCGCCGGACCCGGCATCTCCGACTCCTGGGCCGGCGTACCGGGCCGGCTCCGGTTCCAGAAGTCCTGCATTTTGAACCGCTGTTCCCCTTGCTGCAGGGCAGGAATGTGGAGGGACAGTGGCGCTGCTCTTAAGTCCAAAGCGCTGCCTCCCGCTGAAGCCTCGTTATTCTCAGCGGCGGTCATCTTAAAGGAGTTCTGGAGCCAAGACGCCACGAAGTTGTCCTCCTCTTTAGGCTGCTCCAAGATCCTTGGAAACGGCGGCGCGGCGCTCGCTTCAAACGCGCCTTCGCCGCCGACCTGGTCTCCCTCCTCAGCTATTTTCGGTACTTTAGCCTCCCTAGGTGACCCGTCCTCTACCGGTTCCGTCTTCCGATAATCATGGAGGTCCCTGTACCTCTCCTGCAGCGCTAGGGATATGTTCTCGTTGAAGTATTTCAACATGAATTCCAGTTTTGGTCGTATAGTCACAAAGTCATGCGCGCGGTCTTCCGCCGATCTGGAAGGAAAACAACTGTTTCGTAAACACGGCGGGGCTAGGTGTGTTTAAGTTTGCGCGCGCGGGCCCGGAAAAGCGGAGTCGGGAAAGCGGAAGCAAGACCTCCTTGAGACGCGGGCGGACGCCGACTAACTTCTTGGTGGAAAAGTTGAGCGTCGCGACGTTTTCTTGCGGGGTGGGGCGAACGGCCGCGCCAGGCGAAGACGGCGCTCCAACTAGCAAGACGCGCCGCCCCCGCCGCCTTAGACGCCGCTAAGAACATCCCCACCGGCCTGGGCGCACGCGCCCTCGTTTTTTCCGCGGAAAAATTCGTCCGGTCAAGGAAAAGACGCGCGGTCGGCGGGCGCTCGCGAGCGTGTGGCGCCCCGCGCCCCGCCGCTCGGACCACGGCCGAAATAAGAACTATTAAAAAGGGCGCGAAGTACCCCGAAGGGTTGTCGCCCCTCTCGCTCGCCCGACCTTGCGGCTAGCCATCCCCGTGCGCCAGAGCGAGACGACGATACCATTTTTTTCTAACCCGCTATTAGCGAGGGAGGAAATGAAAAAGAATGGATTTCTTTGTGATTTTTTCTTAATGGCAGCGCTCTCGCTCGCACGCATGGGGGTTGGATATGTTTGTTGCACGTGCATTTTTGAATTTCTTTTAGTTACGCCTCTTTGCGTATTTTTTTCGGTCAGGCGGGGCTTAGGCCGAGGGGTTTCGGCCAACGGTGTTTTTAAGTGGTTTACTTTTTTCCGGATTCGTTTACCTAAACTTTTTTCCGTGAACTTGCCTACTTTACGTACTTTACCTTTCGCACTTCTACCTACCGAACTGTACTTAAAGAATTATTTGACTGAAAAATGAAAATTCCTCGTCAATACCATCAGCTACGTTTAAAAACATGCTATTTTTGTCTACAAAATTAATGAAAGCTACTTTTGTTAATAGTTTTTAAGTAACTAAGTAAGTAAGTGTTTTATTTGTAAACATAGGTAATTACAGTGATTGTCTTTTTTTTACAGTTTCACTACGTTTTGCCAATAGGCGTACAAAAACGTACAGAAAAAGTACTTTTAGAAAAAAAGGTTCATATCTAAGATACACTTGGTTCAGCAAAGCTCCGAGTTTCTTAGTGTCGCTGTGTTCTGCTACCCCCCGGCAGATGGCGCGGTGCGTTACGAAAAGAAAATCTTAAGAAAACTTCCAAGAGATGGTAGTACTCATACTAAAAACAGACCGAGACGAATGATTTAGATGTGTTATATCAATTTAATAGTAAATACAGGTAAATATTGTGATACAAAATGGATTATACACAACTAGGTAACGTAGCATGGTAACGTAACAGGAAAATTGCAATAATTTTCAGGGTACCTATACCTATTAACTAATTTTATTTAGGAATTGTATACGTAATTTCCCATTTTAAGAGGTCAGCGAATTAATAAAGCCACCAATTATTCCCAGTGCATTTGTTATAATTCTTATCTTAATTCAGTACTTTCCTGAAGCGTAGGTATTATCTGTAGGTAAATTTTATGGGAAATAAAGTCTGAGTAATAGAATGCCATGATCATAAAATTTTAGAATAATATAATTGAGGAAGAATATTCATGGGAATAATCCAAATAAGCAGTTTCTGCGAATATTGACATGTTTTCGGGATATTTGGTTGTAATACGATTTGAGAATTTTTGTGTTCAAATCAATAGATGGCGCTGTACTTAAGCGTTTATTTAAACTAATACCTTACTATTCACTTAAGGGAAAATCCGATAAATGGGAGTAATCCCCCTAATGAAAGAAAATTAATTACCTATTAAAGATATTTTAATTATACGAGTATTATTTAAATTGATAATAAATAATTTAATAATGAAATAAATGTTAAATAAGAACAATATAAAAATGATAATTTATTTAAAAACCATAAAAACAAAAATAAAATAAACCACACCATCGTTCGAGTGGATTTAATACCTGTCACTACAGCGTTCACTTGCGTGTCATACAAAATTAAGTATGTATTTTTGGATTTAATTAAACTTGTATATGGTAAAAAACTAGAATTTATCATTTTAATGTTCCATCCTGGACATACTTGGGTTTAGGACGGCGAACGTTGCTTGATCCGTCTCATATTACAAAAAAATATCTTTAAAATCCATGCTAAACTGGCAATGATAATAAAATTGACAGCTGCAGAAGTTATATTTATCATTGCCAGGGTCAGATATTTTATATTTTTTTTGTAATATGAGACGGATCAAGGAAATTGTCTCAAATGCCGTCCTAAACCCAAAACGTTAGTGAGGAAACTGTTTATACTTATTTTACAAAAATAATTGACGCAGCTGAAAAGTCTGCAACTTTTTCTTGGTGCTAAGGAAAGTTATTCCTATCACCAAAAAAATAATCAGGCACTTCTAAAATTTTCATCCATTCCCCATTGACTCAATTTTAGTGTGCCATTTGTGCGCTTGTAACCTTTTTTAGGGTTTCGTACTCAAAGAGTAAAACGGGACTCTATTACTAAGACTCCGCTGTCCGTCTGTCACCAGGCTGTATCTCAATAACCGTGATAGTTAGAGAGTTGAAATTTTCACAGATGATGTATTTCTGTTGCCGCTATAACAACAAATACTAAAAAACAGTTTTTTTTTTCCCTTTACAATCTTACACAAAGCTTGTACTAAATTTGGGTACTAGACAACTATAAAACATACTTATATTGATAAATAAGTACTTAAATACATAGAAAACATCCATGACTCAGGAACAAATATTTGTGCTCATCACACAAATCCACTCTTACCGGGATTCAAACCCGGGACCTCTGGCTTCGTAGGCAGGGTCACTACCAACTAGGCTACAGGAGGCTCCCATACAACAAACGTGATTTTTTTGCCGTTTTTATAGATAAGGGTACGGAACCCTTCGTGCGCGAGTCCGACTCGCACTTGGCCGGTTTTTTTATATTACATCATTGACTTTAACTTTACGAGTGAGTTGCTATACGAGTAGGTATCGTGTTTGGCATGTGGCTATGTTGGACCGTTGGGGCTTAACTTAAGAGGCTGACAAGACCAAATTTGTTGAAATTGATATTATTTAAGCAGTTGTTTAAGAAAAACTGTTTGTTCTAGCACATCAAAAAAAACATATGTTAATATTCATCATATTGTCAAGACCGTAGACGGACTCGAAACATAATTGGATGAAATCGGCTCGATAGAAAATAATTGCAAAGATTGGTCTTAAAATCATCTTAAACGGTTCTATGTCCTTATTTTTTGACGTATGGGTTTGCAATTAAAAACATGAAGTCCACATATGCATACCTAAACCGTAGACGAGCCATATTTCACAAAAAATACACACTTTTTATTATTTTAATTTTTATTCATTATTTTCGTCTAAAACCTGGCCGCTCAAGTAACACTCGCTCTCGTTTACTCCGATACAAATAGACAGTGTGCGCGTTTTTGGTGTTGACAGCGCCTTAAGATAAGATCCAGTCTAGAATAAGAGTCCTATTCGGTACCTAGTTCTCCAGTTCTTCTTAGTCGCTTCACTCTTGGCAGAGGTCGTGATCATCATGTCGGTTTAGTGGCAAGCTTGCCAATGCGTCGCCATTCGTCTCTTAAGGCCTTCCTTGTTCACATATGTACGGTCAACCAAATTGATTCCTAGGCCACCGTAGAACCCTGTCATTTTAACTACTACATAGCGACGCAATAACCCTAGCAACCTGTATTGACATAGCATTTACAACGGCAAGGTTCTATGGTGGCCTAGGAATCAAATTGGTTGACTGTACAGGGTGTCCGGTAATTAATGGTCAACCTTCTAACCACGAAAACGGCACCTTAGACTGGTCCAGAAAATCGACTTTCAGGTTTTGTAAAAGTCCCCTGGTTTTCGAGATATTCGCACTTTTCGAAGAGCGAATTGTACCAAAACAAGGTGTTTAAAAGTGAACATTTATTTTATTTTTTTATTTAATAATTTACATCAGAAATATTATTTCCATAATTTGTTAGTAACAGTGATCTTAAAACTATGTTAGTAGGTATTTTATCACACTTACAATTAGCAGTTGGATGGCCTATGCAACCTATCCCAATGGAACAGGAAGGGACCATCCAAGCGCGCCGCCACCGTCTGCAGGAGGCTGTTCGGGCTGCCGCGCAGGCGCCTCATCAGGGCGCCTCTACGGGTTTGATTGCTTGTGGTGAACAAAAATGTATGAAGACCAGAGTGGCCAACTTCCTGAAAAATTGTTTATCTAATATTGATTCTAAAATGGTATAACACATGCCATTTACATCTTTACAAATAAAGATGTTGCTATAAATGTTCATTTGGTACAGTTCGCTCTTCGAAAAGTGCGAATATCTCGAAAACCAGGGGAGTTTTACTTAACCTTAAAGTCGATTTTCTGGACCAGTTTTAGGTGCCCTATTCGTGGTTAGAAGGTTGACCATTCATTACCGGACACTCTGTATGTAGGGGTGCGTCTACCGCGGCCCTGACTTGGTCAGTCCATCCCATAGGCGATCTACCGCGTGCCCTTATGCCCTCAATCCTGACCTGCACTAACAAGCCACTTGACAGAGTCACCGGCTCACCGTGATTCGTAGCCGATGAAAGTCAGAATGCGGGACTGTACAGTGGAGGAACGGCGCTGCCTGATGTTGAACTCCTCCAATATGGACTTCTCCAGTCATAGTCCGTAAGCCTACTCCCAATACGCTTACCGCTCGGCCACGACTTTGGTCTTAAGCAACCTGCGACCAGCGTTTTATCTGTTCATTGCGCGTGATCCCAACTAACCACAGCGCGTTGCGCGTCTCGACCGCGCAATGAACAGATAAAACGCTGGTCGCAGGTCGCTTAAGACCAAAGTCGTGGCCAAGGCGTTACGTCTCACGACAACACGATAAATGTACTCAATGCACTTCTCGCATCTGCTTCTGACTGGGATGTTTTCGCTAGTATAGCTGGGTAAAAGTCTGTCGTGAATGCTTGAGGTTCAGCGAGACGATGGATGACCGTCAGTCTTCGATAGTATATTAAGTATGCCGGTAATGTTAATTCTAAGATTCACAGTGCATTAGTTCTGTAACTGTAATACTGTGTAATATTTCTTTGGAGAAATAAATAAATAAAATGCATGGCAGCAGGTGGAGAAAGTTGTGCTGAGCAAGAATCAAAAGATTATCGCACCTAAAAATGGCCGAAAGTTTAAAAAATCCTTTACTTCCTTCCGGTCAAAATTGTAAGTACCTACTGTATATTTACGTCATGTGACATCAGTACGAGACATGTGGCATCATTTAGCCCTTTAATCTTAAGGAGGGAGTAAACCTAACTCTGTCAGTTCTGAAATGGCCGGAAGTACTTGGCAGACGGTGTCAAAGGTGGCCAACTTTGAGCAACTTTGGCCAACTTTGAACTGCTGTATGTATATAAATATAGCGAGATGCCATTCCGCTGTGCCTTTCCTCTCTGAAATTGATTTAAATTTCTATGCCCTTATAGGACTCGATCCTTCCGGTACCACGATTCCACGTACCGGCGCGGCGAGGCGTGGGTAGGCCCCCCACAAGGTGGACTGATGACCTGGTAAAGGTCGCGGGAGTCCGCTGGATGCGGGTGGTGCAGGACCGGTCACTTTGGCACTATTTGGGGGAGGTCTATGTCCAGCAGTGTCCACGGCTGATATGATGATGATGATGATGGTTATTATAGGACTCGATTTCCAACCTACAGCTCACTTTCAACATAATTTAGTTATTACGAAACAGCTAATTTACTAAATTAACCGGCTAGAAACTACAGGTATGTAAGTATATAAAGAAAGGTATGTAATCCATCAAGATGACGGTTCCGTGACAGACATAGTTAAGTCTTTATGTCTGTTTTAATGATCTTAGCTAGATCATCAATTCTTAGTCATTACTATACAATCATTAAGCTATATGCCTATTATGTGTAGATCCGGTACAAGTTACAAGCGTTTCGTAACAAGCTGAGCCGAATTTCCAATCTGCCTTCGTAGAATTTTGGAGGTCTTTGGCCACAATGCAATGTGTGTGTCACCGTTAGATTGTGAAAACCGTCAGTTTATAATCTTACCCGTTATATTGTAAACTGACGGAATATTGTGAACTGCCAAAATAATTAATAATTTTACGTAATAATTTTCGTTAGTTTATAAACTAACAATGTCATATCGTCAAATTGTGAACTGAATCAAATTTGCCTGATTCGGAACGCAACCTGTGCGCTGTTTGGTTGAGCAAATTATTCCACTTGCATCAGTTTCCACTTACGTCAGAACATGATTGTTTTTTTTTTGTTATTTAGACGTTTTATTCCATTTATTTCGGCTTCCAGTAGTGTCGACGGAGCCCCGCTGCACGGGGCT
Organism: Epinotia brunnichana; assembly: GCA_963854355.1. Lineage (NCBI taxonomy): Eukaryota > Metazoa > Arthropoda > Insecta > Lepidoptera > Tortricidae > Epinotia > Epinotia brunnichana. The sequence goes on from OY977959.1 coordinate 18,904,409, forward strand.
CCTATTCCTGGGCGCTTTGCCCTTCGGGCAACTGAAGATACCTAACTAACCTAACCTACCTAGCCTTTTTGTACGTTCCGTAGCAAGTCGATTTGATCTCAGTTCACATTTTTTTCCGTCTTCAAAAAAGGAGGAGGTAATATTCCACATGTAATGTTCACAGGTAATGTTCCACAGCATGTTTTTTTCGCCGATTTCTCTGTCAATTGTGGACCGATTTTCAAAATTATTTTTTTTATCAAAAGAGTATACTCCTGAGGTGTTCCCATTGTCACCAAGTCAGGATCAGATGATGGGATCCCAGGCAAATTGAGGGCAACCCTCAAATTTTATAGGCACACGTGTAGTAATTTCGGTATTTTTTATTACTACTCGTGTATTATCGAAAATCGTAATTTTGGTCATGTGGAACTGTTGATGCAGACCACAGATAACTTATGGAACTCTGCAAAGATGTAAAGTACGGCAAAGATTCTTGAGGAATCGACGGAACTCCTCAAATATTATCAGACCACAGATAGCGACTTGGGTTTTTTCTGTAATAATCAACGTAATTATAGCTCTCGGAAAGCAGTTCACGTGGTGAATTGGAAAGTAAATGTGGAAATTTTCATTGCCTGTGCTTGGCGAAGTGCTGAATTGAAGTCGGTTTAAACTTTGTTTTTTAAGTAAAATGTTAAACAAAACTCTCCGTCATTCTTTCGCCCCACTGCCTCTCGCAAATTGACTAAGTCCGGTTAACGTGTCTGGGGACCCCTATACGGGTTGGTGGCCAGAATTCTGGTTATTTGTAAAACCCAATGGTTCAGCTCGCTTCCTCGCTCGTAACTTGTCTTGGCTAGGTAAAAATTATAAAAAAAAAAACATTTATTTCAAGCATCAGTGGCTCATACAAGATTTTTTTAATGGTTTAGCTCGCTTCCGCCTATGAATTCGCTGCCTCTCGTAACTTGTCTTGGCTAGGTAAAGGTAATAGACAGGCGTGGTCTGGGAGGGTCGCTTCTTTTGCACGGTGTGTGAGCACGCCGGGCACACGATGTATACGATACGAGTATGTATGGTGTGTGAATGTGAATATCATTATAGTTTTTACAAGGCTTTAACTGTGTAGATATTAGATATAGCTCAGGACTTTGTCGTACTTAATTTTATTTGATGTTTGCATGTTGGAATTGTTTTTTTTAATTAGTTAAATGTAGATGGCGGCATGACCTTGACACATTTTGTACAGATTGGCGAACACTAGCCACTGGACCAAGACAAGTGGTGGAAAAAAGGGAGGCCTTTGCCCAGCAGTGGGATTTATGCATGTGGAATTAAATTGAAATGGCATTAATATTCGTGCTTGTATTGATATTAGATAATAGTAGATTGTGTCTCGCGTTAGCAAAACGATATACTAACAGCGAGGACGGTATATTGAATCCTGAGTGGAGCGAAATATTCTACAATAAAATCCTGAGCGTAGTGAGAGATTCAAAGGTTGAATCCTGAGCGTAGTGAGAGATTCAAAGGTTGAATCTTGAGCGCAACGAGAGATTCAAAGGTTGAATCTTGAGCGCAACGAGAGATTCAAGTATTCAAGTACCCAAGATGGAAATAATTTTATTACCGAGTGGCACATACTGCTTTTCTATGAAGAAAAGTGAAATCCCTCATCTGAGGGCCGCAATGACTCTTTTCGAATAGCAAACATTGCCACTTATACTTCGTCCCATAATAATATTAGAATTTTAACTGACTATGGCTGCATTTCTTATTTTATCTAGGATATCCAAGAGTAATATTTATCATCATCATCATCATATCAGCCGAAAGACGTCCACTGCTGGACATAGGCCTCTCGCAAAGAATGCCAAAATGACCGGTCCTGCGCCACTCGCATCCAGCGGACTCCCGCGACTTTTACCAGGTCATCAGTCCACCTTGCGGGGGGCCTATTACCCACGCCACGCCTTCCGGTACGTGGTCGCCACTCGAGAATCTTTCCGCCCCAACGGCCATCGGTTCTACGTGCAATGTGCCCCGCCCACTGCCACTTAAGTTTAGCGATTAGAGTAAATATTGTAAAAGTTTAACTTATTTGCATCATAATTTGAATAAATAAAAATTTGCGGACAATCTTACACAAATCGAGCTAGTCCTAAACTAAGCTTATACTAGACGACGATAAATATATTTATGTAGATAAATAGATACTTAAATAGGTAGGTACATAGAAAACATGAATCGGGAACAAATATTCGTGCTCATCACACAAATAAATGCCCTTACTGGGATTCGAACCCAGGGCCTCTTGCTTCGTAGGCAGGGTCACTACCAATTAGGCTAAAGCGGTCGTCGAATTACTGATGGTAGGTAAATGAAAGATAGAAGCACCATGATTATTTTAAGTCTCATTATGAGTTAATGCATGTATGTAATGCTACATACATTTTAATACCTTCGAATATGTTTCGTGTATAATTATTGTTAATTAAGGAGGACCGGTCATCGTGGCACTCTTTGGGGGAGGCCTATGTCCAGCAGTGGACGCCTTTCGGCTGATATGATGGCGATGATGATAATATATGTTTGTATAGCTGAGGGCTAGTATGTATATTAAATAATAAAAAAATTACTTTCAAACAGGCACTTTTAACAGATCACTTAATGGAGTCACTTATGTTGCGAACGCAAACTGTCTTTCCGTCTGACGCAGGTATATCAGGAAGCAAGTCTCTTTAGAACAATTTCTTTTAATATAATTACATAAATCAAAAATTTTGTCCCAAGCATTTTTTTTTATAAAATTCAGTGTTTTACATAGTGTTTTAAATACCTACACGTGTTACGATGAACGTCTAGAAAATGTATGATCATAATGAAGTGCGGAAGAAATTTTACACATAGGAGGAAACTTTCGACTACAATGCCGTCTATCAGATGAGTGTTTCCTTCCTCAAATTTCAAAAGAATTATTTGTAATAATTTAATATTATCAGTAGTAATTACCGGTTCAATAATAATTACACAATTGCTGCGGGATAAATTGCATAAGCAATTCTCCTGAAAAGTGTAATGCGTCATTAATTTGTAATAAAGTTTCATAAATTGACAATGCAGTACTGTGACTTTGCAGTAGGTAAAAGTTTATTTTCCAGGAATGTCACTGATTGATGAGTAATATTTAATTTGAATTGATTTTTAGGGTTCCGTACTCAAATAGTTAAACGGGACCCTATTACTAAGACTCCACTGTCCGTCTGTCTGTCTCTATGTCTGTCTGTGTCTGTATGTCCGTCTATCGCCAGGCTGTCTCTCAATAACCGTGATAGTTAGACAGTTGAAATTTTTACAGATGATGCATTTCTGTTGCCGCTATAACAACAAATACTAAAAAACAGAATTGAATAAATATTTATAGATAATGGTACGGAACCCTTCATGCGCGAGTCCGACTCGCACTTGGCCGGTTTATTAATTACATTGTTTTTTCGTTAGAAATATTATAGAAGGTAAGATTGAAGGATCAAGCTTTGTAGAAACTAAAAGTAAAAGCAAATGTCTTGTCTTACGGGGACCTAAATAAATTAGCCGAGGACCGAGAGAACTGGTGCCTACTCCACCGAAAAGAGCCAAGCTCTTAAATGTTGATGATGGTGAAAATTTTCCTTAGCTGCCAATACTTCGTATTGGTTTGCCTTCGGCTTGTGCAATAAATTCCTTCAATCTTCAGCAAATAAAACTGGTTAAAAGGACTCGATACATGGTTACTTTTATCATATCCTGTGTAATGCTACGCTACGGCACATCTTTTGGTCTAATATAAAAGTCTCTCAAGAAGAGAGTTTAAAAAAAACCTATACGCGCTGAGGGACATGTGATACATGTTCATATTTATTTATAAAACCAATTTACATGACGTCATCAAGTAGGTAGTTAAATAAAAAGTTAAATTGAAAATGAAAAATAGTTTATTGGGTTACTTACACATGTTGAAACAAAGGCAAGGTTGGAACCTTTCATCAAGCATAGAGATGTTTGTGTCGGAAGATCCCGCTCTTCCATTAAAACTGTAGGTAGGTACTATTAACCGTAATATTAGGTAGTAAACTGTAAAATTAGGTTTTAGTTTACAGGAGTTCATGGTACTTCGCCGTCGATATGAGACGGATCAAGCAAATTGTTTTTATTCACAACACCTTGCTTGGTTATTCCTATCATAAAAAAAATATCAGGCACTTCTAAAATGTTCATCCATTGCCCATTAAAACATAACACAAGCTATAAAATTCGAAATAAAATATTAAATCAACACAGTCTTGTCTTTATACGACATAAATTCGTTAAAAGTGTAAAACGGGTGCTCGACAAGCCATATTTTTAATAGACGACTTATGACTCTATGCTGACATCTCTTTGTCACTCATATGTGCCTATGCGTAAGCCCGTCTATTCTATCCCTTATCTATGAGCGTGAGCAATGCTCTTCTACATTTGACTGGTTGACCAGCTAGAACTGGCTAGAAGTCGACTTAATGGCAAATGCAAAATGGTATTAAATAAAAAGCCTAACACGAATCTAAGAGCTCCTTTTCGCTGTCGGTAAACAAAAGGGGTGGCGATGGCGGCCACGACAGCTGCGCACGAGTTAATATCAACTTTATTACACAATATCCGCTCGTGCTATACGCCTGTCCGTCTGTCTGTCTTGTTATTGAGGTTATTTAAATAATGTAAGGCTGGACGATGTTATCTCAATTTTACTAATAAATATTACCTATACTTGTGAAAGCTTTAATTTTTATACTAAGTTAGATACCTACTCAATTATATACTGGGATATGATTGAGTAGGTATCTACTTGTTGATAGGTACTGGTTGCTTCAGGCTCATTTTAATAAATAAATTATAATGCGTACGTTCTTATATTACAGATACTTTAATATTATTAATATTATTATGTACTGGACTTTTCTGTATCGTGTAACGATGGAAGTGCAGTCCTGTGAAGTGTAACTCAAGAATCCACAAATCACAAAACAGCAGCGTCGAGTCCTCTGTGGCCCGATATTGTGTTGAGTGGACTCCTTTTTCGCATTTCACGAAGTGCCAAATGTAATTGTATAATTTTGTATTTGCGAAATAAACTTATTTTCTTTCTTTCTTAATCAAGTGTAGTAAGACGTAATAATCAGATGAGTTTGACATTAGAGTGATATTGTCGGTTGGAAATTGATCCTTAGACTGCGAAGTGCGCGGAGTAATTAAAAATTAATGGCGGCATATGTGAGGGTATGTAGGGCCAATACCCAATCAATTAGGTTTATTTGGTAGATTAATACTTGATCGATCCCAGATTGACCTAGTAACCGACACGTGGGGAATAACTAAACACACGCAATAATATAGACTGGAATCGAACTTGTGACCTCCAATGCGAAAAGTGCTAACTATAGTCGTCGCCGGGATCATAATCGAATTATCATATATTTAATAGTAAGCCTAAAATAAAATTTAAGATATATTATTCAGTGTGAATGTAAATTTTATCTACGCACACATACTAAAAATGTTAACTTAAGTACTATCATGTTTTTTTTTTTTTTTTTTCTTGAAAGGACACATAACATGGTTACATAATAAATGCACTGCCAAACTGCATGACAGGTGAGTGAATTGTAAATATTCTTATCATGAGAAATACATTTCTTAAGCCCATTATCGATGTTTGAAATTTTCGTTTCCCCGAACAACACATAATTATGTCCAAAGAACGAAGACAATCTTCAAACTTTAGAAAACAGGCCCCGTAGCATGGATGGCGTATATCACGCGATAAGTGATAGGATAAGCGCGTCGTCTCGTTCTATCGAACGGTGTCAGCCAGGGACGGATGCTCTATCCTGTCACTTGTCGCGTGATAAGGCCATCCATGCTACGGGGCCAGTATCGTATACAAACCAATTAGGGTAAGTTAATAATTTAACACTGAAAAGTGTAGGGCTTCTGAAAAAACTATTCGGACTCTTTAAGAGGATTGTGAAGTGTCGATACGCGGTGCGAGTAGGTATTTAAAAAAAATCTATCTGTCTCACACCGCTCTGCCTCCCGACCCGTATCGTGCGATAGAGAGAATTGCAAGTCCTGGAGGTAATTGCCTACATTTTCTTGTTGAAATATGGTTTCGGGTGATAACGTTTTTACCCCCCTAAACCTTAATGAAATTAAATAATTTTGGTATAATTGGATTAAGTACACTTTAATCTATGTCTGTACGTTTTCTTTTTTTAGTAAATCAGTTGAGATTAATTTAATAAAAATAAAAAGATAGACAAAGTTTGTAAGTCAAAAATATAGATTTTTAGATGCAAATAACTTTTAAAGTAAGCAATATTTCTTAAAAGTCAAAACGTACAGACCTAGTATTTTACTATATCTACAATATGTCCAAAAATTATAAAAATCGAACGATGTTTACGGGGTGAAAAACGTTATCGTTTTTTGTATGGAAATTTACAGGTTCACAATCCTCTTAAGGCTCCACTAATTCCTATCAATGGATAGATTATTGTCGCTTTATATTGTCTGTAAAACAGTAACTTACTGTTAGACAAACATACAATCAGAAAGACAGACTGCAGATGCAGGGACATGTAGGTACTGAAGTCCCATCATACCAATGCAGAAGAATATACATATCTAACTATATTCCTAACAAGGAGTCGAGCTATTAGGACTTTTGCAATTAAGTATCGGTGAAATTGGATATAGAAAAGCATCAAGTTGCAGATAATGTACTTTAAAGAGAAAAATTGGTTGTCTATAAAGTCAGTTTACGGACGATAATTTTACGTGATGACGTCATAAAGCCGAACGCTCGGCTCAGGCGGAACGGGACAGTGAGTCATAATTTTTCGTGCGTGCTGCCGGTGTTCATTGATTTATAAGATCACGTCAAAAACATCATCAGTTCATCATTAATTTACGAGCTAGCTTTGCCGCATTTTTGAAAAACATCCCGCCTGAATATCGGTGTAAAGACAAATAACGTCAAGCGTCATAACAACAAACGAACACCCGTAAAAAACCATTTCAAAACCATTTGACCCTTCCAAATATGCAAATTCCAAAACAACACAAGGGCACTAATATTGTCACCGTTTTTTGTTTTTACCTTTTGAATTTCGAAGCAAACCGGTTGGGTGTTTTTTGGTGTCGCCGACTCTATTATACTTCTATTGTTTGACTATGGGAACGAAGACAAGATTGCATGATAAAATACCTTTTGTTTTGAGAGGTGGATATTTTTATTGTTTTTTTAATGGGAAAGGTTGGTGATTTTGGCAGTTCCCAGGTTGGAAGATGTATCACAAATTGAAAGTTAAGGAAGGGTGACATTTAAGAAGGTAGGTAGATGTACTTGAACTTCGTTTGACTAAGATTGTGATTTTAAATAAGAAGAAATAGACAAGTTAATTTTTGAATGTTGTTTTTATTCAACTAAATCACTGATAATGAAATCGTGTCAATCATTTTTTACCCAACTTCTGTTCCACTGGTCGGATAGACGTTAAAATATATGTAGGTACCTACTCCTATGGAGATCCTAATAAACTGGTTCATATTTTTTTTATTTTATACAAAAAAGCGTTTTTTCATGGATTTCTGCTGCTAAGGCGCTTTGCAATTCTCTTTCATAATTTTATTTCATTATTAATTCCCTTTCACAAATTTTCTTCACCGTGATTTGGTTAAAAATTTAATTGGTCCATTTTAGTTTATTAATCAAAAACAAAACATCATACTAAAATGGCCCCGTCGTTAAAATTATTAGTTTCTAGAACAGTCGTCGGTAGTGGCCCAAATTGGTAGCGATATAAAAGTTGGTCGGGGCAGCGCGGCCTATTTTTAATCATTTTTGGAGGAACCGTGAAGGGTTGAGATACGATAGTATGGAAAGGAACCCTTTATCCATTTCTCTGTGGGTAGGTACAGTCACCGGCATAAATATATGATGGAAGGAAGGCCGCAAAAATATCCGATGACAACTCTATTCCTAGAGCCGTATGAGCGTGTCAGATATTTTTGCGGCCTTTGATTTATCATTATATTGATGCCGGTGACTGTAAGTATAGCAATATACAAGTGGCAGAGCATTATCAAAAAGACGAGAACATTCTGAGAAATATCTGGAAACTTTCCTGAGAACTTAAGGTTCATTTTATATAAAATTTACTTTAAAAACAAAGTTTTAACCCACTTCAAATCAATAGCCAAATTGCTTCAAGTTCGCCTATAAAATTTAAAGAGATCCCTCGATTTCTCCAGGATCCCATCATCAAAACTGGATTTTGGTGACAACGGGACCAATCTGGATGTATTATGCTTTCAAACAAAGAAATAAGTATCTGTCCAAAATTTAATTTTTGGTACAAGCTTTTATTGCCGACTGTACTTTTCTGCATGCCATCATCAACTACTCATTGAGACGATTCTAACGAGCCCAAACTCGATGGGGTTGTGTCGTTTTATTGCGGAGTTCCTATGGCCACCTCCCAGCTCCAGCATCAGATAAGCTCCATGTCATCATAATATTGCATTGTCATGCGATATACATATGCATGCAAAATTTGAGAACAATCGGTTGACAGGAAGAGGGTGAAATTTCAATTACTAAGTTTGACCCAAGAAAGAATAAAACAAACGGGGTGAGCTAAATAAAAGCTTGTAATAAAATAAAAAGACAAGATCAAGAAATCTGGAATTTTTCCTGAGAACTTAAGGTCCATTTTGTAAGAATAATCTTATAAAATGAGCGTGATTCACATAGAAAAGTTCACAAGGGAACATGCATCTTTTTATTTTATTACGAAAATCAAAAGTACATCCAGAGTCATATCAACTGGTCCATTAAAACTTTCTTATTTTCTTTTTCTGATGTTTTATGGATTTGAAATCTGCAAGCGCTGGCACCCACCGAATACCTACGCTCTATATTAAACGGGCTTGTACTAATCAAGTCACAATTCATAATCTCGGCGCGTTTACTACGTTTACTATAATGGAGTAGGTAAGTCATGAATTTGCTAATATCTCCACAAAATTTGCGTTGAAGTCTATGCTTTTTTTTATAATTATTGATATTTTTTTCGTTTCTAACGTGGGCTAAACGAATACAATCGTGTTCAACTTTTCTACGTCGTTAATTATTTTAAGTTAAGTAGTATAATAATTTTATGGTATTCTTTTTATACTTCGATGGTGGGTAACTAGCATACGTAAATATACACCGTAAAGGGCCTGTCCACACGTCTGCGGTGAGGCGCCGCAACGCAAAATTTTGCGGCACGCACGCCTCATAACCCGGTTTGTTCGATACTAAACGAGGGTTTCTGCGGCGCACGCGCCGCAAAATTTTGCGTTGTGGTGCCACACCGCAGACTGTGTCCAGGGTCAAAACAACGTTGATGTGAAAAAAAACCGATTATTTTTTATTCATCATCATTATACCTAGATATTTTTCTAGCAGGAACAACATTTGTTTAGTGCTTGCCACAATAAAAATATCGACAATCCTGTTATCGATGAAAGAGGCGTGATTATATGTATGTATGTATGTACATACTACTTTAACAACAAGACGTACCTACATACAACAACAGACTTATATCGGCTACCTACCTAGACGCCGCGTGCACCGATCTTGTACAAATTGAATTTGTTTTGGGACCAAAAATGGGTGTAGAAAAAACTACATGTTGTGACATTCTGCGTCGATTTGAAAAACAAATTCGGTCTGTGTGTGTGGTATGGAGTGACTTATGGGCTAATTAATTCAGTGACACGAAGAAATAAAGTTACGAAAGTATCCAAATTGTTTTCCGAAATATGTAAGATATAAATAAGTTGATAGTTTTGTAATTATTATCTATTTTCTAACACACCCTATTACCCTAAATATTTGTCTTTGTATTACCTCTATGACGTTGATGTGAGACTTATCGATAACAAGACTGTCGATGTTTTTATTTTGTCAATCACTCACAATAAGTCGTTCGTGCTAGAAAAATATCTAGGTATAATCATCATTATATCAGCCGAAAGACGTCCACTGCTGGACATAGGCCTCCCCCAAAGAGTTCCAAAGTGACCGGTCCTGCGCCACCCGCATCCAGCGGACTCCCGCGACCTTTACCAGGTCAGTCAGGTATTTTTTATTGCTTTTCAAAATTCGGCATATTGATTATTTCACTCTCATAGAGTCGGTCTCCATAGTATGTAGCCCGTTGATACAAAACAATATTGATGGCAATATGCCGTGACATGATACGCACAAAGGGTCGGTCGATAACTACTAAACTATTTATAAAAACTAAGCTTTAACGAACACGAAAATAGACAGAAAGAGAAATTGACAACTCAATCTCACTTCCAAGAGGCCTCATCTTGGTAAGTAATGTTCGTTACTTACGCCCCTCTGTGCTTTAACGGAATTTGTAAGCATAGTAACCAGGTTGATAAAACTATCATCTTAAGCTGTATGACGTAGTGGTAAGGTCGAAATTAGTGACTCTAACTGTACTGTTTTGTGGTTTGTCCTTATTTGTCTAAGGAAAATTAATTGTGGCCAGTGTGTTACTAAGGTAACCCAAAGTACCTATCATTACAGGAAAAGTATAGATATTTGGCTGCTAAAGTGGCTGTGATGGTTGGGTTATAATAACCCCAATAATTAATAAATAATGGTGTAAAAACGCTCTTCCTTTCCTTAACAATTTACAAAAAAAAAGCGGCCAAGTGCGAGTCGGACTCGCACATGAAGGGTTCCGTTAAATAAATTGCAGTTTACGATTTATGACGTATTAAAAAAAAACTACTTACCAGATCTCGTTCAAACCAATTTTCGGTGGAAGTTTGCATGGTAATGTACATCATATATTTTTTTGAGTTTTATCATTCTCTTATTTTAAAAGGTACAGGGGGGCGGACACACATTTTACCACTTTGGAAGTCTCTCTCGCGCAAACTATTCAGTTTAGAAAAAAATGATCTGAAAAACCTTAATATCATTTTTAAAGACCTATCCAATGATACCACACACTAAGGGTTTGATGAAAAAAAAAAATTGAGTTTCAGTTTTGTGTATAGGGACCCCTAAAATTTAATGTTTATTTCGATTTTTGTGTAAAAATCTTAATGCAGTTCACAAAATACATCTACATACCAAGTTTCAACAGTATAGCTCTTATGGTTTCGGAAAAAAATGGCTGTGACATACGGACGGACAGACAGACGAATCTATAAGGGTTCCGTTTTTTGCCATTTGGCTACGGAACCCTAAAAAACTACTAACTAGATCTCGTTCAAACCAATTTTCGGTGGAAGTTTGCATGGTAATGTACATCATATATTTTTTTAGTTTTATCATTCTCTTATTTTTGAAGTTACACACATTTTACCACTTTGGAAGTGTCTCTCGCGCAAACTATTCAGTTAAGAAAAAAATTACCTATATTAAAAATCTCAATATCATTTTTGAAGACACGTATGGGTTTGATGAAAAATTTTTTTTTGAGTTTCAGTTCTGAGTATGGGGACCCCCAAAACTTACTGTTTTTTTTCGATTTTTGTGTGAAAATCTTAATGCGGTTCACAGAATACATCTACTTACCAAGTTTCAACAGTATAGCTCTTATAGTTTCGGAAAAGAGTGGCTGTGACATACGGACGGACAGACAGACAGACAGACATGACGAATCTATAAGGGTTCCGTTTTTTTGCCATTTGGCTACGGAACCCTAAAAATGTAAAACATAAAAGCCGGACCTATAATTATTTAAAAAAAAAGTGTCAAAAAACACCCCCCTAATATTAAACAAACGAACTCTCTAAGCCGACAAAAGAAAAACCCAAAAAACAATTACAAATAATAACACCCCAGAAATTCATACAAAAAAAAACCTACCCCAAGCCTCAAACCGACCGTTAAACGACTTCCGAAAAAACGAGTTCCAAATTCGAACTCGCGTCAAAACATTTAAAAAACGCGCTAACCTTGACACATTGGTGTTAAGCCAGCAAAAGAAAAAAAAAACGCCCCTACACGCTGAACCAATAAAAAGGTTGAAAAAAATATGTTAGAGTTGAAAAAAAGGTAATTGGTGCGCGTGCCGCCCTTTTTTCTATTTTTTTTTACTAGGGTCGTGCCTCTATGCCGTGGGGTGCATTTTTTGTGACAATTAGGAGTTTATTACTTTTTAAACGGTGCTGTGGGTAGTATAGTAGCGTAATTTGTTGAATTTATGAGGCTGTAATTTATGTCTATTTAAGCTAACTCACCGAAGCATGGACACAAAAAATGTGTTAATACACCTGTAGGTACTGATGTTTGAGAAGCAATTTTTATTTTCCATTTGCTTTGCATTATGTTCTTCTGAAATTAGTTATTTATTTAACAATAATGCCAAATGGCGCTCACTACCTGCTGACCATTGTACTATTTATATTTTTTTGTCGTCTAAATAATTTTATAATTGTATTGTATGTTTGTTAGTCTTTAAGGTATTTGTTACTATGGGCCTTAGATGCCTGAAATAAATGGTTATTTTTTTTTAATTATTATTATTATAAAAGGCACGAAGAAAAAGTATGATAATATTATGTTAAGAGAAACATGAAGGAAAATTGAAGTGAAGTAACATATATTTCTAAAGGCATAATTAATTATATTAACTCATTCTTATCTGCTTATTGTAGGTAACCCGTATTTTTTTTTAAACTTGAAGTTTTGTTTTTTAATGAAATAAACAAATGACTGCAATTAATTGATAGATTCATATCAAATTGAAAAAAAAAAACAAATGTGTTGATACATAGGTCCAGCACCTAACTACCTACCTGCTTAACGAGTTCCTAAGTAAAATATATCTGTTTTTCTTATAAAATGCTACTTGAAGTTTAATGTTTAGTCTAAAAACACCTAAATTGGTGGCTAACTTTTCCCAATACCTATAAACTTCTTTATATTTAAAACTTTGAACTTAGGAAAATCTTACGGTTATGCAGTGATGATGAAATGTACAAAAAAATTACCCGTACAAAGTAACCCGACACTATACTATCCCTTACTTGTGAAGTCAATCTGACATGAGTTTTAACTATGCATTTTTTCCCAAATGTTTTCCAATTAGAACAGTCCAGTAACGACATCTATTGGAGGATAGAACTGGTTACGGAACTGAATTGCCGAGGACTTAACGGTACTGTTCTTATTTAATATTTAGACAAGGTTTACTTCAAATTATTTAAAGTACCTAGGTACACGTCTTTATGAAAATAATTCCTAAAGCGGCGAAGCAAAAAAGCAAAATGTTGAAATTCTTAAAGTTTACGGACCATCATCCTCCTAGCGTTATTCCCGGTTCTGCTCCTGAGCCTGGTGTCCTCTTTGACACCTAATCCCCAGATTTGGCATAGGCACTAGATTTACGAAAGCGACTGCCATCTGACCTTCCAACCAGGAGGGGAAACTAGACCTTATTGGGATTAGACCGGTTTCCTCACGATTTTTTCTTTCATCGAAAAGCGAACGGTAAAATTTAATATGAACGGAATATTTAATATTCCGTTAATAAGTTCCGAAAAACTCATTGGTACGAGCCGGGACTCGAACCCACGACCGCCGCTTGACAGCCGCATGCCTGAACCACTAGGCTACCGTAGCTTTAATGTTTACGGACCCTAAAACTAATAAAATTCTTTAAAATATTCAAGCAAAAAAATGTATGGGTATATGCAGCTGCTTTAGGTGCATATGAGATTTTTTGCTGCAATAATTAAGTAACTTTAAAAATACTCTACGGTTTTACTTAGAAAGGTTCGGAAAAATAGACAAACATTTTTTTAAATTACAATGTTTCTTTGCTAGTAAATGTTGTCAAATCATCACTTGTGTTTATTTATTTGTTCTTACCTGCTGTTATTTGTTTAATTAAAAATATTTTGCATACCCTGAAATACATTTACGAGAAGCGCTCATCTAAAAAAAAGCGGCCAAGTGCGAGTTGGACTCGCATATGAAGGGTTCCGTAAAATAAATTGCAGTTTACGATTTATGACGAATTAAAAAAAAACTACTTGCTAGATCTCGTTCAAACCAGTTTGCATGGTAATGTACATCATATATTTTTTTTAGTTTTATCATTCTCTTATTTTAGAAGTTACAGGGGGGGGGGACACATTTTACCAATTTGGAAGTGTCTCTCGCGCAAACTATTCAGTTTAGAAAAAAAATGATATTATAATTTTTGTATGAGAGTCTTAATGCGGCTTACAGAATACATCTGATTACCAAGTTTCAACTGTATAGTTCTTATAGTTTCCGAAAAAAGTGACTGTGACATACGGACGGACAGACAGACAGAAAGACATGACGATTCTATAAGGGTTCCGTTTTTTGCCATTTGGCTACGGAACCCTAAAAAGATTATCACTTTTCCCAACCACTTCAGTTTGCCGACGTATACATAAGAAAGCACTGTGTAATTGATAAAGGTGCATGATAGTTAGGTACATTTAATTACGTAACGAACTTTGCACCCTGGATTCAAATGACAAAAAGACAAAACTGATAGCACAATAACACTTACCAAATACATGTGAAATTAATGCAAAGAATTTTAAACAAAAAAAAAACTAATAAATAAAAAAACTCACCAGTTACAAATATACAACCTAACGCACACTTTTCTCTAATTAGGCTACACAGCTACTACACAAAATCTTCGAAAAATCCCAGCAAAAAATCCCTATTGCGTAATAGTGGAAAATTCGAGCGAAATGCATGAAAAAACAACCGTCCCGTGCAGCGTCGAGTTATAAAATTTCCATTAAAACCCGCTGCATTATTATCTTTTTTATAACTAAAAAATGCATTTTTACTTAAACGTAATGTCTTAAATTCCTCTCTGGAACAATGAAAAAACAACCCTGTGCCTTTATGATATAACTTATTTTGTATTGCATTGTATCGCGATTTATGGCATTAAGGAATTGGGAGAGTCGAGCTCCTTGGTCTACTTTATTGGTTTATAGTGAGGAGACATTCAATCTAATTAAGGTTTCTTATTAGATTTACATGAGAAGTTATTGACACATGTACCTACATATTATAAAAGTGTGCCAAGTGTCATTGGTTTTTTTTTTCTATTGAAAACCGTAACCTCGGGGTACATTAACCCAATGGAGGGTTACTTTGGCCCGCATAAAAACCACACATAGCAATGTCAAATAATAAAAGTACCAACGTGAGCAATTAGCTGAAACTAAACATAAGGTGATCAGACCATTCTTAACTCATAAAAAAGCGGAGGACCAAGTCATTCGCGAACGCCAAAGTAACCTCAAGGGCCAAAGTACCCCGGGTTTACTGTACTCATAATTTTGTTTCATAAAGTGAACCATTTAGTGTCACTTTTCACAGAATCCGGTGCGTTTGTACTTGTAAGAAAAAAGGTTATATTTTCGTATATCAGCGGTCCACGGAAAGAACATGTTTTGTCACATTTCTTTTGAAAATGAGATTTTAACCTATTTAAAATATAAAATGAATGACTACTTAGTCAAAATGTTCTTTCCGTATAGTTAAACAGATACATATAACTACGAGTACATATGTAATTCCGTCATAAAATTTTGACACATAAAGGTTTTTCACTTATATCTGTTTCATAATGCCACATACTATTACATCAAATTCAGAAATCAGAATCCAGAATTCAGAGCTCTACATCAGAATTTGTCAAGATAAGTATTTATTTAATGTTTTATTAATACATAGGGGTTCTATTTCTTTGGAAATTCTGTAGTAGGTAACCTAGCTAAAAAGCGAATTATAATTAGAAAAAAATTACGAATACCTCTCCAATTCATAGAAAATGTTAAAATGGCATTTTAAATTTTACATTGAATGTATTACTATGTATTGAAAAAAATAATATATATGTATATGTCATGGCCATAAAGAGGTCAATCGCATTTTTAAGACCATTCTTACGAGATATGAAATATATCCAGTAATCTGATGATCGCATGGTTATAAATTATTCGTCTTAAATATACCTACCAAATAGATGTTCAAAAGCTTTTTTTAGGGTTCCGTAGCCAAATGGCAAAAAACGGAACCCTTATAGATTCGTCATGTCTGTCTGTCTGTCTGTCCGTCCGTATGTCACAGCCACTTTTTTCCGAAAGAGCTATACTGTTGAAACTTGGTAAGTAGATGTATTCTGTGAACTGCATTAAGCTTTTTACACAAAAATCGAAAAAAAACAGAAAATTTTGGGGGTCCCCATACTCAGAACTGAAACTCAAAAAAAATTTTTTCTTCAAACCCATACGTGTGGGGTATCTATGGATAGGTCTTTAAAAATGATATTGAGGTTCAGAATATAATTTTTTTCTAAACTGAATAGTTTGCGCGAGAGACACTTCCAAAGTGGTAAAATGTGTAACTCCCCCCTGTAACTTCTAAAATAAGAGAATGATAAAACTAAAAAAAATATATGATGTACATTATTATGCAAACTTCCACCAAAAATTGGTTTGAACGAGATCTAGTAAGTAGTTTTTTTTAATACGTCATAAATCGTAAACCGCAATTTATTTTACGGAACCCTTCATGTGCGAGTCCAACTCGCACTTGGCCGCTTTTTTATAATTCAATTCATTTTTGGATAGTTTTTGCTAAAAAAAATTAACAAAAATCCCAAGTAACAGCTATGTAAAGCGTTTATTCTTATTTAAAGATATTCACGGCATGTAGTATCAAACTCGTGTCATTGGTCATCACCGACACGCTTAGCATTTTATAAGAAAAACAAACATATTTTACAAACAGGTTCTGTTCGTATTTTTCCATAACAAAACAGTGCAATAAAATAAGTACGTACTTTGTAGCATCTGATGACATTACATTACTTAAGTCAACACAATAAAACATTAGCAAATGAATTTGTATGTATGTTTAGATATAGTACATAGGCACCAATATGACAACAGTGTCATAAGGGTTGAAGGTAAAATAAAACCTGAACGTAGAACGTAGTGTACAACTTTCTTAAACGAATTTAAAACAAAATTGTATAAACGATTGATTGAAATGTTTTTATAGCATTAACGAATTTTTATTGTATATATTTTAAATATTAACGGACATTTAATTTACATGATATACTTAAAAGAACTTGACTTATTATATTATATATATTTTTTTGTAATTTCTTCTATGATTCCTGTTAATTTGATTACAATTACCTACCCTATTTATTCCTTATTAAATAATTACGTAGGTACTATTGTAAATATTTGCGCAAGATTATAATTAATCTTGTAATTGTATTTAACTCTAATTTTACTAGTCTGTGACTAATATTACTGACAAATTATATTTTCACATGTTTATCTTGACTGAATGTATAATGGCAAGCAATGTATATAAATTAAGATCTTATGGTACCACATGTTCATTTGAATTGAATTGAATTGAATTAAAAAGTGCTTTTTTAATCCCTTCCAAAATGAGTGACGCAATGGAACCTCTACCCAGCAAACACGAAATAAACTTCAGATTATTTACTGATACTTATAGTACTAACTTCTGAATGAATTTTGTATGTTTATACAGTTTATACGATATGTTAAAAAAATTGCTATATTTTATATTAATTTAAGATCTTATTTTGAGTGGTACTCCTCTAGTGTCACCTACAACTATTTCTGAAAACGACCGTAAGTACTTCGGTTCAAATTGAGCGAAAATACTACTTAAAATAGGTAAATCTATAAAACACGATTATACAACTCACTAAATCGAGACACACGCTCGATTATGATTGCGCAAAGACCACCCACATCCCTACTTGCACCAGTGAGTGTAAGTGCGCATGTGTGTGTAGATAAAATTTTGAAAAATTCTTAACTTTTCCGCGATAACCCCGGCGCGCGCGCTGGAAAAAAGCTCAAGCGCCGTATCTATAGTCGCGTTTTATTGACTAAGCTATGCCATCAGTGATGGCATCAAGAAATAAAATAATTACTTAAATAATAAGCGGGTGGAGGTGATGGCCCATCACCTCCAGTCGGACTCGTGCACGAAGGGTTCAGTACCGTTTTCTATAAAAACGGCAAAAGTATCAGTTTTTTTGTATTTGTTGTTATAGCGGTAACAGAAATACATCATCTGTGAAAATCTCAACTGTCTAACTAACTGTCACGGTTCATGAGATACAGCCTGGTGACAGACGAACAGACAGACAGACAGACAGAGAGACAGAGAGACGGACAGCGGAGTCTCAGTAATTGGGTGCCGTTTTACTCTTTGAGGAACCCTAAAAAGTACCTACGTAAAATTATTATGATCTACTACAGGAACTATGGACTTCATTATTACCTAGGTAAGTACTTACTAGCAATCCAGGAATTTTAATAGCCCCTATAGCATTAAAATTTATGCCAGCTATAAAGTTGAATGAACAACACATACTACTTAATTAGTTAGTAAGATGTACTATGAATATGACCCGTCTTATAAATAAACTGTGTGGCCAGTATTTGTTTGTTATAGTTATCAGCTCTCATGTGTGTGCGTGAACACACACATACACATGTGAATAGATAAGACTTGCAACTAGTGTTCTGTCTGAGATAAGACCTAGACTTAGTTCCACGTCTGAGAATCAGTATTTATCTATTGCAACTTTAAAACGCAATTAATTGAGCTAGGGTAAATTTGGACGTTAGGGTAATTTCGTCCAAAGTTGCACCCGAAAGTTTTGGACAACAACAAAAAAGTCACAAAGAAAAAAAAATTTTTTTCATTTTAAAGGTCATTTGTGTTAAACACCCCTTTTCAGTCTATTTTTATCAAAGTTGTAGCTACGATCCCAATTAATGTAACTGCTTTTTTTAACAGGATCACCAGGATATCAGGAAAGAAGGAAGTCCAATCTTAGAGCAAAGAGTTTTGAGCTGTACCGAAAAGTAGACCGTATGTATGAGGTAAGAGAGATCAAGTTCCTAAGGTAAGCACTTTTTAATCCGTTACCATTCCTCATTATGTAATGCAGATGTTGACCAACACCTTATCCCTTCGTTATGTCTTGGCACAGATCTGTGCTATTGGATATTGACTCTATGACAGAAACGAAAAATGTACTCCTTCAGCAATGTCAGCAGCGTCAAAGAATCCGAAAAATCAAATAAGGTCAACCAAAATTTTAAAAAGTCTGCTGTCTACACCGAATCCTCATATTTCTCAGGTTCGTCAAAGAGCGCTGGAATTACTAGCTACCCGCACCCCTTAAGACTCTTAGGCTCAGGCTATTACCATCAAAAGCTGCATAAGTACTTATTTGCCCCCATGATTTCTACTGGCGTTTTTCCCGGTTGTGCCCCCAATCCCAAGACGTAGGCGCTAGTTTGTCCAAATCGACTGAAATTTGATCTTCTAACCGAGAGGGAAAACTGGTTTATTGGGATTATGCAGGTTTCTCGACGTTTTCCTTCACACCGAAAAGTCAGATAAGTAGGGTGAAGCCAAGATCGTAATAAGAGCGCTGAGTCGCGTAATTTCGTTTCGCCCATAGATGGACATTGCGGTTTGCCCATCTATGGGCGAACCGAAATTAAGACTAAAAGTCAGTTTTGAATTTTTAACTATCCATAGACTATGGAATTTGTTAGCCAACCCATTGACGAAATATTCGTACCAAATTCGATATAACAGTAAATTGTGACGACCGCTTTAGCGAGGAACGGGCTACGGTAGCCTTGTGGTTCAGGCATGCGGCTGTCAAGCGGCGGTCGTGGGTTCGAATCCCGGCTCGTACCAATGAGTTTTTCGGAACTTATGTACGGAATTACCGTTAGCTTTTCGGTGAAGGAAACATCGTGAGGAAACCGGTCTAATTCCAATAAGGTCTAGTTTTCCCTCTGGGTTGGAAGGTCAGATGGCAGTCGCTTTCGTAAAACTAGTGCCTATGCCAAATCTTGGGATTAGGTGTCAAAGCGGACCCCGGGCTCCTTTAGGGGCACAACCGGGAATAATAACGCTAGGAGGATGATGATGTGACGACCGCTTTAGCCTAGTTGGTAGTGACGCTTCCTACGAAGCAAGAGGTCCTGGGTTCGAATCCCGGTAAGGGCATTTATTTGTGTGATGAGCACGAATATTTGTTCCTGAGTCATGGATGTTTTCTATGTATTTAAGTATTTATTTATCTATATAAGTATGTTTATCTTCGTCTAGTACCCATAGTACAAGCTTTGCTTAGTTTGGGACTAGGTCGATTTATGTAAGATTGTCCGCAAATATTTATTGTATTATAAGAAGGGTCTATACCACCTCAGTTTCCCTGCACGTGTCCCCCGGGTGGTGCTAAAGGGTAATCAACTTCTGGCTGCTGCACTGCTTGTTCTAATAGCCTCGCAGCAACATACAGTTCTAACTCACGATGGTCTTAATATAAGTTTGTAAAGAACTGTACCCATGCCATACGAATAAATAAATAAAACCACGAGATGGTTATTTTCCCCAGCGAAGTGAGGGAAAATTGTTCGAGTTGTAATATGGCTTTTAGACCAGAGTTATATACACTATTCTTTTCACTTCGACTGATCTCCCTGCAGAAAAGCCTCAATATTACTAGTCGTATTTTTTAAAAACCATATTATTATAAACAGACGCATTACATTGTTTCAAAAACTCAATTCGCTTTACTTCGCTGAACCTACGGCGCCTATGTTTAACCTTAACTGCATAAAATGTGGCGTAACGACTAAACACAGTTTTTCTATAAGTAAGTATCTAAAACAAACTGCATTAACCGTTTAAATGCAATGAAACTATAAAGCATTGTGAATAGATTTATCCCTGAAAGGACCGGGTTCTATTCCCGCTAATAGAAACTGGTCCTGTTTTCCGTCTATCAGCATTGTCTGAGGTCTGAGGTAATAAATGCGTGCAGGTCTCGTAGGGATGGAATTTTTATCGATATATTAAGGCCGCAGAGTTAAAAAGACAAACGTTGTTCATGTGGTCAGCGACGGATTATGTAGTATACATTCAAGTCAGGTTTATATTAAATATAGTCAGGGGTATTAATTATATTAATATGCGTACATAAGTATGGACATAAATATCTGTACAGGACTCTATTGTCAATGTCATGAAGGAGTGTACAGATTTTTATGTTCTTTTGATGGTTTCGTAGCCAAATGGCAGAAAACGGAACCCTTATTTTTTATTATTTATTTTATTTATTAAAAACAAAAAGTTACATACTTATATACGTTGATACATTGCTCCACAAAACTAAATTTTTCAGTTTGACTGTGGAGTCAAAAATTACAGTCTCATTTCTCTTCAGCATTAACATATGTTGAAGTGTCTTAAATATTGAGATCTATCTCATGAATGCCCCAGTAGAAACGTGATAGGAGATTTCTACATGGCATCCTTGAGGTATTTTTTTATTCGATGCTTAAATCTAGCTTTTTTAGGTTCATGAACAATGTCCGCGGGCAGGGTGTTCAGTATATATGGTATGCGTTTCTTTAGTGTCCTATCATCACCATAGTAATTGAACACTCTAGGTACTTCATATTTGCCCGCGGTCATTGTCCTTGTGTTATGTTTGTGTTTAACAAGGTGTAAATTTACTGCTTACAAGTATTTCAGTTAAGAGCTTACCGGTAAGATTTTACATATTTTGAACAGTTTTTGGTAGTCTTTTTTACAGTTATCTTTTGTCTTTCACAATTAATTTCAGGGATCGGATTTGTAACATTTCTAATTCTTCGATATTAGTTTTGAAAGTTAGACCATAGATATCAAGGGCATAGCAAAGGATGGATTCTTCTATTGACTTATATAAACATTTTAAGGTGCTGGTAGGAAATCTGTAACTTAAATGATAAAATTTACCTAAGAGTATTCTTAATTTGCAACAAATAAAATCAATGTGTGGTGACCAAGAGAAGTTTTCATCAATTTTTAATCCAAGATATATAACGAAACTCACTTTTTCTATTGCCTTGCATGTACAGTTGAGTGGGATAATATTGTTGTGGAGGCAGGTGAAGCTGTGAGTAAAGATGGGTGGGGGTGTATCCTTAGGAATCAGATATGGAGAGTGGATAAGCATTAATTTGGTCTTATCATTATTCAACACGATCCCGTTATCGTGAGACCATTTGACGACCTTGGCCACATCCTCCTGCACAAGTCGACATGTCAGCGCAGTTATGGATTCGTCATGTCTGTCTGTCCGTCCGTATGTCACAGCCACTTTTTTCCGTAACTATAAGAACTTGATGTATTATGTGAACCGCATTAAGATTTTCACACAAAAATAGAAAAAAAGCAATACATTTTGGGGATTCCCCATACTTAGAACAGAAACTCAATTTTTTTTTTCATGAAACCCGTACCTTAAAAATTATATTGAGGTTTATAATATCATTTTTTTCTAAACTGAATAGTTTGCGCGTGAGACACTTCCAAAGTGGTAAAATGTGTGTGTCCCCCCCCCCCCCCCCCCCACCCCTCCTCTTCAAATTCAAATCATCAAAAAACTTCTAATATAAGAGAATAATAAAACTAAAAAAAATATATGATGTACATTACCATGCAAACTTCCACCGAAAATTAGTTTGAACGAGACCTAGTAAGTAGTTTTTTTAAATACGTCATAAATCGTAAACCGCAATTTACTTTACGGAACCCTTAATGGGCGACTTGCACTTGGCCGCTTTTTAGGGTTCCGTACTCAAAGAGTAAACCGGGACCCTATTACTAAAACTTCGCTGTCCGTCCGTCTGTCTGTCACCAGGCTGTATCTCAAGAACCGTGATAGCTAGAGAGTTGAAATTTTCACAGATTATGTATTTCTGTTGCCGCTACAATAACAAATACTAAAAACAAAATAACATATTTTTTTAAGGGGGGCTCCCATACAACAAACGTATTTTTTTGCCGTTTTTATAAATAATGGTACGGAACCCTTCGTGCGCGAGTCCAACTCGCTCTTGGCCTTTTTTTGTTATGTCCGTACGTAACATATTAATACCCCTGAATGTACTAGCTGCCCACGCAGATAACGCTGGCAAACCCGCGGGATAAAAATAGCATATAGCCATAATGTCATTTGAAAACGAGTCAAAGAATTTTTTTAATCGGAAAATTGTTATCGGAGATTACCCATTACAAACAAACAAACTAACGAAGCTACAATCTCACAGACACGAGCGAGCAAAGCGAACAAAGTTATATACTTCAGCTTGGGCCGATAATTATTTGTCTGTCCGGTGCGGTGTCCAGTGTTCGGTGTCCGGTGTCTGTCCCGGTGTTCTCCACTACAAGTCGCATTTCTTAACCGATTGACGTGAAATTTTGTGGGCTGATTCGTTAATTATATAAAACTTTTTGTTCTACAGCTCACAGAACCACTAATAATAAAATATAAATAAAAAGTAATATTAGTAAATATATAATAGGATAGACCCTGTTTATGCAGTTGCATACAATCAAAGCTTGGCTTGATTTATACTATGTCCACGGGCAAGATACAATCCTAAATCACTGTATGGCAAAACTGAACCGGATAATTGCTATAAAGATCTATTTAAACTAGCTATACCTTCTTTACCCACGTATTTCCAGTTGAAGACGCGGGATAAAATATCATCATATCACCCGAAAGACCACTGCTGGATAAAGAGTGCCAAATTGTCCGGTCCTGCGCCACCCGCATCCAGCGGACTCCCGCGACCTTTACCAGGTCATCAGTCCACCTTGTGGTCGGCCTACCCACGCTCCGTCTTCCGGTACGCGGTATAAAATCTTGTCCGAAGGTTTTGGAGCTTTTGAAAATAAGTAGTTCCAATGACTATCCCTTACATACAAACTCACAAAGCACATTAACATTAGGTACATCTTAACATGAGATACTATGTCTCCAATCTTAACTGTGCAAGACACTGCATCATAAAATAAGTTTTAGCTGAATTACAAATGTCATAAAGAGCACAAGTACTTTAAGATGAGTTTTTATATATTTTATTCTTATGATTGTTATGAAACTAATTTATCTTCTTTCAAAAAACGAGTTTGAATGTTTAACCCAATCTCCAAATACAAGTTTTTGTCACTTGCACTTTGTTATTTTAACCAAATTAGATTATGATCTAATTAGATTATGGTCTACGATGTAGAACACAGAATACCTTATTGGATCTGCCTGTAAATATTATAATTGTGTTTTTTTATTACAACTACATTTAATTTTTCTTCTCATTTCAGGTGGTGGAGAGTTATAGAAGAACTATTTGTATCATCATCACAATTTAAGGGCTTGGCTCTGGTCGGTGGAGTAGCAGTGCTTCATTAGCTGACATCATAGTTTTAAGATATAGATTAATTACCTCAACCAATTAATTTCTATTCTTATTATTATATTAAGGGCAAGGGCCACTGTTTTCCAGCTAAGAAAAGAACATACGATTATATGCAAATTGTCTAAACGAATCCGATCCTTTCTAATCTACAACTTATTAGAAAGCGCCATCTATCAGTAGAACTGCAACATTAATCTATATCGAATCCAATTAGAAGAATACCGTGAAACATTAAGATAAATTTTATCGATATCGATATACCAATTAGCCCTCACTATGCTAACGGCGGGGCCGATCAGGGTTGCCAGTTAAGGCATATCTTGATTTCGCAATTTTTGGGGATTTTAGCTGCATTTTTAGGGATATTTTTTAGGGATAAAGAAGAGAAGTTATAAAATGATCGAGCACATTTTCTCGAATGTTTGTGATGGGTGTAATATTATAGTCGCTTCAATGTCCTTAATAGGCATTATGTTAATTTTTTTATTGATGTAACTAATGAAGTCACTTAATCAAAATCCGTTTACCCTAAATAAGTGTTTTACGGATTAATAATAGGACTTAATTAAAAACTGGTTATATTTGTAATTTTTTCCACAATTCTAGTTTTGTCAGTACAGGCTTACGTTCTTTTCGAAATTTTATTTGGCAATATTCTAATGTTGAACGGATTACTAAAAATACGTTCCATTCAATGTAACAAAGCAACAACATGATTTTTAGACTGTGTTTAATTTTTAATTTATTATGCACCTTAATAAAAATAATATAATTTTTATATTTTATGAGCTCATGTCTGAAATAATTAATTAAATTAATTTATGGAAAATGTTTTCTTCAGCTGGCTACCCCCGCATCTGGCAGCCCTAGATGCGCTTGCGCATAAAGATAAATCTTTTTACAGCGCACTTTGATTAGAAAATTCCTTTATTAATCGAGTACCTACCTTAATTAAACTGATTTTGTTCCTTGTTGTAAACTTTATGCTTAGGGCGAATAGATAATTAAGGGGAAATATTGTAATGTATGTTTTTAAATAGCTCTCAATTAATTGTAATAATTAGGGAAAGTGAAATATAAGATATAGAGAATATAAAAGTAGGTATATAATTATGTGACGCTTCTTTTTTTAGACGGATTGGTAGTTTTTTTTATTTTAATAAATAGGTATTGTAATATGTTGCTTTCTAGTAGCCGTATTAAAAATATGCAAAACTTGACAAAGATAACACAATTATCTTCGAAAAATATCAGCTGTAAGTAGGTATCTGAATAAATCTCGCTCGTAATATTTAACTATAAACAATCATTGTATAAAACCACTAACAAAACCCCGCCAATATCTATAAAAACGTTAGACACACACAGACACAGACAAATCTGCGCCCACGCGCCACACACACAAAAAAGCTAGAGCAAGACAAAAAAATCCGCAAAACGAGGCGAATATACCCGAAGGCAACGACCTACGAAAAATAAGACGAAAAGGAACGCCCGCGCACATGTGCGTCCACCATTTTTTTCTTGCTATCCCTTTTTAGAGCCAAAAAAGGCGCGGGAGCGCGCGGGTTCGAGAGGGACGGGCGAAAAGAAAGCGGGAAGAGGTCGTTCGCGCCCTTTTTAGTTCCACGCGTTGCCGGGCGCTGGTGTGCGAGAAAAGTTCTTCCTGGAGTTTTGTTTTTTTATTATTATTAAGTACTAGCTAGCGTGTGTTTTTTTCGTTCGCGTTTTGTTTATGCGCTATTACATTTGTGTTCATGGTATATTAACCCTATAATTTGCATTTTAAATTACCTATGTGATAAACAATTTTTAACCGACTTTAAAAAAGGAGGTTCTCAATTCGCCGGAATCTTGATTTATTAATTTAAAACGCCTGGACTGATTTGGAAAATTCTTTTTTTGTTTGATAGGGCATCCTTGGCAGGTGGTCCCATTGTTATCAGGACAGGGTCTGATGATGGGATCCTGGAGACCTCCAGGGATCTCTTCAAATAAGGCGTAGTACTGAATTGAAGTCAGTTATAACTTTGTTTTTAAATTTTATTGTCATTCTTTTTAGTAGTCGGCATTTTTTTTCTGGTCTAGGAGTCACGATTTTTTTTTATTTGTGTAGTAAAGTGTTAATGTCGCCTATAATAAAATGGTAATTGAATTACGGCACGGCTGTAGTAAGCGGTATACGAGTAAGAAATCCACTGCTACGGCGTTGCTAGCTAAGATCACTCATATCTTCCTAATGGTGGATATTTTCCTCGCATATCGCTCCGCTACCGCACACACTACGGTGGATACAGACCCTTAGAGGGACATACATATTATCAATATTATATAGAAAAGAATAGGCTTTGTGACCTAAGATTTTATACGATGCCATTCGAACCAGTTTTTAGAGAGTAACAAATGTTTGCAATGGAGCAACTATAATTAAAGACCATAAATACCCGAAACTTTGAGTCAAAGATGGACCTCGCTGGCGGCAGCCGAAACGTTTCATACTAATTACGCTTATATATACATATTTATTACTAATTCACATAAAAGTATGACGTTACAGTTTGCTATAGTACTACCTAATCGTTGTAAGGAAAATCAAGTAAATTGCTGTTTAGGTAGCGAAATATTGCGTTTAGGTCCATAGTTATCGTACAATTGACGACCGCTTTAGCTTAGTTGGTAGTGACCCTGCCTACGAAGCAAGAGGTCCTGGGTTCGAATCCCGGTATGGGCATTTATTTGTGTGATGAGCACGAATATTTGTTCCTGAGTCATGGATGTTTTCTATGTTTTTAAGTATTTATTTCTCTATATATAGTAGATTGTTAACCAAGGGTTGAAAGTGACTCACTACACCCGAGATATTTCTGGCGCTCGAACGAAGTGAGAGCGCCAATAGTTCGAGGGTGAAATGGGTAATTTCACCCGAGTTAAACACTCTACTTTTCATTTCGACTGTGAGGAAAATTAATTATTTGATTTTAGATATAGCTAAGTAAAATAATTAAAACTATATCCAACCTCTAACCTCTTTGCACTGGCCACTTGCCACGGCCTACTCGATTGTAATCGAGTAGGCCGCGATGCAACTAATCTAGAGGGCCATGCCGACACGTGAAAAAACAAACAAAACAAAAACAAACAGAAAAAAAAAAACGACCAAAAAACAAAACAAACTTACAAAAAAACTGAAACAAACAAACAAAAACAAACAAACAACAAATTTACTAGATTTTTTGGTATTTTTACAATACGCAAAAATTACTTTCCACCCTAGGGGAGAAAACGCAATTTTCCACCCGGCTATATGCCCATGAAAAGTCAACTTTCAGAACAGGAGAGATGAAAAGTATCTATATCGTCGTCTAGTACCCATAGTACAAGCTTTGCTTAGTTTGGGACTAGGTTGATCTGTGTAAGATTGTCCGCAAATATTTATTTATTTTATTTATTTATTTTAATTATGTTTCTAACTATAATTAAACAATAGGTTCATAATTGTGTCCGGTTCACTACCGCAAATACACACTTGTTATATGTTTTTTACTGTTTTTTTTTTGTTTTATATGTGTGTCCAGTGTGTTAGTGAATAAATGTATCTTTCTTTCTTTCTTTCTTTCTATATGCTTTGCACGGGTCCGTGTCAGCATACGAGGGGTTCAATTCTTTAGGCTATCGACAATAAAGCCACGCTTGTGTTCAGTTCAGGCCACTTAAGAACATATATAGCCCTAAAACTAGAGTACTGACAACTACGAGACCTATCTCCAACTACCCCATAAACATGTCGAGAAAAAGCATCAATTAAAAACCTTACACCACTAAATCAAGTCTAGACAGATTCATTAGACTACCACAGCATTTCATAGACCTTAACAGTCCAGGTTTAAGGTCGATTTTCGATTGGGATTCAGAGATTCTGCTATAAGGAAGCGATCGGTGTTTTAATAGGAAGCTGGTAGAAAATTGTCTGGTTTTATTTTGAAACTGCCGTAAGTTGGCTTTAAAGTTAGATTTATTTGATTAGCTGGACTAAGTGGTATTTTGCGTATTACATGAACGTGGAATTTTTTAATACCTCTTCGGGGGCAAATCGGCACACGGCCCGTATGAATGGAAGCAGACACCATATAGACAAAGATACATTTTTCCATTGGTTTTAACATTCGGAACCATTTTCTCTGTAAAACTCTAAAGGTCTACTCCTAGTTTCGTATCAGTATTGTAATTATTGTAAGGCGCTTACAATGGGCCTCATAAGAAGGCTCAAAGTCACCCAAAGGGCAATGGAGAGGGCTATGTTGGGAGTTTCTCTGCGTGATCGCATCAGAAATGAGGCTATCCGCAGCAGAACCAGGGTAACCGATATAACCTAGCCCTCCGAATCGCTAAACTTAAGTGGCAGTGGGCGGGGCACATTGCACGTAGAACTGATGGCCGTTGGGGCGGAAAGGTGACATTGCAGTGTTTCTTATTTGGGGGAGGCCTATAGGCTAGGCAGCAGTGGACGTCTTTCGGCTGATATGATGATGATGATTATAATTAATACTGGTTTCATAAATTATGTAACCTATACTATACATCACTTACTATGAATTTTACTGGTTGGATTAGATTTCCGCTACACTAATGGTTTTCTGGATGATATCGCTCTTTAACGATAAGAGCGAATGTTCTTTTTGCCTCTACTTGCATTAGTGAAATATGTTCTGTCCAGTGTTGTATCTTTGGAGTGTGCAATAAAGAGTAGATATTTGTATTGTTATGTTGCAAGCACAGCGAATATACCAGCGTGAAAAGGGTCGATAACGCGCATGTTAACAACTCTAGTTTATTAAACTTAGACTGTCATCTTTACTAATCAGGTATGTGGCGTTTTGCCACGCGTCAAACCTCCTTCGTTACTGTTTTACTTTTTTATCAGGTTTAAAGCGGCAGATGTTTTTAGTTTAGATATTGACAAACTGTCACTGGAAAAATAAGCTTAAAAAAAAAGCTTATGTTTTCTTTCACTATAAATTAGTTAATATACTACAGAAGTATTCAACAGTTTCATTTATGTCATTTCACCTTTCAATTCCTTACGGCAAGAACGGGGCGATTAAGATCGAACCCCCAAAGGTAGGTACTACCTACTAATAGTAAAGAGGTAATTTTTGTGTGTAAGTTTTATGTACAGTCAACCAATTTGATTCCTAGGCCATCATAGAACCTGGCCGTTGTAAATGCTATGTCAAAACGGGTTACAAGGATTATTGCGTCGCTATGTAGCAGTTATAATTTACTTTGAAAACAAAGTTTTAACCGACGAAAAATCAATCATCCCCTATTTTCCTACCCTTAGGGTTGGTTTTTTTTTTTCAAATTTATATGGGACCAACTTCGGGGTATACCCTTTTCAATAAATAAAGAATTATCAAAATCGAACTACTCTGTAGAAAGTTATGCGTGGTCATACATAAAAAAAATATATATACGCGTCGACTTGAGAACCTCCTCCGTTTTTTTCGTCGGTTGAAAATGACAGGGTTCTACGGGGGCCTAGGAATCAAATTGGTTGACTGTACTTATGGCACTACACTCTATCATATACCGTCCCCGGAACATCTCATCCGATTTCATGTATTTTATCACCCGTAAGTAAATAGGTAGGTATACAGAGGAGTATAGGAGCCGAATTACATAATTAACAGATAAAGGTTTATTTTTATTTAAGTAAGTTTTATTCGATGCTAGCTGACCCCGCGAACGTCGTTCCGCCGTACAAAATGTATGAAAAAAAAATGTTTTTTTATAGTTATTCTGCTATTCAGGGCGAAGAAAAATCCAACAAATCAACAATCATTAAAATCGTTCCAGCCGTTCTTGAGTTATAAACGGTGTAATTAAAACGACTTTGTTTTATATATATAGATTTCATTAATTACTTCAAAAACTACGCCTAGAGTCAACACATAAAGCTAAAGGGACGCCATTTTTGCGCAGAACCCGTTACGCGCTGACTCACGTCATGCGCGGGAGTTGCACAACCGAAATTCTACCGGTTCTAGACAATGGTTATTAGGTCTAGGCGCCATTCTGTGGGCTAGTACGGGCCTACGCGATTTGTTGATTCGGTGATGTTTTAGGTAATTACTGTTTTTGTTTAAATACCTATTACTAAGTACTTCATCATCGTCATCATCCAAAAGACGTCCACTGCTGGACATAGGCCTCCCCCAAAGAGTGCCACAATGGCTGGTCCTGCGCCACCCGCATCCAGCGGACTCCCGCGACCTTTACCAGGTCATCAGTCCACCTTGCGGGTACTTATTACATTTAAAATAAATAAATATTATTTAGGGGACAATAATCTTACACAAATTTAATTAGTCTCATAGTAAGCTCAATAAGGCGGAACTTTTAGACGGGCTATTTTAATTTGTAATCAGTATGTAATTTTTCCTTTTGTTGTTTAGTAGTAGTTGTTTTTAATTTAATTTAAGTCAGTGTATGTTAGTTTTTCTGATATCATATGAAGATTGAAGTAAATAAACAAACACAATAAGGCTTATGTTATGGGTACTAGAGGATGATTTTATATTTATATATGTAATAGATATAAATACTTTTATGCATAGAAAACATCTACGACTCAGAAACAAATATTCATGCTCATCACACTAATAGTTGCCCTTACCGGGATTCGAACCCAGGACCTTCAGCTTCTGCTAATGTTTGGAAAGCTGTTTCTACCGATCTGATTAATTATTTAAATGAATCATGACGGAGACAGATGGTGGCTTTAGCAATTCTTAAACTACACAAGATAATCCTCTCAACAAGAAGTTGATGATTGATACCAATTAAGATTGAAACTGTCATGCATTGGTCAGTGTCAAGCACAAGGACATTTACCTGGCTACTCCACTTTTCAACTTGTCAGGGAAACCACTAAGCTGCACTTACTCTGTTGAGGTCTCCAGAGATATTCAGAATACGTCAACGCAACGTGCGTTATTTAATGTGAACGACTTTTTAGGGTTCCGTAGCCAAATGGCAAAAAACGGAACCCTTATGGATTCGTCATGTCTGTCTGTCTGTCTGTCCGTCCGTATACATCCACTTTTTTCCGAAACTATAAGAGCTATACTGTTGAAACTTGGTAAGTAGATGTTTTCTGTGAACCGCATTAAGGTTTTCAAACAAAAATAGAAAAAAAAACTATAAATTTTGGGGGTCCCCATACTTAGAACTGAAACTAAATTTTTTTTTCATCAAACCTGTACCTGTGGGGTTATCTATGGATAGGTCTTCAAAAATGATATTGAGGTTTTTATACATCATAAATCTTAAACCGTAATTTATTGTCTGGAACCCTTCATGGGCGAGTCCGACTCGCACTTGGCCGCTTTTTTATTATATATGCCGTGAAATCAGTGACAGATCATCGGAAGATCATCGCTGGCCATCAAGACAGGCCCGACGGCCGTCTCTCCCCGCCGACACCTTGTAGTTTTTAAGAGAGGTAGGGCACAGCGGAATGTCATCTCGCTCGTATGTGGAGCAGCCCAACTAGGGAAGGAACCTTACAGAAGACCGCAGCCATAATAGCACCACTGCTTTGTAGTGTTGCTATATTATTGCATGCCATGAAGTATGTGGTGTTGTGTTCCTGGTGGTGAGTAAGGTCGCCAGAGCTCCCTAGGGTGCGTTGTGTTGGGAGTGAGGGACCTGCATGTCTCTATCTGCCAACACAGCAAATCCTCAAGTGAATAAAGGGTCGGCAACGCGCTTGTGATTCTTCTGGAGTCACAAGTGTCCATAGGCAACGGTACCAGCTTAACATTAGGCAGGCCGTAAGCTTGTTCGCCACCGTCGTGGTATAAAAAAAATATAAAAATCCTCCCGCACATTTACTAGAGCGTTCGCTAGAGAGATCGTGAAAATGTTTTTATTCGTTGGCTTCGCTTTATTCGTTGTTCATCATATCAGCTGAAAGCCGTCCACTGCTGGACAGAGGCCAGCATCGATTCGTTGTTCAGTTCGACTTTAAAAACGGCGAGTGCTCGATGTATTGTTACATGTGAATGTTCATGTTTCATCATCAAAAGCCGTCCTCTGCTGGACAAAGGCCTCCCCCAAATAGTGCCAAAGTGACCGGTCCTGCACCAGCATCGATTCGTTGTTCATCAGTTCGACCAGTTTAAAAACGGCGAGTTCTCGATGTATTGTTAAATGTGAATGTTCATGGTTCATCATCAATAACCGTCCACTGCAGGACCTAGGCCTCCCCCAAAGAGTGCCAAAGTGACCGGTCCTGCGCCATAAGCATCGATTCGTTGTTTGATCATCATCATATCAGCCGAAAGACGTCCACTGCTGGACATAGGCCTCCTCCAAAGAGTTCGACAAAAAAACGGCGTGTGCTCGATGTATTGTTAAATGTGAATGCTCAAGTTTATCACCACCTTTACTATCAGGCAGTCCATGTGCTTGTTTTCCACCCATATTGTATGAAAGTACTAGTACTATGGATTTCTATCATCATAGCTTTATCTCGGCATAAAGTAACGAACACAGCATGCAAGCGTATAGTAATGCGATATTGAAAGAAAAAACAGGTCTGCCCGGCTAGCGGCCTCGGCTTGGGTTGCATAATATTCTTTGTTTCAAACGAGAGCTAGAAAATCTAACTTTGTATACTAAGTCTATGAAGTGTGTTTTGAAGTGGATACTTCTTTGCTCGCGTTCTTGTATAGTGGTACATTTCAAAATGTATCACGTGACTTCCGGAATAACTTTTTGTAGAGAAGCCTACACTGATTTAAAATAATTGTTTGTTACATGTTTTAATCCTTCTTTATTTGCCATTAGTTGTTAATCACAAAATGTTATTTAGTTTATGTGGTGGACATGAAAGTAATGCTGAAACGACCGCTATTTTCAAAGTATCGCGATCGCGAGTCAAATGAGCTACGTCAGTCAATGTTGCCATATATACCGATATATCTGTACTTATATAAATTTCAGTGAATTAATTCAGATATATAATATTTTACGGGTTCAGCCAACTTTATAATTATAATATATTAACCCACTTATTTTTAGGCGACTCCTGACTTGGCGCAATCAGTATGTGGTATTTTGTAGTTTAGGTGACTTCCTGACTAAGCGGGGCGGGATCGCTATGCGGTATTTAATACTTAAAAAAAAGATTTAGTGTCGCAAAAAACACAAAATCACAAAATACATAGACTGTGATCTATGTATATTTTTATTGTACATTATATAATAACAACACAATACAGAAAATAAATGAATGCGTCAATAGGCTCGGAGCTCAGCGTTTGCTGCTAATAGCCTGTCGGCTATACAGCGCTGTTTTTCAGCCCGCACCTACAACTTTGACGTGAGCTTACTGCAGACGTAGCATGGTCGACGTTTTATCATTTTATCGCTGTCGATAAGACATCTGTCACGTTCTGACAAGTATGCGAGTGTGAGAGTGACGGGTATATCCACAACAATAAGTGATTTAATTTACTTTGAAAACAATTTCTCTCAATTTCCCCAGGATCCCATCATCAGAACTGGATTATGGTGACAACGGGACCAATCTGGAAGTATATGCTTTAAACAAAGAAAAAAAATTTAAATAGGTTCATAAATTACTGAGTTAACAAACACACAAAAAAAACATACAGACGAATTGAGAGCCATCTTAGACCCGCTGTGATATCAGCTAGATTTCCTTACTGTTCGCCTACTGTCAGTATTATATTAATGCAGTATTAGGCGACTGCCTTATTTGTCGGTGCGGAGGCAGTACGATACGATATTATAAGTATCCTCAAACCAAACAGACGAATGAGCTAATACGAGCCAATACGATCCCTGTCGTCTATTTGGTTTGAGGATAGTATAGTAAGCTGATTACGTGGCAAATATTGTATGTGTCTACAGTTTTTTTTATGGTTTTTTGTCGCGAGTAAATGTAACAAATACCTTAAGGTGGTTCGATTGCCATACAAAACGTTATTTGACATTCGTAGGCTAACGGCGTGATATTTTGAGAAATTTGTTTGTCACGTGATATTTTGGGAAAACTATTTTTCTCAAATTAATCTAGTTTATACAAGTTTATTCTAGGAAAGGGGGAATTTGGCGCAAATGGGAAGCCAATTGATGAAAGTTTGTTACATAAGTTTCTTAAAATATCACGCCGTTAGCCTGCGAATGTCAAATAACGCTCAGATTTCAGATTCAGATTCAGATTTTTTATTAGTGAAACATAGGTAATACAAATGTGGTCTTATATAATAGGTATACATGAATCTCTATGTTTTGCCGATTGGCATACAAATGTCAATGTTAAAAAAATTACAAATTAATAAAATAATCATTTAACAGGAGCAAAATATAAGTACCTACTTTAACAATGTCAATTATATTATAAATTATAGATCTGTGTCATTCATAAAATCCTGAGTAGAGTAGTAACATTTTTCAACTAGTAACTTCGTAATTTTTTTCTTAAAAGGTTCTTTTTCCAGTTCAATTATGTCTACCGCTAATAAACTTTTGCTGACAAATGCGGTTTTACACTCTTTACCACGTAACTTGTTTTGGTACTGTTCGCGCTTTGTATGGCAATCGAACCACCTTAAATACATACAATACCGGAACCGCCGAAACACGACACCCTTCGGCCAGAAGTCAGCACACGCGATGGTCTCCTGCAGCGGCCGCGGCACGCGCACCACAAACGAGCTGAAGCGCACGTAGTGGCGCGAACACAGCTGGAAAACCCTCAGCGAGTACCCAGTCTTCTAGTGAATATACTCCACCATGTCAGCATTGTGGTCTCTGCGTGATCATATCAGAAACGAGGCTATCCGCAGCAGAACCAAGGTAACCGATATAGCCCTCCG
Source organism: Epinotia brunnichana (assembly GCA_963854355.1). NCBI lineage: Eukaryota > Metazoa > Arthropoda > Insecta > Lepidoptera > Tortricidae > Epinotia > Epinotia brunnichana. The sequence goes on from OY977959.1 coordinate 18,939,757, forward strand.
AATCGCTAAACGTAAGTGGCAGTGGGCGGGGCACATTGCACGTAGAACCGATGGCCGGACGGAAAGGTTCTCGAATGGCGACCACGTACCGGAAGACGCGGCGTGGGTAGGCCCCCCACAAGGTGGACTGATGACCTGGTAAAGGTCGCGGGAGTCCGCTGGATGCGGGTGGCGCAGGACCGCGGTCACTATGGCTCTCCTTGGGGGAGGCCTATGCCCAGCAGTGAACGTCTTTCGGCTGATATGATGATGATGATGTCAGTATGCCTGTGCATAGGCTGTGAATGGCTGCGATCTTCGTTGGAGGTTCTTCACCAGTTGGGCTGCTCCAAATATGAGCGAAATGACGTCACTGTGCCCTATTTCTCTTAAGCTCTATATTTTTCACGAAAACCTAGAATAATAACGCGCATATATGCCTGCAGAAATTGACTAACTACCCTCTAAATCCTCGCAGCGTTTACAAGAAATTTTACACGATGCATTAACGCGCACACTTAAACCCACACACACAAACGCGTGTACATACACGAAGAGCTGCCATGCGATTCACCACCTGTCTAAACCCACCTCTCTCGCCTAGTATTTCTTGAGCCTGAGAGTCATACTAAACGTACATGATCCCAGGTCAGACTAATACGTTTGAGTTGAGTTGGTACTGTTGAATGCCAGCCCTCTGGTAAATATCTGCGTGTTTATTTCCACTGGCTGAAAGAAGGCAATCTGGTGTTCGTTAGGCATCGGCCAGAGTGCAGTTTGGACGTGAGTTGCAATGTTTATGTGTTGCAAAAATGTGTAGTTTGGACTACGGATTCTGCGGCGCTACCACGAACTTCGAATTTAGAACTTCGTTTATCTTTGTTTCGGTCGCTCGAGTACCATAAACCATAAGTGCGATAGAGACGGAGATATACGAAGTTCGAGATTCGAAGTTCGTGGTTATAGCTCTGGTCAGTCGAGCGTGGCAGAAACTGAGGTGATGAGTACAGATGTATCTCTTTTGCGCTATCGCATCGTGCATCACGTCTTATTTCCTAGTTATCTTTATATTAACCTTGCTAGCTTTTCGAGTCTTTAATAATACTTAAAGATGCCTAGTTAAGTTAGGCATCTGTATGTGGCCAAAAAGTAACTTTAAGTTAAATGGGGTACAAGTTTCTCGGTTTTCCTCTACTCTCACCGAAGTTCTCCTGATTGATTGAAAAGTTCATATTACTTTATGGGCTCCTGGCCTGAAATAAATAAACAATAATAATAATTACTACTAATGTTTCCTTTTTAAAAAAAAAACTTACTATTGGAAGTCTAGTTTACTTAACCCATATTGCAAAACAAAAGCTCGCAAAATATAAGAAAGAAAGAAAGAAAGAAGACATTTATTTACTACACAAAAGACACACAGAGACAAAGGGAGTAGGCATACATTACAATTTAACACATATTGTGTGTGTCTTCCCGGCAGTGAATAGGTCGCTGTCTCAGCATTATGCCGAGGTGTCAGACAGACACCTACAGCGCTGATTTTCAGACAGCACCGTACGTGACCCACGGAACGCAACACAACATAAGACCATTGATAAACACATAATTATTAAAAAATACTGTACGTGACCACTACCCCCTTCCGATAATACAAGATCAAATCAATAAACTAGAAAATGCAAACTATTTCACCACTTTGGACATGCAATCAGGTTTTCATCAAATACCCATCGATGACGCGTCCATAGAAAAAACTGCATTTGTCACTCCAGATGGACAGTATGAATATGTAACAATGCCACTGGGTCTATGTAATGCTCCGTCAGTCTACCAGCGAGCAATAAACAAGGCTCTTGGCGACTACAAAGACACAATAGCACTTGTTTACATGGATGACATACTCATTCCATCGCAGTCCCCAGAAGAAGGTTTGCGCAAACTTGATTTGATTCTAGAAAGACTCTCGAATGCAGGATTTTGCATCAATTTATCAAAATGTAAATTTCTAAAAAAGACAGTTGAATATTTAGGAAATTTAGTAGAGAAAGGTCAAGTAAAACCAAGCCCCCTTAAAGTCAAAGCTCTTCAAAACACAGAACCCCCCAAAAATATAAAACAACTCAGACAATTTAATGGCTTAGCAAGCTATTTTCGAAGATTCATTCCCAAATTTTCCCGATTAATGGCACCGTTGTACAATCTCACAAAAAAAGATAGCAAATGGGAATGGACCGATAGTCATGAAACAATCAGGCAAAAAATAATACGTTTCTTAACATCAGAACCATTGCTTGCAATCTTCAATCCAGACTTAGACATCGAAGTGCACACAGACGCCAGTGCTCTTGGGTTTGGTGCAGTTTTAATTCAGTTAGAAAACAATCGACGCAAAGTGATTGGCTACTTTAGTATGCGTACCACCAAAGCAGAGTCATATTATCACTCGTATGAATTGGAAACCCTAGCAGTTGTTCGAGCCTTAAAACATTTCAGACACTTCATATTTGGGCGACATTTCACAGTAATTACAGACTGTAACGCCCTTAAGGCAAGTAGCACAAAAAAAGAGCTCACACCACGTGTTCATAGATGGTGGGCATTTTTACAGAGTTTCCAGTTCGATATTAAATATCGCAAAGGTGAGCAAATGCCACATGTCGATTATCTAAGTAGAAATCATCAAATTAACCTAATAACGAAAGACCCATCATGGATTATTGTCGAGCAAGAACGGGACCATGATTTAAAACGCATTAGAGACGCTATTATAAACAAAACTGACTATGACAAAAAATATAGCATGCAGGATCACTTGTTATATATTACCATACAACATGACAAAGGCAACTCAATAAAACGTATTGTGCTACCAAAATCCCTAGTAAATAACCTCGTACACAGATATCACGAAACATTATTACATGCCGGATTTGAGCGTACCCTCCAGAAAATACGGGAACAATTCTGGTTTCAAAACATGTCAAAACAAGTCCGAAATTTCTGTGATAATTGTTTAGCATGTAAAATTGGAAAAGAATCCTCAGGTAAAAAACAAATGTCTCTTCATCCAATTGACAAAATCGGGGTACCATTTCACACAATTCACGTAGATTTAATTGGAAATTTAACTGGTTGCGATAAAAAATCCTATGCCTTCATTGCGGTAGACGCATTTACCAAATTTGTCATGATTCATCCTCTGCACGATAAAACCACTGGTTTAATCCTTAAGGCATTAAATGACATTATTAATCTCTTTGGAGCCCCAAATAGAATAATTTCCGATAGGGAACCAGGAATAATGAGTAACGAAGTTCAATGTTTTTTTAAAGCCAGTGGAATTATTCACCACGCTATAGCTCGCGGCGTCCCAAGGGCTAATGGTCAAGTCGAGCGATACATGCGCACCATAAGAGACCATTTAGTAACAGTCGCGCAAACTCACAATATAGCTTGGATTACAAAATTAGGAGAACTACAGCTTGCAATGAATACCACCAAATCTAAAGCCACAGGACATTCCCCATTAGAACTTTTGATAGGTAAAATCTGCTCCCCTCCAGCTATTGCTCAAATGTGCCTAACAGAAGATAATATTGACAGGGATGCACTTCGCCAGGAGGCAATGGTCAGATTAGCCGAGCAAGCACTAAAAAGCAAAAAACGTTTTGACTCCACGCGTGCCAAAGTTGTCCCTTTTGCGGTCCATGATTTTGTTCTGTGTAAGGACACACAGTGGTCAGGTAATAAACTAGGCCCTAAATTCCTCGGCCCATTTCAAATAACAAAAATATTAGAAGGCCACAGATATGAAGTCAAAAATATAAAACATATTCGCAGCAAACCAATAATTGTCCCTCACGAACATGTTAGGTTAGTTCCATTTCCGAACCAATCCCAATACGAAGGAAACCGTGATAGCGAAGATAATTGAATATTTATAAACAAATCCTGTCTATATCGAAAAATTATAATAATAAAACAAACATTAAAATAAAAATACGTTTAATTAAAATAATAACAATAATAAAAAAAAAATACAGAACATACTACAATAATGATATGAACAACTAAGTAGGTGCTACGTTTGTATGACCGAAACAGTATAAAGACATATTCCAGTTTAACAGCCACTTGCACTATGAGTCGTAAGTACAGACTTAGTCCAGCAACTGGGCTATGGAATCTCGTTTCTATACTTGTAAACGATAAAATTTGCCACTTGTATGGATGGACCGGGGAGATTTAGTCCTACATCTGGGCCCAAAATCTATACTCACTGTGGTTTGCCAGCCACTTGTTCGGATGGATCACACAGATTTAGTCCGGCAACTGGGCTGTCCAATCAACTGAGTTTTCTTTTCAGACCGCGCGCTCTGAGCACGAGCTTCGGGTCAGTATGGCCGTGATAGCGCCGTTGATTATGAGTTAAATTATTTTAATGACTGTATTGATTTTGCATTTGTATACAGCATACTTTATTGTATTTATTAAATAAATCAGAATCCGATGGTAACCTGCTATAATAATAGTTTGATAAACCATGGAATAGGATTGATAATCTAATATGGTGTGTTAATCTTAAGTTTAAGCTGTTAGTATTATGTACTCACTAATATTGTGAACTATTTGGGAAATTAATTTAATCAATAACTATTATGATTATTAAATCAAATGTATTAAATTGTCAACTGACTAAAAGTGTAACTGCCTGGTTGTTTAACGACTGCTGGCTGCCTGCCGACCCCCTCCACTTTTTAGTAGTTTGGTAGTCTTTAAATACTAGCCACCGTGCCATTTTTGCTCACTTGACCTGTAAACCTTCGACGAGAATAAACAGTAAGTGATTGTCGTAATGTAGCTTATTTCACTTCGCATTCCTCATCGTCACCCTATTGTTGCCACTAGTGAGTTTAAATAAGTGGTGAAAATACTAGGTTGCAGTGCCTTACCTCTATACTGTGCTTCCTCATGATGGAATATCCTGCCGCGTTAACATACATATAATAAATAATAAATGTAATAAATTTGTAAAATATGTACCAGTAGCCAAATGGGATAGAAAGAAAAACACAAAGCAATAAACGCGACACGGTTGGGATAGGAAAGTGCTGGATGGGTTAGGATTGGGTTTGGGATTTCTGGAGCGTCAACAAATAGCCCTTAAGCGGACGCTTAAAGGTATACTTGCTAGACGCTCCTTGAATAGGTGGAGGGAGATCATTCCAACACTTGGACGCCGCGAACCTAAAACTACCTCGAAACGCCGTGGTCCGATGCATTGGCACCAGAATATCCTGACAACTGAATCGTAAACTAACCATTTTTGGCGTATATCCTTCCGAAGTTCAGACATACATGTGCACCTACGTCAGTGCAGTTTGTGCTCAAATACTGATGCGTCAACTAAGTATATCAATAAAAGTACATTGTGCATTAATTCCGTACTTACGGCCCTTAAGGCCATAAGTACGGGATTACAAACTCGACTCATTAAAAGCCCTCCGCCTTTGGCGTCGGGCTTCTAATAGACTCTCGTTGGTAATCCCCTTAATGCCCGTGATACACACAATGTTTTTAATCACATTTGCGAGGAAATAAATAACTACAAAAGACAGAAAAATCTAAGTTTCATACAACCGCACCACTCAAAAATTGACGAAATCGACAACTTCACTACAGATTTGAGGAGGGCGAGGGGGCGTGGCGCCGCATGGCCTGCTGGATTTTTTTCAACCAATCACAGAGAAGAATTCTTGTGACGCGCGGCCAACTAGATTTGCCAACCAATTTGTTTGATTTGTTTTTAACCAATCCGATCACACACAAGCTCATCACTCCCTAGGTAACTCCCGTGGGAGGTAAATCGGGTATAGCTGCTCTATAAACTTGCCTATAATACACCCTTTACGAGCAAGTGTGATGGAAATATTTATATGCATCAATATATTATCAAAACTAACGGATTTAGACCATTCATTTTTTGCCCTAATGCTGTTTTAGCAGAAAAAAGTTAACAGATGATGATACAGAAAGCACAAATACAGCTCGTTTAGTTCCATCACTAGTATTGTACTGAATTTCATAAGCTTCCAAATCGCCCCGCTGCCGCTCGTACCGTACACCAACCCTAACTAGCGAATTCTATTTTTAATGTTTAGATCGGTTAATGCGCGATGCAGTTTTATGCACAAAATCCCGCTCGCCGGATGCCCCGCCATTTTTAAATTTTATATTTAGAAATGGAATCGCAGGATGCTCGTTCTATTTTTGAATTTTATTTATTCGTCTAGGCGTGGCTGGCCACTGTTTTTAACCTATCAGTGTTGCCAGAATTATTTGGAGGTGAATAGTATTTTTTTTTAAATTAGGTGGTGTTACCTATTAGTTTTAGTTTAATTATTTTCGAATTAATTGTCACTGATGGATGATATGGTCGAACAGTATGAAGGTATATGTTTACCAATCATCGGAATACGATATTGGCCAGATACTCAGTCAAATAATTATATATAAAAAATATTTTTTTATTTTATTTCGATCCACAATCCATAAATTACTTGCCGCAGCCGTGATTCACCGCCTCGGTACACATTCTTATACACTTCCGACAATTTTTTTTTTAAGATGAATAGCAAATACAATATTATTATATTGCAATCAGTGAAATCAGCGATAAATCCAGAAGAAGTCTCCGTATCCGACAATACACAGTTAGAATAGCACCACTCCCTTACTTCCCGGGTGTGTTGTAAAAGTCGACTATTAGAATAGTTGACGTGTGACCTGCACGATGGCCATGGCCTAACAACCTAAACCTATCAGTATACCTAAACATATCAACTATATTAAACATGGCACTGAAACAGTTATTCCATGTTCTCTGCTGTTCAGAGGGGTAATCACGCAACGTTCCGAACTGTAAATTTTCCATATAAAAAGTGACATTTATACCTACCCGACGTTCGTACAATGCGTTACGTGATCGACCTGTAGCCGTGATTTTACATACGGCAAAGCCAAAAGGAAGTGTAATGATTTTTTCAATATATGTGTGTATGTATGTCTGTTTCACCGTAACGTTTTTATGTATAAATCCAGAAGTAACGTACCGCGGTGATTCACCGCCAGGATAGATGCACTTTACCGCCCAGCTTTGCGTTATTTTTGCGACCAACCTTGAATTTTAGCGGATATTTTTGTATTGCACTTGGCATGCCGCCGCAGATCTTCGCTGCTTTTTTGTACGTGGATAAATTGAAGCTTTCTGGCTTGTTTTTGTGCTCATTTTGTTAGGAAATACAAATTTAAATTAAAAAAACTGAAAATGACCTGGTAAAGGCCGCGGGAGTCCGCTGGATGCGGGTGGCGCAGGAACAGTCACTTGGGCACTCTTTGGGAGAGGCCTATGTTCAGCAGTGGACGTCTTTCGGCTGATATGATGATGATAATTCATGACAAATAACTAAACCGCCATGTGAGCACAATTGGTGGCCACTTTCAGGCAATAGAAGTGTCGTTAGTGGTCCAGCTCGTCCAGTACGTAAAAAAGACCTCGGGTCTTCCTGGATGAGACTAACATGGGACCGATAAGTGGCGTTATCGACAAGAAGTTTATGCTCAGCAGTGGGTGCCGTACAGGCCGCTGGGGTACAGCCGATAATGATGATGTGACCAAAATAATAGTTATTCGATTTTATTGTGGGAGGTAAGATACGAGGTAAGGCAAGGAAAAAATTGAAAAATGGACAGAGAAGTAGGTATGGAAGAAAAAGACATGCTGCGCCGACCTCAGGTAAATATGATTGGGACAAGCGAATGATGAAACAATTAAAAGTACAGATGATAAGTTTTATAACAGATAAGATGGATAGCTGTGTCACGAAATGGACTCAGCTCATCATGATAGGTAACTAACTACACATTAGTAACGCATAACTTTATTCCCGAGGGGTACCTACTTAATTGGGTAACTTTTCGAAGGAGTGTTATGAACAGTCAACTGTTATTTTTCAGTAGGTATCTATTTTTAAATATACCGATCATCATGATATCTGCCGAAAGACGTCCACTGCTGGACATAGCCCCCCCCCCCCCCCCCCCCCAAGAATGCCAAAATTACTGCCAATATATTTGTCTAGTACCCATAGGTAACACAAGCGTAGTGAGCTTACTATGGTAGTAGGTCGATTTGTGTAAAATTGCCCCCTCCTAATATTTATTATTTATTATCAATATAAAAACGTCATCATCCGATTATGGCCCAAATAACTTGAATATGAATCGTTGAGCAGTGATTATTATGAAGGATCTGAATAATATGTTTTTGGTATGAGTTAGTGTTCAGTCTTTCTTGAAGTATCATCCAAAGTTTTAAGGTTATGGCTATTAGAGTCTTGTCTCTAATTTTGACGCTTCACCTATATATACAGATACCTATGTACCTTTGCGACATGACTTGTGTGATTGGACATAATTTTATTGATATGCAGTTAAACTGCTGTAGGTATTATCAACATGGCTTTTGTTCCTGATTTAGAGTCATATGGAAATATAGTTACAGATTTTTTTATTAAAACGTATGAAATAACTAAAAGAAAATAGCATCCATGTTAGAAAACAATATTTTTCTTTTGGAGTAATTTATAAAATGGCATTTGAATGAAACCTAGTTAAATCGATTGTGCGTCCACGTTAACCTCTATATTGTGAAATCGGCGAAATCGTTAAAAGCGTGTCCGTAAACCTATTTTACCCACAAACACAAACAAATAATGAGTATGATTTTCAAATTCTTAATAGTTCATGAAATGTTTTTTTTCTCCTCAAAAACTCTATTAATAAAAATAAAAAAATTCTCTTATATTTCAATAATGTTTGTAAGTAGTTTCAAAATAACATAATCAATTAATACAAATCAAAAATAACGTTACCAAAAAAAACTATAAAAGTAACCATTATACACACAGCGCGCCATAGATCAAAGCGTCTCCGCCATTTTTTTTTCGGCTAATAGATAATAGAAGCTACGCCTACGCACGCAAACACGCGCCGCGTGGCCATCATTGGTGCATTTCCAAATATATGTGTATGCGCGTATTTTTCGTCAGTCTATTTTTGCTGTTCAGTTTTTATTCTTTTTGTACCGTGCTGGGAGTGTTTTGGCACTTTTTGGGTCAGAGAGTGATTTAGCTTATGATTTTTTTTCTGTTCCTAATAGTTTATAACTTTATAGGAGGATTCAATTTGCGAGTAGAAAATTGAGAGAGTATACTACCTATGTGATTGTAATGACGAGTGTAATTTCCATATAAGTATCTCTATATAAGTATTTATATCGTCGTCTAGTACCCATAGTACAAGCTTTGCTTAGTTTGGGACTAGGTTGATTTGTGTAAGATTGTCCGCAAAATATTTATTATTTATTTATTTGTTTTATTTCACTGAATTTAAGATTTTTGTTTTTTTGTACTCAAAACCATGATGAGTAGGTATACCACTGGTTCTAATACAGAAAATATGGTCCCACTTTCCAATACATTTTTGTAGTTTTCATTTTGTGACAATCCGTACAAAATAGGTATATTATTATGTAGGTATGATAAAAACGTCACATATTGGATTAACGAAATTGGGGACACTTTTTGCTTCATCAAAATCAATAGTACTCATAATTCTGAGTACGATAAACAATTTTTTTTCAAAATTCGGAAGAAAACAGTAAGTAAGTATTTTACTTTTTTCGGAAATGCCCTACGATTCAAAACTACGTAAATATGTATTTTGGGTCATCGTTCTTCCATTGTTTAGTTAGAACAAATTGTTTATAGTTACTTGATATTGCCTGAGTTGTCATATCAAATAACTTTAAGTAGGTTAAATTGGCAGCAGTTCACTAGAAAAACAAATCATGCTTTCATTAAAAGTTATTAGCTTAAGATTTTTATTTGTTATTTTTTCAATGACATGATATACCTAGCGCGTTTACTGGATATCATTTTAAAGGTAGAAAAGTTAAGTACCTATTGAGCTTATTGTATTGTTAAATATTGTGTGTAATGGGTTTGCTTAAAATAAGCTTAAATTATGCATAAATAAAATAGTATTATTTTAAAGCAGTATAGGTGTCATAATTTTGATTAGGTACTGAATATAGAGAGTGTTTGACTGTAAGTTATGGCTCGATCGGATCCGTGTAACTTTTGTGCTTCTAAAAATAGGTACTGTATTTTTTTTACTCAAAGTTTGCTCGATTTTGGTCTAATTTTAAATACATTTTTACAATGGAATACAAATATTCTTTATTGCTTTTTTCGAAGCTGACGCAGGTAAGGGCAAATAGTATTTATTTATTAGTGTTTGATCCAAGATAGTTGAATAAATAAATTAATAATTATTATTACTGGAAATACTTGAGTCATGACTCATGAGTAGATGTCAATATTTGTTTCTGAGTCTTGGAGGTTTTCTATATATTTAAGTATTTATCTCATTTAAATATATTGTCGACTAATAGTATCTACCTACTCATAACACAAGCCTAATTGAGCTTAATATGGGGCTAACATTTTTTAATTAATTTAATTTATTGCAATTTTCAATAATAGTTCCAAAACAGTATAGAAATTATCGAATATAAGCAGAGGCAAATATTAGATAAACATTATGGACTCGCATGTAAATTATTTAATGTCAAACTAAGGAAAAAAACTTTTGCGATTGTCACAATGCTACAAGTGTAATCCACATAGTTTTTGACACAAATTGACACAATGTCAAAGCGACAGATAGAATGACAGATAGTTCTATCTACATAAGACAACCTACGGTTAAAAGTAATAGTTGTCTTTATCTGCCATAAATTTTATCAAATACTATTAAAATCTACCATTTTAATAGTATATTTGATAAAATATTATAGTAAAATTCAATGGCGAACGGATTTTATAGCACTGAATGTATCAATTACATAGGTATTAAATATTCATAAAAGACTTTCCAACACCTTGTAATAAACACAACCGCTAAAATAGATAAAACTAGACAGGTAAAGAGTGCGATTTTATCAGCATTTTTACTGAAATTCGTTTTTTTTGTGTTGTTTGATTTTACGTCAAATAGGTTTGACGAACGCTTATGCATAAGACCGCATCTGCTTATTATTAAAACTATAACTAACTATGGAACCAGTTTTCCGAAATAAATGTTTTTTTTTAATTTTTTTTTAGTATTCAACTTATTCTCAAAAAAAAGTAGGTCATCAAGATCTATTGGCTTGACTTTTCTTTTATACCTATACGAGTATAAGGTTAGATGTCAACAAAATGAATCTTCAAATCCATACCATCCATAATAATGTTATAAATGCGAAAGTGTGTCTGTCTGTCAGTGTGTATGCCTGTCTGTCTGTCTATCAGTCTGTCTGTCTGTTACCTCCAATTTGGTATAGAGATAGTTTGAGTCCCGGGAAAGTATATAGTATAGTTTTTATCCTCGAAATCATACCCCTAAGGAGTGAAATGGGGGGTGAAAATTTGTATGGGGCTACGATACAAACGAGTTCCACGCGGGCAGAAGAAAAAAAGAAAGAAAGAAAACATTCATTCGCGACAAAGAATACATAAAACAAACTGCAGACACATACGCACATACACATTTCCAACGAAATCGTCACAACCAGAAGCTAGTATTAACAAAAGGGTCGACGAGGGTACATTAAGAGGTGTTGCACTTGTCTATCTTTTCTAAACTGCCTACCTATACCTACTGCCTACGATTACGCAGTCCGTATGCTCATTTTAACCATTGCAAAATCACGGTCAGTGGGTTTCGTTACCTTTTTGTCATCCGTGCCAAAATTGGTCCAAACACTTTTTTATTAGTCATAAAGAAGTCAAGTATCAAGACTGTTCGGCTCCAGACTCCTTTGTGTTTTTTGGCAGCGCGGCCAAACACTGGTTTATGCGATGCACGGCGCATGCGCAGTCAAACAAACCGATTGATTGAGAGTTTTACATTTAAACCGGTTTTATAGTTCCGTTGCGTTTTTGACATTTGACTATGCTTTAATTTGTGTGTTTACTAGGTCACATCGAAGTCGTAGTCTCCTTTCAAATACACAATTCTGTGCAAAAAAGCCGGTGCACTATATTCATCATCATCATCATAATAGCCCAAAGGTGGCAGCTTCTGGACATAAGACCCAAATAGTGCCACAATGACCGGTCCTGCCAGGGCCCTTTACCAGGTCATCAGTCCACCTTGTGCTGAGCCTTCCAGTATGTGGTAGCCACTCGAGAACCTTTCCGTCTCAACGGCTGTCAGCTATCAGTTCTACGTGCAATGTGTGGTAGCGGGTGCACTAATATGGAAATTCATTGTAAAAGTTAAGTGCAGCTTTTTTGTGCTCAAGGGTAGAAGAATTAAGGCCGTTTGAAATGTATCATAAATAAATAAATAAATAAATAATAATAATAAATAAATTAGTTATTTATTTAGGTATTAACCCATAAAATTACATTGGTTACATTAAAAATTTAAAATTTAAAAATTAAAAATATAAACCAGATATAGGCAATAAAACCACGATGTGATGAATATTTGCACAAAAGAATAACTAATCGTACAAAAGGCGGATTTCAAGTTATAAAGCATTCTCTACCAGTCAACCTTAAGGGAAAGCAGATATATTGTGGGCTGCAACTTAATTTAAACAAAAAAAGATATCAGTTTGTATGACACCTTTTTAGCCCTCGTAGTAATAAGTACCTAACTTTTGCTTTCATTCCTTGCTTTTGTGATGTTCTGGTAGCTGCCCCGATGCATTTTTATTGCTCACAAAAAACAAAATAGTTTGACTGGAACCTATCCCCCAAATGTATACATAGTCGCGCGCGCTATTACTATTTTTAAATTGGTCATTTTTAATGAGTTGCGTTTTTATAGTTTAATATTTTATTATTAAGTAATAGATTCATTAATCATTAAGTATAAAAAAATGGGTATGGGTATGAGTACTCCCCTTTATAGCCCTTTAGGCGACGCAGGTCGGTTTCTTATTTTGTTGGATTCGTAGTAGGCCAGGTTCTGTTTTTGTCAAATTCTTAGAAGGTCAGTTTATTTTTTGGCGGTTTCGTAATATGTCATTTCCTTATTTTGCCAGCTTTGAAGTAGTACAGTTTCTTATTTCGTTAAATTCTAAGTAGGTTATTTTTTTATATTTGTAATTTTCCGAGTAGGTCAGATTTTTATTTTGTCGGATTCGTAGTAGATGGATCATCATCAGCATCATCATTTTACCTCTATGTTAATGAATTTCATGTTCATTCGTGCATTTTACGTATCAAAATGTAGAAATACAATATTTAGAAGAGATATACTTACATATATTATATAATAACTACAAACAGTAATGATCCACTTACTACGAATCCGACAAACTAATAATCTGACCTAGTCAGAAAAAGGCAAATATAAGAAAATAACCTACTTAGAATTTAACGAAATAAGAAACTGTACTACTTCAAAGCGGGCAAAATAAGAAAATGACATATTACGAAACCGCCAAAAAAGAAACTGACCTTCTAAGAATATGACAAAATCAAAAACTGGCCTACTACGAATCCAACAAAATAAGAAACCGACAGGCGTCGCCTAAAGGTTTATAGCCGTCCTAACCATGACACATTGAAAGCACCTGGCCAACTCAAAACAAAAAGGGCACAAATTTTCTGCAAAACAGCTATTTCTGACATTACAAAAACATCTGTAACGGACAATGAATGTTATGGCAGCGCCGCTAAAACAGTACAATTACTGGAAAAAGGACAATAGCCGCGCCATCTAGTTTGTAAACTATGCAACTAGTCATAGTTCTTAGCAGCAGTGCCGCTTGTACTTTGATTTGGTTGTCAAGTGTCAAGAAGTCGTCGTCGAATCGAATAGGGGACATTACTGCAATGTTCTGCCGCCAGAGGCAGCACTACCTCTAATAGTAAACCAGTATAGGAATATAGGGATTCACACACACGTGCACAATTGATTGTCAAATGAGTGACAAGGATGCTTGCATAGACAATACCGCAAGTGGGAACGAGATACAATGTCAACTCAGCTAGTATCGCCACCTACGAAGAGTTTTGCGTAATGTTCCCTATATAATCAACATACATCAACTATTATTAAATAAATGTCAGACTGAACTAACTGCATGGCTAAAGCAACTAAGCTATGATGATACGGAGTCTCTACTGTATCGTACTAATTATTGACTGAACTCAAATCACCCACACTCACACACACACACACACACACATACACACACACACACATACACACACACACATACACACACTTACCTTTAATATAGTATTTGTATTATTTTTCACTTAAATTAGGCTAAAACCCTAATTATACAACATAAGCACCTATAAGGTGTTACTTACTAGTTAAAAATAAACTAAGCTAAGATTAACCTCTAGAATCTAGATGTAAGTTTCCTACCTACTTACCAGCTATGGAAGAGCGGGGCATCCTAACACAGGTATACTTACCTAAAAGGAAGTCCCAATCACTGCAGGCATTGTAACGTGTTTTTAAAAAAAGGAAATAAACAATTTTTCATTTTCATTTTTAATTTTTCATTTCCCTATTGCGTCGGGGGTTAAAAAACTATTGTATTACAACTATTCTTTTTTTGTTTTTTATACAACGACGGTGGCAAACAAGCTTACGGCCTGCCTGATGATGTAGGTACTTAAACGCAGTATTTCATGACCAAAACAGAAATCTTCGTGATTTGCCATACGGTTAGTACAAAGATCTATAAAGCTGTGACGTCATAATACTATGTCAGTTTCTATGAGCCGTTTCGGCTGTCACCAGAGGGTCCGCCTATGACCCTCATTTTTAGGGTTCGGGATCCTATTACTAAGACTCCGCTGTCCGTCTGTCTGTCTGTCTGTCTGTCACCAGGCTGTATCTCACTGATACCGTGATAGTTCCAGTTGAAATTTTCACAGATGATGTACCTATTTCTGTTGCCGCTATAACAACAAATACTAAAAACAGAATAAAATAAATATCTTTATAGATAACGGTACGGAACCCTTCGTGCGCGAGTCCGACTCGCACTTGGCCGGTTTTTTGCCTTTTTATGTGCTCAAATTGTAGCTAGTCCCGTACAAACATTTGATCCACGCAGAAAACTGGTTCGAATGGCGCCGTGAAAAAAAATTGACAATAAAAACTGGGAAACACGCATATAATAAAAATGTTGTAATATGAAAGTGTAAAAAGCGTGTTAAAATAAAAATATTCCACCGACTGGTTATTCCCGTTTACTGTACTGGTTTAAAAAGAGCATTTGCATACTAGCTGCTAACTGTACCTGATGCCTATCGATCCCCGATCGGTACAGTTAGAAAAATAAATGGCCTCTTGAAAACGTACGAGTCTTTATGGACTCAGTGAGGCCAGAATAAATGTAGGTACCTACCAATCAAGTTTGTTACACTCTGGTTTAACCAGTAGTGACCCTGCCTACGAAACTGAAGGTCCTGGGTTCGAATCTCGGTAAGGGCAATCTGTGTGATGACACTGATGACTTATAAGCTAAGCATGAATTTTTGTTTGAGAGTTTTGGGTGTTTAAATAAATAAAAAAAAATAATAATATTTGCGGACAATCTTACTTAAATCAACCTAGTCCCAAACTAAGCAAAGCTTGTACTATGGGTACTAGACGACGGTATAGATACTTATAGAGAAATAAATACATAAATACATAGAAAACATCCATGACTCAGGAACAAATATTCGTTCTCATCACACAAATAAATGCCCTTACCGGGATTCGAACCCAGGACCTCTTGCTTCGTAGGCAGGGTCACTACCAACTAGGCTAAAGCGGTCGTCTGACGTTTGCTACATATTTAATCCTAATTCCTACTAATATTATAAATACGAACGTTTAGATGTTTGGATGTTTGTTATTCAATCGCGCAGAAACGGCTAATCGGTTTGAGATGAAATTCGGCATGGAGATAGTTTATAACCTGGATTTAAATCTTTTACTTGTTATCCCCATAATCATCCTCTAAATGGATACAATTGGGGATGGCAGTTGATACTGGAGTTCACACAGACGAATTCCCGGGCAAATGCTAGTAGTATGTATGTATAGAAGCACTATAATGTACACAATAACAGAGTATACATATACATGTCACACAATAAATCAAAGTACAAAGGCGTACCCATAGGTAGTACCCATAACACAAGCCTTATTGAGCTTACTGGGGCTAGTTCGATATGTATAAGATTGTCCCCTAATATTTATGAATACACAAACAAGTTAGGTATTACGTATGGTGGCTGATAAGGCGCCATGTGGCCTATTTGCAGACGTTTTATTAAGGCGAGGCCGGTTCACGATCTGACGAAAAGATTGATTTTTGAGCTTCCAGTGTGAAAAATTATGAAAAATTCTACTAGAGAAAAAATACTGTAGACTGAAAAAGAAACAAAGAAAGACTATAACCGAACATAATGTTGAAAAATGGCTTGGTAACTCTGTTAAAACAAATCTTAAATATCACCATAAAAACAAACTTTAATGTTCGAGATTTCGTAATTTTCAACGACAATGTATGTTTTTTTTTAATAAAAAGGATAGCTTTTTTATTGTTCTAAAACAATAACCGGATAGATTTTTAATAAGTTATCCAGTATTCGAATAATTTACTTTAAAAACAAAGTTTTAATCGACGAATAATCAATCATCCCCTATTTTCCTACCCTTAAGGTTGTTTTTTTTTTCCAAATTTATATGGGACCAACTTCGGGGTATACCCTTTCCAATAAAAAAATAACTATCAAAATCGAACTTCTCTGTAACAAGTTATGCGTGGTCATACATAAAAAAAAATATATATATATACGCATCGACTTGAGGACCTCCTCCGTTTTCTTCGTCGGTTGAAAATCAATAATCAACTAAAAAGTGATGTTACACACTTCCGAACATGCACTTCCATCTCACTCACGCTTATGCTCAGGCCTCGCTTTAAAGAGTTTCACTAGAATATTTATGAGATTTTGTCCAATAAAGTCAAAATCCAAGAGATTTGTATCCTCTTATTTCGTGCGTTGACATAAACAAGTCGTCACTGTTTTATGAGAATCGATGGATGGCCTTAGACACCACACAGCCATTCACATAAACGTCTGTTCTTACTGCGAATCAAACCCCTTCGTAACCTGACACTGCCAGCTCAACCGTGTCGTCACAAACGTAACTATATTTTTTTCTGTATTACTCATAATCTACAACGAAACAGATTATTTTATTAAATATTTCTGTTTCGTGCTAATTTAACGTTTCGTTCTCTCTACGAATCATATCGTTTACTCCTAATCTATGTTCTACACTATACCAATTATAAGTTTCTGTCAAAAATTTCATTTTTGGCACAAGCTTTTATTGCCGACTGTAATTTTTTTAGAAATTGAACAAATTTTCTTGAAAACGCCCTGATATGTTAAGCGCTTTCTTATTTAGTTTTATTTTTAGGAGCTTGTGGTGTCCTACTGCTGGACAAAAGGCCTCCCTCCTCCGTTTCCAGAAATCACGATCCCGAGCACAGCCGTAGGTTCAGCGAAGTTAAGTGAACAGAGTTTTTGAAACAATATAATGCGTCTGTTTATAATAATATGCTTTTAAAAAATACAAATAGTAATCTTATTTTTTTTCTGCAGGGAGATTAGTGATTTGAAACATGATTAAGCAATTTTCGCTCGATGGAAAAAAATCACGAAAATACACTTAAAATATTCGTAACAAATTATGCACAAAACCTAAGCATATTAAAGTTGGTTCTAAAAATCGGCAATATCATGTTTGAGAGAACTTAAGCTTAGTGATTAGGAACCTTTTTTTTTCAAACGCACATTAAAATTTAATTTAAAAACTCGCACTTCCATCTCGCTCACGCTTATGCTTAGTGAGAGGAAGTGAAGACCATGAACCTACGGCGCCTTAAGTTAAAGTTAAACGAATTATATTATATATTAAACGCAATATTTAGGCACATTGCCTACCCCTGTAATACTGATATGTAATTCTATCTAGTGAATAGTTGGTCTTTACGTTATGACTCTCCCTGTGCACACACTGTATAGAGTTATAGCCCAGATCTAGACACTAAGCTTCTTAATGTTACTGCATGAATGACTGTAATTTGTTGTGTGAGCCTAATCCTATCCTATATATATATATATACTATTATAAATGTGAAAGTTTGGATGTCTGGATGTTTACGGCTGAACCGATTTGGATGAAATTTTGCATGAAGATAGTTTATAGCCTGGATTAAAATATAGGATAGTTTTTATCCCGGGTTTACGCAGACGAAGTCGCGGGTGGAAACTAGTAATAAATAAAATAAAATAAAAATAAAAATAGCCTTTATTGCTGAGGTTTAACAATTTTCAAGAAAAACTTAAACTACATACTTGACTTATTATTTACTTCTACTTCTAACTATTTCCATCGACAACCTCAACTTGTCTTCCGACATAGGCCTCCTCCAAAGCTTTCCACGCCTCGCGATCCCTTGCGTCCCGCAGCCACACTCCTCCACCAATCTTTTTAAGGTCATCTGACCATCTTAGAATGGGTCTTCCTCTTTTTCTTTTATTTCCTCTTGGGTACCACTCAACTATTTCTTTTGTCCATTTACCTAAGTTTTGTCTTATCATGTGGCCTGTCCAGCGCCACTTTTGTTGCTTCACTATCTTACCAATGCTTTTGCTCTTTGATTTGGCTTTAATTACCGATAATTTAACTCTATCTTTAAGTTTTATATTTACCACGCTCCTTTCCATGTGGTTTTGACATGTAGCAAGTTTTTGGTAGTGCTTTTTTGTAATTGCCCAAGTTTGGCATCTGTGGGTCGATCACGTAACTTTTCTTACGCGCGTCTGTAAGGTCTAAATGTCAATTTTATATGGAAAAATGACAGTTAGATTGTGATTTTACTGTCAGACGCGCGTACAATGCGTTACGTGATTGACCTACTGGAAACTAGTAATAAATATAATTAAATAAAAGTACTGACTTGCCTGAAAGTTGACATCTGGCAGCTTACTGATATCGAACCGCCTCCGCACCGAATCAGGAAGTCGCATATACTATGTACGAGATAATTAAATGCTCTCATCCTGACCGAACCGGCTCGTGCTATCGAGAAATCTCCGTCTAATTCTCGGTAACATTATAGAATTTTTCCACACAAGTCCCTTATTTTATTGAAATGTATGTAAATTATGTGCGAGCGCTAGAATGCCGGCGCGTGTCCGTTGTTAGACGATGCGATAAAAAAATGTTGCAAAAAATATGTGGTAAGTGGCAATTAAAATCATTACCTAATCAGCCCAATTTTTAGCTGAAACTTGAAATTGGCAGTGTATTTTTAAATGTACACATTTTCAACCGACGAAAAAAACGGAGGAGTAGGTATGACCACGCAACTTTTTACAGAGTCTGTAGGTAGTTCGATTTGGATAATTATTTTTTTATTGGAAAGGGTCCCCGAAAAAAAAACGAACCCTGAGGGTAGGAAAATAGGGGATGATTAATTTTTCGTATGTTAAAACTCTTTTAGTCAACTTTTTTGCATTTTTTTTCTGAAACGGTTTCTCGCGCTCTATACGGTAATGCGGAGGCTTGAACGCACGATTTTTATTTTGCTTAGTTTAGGGTTAAAGCAGCCATTTATTAATAAGGCACTGACGAGAGGAACGTTGAGAGAACGATATATTTTATAGAGCAGTCTTTTTTATTTCCTTTGTATTTTATCCTTTTCTCATACTATGTGTCATTTGTATATCCCGTGTAGTGTTACCTACCGTGCCTTCACAGAACGGACCGTGCGGAAGAGCGCTGGTTGTAAATTAGCTTCATTCTTAGCTGGGCGATTTCGTGACAAGGACTACCTATAGATATGTCTTATTTTTTATCATATGTGTTACTTTTTAACCGACTTCAAAAAAAGGAGGAGGTTCTCAATTCGGATGTATTTTTTTTTTTTTTTTTTTTTTAATGTTTGTTACCTCAGAACTCCGTCATTTATGAACCGATTCGTACAATTCTTTTTTTTACTGAAAGTATATGCTTCTAGATTGGTCCCATTGTTTCCAAAACCCCAGTTGGATGATGGGAACCATGAGGAATTGAGGGAACTCCTCAAATATATTTGGCACGCGTGTAGTAATTTCGGTATTTTCTATTATAACTCGTATATTTACACCCGGAAATCATAAATTTGGTGAAGTGGAAGTGATGATGAAGACCACAGATGGCTTGTGGCTTGTGTGATGTTTCAATGATGTACTTCAAACTGTATAAGTACGTCACAGATTCTGATATTATTCCGTTGAAATAGCAAACAATGAAGTGCCAAAGGTAATTCTGAGATCCTTGAGGAATCGACGGAAGTCCTCAAATATTATCGGCCCACATACAGCGATTTGGTTTATTGGTCTAAAAATCAACGCTTTTGTTCTCGGAAATCAGTTCATGTGGTAAATTGGAAAAAAAATGTGGAAATGTTAATGTGGCTTGGCGGAGTACTGAATTGAAGTCGGTTAAAACTTTGTTTTGAAAGTAAATTATAATTTATTTAATCGTATGGCATACATTATTTGGCCTTTTGTGTTTGTCACTCTTTAGTACCACCCACGTGCAAGGTTGTGGTAGATAGCTCCTGCAGACGCAAGTGACAGTCGTCCCCCCTTTGTCAAGTGAGTGGGCAACTCGACTGTTAGAGGTTCTTAAGCCGCCCGAAGGCCTCTAATTCGGCTTAACGACTACTGTCATAGACAGCAGCTGGGATCAACTGCTTAGCGTGCCTTCCAAAACACGGAAGCGCTCATTTATAGTAACCACTCAAACAGGCGGTCACCCATCCAAAGACTGACCGCTGCCATCTTTGCTTAACCTGCGTTATCGTTTTCGATTCGCAGGCGCCGCCAGGCTATGAACGCTTAAATTTTTACTTTTGATGGTTAGTCATGAATGGCAACCGTACCGTCTTTTCGAAGATCTCACGGTTCTAAATAGGTACACTGATTCGCCATACGGCAAAGAAATTAATACATATTTGAGTTTGAGATGGTACATTTTTCTCGTGTTGAACGCTTTGTAAAAGAGACAATTGCACTAGACCTAACAAGTTTCTATATGACTGATTGATGGAGATCGGAGTCTTCGGTGCAAAGACTGAGCTGGCGCTTATTCAGTACATTACCTAATACTAATCACCGTATTTTCTACTACCTTTTGCCCGCGACTTCATCGCAAATGTTTGCTATTACATTCCCATAGACCTCGTATTCAATTTTGTTCTCCCATAAAACTTCCATCCTTTATTTTGCAGTGTCGAGATAGAAATCCGTTGTCCATTCCGGGATCTCAAACTATCTGCCTGCCAAATGTCATCAGGTCAACCACACTTGGTGCCGCGGTTTAAGCGTGAAAGGTAACAGATATACAATTATTTTTGCATTTATAATATTACTATAAAGCTGTGCGAGGTAGCGCAGCGGTGTGCGAGGGAAAAATTCACCAATGTCGCTTTTTTCAAATTGAATTTCCAAAATATCGATACTTTTTGAATTCACACTCCCAGTGACCCCGAGAGACCTACGAAAAAAAAATCCAAGAACTGATTATTCACGGGTCAAAATCTATAATGACTGAACTATTATTATATTATTTAACTCTGTATTTAATAGTGTGTGAAATACTGCTTTAATGTACATGTATTTCACACACAAAGCAAATTGTTTTTGAATAAATTAAATTAAATTAAATTAAATATAATAGGACGAGATGCGTAGGCGAGCATGCAATGGTGATTATTTCCCCGCACACCACTTCGCTATCCTGGAAACTCTGGTGACCCTAAGTATAGGTAGAAGGAAATTTCATCACCATCATTATATTAGCCGAAAAACGTCAAAAATTGCACAATGACCGGTCCTGCGACACCCGCATCCCGCGGACTCTTGCGACCGTTACTAGGTCTTCAGTCCATCTTGTTGGGGTCTACCCAAGCTGCGCCTGCCGGCACGTGGTCACCACTGAGAAAGTTTACACTCCAACGGCCATCGGTTCTACATGGAATATCCCGTCCACCAGGCGACTACGAGTATAAGAAAAATCTCATTAGGTACATCAACCGAAAGACGTCCACTGCTGGACATAAGCCTCCCCCAACGAGTGCCACAATGGCCGGCCCTGCGCCACCCGCATCCAGCGGACTCCCGTTTATCAGTCCACCATGTTTAAGGAAAATCTACGCATAATTTATTTGGCCCCGTGGAAACACGCACAAAGATGTCCACGCGCGTTGCAAATGGGTTGGTCTAAAACTGCATTACATAACTCCCGAGTTTGCGCGCTGTCGTTAATTTTTACATAAAAATTATGGCTTTGGATATCCAACATAAGTCTATAACATTTTCACCGAGGCTTGTTGCTAATAGCGACTGTAATCTCAGTACAATTATTAGCATTAAGGCGACTCTAACCCTAATTTCGTCCCGCACTCTCGCAGATCACATCATATCGAGCTAACATAAATAAATAAACACTATGTCAAAAAATATTCATACCTACCAGTCTGTTTTCAGCTCTAAATTCGCTACTACTGGAGAGATCGAGCATAAGTCTTAGCCTAAGACTAAGCTAGATATGATGCGCGCTCTTTGCTTGAGCACCAAAACTGTCAAAATATCCCATACCTAGTTTAGAAGCAGTAGCGAATTTAGAGCTGGAAACAGCCTGGTTTGAATATTTTTTGACATAGTATTTATTCTTATATATATTATTATTATTACATTTATTTAATAAACAGAGTATATAAACATGGGTACCTTAGCTGGGTCTCACAAAACTGTCGGAACAGTTTGTCTGTGTGATTATAAACATAATAATACAGAGTTAATAATTAATTAATTAGGTACTAATTTATAAATAGGTTTAGGTTAGACACATGTTTAACCTAACCTAAACCATGCATACAGTTACTTATGTGTTATGATACTTAAATAATGTCGTTTTAATTTTCTTTTAAAGTCGTTTTTTATTCTTTCACGGCTGATAGTTTCTGGTAGACTGTTCAGAAGGTAAGGGATACGTTTTTTTAAGGTTCTGTCGCCATAAAAGTTTTTAACCTTCGGTACGCACAGTTTACCGGACGCCATAGCCCTAGTAACATAAGTATTATGGACTGTTTTTAACAAGCTATTTTCAGAGCTAGGTTCCAGACTGCTATGGTTATTTATAAGTAGTAAATATTTATGTTTAAGACTAACTGGCAGTATTTTACAGATTTTGAAAAGAAGTTTATAGTTACCTTTACATTTGTGTCTAGTTTTACTGTTTACTAATAATTTAACAAATCTAAGTTGTATGTTTTCTAACCTATCAATGTTTGTTTTAGTTGAGAGTCCATAGCTGTCAATATAAAAAAAGAAGAGTGAATAGGCTATTATTACTGAACCAGTGAACTTCGTCTTATATAGGTTATGTCGTCGCTTACCATCACTGAACTGTCTTTTATAAAAAAAAATGTATAAGTGAATGTAAATTCCTGTTTTAGACGTGAAATACTGTGTTTAGGTATTTTGTTGCAATACGTTCATATGAATATTTAGATCATCACATTGTTTTTACTAATTTTGCCCAGCTTTAAATACATCAGTTAGTCACAGTCCACTTTTATATGTAAAAATATGTATGAAATTCCTGACTCTATGTAGTTGAGTAGGTACCTATAGTAAGTTTATATGGCAATGCCACTCCAGCTAATAGGAGGACGGTGTCCTGCGACAGTATTTAAATGCAAATAAGCATAAAAAATATATCGCGACTACTGAAAACCAACTGAAAAAATCCTGTTCTCATACTAAAGGTAGTCTAAGTCACACGCAGCATAATTTCGAATCGATTGATAGCTCAATCAAAATCGGATTAGTATCTTAAAGGGCTACGGTGGAACATATAGATTGCTAAAATCATCTATTACCCCTGACAGCGGAATTGATGCAAGCCGCAGAAAGGCACGTCCTGCAGAAAGTACAGTCAGAGACATTTGGAGAAGAAATTCAGCGGATTGAACGAGGAGAGTTGTTGCCCAAGAGCAGTCGCTTAGCAAAGTTATCACCCAAGATGGGAACGGACAATTTGCTACGTCTGGTCGGCAGAATTGAAGCTGTAGAAGATGTCGGTACCGAAGTCAAATCGCCCATAGGTACTGGCCAGTACCCAGTCGTGCGCTTTCTGGTTCTCTTCAATCATCACCATCCCTTCTTTTCGGCACTATCGTAGTCAATTGATTTGAGGGTTCGTAGTGTCGAAAGCTAAAGACATAAGCCTACCATTTGGGCAAAATTGAGTTGCTTATACTCTATTCCATATAATATTAGATAATCGTCATGTGATTTTAAGGAAAACCAATTTGAAATGCAAAATCATTCGTATTGTTATTTTTGTTGAAACTGGTAAGTACAATATTTCCCTTCGCCATCCTAGCGAAAAAACATGACCAATGTCCTCTAAAATTCTAATGTTGTATTAAGTAGAATGAGATAATATTATGCACGTATAGATTATTCTGTCGGCCGTCGATAAAACCCTTCGTATGACTGATGCTTCGAAAACTATCCAAAATTGACTCTACGTATTTTTATAATCCTTTAGCACTGTCAGTTACCAGTGGCAAAGCATCCGAATAATAAAGTGACTAAAGTAATAGCATGGTGTCAAATCAACGTTTTTTAAAGTTTTATAGTGGCAACTTCGGTTTAGCGACCCTTTTTTTGTTTATGTACCAATATAAAGTAATTTTGAATTAAAATCTATTACATACTAGATATATCATCATCCTCTTAACGTTATTCCCGGTTGTGCCCTAAAGGAGTTCGGGGTCCGCTTTGACACC
Organism: Epinotia brunnichana; assembly: GCA_963854355.1. Classification (NCBI taxonomy): domain Eukaryota; kingdom Metazoa; phylum Arthropoda; class Insecta; order Lepidoptera; family Tortricidae; genus Epinotia; species Epinotia brunnichana. Next base: position 18,964,745 of record OY977959.1, read on the forward strand.
TAATCCCAAGATTTGGCATAGGCACTAGTTTTTACGAAAGCGACTGCCATCTGACCTTCCAACCCAGAGGGAAAACTAGACCTTATTGGGATTAGACCGGTTTCCTCACGATGTTTTCCTTCACCGAAAAGCTAACGGTAAATATTCCGTACATAAGTTGCGAAAAACTCATTGGTACGAGCCGGGATTCGAACCCACGACCGCCGCTTGACAGCCGCATGCCTGAACCACTAGGCTACCGTAGCTTACATTACATACTAGATATATAATAGAACAATTTTATTTGTGCGTAGAAAAACAGTTCTGATATTTTTTTTAAATTTCTTGAATGTCGCCAACAGGTGTTTATTCTGTTCAGCGTCGATATTATTTTATTATTTGTATGCTGATTTGTATCAACATGTATTATATCTATAATTACTAATATTATAGGTAATGTCAGTTAAATGTAATTAGGTAATTTTGTAGCCCTTTAAGTATCGTGTAGGGTTAATCTCCGAAACGAATATAATAATAAAAAGTGATATTAGGTACATTATGATACAAGTGTGCTAAGTTGGTCATTACACTCGAGTCGGTTTGTAAGCCTGAGCCGAAGGCGAAGGCTTAATGGAGACGAGAAGTGTAATAATGACCAATGCTCACGTGTTTCATACGACGTTTTTCAACACATTTGCGAGGAAAAAAAAAATGAAAATGTTAAAAGATATGTAATGAAAAGGCACTAGTGCGATAATGTAATGTAAAAGTCACGGCATGGGTAATATTCTGCATTATTTTGCTAATATTTAAAAAGATATGTAATGAAAAGGCACTAGTGCGATAATGTAATGTAAAAGGCACGGCATGGGTAATATTCTGCATTATCAGTGTAAATACGCTGTAATAAGACCTACTTTACGAGCAGGTGTGTTGAAAATACTATTATAGAATAGGACATTTTTGACATTGCCATTTAGTTATTTTCTTAATGTTTCCTTATTACTAAAACTTTTTAGACTTGCTGTGATATTAACAAAATAATAAAATTAACTAATCAATAAGCGAAAATAGCTAACCTTTAGCACACGACAAGAAAAACGTTGGGAGACCGATGTTGCGTTTCAGGAATTGCGCTAAGCGAGACATGGCTCTTTTTAAAATCTCTAGGACTTACGTTGGGGGAATGCTTTGACGCACCGTCCGTCCGGTCAAGAGGGACCGGACGGGTGTGTGAGACTCCCGGACAGAAGGCCCAGACTACCCACTAAACCCCCAACGATTGTCCAACCATGTCGCTGCCAACGAGGGCCAAAAGTTCACTTGACGCAAGGACAGGCCTGGGAACAGCGTTGTGGACGGCAGAGCATTGTGCGATGGAACCTAGTTCGAGACACCGGCCAATATAAGGTTGCGTAGACAACAAGCTGATACTATTTTATTTATTTATTCGTATGGCTAAATTAAAAATTAAAATCGTTCTTAGTTAAAAAATGCATGCAAATTAGAGCAGTACACCCAATTGCTGGATCCATTGGGTTACGTTGTTATCTAGGGTGAACAAGTCGGCTGGGTTGCCCTGGTACTTGGTGAGTGGGCACTCGCGGATAATATGGTCCATGTCCTGCACCGCAGCTCCACACTCGCATGCTGGAGACTCCCTCCATCCACATTTGAGCATGAACTCTCGGCTCCTACCCCAGCCGGTCCGCAGCCTGTTTAACCGGCACCAATTTCGCCTGTAGCTGATACTAGAGCCCCTGGCACGAATTTCGTCTGCCAGAAGTGCGGAAGGTCATGCCGGTCTCGTGTTGGTTGGACATGGATTTTGTGACTGTAGAGTCACCAAAAACGATGTCTCCATCGCAGTTGTTGTTATTTGTTGTTGTTGCTGTGGCTTTATGCTGGGTGGCGATCATGTTTAACGTCCTCGAACGTCCTCGTCCTCAAAGTTAAAATCGTCTGAAATAGACGCAAAGGCTGTGGTTCCTTTAAAATTTGCAAATTTTTCTACCACTTGGCGGCTACGATTGAGCTGAAATTTGGCATACCTGTGTTCATTTGGTGACAACACCTCCGCACCTCCGAGCTGGTTTGATGATAGAGAGAGAATACCATAGCAATTCCTAAGCTAGACTAGATAAACCTGCCGTGTTTGGGTTTATCAGAACCCTCTCAACGAATAGTTAAAGAGTTTGCAAAAGAAAGAACAGTCGGCAATAAATCATTGTACCCAAAATTCCATTTTTGAAATAAACTTAATAACATCTATTGCAATTCAAAATATATAAATAGTTAATAAACAGACCTCAAAGGCCCTTTTAGGTATATGTCAGAGATTTACAAATACATTTACGTGTCATGAAAATACATAACGACATCTACACAATACGCACATTTCGTCAAAAATAGTATTTTATATTTTAATACATTCCTACTTTCATTATTTGAACTTTACTTTTTAAGCATAAAAAGTGATTGTCTTATACCTACATACTTTCTAACTTCAAATATTAAAGGGAAGTAGTAGCGTAGGTACCTAGATGAGTAGATACCTAGTACCTAGGAAATAAATGTTTCTGTTAACATTTGAATCTTACATTTTCTTAAATATTAAAAGTTGTAAAATGGACTTCCAGGTTTTTTAGGTTTTCTTGCCAGTATAGGTTATCTTTGTATTCTTTAAACAAGTACATTCAGGCCGTGGTCAGGTCGATGAAAGCGGTGTAGGTACCTATATTTCGATTTAAATATAGTTTCTATGGATTTTAACACCTTGACATTTCTATTTAAAAACTTATCTTGCAGTTATTCGCCGGTTAAATTAGTTTTTGTTTATGCCACTCAACTTTTCCTCTTAACTCAATTATTTTTCTTCCTCGGTTCAGCTTTTAGTAATTTTCTAAAGCGTAGTCGTTTATTTTCGATTCTAGGAAAAAATCATATCTCTAATGGTACAAAGCCTCAGATAAAGTTTAAGTGACTAATAAATAACTGGAATTGCGCAATTTTTACGAACACGAATGCTGCAACGGCTAAAACACAAGGCCAAACCGTCTCTTAGAAAAACACGACACGCGATAGAAAGTCAATGATTTTTGCTTAAAAAAGTTATATAAAATAAACACAACAAACAAAGAAGATATAATTATAAACACAACAAACCTTTGTCTTTCGGCTTTATTCCACGCTTAAAAAGTCCGTAGAATTTTATCCACTTTAAAATTAAAAACGTATTTTATCATCAAAAGTTCACAGGTTCTTAAAAACAGTTTTAAAACCGCAGAATCCTTTATCGCAAACACTAAATTTTAACAAGCGTTGCGAAATTTAAAAAAATCTTTTTATTTTTCCAATTTCACGCCAAACTGGCTGTATTTAAATTGCCATTTTTATATACCATTAAAGATAAAACTAGTCGCCACAAAAAACACTAGGATTTTTAAACGGAGAATTTGCGTTCGATTTTTAAAAGTCACATTTTCGCGCGGTCAAATCGGCGCGCGTTCTAAAATCAAAAATCCCGTTTCGCGCCACGTCATCGTCTTTGGTTTGGAAAGCGTTCGATTTTCAAAATTTACTTTTTAAAACGGTCTGTTTTCATTGTTGTGCGAGCAGCGCACATGCTGTTTCAACACATTATGATCTAACACTGGCTAGCTCTCGATTGCAGAACATACTTATTCTAAGTCAACTTACATTCGTTCATATTTGCCTGCAGGCGTAGGGTTGAACTAACGTTAGACGCTAGGCCTATGACCTGGCTCTTTATTGTACTTATTACGAACACTTCCTTGTTTTATTAATGATTTTAATGAAGTTTATTATCTTTCGAAAAATGCTACTGTATATAAATAATGCCCAAATTAAGTTATTTTGACAAAAAAGGTCATAATGCAAAAATTGTTTCAAAAAGTAAAACAAAATAAAACTAAAAATCCCTATCTAGAAAACATAAGGACAAATAAGCTCTATTCCTAAAAATCGCAATGTTACAGTCGAAATCAGACGAAATCTATACAGGTTAACCGATTAACATTTAACAAGTGTAACAAACTCGTAGTACATCGACAACCCTAATTTTCGCGTAGTACAAGAAACGTCTTGCATATAATAATATGTTTTAGCCTATATTGAGCGCTTACAGGCACCGTCTCTGCGCAAGAGTCGCAGAGACGTTTTTTACGCTAACGTTATTTTATAACGACGTTATATTAATTACCGTTATTTTCGGTATTTTATTGAAATTTGTGTATTTATCGTTTTGTAATCTAACTCAAATAATAAAAATACGTGCAAAAGAAGAAACTCAGCATTTTATTTATTATTAAAAATATATCTTCAGTTTCTTTTGCTAACCGAGCATTGTTTATAGTTGAACTTAGGTGATTCAATATTTTATAAGTATAATTATCTGTCTTTATTGAAAAATATTAGTTACTTACATTTATATCTCAATATCAATGGGAAATACTTCCGACATATACCAATCCAGTACAAAGTCTAAAATTTCCATAATTTACCTACGTGTGTAGAATGAATGCGTTTACATGGTTCATTGTTCTTGATAAAACAACCCTCTTGTTCCAAGTATGTCAAAGAAGGAGTGACAGCTATTTTATCAATTCTGCACGGATATCACAAGACGGCTGCGACATACTCTCGAGCTCTCTCGCACTATCCGTCTCATTCTAAGTGGTGTAATAAAAGAGAGACGCATAGTGCGAGAGAGCTCGAGAGTATGTCGCAGCCGTCTTGTGATAGCCGTGCTGATAAGCTTAACAAACGTATCGTTTAAAGGCCATCTGGTATTCATCGATTCCTCATTAGCTATTTCAGGTTTCAACAATTGTATTTCACAATTCCACTTCATCATCATCAATATTAAGAGGGCCTGGTCCTCTGTCGTTGCAGCATTCTCCATTCTAGTTTATCTTGGGATCTCGTCTTTACTTCTTGGTATGTGTGGTAATTCCACTTAAAGATAAAAAAATAAAAGTTAATCGTTTCAAGGCAAATTCATTCCAACTACCTTCTGGAAATTATTTCTTTCTTTTTAATTTGATAAATTGAATAAATAAATTCACTGCCGCGAAGACACACACAATATGTGTCAAATTGGGTAGTGAATAAATGTGTCTTTTCTTTCTTTCTTTTGATAATTATTATTTCATTAGCAGACGCTACTGCTTAGTCGAAAAAAAGGCATTTTTGTAGGTATATGCTTACCTTGAATTACTTTGAATTAATGCAAAGACCTGGAATGGCTATAGAACCCAATCCATTTGAGTAATGCTTACTTTTATCAATAATCACAACATTTTAAAAACACGACATGAAATCGAGCCCCTTAAATATTCACTAGTTATAACGCGTCAACCAAAATTCTTTCGTTTATCGTTACCAGTTATTAACCGTTATCCATTCACCTCAGAAACAACGGCACGACCCCATCACTAGTTAGTTGTATGCATCGTGCATTGGCCCGCAGAACCGATAGACACCTTCCAAAACGCCGTAACCAACCACTCCCATAGATAGGAAAAAGAACTTTCGCAAGAATAATTTAGAGTTGATTTTAGCGTGCAGAGAAATTGAGATATGTTATGCAGGTTTTAGCAATTTTGAAGCGAGTTCTTATACTTATTTCACTATGAAATTTAGCTATGTATAGTTGTAGAAAGAAATGGGTGTCTGTAGGCGTATGTTGTTTCTAGGACACTGAATGTTAGAAATCTTCGAGATATATTATGGTATAATTGTAGGGCCCGTGAAAGGTATTTTGTGTGGGAATCGGTCGTTCGGAACAAGTTTTGGGAATTCTTTAGCGGTTGGTTGTAATGTTAAAATCCGGTGTTGGATACCGGATTTAGCGAAATACCTATTGGTTCTATTGTATTTGAAGTAATGTCAGCGCCTGGGGACATTCGAATCTTGTCGTTGCGTTCGCAAAACAACTTAATTAAATAAGTTAAGTATGTTTAATGTAATTGCCTGTATTTGATCGCAGTATATACTCGAAACATATTTGATAATCTAAACTGGGCAAAGAAAGGATTGCAAGTCAACGGATGCTACTTAAACCATCTAAGATTCGCTGACGACATAGCTATAATATCTGAAACCGCTCGAGGCATGGAATAATTGATGAAGTCACTTGATGATAAAAGCTCTAAAATTGGCCTGGAAATGAATATAAATAAAACTAAGCTGATGACTGACAGCGATAGTTATTAGGCCTATTGCGATAAAAGGAAACACCATAGCATAGAGTATGTAAGAAATTATGTCTTCATAGGGAAACAGCTGTCATTTAATAAGTCCAGCAACGGAGAAGAACTAACAAGGAGAATCAGTGCAACATGGAATAGTATTTTTTTTATTTATTTATTTTTATTTATTTAGAACATTAACAATTTTGGTCCCTGAAAGAAATTCTAAAGGGGAATAATAATTTTCATCTGAAAAAAATTGTGTTCGATACATGTCTCCTACCTTGCTTACTGTATGGCTGCCAAACTTGGGTATTTTCAAAAAAAGATAAAAGAAAAAAATCAATGTACTCAAACAGGAATGGATGTATGTTGTAACATAGCAGTATTTCGATCGACACTCCTTTCTTCTAATTAGCGTTAAAATCATTTACTCAAATGATTCCTTGCTGGATATATTTTCTAAGTACAACATTAATTCATAATGCTGGCAATTATTAAGTAATTATCACATATAATTAAAAAGAAACAGTAGCCAATAGGATTAATTGTTTAGGGGTCAGAGTTGCCAGCAAGATGAGAGATGTTCGGATTTCAAGTTAATAAAGTAGGGGTTTTAAGGAATAACAATTATTGAAACAATCAATTTAAATTATTAATTATATAAAAAGAAGTAAAATAAATTAAATTAAAAATAATGACATTATGTCTGTACGTAAAATCTAATGTTATTCCTTAATAAATACAAAAAGTGGTTAGTTGATTGCTTCTGCGCTGGTAACCCAATATCGAGTCTGGGAGCCAGAGAGGGAAGAGGAGATTGGTGGAGGAAAGCTGACATGGAGGCTTAGAAGAATTGAGCATTTTAAATCCGGTCTCATCACCGGCTAAACAAGATTTTTTGAGCCTTTTCGGATGGCAGTGCAAGTAGAGATGGTGCATTAGATTGTATTTTCTACATCGGCCCAAATGTAAGTAGTTTTCTTCCAAAATTTACACAAGCACCAGGTTCATTCTGTTATCCTTAGTTCTGACAATGTGGTACTCTTTCCAGCAAATGCAGCCTCATATACATGTGGAAGGGAGGGTTCGACAGCTGAACTATATTCCATTATGGAGTGTTTAACTGGTAAGATAGAATTTCTCAACATCATATCCAGTGTAGGTTAGATTTCCACATAGATCCATGCTAATGAAAATAATTGTTTCTTTTCAGTCGATAAGGGAAAACTATATATTCCTCTAGAACTTTAGAAGTGTTAAAAATATAATTTGAGTTTCCCGCTTTTGTGGCCAGCTTACGTATGACGTATGACCTTTTTGTTTTTCTTGCGCCATCGTTTGTTTTTTTCCTCTACACATATTCTTTCAATTTGACAATGACATGTCTTGGTATTTTGGATTATTAAAGATCTTCATCACAAATGGACCTTGTGTTGATTTATTTTATCAGGTTAAGTGCCCAGTAAAGCCCAGAAATAAATTCAAAGCAAAAAGTCGTAGTGGGAAAGTGTCAGTGCAAAATTCGTATGGACATAACATCAACAACGAACAGTGATCTTTGATTTAACTTTTAACAGTGTAATTCGTGTTCTTACTCTGAAATACGTGTGAAAATGGCTGCTAGTAATCAAATGGCATTAATTGAAAAGTTAACCGGTCGTGATAATTACGCAACTTGGCGGTTTGCAGTAAAAACGTACTTGCAGCATGAAGAGCTCTGGCATTGCGTCGAACCGCCTGAGGGCAGCAAAATAGATGCGAAACAGGACACGAAGGCTAAAACAAAGATAATTCTCCTGGTTGATCCGTTAAATTATGTCCACATACAAGAAGCGAGCACCGCCAAAGAAGTTTGGGACAAGTTGTCAAAAGCGTTTGACGACTCTGGGCTGACACGCCGCGTTGGTTTATTGCGTGATCTCTGTAATACCTCGCTATCCGAATGTCAAAATGTAGAAGAATATGTGAGCAAAATAATGAATACTGCACATAAGCTCCGAAACATAGGCTTTGCGGTAGATGACGAGTGGCTCGGCACACTGCTGCTCTCCGGTCTACCTCAATCGTACCAGCCTATGATAATTGCTATAGAAAGCTCTGGCATGAAAATAACTTCAGATTCTGTAAAAGCCAATTTGTAATAAATATGGCCATAAAAGTCCAGAATGCAAGTCCAAATCTAAGGACGTGCACCAGAAACCAAGCTCATCATATGCCGCAGTCTTTGTTGCAACATCAACACAAGATGACTCCTGGTTTATAGACTCCGGTGCATCGTCTCATCTTACAAAATACAAGAACTTGCTGCAGAATAAGACGGCTCCTGCCATACGGAATATAAGAGTGGCAGATAACAAGTTATTATCAGTGCAATGCTCGGGACAAGTCAGCTTAGACACCTATGATGGTAAAGGTGAAGAAAGCAAGGTACTGTTTACAAATGTGCTGTATGTGCCTGAACTAGCGACAAACCTGCTGTCTGTTAGTCAGATTATCAAGAGTGGTGGCCAAGTAAAGTTCAACGAAAGAGGCTGTGTTATTTTAAACAATAATAGTCAGATAGTAGCAACAGCGAGTCTTATCAACAACATGTACCGGCTAGATATGCCTGGAAGTGGCTATGCATGCATGTCTGATGTTGAAGAAGAAGATACTTACCTGTGGCACCAGATAATGGGGCACCTGAACTTTGAGTCTAAGGAAAATGAAAGAAAACACCGAACATGTAACTTTCTCCGCAAAACCAGAAAGTCTGACATGTATAACCTGCAAAGAAGGTAAACTGGCTCGACTACCTTTTAAAAGTGAAGGCTCAAATTCAAGGGGAGTGTTAAAAATATAATTTGAGTTTCCCGCTTTTGTGGCCAGCTTACGTATGACGTATGACCTTTTTGTTTTTCTTGCGCCATCGTTTGTTTTTTTCCTCTACACATATTCTTTCAATTTGACAATGACATGTCTTGGTATTTTGGATTATTAAAGATCTTCATCACAAATGGACCTTGTGTTGATTTATTTTATCAAGAAGGAAGTTAAATTTGGACTGATCTACTCAGTTTTGGTCCGGTTCTTCAAACTTCATTATCTTCGCAAATTCCATTTTGATGCTTCGATGGAAGTTTATTTTCTTCATCTCGACAACGGGTTCATGCTTCTCCTGATTTAAACACCGGGGAAAGAAGATATGCTCAGCGGCTGACACACCAACATCTGCGGAGCTAAGAAAGTATGACTCCAGTGTGAAGGTCGGTGTCAAGCATATTATATATAGTAGGGAATTAGGATTTCAAAAAGTTACTTAATGATGGCATAAACACGTAGGGACTAACACCTAATTTTGTAGGCCTCTTGGAATTGTAAATCACTCACGAACATATTACACGGAAGCTCTACCGATTGTAGCAAAACATAACTTAAGGTGTATTAAGGAAACCTGAAACCTAGTGATTTAATATTCCAAAAGGGGAAAGAATTGTTCAGTGTGTAGAAATAAAACAAATCATAAGATATAACATTTTTTATTTAATATCCCATTTTCATTAGCCCCTGACTGCAGATAAGCCAGTTTCGATACACCACATTTTTTATATTTTTTTTATTTTATATTTTATTGTCACGTGGTCTCCTGAATTTCAGCCGAGCATAAAGGAGCCACGTTACAATTGGCGCCCAACTGTTTTCAGGTGTTTTCAGTGCTTATCTGCAATTTTGGGTAATTTTTTTGTGCCATCATTCGTTGAGTAATAAGATTTTGTACTTACATGAATATTCCATGATAGAAGTTTTGTTCCACTTATAATTAGTTGGTCACGCATTTTGTGCACCTTATTCTGTATTTAGAAATAATTTTAGAACTTATTTTGAGCTTTTAGATGATATTTTGTGAAATTTTGACAAAACTTGTACGCTAATTTTCTGTTGCAAGTTGACATTTCACAGACATTTTTTCTTTCAAGGAAGTGAATATTTTAGTCACTTATTTTCTATAATTACTTTTGAATAAGAGGTATAAACCAGTATAAATACTTTTGATAAATTGTTTCACATTTTTATAGGGAAATTACAAGCTAAAGTTTCATAATTTAAGGACTCAATTTATGTCACAAACTAAACCAATTCAAGTATTGAAAAATTATTTAGTATATCAGTTGATATTCTGGTGTTACAAATTTCTAGTGCTTAAAGTTTAAGTCAAGCTTTCATGGTATATATCAGATCTACAATCAGCATTTATTCTTAAATTTATATTAAGAACCTCAATTTTAATAAAAATAAAAATAAAATTCTCTTTGAAAACAATTAGTCTTGCAGTATGATATTGTCTGGTTGATAAAAACATACAGCAATTTGATAAGAAAAACAGTATTGTGAAATAATATTGAGCTTATATTTAAGCACCGCAGGTTGACATACAACTTTTCAGTGAAAATTTTTGTAATTTGTTCAGAATTAGGAACAAAAAAAAAAAAAAAACTGATTTTTGGTTAAGATTTGCATGACATTGTTTTGAGTAAGGATTGCTTATTTTGAGTACAGTAATCTGTGATTTAGAGTAATTTGAAGGAAATAAGTATAAAATAACAAGAGAAGTGATTGTTAACATTTAATTACATTCTTTGGTAACATTTTTTTTACAACACAAACATACAACATTGTAAGTTTATTGCCATCACTAAGGTACATATACAGTCAACATGTCTTTACAATTTCATTCCTTATTGAGAGATGAGTTAATTTATGAGGTCACAATCAGGTCAGAAACACCAGCTAGTACAGTTGAAGGGCTTAGGAAACAGCTGAGAAAGTTGTTATTAGAATGTCCCCCGGAAGCAATTTTAGAAACAGATTTTTTGCCGGACACAGAGTTAGAAACTATAGCTGATAAGTTAGGTGATTTGTCCATAATAGTAGGAAAATACACTTCTACACGAGACAGGTATGCTGCAAATAGGTCTAAAGCACTGGGGTGCCACCTGACCCATAGATTAATGCGCGTTTTTGTCGATGATGACCCGGAGAATTTGACCAATAAGACAGACCTCTCTGCAAAGTTAGAAGTTCTGTTGGCTAGAATAGACGGGGTAGGGCAGTCTTCAGTAGGGTCATATGACAGCATACCTGCAGCGGATATGATTTCACAAACAGTGCCCCTTTCCCATGTTGTTTGTTCAGGCGATAGGAACATCGGCAAGTGGGGATTGAAATTCAATGGTCAGACCGACCCTAGGTCTTTTCTGGAGCGTGTAGAGGAACTTCAGTTAGCATCCGGGGTATCTGATGTCAATTTGTTTCTTTCAGCAGCGCAGTTGTTTGTTGATCAGGCACTTTTGTGGTATAGAGGTATTAGAGAACAAGTTTCTTCATGGAAAGATTTAAAGAACATTTTGTTAGTGGAATTTGACCCAGTGGATTATGATTACAGATTATTAGGAGAAATTAGATCACGTACTCAAGGTTTAGAGGAACCGATACACATTTATGTATCCGTCATGGCTTGTATGTTCGCAAGGCTTAAAACCCCTTTGTCCGAGGAAGCAAAGTTAGAAATCTTGCTACACAATATTAGGCCAAGCTTGTCACAGCAGTTAGCGCTGGTAAATGTAACATCCATTGTGGAATTGAAGGACAATTGTAGGAAACTCGAAGCGGCAAGACAGCGGGCCGATTTTTTCGTGGAACCAGGCAAGTCAGGTTCACACACACTTAGCGCTGATTTTGCGTATAAAGGCAGGTCCAAGCAGGTAAATGCGGTGAATTTTGTTAGTGATAAGCGTCCCACTGCATTCGGAAGGCCGTCCTCACCGAACAATTCATACCAGCAGCATAACGAAGCAAATCGGCATTCTCACGGACAGACGACGCATATTAACAAATCTACGGCTCCTGCCGTTTGTTATAAATGTAATCATGGTGGTCATGATTTCAGGAAATGCACAGCAAAGCCATCAAAAGATAACATTCGCTGTTTCGGTTGTGGGAAAAGTGGGGTTATCATTACGAACTGTCAAAACTGTCAGAATAGCCGGAAGCGTTCCGTTTTACGTCCAAAAAAACTAATTAGGCCGAACCGCAGCAATAATTACCGAAGTGAATTGAGTGCTTCGATAAAGAAATTTTGTAATTATACTTCCATTGCTACGGTTCTGTTCGCACCAAATAAAGACGATATCCGGCCTTATTTAAAAATAAAAGTGTGTGATTTTGAAGTTTGTGCCTTGGCGGATAGCGGTGCCTCGCTTTCTATTTTGGGAAATAATTCTCACAGGGATTTTATAAAATTTGGATTTGAAATGCAAACAACGGAGTCTACGTCATGTAATATCGCGAACGGCGTGTTAGTCCAGTCAATCGGGTACATATTTGTACCAGTAACATTTAATAATGTTACACAAGTGGTAAAGTTTTTTGTTATGCCCAATATTGTCTCGGACGTTATTTTAGGTGTCGATTTTTGGCATGCGTTCCGTTTAGCGCCGGAAATTTTTGAAAACATAGCGTACATTAAGACTCCGGAAAAATATTTTGATTTATGTAACACCATTGGTTCAGAACAGGTACACACGATTCAGTCGTACGATCATTTGTCGCCTACGCAACAGGAGCTGGCGAACGCCGCTGTAGGGAAGTTTAAAGATATTTCGTCTGACGTTAAAGGTTTAGGTAGGACGTCTTTGATTGAACATGTCATTGAGACAGGTGACGCGCCGCCTATTAAGACAAAGCAGTATCCACTTTCTCCGGAGAAACGAGAAATTTTAAGCTCCGAGTTAGAACGAATGCTGAAGTTAGATGTCGTGACTCCTTGCGAAAGCCCATGGAACAATCCAGCACTGTTAGTTCAGAAGGCAAATGGGGATTGGCGTTTTTGTTTAGACTGTAGGAAGTTAAACACGGTAACGAAGGGTGACTCGTATTCCATTCCGTACATCCCGCAAATATTGGATAGTCTAAAGGAAGCGAAGTACCTAACGTCTATTGATTTGAGTTCCTCGTTCTGGCAGATTCCTTTAAGTGAGAGCTCGCAGGAAAAGACAGCATTCAATGTAAGTGGAAAGGGGGTCTTTAAATTTAAGGTCATGCCTTTTGGTTTATGTGGAGCCCCAGCTAGGCAGCAGCGGCTCATGGATAGGCTTATTGACCACAATATGACCAGCGACATCGAGAACGGCTATGTGTTTTGTTATATCGATGACATTGTCATCTGTTCTTCCGATTTTCAGACACATTTGGTCTTGCTAAATCGTGTGCTGGAAAAGCTTAAAATGGCTAATTTGACAGTTAATTTTGAGAAGTCAAAATTCTTCAGGCAGTCGCTCAAGTACCTAGGGTACGTAGTTGATGAATTTGGTTTGCGTACTGACCCAGAGAAGGTTTCAGCCATTTTAAACTTTCCCACTCCCACGACTCCGCGAGAGGTAAAAATATTTCTGGGAACTTGCTCATGGTACCGTCGTTTTATACGGAATTTTTCGACCATAGCAGCTCCCTTAAATAAGTTGACCTCGAAGGGAAAGAAAGCGCCTGTTTTTAAATGGTCTGAGGAGGCCGAGATTGCTTTCAACACCTTAAAGAACGCCTTAGTAACAGCACCAATTTTAGCTGTGCCTGATTTTGATAAGGAATTTACGGTTCATGCAGATGCGTCTTCTTATGGTATAGGTGGAATGCTCTCACAGACTATTGAGGGGCAGGAGCATCCCATTGCGTACGTTAGTCGTTCTCTCAACAAGTGTGAACAGAATTACAGCGCAACGGAGCGGGAAGCGTTAGCGGTTATTTTCTCAGTCGAGAAGTTTCAGGCTTATTTAGGCTCACGACGGTTTAGAGTTATTACTGACCACTCGTCACTCAAGTGGTTTATGAGACTGGAAAATCCATCAGGCAGATTAGCACGTTGGGGATGCAGACTGTCTCAATATAATTTTAATATTGAGCACAGGAAGGGAACCGAAAATGTCGTGCCTGATGCATTGTCCAGGCTTATGAAAGTTGACGCTGTGAGTTTGGTGAACGGTGACGTCTTACCCGATGAATGGTATGATAGGACGCTGAACGGTTGTAAAACTTTCCCTGCTAACTTCCCTAACTTTTGTATCAGGGAGGGAAAGTTATTTAGATTCTGCAAAGGCAAATATAACCTGCTACGAGAGTTCGATTGGAAGGAGGTAGTGCGCAAGGGTGACCGCGAAAGAGTATTAAAAGCGAACCACTGTGAACCAACCGCGGCACATTTAGGAGTTTTTAAAACTCATAGGCGGTTGTCGTTGACATACTTTTGGCCCGGAATGTATAAGGACGTAGTTGACTTTGTGAAAGCCTGCGATGTTTGCGCAGCTTTTAAACATTCACAACAACTCACTCCTGGTCTTATGGGACAACCAAAAGTATGTCATCGACCTATGCAAGTGGTTAGCATAGATCTAGTTGGTCCTCTTCCGCGCTCACGAGCAGGTTACACATTTTTATTTGTGGTTACTTGTTGCTTCTCAAAGTACACACTGTTTTTTCCACTTCGTCGCGCAACCAGTGTGTTGGTGGCGAAACATTTTGAGCATCATGTCATTTTGGAGCATGGTGTTCCCGAGACCGTAATTACTGACAATGGAGTTCAGTTTACGGGATCGCACTTTAAGCAGTTAATGAAGAAATACAACGTACCTAAAGTATTTTATGGACCTCGTTACACGGCTCAGGTGAACCTTGTTGAAAGATATAACCGCACGGTTATGACCGCTGTAGCTTCGTACGTAGAGGAAAATCACCGGACATGGGATGAAAAACTGCACCAAATTCGGTTTGCAATAAACAGTGCAGTCAATGAGTCCACAGGGTTTTCTCCTTTTTTTTTTAGTACATGCTAGGGAACCAGTCATAAATGGTGCGTTTTATAAAGACCTAAATCAAGATTATACCGCAGCTATGCCTAGGGAGGAATATGCTGGCGAGTTTGGTTGCATGAAAGATATCTTCCAGCAAGTTAGGTTACGTTTACTGAGAGCACATGAAAATAACGCCAAGCACTACAATTTAAGGCGACGTTCAGCGAGATGTTCAGTGGGAGATGTGGTGTGGAAGCGCACTTATGTTCAGAGCGATGCTCTGAAGTTTAAAATGGCGAAACTCGCGCCAAAATACGAGAAATGTAGGGTAAAGGCGGTTTTGTCTCCTTTAGTTTACGAACTGGAAAGGATGGACGGACATCCTATAGGTTCGTGGCACATCAAAGACCTAAAGTTGTAGGGTTGCAGCTGCTGACTGGGTGATCAATGGACGTGCGGCCCGCACGTCGTTGCACTGCTCGCCGCACCGCCATTGTTGACTACGTAACAGAGCACTGTAACACGTACTTAGGTAGGTTGTTTAGCATTGAGTGTTAAATATCGAACAGACGTATTTAATCACGAAACTGCTAGGTCCGTGGTGAACAGGTATGATAACTGTTTCACTACTTAGTATAGAAGATGAAGCATGAAAGTATTATAGATGTGAAGAATGAAAGAGGCGACGCAACCATAGCTTAATTAACAACAGGGCATAGTCTTTGATCCGAGTTTTGAAACGCGTGTTTTTTTTTTTTAACGCGATATTTTAGGCTGTGTAAGAGACATACTCAATTTTTTTGGCTAGACCATGTTGAGTTGACTCAAATTTTTTAGACACAGTCTAGTTTTGTTCCTGGACATAGGTGATAGCTAGGCCATGTTCAAGATATTTTTTTTTAGTACGTAAACACTGCCGCTACATGCGGTGAAACTCAGTTTTGGGCGTGTTCTACTACTATTATTATTTTTTGGTTGAAACGAGTTTCGGTTTCACTCGGGAGCTGATATTTAGTGTTGGTAAATAATCAGATTTGGAATTTATTATGGTGTCTGGGAGTTAATAAATCAAACTACAGATTAATATCAAAGGATCTCTTTTTTAATTTTGCCCGGTCTAGCTGAGATAGACACAAGAATGCTGAACACCTGTCCTGGCAGTTGGGTTAACCTTTTCAACACAACGGTCTGTTGTGATGAGAAGGTTAAGGAATGTTTACTTGTTAGTTGGATTTTTTTTATTTTTTTTTTATAGATTTTGGTAGGCATACAGCCTTTTCTTTAGGTTAGTTTTTTCTTTTACCGGCTATCCGGTTGGATACCGGATTTGTTTGATTTTGGGTTTGTTGTGTGGGTTCGAGTTGTGATAGGGGTAGGAAGTGAGTCAGAGAAATCCACAACAACTGGGGTTTTGTTTTTTAGTACGAGAGTAAGTAATTCTCAAGTACTTAAATTGGGTATTGGTTTTATAGTTCGTTTTTTCTCTTATGATTTGTTGATCATCGGAATCGCTGAGGGCAGCGAGCGGTTTACCTTTGGTAAACCTTCTCATCGGGGAGAGGGGTATTGTAACATAGCAGTATTTCGATCGACACTCCTTTCTTCTAATTAGCGTTAAAATCATTTACTCAAATGATTCCTTGCTGGATATATTTTCTAAGTACAACATTAATTCATAATGCTGGCAATTATTAAGTAATTATCACATATAATTAAAAAGAAACAGTAGCCAATAGGATTAATTGTTTAGGGGTCAGAGTTGCCAGCAAGATGAGAGATGTTCGGATTTCAAGTTAATAAAGTAGGGGTTTTAAGGAATAACAATTATTGAAACAATCAATTTAAATTATTAATTATATAAAAAGAAGTAAAATAAATTAAATTAAAAATAATGACATTATGTCTGTACGTAAAATCTAATGTTATTCCTTAATAAATACAAAAAGTGGTTAGTTGATTGCTTCTGCGCTGGTAACCCAATATCGAGTCTGGGAGCCAGAGAGGGAAGAGGAGATTGGTGGAGGAAAGCTGACATGGAGGCTTAGAAGAATTGAGCATTTTAAATCCGGTCTCATCACCGGCTAAACAAGATTTTTTGAGCCTTTTCGGATGGCAGTGCAAGTAGAGATGGTGCATTAGATTGTATTTTCTACATCGGCCCAAATGTAAGTAGTTTTCTTCCAAAATTTACACAAGCACCAGGTTCATTCTGTTATCCTTAGTTCTGACAATGTGGTACTCTTTCCAGCAAATGCAGCCTCATATACATGTGGAAGGGAGGGTTCGACAGCTGAACTATATTCCATTATGGAGTGTTTAACTGGTAAGATAGAATTTCTCAACATCATATCCAGTGTAGGTTAGATTTCCACATAGATCCATGCTAATGAAAATAATTGTTTCTTTTCAGTCGATAAGGGAAAACTATATATTCCTCTAGAACTTTAGAAGGAAGTTAAATTTGGACTGATCTACTCAGTTTTGGTCCGGTTCTTCAAACTTCATTATCTTCGCAAATTCCATTTTGATGCTTCGATGGAAGTTTATTTTCTTCATCTCGACAACGGGTTCATGCTTCTCCTGATTTAAACACCGGGGAAAGAAGATATGCTCAGCGGCTGACACACCAACATCTGCGGAGCTAAGAAAGTATGACTCCAGTGTGAAGGTCGGTGTCAAGCATATTATATATAGTAGGGAATTAGGATTTCAAAAAGTTACTTAATGATGGCATAAACACGTAGGGACTAACACCTAATTTTGTAGGCCTCTTGGAATTGTAAATCACTCACGAACATATTACACGGAAGCTCTACCGATTGTAGCAAAACATAACTTAAGGTGTATTAAGGAAACCTGAAACCTAGTGATTTAATATTCCAAAAGGGGAAAGAATTGTTCAGTGTGTAGAAATAAAACAAATCATAAGATATAACATTTTTTATTTAATATCCCATTTTCATTAGCCCCTGACTGCAGATAAGCCAGTTTCGATACACCACATTTTTTATATTTTTTTTATTTTATATTTTATTGTCACGTGGTCTCCTGAATTTCAGCCGAGCATAAAGGAGCCACGTCACAATGTTGAAGATTAGAAAAATACATAAAGTGAGAAGGGAAAATATCCGACAGAAGACAAAACTCACAGACGCTCTCAAGCAGGCACTGAATTTAAACTGGAAAATGGGCTAGACATATCTCACGATATACAGACAAAAGGTGGACCACAGAAAGTACACGATGGAAGGCCCAAAGGGGAAAAGAAATGTTGGTAGACCAATAAGACGGTGGGCTGATGACAATATACAAGAAGCAGGCAAAGATTGGATTGAACTAGGCAAGGACAGGGAATCATGGAAAAAGATGGAGGAGGCCTTTACCCAAAAAGGGGTCGATATTTCAATTAAAGAAAACTAACCATACTAACAATAATATACAGTAACTAACTAACAACTTACTAATAACATTTGAAATGTATCTCATATATCTAATATATGGAATAAAATGGCTTTATTATTATTAGTGGCACGGATAAGTGGCGGCTTACGGCGAGCTCTACTGAGTATACGGGTTTTAGTTTTGAAGCGAATATGGGTTAGAATCTAGAATTAATACTGAAAACCAATGCTAGAATTAATACTGAAAATTAATGTGATTTGCCTACCCATTCTGTGAATACAGGTGGGAATTTATGTGATTTTATTTATCTAGTACGTACGGCGCGGCGTTGGATATAACCGGGGTGTGGCTTGTCACGGGAGCAAAAAATTAAAGGATGACTCCATATTATCCGCGGTATTATAATATGGACTCAGGCCTTCGAGTATTTTCCGGTTTTTTATTTATTTAAAGTTTTGATCCCTTAGTAATTAAATTGGATATCACAATATCGTAGCATTTAGGCCTTAAGTCATAGTCAGTGGGCACTTATGTCATAGTAATTATCTTCTTCTTGGATGTGCCATGTCCTCATCGGACGTCGGCGACCATCTCTCGGAACTTATTTCTATCCTGTGCCATTCTGCTCAGGTTGGCAGCGTCATCAATATGAGTCCAGCTTTTAACATTATCCATCCAGGTTAGCTTCCTTCTTCCTCTACTTCTTTTGCCCTCCATTTTGCCTTCTATTATTTTCCTTAGTAATTATAGTGTCTTTGTATTCCATAATTTTTGGAGTTTTTTTCAACCTTTACAAGATTTCTTGGTATTTATAATGTAAAATAATAGCGATAGCATTCCAGTCAAGTAAAAGAACGCAAGCATGCAAAAACAGTTCTTGTTTAAATTTTTTTTTTATTTATTGACTAACATAATTTGAGTTTTGGTAACATTTTGGTATACATTTTTACACCAGCGGAAACCTCTAAGTTTTATATGCTGATGAATAGTTCGCTATGGTACATTAATTTACTTGACTACCATCACCGTTATTAAACCACTTTAATTAAAATACTTAATAATCTTCTTTTCCATTATTTGCTCCTGTTCCAGGCCCCACTCTGTATATCTTGATGTATTCGAAACCTAAATAAAATTCACGGTGGCATACCTCTTCAAACTGTTTCCTGGTGATACATCCAAGCCGCTAAAACCCCGTAGATTCGGCTTCGGTCCCCGTGCCCTTCAAATTCCCTGTTGCAACGGAAAGGATCGTGCGAAAGGGCACCGCGTCGACTCCTACGCAGCCGTTGGGCAACCAGATGATCTAGCACGGTTATTAACATAGTATTAAGTGTATTTATTTCTATTAGGATACAAAATACCGACAGAAAATAGGGATCTAGACATAGCCTCTACAAAGGTACAGCTAAAGATTTTTGTTGCACCGTCCACAATGTATTATGCTTTGACTTGGACTGGTAGAAGCTTCTCATGACATTATGTACTATCTTTTGTACTATACGTTATTTGCTTCATGCATTTCTATTAAATATTTAATCCTTTATAAATGTTATCTGTACACGCATCTTCATATTGTATAATCCCTAACTGTATTATTTCGGTCCTCACGACACAGGCTGGACCTAGTGTGGCCACTGATAATGTATTTATTGTTTTGCTGTTTTGTTAAATAAATAATTTTGGATTTGTATTAACTCATTTACACCCAGTGTACTCGTTTGGGGACAGTTAACCATACATTTTGCTTAATGTGCTCGTTATTGTGTAAATTTGTTGACATTGTATTAATTTAATATTACAGTTTTGACGATCGTCATGATAAAAATTATACATAATTGTGCAAATTTGTAATATAATTTTTTATCATGAAAAAAAAAAACAAGTAAGTAAAGATTAAATCAACAAAAAGAAGAAAACACAAAAAGGAGTGTTCATTACGAAACTCAGCTCATGTTTTTGACTCCTAATCACCTATTTATAAAAAAAGAAAAAAAAATACTGTATATTTAGTTTTGATAGTTACATTATTCTGAGCTTAACTACCAATCTTAAATATTAAAGATTTTATTAGTTAATGAGTCTTAAAAAAAATTGAGAAAAACAAAGTCACTAAATGACAACAAGGTTGGGGCTTCCTAGTAGGTAAAACACCTGTGTCAGTCTTAACTAATTACATTTATCTACTGGTAGGTATTTTTATTAAAATTTTACATAGGTTGGTATTGCATTCGTAGGCTACAGTAACTGCTTTCCATGTGGTCGTGTGCTTGTTTGCTACCGTCGTGATATAAAAATAAATATATATTTATCTATTTAAAATTTATTGCACAAAATACTAAAAAAAATTACTAATGGCGAGCTTTGCGAAATGGCATTATTTACCAGCTAACCAAAATATTGTACCGAACATATGATTCCCTTAAAAAAACTGATTTGCATACACATCAAATCTCATCAGCCACCGAAACCTCCTCACGACCTCATGAAGGAACCAATCGCACACCGCACGACATGTAAATGAAATAAGACACATTTTTCTGTTTTTGTAAACATATTTCAGAAAACCACCAATGCTGTTAAAAAGTTAGTTTATTATGTCATTTAATTTAACTCAGTCACAATTTACATTGTACCTTTATGAATTTTAGTATTACCAATCAAATTTATTTAATTTATTACATAATAAAACAATAAAAAAGACGATAAAACAACAACTTAACCTACAAAAACCAAAATCGCTGTCAGAAAAAAAACAAATTTAATAAAATACTATCATATTCACAAAAAAAGGATGAAAATTCTAGCTTACAATGTGACGTCTATAAGTGGCAGCGTATCTTAAAATGCACACATTTTTGTTGCTAATATATAATAATGTAAAATTATAAAAAATAACCTATGCCACATCTCATCAGCCACCGTACAAACCTCGCCTCACGACATATCGTGTAGGAACCGATCGCAAAACACACAACACGAGACGTAATGTAATAAGACACATTTTTCTTTGACAAAAACCGCGCTTAATGGTGTTAGAAAATTGACGCGATACGAGCGCGTGCGCATGGAATGTTGCTCTGTTTGATATTTAATATATTTATGCACATATATTATGAGACGCACGGTCAATATGGAGTTGGAGCTTTAATAAACTTAAATCTAAAAAAAAACAAAAAAAAATACATAGAAAGTTTCATCGGCATATACCTATGATATAGAGTCGCATTACTAAACGTTATTCCCATGATAGGGAGAAATGGACTTCTTTGAAGGAGGCCTTCAGAAGAGGCCTTCACCTGCGAAAGGCTTCTTGCAGATTTAATATTTAATTTCCTATCTTTTTTTCTTTTTAAATAGTATAACAAAAAAAAACAACACATGTAGAGTAAGTTTTTTTTTTATTGCAAGAAATAAAAGGCTTTTTTATTTATATTATGAGAAGAAGCTCCTAATCATAACTGCCGTTCCGGGGATCTAATATATTTAGTTTGACACATGTAATTTTTTTTTAAGTTTTGTTAGTTTATATTTTAACAATCGATGCTTGAGGTCCTGGGTTCGAATCCCGGTAAGGGCATTTATTTTGTGTCATGAGCACAAATATTTGATTTGTTCTTGAGTAGGTAATGGATGTTTTCTATGTATTTAAGTATTTATTTATCTACATACGAATATTTATCGTCGTCTAGTACCCATAGTACAAGCTTTGCTTAGTTTAGACGGAAAATTGCATTGACGGTCACACGGGCGTTGTTGGGTTGCCTTCGTGCGGGAAACCTCTCCGCGTACAGACGAAGAGCGGCATTCCTGTTACTCCGATACAAGAATCCTATTCACCATAAGTTCCTCCGCAAAAGGCTTTAAAGTTATTATCAGTATTCTTAAGTTAAATTTCTATCTAGATTTCATCTGACACACGAACGTCAAACCTCGCCTTCATTTAAATTTAAAGACAAAAGTATAATTAAGTGATTTAACCTGAACTCTTTCAAAATAACAATAACAAGGTGACAAATCTAAAACGTCAAAGTGAACTACAATGTTTTGCGAAATTCCTGTAATAAATAGTGCATTAATAACATAAAATAGTCCTTAAATGATTATTACAGAAAGTGGTTAGTTTTTCGTAGTGTAGGCATGTGGTAGTGCGATCATAGTTGAAATTGCAGTAATCTATTATAGTATATTATAGTATAGGTATTTGTTTTGTGTTGCCTTCCAGGAGGTAACTCAGGTAAAGGCTCCGACGGAAGACCAGCGCTGGCCTTCTAGGTTAGCACCATGCTGAGTCGGGGCCTTTTCGTGGACCATGTATTTTTTTTTTTTTTTTACGTTCTGTGTTTTGTTTTTTACACCCATTGTTTTGTCCACGAATAAATGTTTTCTTTCTTTCTTTCTTTCTTTCTTTCTAATCTGATATGTGGATTGGTGTTTATTAGTTTGTTTACGTTAATAAACTGATGTCTTACTGTTTCTACAGGATGTTACAAGAATATTTAACCGACTGCAAATAACTTAAAGTCATGTTGAAATTGAGCAAATTAAAAAAGCAACTGAAAGTTTAAAAAAAGTATGCTATTAAAACATACTTTGTCATCAACCATGTATCAGCCTTGCCTTTCGTTCAATTACATACTGTTTAGAAGACAGTAAACTTTAATTAATAAGTAGTGAAACTAAGTAGAGCCACAACCCGTCGGCGGCGGCGCACGGCCGCGAGTTTTTACTCCGAAGACATTCTTCACCGCGCATACCAATGGCGAAACTGGCTGCGATTGTGCATGTGGCCGTTGGGGGGTTAATCGATTTACGAAATATCACGTTGTATGGTTTGTATGAATAAAGAATATATGCCTATTATTGTTATTACGTGAATATTAGTGATTAACATTTTCGGTTTTTCTGAAGTTTTGTAAGCCCATTATATCGGTAAAACTAAAAACTAGAATGGCAATATATTAACTACGCCGTATTATTTTACATGTCTTACATTATTTTACCTCTTAATGATGCATTAGGACCGGATTTGCAGTTTTAATGTTACATTTAAGTATGATTTTTTTCATTAATTGTAATATCCAGTCATTATACTGACAACTAGTATTAAAAAAATCTCAAATTTGCAAATAATGTATGTTTGCGGTTTTTCTGTGTAACGGATATTATCATAATTTAAATAATTACCTAGACATAAAGTCCAACAAAATATGAGACATCAAAAAAATATAACTTAATTAGCTCCTGAAAACTTATAAATGTTTTGATCTTTATTTTGATTAATTTGCATTTGCTCTATAATATTCAAGATAAATCTTTCAGACAAGACGATGAATGCTATTTACGAGTAAATCTATATAATTACTTCCAGTTGGAATATTTTTGTTGGATTCTTGAATCATCTTAGAATAACGTTTTAAAATGAAATACTTAAACAAAAGAACCGTTATTCCAAATTAATGTTTTTTTTTGTTTGTTGTATGTTTTTTTGTTTTATTAATGTTTTTATGGAAGTTGAAATGATGTTTTATTAAAAGACTAGCTTAGACCCTTGATAATAGTCTGGTCCGATCGGCAGCCATAAAATGTAACAGCCGATGATTGACCCAAATACCGACGATAAAATCAATAAATACATATAAATACAATGTTTGTACACTTATATAAAGTGAGATTTATAAGTCTGTACTTGCGGTGGTTGCGGTTTAGTAAATGTTCAAAACAAACATTTGTAAAAAAAAGAAAAATTCAACATAGCGAAGCTTTAATTTGTTAATTTTGTTTGAAACATGACTAAGTTACTGAATATGATTGTATCCTTTAAGGATGTAATGAGATTAAAAATTGAACATGCCAATCTTGGAATATTAGAATCATTTTCATTAGTCGAAATTGTCACTAAATTAATTAATGTATTCCTCGTTCAGTATTTGCATTGGATATAAACTAATCTATATTATATTATTTATATTAAGGCGACTGTTTCCCCTAAATTTGATCTCGTTCGCTATCTAATACCTAGCTTGATATGATGTCGTCGCCCGCGCAGCGGTAAACCTTCTTAAATCCATATGAAAATAGGTTTTTATCGACACAGATCATTATTGCAAAAATGTGAAGAAATTAATTTTAGGATTTATATATTTTGATTATTTTCCCGAAAGAACAGTCACAAAATCGTTTAAAGTTTACAAGCAGTAGCGAACCTAAAGTCGAAAATGGCAAGTTTTTGAGATGGTACATCTCAGTAATCTAATGCTTGACCTTTGGCAACATATGTTTTTTAGGACCTCAAAATAGGACGTTTCGCCCAACCTTAAAGTTGCATACACCTTTCATCCATCAAAAAATGCACGACACGTTAGCTTTTGTATAAATTTCAAATAAGCTTAAAAAATAAATTTCAATTAGAATTTCATT
Source organism: Epinotia brunnichana (assembly GCA_963854355.1). Classification (NCBI taxonomy): domain Eukaryota; kingdom Metazoa; phylum Arthropoda; class Insecta; order Lepidoptera; family Tortricidae; genus Epinotia; species Epinotia brunnichana. The sequence goes on from OY977959.1 coordinate 18,989,580, forward strand.
TCCTAAAGTGTATTGTATATTATAAACTGTATAAAGTACAAAAAAATCCGTAAGAATGTAAATAACCCAGCAGTAAAATTGTCGCTACTAGTAAAGAACTGGATAGAGCTGTAGCTTTTATTTATTATTATTGAGCTTTTTATATCACCTCGGCTTCAACTGTCATTTAGAATCACATTAAGTCTAATGCCAGTAATACGTCAAGTCAACTCGCGCGCAAAAAGCGCGCTTCATACGCACTTGTCAAGTGGTTAGTGGCCAGTAATTAGTCGAGTGGGATTGCCAGGTTTTTATAATATAGTTTATGATGATAATTTTAAAGTTGTGAGGTTCTTGGTAATAACTGTTATGGATTTGCGGTTGGCAAGAAAACTGTGAGCCGGGACTGATATTTTTTTTGGATTTATATCGAAGTATATGGCTCCATCGCCTTAGGTTATAGACAAAGTGTATATTACATTAATAAGTTTTTTTTTGTATTTTTTAAATTAAAACCGGAAGTTTCTAGCAGTGGTTTGTTGTTACAATACATTTACATTACAAAAAATCACCATGACATCAACTCTGTCTCAATAAACCTTGGATCTTAACTTCTCCGCAATGAGGTCGAAGCTTGCTGAAATTGTCAAGAAATGTAAAAAAAAGCTTACTTTCATTCTATTTTTATTGCATATGTATGGTTTGTATATGCCTGCACATAAATAAAATCCATTCAGCACGTTCCAAAATCAATTCAAAGTATTCCGATTCCACCCGCCATGAAAATTCATCAAGGATGTCCAAAATAACCGCCATTTTATAACTACCCCCCTTCATAAATTCCGCACTTCCGATAGAATTTAATACAAAATCCCCAATACGCCGTATTGATGTATAATTTTTTCATCCCCCTACCCCCCCTCTGCATAATTGAGCGTTGTGAAAACTATCGCGTAGCTAAATGACTCCCCCCCCGCAGTTTTCAACATGGCCGCAATCAATAATTTGACTGGGCAATGACTGCGATGACTTGCACATGCGCGCAGGGCCCAAGCCGAATCATCGGCAAAACCTGAACTTGACTTGACGAAACCGAAAGTTGTGGCGAATGTTTCTGTAGCATTCTTGGCATTTGGTGCAGACGTCAGAGGAGTAACACGTGTCTTTAAAGTTTAAAACAAAACGTGCAAAGGAAAAAACGGTAAAAATTCCTGATGATTTAGATCAAGAAAATAATTTTAAAGACGAAAAAGAGGTCAATGATTTTAAACAAGATTGAGAAGATGATTACCATCTTGTCGTATGTCGTAGAATAAATATGTTTTTTTAATGTATTAGTTGCGAATTTTGATGTAAGCGAACGACGCAAAAGTCACGAAAGCGAGAGAGAGGCAGATAGTGCTTGTACGCGTTTCAGTCAGTTTTATATAGAAACCTATCTAGTTGATGCGATAGATAGGTAAAGTTATAGTTAAGTAGCGCTTGAACAGGGGATATCTGGAACACGATGATGGAATTGTAGATATAAAATTCACGAAACTTTCAGAGTTTTATGGTCTTGCTTCCGCATCCGTAGGTAGTAAAGAGTTAAATTTTATAAAAAGACATAAAGTCACCACTGAAATATGAGTTTTTAGAGAAAGAGTATTCTATAACGATCACTTACCTGGTGAAATCTGTATTGAAGAGCTCTACGTCTTCAGTCTGGATAGCCAGTTGAAGAAGATGTGTTGAGGGTCCTTCTTCTGTCTTCTCTTCTTTTTTCTTAATAAATTCTTGAGTGTTAATAGTATTGTGTATATTTGTACGGATGTCTTTTGTATTGTCTTTGTTGTTATTTGTATAGCCCGTTAAATTTTATAAGTACTCATATAAAACGTTACAGGTATCGAAATAACACAATAATTTAACTAAGTCTTAATGTTAATTTTATCTTAATTTTGTACTATTAAAGAAATCTAGAAGTCGTTTCAACGAGTTGGTAAACTTGGTAAATTTGAATTTTTAATATTTGAATTTGTTTGGCGTAATTTTATCTTACCCTTTTACTAATTTAAGGCCAAATCAAGGCACGAGTTTTTTTGTTTCTTAATTTTTCTTCATCTCTTCCAGTTTGAACAGCAGATGAATTTGGTCGAAATATTCCAAAACTTATATGCCAAATCTTCAAATATCACTTAGCCTTAACTTTTAGTCCAGAGTATTTCACTAAATTTATTCACTAGATAATATATATAGAGAGTCTGCGTATAAAAATCAAAGTAAATCAATCGAAAAGTTCCAAAAATAACCAGTGTTGTTTAAATGTAATTAAAGAACTCAAATTCTTAAATCTTCTTTTCTATTGTTTCCTTGTAATAACGGTTGATATAAACGTAAAACTTGTTCTATTGCGAAAAAACGTGTTTCTTTATCGTCAAATGGCGATAGTTGTTATTCTTTGTTGGCTAGATTTCTCTTTGCTATGAAATCTTGTTCTTCTTCAGCCTCTTCCGCATTTAACTTATTGGTGTGCGCTTCTAGAAGACGTCCATGGTATTCTTCTGCGGCCCATGGGTCTTCTGGATCTCCTCTTCCTTATCTTGGCTGGTCTTCTCGGATGGTCGCTGATGAAAGCCCTCACGACAGATCCGAGCCGAACTGCCTCTAGTCGCTCTTATCACTAAGTTGTAGAAACAAAAACCGGTTGTTATGTTAGTCTATTGTGAGTTCAAGTGTTGCTGAATAATGTATATTAATCACTTAAAACTATCTGATTATGTGGGTAGCTAATAAAGTCTATTGCATAAAAACTATTTCCTTGAATGTGACTGGCGGCTGCTTTAACGCATGCGTTGGGAAATTCAAAAATTTTGGAACCAAATATTGGTTTATGTTTTTTGGATTTTTATTGTTAGGCCGTTTTGGTTTGTCGAAAGTTATTTTTTGTAGGTTTTTTGATGTTTTTTTGTGTTTTTGGTGTTTTTTCCGCGATGCGTAGTTGGTAAAGCACGCGTCCTCAGCAGCCTTGCCCGGCACACTGAAGTTCGCTTGCAATTGCTGCTGCATCCCCTGCCACCCTGATGACTGTAGTGTGAGATCCCCACCCACCCCAGCCTCCTCACTCATCCCGCTGCGCCTCCGAATCATCAAATAATGATTTTGCGTGTTTATTATAAAACTCGCTCGAACACACCCACCTAAAATGGAATGTTTGAATCTAATGCAACTAAAACTGTCGATTCCATAAGGTCTAATTTTGGCAGGAGTTGAATAAAAAATTGCTGCTATGGTATGTTGATTTAAATACCTATATAAGAATCGCGCCGCCACCCCTATGTGATATATATGCGTAGCTGTCAAACCTAGTTAGCTGGGAACAATGGTATTGTTTAATTTCATACGGAATACAACTATAAGTGTGTATGCGATGCGTAAGTATTGGTGAGTGAGCAATTTTTTACTGCATCGAATCATGTTGAGTATAGTGCATTCAGGCGCTTCGTAATGCTGATGAAATTTCCGGATTTGCGAATTCTGTAGGTAAATGCATTGCCAAGGTTTTCAAGCCTAACGTGTACCTTACTCTATATAAGATTAGATTTGTGCATCAGTACGTAAAATATGAAATATATTTGAAACGTAATTGAATGATCGAACAATACCTAGTATAATATTTCTCTTTGATATCTTTTTCTTTGAAAAATCGTAGAAGTTAATTATTTTGTCGGTTAAAATTCTTATGTTATGTGGAACTAGGTATATAATATAGTATGTGCGGGACTGTACTTTAGATGTGGTGTGAACCTGCGGGCGTAGCGTAGCATGGTTGTCATTTTATCACTTTTTTTATACAATGACGGTGGCAAACAAGCTTACGGCCTGCCTGATGTCAAGTAGGTAGTAGGTACCGTAGCCTATGGACACTTGTGACTCTAGAAGAATCACAAGCGCGTTGCCGACCCTTTATTCACTTGAGGATTCGCTGTGTTGGCAGATAGTCATGCAGGTCCCTCACTTCCAACACAGCGCATCCTAGGGAGCTGTCACATGGTTCATAGCATGCAATAATATAGCAACACTAAGTACAAAGCAGTGGTGCTATTATGGCTGCGGTCTGCTGTAAGGTATAGGTACTTCCCCAGTTGGGCTGCTCCACATACGAGAGAGATGACATTCCGCTGTGCCCTACCTCTCTTAAAGCTACTTATCGCTGTCGATAAGACGTCTGTCACGTTCTGACGAGTATGCGAGTGCTAGAGAGACGAATGACTTATTCACAACGATAAATGATAAAATGGCCCGCGAACATAATTAATCACAAATCACACTCATACTCATTTATTCATAAAATATAAAAATTTACATGTCAAAAATAGAATTATAATATGTCAAATGAATTTGATTATTCAATTATATATGAATAACAAAATGTCAACATTATATAATGATTAAAATTATTATTATTACCAATATTTTATATATACTCCTTAAAATTATAAAAAGCTTTATCAGTCAGCCATTTTTTTAGCTTATTGAGAAATGTCGCATCATTTTCAATATCTTTCAATTCGGAGGGTAATTTATTGTAGATACCCGGCCCCACTACAGACATTATTTTTGTTGATTTCATAAGTCGACAGCATGTCGTGGCCAATGTGTTCTTATTCCTCTGAGCAAGACGCATGCTTTTTGAAGTGTATTTTGGAATTTGGTGTATATTGCTTCTCACGTATTTTACTATGTAGAAGATGTATTGTGAGGTTAGTGTCATTACGTTGGCATCTTTAAAAAGTTGCTTTGCAGGGATGCCTGACGGTGCGAGTGAAATAATCCGTACAGTGTAAATATTTTGCACAATGTTACTACTTTAGTTTAAGTTTTCTATGTTCTTATATTAGTGAGAAACGTTTCAGGAAACATATGTTATTAATTATCTTATCTAAACTTTTTGATATTTCTTTTCATGTACGTTTCTGTGTTATCTCCTTCATCATCATCATCATATCAGCCGAAAGACGTCCACTGCCTCCCCCAAGGAGTGCCAAAGTGACCGGTCCTGCGCCACCCGCATACAGCGGTTATCTTCCTTATAAATAAATAATAATCAAATCGAAGACAAAGCTTATGTAATGACCCATATTAGACCCTTTAGGTCCCTATAAGTTAGTTTTATAATAATCGTAAAAATCATGGTTTCAGAGAAAGGCGGCCTAAAAATACCTAAGCGAAATGCTTATTTCTACATTCGCATTTGCCTTACAATAAATACGTGTGTAGAATGTATGGCTACTTCATGCGCGTTGCCACTTCTACTGCCGACTGTACATTCGACGCCAAAAATATGTTTACAGTTCTCGCCTTATTACAATGGAATAAGGTGCATAAGTGTAAACATATTTTTGGCGTCGACTGTACATACAAATAATATCTCTCCGTTCACCTGTCATCCATATCACGCCTGTCAATTTTTACAGTCACATCAGGGTTTACAGGGCTTACAGTGACCATGGTCCTTCGAACCGGATATCCAACTGCAAACAAAGGGGAGTCTAAAGTAACAAAGGGGAGTATATGATACTTTACATAGTTTTATGTCAATCTGGATGAATATGGATGTAAATTAAATATGAGGCTCGTTTGTTCATTGTGATACAGGATTACAGGGCGTCGGGCCTGTCATTATTCCTGTAGAGTCAGCCAGATTATCTGAAATGCAAAAAACAAAAACAACCGGTCAAGGAAGTTGCTGCCCATAAGTATATTTGAGGTTGCAGTGTTCATACGAGTATGTAAAAAAATAACGGTTTGCAGAAAAGTTACGTGAACTTTCTTTTCTATATATTTTTTTGTGTTTCTTACTCGGGATTGTTGGTAATCGATACTTATGCAAATAAATGAACAAGATTTTATCATTTTCTACCACCTTTAATATGGAAAAAGACGGCATACAAAAATGTCACGATCTGAAATGGAATATTTAACACTGTATTTTTCTTCATTACCGTCACTTTTAATGAATCTCAAGTATCCCGAACCGCAAAAGTTGGAATTCCGTTCTTGTTTTTGAAAGCGCCCAAATGCAGGTTCTACAAAGCGCATACTAGGAAGCTCGATATTACCCACAATTGTTATTACTTTTCTATAAAGTGTACGCAATTTGTGATAAATTTTTAGGACTTTGATACATACGAAATTGTGCAAGAGTCATGAACTGAAACATTTGTCTAATCATCAAACAAATATTTGCCCTAAACGGTATTCAAAGCCAATACCTAGTTCTCAAATTTTATAACACTTTAAACTCTCGCGCTTTGTAAAATTAACATTAAAAATAGACGGGCAGTGGACTTATTTCGGGTGTACCCTCCATGTTTTTATCGACTTTTGGAGGGTAGTGAAATATTGTAAACCCATATCTCTGTTGACAACTTGCTGGGACGACAGTTATCTGCGACCATGACCGGTGCAGCCCGTGTCGAAACGTCAGAAATAAAGGTAAATAAATATCGCGTTAGACCCGGATTAAACAGTATTCTCAAATTTTATTGTTGTGTACGAATCTCAGAATCTTCACCGACAAATGCACCCGTAACACGATTACGTTTATGGCCGACATAAACATCCCTCTCTCTCGCACTTACATGCTTGCTAGAGAGGGACGAATGCTTTGGGCCTATTCGTATTCTTTTATTTCCTGTATAGAGTTGTTTTATACAAGTGTTCGATTTTGTGTATTTTGTTTATTTTTGCGACATTAAATATTTTTTTTAATTCCGACGTAAATGCGATCATGCTAGCTCGCGTGAAGAGGCAAAAAACATTATAGGTAGGTACTTAAAATGGCCGAGATTTTCAATCTATCCGCAACTGATCTGTATTGTTCTTGGACTGACTCCAAATCAATTTTCTGACCAATTTTAAGCTGAATGCCAAGTAAAATGTACAACTTTATTATCAGCTTGATATTGTGTGTTATGAGCCTTACATGAGCGTATTTTTATTAATATTTTTACTATTTTTTTTAATGTTAAGAAGAATATTTACAATTCACTTACATGAGAATTAAAGTATAACATTAAACTAACAAAAAGGACCGCCCCGGATCGTTGGTGGCCCAAAAGTTCCCATGACACTGGCAGCGTTGCCACGCTGGTTGGCCAACAAAATAAACTAAACTTTTTGTAAATTTACTAATTTACAAAAAACATATTCAGCACATTTATAAATTTAATTATTGCTAACAATACACATACAAATAGTTTATTTAACAGAAACAGATTATTTAGCATACAAAAGACATATCCATCAGACTCCAAACTACATAGGCTGAGCCTATCTTGGACGTCTGCGAGAGCGATTAACAATTATTTCTTAACTTAAATGTTAACTTGTATGTGTGTTCTGCAATGTTTCGGCTCATTATGGACCTTAATCATCTGGATCCCTGATGAGTTCGAATAATCACAGTCGGTTCGTCAGTATAATTTTATTGTAAAAAATATGCGTTTTTTTTAGATAAGATAACGCCTAAGATGCAAAGAGGCACACCGACTTACTTTAAACACATATATTATACTCTCTGTTATGGAATTCTCGGAATAAAAGGCTTCTTATTATTATGATAAGATAATCACACAACAGACCACAGAACCATGAGAACACAAAATCATGAATCGCCATAGTGTATATACCTAAAAAAGCCATAGTGTATATACCTAACTTAAAAATAGAAGAAGAACCCATGTAATATCAAAATTGTGAAGAAAAACTAAATGGACTTTTAAGCACCATTAACTAATGATAAATGCTGTCTTTCTTTCTTTCTTTAATGAATAACAACTTTATTTAATTACGAATATTTCCCATTTGTAATTAAAGTATATTTTGTTGCCGACTGTACCCGACTTTTTGGCCTGAGCGTCGCAAAATGGCGCGCGTAACATCAGCTACAAAAGCTCCGTGAAAGCTCATTTTGTAGTTTCCAATAAATATTTATTGGCGGAATTAATGTGGTTATCGATTTTTAACCAACTCTAAAATAGAAGTTCTCCGTTCGCTGCTATGTTGACATTATTTGCCACATATCAGAAATGGTCAAAATGTCAGGATGTTTTCATCATCATCATTGTCAGCCCGTAAGCGCCCACTGCTTGAGCATAGGCCTCTCTTTGAGTACGCCACCAGTCCCTATCCTGAGCTAATTTTATCCAGAAGTGACCCGCGATCTTCCTAATATATCGTACACCCATGGAGCTGGTGGATGGCCGCTGCTCGACGAGAAGTGGCCACCAATCAAACACCTTTTAGGTTTAAAGAACTTTATTTTCTCTAAGAAATTATACATTTCACTTATGAGAAACTTAATTAATTTAACAATACGTTGATATCCTTTTTGGTCCACTATCATTCTGCCTGGCAAGGTGTCCTGCCCAGCTCCACTTGAGTTTGGTAATGGTATCTCCGACGTCACGCACCTTACGAGGATGTTTTAATAGGTAATACACACAAACTTTCGTCATAACTATTCTAACCAAAATGCCGTTAAAATTAATCTGTCACTTTGACTTCTTCGTTAATACAAATCGAACTAGCCCCACAGTAAATTCGTTAAGGCTTGTGTCATGGGTACTAGATGAAGATATATTTAATAGATATAAATATTCAAAGACATAGAAAACATCAATCATTCATGCTAATCACACAAATATTTGCCCTCACCGAGATTCGAACCAGGACCGTCAGCTTCGTAGACAGGGTCACTACCCACTAGGGCCTATATAGTGACTAGGCTATACCGGTCGTCAACGAATCTGTCTTCATTTATCTGGGGGCACGGCAGTGGCCCGCCAAGTCGAGCAAAACAAAGAGACACGGTCGTACCATCCTTTTCTCGATGCCATTCAGCCCAATATCAGCATCCTGTAATTTTGTGCTGGCTAAAGCTAGCACCTTGAATTTTCAGAAAAATGTAGGACAAAATAGGGCCTAGGTATTATGATAAATAGCATTCAATTTGAACTATTAGTTTAAGAACTATTGCCCGTCAAAGTTCCTAAGTTTTGTCACTGGCATATACTCATAATGATCAACATAATTCTAAGGTACTTCTAGCAGACCCACAATCTCCAAATTTCAAACCTAAGTAGTTTTTAACCTATTTATTCATAAAAAGACCTAAAAATATTGCAGTTTTTGTCACGTTTCAGAGATATACCAACTGCATAAGTAAGTTTGTAATCCTATACAAATACATACGACTTACAAAGTTACTTTTGCAGTTTATCCATACATTATTTGCGGTTGGTAAAACAACATTCCTATACAAAGTCTACAAAAAGAAATGAGATCCCATAAAAAACATTCCATGTATAAAAAAAGGCCAAGTCTCGAAACTCTTCCACAGTAAAAAGTGGTAAAATATTTCGTTAAGCCAAGTCAGGCATTCTTATTAATCTTTTTTTACTTGCGAAATAAAATAAGCTGAATAAGAATGCCTGACTTGGCTCTACGAAATATCTCACCACTTTGTACTGTGGAAGAGTTTCGAGACTTGGCCTATTTTTTACATGGAATGTTTTTTTATGGAATATATCTACGAGTAAGTATATAGCCATTATGAAGTCGTTTATCTATTACTGGCTCCACGCGCCGCTTCACCAAAGTATCGCAAATAACGCAGGCAAACCCGAGGTATAAAATACCGCCTAAAAGCATCCAGAAAGTTCATTCTACACGCACGAGAAATAATTTTTGAAATCAAATTAGCAGTTACGGAGATTACCCCGACATACAAACTTACAATTAGCTACAATGTCACAGAGTTTTCCTCTTTATAATAATATTAATATCCAACTTAGGCGTACGTCCGTCCAGCAGTGGACGACTTTCGGCTGATATGATGATGATGATGATGAATATTAATACCTACATATAGGTGTGTCCAAGTTTATTCTCAGCATATCTTTAAGCTAAGAAAATCCCCTTACAACCGGCGATGTTTGGCTACATTCATCTAATAGTATGTAGGTATTAAATAAATAAAAAATAAAAAAATAAATATTTGCGGACAATCTTACACAAATTTACCTCCATTAGTCCCAAACCAAGCAAAGCTTGAACTATGAGTACTAGACGATGATACATACTTATATAGATAAATAAATACTTAAAAATACATAGGAAACATCCATGGCTCAGGAACAAATATTCGTGCTCATCACACAAATAAATGCCCTTACCGGGATTCGAACCCAGGACCTCTTGCTTCGTAGGTAGGGTCACTACCAACTAGGCTAAAACGGTCGTCAAATAGGTAATTAATTCATAACACAAACATCCAAAACTATAGGAGAATTTGTATTTTTATAATCGTTCAATGATTAATACCACAAACGCAAATGAGAAAAGCATATAGGTAAGACCGAGATTTGAAACCATGCAGACATAGTCAATGAAATATCCAAGTATGCCAAATACGTAGGCAAAGGTTGGTCTGCGTAAACCGATGGATTAGGAATTTGCCACAGAGTATGGTGAGCACAGATAACTCACTTGGGGACCATCATTGTCATCAATAGATGCAAATACGGGCGGGATCATGTTATACTAAACTAAATTAGCGGCCCGCGCAGATCCACCAGTGTATCAGCCCACTGAAGGTCCTAGGTTCGAATCCCGTTGAGGACAAATATAAAAAAATATATAAAAAATTGAACTGTTTATTTCAATGGAACACAAAATATTCTTCATATCTTTGTGACGAGCATGAATATTTTGTTTCTGAGTCTTGGATGTTTTCTATGTTTAAGTATTTATATCTATTAAATATTTATATCGTCGTCTAGTAACCATAACACAAGCTTTAGTAAAGTAAGTAAAGTAAAGTAATTTATTGAACTTACTGTGCTGGTTCCAATTGTGCATGCCCCCCTAACATGTATTTATTTATTTAATATTTATTACATGGATCTGCGAGATAAAATATAGTCCATGTCTAACCTAACCTAAGGGAATTTGGTGAAAGATTTTTCGAAATCAGATGAGTAGTTTTTAAGACTACACCCTAACTTACTTACAAAGCTACTATCTCACAGATTTTCGTCTTTATAATGTTAGTATATAATACATTATTGTTAGTTGGGACTTAAAAACATGTACTAGCTAAGAAATTAGTCTATTTTTAAGTCACAACATTTAAACAGGAGAATTAAAAAATAATAAGTTAATACTAGTACTTTGAGTGCAATGGTTCTGAATATTCCGATACAGAAAATAATAAAGTTTATCAAATTGGAAGTGCCTTCAGGCTACAGTGACATGAAATGAGTTTTTTGTAAGAAATGAAGAATCTTATTATTATTTTCAGCTGGAAGAGATCCCATATATGGATAAGCTCGCCTTTGGACTTTGATCCATTGTGTGACATGTATATTTTTTTACTTGTTATTGTGTACAATAAAGTGCTTACATACATACAAACATGCGACACTTATCCCCAGTATCGACTTTACAACCATTTTGTACGAAAAAAACACTGCATACTTTTCTCTCTACTCAGAATCGGGACGAGTAGAAATCAAGAGGGGAGGCCTTTGCCCAAAAAAAAAAAAATACTTTTCGTTCCTTAAAATGGCAATTGTCGTGATATTTTCGTAATGGTGTTATCACCGGGTGGTAGCAAAGCGTCATATTTTGCATAACTAAGTTGAATTAGCCTGGCCGCCACGCCACGACGTTTGTCTCGACGCTAAATGGATCCATCCAAATGGATGGAAGTAGTATTTTGGGCGCCACGTAACTGTCACTTGCTCGTGGTCGTTGTTTGTCACTAGCAGCTTTTAAGAGAGGTAGGGCACAGCGGAATGTCATCTCGCTCGTATGTGGAGCAGCCCAACTGGGGAAGTACCTACACCTTACAGAAGACCGCAGCCATAATAGCACCACTGCTTTGTAGTGTTGCTATATTATTGCATGCTATGACGCATGTGGTGTTGTGTTCCTGGTGGTGAGTAAGGTCGCCAGAGCTCCCTAGGATGCGCTGTGTTGGGAGTGAGGCACCTGCATGTCTCTATCTGCCAACACAGCGAATCCTCAAGTGAAGCGTCGGCAACGCTGTGATTCTTCTGGAGTCACAAGTGTCCATAGGCTACGGTACCAGCTTAACATCAGCCAGGCCGTAAGCTTGTTTGCCACCGTCATTGTATAAAAAAAACAAGCTAGCTAGCGCGATATTTGTGTCGACGACAAATGGATGCGTCCAAATGGATAGCAATTGACTTTGATGTTCCAATATCGCATTTTGTCATCCAAGACCGTTCCATTCGTATGGTGCGTTGGCGCGTCGCGGTCCGTTTGGATACCCAACGGCCCGCGCCATCTATCTTTAAGAGTCCGCAGTAAGCTCGATTCTCCATACAAACGTAGTTACGCTCTCATTTTTAAACGACTAGCTAGTTTGCTCTGAAACTTTGTACAGTCAAGGTCCCCAATATGTATATACACAACCTTGCTTCCGTAGTAATACGGTCTGTATCAATATTTCTGTAACTTTGTGGTGTATACATATTTGTGAACTTGACTGTACTTAGAATAAGTTAAGTACGATCCGGGTTTGTAATTAGTTTATGCGGCTTCAGATACTTAAAAAGAATACAGCCAATTTAAATTTTTCATACAAAATTTGGTATTGCTGTATTTGGTTTGTTTTATAAACTGGAGACATATAAACTAATTACAGACCTAGATATACCTCAAGTCATTGTATATGCAAAGTTTCATTACAATCCAACACGTAGTTTTAAAATGAGAATGAAATCCCGCGGACTCTTAAACGCTACATTTTTGACATTCATGGCCGATTTGGCGCTGCCCCATTCGGCTTGTCGAAGCGCCCGTTAATGGCAAGCTTTATTGTATCATGATAGTCCGCTTTGCTAAGTTGAGCGGGTTCTATCAAACTATCTTGTTAATCTATTCTGTGCTTTAGTCTCCAGCGAGAATAGGACGGTAATTGCTAAAGCAATATGAGCTCTAATGCTAAACGGGTAAGGTCGTTAGGTTAAATGCCTGTTTGATGAGGCCGAAAATGAGCAAAATTTATAGAGTTCAATGACCTTATGAGGATAGCTTTTTAAATCAAAATATTATTATTTACCTACATTATCAAACTTTTGTTTGAAAGTGAAGTCATTAGGTATCCGTTTAAATTGTTATTTTCGTGGTTGGTTTGGCATTTTGATCCTTAAAAAAACTGAATGGAAAAAATCGCAACTTAAAATAAATACAAAAGAGACGTAACGATCTAGATCAGTTTCTAATAAGTATACATTAAAAATACCAATACTTGGTTATTGGTTTTTTTGTTGGAATACTTTGAACATTGTTTAAAATGAGATGTACAAAAGTAGCCAGAAAACATGATAGTTTTTTTTTGTACAAAAGAATAATAAATTATTAATTAAATATACATTGGAAAGCAACAAAAGGTTACATACTAATAAAGATTTAAATTATTTAAACGATTTGTATTTTAATCTTATTGGCAAATTATTTTAGTACCTATGTAGGTAATTTCGAAAATGAAATCAAAATAAAGCCCAAATCATTCGCAACCCGTCGACCAATGACGCTTTCTTCCATTAAAATAACCATCACCAATAGCGCGTAATGATAGGTAATGCCACGCGAAATCACTAGTATTAAATCATGTCTATAGTAATTCGGGAGGGTGGCAGAACTATACAGTTTTCCGTCCCTTTCTATCCAATGCGCAGACTCGTCATCGTCATCAGAGCATTCACAAAACTAGCAGTCTATTTTAGGTATCCACTGTAAGTCTGGCTATCATGCGCATAGTTTCAAAGTCTAAAGGGGGTCATTTTACAATTGGTGCCTTGACCAGGATAGGACTTTGCGAGGAGCTATGCCAGCCCCCCATGGTGGGAGTGGAGGCTGCATCAATATACGCCAAACAAGGTACGTAGATAAAATAAACACACACGCTTGCATTTTGAGCACGCACACAGTCGAAAAAACGCACACACACGCAATTTTATACAAAATTGAGGAGATAATTACATTAACACAATATACTGGCATGTGCTTGTATATAAATTGAGCCCCTGGAAAATGGAAACAATTTTCGAGCGTTTTCGGGGAATTTTTTGTCAGTTTAATACTTGTCTGATATGCTTTTACGGTATTGGTTTTACGGCGATAAGTTTTGGAAGCTCTATCGGTTATTTAAAAAACGTTTCCTGTATCATCATGTGCAATATTTGAGATAAGATTTGGTGATATTGCAGAGTGTCCATATCTTTGTGAATTTAACTCTCAGTTGGGATTATTTATCAGAAGATTAAAATTTTACTCACTGCTGATGGAATCGGATGGAAACACACATTTTTGGGTTATTAACGACTTTTTGAACACTGAGGAGAAATGATTGTATTTATTTATTTATCTATCGTATGGCGGTTACACACTGGTACATATATGTATTTGTATCGATGTCGCTGATAGAGTTCCAGTGTGCGCTGCGAGGTTGAATTATTGTATTTAAACTTATTCACTAAGATACAAAAAATGTGTCTCAATTTCTATCCGGGCTTTGAACCCAGAACTCGCTAGACACTACCCGCTAAGCTGCATCAAAACTCTCTCTCTCCCTTTGCAAATCGTAATAATTGTGATTGTGAAAAGTTATCACATCTCACATCACTATACCATCGCTGTACTAGTATATGAAAAGATGTTTGCTAGGATGTATAAGAAATAGGAGAGGCAAGATGGTGGGTCACCTGATACGGCACGACAGTTTCTTCCTAAACATCCTGGAGGGTAAAATTGAAGGCAAGAGAGGCAGAGGAAGGCCTAGGCTAACATATTCTAGCCAAATAAAACATAAAGCTGATGTCGAGTCATATGAGGAAGTCAAGAGGCTGGCAATGGACAGAGAAAAGAGGCGGTTACTCCACCGACAAGAGCAAGGCTCTTAAGTAATGATGATGACTAGTATATGGCATGGGCACTTTACGTCAAAGCAATATGGGTTAAATTCGAACTGAGAGGATTTTTCTTCATTCAAATTTAAGCCGTGTCACTTTGACATAGAGTGCCATGCCATATACTGTTCAGCGTCGAGCACTCGGACGTTTAACTTGACCTCAGTTCATCTCGTTCAACATTAAGGGAAGTAGCTACTGTAGCTACGCTAGAAGACCGTTTTTAGGGTTCCGTACTCAAAGAGTAAAACGGGACCCTATTACTAAGACTTCGCTGTCCGTCCGTCCGTCCGTCCGTCTGTCTGTCTGTCTGTCACCAGGCTGTATCTCAAGAACCGTGATAGCTAGAGAGTTGAAATTTTCACAGATTATGTATTTCTATTGCCGCTATAACAACAAATACTAAAAACAAAAAAAAAATATTTTTATTGATAATGGTACGGAACCCTTAGTGCGCGAGTCTGACTCGCACTTGGCCGGTTTTTTTTAATTTAACCCTTCGTCCGCGTTCATAATCAAGTTTTATAACTAGCTGCGAAAAAAAAAAAAACCTGTTTTGTAACTAGGTAACAACGGAAGAATTCCGTTTTGTATGTAATGTGTAACATACAAATAGCTAACTAGGTAACAAACGAATAATTTTTAATTCCTCCTACGTAGAGGTGAGTTACGAACCAATAATTATTTCACCTTATTCAAATCTTTGTATGTAACCATAATAATTTGATTGTATTATTATTATTTAATCGTATGGCGATCTGTAGAATAGGGAAATATTCATGTGATATTTTTATAGTAGCGCCTATTTCGCCGAAAGTGTTGACGCTCATTTAGCACCACCCAGTGGACACGTGCAGGGTTGTGGTAGGTAACTCTTGATGGTTATACGGGGTCACTAGTAGAATGACTAGATCGCAAAATGACCACATCACGTAAGGGCTGCATCATCACAAATGTACCTCATCGTAGAAAGCTGAAGTCGCTAAATGATTATATCTGAATAACATTTTATTAATGATCTCAGTGTTTGATTTCTTTGTAGAATGCATTTTATTATTTGCTACAGCTTCTAAAATGAATTCCTGGGTTCGAATCCCGGTAAGGGCATTTATTTGTGCGATAAGCACAAATATTTGTTTCTGTGTCGTGGATGTTTTCTATGTATAAAAAGTATTTATTTAATTATATAAGTATGTATATCGTCGCCTAGTACCCAAAATACAAGCTTTACTTAGTTTGGGACTAGGTCGATTTGTGTAAGTTCTTCTATGAAAAATTGCTATATAAAATCTAACGTTTTATATCGCGCAATCATCATTCCTTTTGACAATATTTTTTTTTAATTAAGGCAACGAGCACAACATCGATATCCTTGGTTCGCTCGATACCTAGCATTATCCAGAGAGCAAGACAAAATTAAAGGCGCTACGCTACAGTCGCTTTAACACCAATCTCATCAACAAACCTCGCCTTACCTTTAAAAAAAAGAAAATAAACATTTATAATTTTATCATCGTAAATTGTTTAAGAATCAGAAATGTGTATTGTAAGAGTAAGCCTGAAAATAGCACCTATCGCGGATAAAGAGCCAATCGCCTTGCGTGGTATGGGCACGTAATGCGGAGGGATGAAAGTCATGTGACCAAAAGAGTATTAGGTATGAATGTGGATGGACTGTGTGAGAGACGATAGTATAGGTATGAAGATAAAAGAAGTGCACTGACGAGATGACGGCTGACAGAAAAGTATATGGAAGAAAAAGACATGCTGCTGCGCCGACCCCAAATAAATGGGATAAGGGCAAGGAAATGATGATAATCATCTTAAATTATTTCGGAGGCGTATTTTCACAATTAGCCTTCAGGTTAAAGTGGACTAGTGGCAATCGTTTTCGATAGTCCAAACGCAACTTTAAGCATCAAGCAAACAACCCCCTTTGTGGCTATTTTCATTGTTGGATCCAAATGCGCTTGGCATGTGCACTGAAACTATCGGGCTGTCAGAATACGCGACCCAGTGTAAATCTGACTTATGTTCGGTTGCGTTACGTTTAGCCTAATATGTCGATTCTATATACTGGTATTACTGGTGAATTAACTTTTGAGATCAAATACGTTGATGACCTTTCAAACTTACAACATCCTCACAATTTTTTCATATTCTTTATTCATTTGTAAAGCCATGTACATTGCAATTAAGGTGTTACATTCAGTATTCAGGTCAGACCATGACGCCCTGTAACACAAAACTTAATACTAACATGCATACAATAACAACATTATTAACATTTTTGCATTAAATACATATTCATTCATTTTAATTACAATTAGTTTGACTTTAATTTCATATTATTTTTACATTATTTCTACAATATTTTTATATGTCAATTTAGATATGTCATTCATAAAATTTATAAAGACCCATCATTTAAAAATTCGTCTACTGAGTAATCACATTACTCAATTAATAATTGCTTTAATTTATTTTTAAAAGTTTTTTCGTTACGTTCTTGTTTAATTGTTTGTGGGATTTTATTTGTAATTAGAGTACATTTATAATGTGGACTATTTTTATACATTTTCAAGTTAGCGTTTGGTAGCAATAACTTATTCCTATACTGCGTTCTGGTTGTCTCGCAATCTTTTTTCTTTTGAAACAGATAAGGATTTTCACGGACAAAAAGAGCGGCTTGTAATATATAAATTTGAGTTTAATAAAGTATGGACGGCAACTGTTGGGGATGCGCACGTTAGTCAAGATACGGATGCACTTCTTTTGCATCACAAACAGTTGCTGGGCCCCCGTACTACCTCCCCAAAGCACCACACCATATCGGAGCCACGAATTCGCGTACGCATAATACGCAGATAATGCACACTCTAAGCTAGTATTTGTTTTCAATACGTATAGTGCGTATACAAATTTGCATAATTTGGTTTTAATGTTCTGAATATGAGCTTTCCAATTGATGCCGGAGTCAATAGTTATGCCTAATAAATTAAATTATTTAACCTTCTCTATATTACTACTAGTACTCGTGGGTGTGTTTAAGTTTAATTCTAAAGCCTTTTTTTGCGTTGGTTTAAATTGTATGATTTTCGTTTTTTTAAGATTCATTTCTAAATTGTATTATAATAATAGTAAAGTTTTTTTTTGGTGCAATAAAGAATATATCCGTCCTGTCTAACAGCCTATTTACCTCATCAGCTCACCACTGGTCTCTAAAATAATATGGCCATATTGGTGAAAAAATTGCGTAGTCGGATAACAGACTTGCATAAGATGGCTAATTGCGTAACATCTCGAACGAGCGTAAGGGCGACTCAACTGTCAATTTCCCACACAAAGAATGACATTTAGATCTATCTAACGTACGTGCGAAACGTTTTGCAACTAACCAGCTGCTTTCTTAGGAGGCATCGCCGAAGAAAGAAAATAAAGAAAGACAAGTACATTTATTCACAGAAAAACATATATAAAACACTAGTGACCCACCCCGGCTTCGCACGGATTTATATCTATCTATACATATAATAAAGCTGAAGAGGGTCGAAAGTCTGTACATGGAAGATATTCAAAAAAATAATTGGCTAGGGATACTTAGAATCGATAACAGAACACGTTCCAACAGTTTTTAGAATTTTTGTCTGTTTATCTGTTTGTCTGTTTATGTGACCGCGCATCACGTGAAATGCTTTAATTGAAAGTTCAATAAAAAGTCTATGCGATAACATAAAACTTGTCACTGTAATGCGCCAAAATTGCAGTTTTTTTAGCGGTCGCCCTTAACCTACCGGCTTTGGGCCCCCCTACCCTAAATAAGTAGATTTTCTGAACCTTAGGTACTCATAATTCTATATTATTTTATTATTATTCTTTAAAAAAATACTTTTGGCCGCCCAGATCAGTGATATACCATTCTGTGAGGCGGTGGAATGAGATGAAAGTACATATGTCTTTCTCCATTTAACGCCTAGTTGCGTCCTGTCCTGTATGATGGGCCATCGTATTTCGCGGTAATAACCGCCCAATATTTTTGGTACATAAGCTTTAATTGCCGACTGTACTTTTCTGCATACCATCATCAACTACTCATTGAGACGATTCTAATGAGCCCAAACTCGATGGGGTTGTGTCGTTTTATTGCGGAGTTCCTATAGCCACCTTCCAGCTCCAGCATCAGATCAGCTTCATGTCATCATAATATTGCATTGTCATGCGATATACGTATGCATGCAAAATTTCAGCTCAATCGGAAACCGGCAAGTGGGTCAAATTTAACATGCAAGATTTGATTACAGACAGACAACGGGACAGGTGAAAGTAAATAAAAGCTTGTAATAAAAGCTTGTAATTGTAAAAATACACGATATCTTCGTATCCTGTCCTGTCCCGTAAAATATAAGCCAGAATAAAAAACGACCTATACGAAAACATTGCGTTATCCTAGTGCCCATTACTGGGGTATCCATTACTGGGGTCTATCCATTACTGGGTCTCGAGAAGTATCCATTGCTGGAGATTGGGTAACTATAACTGGAGCTTTGACATATTTTTGCTTATTCCAATTTTCTCTTAATTTATGTCGCTTCAATTAGCAAAAAGCAAATACTTATTTCATTTCTTACGGATATATTTTATAGTTTTTACTCATAATTATTGTTTCAAGTATAAACATCATTATTTTATTGTTAATTAAAATACACGACCTCCTTAAAGTATCCATTACTGGTGCCATCACGTTATACTGAGTAAAAAAATATCATTCTTTTAAGTCCGTCAGACTATCAAAAAATATTGGACATGTATTTCCTTTAGGTACCTATTGTCAATCAAACAAAAAATGATGAAGATATAGCCCGTTAAAGTATACAGTCAAGTGTAAAAATATGGATGCTTATGCATAGAACTTACTCATAAATTTATGGAGGATTAAATCGATACATATTTTTGCACTCGACTGTACCATAATGTGACGTCACGCGGAACTTTAACGGACTATATCTTCATATGTTTTTTTGTTTTATTGACAAAAAAAATCTAATATTTTTTGATAATCTAACTGACAGACTAAATAGTTTTTTTTAGGAAAGTAGACAACAAAGCAGGTCATTCACTTTTTTTTTTTTTTTCCGTTTGGCCTGCAGTGCGGCCAGTAACGGATGCGTTACGGTAGCAGGTCATTCACAGTTAACACAGCTCTCTGGCACCCAAACTCACCACCAGGAACACAACACCACATACCTACCTACACAGCTACTAGTGGTGTTATTATAGCCGTGGTGTTCTGTAAACCACGACATCTCCGTCAAGTTTTAACATCAACCTTCCATGACTAGATCTATTCGTATTGACCCTTTTCGGTAAATGTATCCAATATCTAACTCTCTCACGCCATTACTATAAGGGATAACCGTACCCCTAAAGTCTGCCAATGTCACTCAATTTAATTTCTGCGGCCTACCAGGTAATCGAACCAGCTACCTATCCGCTATTCACACAAATCGGCGCACAATCACCCGTCTCAATAATGCACGTACGCTGCATTTTGGCATGTGCTCCCTCGGATTACAACTACACTAAATACTGTACCACTACCACTCCAATTCCAACCATATTACTGGTTACTAAAGTTCACATTTGAAGATGTGCGCTCTTCGAGTTGATCCGTTTTTGTTTCGTGAGCTATCTTTATACCAGTCCAAGCGATTTTGAGCGGTATTTTTTATGAGTTGAGGTTGGGTGTTGGTTGAAAGGTAGGTGGTTAAGTATTTACAATGTAGATCGGGATTCAAAAAGGTTCAGTGAAGAATTTGGCTGCGTCGTGCATCTTGTATTGCGAATTGACGTTGACAGGTTTCAGTATGTGTTTTAGGGTCGAATGCAGTATTTTCTATGTATGCAACCACAGGCTTATCTCTCTTACCATCATCATCGTAATTTTCAGGACGGAAACTTATATTTTTTTTCTTACTCAAGAAAAATTACGATAAACTTAGTCCAAGTCTTCGCCAAACTGCATAACAACTTTTTGGCGAATATACACTCTTTATAATTATGTTTTGGTATCTATATTATGTGTACAATCTATGATTTTAATTTAATTGTTTTATGCTTATTATTAGCGGTAAACAGGTCTACCACTGCTGAGCATATTAGGCCTCTCTTAAAGTAGGTACGGCCACTCATTCCGATTCTGGGCAAATTTTATGCAGGAGTGACCCGCGCTCTTCCATCCATCGAGCTGCGCTCCTGTTACCTAGAACTAGAAGTGGCCACCAATCCGACACCACAATAAGAGAGTTTACAAATAAAACAACCACGTATAAACCACCGTGTATGATATGCCTCCGCATCCACTTCTTGATGTTCTCGTCAGAGACGTTGATGTAGACTCCAGGAACGCGGCCGCAGCCGTAACCGAACGATGAGATGCCGACCAGCCGGCCGTAGGACACGGCTGGGCCGCCGCTGTCACCCTGGCGAATTTGTTTATGTTATAATGGTGGCAAACACGCAAACAGTCTGCCTGGTAAGTGGACATCGTATCCAAAGGAATTCAAGGTGCTTCCGGTGAACTGCATCATCCATTTTGTGGGAATGATGGAGCAAGCCTGGGAGCAGGCATAAAGGAGAGGGCAAATGCACAAAATATCCCACTGGGTCGAAGTGCATCCGAAAGGGCCCTCACCTAGATAAGATAAGATAAGATAAGTGGACATCGCAGCCAACGTTTGCAACTCCAGACATAAATTCGCATAATACCTACATATTAAGAACTAACAATCAGGGATATGCTACTGAAAAGGCCTGCACTCAGAAATGTAGTCATTGACAAAGCAGTGCCAACTGTGCTGGAGCTCAATCAGTCTTATTGAATTGAAGATTTTATGGGCAGTTACAGACACATGTAGGTCCTTCACTCTCAATTAAGCGCTTCTTTACCACCAGGAACACAACACCGATTGATACTTCTGAGTAAATAGAAAAGCTATAGGAAAAGAAATATATTTTTTTGTTGGCAAATGAGTGGGAAAACGTCATACTCATCTAATGGTGAGTATTCCTTAATTAAGTCAATAAAGTCCTTTTAAAATGCACTTGCTCTGAATGTGCTCCTTTATATGGTTCAACATAAACACGGGAAGTGGTCGATGCCTGCACGGCGGCGCAGGGACAGGACCTGCCCGTGCGGAATGGATTTCAGTACAATATTCCCGCACACTATGCGGGAATTAGATTTCGTGAGTTCGTGACTATTAAAATTTCACCTTTTATGCATATTTTTTTTATTTCCTTGCATGATGCGTTGTAAAATTTTGTATGGTACACGTGCGGATAGGTAATTCCCAACTCGTGTCGATCAAAAACACTCCCTGGCGGTCGTGATTTTGGTCATCGCCACTCGTTGGGAATTACCTACTTTCCGCACTTGTATCATAAATAACTATTCTAAATGTTCTGCAATAATAGTTGTCAGCGCATTAAAGCATACAGACGTCACACAAAAAGTGTACATATTTGTTGCTATCGACATCCTTAACCTTACCTGACAAGCGTCTTCTTCGTCACCTTCAGCGCAGAACATTCTAGAAGTCAGGCTGTTGTTGTACCACGGCTGTGGTACTGTCTGGCACTCCGCTTTTGGTACAATAGATAGGCGGGCTCGTCTGAGGATCTTGTTGTACTGGCCCTTGAATGATACTTATTCATTATGTTTTTAGAAATGTTTCTATGTCCCGTTTAATAATAATAAAAAGTATTTATTTAACTCCACCACAAAGTACACAGTTTACACAGATTAACATTATGGTTATTATAAGTAGTCACAT
The DNA here is from genome assembly GCA_963854355.1 of Epinotia brunnichana. NCBI lineage: Eukaryota > Metazoa > Arthropoda > Insecta > Lepidoptera > Tortricidae > Epinotia > Epinotia brunnichana. Next base: position 19,012,375 of record OY977959.1, read on the forward strand.
TACTTGTGCGGCGGAGACTGGTGCCCGAACTAGGGGAAACCTGTATGTCGGGTCACCAGGCTCCAGTCCTCAGACATCTATGTATAACACAGTCTTGGAAGTCAATTATACAATCCAATATAAACTTATTATACTAACTAGTAGCGAAAAATAATGAATGTGTGTGTGCGTGTGTGTGTGTGTGTGTGTGTGTGTGTGTGTGTGTGTGTGTGTGTGTGTGTGTGTGTGTGTGTGTGTGTGTGTGTGTGTGTGTGTGTGTGTGTGTGTGTGTGTGTGTGTGTTTGTGTTCATATTGCTACATAATTATATTATTTTTTTAGGCAGATAACTAAATATATTTAAGGTAATCACTTATGAGATTGGGATCAACATCCTTTCAGTATCATTATAATCGAGACTGAGCAGCCACTTCGTGATAATTTTTTTGCATTGGTTTATTGTTACTGAGTAAATAGAATGTTTGTTATTAGCTTTATTATACAGGAAGCCTCCTAGGAAGCCAAAGAATCTTTGCGCAAACCGAGTGTTACAATGAATGGGAGGACATATCAAATCTTTACGGCGCTTGTTAGTTACCTTTTTAGAATCATAGGTTAACGTTGAGTGTTTTTTCTGTATGATCTGCAGGATAAAGAGTTGTCTAACAGTTAAGACATTACATTTTTTATAGAGATCAGTTGTAGGGTAAAGAAATGGAAGGAACATGCCTACTTTAAGAATACTTCTCTGTGCCCTTTCAAGATTGAGTAAGTGCGTTTTGTGTGCGCCTCCCCAAGATGAGATGCAATAGGACAAGATTGATTGACCCAAAGCAAAATACACCATTTTTATTACGTTTGTATCGGCGATGTGACGTAGGTTCTTGAATATAAATATAAGCTTACGTGTTCTAGCTGTAAGTAGGTCAATGTGGCGATGGAAGCTCAGGTTACTATCGAGTACGATTCCAAGGTATTTAACATGTGGCGTTTTTTCCAACATCAAACAGTGACAGTTTTCAAGGTTGAAATTAGGACATGTGTGGGCTATTAGAGAAAGTGGGGGGTTGGTATTCATGTCACTGTAATTTTTAGTAGAGAATGTGACATATTTCGTTTTCATAACATTGAGTGAGAGGACATTGTTTGACAGCCACCTGGTTACCACATTCAAGCCATTCTGTGCGTGCTGGAAGGACTCACTCCATGAGTTTCCATGAAATACTAGGGCAGTATCATCGGCGAAGGAAACGACCTTGCCATTTGTTAACTGAAGTTGACACAGGTCATTAATATAGGCAAGAAAAAGTGTAGGTCACAGTATGCTGCCCTGCGGTACACCATGCGTCACATTTAGCTCTTCACTGGTATAATTCCCTATTTTCACTCGTTGTGTGCGACCTGACAGGTAGCTCTCAAACAGCTGCAGCTGTACACCTCGGATACCAAGTCTATTTAGTTTGGATATAAGGATGGGAACAGACACCGTGTCAAAGGCTTTTGCGAGATCAAGAAAGACTGCTAGGGTTTTTTGCTTACTATCAAGGTTGGTCACTAAAAAGTCAGTAAGTTCATGTACAGCGTCATCGGTTGATTTCCCTCTTCGAAAACCAAATTGTGACGGGGAGATGATGTTGTTCTTTTCTAGGTAGTTGACAAGACGAGAGTTAATAATGCGTTCTAGAATTTTGGATAACGTAGGGAGAATCGAGATTGGTCTATAGTTATTGACACAGAATCTGTCACCATCCTTATGTATCGGGATTATCTGTGCCTTTTTAAATATATTCGGAAAGACCCCAGTTGAGAGGGCCAGGTTACATATGTGTGTGAGTGGCGGAATAATCACATCTTTAAACTTTTTTACAAAGCTCCCTGATACTTGGTCCAAACCCACTGCACAGTCTGTTTTGAGGTTGTTAATAAGACATTCCACTTCTTTCTCATCTGTCGGGAGGATAACCATGGAAAAGGGGAATGACTGGGTATTACTCTGACTAGGTATATTGACTGAGAATTTTTCGGCGAGTGACTTACCCACATTTACGAAGAAGTAATTCACTTTGTTTATCGCGCTTAACGGATCGGAAGCCACTATGAGTTCAGTAGGCACGTCTTTTGGACGAGATAAATATGTAAAGTCTTTAATTGCACTCCAAAGTTTTTTATTATTTGATCCTGCCTTCCTGATTTTATTTTTCTCATACTCCCTTTTTATTTTCTTTAGTAATGAATTGCAGTAATTCCGATATCTTTTATAAGTACACTTTAAAATTTCGTTATCTGGTATTTGTTATAGGTAATGCTTGAGCCAGCAGAGGTGTACATTTTCGAACGAGCGTTAGAACAACTCAGCTGTCATTTTCCTACCGTACGTATGAAATGTTACGCAATTGACCAGCTGGTCTGTCCAAAGAAGACTGGTCTTAAGATATAATATACTGTTTGCTAATAGGATTAGTAAACAAATGTTAAAGGCCGGTAAGGGCATGGCATGGTAGGGCATTGGGCATGGTAGGGCACGGTTGTATGGTTGAGATACGCGTCATAGTCGTGATCGGGTGCTGTTTGTGGAGTCCGGTCTGTTCATCTGCCATTTTTTTTTATTTTGACGACCACTTTAGCCTAGTTGGTAGTGACCCTGCCTACGAAGCAAGAGGTCCCGGGTTCAAATCCCGGTAAGGGCATTTATTTGTGTGATGAGCACAAATATTTGTTCCTGAGTCATGGATGTTTTCTATGTATTTAAGTATTTATTTCTCTATAAAAGTATCTATATCGTGGTCTAGTACCCATAGTACAAGCTTTGCTTAAATTGGGACTAGGTTGATTTGTGTAAGATTGTCCGCAAATATATATTTTTTATTTATTTTTTAATGTCCTTAGATAAACAAAACTGCAGGGGCTAAGGTCCATTAAATAAATGATCTGAATCCTGCTTCTCAAAAGTCTATGTATGTATCTATAATTCTATACCAATAATAAAGACGATGTCTCTGTGAATGACCTCTTAAATTAGTTGTCATGGCACTGATGGCAATCACAGGCATCACCACGAAAATCGAATCTCGAAGTACAATCTCCGTAACTGTCACTCAAACATCATTATAAGTGCGATACAGACGGATATTTTCGAACTTCTAATTCCGATCTTCGTGGTTATATTATAGCTCTACTCACTTTCTCTCCCGAAAACCCCCACCCGGTGACATATATGAAGCTTCCACACTCTCCATCGCTTATTTCAATTGGATACACGTTTTCACTAAACCGCAATCTTCTAAATTTCAATAACTGAATGTCGAAGTCAAATTCATGCGTCTTGGAAAACTGTGGATGCACTATGTGTGTGATAATGTTCAATTTACGGGACTTTCGACGATATTTGCTGCCTACTCTTATAAAGGTTTCTTCTGATCTGAAATATTTTTTATCACTTTTATCAGTATATTCAATTACCGTACACCTCCCACCTCACCAATGACTACTTTCAATCGTATACTTAGGCTTGGGCACGGACCCGCGCTAAGCTTTTGGACGTATAGATTTTAATCTCAAGTTCATCTTTTGATAGCAAACTTTGACATCCGCATACGACGGATGTCTGGGCTGTACCTACTTTTCTTGTTAAAATAAACTAATATCACTAGCTAGGCAATAGACTTAACCGCTGATCGAGGTCGATTCATTGAAAATAACCACCAACTTACCCACAATGAGCAGTAGTCAAAGCCCATTCTCCGTGAATGAGGACTCCTCCACAAATGTCTCCATAGTTCACCTGGTAAGGTGCCTCTGAAATGCTAATGTCGTGGCCTCCAAGAATTCTGAGGAATTGTTGTCATATCCAAAAAAACAGTTTTACGCTGAAACATCTATCTTAGTTTTTAGTTCTAAATGTATGATTTATTTCAGTGTCTCTATTCAGCACAAATAAACCCACCGTTGAGTATAGGCCTATCTTCTTTGTCAAAACACTCGTCAAGGCCTGTGCCCAACGTATCCAATCAATACTAGCTTAATGTACAGTGGGTAGGTAATCGTTCATCAATTATGTGAACTTCTGATGTTTTCTCCAGTGACGACCATGTACCACAAAATCGTACTAATATCCTGGTAAAGGTCGTGAGCGCTGGGTGCTGGTGGCACTAAACCAGTCGTTGTGGTGCTCTTTGGGGGACCCATGTCCAGCTGTGGACGTTTCTCGGCTGATATGATGATCTGATGATTTAACAAAGTATCACAATATTGGAAACGAAAACTTACCCGTGTACCGAAGTAAACTGCGTATTAAAACACGTGAAACATAAAAGTGAAACGAAGTACATACTTATAGTTTTCAAGTTTATTGTTTTCCATGTTAACAATCCTATAAACAATACGGATAAGGATATCGTCCATTGGTTGACTTCATGGATGTACTAACTTACATTTTTTTGTTACTACTGTTTGTCCCACTTCTGGGCAAAGGCTACCTCCCTGAATTTCTACTCATCTTTTACGAGATATGACATGGTATTTAGCTATACTATTTCGCTTTTCGATGGAGGACATCGTGAGAAAACCAGTCTGATCCCAACAAGATTTAGTTTTCCCTCTTTGTTGCAGGGTCCTATAGCAGTGGCTTTCGTAAATTTAGAGCCTACTCCAAATCTTATGATTAGGTAGAACCGGGAAACTCGCTATGAGGATAACTTCGGTGACAAACAAGCATACGGTCTACCTGACACCGTAGCTTATGGTCGCTTGCGACTCGAGAAAATTAGAAGCGCACCCTACATTGGCTTGAGGGTTCGATGTGTTGACAGCTTGTGACAATTGCAGGCCCCTCACTCTCACCACAGCGCATCATTGGGACCTCTCCATTGGTCCAACTGATGGATGGGATGGACTCATGACCTGGTAAAGGTCGCAGGAGTCCGCTGGATGCGGGTGGCGCAGGACCGGTCACTTTGGCACTCTTTGTGGGAGGCCTATATCCAGCAGTGAACGTCTTTCGGCTGATATGATGATGATGTAATAGCAAATAAAACAACTGGATGTCCAAAATGTTTATTAGGTACTTTTTATCACCGAGTTGAAATTTTTAAAATGACGCTAGCTTTTAAAACTCACAATCAACACTGTTTGACGGCCACTGGATCCGCACTGCAGGCATAAGATTAGTAATTTCGAAATCACTTCGAGAACCAAATGATTTTGTTAAATAGTTGATATCACAAAATATGAATTAAGACTGGGAGAAGAAAGCGCGTTTCCGAGGGACGATTGAAGGGACTGACTAAAGCCTCAGTCCATACTAAGGCCGGTGATCCCACGGATCCAGTCTCTGACTTTAGCGACCTTGCTGTAGACGCCGTAGGAGCCAGGAGTGGCGCATCCATAGCCGAAAGACACCATGCCGATGAGACGATCGTAGGCTACCGCGGGGCCTCCTGAATCACCCTGGAAAAAAAAATGATTAGAGGATTTCCAGAAATCTTTGGAGTCTGTACTCGAAATAGTAGATACTAATTGCTGCGCTGTGGCAAGATACTAAGAAGACGGGTGGCTATTATGCCAAAAAATTTGTAAGATTGAACTCAATGTTTGTTTCATCATCATCATCATATCAGCCGGAAGACGTCCACTGCTGGACATTGGCCTCCCCCAAAGAGTGCAAAAAGGACCGGTCCTGCGGCACCCGCATCCAGCAGACTCCCGCGACTTTTACCAGGTCATCAGTCCACCTGGGGCCTGTTGCAACGTTTGTTTATTCGGGTCAAATCTTGCAAGCCGACCAACTTCCCGAAGGACAATCGACTTGAAATTTTCGACACTCGTATAAAACGAATGGCAATGCAATATTATTGTACCATGTAGCTAATCTAATAATGATCTAATGACAGATACTTATGGTACCGTCCTGGAAACATCTAAATACCTATAATAACTGAAAAATCTGAAACCCAAATAAGACTCGCTATCAAACCTGGCAAGCATCTTTCATCCCCTCTCGGAAGCCAGCGCAGAACATCCTCGGAGTAAGTGCGCCTCGGAAGTACGGGAAGGGTACTTTTTGGCAATTCTCTTTGCCAATAATTGGCACTGACACCGCTCGGAGTACGCTAGAGTATGGCCCCTGCAATAAAAAGTAATGCTATATTTCTAGCAGATGCTAACATCTAAAGCCTCTTTCGGTTTATTTAGGCATAAGTAATTTAAGGTCAATTCCTATAATGTATTACAGGGTCAAAATAAGGACTAAAAACTAGGTGAATTTTCTGTAGAAAACACAACAGTTCACTGGTCAGGGACATGTAAATTATACAGTACCGATCACACAAGTCATAAGTCGCACGCGTTTAAGTAGGTACCTGTTGGGGCCCAGTATTTTCACATTGATAACTTTAAAGGTGTCCACTGGAAAGGCTGACTAACTCTTAGATACTAAAACTGTATATATGCCCTATCACTCATTTTACATCAATCATTATTTTCAATCCAAACAAAAAATGCTTGACGCAGATTTCTGATTTTCTAGAAATCGGCGCGTTCTGATAATACAAATTTTAGAAAATTATCTACTGATCTCATTATTATTGGCAATACTTTGCTTCATTATACCTACCAGTAACGGTTAATTATTAAGTGTTAATTAATTAATAGGAAAGTAAACATGGTTGCTAATTTCCGCGCATTGACTACGCCCGCGAACATGGAGTAATTAGTCTCGGCAGTTGTTTTAATTTTCTCGACTCCTCCCACGGCACGAGCTGTTTCATTATCTACGTCATACGCATTGTTTACAATTAAGGCCTTTCCAAACTTGTTTATTTTTGTTGTGCAATCCTATTCTAAGATTGTCTTAAAGAGATGATTTTAAGCCTGCGTCCATTTATTTTGGATGAAGTATCATACAATTTTTTGTTACAAGACTATTATGATAAACAAAGCATCTGCTCACATTTTCCTCCGTATTCCCCCACCCAGTAACCGTCACTATCTTCCCAATCACCATGTCCTCAATATGCGCCAGTTTCACAGGCTGGGTGTTCTCATCGAACTTCAGTTCTCCTTCCAGTTCCAGAACTTGGAAATCGTAGTCAAATGGGTGGTCCTTACTCTTGGCCGCCCACATCGGGTGAATATGGTTGGCGGCTATGCCCATCCTCTTCCCTCGATTCAGGTACTTCGATCCTGATCTTATGTAGCCCTTTATGCTTTGAAAATATTAAAAGAGACAGCGGTTAATTAAGTAGTTTGGAACAGTATTATACTTATTAAAGGTTCGCTTGTAGTTATTGAATGACTTTGGTAATTGGAAAATGAGATGGACAGACCAGTTTATATTAGTAGTGGATTAAATCTAGCAGATAGGTACGAGTATGGCAGCGTGTAAAGCTTGCCACCAGCACCTAAAATGTTGACTAGGACCAATACGAAAAGAATAAGGGTGACATGAGGAGAAGGTGTAATAATAACAAAGATTCACGATACGATTCATATCAATTCGAAAGATATATATCAATAAAAAAACAAGGAGTCAGTTACATCCTGAATTATTGATACACTCACAAAATATGTAGCAATAAGATCTTTTGTACACACAAGGCAATGATTAAATGAATAATGAATTATTATGAATTATGAATACAACAATTTGGATGTCAACTCCTTTGGCGTAACGATAAACTTACCCACAATGTCCTGCAGTCAGTACCCATCTTGAACCAATAATAGCACCGCCACAGTTAGTTCCATAACCGACATGATACGGGTACATATTGATGTCAACCTCTGACCCACCTACTATTCTGTCATCATTGTTATACTCTTCTTCCATCTTATATGAATCTCGACTGTAACGTGACTTGTCATCTCTGTCCAAATGAGCTGCATCATCAAAGTTGTCGACATCGGGTCTTTCAGTAGGTTCTTCAAAATGTTCTATGTCAAGTCGTGAGGAACTGAGGCGTTTTTGCCCACTTTGAGCTTGTGGGAGTAGGAGGACTTCCACTGTTTTCTTGCGTAGGGCTTTTGAGAGCGGTATTATGAGCACGTCGTATTCTGAAAGTAATGCAACATACTATAGTAGTTTATGTGACTGTACATAATGAAGGGCATTAAACATGAGTTTCATAATAACATCACACGAGTGTCTTAATGCCTAATTATGTACAGTTACATACACTACTTTATCTATTCACATATCATAAGTCTCCACGATGCATTCAGGAGCCGCATATTATGACCGGCATCGCGGCGGTGTTTTCTGGCAGCTGTCATAGTTTTTTCTTAATTCAGAGACAAACTGGAGTCGGATCCAACTATCATATCGTTCGATATCTTACTTACGTGCGACATCTGTCAAGTTTGTATGCAAATTGACAATTCATTTCGAACTAAACGTCATCTAGACTGATATTAGAATAGAGGTCAAATCAAATTTCTTTGATTTCAGAGATGTTCGAAATTTGAATGAAATAATATTATCGAAATCGATGTTATTATTTAGCAACAATAACATGTTCACAGATAAGATATTGATGCTAAGTGTTCTAACAAAACAGTCTATTTTTATGGTGGCCATAATGTGCGGTTCTTGAACGCATCATGGAGGGTTTATGATATTTGGATAGATAAAATACTTAAACCTGACGTGTAACTTGGTGTTATGAACAAAGTTTTTGTATTTGTAATGTTTGTTGTATTAGTACTGTTACTTATTCTGCGGTTTTGGTAGATTTGACTGTTTTCAAATAAGGTCATTAAGATACGGTAACAGCATGTAAAATATAGCCGAATTGAGTATTTCCCGTTTACAAGCTTTATATTAATTTGCACTCTTATGATTTTTTTTTCTGTTGTTATATGCATTTGATATCTGCACGCGCCGGCCCCCACCGAATACACTCTATAGGTATATTACACGGGCTTATACTATGACGTCACAACTCATATTCTCGGCGCGTTTACTATGGAGTAGGTAAGTCATTAATTTGCAATAATCTCCACAAAAATTGCGTTTAAGTCTATGTTTGTCGTACAAAATATCATTTCGAATGCAATATTCTGTCTAACTGTTATGTAATTTTATCGGAAAATTAATATATTTTTTCGTTATTTTAACGTGAGATAAAACTAATACATTTGTTTTGTCTATCATATGTTTTCTTTTGTATGATATTTCTACGTTTATCCGCATCGATCCTTATTGATAACTGTGCAAAAAAGTAGTCGGTAAAAAAGCTTGTCATAAAAGGAATTTTTAACAGAAACATATCCTCTTTAAAAACTGTTAAAAGAGTGAAACATTTTGCATACGGCATAGGCATAACAAGATAGAAAAGGGTTAAGAGCCACCATCATCATCATTATCATCATATCAGCCGAAAGACGTCCACTGCTGGACATAGGCCTCCCCCAAAGAGTGCCAAAGTGACCGGTGCTACGCCACCCGCATCCAGCTGGCTCCCGCGACCTTTACTAGGTCATCAGTCCACCTTGTGGGACCCACCATACAATATCGAAATAAATTATTAAAGAATCCGGTAAGTCAAGTGTGAGAAAGCGCCAACGAGGTGGACTGTCAATCAGCCAGTTCGATTAAGTAGGGCTTTTAACGTAGGTACTTTTAGATATTAGATATTTAAGGGAAAATGACAATTGGTTCGTCCTAAACGCTTGTTCGGAAAGTTACACAAATACCTTTGCGGCAGAGGACATCTTCCAAATGAAATGGTTACTTATGAACTAAAAAATCAAACCTACTTACTTTCAGGAACCACTGGGATCGCCCATAAAGCAACGAATAAAAATAAAAAATTCAACATTATATTATTAATAGTAATTTTTTTACTTTTATCTCATCACAACACGTGCAATGTTCAATTGCTCAAACGGTCAATCGAAGTAAAGTCAAAGCGTGACCATTCGTAATCTGTTATTAAATTAAGTATGATGGAAATCATGTTTATTTTTGATAGCTACACGGCTGGTTATGTCGTCAGGAAATTAATTTCTGAAAAACATTTTTGATTATTGCGTTGATGGTTTGACGGTAAGTCACACGTGCAAGAGTGAGTAAATTGTTTGCGTAAAATATTCTGACGACCACGTGTGTAGACCCGCCACAAGGTGGACTGATGACCTGGTAAAGGTCGCGGGAGTCCGCTGGATGTGGGGGGCGCAGGACCGGTCATAGTGGCACTCTTTAGGGGAGGCCTATGTCCAGCAGTGAACGCCTTTAAGCTGATATGATGATGATGATGATGATATTTACACTTTTTCATTTAATTCCTTTGCATTGTTATAAAGCGAAAAATGTCGTCGGCCGGATAGCGGGTAGTGAGTGTAGTGACGCCGCCTACGAAGCTGAAGGTCCTGGGTTCGAATCCCGGTAAGGGCAAATATTTGTGTGATGAGCATGAGTTTTAGATGTTCACTATGTACAGTCGCCATCACATACATAGGTACACTATAAGTGTTCAAAAATATCGGCACATGCACCCTAATGCCTTGAAAATAGAGGTGTGTTCCGATGTTTGTGACGTGCTTGTTTGCTCCGATGTATGTGATGGCGACTGTACCTATTTAAGTATTTATATCTCTTAAATATAACGTCGTCGTATGGGTACTCCATAACACAAGCCTTATTGAGCTTACTGTGGGACTAGGTCGATTTGTGAAAGGTTTTCCCCTAATATTTATTTATTTATGTATACGTTTATTTCACGTCGACTCATCTTCCTAGCGTTTTTGCCGTGTGTATCCTAAAGGAGCCCCGAGGTCCGCTTTGGCACTGAATCCTGCAATTTGGGGTAGGCACTAGTTTTACGACAGCAGCTACCATCTGACGTTTCAACCCAGCGGGAAAGCAAGAGTTTGTCAGAATAAGACCGGTTTCTTCGCGATGTTTTCCGTCACCGAGAAAGTCATATCAAGAAACTGTATGCCGTTTCTTGATAAAGAAAGAAAGAAGACATTTATTTACTACACAAAAGACACACAGAGATAAAGGGAGTACTGATACTCGTATTTAAAAGTCGCTTCTCGGTGAAAACTGCTGGTATTTTAGATTTTCAACAAAGTTGCGTTCGGCGCTCGAGGTCACAAACTTGGATTATTCATTCGGCCAACATCATAAACAAGTCTGCAAAAAATCAGAACTACCGGATTTGACGCAAACTCTGTATGTATAAAGTTACTGGAGTAGGTATATAAGCTTGCCTAAAAATACATTTTAGGCAAGCTGGTGATAGTCGGCTTGTATGGGCTCCGCCACTGAGTACATGCATGCATAAATATCCAGGACAAAGTATTTGAGTAAGTATGCTCTTACCGTTTCAAAAGGAGATCGGACATGGCGGCCGATTTGTATAGAGTGAGCCTGTCGCAAGTACATTAACCCACACAACGCCCAAGTAATTGACAAGACAAAGCACGCACACATCTAAAACACACACCCTTGTATACCTACACGCTTATTTGACAATAAACGCGCATCATATCAGGCATTTTGGGAAAAAACGTAATATTCTCTGCGATCAGCACGCGTGCACAGTATGGCAGTGTATGCCCATTGAGCATACAGCTGCGACACGGCCGCCGGCGGCTTGTCCTCTCTCTAGTATTCTATGCTCTGAGGTCCCTACTAACTAGCTAACTACTCGTTGGCTACACAGTCGAACAAAAGATAATCTAACTACTCGTGCGAGTTAATTTGACACCTCGCTCGTATGATGTTATAGTGGGACAGACTGCATAAAAAGACCGGAAAAAAAAAAAAAAAAGTTTTTGATAGGAACCAACTCCTCCGACGGCCATCTTTTTTTATGGGGGTCATTTTGAATTATAGGTATATTATTAATATCTCAGGTTCTAAATCACTTAGAATCACAAACTTGGTGTCTAAGTAAGTATACATATCTGGGGTCAGGGAATTCTACTAGAGATTTTTTAAGGTCGAATTCCCAAAGGATACCTACCAAACGGAACCCTGGTACTAAGCCTCCTCTGTGGGCCCGTCTATCTGCGTGTCAGTAATAGCTGGACTGTTAAAATGTTCACAGAGTTTGTATTTCTATTGCTGTTATGTAACTAAAATTAATAAAAATATATTAAAAATTAAACAGTGCTCCCATACATTTAAAGTCATTTTAAGTCGTTTTTTTTTCTCGCTTATTACAAACGGTCTATCTCTAGAACCGTAAACCAAAGAATAAGTATCACTCTAGAAACCAAACAACCAATAGAGCAGGCAGGCTTTCGTAAAGGCTACTCTACGATCGATCATATACACACATTGGAACTCATAATCGAAAAATATCAAGAACGACAGAGAGCGCTTTACGTAGCCTATATAGACTACAAAAAAGCTTTTGACACCGTATCTCACTCAAGTATATGGCAAGCATTAGAAGACCAAGGAGTCGAAGAACAATATATCCAAGTTATTAGAAGTATCTACACCGAAAATATAGGAAAAATAAAACTAGAAAAAATTGGTCCCCCTTTTATTATTCAAAGGGGAGTGAGACAAGGAGATCCACTGTCTCCTAAATTGTTTATCGCAATATTGGAATCGACTTTAAGCAAACTGAACTGGAAAAATCTTGGTTTGAACATAAATGGTAACTATCTCAGCCATCTACGTTTTGCAGACGATTTAGTTATCCTATCAGAGTCTAGCCAGCAACTTCAAATCATGATCGCATCATTGAATGCAGTAAGCAAGCAGGTAGGCTTAGAGATGAATCTCACAAAGACCATGATAATGACAAATAGCGAAAAAACAAGAATATTGGTTGACAACGAAGTTATAGTATATACAGAGTTTTATACGTATCTTGGCAAACAAATAGGTTTTAACAGACAAGCGAACTACTTAGAAATAGAACGACGAACACAACACACTTGGAACAAGTACTGGAGCCTAAGAGAAATATTTAAGAGCACTTTACCAATAAACATTAAAACAAGAGTGATGTCATCATGTCTTTTACCTTGCCTAACATATGCCTGTCAAACATGGAAGTTCACTGCCAGCATAAAAAACAAAATAACATCATGTCAAAGGGGAATAGAGCGCAGCATTCTCAATCTGAAAAAGATACAAAAAATAAGACATACAAAGATACGTAGCGTCACAAAAGCTACCGATGCTCTAAGTTTCGCCCGAAAACAAAAATGGAAATGGGCAGGACACGTAGCGCGTCTTCAAGACGAGCGATGGACCAAAAGAATAACATCGTGGAAGGGACCAAAAGGAAAACGTCGCAAGGGGAGACCCTTCACAAGATGGGAAGACGACATCGTTGGAACTGCTGGTTCCTCCTGGACACGAATAGCCCAGGATAGAGAGAGGTGGAACCTTTTGGAGGAGGCCTATACCCGCTTAGGGGTTCATTCAGAATTTAGTTCTTAGATTTTAATCATAAATATTAATGTTACTAAAAATGAAATAAAGGCTTTTTATTTTTATTTTATTTTTATTATTTATTATAAAGTTACCAGTCTAGCTATTCCTGACACGCAAACAGACGGAACCACAGCGGAGGCTTGGTAACGGGCTCCGTATGGTATCCTTTGGAAACTCGACCCTAAACAATATCTAGTTGAATTTCCTGACCCCAAATATGTATATTTAGACACCAAGTTTGTGATTTTAAGTGATTTAGAACCCGAGATATTAATAATATACCTATGATTCAAATTGACCCCTGTTCAAGACGATTAAAGCTTTTGTGGACCGCTAGATAGCGCTGTCCCTAGTATAAACTAGATAAAGGTTGTTCGATTCAAATACCGTAGGACAGAGCCGTCTTGTCGTCTTAATGGATTGGTAACTAAGTGAGTGCATAGTAACGGTGTAAACAAAGTGGTCCTTCGAAAGTATAAGTGAAGTGTAGTAAGTGACATTGATAGTGAAGTGTAAAGTGAATCTTAAAGTGTTAGATGTTAAATGTTGTTAAATCATAAAAAAAAGATGGCCGACGGAGGAGTTGGCTCCTATCAAAAACTTAAATCTATTTACCTAAGTAGTACCTACCTGAAAAAAATGTGGTGCTTTTGTGCAGCGTGTCCACATTAGCACCTGAAACTGCCCAACTATTAAATAGTACGCGCTCGAGTCTCAAGTTAACTCGCACGGGATATAGGTATATGTACCTATTATAGAGAAAGAGCGTGTAGATCATGGTATCGGGGATATATGGAATAAACTTATATATATGCGTGATCACTGATCAGCATGAATCTTTTTCTATGTATATTATGTAGTTTTATACAGGGTGGGCACTGTAGCAGGAGCAAAAAATTCAACGGTAGGTTATTGAGGTTGTCAACAATTATTTCCGAGTGGTATTATTTGACAAAAAAAAAGTTTATTCTTCAAAATAAGTATACGTGTATTTTTTTACTCTTCTGAAATGCTATAAGTAACTTTTTATTTTAAATACATTATGACTCATTATGACGTTGGTTCCATGGCAGAAGGGGCGGTGCCTCTTGTGGGACGCTACATGCGTAAGCACGTTTGCCCCGTCCCATTTGAGCCACACCATCAGATCCGCGGCGTCGGCCGCCGAGTCGGCGGCTCGGATGAAACATGCCAAGTAATCTGCCTTGGAGCCAATGTACGACTTTGTGCCAGTGGCGGTGGAGACTGCGGGACCGTGGGGTACGAAGGCCAAAGACTTCATGCGGAGTTTGGGTCGCCGGCTTAGGGATAGAGGCTGCGATTCTCGTTCCGGATCGTTCCTGGCTCAACAGATTTCGTTGGCCATCCAGCGTGGCAACGCTGCCAGTGTCATGGGAACTTTCGGGCCAAAAACGATCCGGGGCGGTCCTTTTTGTTAGTTTAATGTTATACCCTGCATGTCCATAGAAGGAATTACTTTCATGACACTATTTGTTATTTTTATATGCTGATATGTGTACCTACATTTATGTGTTGTTGTAATGAATAAATGCTTCTCCCCTTATGACTCATTACTGGCGTTGAAAATTTCCGGAAAAAATCCCGTTTCTTTCCAATCGGCTCGATTTTTTCGGATTTTTACGGAAAAAAACCATGAAATTTTCCGCTTCAATTTTTCCGAAAATAACGATTTAAACAGGTTTCAATCGTTTATTTTTCTAAATACTGGCGGATAGGTGAAGGATTTTGATTATAAGACTTACTTTGACATTGATATCGGTGTCAGTTCAGTTGTCATAGTTGTGTCATTACCTACGCTATATTGGTTTTTTTCCTTAAAAGTCCAAAAAAAGCGGAAAAAAACGAAAATTTCACAAATTCCCGAAAAAATCAATTGATTTATTCCGAAATTTTCAACGCTACTCATTACATGATGTTACCTCAAAATCTGCATTGACTGCTGTGCTATGATCTCGTGGTGCCAAGATACATTACCTACTTGGAGGCCATAACTTTAGATCAAAATTTCCCAAAATTAAATAAATGAAAGCAAATGAGACAAAAGGTTACTGCAGATAGTGCAGATACCTACTCTAAGGAAGCGTCCTATTGAATATTTGCTCATATTACAGGGCCCACCGCGTATTAATAAAGGGCTAGTTCGATTTGTGTGTGTCGATACGTTTTTATTTATTATTTTATTTTAATATTAATCAAAAAAACAAATAAGTCAAGATTACGAAACCCTTTATACTTACGCGGCTACCAAAAGATAAATCTTAAATTGTTGTTTCTATGAAATTTTAGCTCCTGCTGCCATCTATGTTCCACTATCGAAAATAGGTACAGTTTAACTCGACTGCCATCTATCGTGCAATGAGCGAAGCAAACTGAAATAATAATTTGGGGTTTGTATTTTAGAGTGTAAATATAACATAATATATTGCATATCAACATGTATTAAAATTTATAATATGGTTTCTTACAGTTAATACAAAATTAAACGGTTAAAATTAGGTACTTACATTTTTACTTTCGTTCGTTACATTAAAAATGTGTTAAAGAAACTGTATGGAAAAATCTTTGAATCATATACTAAATATTTCCAGTTCAAACAAATCAGAAGTATTCGTTTTAGATCAACGAGTTATCCCTAAACAGTTTTCTCTGCTGACTATGCATTGCCAACGCCATCTGTTGCCGAATAGCGGAAGCGTAGAACAACTGTCTGTTGAATGAAACTTCGTGAACTTTATTTATTTCGTTGTATATTTTCAAACATCTTTCTATTAAAAATAACATTTGTATACATCCTTTAGAATGAATATTTATAATAGGAACTTTCAATTCGTTATATTTAATTAGGTTTCATCGTATCTCCTAAATTCTCACACAAATTTAACGAATATGGATAGTTTTCGATGATATTAAATAAAAATAAAAGCGAATTGAATTAAAATTTTTAATCCATTCATGATTTTTATACAAACTTAAGCACCAATGTAAAATTGTAAAACTTAGGAATAGGAATCATGTCGGTATAGGTATAGGTACCTACACTTTCTTATTGGAGTACCTATTTCAATCAGAGTTAGAAAAGACGATTTCCGCGTTTTAGTCCCATTAAAATGGTACGTGAATCTTGGTTCATACGCTCCCTCTTGCGTTAACGCGTAGCCTAGTGTCGCTTGTTCATTGCTACTAGCATTAATTCGCGAGATGACTATCTATCTCTTTATGATTAGGACACTTAAAAAGAGAAGGGGTTGATATAGCGCGCGTGTTGTCCTAACCGCGCTGGGGATTAAGGCGACTACAACCCTTAAAAGGTTGTCTCGCTGTCTCTCGAATGTTTTCTCGATTATGATGTGCAACCAATGATTATTTCGGAATAAGCTACATTCAGATTTTAGATAAAAGAACAACCATTTTTTTTTGCTACGCGACTAGGTATATCAACTGTAGTTTCGACGCAGTAGCAAACATTTTAGTTGAAAATAGCCTCCTTTCAAGTGTTGTGTAGATATATGTTGACATTGTATTTATTAAGTGTTCTAAGTAGGTAATAGAAATTCAAACGTTCAGAGAATAAGATTTTTTTTCAGACTCCTTCGCCGGCTCATATAACTGTCCTTTATGTTGTTTTGATTTGTATCGCAGAGACGCAGTCGTCGTGACAGGCGCAAGAATATATCACCAATTACAGGCGCACGCACACATCGGTACAGTCAGCATCAAAATTAGCTACGCAAATAAAGACGTCAAAAGTTCTTATTAAAAGGGAATAAGAACTTTTGACGTCTTCGATTGCGTAGCTACTTTTGTTGCTGACCGTACAACCACGCGCAAAGATGAGTTCAACTATCTGTATCAGATTCAGCGACTGTTTATTCAAATAATCAATTATGATACGCCTAGTCCCAGATTTAGGGTAATTGCGCCGGTTACGCGACCAGAGTCAGTTAGCGACCACCCGAAGGACATGGTTTATTCAATTAAAGATAGATTATAGGTAACCCTATAAAGTATACCACAGATGTATGAATATAAGGAGATCGGACATGCCGGCCGATTTGTATTGAGTACGCCTGTCGTAAGTACATTAACCCACACAAAGCCCAAGTAATTGACAAGACAAAGCACGCACACATCTAAAACACACACACTTGTATACCTACGCTCTTTTCTATGTATTTAAGTAATTATTTCTCTATGTAAGTATCTATATCGTCGTCTAGTACCCATAGTACAAGCTTTGCTTAGTTTGGGACTATTAGGTTGATTTGTGTAAGATTGTCCGCAAATATTTATTTATTATTTATTTATTTTGGGAAGAAGCGTAATATTCTCTGCGATCAGCACGCGTGCACAGTATGGCAGAGTATGCCCATTGAGCTAACAGCTGCGACACGGCCGCCGGCGGCTTGTCCTCTCTCTAGTATTCTATGCTCTGAGGTATATACCTTAGACGGTTCCTAGAGTGTTAGACAATTCAATTCAATTCAATATATTTATTCCAGGTTCTTGGACCCATAATGTGCCACAATGAGCCGTAGATATGCAATTATTTGACTAGTTAAAAAATAGGAATCTACTAAAAAATAAAAAAAATATCCTTTCAGCCCTCCAAATCATCTGAGCGGTTGCTTATTAAGTTAAGTGGTCGCTAACCGGCGCAACTACCATATTTTTAAGAAGCATCGTGCATGGTAGACGCCACTTGATGAAATATAAGATAGAGTGAAAAAGAGAGATGAGACCTTGGTTTGCTAGTTCTTATCTTATAGCTAGCAGTAGCACTGTAAACACCAAAGCCAGAATACACAGTCGCTGTGGCCGAAATCGGTCAGAACGACGACATCATCATCACATCACATCAACAGCACTGTAATAAAATTAGGTAGTGTTATTTCCTTTATGATTTTGACGCTTAGAGACCAACAGGGGAGTCGTATACCTGCAGTTTTTTTTTCACCAGTAGCTCTAGTATAAGTTTTATCGATACATACACGTTTTCGAACGCGTTTGCGTTTAGTTTCAATTTGTATGACAACGCGTAGTTCCTAATAGTTACCACCAGAGGCGCTGTTCGCGTTGCCATACAAATTGAAACAAAACGCGAACGCGTTCGAAAACGTATTCTATCGATGAAACTTATACTAGAGCCTCAGATCTCTTCTTTTTAAAACGGTTCAGAGGTAAGGTAAATGTCCCAATGTGTGAGACCTTAATTCCTAATAGTCGACGACGCTCCGGTTATGGAATGAGCTCCCTTCCGAGGTTTTCCCGAAGGAATACAGTATGGGGTTCTTCAAAAAAGGAGTGTATACATTTTTAAAGGGTCGGCAACGCGCATGTAACACACTTGGAGTTGCAAGCGTCCATAGGCTACGGCAACCACTTAGCATCAGGTGGGCCGTAAGCTTGTTTGCGACCGACGTGGTATTAAAAAAAAACTGTACATTTGCGAATGTCCTAGCGCTTGAAGCGCTCGGTTCTAACGTCATTGTCGGCTCAAGATTATATTAGCAGAGGTAAAACATACCGCGGAAACTTTTATCACCAAAGGCTCAGCACCGGTATTGGCTTACGTCTTCATCAAAAGTGGACTCTGATATTCATCTCTTTAAAACGCGAAAAACGCCTTAAAACGCTGAATATAAAATACACTCGAATTTCTTCATCGAAGCTCTCTATTCGATGTCAGACAAATACGAATTCCTTAAGGTGTTAAAAAACTGTTTGAAAGATTTGTCTACCCAGCAGATTGTTCCAATAGCCCAGTTGGCTCGAAAAACAGGCCGCATAAGCCCGAATGTCACAGGTTCGAATCGTGCTCGGAGATAAACTTTTCAATTTTTCCCTCATATACACTGCCAAGAATCGCTACGCTAAGTCTCGGAAAGAGCCAACGGCGTAGGCGCCCGCTAGGCGGGTTCCAGGCAGTGAATGACGACCTCTGTAGCGTAGTTGGTAGTGACCCTGCCTACGAAGCCGGAGGTCCCGGGTTCGAATCCCGGTAAGGGCATTTATTTGTGTGACGAGATGAGCACGAACATTTGTTCCTGAGTCATGGCTGTTTTTTATGTATTTAAGTATTTGTTTATCTATATTAGTATCTAAATATATCGTCGTCTAGTATCCATAGTAAATACATGCTTTGCTTAGTTTGGGACTAGTTAGGTCGATTTGTGTAAGGTTGTCTCCAAATACAAAAAAATGTTTTAAAATAAAGTCATGTATTCCTTCACCGGAGCTCTTTTTTCGAAGCCAATGGAACACGGTTTAGAAGTATTTACGTAAGTAGTCTAACTCCGAACAACAATACAGCCGCAAGCCGAAGTAAATAGGCAGCTATATAACATAATTTGCCCCCTGCCCGTTAATCAGAGGAGCGTTGCAAAGACGCAAGAAAATGGAAATTTTCCTACCCTCCTTTTTCCTGTTGGCCCCCGAGCGGGTGGGAGGTTGGACAACTCCCACTCTTAGCCAGGTTAGTATGGAAAGGACAATGATGTTATAATAACTAGTATATGAACTTCAAAAAACTGTAGGTCGATCACGTAACGCATTGTACGCACGTCAGGTAGATCTTAATGTCACTTTTTATATTGAAAAATTACAGTTAAATTGTCCTAACGCGTGACTAGTGACTACCCCTCAGCTGGTCGATCACGTAACGCATTGTACGCACGTTAGGTAGATCTAAATGTCAAATTTTATATGGAAAATGACAGTTGGATTGTCCTAACGCGCGTTGGAAACGTTACGTGATTACACCTCTGACTACGGAAAAATAAATGAAAAAAAAATGTTTTTATTTTCTTACAAAAGGTAGCCTAATGTCACTCTGAGCATAATTACATACCGTCCTCATTTGTCAAAACACGTTAATACAAACATAGATTGCTAAAAACATATCTTTCCCTTACTTTCGGCTATATCGTAGTCAGGCCAAAAAAAGTAGGGGAAGGCCATACAAGAGATGGGAGGACGAGCTCAAACTGACAGCTGGTTCAAACTGGAGAAGAGTCGCAAATGATAGACAGCAATGGAAGGTGTTAGAGGAGGTACACTGAACTCAGAGACATAATATGAAGAAAAAAAAACATATATATACATATATACAAAACTACATATAACAACAAAAAAACCAAAAAAAATAACAAGAAAATATATTAATAACGAAAAAAAAGGATACATGTCCTACATTAAAACATTATGTATAATCGTACATTCAATATGGAGTTCAGGATAAAGGGCTTACCCATATAGAAAAGAATGTTGCCTCTACGAAATTCCGTGTGAAATGAAATGAAAGTTTATTGTTTAAAGTGTAGTTACATTGTTGACCCTTAATACATTCTGCCTCAAGGTGTAAAAATGACCAGACTTACATATAATATATGACAAGCGAAAGCAAGGTACTCTAATATCTGGGAGCGAAACAAAGATAACATCTTAATAGGAGTAATTTTAGTTTGTTTTTGAAAATTGCGTCGCTGCTTGACTACTCGTATACTCAAGCACCGACATAATAGTGTCCAATGAATGTGGTGGTGTCGTTCGGAATGGCGCTCTACTGTTCACAGAAAAATAGACCAATATGAGCAGCGGCGTCTAGAAGACCTGGAAGCCAAGCGGCATATCCGAAAGACTCGACCAAAGCCCTCCTACACCTACACCTATAACCAAGCTGGGCAACTTCATTGTGACCGCATTTTTAAAACAAAATTTGGTTATGCGAGCCACCATAAGAGCGTTCCATAATCCAAATGTTTGAGTAGGTAATTGACAGAGCTGCTGTCGTTGGATACGGCGTGGAGGACTATAAGTATATATATATTTAAATACAGTGTGTAAATCTAATACAGGCGATTCCTTTAACGGTGGTTAGTATAGGACATAAGAAATGTAATTAGATAACTTTTACTTAGAATTCCTATTAAAAAAATATCTACTTATACAAAATAATTCGGCCCGCAATGTAATGCAAACACACTCGCGTTAAACGCTCGTTGACAATTAGTTACTTTCAGAAGCTCATATCGCGTATGTAATATCATCCATGTTTACAGTACATTGCAGCTGATAAAATTTTCATAAATTAATTATGGGGTCACTTAACTAAGTGTAACATAAATAAACATCTTAATTAATGATTACACTAAAGGATTCTATGTCTATTTTACTCACTGTATATATATATATATATATAAATATATAATCGTAAGCGGTGTTCGTTAAAATCTGAATGTATGGAAAGTTTGACAAATTTCTATAAAAAGACAGCTGCCGGCGCCATATTTAAGGTTGATCGGTCTGTAATCGTAAGTTGGTGCAACCCGCCCTTAGCAATGCTAGTATAATTAAGATGAAAAGCCTTCTCCACACGCCCGGGCCCCCCTGCAGCAGCCGCCGAATGCAAATTTTATCACACCGCCCGCTTTCTTATAGGCATTGTAGTAAACTCGCTCCCGCCCGGTCATTCTCGGTTCTACATAAATAATATAGCAAAGAATAAGCCTGGAACCTAATGGAATGGCTGAAAGGGTAATCTGGTTCAGGCTAGTTGACGACGATAAAGTAAGAAGATTCTCGACGCTGCTCTAGTATAAATAACCGTATTCCCTTCTAGCATTATACTTACTACCAGAACCACGCACTTGCACGTAGAACCGATGGCCGTTGGGGCGGAAAGGTTCTCGAGTGGCGACCACGTACCGGAAGACAATGCGTGGGTAGGCCCCCCACAAGGTGGACTGATGACCTGGTAAAGCTCTCGGGAGTCCGCTGGATGCGGGTGGGGCAGGACCAGTCATTTTGGCACTCTTTGGGGGAGGCCTATGTCCAGCAGTGGACGTCTTTCGGCTGATATGATGATGATTATACTTACTTACAACTCAAGTGACTGTTTTTGGTCACCGAAGCTTGAAAACCAAGTTTGGCTTTGCAAGTCACTCTCGATGCCCTTGTCTTTAATAAACGATTTGTCAGGATGTCGCTGTCGACGAATTAATCAGGGAGGACCTCATAATTATCATCATAAAAAAATGCATATAATAAGTAAGGGGAAATTTAATGATTGATCTGGTACAGCTTAGTAATCAATGTGACCTAAGAGATAAAGGAACAATGTCGGCTCTTACATAAATAATATAGCAAAGAATACCCCCGCAACTTAATGGGATGGCTGAAAGGGTAACCACAGTACTAACACTAGTCAACATCGACGAGGGATAAAGAAAAAAAGAAGACTAGGTATATTCTTTACATACTTACGATACTTACGATCTCGTACCATTCGTGCCACCCAATGAATCTAAATTGCTCTTAATTCAAAACACTTTATACTTATATTTAGGAACGCGTAACGTTTTTCAACAGGCAACACTGTCCAAAAACAAAAGACAATCGCAAAACCTATCTCATCACTCAGCGCACAGTTCCGAACTGGCAACATTTTTGCGCTCGCTCCGAGATAAGTGTAATAAAAGTTTGCCTAATGCGAAAACTTCGTGATGTTATCGGTATACGTGATCTCACTGCTGGCTTTTCGGGATCGCAAGTATCGCAACTAACGGTTTTCGAACAAAAAGGGAGTTAGTTTAAATGGGATTTGGAAAAAAGGCGAGCGCGAGCGGTGAGGCTTTTGGATAGATTTCACGGTTTTCGCACAAAAAGTGAAAGTTGGTTTAATGGAATTTGAATTTGGAAAAAGAGCGGTGCGTAAAGCAAATAGGACTGGCTGGATGCGAAAAAGTTGGGATAGTTTTAAATTGGAATTCTAATTAAGAACCAAATACCTACGTAAAAGTTAAGGAAATGCGAGTTGTATGCATGATTATAGATTTAACCTCTTCTCTGTGTTTAAACAGATTGGATTCAATCAAATTTACGCCGATCCAGCTTAGTTACTACGAAGGCTCCCCAGGACGGAACATGTCTAGTAACATTTATATGATACTCAAGTTTCTTTTTAAAGAGCCATTGCTCAGGTCTACCCCTCATGTCCGAGCCGCTGCCGCCACCGTTCCAAGTCACGTTTTCAGAAAACGTGTATCATTTCAGAAAACTGCGTCATATCAGAAAACTGTGCGTCATTACAGAAAATTTTGGCGTCATTTCAGAAAACCGTGACATTCCGTGGTGACGCGCACGGCCGGGGATTCCTTCGGCCATTATTCCCCGAGTTCTAATCGATGTCATACTCACGTTTTACACTGATCCTTTGTTACAAGTTTTTATTGCACGCTCTTATTATTTGCCATATTTGTAACCATGGAGCACCATAATGTTACTTAATTAATTCTAAAGAGCGGTCACAGCTTACATACCTAATACTTACAGCCGGACTGGTGTCATTTTATGCCACTGCCACGTCATTCCAGAAACATCCACGTCATTCTTTAGAATACATGTCATCAATGCAGAAAACTTGGTGTCAATGGGGAACAACCCGCATCATTTCAAAAAACCTTACCTCATTTCCGAATGTGCTGTGTTATTTTTAAACACCTAGCGCCATTGTAGAAAACTGTGCACCATTTCAGAAAATGCTGCGTCATTTGAGAAAACCGTGCGTCATTTCAGAAAATTCCAGAGTCATACTAAAAAACCGTGAGATTCCGTAGTGACGCGCACGGCCATGGATTCTTTCGGCCATTATTCCAGGAGTTATAATCGACTTCCATACTCACGTGTTACACTGATCCTTTGTTAGAAGTTTTTACTGCACGCTTGTACTAATGCGAATTATGTTTACTTAATGGTTGTGCATTTATAAAGTCTGGAATACCTGGTTCTTTTCGTCTATAAATATTATAGCAAATGATTTTGGGGCAACATTGCTTTATTTCAAAACAATTTCATGATTGCCAAGTATTTTAGTTTGTCAATTATTGCGAAGTTGTCAAAATTACTAAAATAGACTTTACACTTTTGCACCTTATTACAAAGCAATAACGTTCAAAAGTGCAAATAGGTATATTTTTGACGTTTACTTTACCTACTTTAATTGGGAATAAACGATTTAGATGCAATAAATAACACAACTATGAATCAGAGATATATACTTTTTAATAAAAACAATTACAGGACAGATAAATTTGTTTACATTGTAAAATAATTAGTATAAGTGTACAACTTTGTTAATTAAGATAAGAGGTACTAATCGAGCGATATATTCGCAATAGCGAAAAAGCTCATAAATAAATTAAAAAAAAAAAAAATTGGGAATAAACGATTTAGATGCAATAAATAACACAACTATGAATCAGAGATATATATTTTTTAATAAAAACAATTACAATACATTTTTATTTTAAAAACTCCATCGTTTTGCACTGCACTGCACAAATACCTGGAACATGAAAAACAAGTTTTTACATAGTATAGGAAATATTAACGTTTAGGTACCTATACGAGAGCACGAGACACATTTTTTTCTGTACAGTTACAGAGAGTTACAATAGACTATTATAATAGTTCATTACTTACCTAGGGCGGTTAAACAAAGAATGTCTCAGATCGCAGGTCGATAAATATGCGCTCTGAGGCTTTCTTTATTACCGCCCGTGGTGAGTACAACATTTTACGTCTCTATCTGGCCAGGAAGTGGGGTTTTCCGCACGCACAGCGTCCGGTAATTCCTACATTATGGCCAGGTATGACGTAATAGTACATTATGATACAAGTGTGCTAAGTTGGTCATTACACTCGAGTCGGTTTTTAAGCCTGAGCCGAAGGCGAAGGCTTAATGGAGACGAGAAGTGTAATGACCAATGCTCACGTGTTTCATACGACGTTTTTCAACACATTTGCGAGGAAAAAAAAAAAATGAAAATGTTAAAAGATATGTAATGAAAAGGCACTAGTGCGATAATGTAATGTAAAAGTCACGGCATGGGTAATATTCTGCATTATTTTGCTAATATTTCAAAAGATATGTAATGAAAAGGCACTAGTGCGATAATGTAATGTAAAAGGCACGGCATGGGTAATATTCTGCATTATCAGTGTAAATACGCTGTAATAAGACCTACTTTACGAGCAGGTGTGTTGAAAAAAATATTACGTAACTAGGGTCATTACATTACGCTGGTCAGCGGCCACCTAATTTAGTGTGCCAATTTGCAACCACGTATAGTTAGATAATTTGTTAAAAAGGATATTTTATATAATCAGCAGATTTTATTATAAGTACTTATAACTACAAAATTGCATAGGGTGCTGTTATTTTAGGGTCTGTAGAAATGCTCTTCTCATTAAACAAATTCTTTAATTCAAGTGGTCGCTAACTGAAGCAAGTCGAGTAACCATATTTGCTTTCTATACACACTGTTATTTGACATAAAATCCCCCGGGTACTTGTACTCTCCAAGATAATAGCAAGGTTAGCCAGAAGAGATCCCTTAAAGGAATAAGTTCGTCTTTGAACATTAATTATGTTTTTTTTGTAACTGATGTATACTACCTGTTTTACATACATAGGTACATACATAATAGATATACAAAGCTCAAACAGTTTTCCGCCGTGTCATCTACTAAACCTTGTACTACCTCTATCCTCTCTGATAATACCTAAACTCTTAAACCTAGTAACAAAGGCTAAATCAGCCTATTCCTACCCTAACCACCGACCCATTTTAAAAAGACGTCTCCCGATTTTCATTAAGTTTTCGCATTTGATAGCGCTCGTCGTCTACCCGGTAGATTAAACCCGAATGAAAGCGCATAATTTGCATGGAAATTAAAATTTACCTGGACCGGTGCTAGTGGACCCAAGTGGAATGCCTTCTACTATTTCAAAGTTCGAATTTTGAAATTGGAAGCGGCGGTTAAGCGGCGTTTATAAATTCGAAATTCGTTCGAAGATGGCCGTTAATTGGTGTATTGGGGAAGCGTTAAGTTCGTGCTTTATTTAAAAACGGCGCCTATGTCCAATACAATAATACAGTTGTTATTATTTTGGAATGTCGTATTTATTACCACAGTATTAGTTTCGTGTGAACCAAATATTACCACATACATACATACAATCACGCCTTTATCCCTAAAATGGGTAGGCAGAGCACATGAAACTTATGTTCCAGTGCCACATTTAGCATAAATGTGGGTATAAAAGATCGACAAAGTGTGATATCGAAGTGATAGGTTGCTAGTCCATCGCCCACAACACACTTCAACCCTGTTTTCTTAGTCGACTCTTACGACACCCACGGGAAGAAAGGGGGTGGCGCTATTCTAACCCGACACTTATATATAAATAAATAGCAGATTATGTATTCTCTTTATATTTCATCTTATTTGTATTTTTCTAGTTTACGTTCAAAACAACGAGTATTATAAAATGTTCAAAAGACAAAAACAGGTAAGTATATTTAAATGTTTTTGGCATCGGCTTGAGCTGTCAATCAATAATAATATATCTAACAAGAGTAAAACATTACTTACAAAAAACACAATCCAAATGTCACTTTTATTTTACATGGCTAAAAGTGGTAAAGACTTAGTTGATGTCAATTAAAAACTGTTATTTTAATCTTTATGGTAAGTACCTACTTCGAATGTTCAAAAAATTTTAATAAACATATTAAAATAATACCTATCGTTTATTTCTATACAGTAAGTAGGTACTGTGTAAATTAATTATTAAATGTTTAACACTTTGCACGCCGTTCACGAGGACCATTCGGTACGCAGTTTTGCCGCCATTTCGCCGGCCATTTAAATAACTGCCACGCGTAATTCGCCGATCACGAATACCACTCGTTACACTTTTTTTTAAAGTCGCGGATATATAAATAAACTCTACTCGTATCCGTAGCTGACGGTTTTTTTAATTATTAATAAAATCACAAAATAAATGGTTAAAGTTTTTTAAACCGTACCAAACTATCGCCCAGCTTTTTTAATACGTTCAGACAAAATACCGTTAAAACTTCACTCAACTCCGAACAATTAAAAACGACGAGCGATCAAAATTTTACACCTCAGACGGGAATTATATCAAAACTTCCAGAAGTAACGATAAGGTATTTGGCAGAATTAAAATAACACTTCGCTGAGAGAAAAGTGGTCCCACCCCATCCCCGCGAGGGGGAGCCACGAATGCCAAGATGGCTTCTTTTAAAGCGGGGTGGACGGGCGCTAGCCCCTCAAGAATAAAAGTATGCCGTACCTTCCGTAGATAGGTTGTGGGGGGGGGGGGGGATAAGATTTCAAGCGCTTTTGTGAGTTCGATTGCGTTCCGAATTTAAATTGAGTTTTGAATTTCGTTTTCGAATTTCGAACGCTAGGCTTTTGTTCGTTGTTATAATGGAATCTTGTTTTTATTTTATGGTAGAAGTTGTGGTTGGAGTTTAAATTGTGCGATAATGATTCGTTAGCTTTACGTGAGTAGTTTAAGAAAACTGATTAAATATCAATTGCGCATATATTATGATGATTTATGTTTAGAGCGGCTAGGTACCTATGTTACAGATGCGTTTCGAATAATCGTATTTTAAGAAATAAAATGTTTATAAATAAAATTAAGTGTAATCTTTTATCATTAAGTTAGGTAGATACTTTATCGAAGTAGAGAAAAAAAAATTACTAAGAATTTTTAACTGATTTCAAAAAATAAATACCTTACCTACAAAAGGAAGTTTAGTTTATAATTACATATACATACCTAGACTTAACAGGGTCAATGAATATGTGTACTAGATGTACTTAATAAACACAAACAGGTTTAATGTTTGCTATTTAGTACCCATTTATCAAATTAAGATGGTGTAATGGTGGTTTTGTATGGGTACCTATACCTACTATCTAATAGTGATCGGTGATTTGGTAGCATTTTAGTTGCGGCGTAGTAGTGTTAACGGGATTAGTACGTTTTTTAAGCGCTTTTTAGGGTTCCGTACTCAAAGAGTAAAACGGGACCCTATTACTAAGACTCCGCTGTCCGTCCGTCCGTCCGTCTGTCTGTCTGTCTGTCACCAGGCTGTATCTCACTGATACCGTGATAGTTCCAGCTGAAAATTTCACAGATGATGTATTTCTGTTGCCGCTATAACAACAAATACTAAAAACACAGAATAAAATAGTTTTTTTATAGATAATGGTACGGAACCCTTCGTGCGCGAGTCCGACTCGCACTTGGCCGGTTTTTTAAACCTTTTTAAAGCGTTGTTCATATTATTTTTTTTAATTATTGATATGAATTGTTTTTTTTTCCCAAATCTTTTAGGTAATACAACTACCCTACAACGAAAATGCTACCAAATTTTCGATTACTATTTATAAATATATATCGCATACTAAAAATAAAAATTGCTCTCACATGACGTAGACGCCTCTAATTGGTTGCCGTCAATCTGAAATGAACCCTATCAAGGCACATTAAAGTGCGTATTTGCAAAGTTTAGGTACGGAGGTCCTTCACCTCGTGTGGGTCATGTGTGTTTTGATTTGAAGAGGTATTTGGGTCAATGGGTTTCGGTTTAGGTATTAATGTGTTGAAGATCTTGAGGGAAAAGTTGGTTGAAACAGTGATATGGCGAATGAAGTGGTAGCTTTTGTTACACATTGAATGTGTTATAGTAGTTTATGTGACTGTACATAATGAAAGGCATTAAATACGAGTGTGGGTTTATAAAACGAGCCGAAGGCGAGTTTCATAATAACATCACACGAGTATCTTAATGCCTAATTATGTACAGTTACATACACTACTTTATCTATCCACATATCATAAGCCTCCATGATGCATTCAGGAGCCGCATATTATGACCGGCATCGCGGCGTTGTTTTCTGGCAGCTGTCATAGTTCTTTTTTAATTCAGAGACAAAATAGAGTCGGATCCAACAATTTGTATGTATATTGACAATTCATTTCGAACTAAACGTCATCTCGACTGATATTAGAATAGAGGTTTAATCAAATTTCTTTGTTTTTGAGACGTTCGAAATTTGAATGAAATTAAATTATCGAAATCGATGTTATTATTTAGCAATAATAACATTTTCACAGATAAGAAATTTGTCCTAACAAAACAGTCTATTTTTATGGTGGTCATAATGTGAGGTTCTTGAACGCATCATGGAGGGTTTATGATATTTGGATAGATAAATGTATTAACAGTTTCGCTTTCAGGCACCCGCGTAGTGAGCGCCTACACCGTAGTCACTTTCCGCTACATACACGGGAAACTACAGAATTGGCTACGAGCGTAGCGCGTAGCTATTTTTGGCAGTGAATGTGTTAATGTATTAATACTTTCGATTTCAGGAACCCGCGTAGTGGGTGCCTACGTCGTAGTCACTTTCTGCTACATACACGGGAAACCACAAGATTGGCTACGAGCGTAGCGCGTAGCTATTCTTGGCAGTGAATGTACTATCGAACCAACTGAGTCATGACCCACCATAGAACCTTGTCACAATTAACTGACGTATTAACGTCATATGATCGTGCGTAGGTTTGTTCGTTAACTGTGACAAGGGTCATGATTCAATTGGTTCGATAGAAATGTTGATTCCAGAAGCAGAAGTGGGTGCGATGCTCGTAGCCGCTTTCCGCTACAAAGCAGAAACACAGAAGTACGAAATCTTTGCGACTGAAGGTGTTAATAAAATAGAACAGCTTTATTTATTTCGGACATTTCTTGTTTGTACATCCATATATTGTTAGTATATCTTAACCTAGGAATATTAGTATTAGCCTCTAAGAACACAATCTATATTAACTTAGATCTACATTTTACCGCCTTCATTTGACCGATCATGTGCGCCAACGCAGGGCAGTCGTACCTGTCGGCAATGACACATGCCGTTAAGCGGGAATTAAAAGTGTTAAGTCAGTTAAGAATGTATTAAAGTGCATTGTCATGCATTGTGTTCAACTATAAGTACTGGTATACCTATCGCTATCTCATAAATTATATCAGAAAAAGTTTACTGACTAATTAATATAATTTATCTACAGTTTATATGATAAGCTACGGTAGCCTAGTGGAAGCTACGGTAGCCTAGTGGAAGCTACGGTAGCCTAGTGGTTCAGGCAGGCGGCTGTCAAGCGGCGGTCCAATGAGTTTTTCGGAACTTATGTACGGAATATTTACCGTTAGCTTTTCGGTGAAGGAAAACATCGTGAGGAAACCGGTCTAATCTCAATAAGGTCTAGTTTTCCCTCTGGGTTGGAAGGTCAGATGGCAGTCACTTTCGTAAAACTAGCGCCTATACCAAATCTTGGGATTAGGTGTCAAAGCGGACCCCGGACTCCTTTAGGGCACAACCGGGAATAACGCTAGGAGGATGATCTACAGTCTATATGAAATTATATTGAAAACGTTGAAAATTAAAACATTTATTTATAGGTACTTATCTTGACAAATTCTGAAACAGGTTTAGGTACTTATACAGACATTCTAGTTAAATCATAGGTACTATCGAACCAACTGAATCATGACCCAGCATGGAACCTTGTCACAATTAACTGACGTATTAACGTCATATGATCGTGCGTAATATGTTCGTTAACTATAACAAGGTTCTATGGTGGGTCATGATCACTTGATCAGTCATCGGAATTCTCGTAGAAATTTTGAGCTGCCATAGGGACTTCTCGTTTATCGACTTCTTATTATACATATGTATATCGATAAATACATAATACAATGTGTAAAATAATTATGATTACGAGTGGAAGTAAACAACATGCAGTCTCATCGCGAATGAGCGATCTCTTCGAGATAACCTTTGGATACCAAATTTTAGGAAATTATAAATAGAAATTAAAATATAAATATTTTATTATTTCTTATAAATAATTTGTGAGCTGATTTTATGTAAAATTGTTAATTATTATTTTTTCATTGCTTTTATTATTTATTATTTTTTAACATTTTCAGCCAGTCAAAAGTTATCTAAAAGAGATCGCTCCTTAGCGATAAGACGCCTGTTATGTACCTCTACTTTTAATCTTCTTTCATATGTTGTGTTGTGCTCTATAATGTATCTATCGACAAAATATGTATATCGGAAGTTGATAAACGAGAAGTCCCTAAGCTCAAAAATGCTACGAGAATTCCGATGACTGGTCATGATTCAGTTGGTTCGATAGTACATCATGCATGACAGAATCTTTAAGATTTGGTATGTGCCATTGACACTATTGACAGGAGGTTTGCCTGTCCTAGAAGCAGAAGCCAAGTTACCAAAATTTACCAAATTTGACGCGAATTATTTAGATTATGTTAAACAAGTATTAAATTACAACCAACTAGCAAATACAATAAATAATGAATAAAACAAGTAATAGAATAGTAAGTAATTATGTTTCGAAGTTATCACGACTTTTTCTTTAGCCAAGACAAAAAAACAGGTAGGTAATGAATGATACATTGAAAATGGCACACTTCTAATCACAGCTACCTTTATACAATACCGCTTCTACAATTGTTATCATACATAATCTTACGGTACCTCATCATCATCATTACGGAACCTAAGTGATAAAATTAAAAATAAATCGCTAAACGCTATTTTATACTCCATATGCTTAGAATAATAACGCATAGAAGGATAGTTTCATACGGCCGACGCGCCAAGCGTGAGGCATAAAATGGATTCATATAGTTGTGATCAACTCGTATTCACACGCGCCAATACGCACACAAACGCACCAATTCTGTTCCACCGATCGGCCTACTGGGCCAATTATGGCCGAGTTTTAGTGGCCTCACCGTTGCCCGGGAACTGCGTTTCTAGGCGTTATTATTCTAAGTCCATATGCTATTCAAGACCAAAAAATCCTCTAATGTATTAACATTCAAAATTATGATCACATACTACCAGTGATTATAAGTGAACAATTTGAATTAAAATAAATTAAATTAAATTTCATCAATGTTGACTGAAGGCAGTGATAGCGATAGATCTACGATAGATTTTTGAGTTAGCAATCAGGCTGTAGGCATTATCATCAAACGCACCATTCTACTAAAATAGGGGTGCATAAAAAACACCGCCATCGTCCCGGCATAACAGAAATAATTAATCGGGGCCTCCTTAATTGAAACCCCCTTCTGAGAAAAACTTCCCTTTCTTATTTTTCCCTCCCCCAAGCAGACTATAAATCCTTGCTAGAGACAGTAGGGAGATACCTTAACAATCCATTGCAGCTAGTTATTCCTAGCCAGACAACCTAGAAACTTATCGTTATTAGAATAAAGACGATGATTTTGCTAAAATCTCAGAGTAACGGTAAATGGAAGTTGGTAATGCTGAACAAGAAAAACCGTCCACGACTCGTCATTCGAATTCCGCGGGCGACTTCCATTTTGGACGGTTGGAATTTTTGAATTTGGAATCGTTATTTTGTTTTTAGTTATTCAAATATTTATAATATTGCTTTTATTGGTATAGATAAATTAACGAGAGCATGGAATTGCATATGTAGTAGTATTGTATGTTTACAGGCATTCTATATTTGAATTTTCTATTTTCTCGTACTATCAGCATAAAAAGAGGTTTGTTATATATTGAAGAAGTAAATACCAAAATAATGTCAGTGTCAAATTGTGAAGAAAAATTAAGAGAAAATTATTCTCCTTTTGTTGCAAACGGTACAACCACTACAAATGCTATTCCATGTTCTCGATAATTCATCTATAAGTATGTTGGCAGCATCACGAGCCTTGATAAATACCGGTTGGAGATGGAGATATACAAAAATGTTACATTTTTGTTTGTGCCCGTGTCATAGGTATAGGTATATCAATACATAGTATAAAACATAGTCGCTTCCCGCTGTCTGTCTGTCTGTCTGTCTGTCTGTCCCTATGTATGCGTAGATCTTTAAAACTACGCAACGGATTTTGATGCGGTTTTTAGGGTTCCGTAGCCAAATGGCAAAAAACGGAACCCTTATAGATTCGTCATGTCCGTCTGTCTGACTGTCCGTCCGTATGTCACAGCCATTTTTTTCCGAAACCATAAGAGCTATACTGTTGAAACTTGGTATGTAGATGTATTTTGTGAACTGCATTAAGATTTTTACACAAAAATCGAAAAAAAAACATTAAGTTTTAGGGGTCCCCATACACAAAACTGAAACTCAAAAATTTTTTTTTCATCAAACCCATACTTGTGGGGTATTATTGGATAGGTCTTCAAAAATGATATTAAGATTTTTAAGATCATTTTTTTTTAAACTTAATAGTTTGCGCGAGAGACACTTCCAAAGTGGTAAAATATGTGTCCCCCCCCCCCCCTGTAACTTCTAAAATAAGAGAATGATAAAACTCAAAAAAATATATGATGTATGTGTAACCAAGCAAACTTCCACCGAAAATTGGTTTGAACGAGATCTGGTAAGTAGTTTTTTTTTAATACGTCATAAATCGTAAACTGCAATTTATTTAACGGAACTCTTCATGTGCGAGTCCGACTCCCACTTACAAACCATACATGTATGTATTATACACATAAACCCGTGCGAAGCCGGGGCGGGTCGCTAGTTGAAAATAAAAGTGCTTTAGATATCGTCACATTCTATTTCAAACTGCCATCAAGGCTCATTAAACACCCGTTCGAGATATTACTAGAATGTTAGATATATTTTAGATTTAACCCGACATAAATTAAAAATAAAGTTTTTATATGAATACTCATATTTATATAAACTATTGTTTCAGTAATAAAGTTTTATAATAACTATAAGCCCTGTTTATAAGTCGCGCAGCGTTAAACGGTTTTAAAAAAAAATAAAAAAAAAATCTTAACAATATCCTACCTAAGATATAGTCTGGTTTGTCTTCATCGGTTATTTGAAAGGAAAAATATATGATGCTTAAGAAAAAATACATCATAAATAAATCCGAAATAGCGCTTTACATTAAAACAATACTTTATACTCGTACTTACATACAAAAGTGTGTTAACACCAGAATATTTTTCTAAATAAATATCACCACAACACAATTTTTCATCATCATCGTCATCATATCAGCCGAAAGACGTCCACTGTTGAACATAGACCTCCCCCAAAGAGTGCCACAATGACCGGTCCTACGCCACCCGCATCCAGTGGACTCATTATTCATTTAAATAGTTATACGTAGGTGACACGGAGTGTCTTAAAAATACTAAACAAAACAATAAACCGCCTAATCGATGGACCAACACTGCCACAAACAGCCTCTGTAACCAGACGTCATTCAAAACGTAGCAAATATTAATTTCACCACCCCGCCCGCACACACCTATAAAAACGTACCTAAACAAAATTAAAGAACAACACAAAGGCACCCCCTCGTCTTAGCAATTTAAAACAGGGGCCTTCATTTATTCCTTCTTTTCCCCTTTCTCCCCAAAGGAACCATCGTAACCTGAGCCCCCATCGCTTCACGACTCCATACTGATGTGCGGGTGGACGGATCCCTTGCTACGCTGATCGGCGACCCTTGATGGGGGTATTGGAGTCCCCTAAAAAGTTACCCTTCTTAAATCAAGGAAGCAGCGGAGAAAATTGTAATGTTATTACTTTTTTGCATTTTGATGTAAATAAGATACAAAAAATATTTTAAATGATGGCAAGTCTGTTGCATGGAAATCGCAATGTTAAGGGGAACTTTAGTTAGTTACTTATCTTAAAATATGTCAGAAAACACGTACAGAAAAAAGCAAAATAAAATCCTAAATATCAAAACGAAAATACCTATTTTTTTTGCACAATTATGATAAAAACCATTTAAGTAGATTGGAAAACTAGTAAATACACTATTATTTTCTAGGTGTTATGAAAACAATATCACAGTTAACTGTAAGTGACTGTTGTTTTTATAACAATAAAGTCATGTTCACATATTTCGAAATGGACTATTATTTATTACTAATGCTTTTTATGATTGTCCTTAGACTAATTGTTTGCTATTAGTTCTTGTTTTTGAATATCGATGGTTTTTAGTCACATAAATAATTCAAAACAACTATAAGTAGGTATACTTATGTCCATTCTCATAAAATTAATTTATGGATGGGCAAGGAATTAGTTTGTCAGGTGTTTTTCTTGTAACTTCAAAATGTGCGGCGTATTTTTCCTCCTAACGGAGCAAGTAGGAGCTTGCCCAATATTAAGGAAACCTGGTTTCAAGAAAATTTATTTCATCACCTCCAAACGAAGACAAAAATAGAGTCTTTTTGAAAACCCTCACTCAAATTATCGAATCTATTCTTTACTTGTTATATAAAATAGTGTCCCATTCTTTCCATAAATTAAGGACTTAAAGATTTTAATAAAATAGGTGTGTCTGACTGATCATCTATTGCTGCTAAATTAAGTTTTTTTCTTGATTTGTGTTATATAAACTCCTTAATTTATTACTTTAAAATATTTTTATTGTTGTTTTTTTTATCCTGAAATAAATAATCTATTCTAATCTAATCTATTTTTGTATTCATTGTCCTAACGTTATTCCCGGTTGTGCCCTAAAGGAGCCCAAGGTCAGCATTGACACCTAATCCTAAAATTTCGCATAGGCACTAGTTTTACGAAAGCGACTGCCATCTGACCTTCCAACCCAAAACTAGACCTTATTGAGATTAGACCGGTTTCCTCACGATGTTTTTCCTTCACCGAAAAGCTAACGGTAAGGTATTCAAATATTTTTGTATTTAAGAAATTGTTTTTGTAGTTTTCATTAAGATTTTTTTTTAATAAATAACTATGTATAAATGCTTTATTACCATCAGATTATTACTAAGCCATTACTAGCAGACATTTTTAAATACCTACCCTTTCTTACCCTCGCCACCCTTCTTCCCCTCCATGTAGCAAAATATAAGAGGGCGAAAAATCCACTCCGTCATTACATTAAAAGATATAATTAAGGAGGGCCCCTCCCTCAGGGAAATTCGCCTTCTTTTGACATTTTAAAGGGGCTTTCTTAAACCCTTAGAACACTGCGTTTGGGGTTTCTGGAAATGACGACGGGAGAAATTAAATATACATTTTTTTGTACTTTTTTTTGTAGGTACTTACATAAAGACCTTTACAATTATATATTTTAAGTATATAATAGTAAATTAAAAACAGTTTTGAGTCATATTTTTAGGTTTTAAATTAATTATCTTATGATATTTAAATGCATTTCAATCAAATGATAGAATCGAGCGCTTGTTTGCGGAAATCCATGATAAGTTTCGAGAACAGTATAACTATTCATATTTCTAATATTATATATTTATTTTCTTATTATTTACACTAAGTTTGCTTGGTAGATATTTTTTTATTTAAATGTATAGGTACTGATACATATTCATTACAACCTGGCCTTCGGACAGAAAATATGGAGACAGCAGCATTCAACAACGATTAGGAGTCTAGCTTTCTCAAGGATGAGAGTTATTAGATACTCTTTCTATTCTCATAAAATCATCATCATCATATCAGTCGAAAGACGTCCACCGCTGGACATAGGCCTCCCCCACAGAGTGCAACAATGGCCGGTCCTGCGCCACCCGCATCCAGAGGACGGATTTAGGTAGGTCCAACTTTGAGAAAGAGGTCAATCGTCGAATCCGACTCGGCTGGGCAGCATTCGGGAAGCTACGGCACCACCTTTTCGTCCAATATTCCGCAGTGTCTCAAGAAGAGAGTCTTTGACCAGTGTGTGTTGCCAGTGATGACATATGGAACGGAAACGTGGTCGCTTACTATGGGCCTCATAAGAAGGCTCAAAGTCTCATAAAACACAGAATTGAAAAAATACGTACCTAAGTCAAAGTCGTTTTTTTTTTAATACAAAGTATCGATACTACTAGTATACTTTCGCTAATTAAATACCGTTTGTCACTTTTTAATGCGTCAAGTTGAGGTCACAAATTTGTGATTTCAAGGAATACAACCTTCCTTCCTTTTGATCTTTAGTAGTTAATAAAAATGATCAAAAAAAAGTGTTTTCCGTGTGTGCTATCCAAAAAAAAAAGTAAATAGTAATACATATGTTTATTACGGAGTTATGTATATAAAGTTTGGATTACATACTTAGTTTAAGAAAGGTTTAGTTAGTTTGTAAGTTTTTTTTCGTTTATAGTTTTACAATTATAATTACAACATTTACTACGGATTTAAAGTTATATCCATATATGTAATAAGTATATGTTATGTTAGAAACATATTATGCTAGAAGCATTTAATTAATAGTGATATATATATATGTTAGAATTGACAGTTACTTCTCATAGCTTAAACGGACAAATCCCTTTTATTATATTTACAGAACATACTTACATGAAAAGGCGTTTCAACAGTTTCTATAGCGGCATCCCCGACTCGTTTAGAACGAATATTGCTTATAATTGCCGTTCCGCAACTTTTCTTCCCACTCCTTGGCTATAACGGATG
The DNA here is from genome assembly GCA_963854355.1 of Epinotia brunnichana. Classification (NCBI taxonomy): domain Eukaryota; kingdom Metazoa; phylum Arthropoda; class Insecta; order Lepidoptera; family Tortricidae; genus Epinotia; species Epinotia brunnichana. The sequence goes on from OY977959.1 coordinate 19,050,152, forward strand.
TAATCATGTACCTATACATATCGCTAGCTATAAGTTGTGTTATTGCTATATGGGTATAATTTTTATGGCGTGGATTATTATTCCAAAAAAAATCTTAATGCACTAGTGCGTAGTGCGTTTTAATATGAGAACCCAACTACGCTTGTTTGGAGAGTCCACTTGAGTCGACCGTGCGGGGGACTCTAGAAGAAGTTCGAATTAAGCAAAATAAAAATAATAAATAAATAGGTAGTTAAAAAAAAAATTGGTTGGAAAAAAAAATTGGTAGGTAAAAAAAAAAGTATCCAACAAAGAGCCCAATACCTACCGAATTAATTATATTAGTGAATCATCTTGGTTCATGTGCTCTCTTTTGCCTATTGCGTTCGCTCATAGCCAACCGCTTGAATGCGATGCACTTATGTGGGTCTTGACTCTTGAATTGAATAAGTACCTACAGGTTATTTCGATTTTAGTTGTAAAATGTTTATCCTAACTAAATAATAACTTCCAGGAATAATGTGCATAGACTTCTTAAATATATTACGAGTAGATAACGCAAACAGTAAAGGGCTTGTGCACAAATCACGCAAGATTCGATAGGGGAGGGGGGAGTCAGGAAAAAATCACGAAACATCACGTTGGGGGAGGGGGGATATAAGAATACCTAACTTGTATTTTTCTACAGAGAACAAAACTAAGAAAAAATATCTACCACACGAGTAGATACTTTTTCTCGGCTTCGTTCAACATAAATCTTTACTTAGCACTTCAAAAAGTCAATTTTACTAAGATAGAAAAATAAACAAGATTTACTATGTAAAATACTATTCATCTTACAATTAGGTCGAATGAAAAAAATATACCCGAGGTTATGTGGGGGAGGGGGGGGTAGCCAAGAACCTCACCAAATATCACCAAGAGGGAGGGGGGTCAAAAAGTAGCCGAAAAAACCTCGCGTGATTTGTGCACAAGCCCAAAAGTCAAAGTAAATGCATTTTCCAATGGTAATAAAAAAACATATTACTGTCAAAGGCACTGGCCGAAAAGAAAATTAATAAATTCATAAATTCTTCCAACGGACCTCCGTCAAAAGCGTTTCTTTCAAAATTGGAGGCGAGGGACGTGTCAACACAAACCGGTTAAAAAACCGGTAAAAAAGAGAAAAAAGAGCGTATTATCCTTGTTAATTCCCGGGTAATTTAATTCGCGCCTAATTCTATTTGTCGAGTAAAACGGGAAGTGATAATTGGGGACAGTTTTTTGCGAAAGAAAAAAGGTTTTTTGCGTTAAGTGTTTCCTTTTTTAAGCCGTGGGAATTTAGGAGGATGGGAAAATAAAGGAGTCTTTCATAAACGGAAGCGGGCTTAGCGGAAAATGTTTGTACGGTTTAACTTGAGGAAAAACGCTGCGGAAAACACCGTAAAAAAAACGTAAATAGGCAAGGAGAGCAATAAAAAGGAGTGTAATATTTTCAGGCTACCTATTTGTATAGAAGTTTTGTTTAAATCATTAGAACTGTAACGCGCCTCAACTAATTTTGACGTGGAAAGTATTTTCTCATGTCCATGTTTAACTTTTGGATGAAAAAAATTGGTTCAAATGTTGGGAAAGGATACTTTTACTTACTTGTTTTACTTATAGTAAATAGTCTGTCAATAAACGGATTACGAGTGTTAATATACCTTTGAAATGTTATAATAACTATAGTCAGTAGTTATATGTTTACAAGCATTCTACACTGGCCTGCAAAAGAAGGTATAACAGTTTTAGATATCGTCACGTTTATCAGTGTTATACCGTCTTTTGCAGGCCAGTAGGTATATTAATTTGTGATCTTTGTAATTAACTATGTATGTCAGACTATGTTTGTTCGGGTGAAATCTTGCATCTCAATTTTGAAGCAGATATATCTTCAGCCGGTTGAGCTGAAATTTTGGTAAAAGTTATAACAACCTATATCATCCAACGATGACAATTCAATATTATGATACCATCGAGCTGATCTGATGCTGGAGACAGAAGGTGTTCATGGGAATTCATTACTTAACCGACGTAACCCCGTTGAGTTTGGGATCGTTAGAATCGTCTCAATGAGTAGTTGACGATGGTATACAGAAAAGTGCAGTCGGCAATAAAAGCTTGTACCAAAAGTGAATTTTTGGACAGAAACTTATTTATACTTACATAATATTTTTTTTTATACATTTAATATAATCTTTTACATGGTTTAATTAGTTAGTCTTTTATACTAGCTGTCCGTGCGGTCAAACGAAGCCGCGGGGTAAAATATCCATTCTGAAGGTCAATTCTATATACAGGTGTTTATTTTTATTGGATGTGCAGTTCCGGGTATACCGCCTGTTTCATTAAAAACTTATACGCACTCACAAACTTGACTTCTTTATAATATTAGTAAAGATGTATGTCCGCATATTTAAAAACCGGCCAAGTTCGAGTTGGACTCGCGCACGATGGCTTCCGTACCATTATCTATAAAAACGACAAAAAAATCATGCTTGTTGTATGGGAGCCCCCCTTCAACAAATATTTTATTTTGTTTTTAGTATTTGTTGTCATAGCGGCAACAGAAATACATAATCTGTGAAAATTTCATCTCTCTAGCTATCACGGTTCTTGAGATACAGCCTGATGACAGACAGACGGACGGACGGACGGACGGACAGCGAAGTCTTAGTAATAGGGTCCCGTTTTACTCTTTGAGTACGGAACCCTAAAAATGATAAGAATGTATGAGAATAAATGTCTCTAAGCTTTTGCTTATTTATACTATTAACACCTTTACTTCTCTGACTATAATTATAAATGTAAGTTACTTGCAAAAACTTTATCACTACTTTAAAAAGCACAACACTCGCACAGCACATCTAATTCTAAACTGACCATATTCGGACATTTAAAAAATAATAATCAACCCTTTCAGCGCTACCGGTAGCTGACCGACCCTTAGGTCAGCTATTGTCCGAACCGGTCAAGCTGGTTGACCCTTCCTTACGCAGCTGCTTCGATTACCGGTTTTGTGACAAAACGGTATTGTGCAATTTTAGTTTTAAATCCGGAAGGTGCACAGTATAAGTTTGAAAGTATTTTGACTTCAGCGACGCAAACGCTCTGGTATGGAAGTAACGTACTTAGTTATTTTTTTTTTCATATTATACGATTGTATTTTGTTACGTTCATTCAATATTATCTTGGTCCCTTTTTTGTAATTTAAATGTGTAGTTGATAAATTATGTTAGTTCTACTTTATTAATTTACCATAATTATAAAATATCACTACATAGTATAAAACAAAGTCGCTTCCCGCTATATGTCTGTCCCTATGTATTCTTAGATCTTTAAAACTACGCAAACGGATTTTGATGCGGTTTTTTTTTTAATAGATAGAGTGATTCAAGAAGAAGGTTTATATGAATAATACATGCATATATTATACATATATAAACCGGTGCGAAACCGGGACGGATCACTTTTTTAGCATAAATGTGGTCTTATAACTACCATTTGTGCTATTTATTTAATTTCTACTTGAAAGTACAGGTCTCTGTTATCACTGGTTATTTCCTGTTCACTGACAAACAAACAAAAATGTACTAATATGGCGAAAAGCTTAAGAAATGTTGTTACGTTGCAAGTTAGATAGTCTGTACTATCGAATCAACCGAACCATGACCCACCATAGAACCTTGTTACAGTTAAAGAACATACGCACGATCATATGACGTTAATACCTACGTCAGTTAATTGTGACAAGGTTCCATGGTGGGTCATGACTCAGTTGGTTCGATAGTGCATTAGGCATTATACATTTTAATAAAATGGAAGTGGGATTTTTAATATTAATGAATTGTACAATAATTCAATCTCATTTGTAAAAAAAACAAAGTATCTTCTAAAATTACTTTAGATAATTATGACTGTTAGAATAAAACTAGTGCGTTCGCGTGCATTTCATTAAAAATAACGCGCTTTTGTGAAAGTATGTCTTGTGCAAGAGTTATAACGAGGTTAATTCGTGTATTTAAAGCGCTTTTGCATTAGGTCAACCCACAATAATAGTTGTTTTCTTGGAATAATAAAATAAATAAAGTCAATATACTGTTCCAAATACTTTTGTGTCCTTTCTTTTTAATACCGGAACTATTTTTTGTACATGAATAGGCGATTAGGCAAGTGACAATACTTACGAGCAGATGGTCAAACGTGGCTTTGGCTATTCTATTATTTTTATTTTTAAGTTATTGTTAAAGCATTGATTTACTGAACGCGCGCGATATGCAAAGCATCGCGGCTCGCGGCTATTTTCACATTTGTCACGAACCTATTGACAACCGAGCATTTTTGATACAAATATTTTATACTGTAATGTTTTTGGAAACCTAGTAAAAATTAAGATACCAGTACTGTTTTTGTTGAAATGCTCACTGAAATTAACTAAAAGCTATTTATAAATATCAATTGAATGAAATGAATGTAAATAAAATTATGTATAAGTTTAGTAGGTATACTATCAGATGAATTATGTTTGTTTCTTTAGTTGTCAAAAAATATTTTTGACACTAATTGGCTGCTTTGGTTGTTGTAGTTTTCGTTTCAATCACGACGAAAATAAGTAAATATGCTCAATTAAAAAAAAAAAAACTGCATTTTTTTGCTTTCTTTGGGAGAGGCCAGTCCAACAGTGGACGTCTTTCGGCTGATATGATGATGGTGATGATGATGTAGGTATTTTGTTTGTAAATTTTATAGGTATGCCATTGAACACAATTTTACATGCAAAATTATCCGCGTGATTCAGGACACTTTCCTTACTTCCAAATACACTAGCAGTTCCAAAAACGTGCACGGCAGCGCCCCCGCCGAGTCCGGAAGCGGGCCGCACGCGAGCGGGAAGAATTCGCGAAAACACCGCGCCGCGGAGATATGTCGTACACCTGCACATGCCCATGGCTGTCTAGCATTTGCGCGGACCTTATTAAAAAAAAACGCAAGTGCGGGTGCCGCAAGACCGGTCGTTTTAGCACTCAATTAAATTCAGTTCATTTATGTCTAATATACTTAGGTATTTAGATACACTTATGTCCGTCAACAACATACAATCAGATTTATATTTTTTACAATATTTAATGCTGTTTTAATTATGTAAATAAATATACATATATATTAGTAGAACTAGGAAAATAAATAAATGTCAGGATTATACAAAAGAAATTCAAAATCAGTACAAGAACACTCGGGCAAAAAAGAGAAATAGAGAGAAAATTTAAAAATCATTTAAAGGCGTATTTGTCATTTATAAAATCGTTTATCGTGTAGGCCTTGCAAATTAAATGGCTTTTTATACACGACTTAAGCTTATTTAATGACGAGCCTTGTACATTTTTGGGAATTTTGTTATAAAAACGCACACGATTGCCCATAAAAACTCACTTTTTGCGGACGACAACGAGACGAAGCACAGCAATTTTAATCTTATTTCTAGTACTAAGCGAGTGACAGTGAGAAGTCAACTGTGAGAATATTGGTGTGCTTGAATTTTTCTCTTAATGAAGTGAAAAGAAAAATCCTAACTGAAAAATAGCGCGAATCGCTATTTTTTGGAAGACAAAAATTATCTGGATATCTCACTTTAAGGAGAAGGTCTCTGTCGAGCAGTGGAAGTCTTTTGACTTATATAGTCATCATCATCATCATCATATTAGCCTAAAGACGTGTACTGCTGGACATATAGGCCTCCCCCAAAGTGTGCCACAGTGATTGGTCCTGCGCCACCCGCAAATCGTTTAATGTTCATTATCATTTTGAATATACTACGTCATGCTGGGTATAGCCCTCCTTATTTTACCATGTATCCCTCCCCCCCCTCTCTCTCTCTCTCTCTCTCTTTCTCTCTCTTTTTGTAGACTTGGGATGTTTAGAATCAACTATGTGTTTTGCCCCATTAGTCCTTCGGCATTAGGCAGTGTTTGGCTCAGTTAGCTTCTCTTTAGATTACGTCAGGTATTTAAAATTCTACTAACATTAAGTAACTGAATTATATAAGTGAATTTCATCTTCTACGATCGCGAAAGTACGAGTAGAGACTTTGACTGCAACGAACAACCTTTTTCCCCCAAAAACCAACACCTCATTCCGTTGTGCACCGGTTCTATGCGAGATTTACACCAGGCATCCGGCAATAGTTAGCGCGACGGATATCCGGGTGCTAAAAATTTGCCTCACAAATCGTGCCCGATATTTGGGACAAATGGTTCCACGACTTACAAGGAATATTTTAGCTGAAAGTGGAAATTACTTTGTAGATTTATGTACTTAACGACTTTGAATTCATTGACCAGCTTTGATTTATTGCTCGTGGTATTTTATTTTGTTACTTCGACTAGCTTAAGAATGTAAATACTTGTGCAAAATATTTATCATTACAGATAGCTATTTATTTGTGTATTTCTTATGTAAAAATGATAATTATTTTTTAACTTTCAAAACGTTACGGAATTCTTCTTCTTCTTCTTGTTGTGCCATATCCTCAGCGGATGTCAGCAACCATCTTCCGGAACTTGTTTCTATCTTGTGCCAGTCTGCAAAGACTGGCAGTGTCATAAATGTTAGACCAGCTTTTAGTGTTATCTATCCAGGTTAGCTTTCTTCTTCATCTGCTTTTTTTACCGTCGATTTTCCCTTCCAAGATGTTACGGATTATATTATATTTGTCATGTCTAGATAAGGCCAAAATATGACGTTTTCCTTTTCTTGACCGTGCTCATAACTTCAAGGTTTTTGTTCATTCTATTCAGAATTACCCCTCAGAATTCCACATCAAGTAACAGACAAATTCACTAGAAATCTAGTACAGTAAGCCAAGAAAATGGTCAACGCTTTTGAACTTCTAGTAAAAGTGGTACACCATTTTCCCGGCTGACCCCCGGTTTTACCCGACTACGGCAGACCCAAGAGGAAGGGATATGTTTTTAGCAGTCGATGTTTGTATTTACGTATGTTCGACTGTAACGTTTAAAATACTGAACCAATTTTGATAAATGGGGAGTCAATCGATTTTCGTTTTATTGTTATTGACCCTGTACATCTCTGACAATATTACATTAATGATCCTTTTTTTTCTGTTTTAACGCTTAGGGACAGTATACATCTCTACAAGAACATTAGAATAATTATTAATTGTATTTGGATGCTCAGAGACATTATACATCTCTGGGGTACTAAATTATATCATAAACTTATTGTTAATTCTGATACAGACCTTATATCAAATGTATTTGATAATATTTTACAATTTTGGATTGTTCTAGTTTTCATTCAGTGACATTTAGTTTGTAACCATTTAGGTACTAATTAGTTAAAATCTGCAATTTTAAAATGATTATTGTGTAAGATTATTAATATTATATTGTAGAACACCATTTGACATGTAAAAGTGCCCTTGTGGCCTATTTGCAGAATAAATAATTGATTTTGATTTTGATTTTGATTTTCTTCGACCTTTTCTATGAAAAAGAAGAATATGATGGCTGTTACATACAAATAAGTGACTGACTTTGAAAAAATCTTTTGCTTTAATACCGTGTCCCCACCTCAAATGAAAGAGGAGAATATTTCGAGTGAATAAAAATCATACCTAGTTACTTTTCTGTAGTCGATAGTTATTGAAACTTTTTGTAAAAATCCATTAGACCTTATCATCATCATCATCATATCACCCGAAAGACGTCCACTGCTGGATATTGGCCTCCCTCAAGGAGTGCCACAATGTCCGGCCCTGCGCCACCCGCATTCTGCGGACTCCCGCGATCTTTACCAAATCATCAGTCCACCTTGATTAGACCGTATGTCAGGTACCTAATGCCAAAAATGTACTCAGTTACTAAAATGTTATATCAAATTTTGTCGAACGCATCTTTATAAAACCGGGCCTGACTGTACCTAACTTACCTATTTAAAGTAAATCGTAAAATGCGAAGCCGTAAACAAGTAAAGCATCGACAACAGTACAAAAGAAGACGGCACCATAAACAATTTATAAGAACCGCCTACCGCTGGCCTGTCATTACATGGCCTTGCGTTTGAGCAGGGGGGGACTCGAAGAAATATACTCTTATTTTTGTTATTTACCTTCTAGCGATCCACCTCGTGTTTCACAAGTACCTAGTGATGTGAGGGCACAGTGGAATAACATCCCGCTCATAATGGGGAAGGCAACTGTCAAACTGGCTGCATCAATAGTGGTACTTAAAAAAAACAATTTTAATTGGCGGGAAGTAGTTTTTAGGGTTCCGTACTCAGAGTGTGAAACGGGACCCTATTACTAAGACTCCGCTGTCCGTTTGTCACTCGGTCTCCGTTTTTATCGTCGGTTGAAAATTACCAATTAAGTAAATGTTTACAGAAGCTGCTTTCATTTTTAGATTTTCGCTGAAGGACAGGTCAAGTTAGTGCAACATTAACGAGGAGAATCTATGGTGATAGTTATTTTTTATTTTATTATAAATGTTTAATCTAGGGGCACGGCAGTGCCCCCACTAAGACGTATGTATGTACCTGTATAAAAGAAAGCTAATCCCCAAGTCCAGCCCTGAACACATCGACGACACAAAAGCCAGTAATCACGCGAATACTCGATAAAACTCCAATCAAACGAAAGATGGCGGTTTTTATCGATTATTTTATAAATTCAAGCATGGTACCGTTATGTGAACGTGCTACCGCGAAATGTAGATTTTGTTTTCCCTGAGATCTAAGATAAGTTTAAATTAAACAGTCAAACCAAGTATTGAGATATAAGATAAGAAAACAGATAGTTGAAAAAGGTAAAACATAATTCGAAAATCTTCTTCACAAATCCGCACTGTCAGAAGTTCTGGCGTCCTTACCACCATCACCACCAGGAACACAATACCACATACCTAATAGTTACAGAGCAGGTAGTGTTTTTATTATCATCGTCATCATCATATCAGTCGAAACTGTCGAAAGACGCGCCACCCCATTGGGCGACTTTGAGCGTTCTGATGAGGGTCATAGTAAGCGACCACGTTTCAGTGTCATTTATGTGATCACTGGCAACACACACTGGTTCAGACTCTCGTCTTGAGACACAGCGGAATATTGTATTAAAGTGAAACTTTTAATTACATCGTCTAAAGTATATTCGTCTATCTATCGCATGTCGCATTATAGAAACAAGTGACAGGCGCTCGGCAGAGCAGCCAAGGCCAATATGGCGGCGGGTTTCCCTTGCATCGTGGTTTCATAAAAACACAAAAAAAAAATGGGTTTCTCCAGGTTTGAGCAAGATGACATTCCGCTGTGCCCTACCTTGCTGGAGAAAAACGTACGCTTATTTTTTCTGGAGACCCCACGAATAAATACACGTGGGTGTGTGTTCGTGATGACTACGGTCACCAAATCTCCTTAGATTACGCTGTACTGATTGATTACGTATACCTACGTCCCTCACTGTCTGCTGACTGTAGTCAGCATCAAAAGTAGCTACGCAAACGAAGACGTCAAAAGTCTTTATTAAAAGGAAATAAGAGCTTTTGACGTCTTCGATTGCGCAGCTACTATCTGCAGCTGTCAATAGAAAGAAAGAAAGAAAACATTTATTCGTGGACAAAACAATGGGTGTAAAAAACAAAATACAGAACGTAAAAATAGCAGGGTCCACGAAAAGGCCCCGACTCAGCAAGGTGCTAACCTAGAAGGCCAGCGCTGGTCTTCCGTCGGAACCTTTACACGAGTTACCTCCTGGAAGGCAACACAAAACAAATACCTACGCTAAACATAATATATCTTAAAACTATTCCAAATCCGACGCCAGAGTGGCGCGGCAGATTGCATCGTGTGAACGCGTCGCCAAACTGTGTGTCAGTGTCACTGTCAACTTGACAGACCGAACGCAACTTTTATTTCAGATAGTGAATATATGGTGAATTTACGTAAATACAGAAACTGAATACTAAGTTAAAAGTACATTTGTGATACAGGAAGAAAACTAAGAACGAATACAGTTTGGTGCAAAATTAAATATTGAACGTCACAATCTCAACTGTACATACAACATCAGGCAGGTCTGAAGCTTGTTTGCCACCGTCGTACTTGTAGCGTTTGTACTATAATGTTATAATTATTATTATTAAATTTCGTATCTATCATTTAATTACATTTACCTTATATAAAATTATGTATCTGATGTCTGGTGGATCTGGGATATTCAATTACTTTCATTTCATTTCATAAATAAATAAACAATTTTAAAATACTTAGGTTAACGACAAACAGAAGACCCGCATACAATAAATATCACGAAGCTTGGCTAGCATTGTATTATTATCTATCAAAAACCCGTTGGTCAGCTATTATTAAAAAACTCTTTTATCAAGCTTAATTCTTTATAAAAATCTACTGACCAAAGCTATTGTCCTTGCAAACGCAACATCTGCTTGGACAGTGGACAATAGGTTAGGGACAAAACCGGATCTAGGTGTAACCGGTTTTGGCGGTTCCGGTATTGACCATGGTGGACATTGAAGGGTTAAAATGTGACGATATGAATGTTAGAAGTTTTGCTGGGCTTCTTTATTTTTTTATTTAGTTTTGTATTTTAAATAGTAATTTATGTTTTCCCCTGAATTGGAAGGTCAGATGGCAGTCGTTTTGGTAAAACTACTAAGGTAAACGTCCGAGTGCTCAACGCGGTACTAGTATATGGCATGGGCACTTTTTGTCATAGCAATATGGGTTAAATTCGAACTAACAGGAATTTTCTTCATTCCAATTTACGCCATGTCACTTTGACATCTGAGTGCCTGTCATATACTCGTACAGCGTCGAGCACTCGAACATTTACCTTACTAGGCGAATCTTGGGTGCAAAAGCGGAACCCAGGCTTTCCAACGAACAAGATCCATTCATCATCATCATATCAGCCGAAAGACGTCCACTGCTGGACATAGGCCTCCCCCAAAGAGTGCCAAAGTGATCGGTCCTGCGCCACCCGCATCCAGCGGACTCCCGCGACCTTGGACCCGACAAAATACATTGTTTGATAGTATTTTCCTAAGAAAGAAAAATGACGATTATTTCAAATATTACTTAATTGTGAGTGAGTATGATTGATCTTCAGTTTATTATGAGATAAATAGCACATGCTCTTTTGCGCTTTTTGTCTTCAAAATTTATATCTTGCACTTTACAGCTTGTTCGTGTGCATATTTGAACGACCGAGCAAAGCGAACGAAATTCTCCGTTTCAGCTTGGGCAAAAATGATTATGTCATATGTCTGTCCGGCTGTTTTACTCTACGGGAATTTTGAAACTGATGATGAAATTTTGTGAGCATATTCAATAATTATACCTATAACAGTGGTTTTTTTTTTCGATTCAGATTCTCGAAACTAGTATTAAATTGAAAAAAACTAAAGGGTTTGTGCGTCAGTTTTTCAGCTCACGAAGCCAGTAGTTTATTTATAGAGATTAAAGACGGTAAATATTTTATCAAGTAAATGTTTATTATATTACACAATCCTCAAGCAAACCATCCCTCAAATAAAATGTTTAAAAAGTGGCACTATAGCTTTAGAAGTTTATTAACCGCCCCAATAATGCAACCCAGCACAACAGCGGTAACAAACAAACATTTTTTTTACTTTTAAGACATTTACGTGCGAGTTCAATAGACAACTTCCTTTATCAAAACCGTCAAACCACAGACTAAACAGGTGACACCCCTCGTCGGCAGCCCTACCCTACGTGACGGTGATGACCCTAGCTGACCGGCGCACGCGCCACTTTCTAATTCTATTCAAATTTGGCGACGCGAAGCTTTTGTGAGTAATATGGTTATGTAAGTGTTTTAATTGTGTGTTGTGTTGCTATATTATTGCATGCTATGAAGCATGTGGTGTTGTGTTCCTGGTGGTGAGTGAGGTCGCCAGAGCTCCCTAGGATGCGCTGTGTTGGGAGTGAGGGATCTGCATGTCTCTATCTGCCAACACAGCGAATCCTCAAGTGAATAAAGGGTCGGCAACGCACTTGTGATTCTTCTGGAGTCACAAGTGTCTATAGGCTACGGTTACTGCTTAACATCAGGCAGGCCGTAAGGTAAGCTTGTTTGCCACCTTCGTTGTATAAAAAAGAATATAAAATAAAAAATAAGTTTACACTTTTCTGGATGTTTTGTGTTATAAGTTCCACACTAGGGGTACACGTTTATAATGGTCGTTTGCTTTTTTGGTCCATGATGCGCAAACGATTTTATCGGGTACATTATGTATTTAATTACATCCCGGCGGATTTTTCAACGTCTTAAAATCCGGTTAAGTCACCGTAAATATTAGTTTTCAGGAATGTTTGGTTTTCGCTTTTACCTACGTTAATCTTATCTGGGGGCACGACAGTGCCCCCGCCAAATCAAGCAAAACAAAGAGGCACGACCGTACCATCCGTTTCTCGATGCCATTCAGGCCATTTTCAACATCCTGTTATTTTGTCCTGGCTTAAGCTAGAACCCTGAATTTTTAGTAAAATGTAGGGCATAATATGGCTTAATAAGCTGTCAATAACATTCAATTTGAACTTGTTAGTTTTGTCAGTGACATATACTTTAGTTTGATTCATGGAATCACCGTGTAAATATCATATAATTATAATACATGTGGCTTATAATGTACGCATAAGTGACCCTAAAGAAAAAAACGTGTCCATATGGCGACAAAAGACCTTAGTTTTGACCATCTTTTTACGTCACGTACAGTTAGCATCAAAAGTAGCTACGCAAAAGAAGACGGCAAAAGTCCTTATTAAAAGGGAATAAGAACTTTTGACGTCTTCGATTGCGTAGTTACTTTTGATACTGACTGTACACGTACACACGAATTAAAAACCACGAATTTTATATACCGACACAACCTTTCAGTTTTAAGGCATGTTACATTAAAACGGCTTGTTGAAGGTTTTAAGCATAATAACTTGAGCATGTTTTTATGACATTTTGGTTCGATATGGTAGCCATATGGTAAAGGGTTAGTAATGGTTTTTCTATTGATTATTGATCGGATCGTTGATTTTTATGGTTGTTGAAAGGTTTTTTGCGGTGCCTTGTTAGTTATATCCTGTTATTAATAGTAAGAAGTGCAACTGTGAGTTAGACAAGAAGCGGAAACTATGAACAGACAAGATCTTTAAGATCGGCCTAGCAAAAAAAACATCAAAGATTGACAATTTAAGAGAGATATCATTATTAATGACTAGCTATATTTTTTTATAACACGTCGGTGGCAATTAAACTTAGCCCATGGACGCTTGCAAGTCCAGAGAACTGAGAGAGCCCATCCCCTCCCCTTTATATTGCGAATTTTTGACATTTGTGTAATAATGTATCATTATCAACTTCACACACGCGCACACACACACGGGGGACCTCTATAATTTAACACCAGATGCTATTTTATTTTTATTTTTTATTTATTTATCCAAACAATTATTACACAGTATTACAGTTACAGAACTAATGCACTGTGAATCTTAGAATTAAAATTTCCAGCATACTTAATATACTATCGAAGACTGGCGGTCATCCATCGTCTCGCTAAACCTCAAGCATTCACGACAGACTTTTACCCAGCTACAAGCGAAAACATCCCAGTCAGAAGCAGATGCGAGAAGTACATTGAGGCAGTGAAGAGCTCGAATAAGCGGCGACTTACTATGAGCCACAGTTCGCGCCTCCGGAGGAGCAAGCAGTGGACGGTTTCGCGGACGTAGATGCATCCAAGATTGTAACGGAGTGTGCAGCCTCACTATCCGCTCCACCAGTTCAGGGCAGTCTGAATCGCCTCGTACAATTTTGCAACCAACCGTGAGTAGTGCATAGTTACGCCTCGCTTCCAGAGAATTTAAACCCAATACCCCTAGCAGGAACTTTGTAGGGTATAAAAAAGGATAGTACCCGTACATTTTTTTATAAAAAAATCTCAAAAATGTTTTTTGGATTTTTTCAAGCAGCAAGGCGTAAGAGGACTCATAAGGGTTCCAGACAATCGATGCAGCTTCCAATTTACTACGTACCAGGGCAGTATAAACAAGTTTTATGGCACATGGGCTGTCGAAGTCACGTGCGTTCCGGATAACGAACCCTATGGATTGATTTTGCAATCTGGATGTGGATATATAAGCTAAATGTTATATATACATAGTATATTCCTAATTCTTACTACATAAAAATGCCATACGATTAAATAATAAATTATCAACTTGTTATACAGGTTTAAAAAAAACACAATGTTTGTTCTGAAATCGTAGTTTCAAAGCCAAAGGCATGTGACAACCTTAAACCAACAATCAAACTTTCTTTACAATATTCATAAGGGTTGTATCCTAAATTGTCCACGGTTATATCACAAATTAATTCAACATGTGCTGGCCAGTTGTTTACAACCGGACTATACGTGTGACACGACATTTCCCATAGACTACGTAAATGTAGACGCGTCAAAAAAATTGTGGCGTAATTTCAACAGATTGCCACGCACAAGCGATATCCTCCTAAGGCCCACGCACCACACGACACAAACTGACATTGAAATTTGAATCAACTGATGTACGAAATAGAGTTGAATTTCGTTTGTTTCAATAGAAGACCAAAACAAAGAAGGCATATCTTTGGCTTCGACCGCAGGTACCTACACATTAGTAGATAAGAGTATATTTTTTCAAACGATTGTAACCACAATGTACCTACATAACGATTGCAGCTATGTGACAACATATGTAGGTGCATACGAGTAACTAATATTATATATGTTGCATTATCCTCTGCCGTTCTTAAACAGTTCGCATATTTACTACACTTTTGCCTAAAATTAAAATACTAATAGATGTCAAAAAAAATAGGAACCGTTTACAATAAGTACTTAGGTTAAAAATAAAGCACTGGACATCCGTGCCGCCAACAGGTCGTAACTTCGTACGAACTCTGTAGGGACTTACGGCCTTTTGGCTGGGGCGGTAGTGTAGTGTTTTCAGTGATATAAAAAAAATATAATAATTATTAACGCGGTTAATAATTATTATATTTTTCTTCTTTAAGTGAGCGCATCGCCAACTTGCTTCTCTTATCTTAAGTTTATAGAAATGTATTTTCTTTTTGTTTCCAAAAAAAAAAAAAAAACAAATGCAACTCTATTCCAACGCAGAATGTAAGTCCTTCCAGTAGGCCAATGGGCATTACGAGTATAAATAGAGTCTAGTCAGCGACAGGTCAGACGCTACTGGTTTGCATTTTTTTTTGTAGATAAAGTATAACTATATTTAATGAAACATTTGAAACAGCCGACACAGCAACTTACATACTTACAAAATCAAAAAAATCAAAAGCTTGTAAAAATAGAGGATGATTTTATCGCTAAAGAGCGATCTCTTCAAGACAACCTTTGGGTAGTGGAGAAATTGCAACAAAAAAATCATAATAATTCATAATCTTTACTACGCAAATACACATTAAGTAGTTCCACTTCATACATATTTTACACTTAACATACATGGGGCTTAGGGCTTAATGAATATTGTGTATAATCAGTTTCAGAAGAGAAATACACTGACCCCTACACTAGGCACAGCCTGTCCTGTAGGTAGCCAATTCGAATGTGAATTTACATAAAAGGTGCGAACACACGCACCCGTACACAAACACACTCACACATTTTTCTTAGATTTATAATACAATTACATAGCTAAAATATGTTCAACACACATATATTTCTACTTTTAAATTAAATAAATAGATTAAGTTATATCTGTACTTACCTTAATATTTAAACAATGTTATATTAAGTACCTTATTATGTGTTATGTACCACTTCTTTTGTTTTGGAAGAGCGGTGTCTCCTGACACAAGCAAAATTACTTGCTTAATAGGAGGCTCCAACCTTTGCTATCTGTTAATTTACTTTTATAACCTAAATAAACTTTTTTCATTTCATTTTTCATTTTCATTTTCATGTTAACAAGATCAGCAAATAAGTAGGTAGGTGGCAACATTAGAAGTAAACTAACTAAAGAAATGTCCCCTCTGCCTACATGTTAATAATCTTTGCCCCAAACTAGAGGTAGGTGTCGATCTGTAATTTATCGAACGCAACTTATTGAAATTTAAAACGTTTCCTTTCTGGCCACCCAATTTTGCCACACAACTTCATACATTGCTACCTAGAGTTAAGGTTAAAAATGCAACAACCGTATTTTTGAGGTAGCTGGAAAAGTAAACAATGCTGTGACACATGTCATGACAGCTTTAAGAAATCGAAAGTTAGTGGCTACTGTTCAAGCATTATTAACCAATTTGAGCTCTATGGCTAAGGAAATAAAGTATGAATTAAGTTGTGCTTTGAAGTTCACACTTTCGATTTTTGTATTGATTCTAACCCTTTTTTAAGGACGGAAGGAAGCGATTCGTTTTGGAATAGTTTCCACGTTTTTATTCATATTTATTGGCAGTTTATCTCAAATTATGAGGGTCAGCCGTGACTTGATAAATATGGTATTCATGATTTTTTTGTGAGATGTTTTAGTGAAAGTGACTCATACAGGTGGCGTTGCCCGGAGACCATACCTAATAGGGTAGAAATAAAACTACGAACATCAAAAAAAATAAGAATAAAAAAAGTGTAAAAGAACATTTCTAGAAATGCTCTTTTTAGGGTTCCGTAGTCGACTAGGAACCCTTATAGTTTCGCTTTGTCTGTCCGTCCGTCCGCGGATAATCTCAGTAACCGTTAGCACAAGAAAGCTGAACTTTGGTAGTAAAATAAAAAATAAATAAAAAAAATAAAAAAAGATTTATTGTCGCTAAATAACACAAAAAAAAACACAAAATCACAAAATCGAACACTGATGTAGATACTTAAATAAAACAACACAATGCAGAAAATAAATGATTTGACAATAGGCTCGGGGCTCAGCGTTTGCTGCTAGCCTGTCGGCTATACAGCGCTGTTTTTCAGCCCGCACCTACAACACGGGATACAATATAATTAATAGCTAGCTGCAAGGGGAACATTCGCATTACTCGTAATGAACTTTTACTTTTAAAGACTAAATCATGCAATGCTAGTTGAAAAATTATTAAATAATATAATAAAATATGTAAATAAATAGTAATATGTACATCAATCACGCCTACAAAGTGGTAAAATAAAAAATGTTTTTTTTTATTTTTATTAGGGTACCTCCCCTATACGTAACGTGGGGAGTGTTTTTTTTTTCATTTCAACCCTAACGTGTGATATATTGTTGGATAGGTATTTAAAAATGAATAGGGGTTTGCAACAATCATTTTTTGATAATGTTAATACTTTCAGAGATAATTGCTCCAGAAGTAAAAAAAAATGTGTCCCCCCCTCTAACTTTTGAACCATAAGTTTTAAAAATATGAAAAAAATCTCAAAAGTAGAACTTTATAAAAACTTTCTAGGAAAATTATTTTGAACTTGATAGGTTGAATAGTTTTTGAAAAAAATTACAAAATAATTTCACACACTTACTGTGACGGACGAAAAACTACGGAACCCTACACTGAGCGTGGCCCGACACGCTCTTGGCCGGTTTTTTACTTTAGCACCTACATACAATAAAAGTAAAATTTTTCATTGTCCACTTTCTTTTAACTGTAATATTTATATAATATTGTGAATAAATGAGTTTAAGTATGAGAATAACTAACAGGCTGCGAATCGTATATACTCGTACCTTTACATATTGACATGAGGAACGGTGTTTTTACCCGGGTGGGAATTATTGTAGCTACGCATATTTAGTGCTACCTTCATGTATAAATTAATTATTAAAATTGAAGCTAATCACTGTTCACGAATTGCTGTGTCGATACAAACCCGATAGGGTTTATCAGTTTATCGACACTGTTAGATTTAACGAAATGTATTTTCTTTTATATTTAATGTTATTAATCATTATTTACGTTCGCGACATAAAAAGGTACCTGCTTCAATAAAAAAAAAAATATCTCATCATCCTCCTAGCTTTGGCGCCTAATCCCAAAATTTGGCTTAGGCACTAGTTTTACGAAAGCGAATGAAAAGGAACCATCTACAACTTAGTAACCAGTATTCATGCTCGTCATTTCAGTAATTCCCTTGCCAGACAAAGAATTAACTACTTTGGTAACGGTTACCCGCAACCAAAGGAATTCAAGGTGCTCCCGGTGAACTGCATCATCCGCTTTGTGGAAATGATGGAGCAAGCCTGGGAGCAGGTATAAAGGAGAGGGCAAATGCACAAAAGATCCCACTGGGTCGTGCATCCGAAAGGGCCCTCACCTAGATAAGATAAGATAAGATAAGATATGCTCGTCATTACAAATATCTGTTTCAGTTTCGCAAGCTCCACTCACTAACCTATAAATAATAACTACCAAAGTTGAAAAACCCCCGACATTTTAATTTCAAAGTTCAATATCTCAAAAACGGCTAATCCGATTTTGTAAAAACGTATCTAAGAACCATCTCGATCAAGTCAGCTTTCGGATAAAACAAACCGCATTCAAATCGGTCCATTTGTTTAGGAGCTACGATGCCACAGACAGACCCACACACCGACACACACTTTTAGCATCGTCGGGGGTTAAAAATACTTATTACTTAACATACTTACGTTCAAATAAAAACTTACAAAACCACTAACTACTTACAGTAGTACCCAACTGATATGTCGCGCGTCAAAGAGCTTAATTCGTTGACCGAAAGGCTATTATTGCTCAATCCGCGCGCCATATCAGTTGGGTACTATTGTACATTCGTATCCGTTACCCCATAATACCCCATAATTTAAGTATTTCCTATAATTTTTCGAAGCACACGATTTGCTCAAGACGCATGGGCGCCCGTTCGGCGACCACTGTCATTTCACCACCATTTTTAAGTCCCTGTCATTTTGACGTGCACTGTCATTTTTCTGCGCAATGTTCCGTTGGATGCGTTTGCATGCAGTTTTGTAACGAAGTGCAGTGTTGACATTGTTTGAGTTACACGTGACTTTCGGCACTTGGCTAGTCAATGTTTCGACTCGTTTATCGTTGAAGGTTTTAGAGTGTAGGTCCCATTGAGTTATTTATTAGGGTTCCGTAGTCGACTAGGAACCCTTTTAGTTTCGCTTTGTCTGTCCGTCCGTCCGCGGATAATCTCAGTAACTATCAGCACTAGAAAGCTGAAATTTGGTACTAATATGTATATCAATCACGCCGACAATGGTTAAATAAAAAATGATTTATTTTATTTTATTAGAGTACCTCCCCTATACGTAACGTGGGGAGTGTTTTTTTTTTTCATTTCAACCCTAACGTGTGATATATTGTTGGATAGGTATTTAGAAATGAATAGGGGTTTGCTAAAATCATTCTTTGATAATGTTAATATTTTCGGAGATAATCGCTCCAGAATTAAAAAAAATGTGTCCCCCCCTCTAACCTTTGAACCATAAGTTTTAAAAATATGAAAAAAATCTCAAAAGTAGAACTTTATAAAAACTTTCTAGAAATTATTTTGAACTTGATAGGTTGAATAGTTTTTGAGAAAAATTACAAAATAATTTCACACACTTACTGTGACGGACGAAAAACTACGGAACCCTACACTGAGCGTGGCCCGACACGCTCTTGGCCGGTTTTATAAAATTGTATTGTATTGTGGTGTCTACCCCATGGCATAACTTTGTGCATGTCACATACTCTAATCTACTGGGAGTTCCTTTGCATAATGTCTGGCGGGCGCTATAGTACTGAGATTCCAAGATGGATGGATGACGGGAGACGTCACGAATTTTTTTCCTGGTGGCTGGTCCACATGCAAGTCATAAGTCATGCAAGTGATGAGCACGAATATTTGTCCCTGAGTCTTGGATGTTTTCTATGTATTTAAGTATTTATTTATCTATATAAGTATGTATATCATCGTCTAGTACCCATAGTACGAGCTTTGCTTAGTTTGGGACTAGGTCGATTTGTGTAAGATTGTCCCCAAATATTTATTTTAGAGATGACGTTTAGTTCGAAATGAATTGTCAATTTGCATACAAATTTGACAAATGTCGCACGTAAGTAAGATATCGAACGATATGACAGTTGGATCCGACTCTAGTTTGTCTCTGAATTAAGAAAAAACTATGAAAGCTGCCAGATAACAACGCCGCGATGCCGGTCATAATATGCGGCTCCTGAATGCATCATGGAGGCTTATGATATGTGGATAGATAAAGTAGTGTATGTAACTGTACATAATTAGGCATTAAGACACTCGTGTGATGTTATTAACCATCAGGCGACCTTGGTCCGCACTGACCGTGTAGACAGTTGTTTGGAGGAAAGTTTCATACTACAGCGGTCCGTGCCAACCAAGGTCGCTCGGTCGGAGGGGCGTGTTGGCGACCGTCTAGCAGGGGCCAAACGCACCGCGCTGCAATTACTTATAAATAAATATAATAAAATAAATATTTGGGGACAATCTTACACAAATCGACCTAGGCACAAACTAAGCAAAGCTCGTAGTATGGGTACTAGACGATGATATATTTTACTGGCGATGGCGACCGTCTAGCAGAGGCTTTAATGTCAGATGCTGCGCAGCGAAGTCGATTCCGTGTGGACGCAGTGCTGTAATAGTAGTTTATGTGACTGTACATAATGAAGGGCATTAAACACGAGTGTCTTAATGCCTAATTATGTACAGTTACATACACTACTTTATCTATCCACATATCATAAGCCTCCATGATGCATTCAGGAGCCGCATATTATGACCGCCATCGCGGCGTTGTTTTCTGGCAGCTGTCATAGTTTTTTTCTTAATTCAGAGACAAACTAGAGTCGGATCCAACTGTCATATCGTTCGATATCTTACTTACGTGCGACATTTGTCAAATTTGTATGCAAATTGACAATTCGTTTCGAACTAAACGTCATCTCGACTGATATTAGAATAGAGGTCAAATCAAATTTCTTTGATTTCAGAGATGTTCGAAATTTGAATGAAATAATATTAACGAAATCGATGTTATTATTTAGCAATAATAACATTTTCACGGATAAGAAATTTGTTCTAACAAAACAGTCTATTTTTATGGTGGCCATAATGTGCGGTTCTTGAACGCATCATGGAGGGTTTATGATATTTGGATAGATAAAGACTTTAATCGTTGCGTTTAGCCACAGACTTAGCAAATGCTACTCTTTAAATCTTATTGCAGATTCTGTGTTCAAGTTAAATGGCTCCCGTCAACTCAGCGCATACTCAGTAGATTAATAAATTAAAATAAATTATTTGAAAGAAAGTATATCTACAACTTAGAAAAGTCGAAAAACCTCCGACATTTTCATTTCAAAGTTCAATATCTCAAAAACGGCTGAACCGATTTTGTTGAAACAATCTACATGACGTAGGTACCTACTAAGTGCGTTACGCGACCGACGACCTGCCTCATCAGACCACCTAGTAACATTTTCATTAGGCACTTGAAATTTCTTGGAAGACCTAACTCAGTACAACTTCACCAAAACATAACAAATACATTCATAATCGCTCCTTACTCAGCAGTTTCATTGTTTGTACATCCATCTTAGCCGTATACAGGATGTTCCAAACTCCCTACATTATACAGGCCGGTACAAAACACAAGTCCGCTCAGCTATGTAAGAGCAATTTAAAATGTAAATTAACAGCGCAAAGAAGTAGGGAGGCCACTAACACTTGGGAATTTTGCACCAACACTGTC
This sequence comes from Epinotia brunnichana, assembly GCA_963854355.1. Taxonomy (NCBI): domain Eukaryota; kingdom Metazoa; phylum Arthropoda; class Insecta; order Lepidoptera; family Tortricidae; genus Epinotia; species Epinotia brunnichana. The sequence goes on from OY977959.1 coordinate 19,071,944, forward strand.
TTAAAACACCCCGTATATGGTACTAATTGCGTTAAGTCTTAATCCGTGTTAAGCACACTCAAATTTGAACCTTATTCCAACTGCGTAAAGTGCAATTACGCTTGAACGAAAAGCGGTTGATACGTGATTTTCATTTTTGTGTTTTGAATTGAGAAAGAGCGGAAGTGTTTTGTTTCTACGATCAATTTTAAACTTTAATGAATTTAGAATAAGGTTGGATTTTAAATGTTAAATGTGGATTAAGTACCTATAGGCTGATGCTGTTATGATTTTTATATTTCTTACCGACACGGGAATTTTCGCTGGGATACTGTGTTTTGCTTCTAAAGAGATAATAATTTCGGCCTTAATGATGGTTTTTTAATCGCTCCCTAAACAATATTTTGCAGCTTAATAAGCCTGAACCAGTTATTCTTCACTACATACTTCGTATAAAACAAAGTCGCTTCCCGCTGTCTGTCTGTCACCATGTACCTATGCTTTGTATAATGCTGTATAAGATGTAATTTGTCATTTAAGTAGCATTAAGTTATTATCATTATTGTCATTAACATAGTTCATAAGTCACTACTGTTACTAACATCATATGGATCGAACCAATGATCTGAAATAAAGATATTTTTTTTTTTTTTTTTTTTTTTTTTAATGTAGGTATGAAAAATTATCTAATGAATCGTCATGTATTTCAGTAATATCACAGTAGATAATGTATGCATATGCATAGTGAAATATAAAGTAATCTTATTCCCGATACGCAACAGGTTTACGAAATCTTATAAAGACGTTTGAATCTCTATCGAATCGTTATTTATTTATTTATTGGAAAACCAACAGCTCACCAAAGAGGTTAACAACTGATAAAGAAATAGAACGCCAATAATAGGTTCTCACAGATAACAATCTAATAGAAGTTAACATCACACTAGACGTCGTATTAGACAGTTAATTGTCCATTGAACTAGACTAATCAATTACATAGAGCATTAAAGTAGTAAAAGAGTAAAAAAGTAGTAAAAACAAGAAGACAAAAAGGAAAGGGCAAGCTCACTCAAAGTATGTACGCGATAAAATACGCCTTATAGATTGGGTATTCACACATCAATATCATGCTCTAGCGGCAACAGAAATACATCATCTGTGATAATTTCAGCTGGAACTATCACGGTATCAGTGAGAGTGCCTGGTGACAGACAGACGGACGGACGGACGGACAGCGGAGTCTTAGTAATTAGGGTCCCGTTTTACTCTTTGAGTACGGATCCGTAATATACCACCTACCTACCTTACAGCCCGTTCACACAGGGTTTCCGTTTTACTGTTCCGTTTTATCGTATACGTTTTTTTTCATTGATGGCGTATGGAGTTGTATGAGCAACTTCACATATGACACAGTATTCAGTATACAGTAAAAAATGTCGGTCCGCTAAATTATGACATTCCGTTTTGTTATCGAATACTGGATGAACGGAATACGTATCCGTCATGTATCCGTACGTTTTTACTGGGTATGGATATAATTACGGAGACTATGTGAACGGGCTCTCAGTTAATGACGGATACGTTGAACGCTATACGGTGCCTATGTGTGAACAAAGCATAATTTTTTGTTGTATCCGTTAAAACGGGTACTGTAAATACGGAAACCCTGTGTGAACGGGCTGTTACTTATTATACCTTGTGGGGTATCCAGCGACGACCGTCGCTGTTCGTCGTTGATCAGGTCGCCACCTTCCCTAACATTATGGTTGAGGAAGGCCATGGTTGAGTTTGGGCATGGTAGGGCATGGTTGTATGGTTGAGATACGCGTCATAGTCGTGATCGGGTGCTGTTTGTGGAGTCCGGTCTGTTCATCTGCCATTTTTTTTTTATTTTGACGACCGCTTTAGCCTAGTTAGTAGTAGAAGCAAGAGGTCCTGGGTTCAAATCCCGGTAAGGGCATTTATTTGTGTGATGAGCACGAATATTTGTTCCTGAGTCATGGATGTTTTCTATTTATTTAAGTATGTATTTCTTTGTATAAGTATCTATATCGTCGTCTAGTACCCATAGTACAAGCTTTGCTTAGTTTGGGACTAGGCTATTTATTTATATTATTTATTTCCTTTACTTTCTGTTATTTGTTCGAAATAGTTTCTTATTGGCCTTCCCCTGCCTCTCGTTCCTTCAATCTTCCCATCCCGTAAAGTTTCTATACAGCGTGGAAATCCAATACGAGCAAACCTTTAAATTGTGGTTAGTACAGGACCTAAGAAGCGTATTAAGATAATTTACAACAAAAAAGTTAACCATACAAAATAATTCAGCCCGCAATGTAACGTTAAATGTTCAAGTTAAGTCTCATTGACAGTTAGGTACTTCAGGTACTCGTCACCAGCAAGAATCATTTACGTTACAATGCTGCTCGGATTTTTTTCAAAAAATCATTATAAATAGTCCTTCAATTAAGTGTAACTTAAAAAAAGTCCCGTTAATTAATGTTTACGCTACTAAACCCTCCGTCTGGTAAAGTCTGGTTTTATTCTTTACTCTTATTGAATCTCCACGCTGTTTACGTAGGTATATATAATTAAAACCATATTAAGAAAAAAACAGAAAAACGACAAATGCACTAGGAGTAGGTATAACGATGTGTCCCATTCCATCATACAGGCTGTTCGGAATAACGATGTAGGAACTTAAAGAAGATGACACACTGGACGTAAGAGTTTGAGCCTTATACGTCAGTTCTACGCAGGAAACATTTTCCCCCAATTCTGATTAAACTGAACATAAAAATATAAAAAAAAAAATGGCAAAGATCTACCTTTACACTATCAAATGCCATTGCATCTTTTATTATTGCTATTTGGGTTTATTAGGCGACGAAAAAATCTAATTACGTTTTTCGCTCACCTGTAAAATTTGCCAAAAGTGAGTTACTTGTTTTCTCCTTTGGGCAGCCGAGGTGGCATTATAAAAATCATATACCTAATTAAATACATAAGGGTAATAGTATCATATATTATACAAAATATCTAACTAGTTCCATAGTAATATCAATAAGGCTTGCAATACGACTACTTTTAAAAGACCATATATTTAATAAACATTAAAATGCTTTAATGTACCTATAGATAACATCCGAAATTCAAAAACAAATTCGTCACGCAAAAATGTGCCCTTGCCAGGATTCAAACCCAAGATCGTCAGTTTCGTAGGCAGGGTACTAAACATACTAAACCGATCGTCAGTGAATAGTAAATTAATGTAAGTTTGGAAGATATTTTTTTATTTTATTTGGAAAAAAAAAATACCTAAAAAAATATTAACATAAACTAAAGATTCGTCAAACTATGAAGCAGATTGTTGGCGATGCGCTCACTTAATTAAAAAAATATTAATATGTATATTTTTTTATCGAGTATGTACCTAACTATATAACGTTTATTAAAGCTAGAAGAACCTTTAGTTGCTACATCGTTATTCAGAACAACCTGTATAATTAACCAGTCGAAGTAAAAGACACGTTAAATCACTAGTAGATAAATCCCGATCGATTATAAATTGTGCAAATTATAACGCTGCAAAAACCCCTTAAAAAAACCTTAATTATAACCCCAAGATATAAAAAGTAAAAATCCCCGGCCCACCCCTCGGTTGCCAGGCAACGCGAGACCACTTCTTTTTCCCCCCGGGGGGCCGAGAAATGGAAAACTCGGGAAAATTGTAGCATTCTTGAGGCGACGCGGCGCTCACACCTTCTTGCGGCAGGGGTCGGCAACATTGGGTCGCATTTATAGAAAATATTTTTAAATTTATTTCTGTATAAATGATTATAGATTATACCACTGAAAATATAATTGATTTTTAAAAGCATCCAAAATAAGAAGAAATAGTGTTTCTAAAACTTGTCTTTTTGTGTCACCTCTATAAACATTCGCCGCCACTGACTCGAACTCAACTTTGTCACTGTTACAACCAACCGTTCACCGATGTCATACGAAGTCAAAAAAAATGGCTTAACACTTATAGCATGTGGTTGCCTAGGGCATGTGGTTGCCTCTTCGCATTTTTTCTGTGGGAGCAAATGGGTTAATATCCTGTGATGACATGATACATAAGTACTGTAAAATACTAAAATACAAACACGTCTTAACTTATCAGATACGGGACGGGCCTGCTCGAAAAGTAACTATTGTTCTATTCGATAGAAGTAAGTAGATAGGTAAATCTAACTTATCCTTAAAAGATTAAACGGGACTGCAATGTGTACCTATCCTAATACTCAGCCCTTAATGATCTTTATTTCTAATTAATCGCATTAATCTTTCTTCTCATTTTTTTTCTACAAATTCGTAAAACTAGTGCCTATTTCAAATCTTGGGATTAGGTGTCAAAGCGGACCCCGGGTTTATTTAGGGCACAACCGGGAATAACGCTAGGAGGATGATGATTTTTTTTCTACAAATAAAAAAACCTGTAAAAGAACGCCGTCTCGCAGATGAATCGGAAGAAAAGGTTGCACGCCGCTGGGTCGGCGCGGCTCGTAAAAAGGAGCGCTGTCGGACCCCCCCCGACCCCACCGCCCGCTCCGCTCCGGACACTTTCAGGGATGCGGACTCAGGCGAGACTTTTAATCTTATATTTTTTTTTATTTTTTGCTTGAAGCCTCAGTTGCGCTGTATAAAGCTAAACCAACAATTTTAAGGTACGCTGTTAGTAGTACGTTAAATCCTTTTAAGATAAGATAAGACAAGATATTTTTTACTGTCAGAACTGTGTACATTTAGTTGAGTTTAACGTCCAAACTATATAAGACTATCGTTAGCAGACTTGCTTCATCATTAAACTAATTGATGTGTATTGGGTATAAGCCTCTCCAAAAATCGCTAAATTTGTAGCTATACGATAAACCTGATACCTGACTGCAGCGATAGATTAACCAATTTATTCCCCAACCTTCACCAGAGGGCTAAAACAATCCAACTGTAATTTTTCCATATAAAAGACATTTAGATCTACTTAACGTGCGTACAATGCGTTACGTGGTCGACCAGCTTATTGCCCATTCATTGACTGAATATCGATCACATTTGGGGTTGCAGATCACCTCATCATCATACCAGCTCAGCTGAAAGTCCTCCACTGCCTGAGATAAGCCTCCCCCAAAGAGTGATAAAGTGACCGGTCCTACGCCACCCGCATCCAGCGGACTCCTGCAAAACCTTTCCGCCCTTGAAAAGCTACATCACTGATTTTTTATTTATATATTTATTTTTACATACGTATTTAGATGCAAACCGTAGGCTGAATATACATGTATTCGTACTAGTTTATGTATTTAGAGACAATGTCTCGAAGATCGATCGGCAGTATCCGCGGTTTTAAAGCAATTTTATGCGACCCATAAAAGCGCTCGTAAATATCCTCTGCGCCCGATCGTTCTACATACAGTTTTGATGAATTCTATATTATTTTATTGTTACAGTTTTGCTTGTAGTAATTTAACTTGAAAATTAATTTCATTGTTTGAACAATATTTTTATGCGGTTAAAATAAATAAATGCTGTTATTTCACTTGCAACGCCGTAACATTTTACAAAAATATGAATTATTTCTATTATAAAGCATATTGATGAGCAGGAATACTTGTTCTGGGCCCTTGGCTATTTTCTATCTTTTTATAAAGTAAATGGGTAACATTTCGAACGAGCGTTAGGATAACAAAGGAATTCAAGGTGCTCCCGGCGAGCTGCATCGTCCGCTTTGTGGAAATGACGGAGCAAGCCTAGGAGCAGGTATAAAGGAGAGGGCAAATGCACAAAAGATCCCACTGGGTCGAAGTGCATCCGAAAGGGCCCTCACCTAGATAAGATAAGATAAGGATAACTCAATTATCATTTTCCTATACAAAAAATTACCATCAGACCTTTAGGTAGATTTTAGGTATAACGTTAGTACAGTCACGAGTTTTAATTTATTACCCATTTCCTTTAAATGTTGTTAGAACATTCACGATGCAATAATGTCGAAAATTTCATGTACCAGTTCAATTATGTATTTGAATTGCACTTCTATATGACTTCAGCGAAAAACAATGAATCATGTAAAAAAAAAAAAAACCGTTTACAATAAGTACCTAGGGTAAAAAAAAATATAAAGTACTGCACATCCGTGCCGCCAACAGGTCGTAATTTCGTATGAACTCTGTAGGGACTTACGGCCTTTTGGCTGGGGCGGTAGTGTAGTGTTTAGGTGTACCGCGATAATATCATCTTTTTTATTTAAGTGAGCGAATCGCCAACAAACTGCTTTGCAGTTTGGCGAATCTTTAGGTTAAGTTACTAATATTGTATTTTTTTGATTCCAAATAAAAAAACAAAACAATTAGAGTTGATATGTCCAAAGAGAGAGAGTGTACGACACGGACGATGGAATAAAGCTGTTTGTTACCAAAGCTCTTGCAGGATCGACGTTGATTCGAAACTGTCCAGGTAATGCCAAGCATTTGCGCTTTTTAATTTTTTATTCGCCAAGACTTAGTATTTTTGATTCTATTTTACGATTGACATTATTAGTAGTTACGTTTAAGTGATTTTGAAAACATAATAAGTGCTTAAATATATATTTATAATTTATTATAATATTTTTGTTTATTATATTTTGTTTCTATTTTTAGGATTGACTCCATGTAATTTCAAACGCAATGTACATTGTTAAATGAATAAAATATATATATGAATATGAATATATATGAACAATTGTTTACACTAACAAATCACGCATTAATCTAGTATCTAACATTATATGCTAAGTGTAACAATCACTTACAGGTAAACACCGCATGAATTTAGCGTATGAATTCTCATGACATGTAAATTGGTTTTACAAAAACATGAGTATGAGTTCGTACTCATACTCATGTTTTTGTAAAACCAATTTACATCAAAGAAAAGAAAAGAGGAGAAAGAAGAGATTTTTTATAAAGAAAAGAGGGAAGAATGCTCATGCATTCTTCCCTCTTTTCTTTATTTTCTCACTTGATTGATTAAGAAGGAACAACAACACATAACAAATAAAATATTTTGTATTTGTATTTGTATTTGAAGGAATAAAAAAAGCAAAAAAAAATGCTTTCGGGATGCTGCACCCAAATTCGCCCCGCGTCGCCGCGGGTACCGCGTTTTACATATTTCTGTCATCATAATCAGGCGTGATCTATGTACTGTCTTTGTTCCTCTGTCTTGTTTTTAATTACTCGATAAAAAAAATATAATAAAAAATGGATACCTAGAGCTTTTGCCCGCGTTTTGTCCGCGTATACCTACTTGTTATCGCCTTAGAGAGCGACCACATTATTGGTGTTTAACGCTGCTGCGTATACGCTGATGTGTTGTATGCGTCACGTCTTCACATTCATTTGTTGCGTTTACAGTACGCCGGTGTTTTTGAGCAGCGGTGTGGTTGCTGTCTTAAGGGATTAATGTTAGGCCTAACCACATCTAATAGCAAATATTCTAGACTTTCAGCAAGCGCAATATCAATGATGTATTTCAATTGCACTTCTACTTATATGACTTCTGCGAAGAATTGGTTTTACAAAAAAAAAATGTATGAGTATCAGCATTCTTCTCTTTTTCTTTTCTTTTTCCCACTTGATTGGAAAAAAGGAGAATTGAAAAAAAAAACAAAAATAAATAGCTTTCGGGATGCTGCGCCCAAGTCCGCCCCGCGTCGCCGCGGGTACCGCGTTTTACATATTTCTTCGCTCGCCCCCGTTGTGTATTGAATCAGCCGTGCTCTATGTACTGTCTTTGTTCCTCTGTCTTGCTTTTAATTACTCGATAAAAAAAAAATCGTGGATTCCGACCGAAAAAATATTCCGATACCTACCTACTAACTACCCTGCTACTACCACTAAACTGTATGTTAAAAAACACTAATTGAATTTGTAGAATAGTGAAATTGTTGTTGTTGTAATATTATAAATATCAGCGACAAATTGAGATCCCATCGCCTTGCGTGGTATGGGCATATTATGCGGAGGGAGAGGAGTCATGTGACCAAAAGAGTGTTAGGTATGAACGTGGAGGGATGGAAGAAACGAGGTAGGCCAAGGAAAAGGTGGATGGAATGTGTGAGAGAGGATATGAAGAGGAAGGAAGTAAGTAACGAGATGACGAGTGACAGGGAGGTATGGAGGAAAAGGACATGCTGCGCCGACCCCAAATAAATGGGATAAAGGCAAGAAAATTATGACTTCCTAGGTATTATAGTATAATTTACTTACCTAATTTTAGAATGTATTAAGAAAACTGCAGTGCCCTAGCAGGGTATCATGTATCTACTTATTACCACATTTTGACATCCATTGTATAATAAACATGATTATTGCAATAAACTAATTGAATTGAATTGAACTTTACTGGGTTTTTTTCAAAAACTTATGTACGAAATACCTATATCATTTGATATTTAAATAATTTATTGAATCAGGCGTTACTTTGCGGAAGTCCATGATATATTACGAGAACAATATTCCTTTGCTATTCCGCTAAAAACGTGCTGGTCGATCAGCGGAGATCAAATGCAACTATTTGCGTAAAAACATGCAAATAATTACAGCAAACCACCACCAATAATGAAAAAACCTCGAGACGTGTTTCGCCTCTCTACGAGGCATCATCAGGAGATGCTGGAAGGAGATGTTGCTTGCGCCACGTCCAGTGAGCCAACGTTTTTAGCGGAATAGCAAAGGAATATTGTTCTCGTAATACATTTGATATTTAACAAAGGCTTTTCGGTAAAGGGAAACTTCTTCTTCTTTTTATGTCTCTTCCCATTATTTGGGGTCGGCCCTCCTTGTTCTCGTGCGCCAGGTCGGTCGACCCTGGGTTGTCTCCTTGTTCAACTGGGCCCGTTTCAAGTCCTTCGATATGGTGGACCACCACGTAGCGAGCGGGCGACCTCTGCCTCTCTTGTTGTCCGGTAGTGCGAGGGCTTTCTTCACGACATGGTCTTCGTGGCGTCTCATGACATGCCCGTACCATCTTATACGAGGTTCCTTGACCTTGTCGGCGATGGGGGCGACCTTGTAGCTTCCTCTGATGTGTTCGTTACGCACTTTATCGAGTCCCGTTACACCGGCCGCCCATCTCAGCATCTTCATCTCATTGACATGGAGTTTTTGTTCATGCGCTTGTTTGATCGCCCAGCATTACGTACGCCATAGCAGATCTGACAGCTGTTTTGTAGACCTTGCCTTTGGTCTTTATCGGCATACGGCGGTCGCAGAGCACACCCGTGAGCGCCCTCCACAGAGGTGGAGCACTCTGGTGGAGGCAGAGGCCAAGCTACATTTACCCTGTGTGTCACGTCCAAGTCCACATTTGCGTCCACGGACAGGACCCTTTTCGGTGAAGGGAATCGTGAGGAAACCGGTCTAATCCCAATAAGGTCTCGTTCACCCTCTGGGTTGGAAGGTAGATGGCAGTCGCTTTCGTAAAACAAGTGCCTTCGTCAAATCTTGGGATTACGTGTCAAAGCGGACCTCCGGTACCTTAAGGCCATAACCGGGAATAACGCTAGAAGGATGATGACTAGCGTTTGCTTTTGTCTTTGTCCGTGTATCTACTCGTTAATCGCCTTAACACTTTCAGTGCCAGGTACGCCATACCCCATACTGTCTGTAATGTAAATGAATACTATTAAGCCTGTACTAAATCTAACAGCAAATAAATATATATTATTATCAGACTTTCAGCAGGTGCAGTGTCAATTATTTAAGTTACACTTCTGTTTGACTTCTGTTTAAAGCAAGTTTAAAGAGATCATTAGAGTTGATAGAGTTATCTTTTTGCAAGACTGTATAGCACGCCTAAATAAGCGGTCACCACAACCTCTTGCCACTTGCAACTCCATGCGTGTTATTAACCCATCGCTGATGCCCTTCGATGATGTTCCTTCGTCAGGTCAAACACATCATAAAATAACAAAAATATTGTAAAATCGCGAAAAGCCTCCATTAGCAATTTCTTTTATAAAGCAAACCTCCTATTATATTTTATTTCTCAAAAACGCAAGATAATCCCAAACGACGCGTTCCTTCAACCAAATGTGTCAGCATATATCTCACCAGCATATCCTGACCCGCGCCCTCGATAACGCTCTAGTACAAATCCAAGTCAACGAGAGCTCAGGTTACTCTGGGCAAGCGTGAATGTGAATGTTTTGTTTGCCTCAGCTTAAATGAAGCAAAAAGCTTTAAGAAATTATGACGGTTTGTAAGGGGGTTGTATTGTTCGGGGTAAGATGGATGGTGAGACATTATGTGTGTTTATGTGTACGCTCGTTTGCGTGTATATGATAATGTATGGAATGCTAGGTCATAGCTTCATGGTCTGATGGTCTTGATTATTATTTTAAATGAGAAAGATGTGCTGATGCGTCATTGTACAAAATAAACTATTTCGTGCCCTTTTTCAGGGGCATCATCATCCCTTGCGTTTTTCCCGATTGTACAGTCAACTGTAAAAATATGGGTACCTACATATTTATGAACCTTTCCTCCCAAACGATGATGATGAAAGACTGATGATCTGGTAAAGATCGCGGGAGTCCGCTGGATGCGGGTGGCGCAGGACTGGTCACTTTGGCACTCTTTGGGGGATATACATTTTAATGAGAGTCAACAACCCTAATATTCCGCACCGCGGACGGTATTGTGCTATCGTCAAAAAACAGTACAGACAGCATCAGATAGTTAGTAGCAGCCAAGGTAGGTAGGTAAATATATCGCAACACGTCTTTCTATAGGAGTAAGGATGTGTAACGATATATTTGGCTACTTTGGCTGCTAACTAACTACAGGGTGACTGGTAATTCGACCTATTCCTTGAAAGGGGATATACTTGAGCTAATTTGCAACAATTTATGTCCAGTCAACCAGGCTTGGATAGCCATTGACAGGGGCATGCAAGGCAAACAACTTGGTCTACCTGGCCCTGGCAATAGCCAACTTCCATCCAGTAGTGAGTGAGTGGGTAGTCGAAAGTTAGGTCCTACCGCTTTCATCATCATCATCATCATCATATCAGCCGATAGACGTCCACTGCTGGACATAGGCCTCCCCCAAAGAGTGCCAAAGAGACCGGTCCTGCGCCACCCGCATCCCGCTGGACTACCGCGACCTTTACCAGGTCATCAGTCCACCTTGTGGGGGGCCTACCCACGCCACGCCTTCCGGTACGTGGTCGCCACCCGAGAACCTTTCCGCCCCAACGGCCATCGGTTCTACGTGCAATGTGGCGCCCACTGCCACTTAAGTTTGGCGATTCGGAGGGCTATATCAGTTACCTTGGTTCTGCTGCGGATAGCCTCATTTCTGATGCGATCACGCAGACCCGCTACCGCTACTTCATGGTAAAACGTTACTTAACTTAAAAAAAAACTTAAACTTTACATACTAAATACTTTACAGCACTGTATTTGCGGTCATAAACACACAAACTACACTACACACGCATATTAGGCATATCCGTTTCCTTAGTTATTTCTATCCGTGTTGTGTCACAGTCCTAACTCGTTCACGCAAAGCAATATAAACTGTAACGCCTCTGAAATAGACTAGATTTTAGTTTGATAGATCTGTGTAATAAGTGGATATAATTTTATTGTTTCTGCTTGACGTATACTTCGTTTTTTTTAAGATTAGAATTATCTGTCAAACGGGTAAACAAAGAAGCAGTGGTCGTAAACCTTCCTTCTTCGATTTTTCGATTTCGACCGATACCACTGAATTTCTCGGAACTTATGTACATATGAGTACATATCATTTGATATTTACCGATATCTGAACGCATATTTATTTTCTTTTAAAATGTTGTATACCGTAGCCAACGATATGTCATCAGTCTCGGCAGTCTTTTTCACACGGTCTGATTTAGTGGGATACTCCTTTCTATGGCACATTTCTGACACTAATTTGTAAATATTCACCACCATCCGCATTTCACTGGCAGTCAGAGGATTCTGCTTTTACCTTTTCTTTGGAGATGAAAAAACATTAGCCGGAACCGGCTGCGACTTCTGTAGCCCACTCGGGCCAGCCTCGGCTTCATCCATTGTAAATGTGCACCAACAAACAAAATATCTAAATAGATCAACAACTAATAACAAAATTCAACAAAAACGATAACAACAATCTTTAAGTAAGCTAACAGCAATAGAAATCACAACCGACTCAACCGACAACAATATGAACTCGAATGAAAAATCCACATGAGTGAATTACAGATAGTGACAGTGACGTTTAAAAATTGTGTGAGAACTCTGCCTCTTTAGGTTTTTTAATGTACAACCTTTCCATGAAAAATTGCAAACGCAATTTATTAAAAATCTTATCTTTTCATCTTAGAATATAAATTAACTAATATTCTGTTTTTTATCTGTTCACAACACTGAGTAATGTATGTATTAATAAAACATGATAATAAATACGTGATATTTTTTAAATCGTATTCACTGTTCGATCCGTAGAATGTGCCCGATAAAAAACCTTATATCTCGTTCTGCAAAGGTCTCTCTAATGCTAAAAAAAACGAAGTATAGGTAATGGAGCTAAATCTATACTATGTATTAATAAAAAGGTTGTCTAAATGATGATAGTTTGTAGCTTCGTAAGTTTGTATGATGGAGATGGCAATAATAGGCAGTTTCAGCAAAAGCAAGTTGAAATGTCATTTTTGACTGGTAAAGGTCGCTGGAGTCCGCTGGATGCAGATGGCGCAAGACCGGTCACTTTGGCACTCTTTGGGGGAGGCCTATGTCAAGCACTGGACGTCTTTCGGCTGATATGATGATGATGATGATGAACGTCTTATAAATCGATGAACGCCGGCAGCACGCATGAAAAAGTGTGACTCATTGTCCCGTTCCGCCTGAGCCGAGCGTTCGGCTTTATGACGTTATCACGTAAAATTATCGTCCGTAAACCAAATTTATAGACAACCAATTTTTTCACAGTATTTTGAAAATACTCTGAAAACATGACGCTTCAACTTGTTTTTGCTACTTATTAAAAAAAACATAGAAATAAAAAGTGGATGCGGTTTGACCATAGATAATTGTTTTAATAACGGCCTCCGTAGCCCAGTTGGTAGTGACTCTGCCTACGAAGCTGGAGGTCCCGGGTTCGAATCCCGGTCAAGGCATTTATTTGTGTGTTTATCACGAATATTTGTTCCTGAGTTATGGATGTTATATATGTATATAAGTATCTATATGTATTTATCTATTATATATATCGTCGCCTAGTACCCACAACACAAGCCTTATTGAGCTTACCGTGGGCCTAGGTTGATTTGTGTAAGATTGTCCCGTAATTTTTTTTTTATTCTGACGTCACTTAATTTGCTGATATGACCCTATTTTGATCCCTTTTATGACTTCCCTCTATGCTGCAATAAGTAGGTACTCACTCGTATAGTATCAGGGACCTTATCGGCATTCAATTACAACAACCTCACTTAGTATTGCACATTTTTTTTTTTTTTTTTTTTTCAATTTATTATGTTTTTAATAAATACACCACTATAATTAAACTTAACTAAAACTAAAATACATCTAAATAAAACTAAAATATATCTAAAAATGGCCCCTGCGGCATGGTACCGAAGACGCTGGCAGCATTTCCTCGCTGGATCGCCAGGCCGATGCGTTGAGCGAGGAAACTGCCAGCTCTTTGGTCTCCCGTGGCGTCTCTGAGCCTCTTCGACATATCCTTAAAGAGGCATTTTAATATTCTAATCTAATATTTCTGCGTCATTAACTAAATACAACTCTGGGTTGCTTCTCGCGAATTGTCTTTTTTCTGAATACCGTTATAAATACCTAAGTCCGTGTAGCATATCATCGCTTCCACTACGCCACCGCCCTAACCAGGACGTGTGCCAACATGACGCGCAAAATTAATGTTTTTTGCGAACTATCTCAGCGTAATGGAACAAATAAACGCTATTTTTGGTGAGATAGAACAATTTTGGCCGGAATTTCTGCTTTTATGAAACATTTGCGTGCTTGGCGCAAGGTTTTATTATTTGAGGTGATAATACCGTTTTAGTGCTTTAACTACAATCGTGATTTTTAGATTATGACCGACCCAATATATTTTCTTTGTTATCTTCTTAAATACCTTTAAGTTGTATTATTATCTGCATTCGAAAGGCCAAAATGAATACACCTCAACGTTTCTTGTTGCAGATGACAAGTATGGCAATTAATAACGCTAATAATTCAGGAACTAGTCGCTTAGTTTGTATTATTACTTAATAATAATCCAAAAATAACCGTTAAATCACTTGAAAATAACTTGAAGCAATACCATTGAACTATGTAGTTGCTGTAATTTATTATATTATGTCATAATTAACAATTAAGTTTCCAAAAGTAGGTACCTACTCAAAAAAAACAAATCTCAACCATGTTTCGAATAATTTGTTTTTTTTTTTTTTACTAGGTTCGCAAATGGAAAGCCTATTTATGAAAGTTTGTTACACAAGTTTCTTAAAATATCACGCCGTTAGCCTGCGAATGTCAAATAACGCTTTGTATGGAAATCGAACAATTTTAACACTCCCTCAAAAACAAACGCATCGCGTTCGAAATTCAAAAATCCTTCCGTGTCTCGCGCTCGCGTATTTTTCTTGCGGCCGCCCCGACGCAGTACTCACACAGCCACAACATTTTTCCTCCGTACACCAGTGTGGCGTAAACTTCGCCCAAGTGTGCGTAGAGACACGTGTCCGCACACGCTGTGCCTGTGTGCGTGCCGGTCTCCATTGGGCACAGAGCTATTTCTTTATTGATCCATATTTCTTCTTCTTTAGACTGCCCTCGGCCCCCCGCCCCCCTACTCCCGGCAGGAGGTGTTTTTCTACAGTTTTAATGAAGGACGAGTTTGGGGGAAGATGGTTATTAATGTTTTTAAGCCGAGTAATTTTCGTCGTTAATGTTTAGGCGTTTTTGCTGATGCGTTTTTAAGTGGTGCTTGTTTTGCCGTTATTTTTGATTGTGTTTACCTTTACACTTATCTAAGAATAAAACTTTAAAAAGAAAGGTAAACGTTATTTTAAACGTGATTACGTTCGTGCGAAGCTATAAAAAGTAGGTACCTAAAGAAGGATTTATTACAAAGTTTGAGTGTTTTAATCACTTTGAGCATTATGGTGTAGTTGTTAACTACTATAAATAAAGACCGGGGGTCGACTTTACTTATCAATTGTGTTTTATATAATCTTTGGGTAATTTTAACACTTAAACAAGTTTAGTTTCAAGGTTAGTCGCTGGCTTGATTATAAAACGTCCCAGTGAGCGACTTTGGCCCAATACTTGACTATTTAAATGAATTCATAAAACGGAATAAACATTGTAGGTTTGAACTGGTAAGCATCATTGTTAGACCTTAAGTACAAAATACTATGAATGTAAATTATTATACCTGGGCTATGAGCTGTCAAAAACACAAGACTAGAGTCTGAAAAGCCATGTCACAAAAAATTGCGGCAAATGATCAATAAAACACATGATGGTAACACGAAATGCATAGCGGCGTAATAGGATCTACTTAGAACTAACAGCTTATTTCATAGGTAAAATTGTTGCCATACATCGTATTTAAAAATGTAAAAAATGCTTGTGACA
This sequence comes from Epinotia brunnichana, assembly GCA_963854355.1. Classification (NCBI taxonomy): domain Eukaryota; kingdom Metazoa; phylum Arthropoda; class Insecta; order Lepidoptera; family Tortricidae; genus Epinotia; species Epinotia brunnichana. Next base: position 19,087,623 of record OY977959.1, read on the forward strand.
CGCTAAAATGACTCGCTGGCTAGAATCGATCATAATATATAATACTTACCTACTACAATATTCTTCTCTTTTAAGCTGATTTTGTAAACTTTGTTCAACATTGTTTGTAGATTACGTAAGACCTCGCCTAAAACACATTCACCCTTAAAATCCATCCAAATGCGCTTTTCACCTTATCAAAGCAAACCACACACACCAATAAACTCTTCAAAAAAACATAAAGAAAAAAACACAATCTGTGAAAACACCCCAATCATTTGGCTCATTACAAAATGTAGGGAAAACATATTCGTTGCCTTAACCGGCCATAAATAAAGAAGGGAGAGAAAAGGGAAAAATTTTATTATTCCCACCCTAAAGGAGAAATATGAAATAAAATGAAAATGTAATGGGGAAAAAATACGCCGGGCAAGACAAAGGGAGCTGGGCGCACGCGGTACGGAGACGGACTGTTTAAAGGAAACCCTTTATTGTTCGGGAGTCCTACAGTAATACCCCTGCCACACACTCGTCGAGTGACGTGGCAAATAGCGATCAAGGGACTGCCTCCCTTTATCGCTATTTCCCGGACTGTTTTAAGAAAACTCTTTATTGTAGTTCAGTAGTCCTACAGTAATACCCCTGCCACACACTCGTCGAGTGACGTGGGAAATAGCGATCAAGGAACTGCCTCCCTGGATCGCTATTTCCCGGACTGTTTTAAGGAAACCCTTTATTGTAGTTCAGAAGTCGTACAGTAATACCCCTGCCACACACTCGTCGAGTGACGTGGGAAATAGCGATCAAGGAACTGCCTCCCTGGATCGCTATTTCCCGGACTGTTTTAAGGAAACCCTTTATTGTAGTTCAGGAGTCGTACAGTAATACCCCTGCCACACACTCGTCGAATGACGTGGGAAATAGCGATCAAGGGACTGCCTCCCTTGATCGCTATTTCCTGGACTGTTTTAAGGAAACCCTTAATTGTAATTTAGGAGTCGTACAGTAATACCCCTGCCACACACTCGTGGAGTGACGTGGGAAATAGCGATCAAGGGAGGCAGTCCCTTGATCGCTATTTCCCAAGACGCAAATACGGATAGACGGACGTGACTAAACGAGAGAAAATAAGAGTTCCGGTGTTTGCCATTTCGGCTACGGAACCCTAATAATAACCAAGAAATTAAGTGCTTGTCACAGTCACATCCTGCACATGTTCCGCGGTTAAACTATGGACAGTCTGTTTCGGACGCGATCGAGACAGTCTTCACTACAAACAATTTGTTGTTTTAAATATGTTTCTGAAAGACTAGAAACTGTTGCGATACCTACTGTTTATCGCCATGCTTCTGTGCTGCCCGCTGGTGGTGGTGGGGGTTTTTCCGACATCTAACATTGAACTTCATTGTAATGTATGTCCTCTGTTTTAATTTATTTACATACATATCTGTATGCAAAGCAACTCCTTGCACGAGGGCCCGTCAGAAGTGAGCTTTGCTGTTTAATATATTTGATTAATTTAAGGATCTTTATTTCCGGAAGTATTAGTTTGGCACTGTATCTAACAGCTTTGGAACATGGTAACCGCTAGTAGATTATGTAAGCTAAAACATCAATTTTGTAAACATGGTGCATCAGAAAAAATATATTTTATTTGTTATTATAGTGATACATCAACGTAAATGAGTAAGAAATTGAACACATTCCGTCTCCATAGTGTGGCCGTCGCGTGGGCGGGGGAGACGCGGCCTCCGGCGAAGACTCGTTTCTATAAATCTGCCTTATCTCAAAAATGTACCCTTCTTTATTTATAAAATATCTACTTGCGATAGCGGGGTTTATGTGTAGGTACTTGTGTTAGACGGTTCACTTCTGTGAGTTACTTTCAAATTTAAAGGTTATTTTTTATTACTACAACGGTGGCAAAACAGCCTTAGGCCTGGCTAGATATTTGAGGACAATCTTACACTAATCGACCGAAAACCAATTAAACCGTTTTTAGGGTTCCGTACTCAAAGAGTAAAACGGGACCCTATTACTAAGACTTCGCTGTCCGTCCGTCCGTCCGTCCGTCCGTATGTCTGTCACCAAGCTGTATCTCAAGAACCGTGATAGCTAGATAGTTGAAATGTTCACAGATTATGTATTTCTGTTGCCGCTATAACAAAAAATACAATAGACGTGATTTCTTTTGCCGTTTTTATAGATAATGCTACGGAACCCTTCGTGCGCGAGTCCACCTCGTACTTGGCCGGTTTTTTTTATTCTGATGTGCTGGGTAGTCGTATTGTCCAAAGATTTACATGTATACAAAGTTTCATGTGATTGTTAAATGTGTAAATAAGTACTTTAAACAATAGTTAAACTTAAAAACTTACAAACACTTTTACCCATTTAAAGTAGGTATAGCAATATCATCCATGTTCTCTTACTAACGGACTTAAGGACCAATACAGTACGAGATAAAAAACCGATATCCTCGATATTTGGTATGAATTGATTCATAATCACAACTCCTTACGTTTTAGTTTTGACAATGTTCTGACGCCAGCGAGGCAGCACTACCACTAATAGTAAACCAGTATAGGAATATAGGGATTCACACACACATGCACAATTGATTGTCAAATGAGTGACAATGATGTTTGCATAGACAATACCGCAAGTGGGAACGAGATACAATGTAAACGCTGCTAGTGTCGCCACCTACGAAGAGTTTTGCGTAATGTTCCCTATTATCGGTATAGAATAGAATCCAATAACGATATCGGAGGCAAGTAAATGTATATTGAAAATATATACACCGTGGGCCCCAGTAACTCGAAAGATTTTAACCACGCATTCCTGAGGTCTTTACGTATCAAAATGTATTTGGCACAGCCCAACTTAGGAAGTACCTTATCACCATCATCATCATATCAGCCGAAAGACGTCCACTGCTAGACATAGGCCTCCCCCAAAGAGTGCCAAAGTGACCAGTCCTGCGCCACCCGCATCCAGCGGACTCCCGAGAGGTCATCAGTCCAGCTTGCGCCGCGCCTTCCAGTACGTGGTCGCCCTTGAGAACCTTTCCGCCCCAACGGCCATCGGTTCTACGTACAATGTGCCCCGCCCACTGCCACTTGAGTTTAGCGATATATCGGTTACCTCCACCTTATAGAAGACAATAATAACGCTACATCTTTAAAGGAACCAGCAATTTATAGTGGTAAATTTCCTAGTTTTTGTTGGGGAAATTGTCACTATAACAAACGGGGTGATGGTCATATTCATACACAATTTGAATGACATAATGTCACGAGCGCCATAGACACATATGGATGATGTCTTTGACTATTTTCTTATCACTTTGTCGGTGTGTGTTGTTGTGTTCCTGGTGGTGAGTCAGGTTACCAGACAGATTCCGAGGATGTGTCACGGCACGAGTCACTCACTCTCAACACAGAAAGTGAGTGACCCGCGTCCATCTCTACTTTATCAACAAAACAAATCCTCATATCAATAAAGAGTCAGCATTGTGATTCATTGCACGTAGAGCCGATGGCCGTTGATGCGGAGAGGTTTCGTGGGAGTCTGATGGATGCGGGTGGCGCAGGACCGCTCATTGTGGCACTCTCTGGGGGAGGCCTATGTCCAGCAGTGGACGTCTTTCGGCTGATATGATGACGATGATGATGATGATTGTGATTCTATTGGTTTCGCAAGCGTCGATAGGCTACGAAGTCTGCTTACCTGGCAGACAGTGTCTAGTTTGCCAATGTCCTAGTATAAAAAAATATGAAAATGCTACACGAGTAATATAATGTATTCGCTTATTAGGTAGCAACCGTATTCCGCTTGTGTACTCCCCATATCCCTTACACGCTTAAAAATAAAAACCACTGGAGCGACTTCTGAAGGGCACGCGGCAGGTAAAAGAAAGTCCCTAAAAATCCACCCCGCCGGGGGGAAAAGGGTGGATTTTTCTCACAGGGTGGGTATTGTTCGTTCAGTTTTTGCGAAGGCTTCTCTAAGTGAATTTCAGAGATAGGTAATTTCGGATTAGGGGCTTTTTTGCTGGGGTTCGGAATATGGTGGATTTAATGAAGTCGGGGCTCGAAGAATTTTATATTTGTTTGGTGTTATGGAATTGGGGAATTATTATGTTTCCGGGATGAATATTTTGTACTTACTTATTTTGTTACGTGTAAGAGTAGTGCATAAGAGTGGGAGAATCATTAAGTTTGCTATAAAAACGAATGTCATCAGTCATCACATCGTGTGTCTGGTTTCCTGTAAAAATATTTGGTATTTTAGTATGTGTAATTAAATACATAAGTTTGGGTGAGTTATTAAGTTTTCAACATATATCATCTTTTATTGTGTGAGTGCTGACCAAATTAAAAGCTATAAGATGAATTTGATATTTTCACTATTTCACTCGATCTGTTTGTGCCAGTTTTCTCGGAGTAAAAAAATTGTGGTCAACAGAATAGGTCAAACAATGACACCGATCCACTTTAAGATCTAGATTTTTATTATTTTAATTCTTGTGTAATTAATAATTGAACCTTTAAGATATTACCTACATAGACTTGTATTTTTTGTAAGATCAAATGAGGTTTTAAGTAATAGGTACAAGTAAATAAAAAAACAAACAAAACAAGTTTGAAACAATCAAATGCATTTACATTTAAGGTAAATGTTCTAGTGCTTGACATTGATCCAATACTTGACTCTTTCAATCTTAATTCGTAACAATAAAGGTGAACAGTAGGTATAGTGTGTCAACAATTAGGCATTAAAGTCGAACAATGGGATATTATCTTATGGCAAATTATAAAAATATTTGAAGTATGGTAAATGTTCTGGATACGGGTGGTGCAGGACCGTTCATTGTGGCACTCTTTAGGGGAGGCATATGTCCAGCAGTGGACGTATATTAGCTGATATGATGAAATTGTGCTCCTTAGGTTGTTTTCAATGTCAAAATAGGATGCAAGAGTGGAATGCACTTATTAATATCCACTATAGAATTATGGAATACTAGCTTCTGCCCGCGACTCCGTCCGTCCGCGAGAAACTCGTTTATATCGTAGGTCCATACAAACTTTCACCCAGTCAAAAAAAAAATTGCGTTAACCTAGTCAAAAAAAAAAAAAAATTCCAAAACGCAAAAAGTCACTACCCACTAGACCAGTGTTTTTCAACCTGTGGGTCGCAAAGCTTCTTGAAGGGGGTCGCTACTGATTGAAATTTGTTAGTTGAAACATGTAGGTATTTCATATTTGTAAAATCTATATATGTATATATAAAAAATAAAGTCGTGTTAGTTACACCATTTATAACTCGAGAACGGCTGGACCGATTTCTGTGATGTTTGATTTGTTAGATATGTCTCCGCACAGAATAGCAGAATAACCAAAAGAAAAAGAAAAAGTGACAAAAAAAAACTAATTAACTTTCTCATAGGTTTTGTATGGCGAATATGGCGATACGAAGTTCGCGGGGTCAACTAGTAGAATATAAAATTTAAGAAAAGCGCAGAGTGGGGGGTCGCGAAATATTTTCATACTCAAGGGGGGTGGCCCAATGAAAAAAGTTGAAAAACACTGCACTAGACTAACCGGTCGTCATTATAATGTACTGGTGAAGATGTTTTCTTACCGGGTGATTGCCTTCTACATACAAACTTACAACCTCACAGCCTTTCCTGGGTTAATTCGACAAAGAACTGCTTTTGGAATAATACACTAAACGAAACTGTTTGTTTCGAGAAAAACAAATTATGTTTTTATTTATTGGACTTAGGCTATTCGGAAATATTTTTATTCTAGAAGAGCCTAACAGTCCACAATAATAGTCCAAATTTATATTTATTCAAAAATTACTAATTACAGAACTACTTATGCTTCATATTTTGTTACGTGTTTTTTTTTGTTTGAAACGGTATTTAAAATAATTTCGTACTTACTTTAGGTAGATCTAATCTACATTGTTTGTTTGGGAAAATGACAATTGAGAAGCCTTAACGCTCGTTAGAAAAAACGCAATGCCCCTCTGGATATGTACCATTAAAAATCACAATTTGCAAAACAAAACCATTTCCTATATCCGAATGGCAGCGAATTGAAATGCATTCAGTTCGAACCATCTCTAACCATCACATTAAATATTCTTACGTTCCTCCCCTCGTTTTTCCTTACCCCCTCGTAAAAATAATAATCCTCTGGTCCAATTACAGCCCTCTTGGGGGAGGCGAGCGTTTTTAATGGCGGTGTCACTTGCAATAGGTATTCAGATTTATTTTTTTGCTAAGAAAGACTTTGTGAGGCCTAACTTGCCTGTGTTTAGGACGAAATAAGTCGTCCTAATATATTAACTGCTTAAAATAATTGTTTTTTATCCAACAGCGGCAATAGGAGGGTTATGTTTAGTTTAGTTTATTTATTTCATTGTACAATTTCCACATACTTAATACAGATCATTTGACTTACATTATTTTACTACATAGTACGTACAGCGATCATGGAGGTATGCAATAATAATGAAAATTGAAAATTAATATAATAGGGTATTTGTCAACAGTGAAAACAAATACTTTTTTCACTAGCAACATATAAAAATTACGAAAATACTCGGAAGTAGGTATCAATCTCTCATGTGTGTTTCCTATTTTAAGATATTTAAATTCATAGAAACTAACAATAAGGACGTTGTTTGATTGCGATGTCACAAGTATCAAGTAATCCCTACAAATTACATACTAACGGAACGTTTTTGACGTTTCATAAAAAGAAGCTGAAGTGAATAAAGGGTCAGCAACGCGCTTGTGATTCTTCTGGAGTCACAAGAGTCCATAGGCGACGGTACCAGCTTAACATAAGCAGGCCGTAAGCTTGTTTGCCACCGTCGTTGTATAAAAAAAAACCTATATAACTTTGGCACGCTCTGCAGATTAAATGGCTCGATGGATTCCCCAATGACTGAACGTACCAACGTTTGACACGTTAACGGTTAATATTTGTCAGTTCGAACATATAGTTCACATCTATTGTTATGACTTAAAATTGACAGTGTCAAGTATTGAGCCAGTGTCGAGCACTGGGATGTTTATCTTATATCATGGCCCTTAAAAAAAGAGTGAAGCAAAACAAACTCGTTGAGACGGAACTAAGCTGTTATCTGCCGACAGACAGTTCCAAAACAAATTAATTTTAATACACCTGCGATTTGTAACTGGACTGAAAAAAAGGGTTTTTCCGCGTTCACTTGGTTCCGTAAAACCATCAACTGGGTTTAATTATTTATTTAAAAACTCGTTACAATGTTCCATCTCGACACACTTCGGTGTCTGCGAAGTCCGATAGTATACTTAGTTGTTAGTTGCAATTTCCTAAATATGAATGAACCCTTTAACGGGCATAACTAAAATTTACCGATAATTTAAGTCTCTTGATATTGTATAAAACGAAAAATTCTGCACCATAATAAAATTCAAAAAGATGACCTTAACAGGTGGTCGTTTTTGCCTTCAATTTTTTAAGTTGCCCTATAAAGGGTTGGAAAACAATTAAAGGATGACTCACGCCTGAACGGGCCGTTTCCGAACCTCAGCCGTGGCTCGGCCTGGCTTGGGTATGGCTCGGACGCGCAAAAACGTAGTCGCTTTTCTTAGAAAACGGCCCGGGCCGGACACGGCCCGTTCTAGCGTGAGTCATCCTTAAAGCTACGTATTTACTGGAAAATAAAACGTTTACTTGAGATAGAACGGCTAATGTTTGATATATATTTTTTTCGCAAATTAATTTATCAAAAATTAAGATTTTTTTTATAAACCAAACCTCATCATTATCTTCATCATCATATCACCCGAAAGTCCTGACCTGACCTGACCTGAGTGCCTCCCCAAAGAGTGCCAAAGTGATCGGTATAGATCCTGCGCCACCTGCATTCACCAGACTCCCCCGCGTCTTCCTTTTCGCACCTTTCCGCCCCAACGGCCATCGGTTCTGCGTGCAATGTGCCCCGCTCACATAAAAAAAACTTAACCTAACCCTTATTAGTTAGAATACAAGTATTACGAGTAAAAACATACCTTACCTACATTGTTTTTGGCGTCTTATTCAAGATTCCAATTCGAAATTGATTTGATTGAAATGTGTTTCGCTCTTTCGCTTCTACACTTCAACTTGTCAATCCAAACGCCGCGTAACATTCTATTCTATTATAAACTAAAGGCCATCGATTAAATAGGAATAAGGAGTTAACCCGAGGTTATCATTTTAAATCGTATAAACTAATATTGGATATATTATATAGTAGTCCGGTACCTAAGTATATATTTTTGTATATAGCTTATATTTTATTTATTTATGTAGTCTATATGTAGTGTATATTTGTTTGTTTGTCTATTCACGTATTCATAACAGAAATGATTATTGTTTAACCCAATGGTTAGCTGGTAGAGAATGCCATTTGGCAATAGTTTTTTTTTGTAATAAAGTTTGAATAAATAAATAAAAATCATCAGTGGACCTTTGAGATGGATAAAGGCCATATTTATTTCCGCGGCTCATCATCAGCCTCCTAGCGTTATTATTCCTGGTTGTGCCCCTAAAGGAGCCCGGGGTCCGCTTTGACACCTAATCCCAAGATTTGGCATAGGCACTAGTTTTACGAAAGCGACTGCCATCTGACCTTTCAACCAAGAGGGAAAACTAGACCTTATTGGAATTAGACCGGTTTCCTCACGATGTTTTCCTTCACCGAAAAGCTAACGGTAATTCCACTGTTAAGTAGGTATTTGAAATACGCGGGTGGAGCAAGCTAGATTTTGTATAAGTCTTTCTAAGAACACTTAAAGATCATCCTGCTAATACCATGGTTGCAATAGATGATTATGATTTTCAAGTAAAATATGCCTTACCGGTAAATCAGGGGGTTCGCTAAACTGCGGAACCCCAGCAACCTCCTTCCTTACCGCGTCCGTAAATGGGGAACTCCGAAATAATTAGGGACGCCCAAACTCGGATACTTTCCCATTAATATTAAAAACTTTAATGAAAAAAATATTAAAAGGTTCTGAATTTCATGCTCTTCTCCATTAGGGATGAAACCTTTTTTTGGGTCGGGCACAGTTGCACTGCGTAGCCATATAATAAGTCGCCTTTAAGGGTTTCAACATATTTACGTACGGTTAAAGATATATTTACACTTTTATCTTATAGGTACAATGTACATTTTATCGACGCCGTTGGAGGTCGTTGTTGTTCTATGTCCGTAGGAATAACCCTAGAAACCCTACACGTGACCTCCGGGTGGTGCTTCTTCTGAACCTCACAGCGCACAATGGAACTCTATCAGCGACATCGATACGAATACATACATGTACCAGTGTGTAGCCGCCATAAATTAAATTGTCGTCAACTGTACGGGCATTGTAGATTATTTATGTCCCTTTAACGGATAGTTAGGGGCCGTCACAAACCGAACGTCAATATCCAACGCATGTTTCGTATCGTAACAAAACCGACAGGTTAGACGTCACTTAAACCACTTTAGTCTACTACAACTATAAATGAAACTCCCGCCCTACGTAATTCAACGAGCCAACGAAGACTCCCATCCAGTTTCGGTCAAAATTATGTCGTATGCCCGGATGTCCGGCTGCTATTTATTTATTTGTCACAGGCAACAAGGCCCGTATTTACAAATACCTTATGTCAGTCACCTGAGGGCGCACCAGCGACACTCTCAGCAGTGATTAGCAGTTGCTGAGGCCGAATACGGCTAGGAGAAGATGATGATGATGACACTAACATACATACTTCAGTGATAACGGTTTCGTACCGCTACGCTCATAGCCGGTAAAATACGAAAAACAGTTAGTAGAGGAAAGCGCGTTTTAGCAAAGGGCCCACTGTGCGGGTTTCTTGCACTGAAAGTATTAAGTTTTTACCTGTAACCAGCGCTACTGAGAATGCAGTATTTTGAAACCAAAGTACCCACTTGTGTCACTCACTTTGCTAAAGTATCTATATGTATGTATCTATTATATATATCATCGCCTACTACCCACAACACAAGCCTCACTGAGCTTACCGTGGGCCTAGGTTGATTTGTGTAAGATTGTCCCGTAATATTTATTTATTTATTTAAAATGACGGCAATTCGCATGACACTTTACTAGAGCTCCAAGCGTCCGTTATAATATAATACAAGTCATAAGTCATCACTACATAACTTAGTATAAAACAAAGTCGCATCCCGCTGTCTGTCTGTCCCTATGTATGCATAGATCTTTAAAACTTCGCAACGGATTTTGATGCGGTTTTTTTAATAGATAGAATGATTCAAGAGGAAGGTTTAAATGTTTAATACATACATAAATAAACCCGTGCGAAGCCGGGGCGGGTAGCTTGTGTATTAATAAAACATTTATTAAGGCTTCTTTGCTACCATCTGGTTAGGACAAACGGACAAAAATTACGAAACGCTCTTTTGAAATAGCGATAGAAAACTGAAAAGCGAGTGGTATTGACCACTTGTATTCAATTATATCGGTAGAAAGTTAGTGCCTGCAATTTTGACACTAAAATCGTATGCACTTTTATTTAATATTCGAGCGCTCGAAAGTCAAAAATCGGCCCCCGGGACCGATTTTTGACTTTCGAGCGCTCGAATCTTTCATTGGAAAACGGACAAAAATTACGAAACGCTCTTTTGAAATAGCGATAGAAAATTGAAAAGCTAGTGGTATTGACCACTCGTATTCAATTCTATTGGTAGAAAGTTAGTGCCTGCAATTTTGACACTAAAATCGTATGCACTTTTATTTAATTTTCGAGCGCTCGAAAGTCAAAAATCGGCCCCCGGATCTTTCTTGAAGAACCCTAGGCGGTTCTTCAAGAAAGAAAAGTTTATATTTTCAAAAAGTCGGCAATGAGGATGAGCCCCTAAAGCTGCACGCGCTCATAAGCTAAGCGAATTTTTGCGTGTGGGGTTAAAATCATTTTGGTTGTAGTTGATTACGGAACGAGCACCGGTAGGTACTTCTTTACATTCTTTTCTAACAAAGACTCAAGTATATCTAAGATTGGGAGTCAATCCAACCTGAGACATATTATATTATGTATTATATTCCTTCAAAGTTCAATTTCATAAACGCCTGTTCAATACTTAATATTTAGTCATCATTCTACTATACTACACCATTCGAATAAGAAGTAAATGTTAAGTAGGTAGCAGCGCCATCTATAGTCGAGTAGTCTAAGCTCGAGCGAGAAAAGTTAAAAGTTCATTTCTAAGAATAAAATAAACAGTGGTTTATCCAATAAATAATGCTCCTAACATAATTATTACACAATTAATATACATTTTTTATAAGATTGTTTAAAACGGAATATTATTTTGATATTAGAGCGATGTTTGCCATCTATTGACAAGTAGCAAAACTAAATTTTGCAAGATTGCTCAAGACAAGGTGATTTGAACCGAAAAGTTACGCGTAAGGCACAGTCCGGCCCTTATCGAAATAATTTAATGTTCACAAAACAATTCACATGCTTCATTTTAACTCTAATCTTGACAGTGTATCTTTAAAAATGTACACATTTTCTTGTCACATTTTGAACGTACAAGGCTTTTTAAATTCTTGCAAAGTTCAGGGGATGACTCGCTCTCTAATAATTAAATTTGACTTATATTCAATGAATCTATTGCAAGTAGTTCTGGGGCCTACGATGGTCTTAGCGTAACTAAAATTACAACAAAAACGTAAACCAACCTTAGCAGGTATTAATTCGGCAGCTGCACATTTCCTTCTGAACCTCGCAGCGCACACTGGAACTCTATCAGCGACATCGATACGAATACATTATAGGTATGTGCCAGTGTGTTAGCATACGATAAATAAATGAATAATATGGATTCATAATGTAATTTTGTGCATTATTATTTTAATGAACCTCGCTTAACAGAACCGTAGTTCTCCGTTTTAGCGTTCGTATGTCCGCATGTACCGCTGTCCCGCTATCCGGCTCTTCTCCTCTACAGGTCGCATTTCTCGAGCGATTCTCGTCAAAGTTTGTGAACAGGTTCGATAAGACATCTTTCAAAAACTTTTTTTTTCCATATTGAGTCTCGATTTCTGCAGCTCACAGAGCCACTAGTAATAATAAGTAGTTTCGTCTAAAATAGCATGTTTAATAAAAAATTCCACATTTGAATAAAAAAAAAAATATTTTTTTCGTAACGTTCTCGTTTCTGGCTCATTTTCAGTTCAGTCCCTTAAGAATCGTACTAAATACGGTTTACTGTACTTATTTATACTTACTTACTTACTTCCTTACCAACTACGCATACGCTACTAACTACGAACCAAGGTAACCGATATAGCCCTCCGAATCGCTAAACTTATGTGGCAGTGGGCGGGGCACATTGCACGTAAAACCGATGGCCGTTGGGGCGGAAAGGCCCTCGAGTGGCGACCACGTAACGGAAGGCGCGGCGTGGGTAGGCCCCCCACAAGGTGGACTGATGACCTGGTAATGCGGGTGGCGCCGGGCCGGCCATTGTGGCACTCTTTGGGGGAGGCCTATGTCCAGCAGTGGACGTCTTTCGGCTGATATGATGATGATGATGATGAACTACGCTGGCGCGATGACCCACAGAGGATCTTGCCCTCTAACACAAGAGAACGCCAATCTTCACTATTCGGCGCCACCTCACGCTAGTACTTACCTACCTACTTATTCATAGTATCTGAAATATAAAGAATATTTTTACGATTTTATCTATCCAAATATCATAAACCCTCCATGATGCATTCAAGAACCGCACATTATGACCACCATAAAAACAGACTGTTTTGTTAGAACAAAATTCTTATCTGTGAAAATGTTATTATTGCTAAATAATAACAATGATTTCGATGCTATTATTACATTCAAATTTCGAACACCTCTGAAAAACAAAGCAATTTGATTTGACCTCTATTCTAATATCAGTCGAGATCACGTTTAGTTCGAAATAAATTGTCAATTTGCATACAAATTTGACAAATGTCGCACGTAAGATATCGAACGATATGACAGTTGGCGCCGACTCTAGTTTGTCTCTGAATTAAAAAAAATACTATGACAGCTGCCAGAAAACAACGCCGCGATGCCGGTCATAATTATGCGGCTCCTGGATGCATCATGGAGGCTTATGATATGTGGATAGATAAAGTAGTGTATGTAACTATACATAATTAGGCATTAACACACTCGTGTGATGTTATTATGAAACTCGCCTGCGGCTCGTTTCATAAACCCACACTCTTGTTTAATGCCCTTCATTATGTACAGTCACATAAACTACTATTACCACACTGTCATAAAGATGTTACTACAATGTCCTTTCCTTTTTATATCACAAATCCATGGAGGAATAAAATGTACAGCTGGTCGAATATTTTAAAGAAATTTGATTTACGACATTTTTGACCTTATAAACTCGTATAGCTCCAATACAGGACCAAACTGTGTGATATAGGTATTTGCTCGCAGATGGATAGATGTGTGTGATGAGTGGTTGACGTTCTGCGATAAGATGTCGACCTTATTATGTGTAATTATTATTACATATTTGTTTCCTTTGTGTATTTTTTTACAGTGCTTTAGAACTACCTTTTGTAATACCTACTGTGAAATTGAATGGAAATTAAAGAAACAAAATAAAAATAGATACTTATTGTAATACTTAACCCTTTACTTTCCAATATGTAGTACCTATAGTCAGTCTTACTCCTACGCTGTTAACATAAGTGGAATTGTAAGTTATTTTTGTATACGATTAGGTACGCCTTGTCTATTGAACTATCTGTTTGTAGGAATTACCTCCCCCTTCCTCTATTAGTCCAATCATTTTATTGAGTAACGGATATAATATGCAAGATAAATCATACCAAAAAAGATAATGAATTGAATGCATCATTGAAAACTAAATACATACCTAATTACTTCCGGGTGGAAAGAGTATAGGGTTCTTGAATAAACCATTCAAACGTTTTAAAATGAAATACTTAAACAAAACAAAATCTATTATAAATTAATGTTGTTCATAACCTTACTTATACCGCACTTTTTAGGGTTCCGTAGCCAAATGGCAAAAAATGGAACCCTTATAGATTCGTCATGTCTGCCTGTCTGTCTGTCTGTCCGTCCGTATGTCACAGCCACTGATTTCCGAAACTATAAGAGCTATACTGTTGAAACTTCGTGAGTAGATGTATTCTGTAAACTGCATTAAGATTTTTACACAAAAATAGAAAAAAACAATAAATTTTTGGGGCTCCCCATACTTAAAACTGAAACTCAAAATTTTTTTTTTCGTCAAACCCATACGTGTGGGGTGGGGTATTTATGGATAGGTCTTTAAAAATGACATTGAGGTTTCTAACATCATTTTTTTCTAAACTGAATAGTTTGCGCGAGAGACACTTCCAAAGTGGTAAAATGTGTCCCCCCCTCCCCCTGTAACTTCTAAAATAAGAGAATGATGAAACTTAAAAAAATATATGATGTACATTACCATACAAACTTCCACCGAAAATTGGTTTAAACGAGATTTAGTAAGTAGTTTTTTTTTAATACGTCATAATTTAATTAACGGAACCCTTCATGTGCGAGTCCGACTCGCAGTTGGCCGCTTTTTTGTTAATATCAATAAATTAACATGCCTACGGTAGAAAATTAACTGTAATTTTTCGTCTAAATCCGAAGTCCGGGGCTGCCTGATCTAAAAAACAATACAAAACGTACGTATCGCGAGAAGAGCAAACAGCGAATATCGAATGTAATCCCTCAATCGCGACGCGGCGTCAGGTTTTTTACAAAAGCCCCTCGTGAAAAGGTTTCATTTCCTTTTTTATGTTTTGCTCCGATTTGGGGTTGCGCAGGCTGCTCATTTTTTGATGTGCCTGCGAAAAACCCCAACACTTTTTTTTTGTACTATTCGCCAGTGGGTGCCACATGACGGGCGACGCAGACGTGGCCGACCTAGACGGAGATGGCGGGACGACCTGGATGTATTCCTCAGCAATTGGGCGGAAAAGGCATCTAGTAGGGACGCATAGAGATCACGGGGAGAGGCCTTTGCCCAGCAGTGAGACACACAATAGGCTCGTAAAAATAAAAAAATAAAATTCGCCAGTGATCACAATATTATGTTTCTACAAAATATAAAATCGTTGGTTTGAGTAATTATCTTTGTACTAAAAATTTGTTCTTATCAGCAAGCATCGTAAATTGTGTAGCATGGTTATATTAATGGAGTTGGTGTAGACAATATCAATCAAAATGATTATTTAAGGTCAGTGTTAACGTTATTAACGCTAATTATGTATTATAACAAAAAAAGGTAAACCACCTCCTTTAACAACTCTACGTTGCGGCGAAAACGTTATAGAATTAACGATGTCTGCTTATCGGAATCAAGTGTCACATACATATAAGATTTATTTTCTCATAAGAATTTTTGCTAAAAGAATTCATGATACTATCTGATTATGATTTATAATTTTTAGGGACAATCATTAACCACGTGCTCACTTATTTATGGGTAAATCCAGTGAAATCTATGAAGAACTACATTCTGTACTTAATTAACTTTTTTTTTTGGTTTTTATTTATAAATGATAGTATTGTATTTACTGTAAGTCACCCAAAGGGCAATGGAGAGGGCTATGTTGGGAGTTTCTCTGCGTGATCGCATCAGAAATAAGGCTATCCGCAGCAGAACCAAGGTAACCGATATAGCCCTCCGAATCGCTAAACTTAAGCAGCAGTGGCCGGGGCACATTGCGCGTAGAACTGATGGCCGTTGTGGCGGAAAGGTTCTCGAGTGGCGACCACGTACCGGAACGCGCGGCGTTGGTAGGCCTCCCACAAGGTGGACTGATGAACTGGTAAAGGTCGCGGGAGTCCGCTGGATGCAGGTGGCGCAGGACCGGTCACTTTGGAACTCTTTGGGGGAGGCCTATGTACAGCAGTGGACGTCTTTCGGCTGATATGATGATGATGATGATTGTACTGTATTGTATTGTATGGTATTGCCATACATCAAAATAAAATACAAATAATATTAATGAAACCTATTTCCAAAATATTCCAACTAATAGACGACGGAACCCACGCCCCGACACTGGCGTTCCCGACCTTTCCCAGCGCCGTTTTTCCCTTTTTTCCAATTTATCTCTTTTTCCACATTGGATTTTTCGCTTATTTGCTCGCTTCATTGGCTTGTAAGTGAGATGGGTTCTTTTTGTGTTTTTCCTTTTGTTTTCGCAGTTAAACGCGGGGATATTGGATTTGGGTCAAAGCCGTTTTTATCGTGTAAATGTTTTTATGAACTCCCGGGCGACGACAGCGCTGCGCGGAGCGGCGGGGGTTTTGGGAACTAGAGGGTAGCGACATCTAACGACGAATAGCATAACTATAAGACACGAACATGTTATATTATAAGAATATATTAGTTACTGTTCTTAGTATTTATGAATAGAAATGACCAATTTTAAATAACTAAGTTTAGCTTAGGTTGCCTTTATATTCTTTTTGTTAATGTCCGTGTAAGTATTTAAATGTGTCAATGATGAGTTATAATTATGTTTAGTTCGTTTTAAATCGTTCGTGTTTAATAAATAAATGTCCCTTGTAGGTAGTACTTGGAAGACCTTTCTGAAACCACATTTTTAATTATTTTTGACTCTCTTCAGTTAGAAAAGTAGTGTGTAAGACAATAAGTCGTGCTTTTAGTTTCAGATAATTTGTAAAGTGGCGCCCTCTGTTGCGGGATAGACTCACGGGTCCGCAAACCAGTGTTCTAACGAAGCAATCGTACCTTATAAATTCTTATTGGTATCGGTAAACCTTAACTTGCTAACTAATATTTTATAAGACTAGTGCAAAGTAAAGTAAAGTCCGTATTGTGTAATAAATAAATCTAATCTAATCTAGTTGGTATTAATAAGGGAAATGTATGATAATGAAATGAAATGAATGAATTTACTCTTATTTGAGAAATATTTACCTATGGTTGTATGTACTAAGATCATTTTACATTAATAATCTTAAATAAAATAGTAATTATTATTTGTACATTTGTTTTATTCTGATTTACTCATCTATTTGCTATTCCCTTATACCAACCAAAATTTTATCTACATAATTAAGTCAAAAAAAAACCGGATTCTACGTAACAAAAAAATATTAAGAAAGGTATATCCGAATTAAATCATTTAATTTATCTGTGTTTATATCTATTAAATATATCATCGTCTAGTACCCTGGCTTGTGTGCCATATTGAGCTTACCTAGTATGCCAAGTTCAATTTGTGTAAGATTGATAATATATAAAAAAAACTACATTTCAGTCACTTTTTTAGGGTTCCGCTCTCAAAGAGTAAAACGGGACCCTATTACTGAGACTTCGCTGTCCGTCCGTCTGTCTACAGCTAGAGAAATGAAATTTTCACAGATTATGTATTTCTGTTGCCGCTATAACAACAAATACTAAAAACAAAATAATTTTTTTTTTAAGGGGGGCTCCCATTCAAAAAATGTGATTTTTTTGCCGTTTTTATAGATAATCTGTCACTTGGCCGGTTTTTTTTAAATTACGACCTTATACTCACCAAGTCACCACCACATACCGACAAAGGAAATAGTAAGTATTTGTACCTAATACTAGTAGTTTCTGTTTTAAATGCCATACAATTAAATAAATAAATAAGTAGTTTAGTTGTACATACCTACTAGTCGACTTCTGAAAGCTGATGTCCGAAAGATGTATAAATCTCTGCTTCCATCACGTCACAATTATGATGGAGATATAAGAGACCTCCAACTTATTGAAACGTGAATTGAATAACATGGAATAATAACCACACGGTCAATCAACTATTCATTGTAGTTATTATTTTCCAGAGACTGCTCAGAATCGGGAGCATTGGAAAAAGTGGGAAGAGGAAGCCTTTGGGACACTACAGGCTCACAATAATAATAATAATAAATTATTTTCTGTCAAGTAGGAGAAAACATGACAACATTTCTAAGATTTTTTAAAAATACAACTTGGACTTCTAACATGCTTAAAAATGTCAACAAACCCTTTCATTGGATTAACGTAAAAAAAGTTTGAAAAGTGACTCAAGAGAAGTAACTAGGACAGTTAGCGCCAGAACAAAGTTGATGGACCCAAAGGCAGTATCATAATTAAATTATAAGCAGATATCGTATTTTTTGCAGCATTTTCAATACATCATGGTGGTTTTAACGGAGTTAGTATAGACAATATCAATTGTTCAAAATGTTTCATTAAGGTTAAAGATTCATTGCGAGGAACCACCTAGCGGTTGTTCTGTTTGTAGAAGCTTTCCGCTACAAAGCGGTAAAACCACGGCATCGACTACGACTTCTATGATGATTATGATTACAACAAGCGTAGTGCTACGAATTGTTGGCAGTGAATGTCTTAACGTTATTAACGCTAATTAATTATTACGATTGAAATGTATACGAATCCGTTAACAACACTACGCTGCACTGAAAATGCTTCAAAATGTACGATGTCAGATGATAATTAATTAATTATGATAATTTACAACTAGTGCAAAGCGGACCCCGGGCTCCTTTAGAGCACAACCCGGAATATGACTTTAGATGACTTTGGATCAATTATCTTTTTGATGATTGACCCAAAGTCATCTAAAGTCATCCTCCTAGGTCAATCATCAAAAAGATGATTGTCCCAAAAATCATCTAAAGTCATCCTCCTACGTCAATCCTTCTAGGAAGATGACTTTATATGACTTTGGGTCAATTATCAAAAAGTTAATTGATCCAAAATCATCTAAAGTCATCCTTCTAGGTCAATCCTCCTAGGAGGATGACTTTATATGACTTTGGGTCAGTCATCAAAAAGATAATTGATCCAAAGTCATCTAAAGTCATCCTCCTAGGTCAATCCTCCTAGGAGGATGACTTTATATGACTTTGGGTCAATCATCAAAAAGATAGTTGATCCAAAGTCTTCTAAAGTCATCCTCCTAGGTCAATCCTTCTAGGAGGATGACTTTATATAACTTTGGGTCAATCATTAAAAAGATAATTGAACCAAAGTCATCTAAATACATCATCCTAGGTCAATCTTCCTAGGAGGATGACTTTATATGACTTTGGGTCAATCATCAAAAAGATAATTGATCCAAAGTCATCTAAAGTCATCCTCCTAGGTCAATCCTCCTAGGAGGATGACTTTATATGACTTTGGACCAATCATCAAAAAGATAGTTGACCCAAAGTCATCTAAAGTCATCCTCCTAGGTCAATCCTCCTAGGAGGATGACTTTATATGACTTTGGGTCAATGATCAAAATGATAATTGATCCAAAGTAATCTAAAGTCATCCTCCTAGGTCAATCCTCCTAGGAGGATGACTTTAGATGACTTTGGGTCAATCATCAAAAAGATAATTGATCCAAAATCATCTAAAGTCATCCTTCTAGGAGGATTGACCTAGTAGGATGACTTTATATGACTTTGGGTCAATCATCAAAAAGATATTGATCCAAAGTCATCTAAAGTCATCCTCCTAGGTCAATCCTCCTAGGAGGATTACTTTATATGAATTTGGGTCAGTCATCAAAAAGATAATTGATCCAAAGTCATCTAAAGTCATCCTCCTAGGTCAGGGGTCGGCAAACTTACTAACCAAAGCGCCAATATCAGTAAAAACCATATTATACATATTTTAAGAACCGTTAAGAGCCATTTACGCCATGTTCGTTCTCACATCTACTTGAACTTATCTTTATGAGGAATCCTCGAAGAGCCGCAAATGACCCTTCAAAGAGCTGCATGTCCTAGGTCAATCCTCTTAGGAGGATGACTTTAGATCAC
This sequence comes from Epinotia brunnichana, assembly GCA_963854355.1. Classification (NCBI taxonomy): domain Eukaryota; kingdom Metazoa; phylum Arthropoda; class Insecta; order Lepidoptera; family Tortricidae; genus Epinotia; species Epinotia brunnichana. Next base: position 19,107,524 of record OY977959.1, read on the forward strand.
TTTGGATCAATCATATTTTTCCCTGCCTACGCCTTCTGTGGGTCGATTACGTAACGCATTGTACGTGCGTCAGTTAGATCTAAATGTTGCTTTTAGTGGGAAAATGACAGATAAGTTGTCTTAACGTACCTACGTTTTCAAAAATACTAAAAAGGTACGTGATCACCCATCTGGTCTGATTATAACATTATAAGTCACCGAAGAGCAACAATTTCACAAAAACCCCGATCCCGTCCAAAACCCACCGAACCGAACAAAAAAACAATTTCCCTAATAAAAGAGTCCCTTGGAAGTGTTTTGTAGCCCGCTCACGCCAATTTGTTAGGGCGGAATGGATTTTTAAGTGAGCCTGTGATTTATTGTAAGAACTGACCAGTGGCTAGCTCTTGTGGAGGAGACTTTTAATTTTTATTTGAATTAATATTTCTTCTTTTTTTTCAGGTTCGGCAGACAATAGAAAACTTGTTATTAGCTGTCAAATTTACTATGGTCCGCCACCGCAGGCCGCGCCAGTGTGATGCAGGCTTAAAGGTTTGGGTTTTAAATGCTGGCTCGAAATATAAAAAAAATCAAGGATTTAAAACTAGGTTTTGTGTATAGGTAGGAATATTATTAGTTTTTAGATTTAAGTTTGGTTTTTTAGTGCTATCTTTAAATATTGCCTAATAATTAAAACAGGAAATGATCCCACTTCATAATGTACAACCGGGAGCAAGATCATTATCAATCCAATTCATATTTAATTTTAATTCAATTTCGGCTGGGCTATAGGAAGCTCTCGTATGACTACGTACATGGGCGCTACGAACCTACGCAACATGCTACGACTCCGGACTGTGCTACGCCGTAGCCGCGTAGCAGGCTGTTAAGGTAAGTTAATTGAACGGAAAACGTGGCAGGAATTATACCTATGGGCACTTACACTTAAATTATGAACTATTAACGGATGGTGGTCGGCAAAATACTGATGGTCATGGTCGGCACATCTTTTCGTCCAATATTTCAAGTATCTCAAGACGAGAATCTTTGACCAATGTGTTTCACCAGTGTTGACGTCCATACCATCGGTGCCATCACCGAAACGAAGTCGCTTGCTATGGGCCTCATAAGAAGGTTCAAAGTCACCCAAAGGGCAATAGAGAGGGCTATCTTGGAAGTTAATCTGCGTGATCCGCAGCAGAATTAAGGTAACCGAATCGCTAAAGTTAATTGGCTGTGGGTTGGGCACATTGCACGTCAAACCGATGGCCGTTAGGGTGGAAAGGTTGTCGAGTGGTGACCACGTACCGGCAGGCACAACGTTGATAGACCTCGCTCAAATTGGACTGATGACCTGGTAAAGGTGGATGCGGGTAGCGCAGGGCCGGTCATTGTGGCACTCTTTGGGGGAGGCTTATGTCCAGCAGTAGACGTCTTTCAGCTGATATGATGATGGATACTGATGGTTAATGTGTGGTCAATATCAAGTGTAACTTTTTTCACAAAACTGACAGGTTAGTCGATCGTTAAATACAATTAAAGCTAAGTTTCAGCGTACGACGTAAAATGAAAATATGACTTGACATATTGATTAAATATTGACATGACTGAATTGACATGAAAATATTGACATATTGATTAAATATTGACATGACTTTTGTTTCCTCGCCTCTAACCGTGCAACAAATAAAGTATTCAAATTTTCAATACTAATCCCTGATTTTATTAAGATCCGTTAGACCTAGTGTCGGTAAGTACTTAATGTCAAAAATGTACTGAGTTACTAAAGATTGATCTGACATTTGGTCTAACGCATGTTTATAAAACCGGACCTTAGAGTCACATTGAGCAGCAAGTCACAGTGACCCATTTAGAACGAGTTGCATATACTGCACTTTACAGAAAGGTAAACGTTGAACATGGCGTCGGCAACTGTCATCTTATAGAGAGCTGTCAAACTTTGGCTAATATAAATCAAACATATCTTTCTATTGATTAATTTCCATTACGCCTACGTCTCATGACAACGCGATAAAATGCATGGCAGCAGGTCGAGAAAGTAGTGCTGAGCAAGAATCTGAAGATTATCGCAGCTTAAGGTGGTTCGATTGCCATACAAAGCGTTATTTGACATTCGCAGGCTAACAGCGTGATATTTTAAGAAACTTATGTAACAAACTTTCATCAATTGGCTTCCCATTTGCGCCAAAATCCCCCTTTCCTAGAATAAACTAGTATAAAATAGGTTAATTTGAGAAAAATTGTTTTCCCAAAATATCACGTCCCAAACCTATTTCTCTAATTAATCTAGTTTATACAAGTTTATTCTAGGAAAGGGGGAATTTGGTGCAAATGGGAAGCAAAATTATGAAAGTTTGTTACATAAGTTTCTTAAGGGGACGTTCGTGGTCTTCTCTCCCTCTCACTAAGCATAAGCGTGAGCGAGATGGAAGTGCGTGTTTGGAAGCGCGGATATCATGTGTTTTAATTTTATTTCTTTGTGCGTTTTAATAAATAAAAAAGTAGTAGCTGATTTCCCTGAAACATGACATTGCCGATTTTTAGAACTAATTGGAATATGTTTAGCTGTTGTGCATAATTTGTTACGATTTTTTAAAGTGTATTTTAGACCTATGTTCGTGATTTTCTTCTATCGAGCAAAAGTCAAAAACTCAGAATTTTAATAGCTGATTTCTCTCGAAAAAGGCCTCAAGATTGCTAATTAAATTTAGGGCAGTCGTATTATAATCCAAACAAGAGCTACGATTTTTTAAAAATCCGTTTTTGGAGCTCACGCCGCCTTAAAATGTCACGCCGTTAGCCTGCGAATGTCAAATAACGTTTTGTATGGCAATCGAACCACCTTAAATTGGCCGAAAGTAAAAAATCCTTCACTCTCGGTCAACATTTTAAAAGGTATATTTACGTCATGTGACACAGTACGAGATATGTGGCATAATTTAGCCCTTTAATTCTAGAGAGAGTACTCGTAAACCTAAGTCTAAGGCCTGAATAGACGCTCGGAGCGGAGCGTTCGGCGGGGCGTGCAGCGGGGCGGGCGAGCGTGCATTCAATTTGTGCGTCTACTCAGGACACCAGTATGAGCCTCATTTGTTTAACATGCACGCCGCACGCCCGACTCGAGCGTCCACTCAGGCCTTACACTAAGTGTGTCAGTCCTGAAATGGCCGGAATTACTTGGCAGACGGTGTCAAAGGTAGGTACTTTGAATAAAAAGCGGCCAAGTGCGAGTCGGGCTCGCACATGAAGGGTTCCGTTAAATAAATTGCTTTTTACGATTTATGACGTATTAAATAAAACTACTTACTAGATCTCGTTCAAACCAATTTTCGTTGAAAGTTTGCATGGTAATGTATATCATATATTATTTTTAGATGAATCATTCTCTTCTTTTAGAAGTTACAGGGGGGGGGGACACACATTTTACCACTTTGGAATTGTATCTCGCGCAAACTATTCAGTTTAGAAAAAAATGATATTAAAAACCTCAATATCATTTTTAAAGACCTATCAATAGATACCCCACACGTATGGGTTCGATGAAAAAAAATTTTTTAGTTTCAGTTCTTAGTATGGGGAACCCCAAAATTTATTGTTTTTTTTATATTTTTGTGTGAAAATCTTAATGCGGTTTATAGAATACATCTACTTACCAAGTTTCAACAGTGTTCTTATAGTTTCGGAAAAAAGTGGCTGTGACATACGGACGGACAGACAGACAGATAGACAGACAGACAGACATGACGAATCTATAAGGGTTCCGTTTTTTGCCATTTGGCTGCGGAACCCTAAAAAGCAGTATTTTATTTAGGTATTTAAATAAGTACGCAATACCACTTCTAATCAAAGTATTTTTTTTTGCAAACCTGTATTTTTAAGTATACCTATTATTTGCTTGCTGGTATCAGGAGTCCGTCGCCACACAGCGTTAACTGTACGTCCGTTTTTTTTCCCAAACCACCGGACATACGCCCCAAGCACTGATTACCGCCAGCAAATCTGTTAATCGGCGGTTACACCGGCTCCGGTTAATTTAACGGTGGTACGTGCGGCCGGCCCGTTGTTTTTTTTAATTTTTCCCTGACCACGCAATTCTTTTTTTCCGTTTACAACCGGCCAGTTTGTGCTGTGGTTGTGCGATAGTTTTTTGTTTTGCAAATTGGTTTACTGCAGTTTTCAGTTGTGGTTTGTGGAGCAGAGAAATGGATGTTGCATGCATGTGATTGTTAGGTGAGTTTTTATTATATTTTGGGGTATTTCTTTGTTGGTATAATAAATAGGTGTAGTTTAAATATACTCTATACGAGCTTGATTATTTACCTCGTGGCCATGAAATGGGAAATTATGAGATTATTATGGATGGGTTTTCTTGGTTAGTATAGGTTAGGTACTTAATTATAAATAGGCTGTCTATAAGATTGAGGCTTTAAAAGAGATTGTCTTTGCTTTTCGATTAGAACTATTTTACGATGACGAAATCTTATTCTCATTTAGAAACTGGTTTTGAACCTTGGTTTCGAAGGTGGCCGAAGGGTCAAAACAGTATTTTTGAACGAGTGAGCGAAGCGAGTGAAGTTCTCCGTTCCAGCTTTCTTCCTTATGTCTGGATGTCCTGATGTTCGGCTGTTCGTCCTTTTCTCAACCGAATTTTGTGTATGGGTTCAGTAAATATATAGACACCTAACCCCGAGCGTCCAGCTCCCGATTATCCACACATTACTTATTATTTATTCGGACAGCACATTTTATTGTGAAAAACTTGCCTATGTATTTTATTCTGAAATGGCTTCTTTTATTGATACCTCTAATGACGGGGAAAAATATGAACGGTCAATAATATTTCACCCTGTATAAACATAATATAAAAGTAAGGTCCTTCATTTCAAAATCTTGATAATCTACTACAAGATACACGAATAGCGATCATTTCATCCGATAGCTTTATCATCATCTAAAATTCACTGAACCCTATTGTCAAAACGTGACGTCTCAATTTTGATTCAAATTAGTTTCAAATACATAAACGCACCCCTCCCCGAAAAGGGTTAAAATTTCACCTGCCCCACAAAGAAAATTCCAAGACGTTTCATTTGCTTAGAGATTTAATTAAAATTCTACCCCTTGGGGGGAAGCCCTGGCGAAGTTTTTAGGGGGGTACGCAAACATTGTATTAACATATTATTTAAATTTCGGGTTCTTGGGAGTTTTGTGTGTGTGGGTGTATCGACGTGGAGTGTAGATAAAGATGGCGGAAGTTTTTAAGGATTATGTAAATGAAAAAATTGCGAGATTATGTTTTTATAGTCTAACTCTAAGTAGTTAGACAATAAAAGCATAATCTAATTCGGAAGTAATTTAACATTTTAGTTTATTGTCATATCAAGTTTTAATAGGTACTGAATTTTAAACACGCTTTCAAAAAGTAGGTGAGTGGATTGCAAAAAAAATTGTACATAAATAAGGGCCTTAATCTAATCTAAGTATGCTTTAACTTTTTTCCATTGTGTAACAAAAGTTATCCACATAAAATGTATGGGTAATTGCCGTTACACAATGGAAAAAAGTTAAAGCGTAGATCAGATTAAGGCTCTTAACTAAGTATGTACACTTTTTTTGCAATTCACCCAGGTCAAAATCTGCATTGACTGCTGCGCTATGATCTCGTGGTGCCAATATACATTACTTCGAGGGCATAGATTTTTCATTTCTTTTACTTTTACACTTTAGATCAATATTTCTCCGAATCCAAAAAATGAATGGGACACAGGGGGTTACTGCAAATGCTCTAAGGAAGTGTCCTTTTGAATATATGCTCCTGTTACAGGGCCCACAACATATAATGTGTTTAAAATATTTTTACTAATTTTTGTTTGACGAAACGAGGCTTATTTTTTACATGAACGCAATTGCACTGGTTATTTCTTATCAGTGAATTATTTTGCTTGTGGTAGCCACAGTTATCAATTTCGTGGACCCCTAAATTGCTTCTGGTAGCTGTGGCTACCAAGCGAAGTATGAGCTGCCTTAGTAAGAAAAAAATTAAAGCAATTTGGGCTACCTTTTTTAAAACCCGAAAGCAAGTGAGTGGCTAATTGCCTTTATATCACTATTTAAGACTAAAACATATTTTTACAGCTGTTGGTACTCCTCAAGCATAAATAAATAATAGGTACAGAACATACCTCCATCTATATAAAACTTCCCCCGTATCTCCATTATCTTAACTTCTAACTCTTATAAGTGCGAATAATTACGGCCCTCGCTACGGAACCCCCCCAGGGTTCGTTAGCGTCCCTAATGCCGGCAGACATTAATCATTCCTTTCATAAAGAGTGGGGCCCGTAGATAAATAAATGTAGTATGTGTTTTCTTAGGGTACAGTCTTGGGAAAGTTAGGGAGGACATGCTGAGAAAATTTTATTCTATTCCTTTTTACAAGCTTTATATTAACTTGGCCTGTTCGTATGTCTGTAAGTAACTACATAAGTATTTAAGAATATACCTGCAACCTAGATTTAACCTAAATGTAACCTAGATTTAACCTAAATGTAACCTACATTTAACCTAAATGTAACCTACATTTAAGCTTCTTTGCTATGCCCTTACGGGGTCCATTTTATTATTTGTAATATTATGTGTGCAATAAATATTTTGAGTTTGAGTTTATGTAAGTGTTCCGTCAAAAATAGCAATCCATCTTTTAGGTCAGTTGCCGTTATCCCATTGAGCTGAAATGTTTGGTATAGGATGACAAATCAATATTATGGTACCATCGAGCTGAACTGATGATGGATACAGAAGGTGACCATGGGAATTCAGTATTTAACTGGCGTAACCCCGTTGAGTTTGGGTTTGTTAGAATTATCCCAATGAGTAGTTGATGATGGTATATATTCATATTCATGTTCATATTCATTTATTTGGTATTAATCATACACTGTCAATTGGGTACATTATAAGTAAATTAAAATTAAAACCGCAAATACTGGGTTAAAAATGTCCCAAGAATAATATGAAAAAATATGTTACATAATGTCATTCAATAAGAATAGCTTGAATATACAATGATGAAATAGTAGATTGAATATGTCCACAATTAAAATAATATGATACAATCAAAATGTAAGTATTATAAATGTCATTTCTAATTAAATGTCAGCTCGATATATTTATTCATCCAGGAAATCCTTCACAGAGTAGTAAACCCTGGCTGCGCAATATATTTTAAGTTTATGTGTAAAGTTACTTTCAGTGTCTAAAGTTCTGATTGGCTCTGGTATTTTATTGTAAATTTTTGCACCCATTACACCAAGAGACTTGCCAGTTTTCTGTAGCCTGTGCGCAGGGACGGCCAGTCCCGGTTTCCGTCTTGCTGAATAACAGTTACCTATAGGGAACTCCTCGGGGTTTCTTCTAACATACTTACCGATCTCAAATTGTACCAAAAATTGTATTGTTGTTGACTTGAAATTTAAAATCTAAAACATGAAAACTTTTTCGTGTAATATTTAACATTATATTATGATAATATGATAATATGGACCTGGTTCCGATTTTAAATTGTTGATGGAAACTTTATTTAATTTAATTTAAAGAACATTTGAAATACCTAGGATGGGACCGCCTAGTAGGTAAGCAAAGTTGCCTCAGCTGGGAGACACCGCTCTTCTTTAGGTTACCTACTACATACACGAGGTATTCAAATTCGATGATTTATCTTTTTTTTTTTTTTTTTTTTTAATTTATTGACCAATATAATCTGAGTAGTACATTTTGGTATACATTTTTTCACCATTTTTTCTAAGAAATTATAAAGTGAATATACAGGGTGTTTCCTGTAATAGGAGCAATAAATTAAACGGTAGATTATTAAGCCTGTTAACAATTATTTCCATGCGGTTTTATTCAAAAAAAAAACATATTTTTCTTTAAAATTTTTTCTTCAAAATAAGTTTACTTGTATTGTTTTACTCTACTGGAGGGCTATTAGTACCTTTTTATTTAAAAAAAACAAAAAAAATGGAATAAAAATAAAAAAAAACACAAACATATATTTTTAAAACCAAAATGCAAAAACTATTATGACTCATTACATGATGTTACCTCAAAATTTGCATTGACTGCTGTGCTATGATGTCGTGGTGCCAAGATACATTACTTGGAGGTCATAACTTTCGATCAAAATTTCTCCGAATCCAAAAAAAAATAACTACTGCAAATGCTCTAAGGAAGCATCCTTTTGAATATTTGCTCCTATTACAGGAAACGCCCTGTATAGGCATGCTAGAAACGGGAAAAAAAGCCAAAGGTTCATGTTCCCACGAATGATTCGTATGTGTATGTAAATTATGTGTTATACGTGTGTATGGCCGTGTGTAAATAAGTACTTAATTGCGTAAAATAATAGTACATTACTTACCTATGGCGATAAAATAAAGAATGTCTCAGATCGCAGGTATTTGGCACCCGAGCCGAAGGCAAGGGCGATAGATATGAAATCTGAGGCTTTCTTTATTACCACCCGTGGTGAGTAAAACATTTTACTTCTCTCTCTGGCCAGGAAGCGGGATTTTCCGCACGCGTAGTAGTAGTAAGTATTAATATTATTTTCGTCAAACTTGCTCATAAATGGTGTTATTCCTTGCCTGTATACAGAAGGACAATGGCCTAAATTGTTCCCGCGGGAAATAATGGTCCCAAGGGAGTAATGAGCTTGTGTGTGATCTGATTGGTTAAGCAAATCTGGACGGCAAGAATTCTGCTCTGTGATTGGTTGGAAAATAACATCGAGCAGGCCCCGTCCTGCAAGAACCACATGCTCCATGCTCTGTGATTGGTTGAAATATTGAAGCTCCGCCCATCCACTCGCACTGATCTAGAAGTGAAGTTGTCAATTTCGTCAACATTTGATTGATGCGCTTGTATAAATCATAGGTTTTTATGTCTTTTGTGGTTATTTATTTCCTCGCAAATGTGATGAAAAATATTGTGTATAACACGGGCGTAAGAATATTGCAAACTCGAGTCATCAAAAGCCCTCCGCCTTACGGCGTCGGGCTCCTGATAGACTCTCGTGTGCAATATTCCTCATACGCCCCTTGTTAAACAATGTACTATTATTTCACCACAACATAAGAAATACATGATACAAGAGCAGAGGAGGGGGGGAGGGTAGTGTGCGGTAATAGCTACTTTATGGTCAGGTGTGACGTAAAGTTTATTTATTTACTTTTTTGAAATCACTGGACGTTTCGGATGTCACAACGTCCTCGGTCGTGAGTTAAAGTTCCGTTTTAAAATAATGTGTCAATAATGTAAGCTTAAAATAATGTGTCAATAATGTAAGCTTAAAATAATGTGTCAATAATGTAAGCTTAAAATCTCTCACAGACTGGCGCGGCCTGCGATGGCATCATATTTATCAATATCCTTATATTTCGAGAAGAGGGTTAAGAATTCATATTTCTATTAACACATGAAGCGTTCATAGCCCGGCGGCGCCTGCGTATCGGAAACGATAACGCAGGTCAAGCAAAGACGGCAGGGGTCAGTCTTTGGATGGGTGACCGCCTGTTTGAGTGGTTACTATAAATGAGCACTTCCGTGCTTTGGAAGGCACGCTAAGCAGTTGATCCCGGTTGCTGTCTATGACAGTAGTCGTTAAGCCGAGTTAGAGGCCTTCGGGCGGCTTAAGAACCTCTAACAGTCGAGTTGCCCACTCACTTGACAAAGGGGGGACAACTGTCACTCGCGTCCGCAGGAGCTACCTACCACAACCCTGCACGTGTCCCCTGGGTGGTACTAAAGAGTGACAAACTCAAAGGCCAAAATAATAATTGCCATACGATTAAATAAATATTAACACATATTTGTGAAGCCGTATCCACACAACGCTTACTCATTTCCTCGCGAAGACGGCGCTGCCACATAATTATTCATCTTAAATTGCACATGTATGTGTGTGTGTTCGTGCCGGGCTCGGGAACTCGAATTACCGCCGCTTTGTAAGAAACGAGGCGAAATTTTGAGAATTTATCAAGTTGGGAGTTTAATTATAAATTGTATGGAGGGTGGCGCGCTACCTACATGTTGTTAACAAAGGAATCTTGCGTGTGAATATCTTTTATATATACCTACATCGAAATCTTATGTGCCTAAGACTAACATTTTACATTCTCAAATGGATTACTGGTTCGTCTTTTATTTTCTTTCGGCCCTATTCACAAACGTTCGTTAAACCTATTTTACGTTTGGACTTCTTAGACGACCTGTCTACAAATACAATAGACTTTATTTACCAAAGGTGCAATTACAAGCATGAGTTTTACAAATTAGTGTGACAAGTTATGATTGGTGTTAAGAGTATCAGGGGACCGATTTTTGACTTTCGAGCGCTCGAATCTTTCATTCGAAAACGGACAAAAATTACGAAACGCTCTTTTGAAATAGCGATAGAAAATTGAAAAGCGAGTGGTAATGACCACTCGTATTTAATTCTATCGGTAGAAAGTTAGTGCCTGCAATTTTGACACTAAAATCGTATTCACTTTTATTTAATTTTCGAGCGCTCGAAAGTCAAAAATCGGCCCCCAGTGGTCCTCACACTAGGTCGAGCCTGTGTCGTGAGAACCGACAGGGTCGTTGCAGAAGCATTTGCGTTAGGTTAGTACTTAAGGCGCCGTAGGTTCAGCGAAGTTAAACGAACAGAGTTTTTGAAGCAATATAATGCGTCTATTTATTTACATAAAAAAAAATACGAATAGTAATTTTGAGGCATTTCTGCAGGGAGATCAGTGATTCGAAACATGATTAAGCATTTTTCGCTCGATGGAAAAAATCACGAACATAGGTCTAAAATACACTTAAAACAAGTTAGTGATTATCTTATCTTATCTTATCTTATCTAGGTGAGGGCCCTTTCGGATGCACTTCGACCCAGTGGGATCTTTTGTGCATTTGCCCTCTCCTTTATACCTGCTCCCAGGCTTGCTCCATCATTTCCATAAAGCGGATGATGCAGTTCGCCGGGAATTCCTTTGGTTGCGGGTAACCGTTACCAAAGTAGTTCATTCTTTGTCTGGCAAGGGCATGACATTCACACAATAAGTGTTCCATAGTCTCATCCTCCTCGCCACACATTCTACAGTCTAAACTATCAGATAGTCCCATCTTGGCCAAGAGATCCTTGACCCCGAAGTGACCAGTGAACACCCCAGATATAATTCTGAGTTGCTTCCTACTGGATTTCCAGAGTTTTCTGGTCCAGCCCGAGTCCACTCCTTCTATGAAGAGCTTAGAGTGCCTTAAGTTAGTGATTACTTTTTTATTTATTCAAACGCACAAAAAAGTTAAATTTAAAAACATGATATCCGCGCTTCCGAACCGAACACACACTTCCATCTCGCTCATGCTTAGGTATGCTCAGTGAGAGGAAGAGAAGACCATGAACCTACGGCGCCTTAAGTTATACGTTAACAGATGTTAACAATGTGTACATACAGCTGTGTGGCAAGGCGAAAAATTTACAGAATTTAAAAATGAATTATGATCTAATCTACTTAAAGAAAATAAATTAAAATTATTCCTAGGTTAACATAGTGTATATCCAGTGATTGGCTAAGAAGCCAACGATACTGGGTTTGAATCCCGGTAAGGGAAAATATTTGTGTGATGAGCACGAACATTTGTTTCTGGATCTTGGATGTTTTCTATGTGTTTCAGTATTTATATCTATAAAGTATATCATCGTCTAAAACACATGCCTTATTGAGCTTACCATGTAGCTAGTTCGATTTGTGTAAGATTGTCGCAGCTAATAAAAAAAAATACTACAATACTAACATTTTAGTATCTCGCTAGTGCCGGAGCTCCGGCCTGGTCTTGCCCGGGACGACGGCAAGAGGCCCGGCGGCGGCATGACGCTCGTGCCCTGGAGCTTGGGACGGCCACTGGTATGGGACGCTACCTGCGTCGATACCCTTGCACCGTCCCACCTTCCTGGAACCTCTACTAGGGCTGGTGCTGCTGCTGACTCAGCGGAGTCACGCAAAAGGCTCAAATATGCTGGCATTGACAGTGGCTTCATGTTTGAGCCTTTCGGGGTCGAGACCTTAGGGCCATGGGGCACCAGCGCTTTAAAAATCTACAAAACACTTTCGCAGCGCCTTGTCGACGCTTCTGGTGACCAGAAGGCTGGCGCATACCTAGCCCAGCGTATTAGTATTGCCATACAACGTGGCAATGCCGCCAGCCTTCTGGGCACCCTGCCGCCTGGCGCCGATCTGGGCCAAGTTTTCTATTTGTGATGTTATCTTTATTTGTTTTATTTTATTTTACTTTTGTGTAGGTATTACTATTTATTATGTGATAATCTTTCTTCATGTATAAATTAAAAATTTTACATGTCATCATTATGCAAATATCAATCCTTATAGGTACTAGGCACTTAAAACTATAGGTACTTAACTACTAGTATATGTAGGTATTATGTTTGTAGTTAATTTTTTACTCACTACTATTTTAGGCTAGCTTAATTTTATTTATTTAGATTTAATTTTCAATGTTTACTTGTACATTGGAATTAATTATGAATATTTTAATAGAAGGCATTCATATATAAAAAGATATGAACCTTTTAGTATTGTAGTATTTTTTTTTTGTCTAATTGCTGTCAACACAACTAAACCTCAAACATATATCATATGTTTAGGGGAATCAACCCCATAAAAAAATGTGGATATTAATCTATAATCTAACCTATAATTGTGGATATAATCTATAATAAACTATAATCTAACCTATAATAAAGCCATCAATTCACTTACACATACAAAAGAAACGCTACGTTATCCTTACCCTTTCAAATCTTAAGGCGCCCTACACATGTATAGGCATACAGGGTGTGCTTTTCTTAGACCCATGTCAGCGAATGTGTGCGCGCGACGTGGCAGCGGTTTTTTGCCAGCCTCCTTCCCAGTTACTTACTGGGCTGAGAAAATGATATACATGATGTTCCGATTCCCTGGATTGTATTTATTAATTACCTATTTCCGTATAAACTTGTACTTGATACATTTGCTAATTCATTCTTGAGATTCTACAGTATAGATTCTGGAGAATTTAATTGATGCCGGTTAATAATGTCATCCAAAGGGCAATAAGTAGAGCGGGCTATTATGCTGGGGGTTTCTCTGCGCGATCGCATCAAAAAAGAGGCACATTGCACGTAGAACCGATGCCCGTTGGGGCGGAAAGGTTCTCTAGTGGCAACCACGTACCGGAAGGCGCGGCGTGGGTAGGCCCCCCACAAGGTGGACTGATGACCTGGTAAAGGTCGCGGGAGTCCGCTGGATGCGGGTGGCGCAGGACCGGCCATTGTGGAACACTTTGGGGGGGGCCTATGTGCAGCAGTGGACGTCTTTCGGCTGATATGATGATGATGATGTAACCTAATGTCGATGTCAAAGATAAGTTTCCACTTTTGGTCGTTGTTTCTTTGTGATAAGAGGAAAAACGCCATATTTAGCCTTTTTGTCAATACATTATAGGTAAGAGCGTGAATTACATCGATTTCGTATTAAAATCCGATGCAAGAATACTTAGGACAAACAGTCGGACGCAAAAATAATATTTGATCCTAGGCTTCAGGCTTCTCCATGCATATAGTAAGTAATAACTTAAAGTTGGTTCTTTTCATTCCCCAACATCCTGTATACCGAAATTCGTCCAAGAAAATGGTGGGTTCGGCGGTAATTTATCACGAGTCAAGTTATATTAATGTGGATAAATGGGGCGCGGGAGGAGGGATGGTTTTTGCGATCGGTTTTAATAGTAATACGGGGCTCAGCGAAAACGGGTTACGGTTTTTATGCTTCGATTATTTTACGACAATTATTTTTTAAACCGGTACAGAGTAGAAAACCGATTTTGTTTTTGAACTGTTTATTTCCAGTACATTACATCAGTACATTCTGGTCTTATAATAAGGGTAAGTCTTCTTAGGTACTTATATGGTGCCCTGCTAAGGCGCACAATTAAATAAAGGATAGAGGTGGGTTTGGTTAGGTACATTCATTGATTAATAGATTACGTTAGCTTGCAGGAAAAAGAAGCGTTGGTCGTCCACCAGCTCGATGGGTTGATGACATAAAAAAGACCGCGGGTCATTTCTGTATGAGACTAGCACGGGACCGGGATAAGTGGCGTATACGCGAAGAGAGGCTTATGCTCAGCAGTGGGCGATTACAGGCTGAAAATGATGATGATGATGTTAGCTTACGTAAGCTTCAAGTGCTTTTTAATATGTCAGATCTTTAAAATTGTATAATAAAGTGATATATTTAAAACATAATATACCCAGCAACCACACTTTCGTACGGCAAAAGACAATAGTTGTACCACATCTACAACCTGTGTCATCTCCAAGTTTAGTTGACGACCGCTTTAGCCTAGTTGGTAGTGACCCTGCCTACGAAGCTAGAGGTCCTGGGTTCGAATCCCGGTAAGGGCATTTATTTGTGTGATGAGCACGAATATTTGTTCCTGAGTGATGGATGTTTTCTATGTATTTAAGTATTTATTTCTCTATTTAAGTATGTATATCGTCTTGTACCCATAATACAAGCTTTGCTTAGTTTGGGACTACGTCGATATGTAGTATATATATATTTATTTATTATTTATTAATTTTAGTTCAAAACTGCGTAAAACGCCTCTCAACTCAAAGTAATGTTTCTGTCAGTTGACTAGGTACATACGCGGTTACATACTCGAACTCCTACAAAAAATAGTTATTAAAAAACCTGATTACCGTGTTGACATATGCATCGACTGGTGAAAGGAAAAGTTAGTCTATCAAACCGATATAAACACGTCGCGACAGGGTAATAAGAATATACCCTGAGAACTTTACGGTTTCGCTCTATGAAAACACAACAATATATCGATATCAGCCATATTTTTACACCAAAAAATAGGTTGGGTAATTTGACTAAATATTCATTAATAATCCACCTATATTGAATACCGATACGGTAAAAAATTATGAAAAGTAATCGTCATAAATTCCGTAAAAATCAGGCGAAAATGGTATAAACTTTCTTTATTGACTACGTCTATTTACGTTCTTTGGGATACGCGCATAATCTACTTATTTTTGTTAATGAATAAACCTTTCTATAGGCCAAATGAAATTCAATATTATCTCAAGGTCGTAAAATATTTAATTAAAATGCCGTTATTTCCTGATGCATCTATTTTTGGATTCAGGTAGTAAGTCTCCAAATCTGTGTACTCAAACATGTTTTCATTATAAAAATACTGATAGCATTTTTGCTTGCGGGTTAATTTTTTTTCCTAACTTCCGGTCCATAGAATTATTGATGTCAATAGTAAAAGTTGTTTAAACTAACATATAAAAGCCGTATACAAATAATTAGCCTGATATTGAATTATTTCCAAAAAAACCGTAATTTTCTCAGGGTACTATTAAATCTCGCAAAGTATCCCAAACTCACAATTCATCATAGAATGTGATGAAAACTTATTACTTTGAAACAGCGTACTATTAAAAAATACCCTCTGAACTCAACGTAATCGTACTATTAAAAAATACCCTCTGAACTCAACGTAATCTTACTATTTGTTGAGTACATACGCGGGTACATGCTGCAAGCGAAGCCCGCGGCGCGAGTCCTACAAGAAAATTAGTTATTAAAATTTCACTGACGCTCCGAAATTTATCTCGGAGCGCGGTACGCCGACCGGAGAACCTTGATGCTTGGTTATGTAATCAGTATTATGAATTTAAATTGTTACTTAAAATGGGCAAACGCACTATCTGATCAGTATAGACTTGAATACGGTGTGAGGCAGGGAGGCCTAACCTCTCCGAGGCTCTTTAATATTTATGTAAACCAATTGATCGTGGAACTCAGCAGCACCTATGTCGGATTTCATGTCGATGGCGTTTGTTTTAACAATATAAGTTATGCGGATGACATGGTGCTGTTGGGTCCCACGATCGGTGGTTTGCGTAAACTAGTAGTGATTTGTGAGGCCTATGCAGGCAAGCATGGATTGAAATACAACTCGAAAAAGAGTGAGCTCCTTGTATTTAAAGGCAAAAACAGACCGCCTGCGTCTGTCCCTCCAGTTTACCTCAATGGTTCACCATTGCAGAGAGTCTCGCAATTTAGATACCTGGGGCACATTGTCGATGAGGAGTTGAAAGATGATGCCGACATAGAAAGAGAGCGAAGGGCATTGGCTGTTAGAGGGAACATGCTCGTTCGTAGATTTGCTGGTTGCACACTTGACGTCAAAGTCACACTTTTCAAGGCGTTTTGCCAAACATTTTACACCAGCAGTCTATGGACCAGCTACACCCAAAAAGCGTATCATGCCCTTCGTATATTATACAACAACCTGTTCCGGGCGATGGTGGGGCTTCCTCGACACTGCAGTGCGTCAGGCATGTTTGCAGATGCGCACACAGACGATTTTTTTGTAACAAAATCGCCTCGTTATTACGCCGAGTGAGGGGAAGCCCCAACAGTCTCCTGCAGGTCGTGGCGGGAAGGCAGGACAGCGGCTGCACGCTCCTAGTACGTGTGCACCTCGTTGAGGCTGCCAAGTCTGGCTTTTAAATTGTAAACAAAATAATGTTTTGCTCTACTAACATAGGTATTTAAGTTTTTTTTTTTTTCTTTTGCTGACTAACAATATTTTTTTTTTATTATACTATTTTGTGGAAAAGAGTATCATATCTATGTTTGGAAACGTATGGTTGTATCTTGTTTTAGCGACAAATGTTTCATCGAATGTATGTTTCGTAATTTCAGGAAGGAGCTTGAGAGTTTATATAAAATAAATCTAAGTTAACCTAATGAGTTCTACACAATGACCAGTACCCAAAAAGTCGAAAAAGATTCCTTATAAAAAATATTCATGAATAGAAAAGCAAACATTCGATGACATAAGACGACACGGTATTACTTACATTCATTGTATAAGTCGTTTTTCTAGATAGATATATATTTTGAGAAACATCAATACGGTATTAGGCAACTATCAAGATAAATGGAAAATTAAAGATTAATGACGACTGGTTTAGTCTCGTCTACGAGTCCTGGGTTCGAATCCCGGTAAGGGCATTTATTTGTGTGATGAGCACGAATATTTGTTCCTGAGTCAAGGATGTTTTCTATGTTTTTAAGTATTTATTTATCTATATAGGTATGTTTATCGTCGTCTAGAACCCATAGTACAAGCTTTGCTTAGTTTGGGACTAGGCCGATTAGTGTAAGCAAAAAAAAATTTAATAGTAAATTCTTTAGTAAGGACTCGTAAAACTACTCAAGATTGACATCAAACTTTAACTCGATTTTGGAAAAAACTGGACGGTCATATGTTGTACTCTCCACGGTAATAAAGGAAGCCTAAGATAGCATTTGTATAAAATACCTGCGATATGAGACATTCTTTGTTTTGCCAGTGTGTTTGTGAGTATTTTATTAAAATTAAAAGATTGTAGCTAAGTATATTTGATGTAAAATTAAATATTTTTTTAAGAAATAAACAGTTTTAATATTTTTTTATGTAGTTTAATTAGTAGGTATTTATTTTACTCATGAAAATAATATACCTACTAATAACATAATCTTCATAAAAAAAATTGAATAACAATTATTGACAGACGTTCCCCATTAGGTACCCATAATAAGACGACGGCATCATAGACGGCAATAATACGCAGCAGGACGGCATCACTAATGCGGCGGATGTGTGGCAGCGGTAACAGTATCCTGAGGACGCTGGCTGCGAGGCTGGATGCTCCATTACCTAGGCACTGGAACACCCTACATTGTGCAGGACCCTATGCTAGGGGATCGAGCATCTAACTCCATTAGGATTATAGGGTTAAATTAATTTGTAATACTAACCTTAGTCATAATTCGTGATTGTATACTAACAACTTATGGACATTAGTCCGAAACAAATAAAGAATTGAATTGAATAGACTGAACGTGAGTCGAAGTTTTAGACAAGCATTGACATAAAACGGTCATGCAATTATTTACCTACCCTTTTTACTTACCTCCGTATTTTTTTCAAGTTATCTTACGATTTTATGTCCTTTGTCCAGTGGGAACAAATACCAGTTTTGACCAAGAAAGTATCATCTTTGTCCACAACTGGTCAGCAAGAATGAAAACCGGTTAGTGATCTATAAAGTGTCATCTTTACCGTTCACCGGACAGTGGGAAAGAAAACCGGTTTCACTTTCTTTAAGCGCGGTCAATCTTTCTAACGGGTTAGGGGCACAGTGGTCAGCGTGGGAACGGTTAAGGGAAGGGTGAGTTTTGGTCAGCTTCAAACACCTGCACTGTTTATTTCTTTGCTTTAAGAATATTGTACATTTTTAGTATAGTTCGTTAATAAGTTGACGACACGCTAGGTATGATCGTTGCCTTTTAGTTTGTAGGAAACAAAAAGATAATCAGGTCAATCACGTAACGCATTGTACGATAGTCGGGTAGGTCTAAATGTCACTTTTTATATGGAAAATTGACAGTTAAACTGTACCGACGCGCGTTCGGAACGTTACGTGGTTACCTCTAAGATAATTAAAGAAAAGAAAGAAAGAAAGAAAGAAGACATTTATTTACTACACAAAAGACACACAGAGACAAAGGGAGTAGGCAATTTAACACATAACATAATTACACACACATTAGATAATTTATTGATAAAACATAATGTACATCACTAGGCTAGTGATGTACATTATGTTTTATCAATAAAATATCCAAAAATTTTTTTTTGTAATTTCGGGTACCCCACACCCGGAATTTGTTATACCCTACTTATTACTGGTAAAAAATTACAGATTCCTTACTTAATGGTAAAGCGGTGCTCAAGGCTGACGAAGTTTTAAAATTTGATAGAATATAGCTACCTAAGACTTCTCTAGTAATACGAGTGAAATGTGCGACTTAAAGTTTATGCCAATATTGCAAATTAAGTGTTTCGAAGTTGTCTATGTGCTCAGTGTAGATTAATAAAATATAATTAAGAGCAGGATGTAAAAAAAAATTAAAATGAGTACATCAACAATACGTCAAAAGGTATCCTCTCGGTGGTCGGGACTTGGCGCCATAATCCCCAATTGATCAACTTCCAACTCAGATGCAAGTGCTTTTACGTTTTCTTTATCACCTAAGCGTGAGAAAAAGCATAAGAGAATCCGCACATATGGTCATGGAAGAAGTTTTAGACGTCTGGAATAAGGCAGCTATTCCAACGAGGCTACCGCAACATTGTACTGATAAGCTTGAAAAATTACAAGATCAGTAGTTTGTCTTGAGAAAGGGTAGGCCGCGATGTGCAATGACTTTCATGTTGGCAACATGTGTTAGAAATAATACTCTCAACGGTATTTCAATTGTGTAAGCCCTTTGGCCCATCAAGCGCTACTGAGATACATTTGTTCAAAAGATACCTACAGAGTTTTTTGGCTGAATAATTAGCCTTACCTCATGCAAGATGGATGGCTAAGCTTTTGTATGCAATGAAAGTATTTTTATTCAAAAGCCAGATAAATATTCACAAGTTAACCGCGAGAGAAGTGAAGGAAATTTCCCGATTTGTCCATTTTGGTGCTCTTATTTACTCTATAGCTTGGAATGACGCTCCATTGACGGCAGGAGCACCCGGTGGCGATCTTAAACTCTGGAAAGATCTGAAAGCATACGAAGCAATAGACCCTGAAATAGGGAAAATGCCAAGAACTGCTTTGCAGCGTCAGTTGTGGTATTTGTCCGACGAACTAGTCTGCTTTGGCTTATTCTCAGAAAAGGTTATTTGCGCTTAGAAAGCAAGAACTGTTGAACAAATTAAACCAGCGATGAGTAAGAGGAAATCCAGCGTTGTTATCGACCGAAACTACCTTGCCGGCTTTTGTTTCCAAGATAACAAGGAATACACTTTTGCTTCTTAATATAAATGAGGCATTTATGCAACTTTCACCCAAATCATGGAATGAAAATTTAGGTTAGCGCAAGGCCAAGAATCAAATTCAACTCATAAGGTCTGTTAATGATGTAGCAAAGAGGGATAAAACTATTTGAAGATTAACCAACTGCTCACCAAAGACGAAAATGAGAAGCAGTTTATTCTTCAAGTTGTAGACGAAAAGTGCCATCTGAACCGACTACATCAAAAAAGTGACATCTGAAATGTATGTAATGAAGATAATGTATAAATATATCTAGATTAGGTTTTGCTACAAATACTTAATAAATATAGTGTATTATCAGTGAAATAAATTAGGATAATGGCATAAAAAACCTGTATTTCATTATTTACTCATTCGTTCTTTCTGCAGCAAAAAAATACTTTTTATGTCAAACTTTGGAGTTGTTGAGCACCGCTTTATTGTTGAGATAAACTTATGAAACTTTTAGTATTTTATCATTATAATATGTGTAACAAAATAAGAGGGCGGGGTGACCTCTAACTGCAGTTTGATTTTTTCCCATACAAACGTGGACCACCCTCTAGGATCTTACATTAATACAGATAACACGTGCCTGAGCTAGGATACCCTGTGTTTCAGGCAAAAAAGAACTAACAATTGAATATGCTATTCACATGCAAAATATTATACAATAGTAATTAGTAAGTTATACCTACTCGCTATGCGGTATAAAAGATTTAACAAAATTATTTTAAAACGATAAATATATTCTCTGTTTCGTCATAGGACATATTTTGTAGGGCTCCTCGTACCGTTTATTTACATTTCATGTAGTTTACAATATGCATAAATTATATTTTTATCATCATGATATAATATACTTTATTCACTTTTATATTGTATGTAATGGGCAATCTTTCGAACTTCTGTCACTTTCATATATCTTTCCGGACGGACATAATTAAGAATTTTAACTTAAGTAAGTACTCACTTTAATTCTCATGTTAAGTGAATAGTAAAAATTCTCATGAGAAATAAAATATAAACCGCTTACGACCGCTTTAGCCTAGTTGGTAGTGACCCTGCCTACGAAGCAAGAGGTCCTGGGTTCGAATCCCGGTAAGGCCATTTATTTGTGTGATGAGCACGAATATTTGTTCCTGAGTCATGGATGTTTTCTATGTATTTAAGTATTTATTTATCTATATTAGTATCTATATCGTCGTCTAGTACCCATAGTACAAGCTTTGCTTAGTTTGGGACTAGGTTGATTTGTGTAAGATTGTCCGCAAATATTTATTTATTTGAATAAATTACATGTACCACCAATAAAATCATAAGAATTCAAGAGCAAAAGTTTCGGGTCACCCTTAATTAAATAACCGCAATAGGTTTTTTTTAATAAAAAAAAAAAAAAAAATTATTTATTTAAACCTACATTGTTTTATTTTATCCCTTGGATGAATTTGTTTTTTTGCAGTACAGTCAAGGGCACCAATGTGTAGGTATAAACCACAAAGTCTCAAAAATGTGTACACAGGCCATCTTTCTGCAACAATAAGGTTGTAGTATACATATTTATGAAACTTTGAGTGAATATATATTGGTGCCCTCAAGGGCTTCACCTACGTAACTGTACGAGGGCGAAACCACACGGGTAGTCTTTTTAATAAATAAAATAAAATAAAAATCATTTATTTCAGACTCATAGAATCCATAAGTTTGTTAGTACATAAAATAATTTTAAAGCTAAATGTTAGTAGGCAAAACAGAAAAGAAAAGAAAAGTATAATTTGTACGCTGAGTGGCACTGTGTCGTTCAGGGCAAAACTCAAGAGTTATTTTACCCTCCCCGTCACAATGCCAACCCAGTGCCCTAACATAGGGCAATCCCATCGTCCTTCCAATATCCTCAGAATGCTGTTCTCACTTCCTCGCACTCGTCTCAGCAGCGAGGCGACCCTCTTGCGTATGATGGCATGGAAGCCATCAGTGTGCGCTTCGGCAAACATGCCTGACGCACTGCAGTGACGAGGCAGCTTGAACAGCATCCTGAAGATATTGTTGAATTGCACACGTAACGCATTGTAGGCTCGCTTTGTATGCCTCATCCATAGACTGCACGTGTAAAAAGACGTACAATAGGCTTTAAAGAGTGTCAGCTTGACTTCCCTTGTACACCGTGCAAATCTACGGATGAGCATGTTGCCCCTGATTGCTAAGGCTCTTCTCTCCCTTTCGATATCCAGGTCATCATTCATATTCTCGGTTACTATATGACCCAGATATTTAAACTTACTGGATACTTTTAGGGCCTCACCGTTCAACATGACCGAAGGTACACTTTGTGGATTATACTTACGGGCTTTAAAGATCACCATCTCACTTTTATTTGAATTGTACCTAAGACCATGTCGTTCAGCGTAGCTCTCACACCTTGCAATCAGTTGCCTTATGGAGTTGATTGAGGGACCAAGCAGCACCATTTTTAAATATTCAGTATAAATTAAACAGTAATAAACCATCTCGCAAGTATCAAGCGCGCGCGCGCCCCTCGAAGACGCTGTTAAAGTTTTCCTGCTACTTTCGCGGCTCTACAGAAAGTTGTGCCGGGGCTCATTACGGGCGGGGGGCGCGCCACACGGTCTCCGCTAAACGAGCGTTTTTAATTTAAATTCAATTCATTTATTTGTCTGTAAAACATAGATACAAATACATTTGGTGTTATAAGCTTATATGTATCAGCGATTTCAGCTTAAGTGGCAGTGGGCGGGGCAACTGGTGGCCGTTATGCGGAAAGGTTCTCGAGTGGCGACCACGTACCGGAAGGCGCGGCGTGGGTAGGCCAGGCCTCCCACAAGGTCGGCTGGATGCGGGTGGCACAGGACCGGTCACTTTGGAACTCTTTCGGCTGATATGATGATGATGATGACGATAAGTGTTAGTCTGGAATCACAATGTTCTGGCCTTGAGGCGTACAAGCAGTCATTAGCAAATGACAAAGGTAACATACATTTTGGAATTTGGTATTAATAAATTATAATAATATAAAAAAACTAAAATATTCGGTAAATCATGCTGTATGTCATATTAATTATCAGTCAAAGGTCTTATCACTACAAAATTATCTTACATACACGTAATAGAGATATTTATTTGTGTTTAAACTGAATACTGTCATCAGATAATCCATCTAGCGTTTTCACGGTTTTATCCTAAACGCCAGGGCTCGCCAGGATTAAGTCCCAAGATTTAGTAAAGGCACTAATTATGTCCTTCGTAAAAAATCCATAGTCCCAATATTTGGTAGGTATTAAGAAAGCGACTGGCTGAAAACTCGATCTTGTTAGGATTATACCGATTTCCTCACGGTGATTTGCTTCCGAAAGTGTTAAATATCAAATTATATTTCTTACATCCCTAAGCATTTTTGTTTAAGCCCATTTTGTTGTAGTGTACCACAATCCACAGTACATTTCTGGGTTCAAGAGTCGCGTCTTGTCTTACCGCTCGGTTACATTACAGTTGTTTAATATTATAACTTTCGTATTCTTATATATTCATAGCATATCACATCGTATCTTTACCTATTAAGTACATACGAGTAGTAAGGATTCAATATGACACCCCGTAGTCCGCAGCGATATCATGATTTTTGTTTCGTTGTTGTATTGATTAATTTTCTTACTGTTGTTAGAAAAACCATTTTATTAAGAGGGCTTTTTTACTAAAAATTCGGTTATTTTTAAGGAGCCATGTTTAATTTTTTTTTACTTTTATAATATGAATTGGGGCTCTTCAAATCTGTTAATTGTTTAGTTGAAATCTGAGCAACCTTTCTGTGCAATTGTAGTTACTGTTCCAACAATAATTATTCTAAAGAGAGCTGCATAAACCCGCACCGCTCTTACCTTATTTTTTCAAAGTTGATAACTTTTATATGTAGAGTGTGTATAAAAAACACCTTATGAATTTATAGCAATTTTTTTGCTAGCTATGCGAATAATTCGAATTACGTGTAGCAAATAATATAAATAGCGAAAAAATTACAACATGAAATGATCTTGGCGGTACGCTAAATTGCGGTAAAAACGTCTGTCGTTGCTTTGAGTGTGTAACGACTTTCCGTCAACTAAGCAACCGAAAAAAACCACACTGTATAGTCAATTCTCTAATATAAATCCTTTCACGACGCATGTGTGGATAGTTCTGAAAGGTTGGTTGTAGATAGTTCTGAAAAGTTAAACTCGAATGTACAGTAGATACATACTAAATTCTGAGTGGTTCTGATTGGAACTCTAAAGAAAGTGCATGCACCCTTAAAATAATGTCGAAGGCTCAACGCTAGCGTTAGATACTCAAAACCATTTGTATTCGAATATGACAATGCGCTAATGCGCTAATGGACATGCTATGGCAAACTTAATACTCGCCTGACAGCACGCGTGTCGCGTCGCTTGTCCATAAACAGGGCGTAAGCTTAACACGAACACTGAGGAGCCCCCAGTGTCACAAAACCTGACCTAAAAGACGTGTCCTGCAGCCCTAAAAGATGACCTATGATTATTATTATGGCTATAAATAAACAGGAATTATATTGACAGTATCTGACAAGTGAATAAAAATCTCTCCCACCTTTAAATTATATTATCGAACTTTGTTATTGCAATTACTTATTGCAATAACAAAGTTCGATGTGATTTTAATTCACTCGTCAAGTTGTCAGATACTGACAGATGTTTTTCTACCGCGACAAACGACCTAACCTTCAATCACTAGGCATGATTTTTGAACGCTCGAGTTCGGTCTACAATTCAAGCGTTTAAAAACCCGCCGGCCACCTCGTCTGAGGCCCCCACGACGTTCCCCGCCTCTCTACCTCGAGGCGTTTATATAATATCTAACAGATAACTTATATACATATATATATATGTGTATTGACAGCGTGAATATTTATTACGCGTCTTTGTTATCTTTGCTAATAGACGTAGTTTTAACCAAGTTCGCGTTATACTTTAATGAAGTTGGAATTGCTTTGATGATAGTAATTTCAGTTATCGGGGTTGGGCGGGGTAAAACGTTCGTCAGAGCTCATTAGCAAGAATCTTCTTTGCCGTTATCCAAGAAGAACGGCTATATTCAGATTCGTAACAAAAAAAGTTAGGTTAGAACTTCGACTCTCGCAGAAACGAACTACGAGCAGAAAAAGTACAGGTTAGGTTAGAAATGCGATTACAGAATAGAACTGCTAGCAGACATGTAGATAATGAAGAGTTGTTAGTTAGGTATGATATTAATTGCTGACCATTTTTTGAATTTTGATGATCAAAATGACAATATTTTCTTAATCCTTTTATAATTTATGCTGTTATTAGAAACAAAAATGTTGATGTTGATGAATGTTGCTCACGATATAACAATCTTATGGAACAAAAGTGACTATACTTGTTTTTCCGCATGCAAATGTTTTTTTTTTCATTAAAATTTCGTGTAAAGTGCTAAAATATGTATCGATTTAATCCTCTCATAAATTAGAAAAACATAATCCGCTGACATAATATCGATGGGACATATTTATGATTAAGTTGTAAGCACACATATTTTTATACTTGACTGTACAACTTTAACCTTAACCCGGACGCCTGAGTTATCTCTACTGTACCTATTGCTTATTGCAAGCCATTTTTAGGCGATTGTAATAAAAGACGTTTGGAATACTGATATACCTTGCATTCCAATTAAAGTAATTATTATATCTAAGTGCAAACAGTAGGTAAGTATATCAATATACTGTACAGCAGTAGAAAATACGACATTTAATAGAATTTCTGCTAGATCAATCATCTTAATATTTCACCATCGATTCACCGCCAACAATAAATCAATTAAAAATCCACCCCCGAGAATACAAATTAAAAGCAAGTTCTACCTTTGTGTTGGAATCCAGAAACCGAAGAGCTGCGACATAACCTAGAACCTGCATAGTTAGTGTACAAAGCAGAGGGCAGGGTAAAATGGTAGGTGTACACAAATTACCGGGGGGAGGGCGAAAATTACACAAGAAAATTCCACCATTCAGCATCTTTGTGTTTCCTGCAAGATGGCGGATGGAGCGGGCACCGTGACGTAGAGAAGGACGTATGTGGAATTTTGGGGATTTGTATGTATGTATGTAGGTATGTAAGCAAGATTAGCATGTTTTTTTTTATACAACGACGGTGGCAAACAAGCTTACGGCCTGCCTGATGTTAAGCAGGTACCGTAGCCTAATATGGACACTTGTAACTCCAGAAGAATCACAAGCGCGTTGCCGACCCTATATCCACTTGAGGATTCGCTGTGTTGGCAGATAGAGACATGCAGGTCCCTCACTCCCAACACAGCGCATCCTAGGGAGCTCTGGCGACCTTACTCACCACCAGGAACACTACACCACATGCGTCTTAGCAAGTTAGCATGCAATAATAATATAGCAACACTACAAAGCAGTGGTGCTATTATGGCTGCGGTCTTCTGTAAGGTGGAGGTACTTCCCCAGTTGGGCTGCTCCACATACGAGCGAGATGACATTCCGCTGTGCCCTACCTATCTGCATGTCAATTGAAATGGCGATGGGCTGGTCATGTGGTGCGCTGCACCGACGGCTGCTGCTGCGCAGGCGCAGACCACGTCGAAGGTGGAAAGATGGCATAGAAGAAGTCGCTGGCAAAATATGGACTTAGAATGTGTGGATGTTGTGGCGATAGTTGGAAGAGGCCTACACCAATAAATGGCTATCTCATAAAAACTTAGATATATAAGATTCATGAATTTAATACATATTAATTAGCATGTAAGTGATAATTATTAACTAAATTGAATTAAAACTAAGTTAAATCTAAAAATCGCATCAGAATTGAGGCTATCCGCAGCAGAACCAACGTAACCGATATAGCCCTCCGAATTGCTAAACTTAAGTGGCAGTGGGCGGGGCACATTGCACGTAGAACCGATGGCCGCTGGGGCGGAAAGGTTCTCGAGTGGCGACCACGTACCGAAAGGCGCGGCGTGGGTAGGCCCCCCACAAGGTGGACTGATGACCTGGTGAAGGTCGCGGGAGTCGTGGCGCAGGACCGGCCATTGTGGCACTCTTTGGGGGAGGCCAATGTCCAGCAGTGGACGTCTTTCGGCTGATATGATGATGATGGTGAAATCTAAAAAAAGGCTGTCGAGGCATTATACCGAGGATGCTGGCGGCATTTCCTCGCTGAAATGCAATGCTGGTGCGTTGCGCGAGAAAGCCGCCAGCTCTTCGGTCACCAGTTACATCAACCAGACGTTTCGCGATTTCCGCAAATAACTTATGTTCGATGATTCCATCTCATCCATGAGGGAAGACTTGTGCCCAGCAGTCGAGCGTATATAAGCTGATGTTGATGGCTTGTGCGATGAGCCGATTATACAATAGTTCTAATACATCACTGTTTGCATGCATTGGCATAGTAACTACTTAAATACTAGTGTTGTTATTATTTTGTAATGGCGAGATACATCATTCTGTTCTTGACTGGTTTTATTGTTATTGACCCAATACATCGCTAACAATAATTGTATCTGCACTCTCAGAGACTTAATACATATCTAGGATATAAAATGATATCAGAAACTTCTTGTTAATTCTGATAGAGACCTTGTATCTAATGTAATGGATATTTTTTTGTAATATTGTTTTCATTTAGTGACATTTATTTATGTTTACAGCAACTTCCAAATAATTGTTGTTGTATTAGGTTATGGTTAGCTTGTGTCCCTTAGAGCGGAAATAGGCACGGGTGACGTCGACACGCTGGCGGTTAGGTTAGGTTTAGGTTAGGTACCTCTCACTCCCGGCGTAAATCAGCCGAATGGTTTGCAGTGAGGAGGCGTGGGCGGCAATGGCCACCTTCAGCGTCACAGTAATGACACAGAAGGAGGCAGCAGAGCGGACGCGCGAGGACGACGCCAACTCAGCCCCGCAGCGCCGCAGGAGGCCGGGCAGGCGGCGAAGGGCCTTCGCAGGCCGCATGCTGCCGCCATAACGAGGACCTGCGGGTGATGGGTCGGGAGCTCCATCATCCGCCTAGAAGCGGTCCCGAGCTGGAAAGCCCCCATGGTGTTCTGGGGTGCTGACAGTGGAGTGTGTAGGGCACCATTCCCTCCAACCTACGTGGGCCCGCAAGGACAACGCTGACAGAGTTCTGGATGTGTGCAGATGCGTTCCCAGAGCTCTGTCTTAAAGCGAGTGATGGAACACCCCAGGGTTTTTAGTCCGTGGGAGTCGGACATACCCATTCGGCTTCTCTCAAAAAAAAAAAAAAAAGATTTAGGTTAGGTAAAAATAAACACTTCTTTTATTGTAAAAATTATATGTATAGATTATTCATTGACAGGTATATAAGCGCCCTTGTGGGCTATTTGCAAAATAAATGTTTGTTAGGGTTCCTCAGCCAAATGGCAAAAAACGGAACCCTTATGGCATCGTCATGTCTGTCTGTCTGCCCGTCCGTATGTCACAGCCACTTTGCTCCGAAACTATAAGAACTATACTGTTGAAACTTGGTAAGTAGATGTATTCTGTGAACCGCATTCAGATTTTCACTCAAAAATAGAAAAAAAAGCAATATATTTTGGGGGTTCCCCATACTTAGACATTACTAGAACTGAAACTCAAAAAAAAAAATCATCAAACCCATACGTGTGGGGTATTTATGAATGGGTTAGGTATGCAATCAAGCGATATTTGGTCCCCAAATAACGCTTGATTTTTGACACACTGAATGATAAAGACCTTTAGCCTTAGAACTCAGTAGCGGGCTTCTCCGCGGCGCCCGACACAGGAAGTCAGCCGGTTCTTTGATCGTCGTCAATTACCGGTGCGGCACTTGTTCCAGCGGGAAACTTTGCTGGGAAATTGAATTCCCTATCCCGAGGGAAATAGAAATACTAGGTGGGCTCGCGGCTCTGTCCGCGAAGTGTCCAAGTCCACTTCCATGAAAATTATCCATCCCTATTTCAACCCCATAGGCATAGGGGAATGTCGGGGTAAAACGTAAACATTTTTTTTAACACAACTCGAAAAAAAAAACTTACTCACAAAAATTCATCAGTTGGACCAAGGTTTTTTTTTTGTGGGATAAAGCTTTACCATTTTTTTAAACAGCCTAAATTTTCCAAGTGCTGAAATCCAAACTGAAAATGCTTGGAACATTTTTTAAGTAATCCTGTACGAAAGATGTTTTTTTTTTTATTGTGATTAATACTTTATTGCGAGTACATCATTCAATATATAGTACGATTATTATAGAGTTGGTATGCTTTTCAAAACCTGTGCAAAAATAGACAGTAGGTCCAATACCATCCATGTATATTTGAGTAGGTTCTAAGGCTTAAAAAGAAAATACAATCAATAAATAATAAAATTAAAATTTTAAATTAAAATATATATTTTATTGCATAAATATCATACCTTAATACTAAATACGCAACTTTGAATACAATAAATTCATCAATAACAAAAACATGTGCACACGTGTTCAGTAGGTAATAAACTAGTTTATAAACGTAATAAATTAACATTCATTTCTAACAAAATGTGTAAATCCTTTAACATTATATTTAAAAAATCAAGTTTTCGAATCGAATCCTGTTCGAATTTCAAAAAGAACCGGCTCCGACCCCAACGGGTAAACTAGTTCCATAGACATTACATGACGGTTGTCTAATTTTGTTCAATTTCAACTTGATTAAAGGTCCGAGAACTCGTTTGGAACTATTGATTTCTAACCAGGTGTGCTATTTCGTGTCTGTATTTTATAAAAAAGAAACTAAGTATCAGTTTTTTTGGTGTGAATTTAACTTTAGTGAGGACCTGTAGTACCTATATTTTATTCTTAATTTAGTCACTACATAGTATAAAACAAAGTCGCTTCCCGCTGTATGTCTGCCTGTCCCTATGTATGCTTAGATCTTTAAAACTGCGCAACGGATTTTGATGTTGTATTATACATATAAACTTATATAAACCCGTGCGAAGCCGGGGCGGGTCGCTAGTTATAAATAAATTCAAGCTGTAGTTTATTTTTTACTAGCGACCCGCTCCGGCTTCGCACGGGTTTATAAGTATGCAAATAATAATAACATGCATGTATTTTACATATAAACCTTCCTCTTGAATCACTCTATCTATTAAAAAAACCCCATTAAAATCCGTTGCGTAGTTTTAAAGATCTAAGCATACATAGGGACAGACTGACAGTGGGAAGCGACTTTGTTTTATTCTATGTAGTGATTCTTATCTATGCTTCTGCATTTGAACTTAAATACAAATTAACACATCGGGTAAACACATAACAATATAACAACATTAAAAAGTTACGTAGTCATCAAAATTTCTACTGTTTAAAAATTTAGTCCATTATAATTCATAATCGAAATGTTTTACACCACCCTTATATATCTGACTATCTCTCTGTACACGTATTAGTTTGCCTATCCTTTAGTTCCTGATCTCGTCTCATTTGCTCAAATGTTAACTGGAGGAGATCACTTACAGGTATCTCGCCTTTGTATAATTGACTAAGAAATTGATATGTCATATATAATTATGTGTACTAATAAATAACGCCTCAACATTATCAATATCTGCTCAATTTAAATCTTCAATGAAGTCCAAAACTCCATAGTATAGGTTGGAGGAGGGCGCTTCTTCTTAAATAGGCAAAATGCAACATTTTCATTTTTGCTTTCATTTGAAACAATTGCGTGTAGAATTAAATAGACCACGAGTATATAAAAAAATTAAAATACAATAATGTATAGTCTTATCTTATCTAGGTGAGGGCCCTTTCGGATGCACTTCGACCCAGTGGGATCTTTTGTGCATTTGCCCTCTCCTTTATACCTGCTCCCAGGCTTGCTCCATCATTTCCACAAAGCGGATGATGCAGTTCGCCGGGAGCACCTTGAATTCCTTTGGTTGCGGGTAACCGTTACCAAAGTAGTTCATTCTTTGTCTGGCAAGGGCATGACATTCACACAATAAGTGTTCCATAGTATCATCCTCCTCGCCACACATTCTACAGTCTAAACTATCAGATAGGCCCATCTTGGCCAAGAGATCCTTGACCCCGAAGTGACCTGTGAACACCCCAGATATAATTCTGAGTTGCTTCCTACTGGATTTCCAGAGTTTTCTGGTCCAGCCCGAGTCCACTCCTTCTATGAAGAGCTTAGCTTTATAATGTATAGTCAAAAAATTATTTTACAAACTGACAATTTAAACTTTTGCGCCTAAACGGATCTACAGTTCCTGTGACGTCACTCGTGTTTGTCACTTGCCATAATTTACATAAGACCATGACCATGACCATGTCGACACTAACTTTTGGACGGTTTCTGGAATCTGCTTTAATAAAGCCTATAGGTAACCATTTTTATTTCAACTTTTTTTTTTATGAAACAATCTTTCCCTTTACAATTATAACCTTTCATTAGTTGTCATCAAGCTGTCATAACAAGTGTCAGTCGTACCGTGTAGAAGTGATAGGTTAGTGGCCATCAAAGTGTGCGTGAGCGATCGAAGTGCTCTGTTTTTCTCAGTGTATATGCCTACCAACGCTGTTGAAAACTTAACGGAATTTACGGAGGTGCTAAGTGAGCTCCATGCAGTGATTGATAGTTGTGAAGTGGAATCTGTTTTTATCCTGGGGGATTTTAATGCCCATCCAAATGAGCTATTTTTTAATGAGCTATTTAGTTTTTGTAACGAGCGGAGGTGGCTCTGTGCTGATGTGGTCAAGTTGGGATTGCATTCGGACACATACACGTTCATTAGTGAAAGTCATGGCTGCAGACGGTGGCTAGATCACTGTGTAGTGACAGAGGCAGCTTCGCATTGTATTATGGATGTAAAGGTATGTCATGATGTATTTTGGTCAGATCACTTTCCGTTGGAGATTCAATGTAATCTGGGATGTATTATTCCTAAAGTTGTATGTCAAGATAAAATAATTAACAAAGTACGATGGGGCGAAAGAGATGCTTTACAGACTTGTGTGTATAGCCAGGAATGTCAAGATAACCTCAGGGTCATTGATTTTCCATCGGAGTGTTCGCAATGTGCAGATATTATGTGTGACAACATTGAGCACAGGTTAGTTATTGACAGACTATACTATTCTATTATTAAAGCATTAAGGCGGTCAGCCGAAATCAGCTATGATGCTAGGAAATGTCGTCATGCACGGAAACAAATAATAGGATGGAATAGGCATGTAAAGGAAGCTCATGGGCAGGCGCGACTTAGCTTTCAGTTATGGGTATTATACGGGAGGCCTCGTGAAGGTCATGTATATAATTCAATGGTCAAATCTAGAAAACTCTTTAAGTCTAAGTTGAAGTGGTGCCAGGACCACGAAGAGCAAATAAAAATGGATATTTTGGCGTCTCGACATACGACTAAAGACTTTAAGGGTTTCTGGAAACACACCAAAAGGCTGGAGGCTGGGTCGTGTATGCCCGCTAGTGTTGAAGGACAGTGTGAGCCAAAGCATATTGCCGAGCTCTTTAAGGAGCATTTTAAGATTGAATCTCCACTAGGAACGGTGCCAGCGTCTTCCAACGCTGGGGCTGTTGTGGGGGGTGTGTACGAGCGTTATACCGCCAAGCAGATTGCTGCAGCGATAGCAGATATGACCAAAGGAAAGTCACCTGGCCACGACAGCCTCAGTGTTGAGCACTTACGGTTTGCTGGAATCCACCTGCCTAGAGTGTTGGCGATGTTTTTCAACCTTTGCATTGGTCACACTTATCTTCCTCAAGAGCTTATGAAAACCATCGTTGTACCAATACCGAAAAACAGGACCGGAGATAATGCTGATAAAAATAATTACCGTCCCATATCATTGGCAACCGTGGTGGCGAAGGTTTTGGACCGTCTGCTTGATCGTAATCTTTCTCATCATATATTGCTCAATGAGGCGCAGTTCGGTTTCAGGCCAGGGCTTTCTACCGAAACAGCGATTTTACGACTCAAGCATACGGTTCATTACTATACTTCGCGTAACACTCCGGTATACACCTGCTTTTTGGACCTATCGAAAGCCTTCGATCTTGTGTCGTACAATTTACTGTGGGAAAAGCTCTTGAGGGAGACAGCTACACCCAAAGAGCTGGTTTTTATTTTAAGATATTGGTACCATAACCAAATGAACAGTGTGAGATGGGCAGGCGCTTACTCGGAGGAGTACAGGTTGGAATGCGGTGTGAGACAAGGGGGGTTGACGTCTCCACGGCTTTTCAACCTGTACATAAATAACTTGATCGATGAGCTCAGCAGTGCCAGGGTTGGGTGCTCAGTTGGTGGCCAAATTATGAACAACGTTAGCTACGCTGACGATATGGCGCTGCTGGCCCCATCTATTGGGGCTCTCGAGATTTTGATTGGCATTTGTGAGAGGTACGTGGAGGCCCACGGTCTCAGATATAACTCTAAGAAAAGCGAGCTACTTGTATTCAAGGCAGGAAACAAAAAACCGAAATCTGTGCCACCGCTTAAACTTGGAGGAACGGAGTTGACTAAAGTCACAAAGTTCAAGTATCTGGGGCACTGGGTCACCGAGGACCTCTCAGATGATCTCGATGTGGAGCGGGAGCGTAGGGCATTGGCAGTGAGGAGCAACATGTTGGTCCGCAGGTTCGCACGTTGTACGAGGGATGTAAAAATAACCCTTTTTAAGGCATTTTGTCAGACTTTCTACACGTGTAGCTTGTGGACCAAGTGCACGCAGAGAGCTCTCAATGCCTTACGCGTCCAGTACAATAATGGTTTCAGGATGTTGTTGGGGCTGCCTCGCTTTTGCAGCGCATCAGGAATGTTTGCAGAGGCTAGAGTTGATAGTTTTCATGCTATAATTCGAAAACGAGTTGCCTCTCTGATGCGCCGTGTGCGAGGCAGCGACAACAGCCGCCTGAACACCATTTTTGATAGGCTGGAATGCCCGATGGTGGAGCACTGGAACTCCTTACATGTTGTAGCTAATAATTGTATTGTCTTATTTTAATGTCTTATTTTATTTTTAATGTGTACTTTATTTTAATGATTGTATATGAACTATATGTGGTTCGAAATAAACAAATTAAATAAAATAAAATAAATAACAGGAGTGACGTCACCAGTCGCTGATCGGTGGATAAAAACACGTTCCGTTTCACATTACTTCAAATCGTGATTATTGTTTGAAATTTGTGTCAAACTAAAGTAAAAACGTTTCAGTAGCAATTATTTTATGTTTTTCAACATTTTGAGCACAAAATAATGGTAAATATTAAAGCTGCATTTTCCCTATTGAAGGATCTATTGAGTCCCAAAACCCTACTTCTCTGCCAAAACAAAACACTACAGCACATTTCAAATTCAGAACCCATTCGAATTTAAACTTTGAACCCCGCTAGGTACTTTATCGTGCAACATCTTACTTTTATCTAAACATCGCTAGAAGTCTACCCATTTTAATTATAGCACGGAATGGCATAAAAGCAGTTTATCGCTGGGGAGGAGTTCCCCCCCACAGGGGGCAAGAAGCAGAGATTTTATAGCGCGGTGTCAGTGCCGTCGCAACGGTTTTAATGGCTTATTTGCCCCGGCCTTTGTAGGGAGGCTTTTGTATTGCCAATTTTATTCAGTCCGAGAATGATAACGGGCCTGTAAAAGACCCAGATTTGACTATTGATGCGGTGTCTTGCGCCGTGAGCGGAGATCGTTTGTTCTTTGAGAGAATGGTTTGGAATTGTGTACATGTCATTTTAATTTTACAGGTTCACTTAGATACATAAAGCTATACATACATAATAAACTAAACTTAGTTGAATAATCTTTGAAAGTTAAGATTGTGCTAAGTTATAAAATATATCTTTGTGTAAGACTATTCAAATAATCAGTTCAAATTTTAATAATTTTTTATGCCTTATATTTTACATGCCTTAAAAAACAGTGAGTCGTATGCAATTTATATTATTAGTTATTTAATAGGGATCTACAAAAAAACATATTATCTTAGTTTTTAACCGATTTCAAAAAAAGAGGAGGTTCTCAATTCGTCTGTATTTTTTTTATGTGTGTTTGTTACGCGTTAACTCGGTAATTTATGAACTGATTTGTTTTTTTTTGTTTAGAAGCATATACTTTCAGATAGGTCCCATTGTCACCAAAATCCAGTTTTGATGACGGGATCCTGGAGAAATCGAGGGAGCTCTTCTTTTATAGGCAAACTTGAAGCAATTTGGCTACTGATTTGAAGTCAGGTAAAAATTTTTTTTGATAAGATAAGATAAGATTCATTTATTGTCCAAAACTGTGTAAAAATAGATCACACCTTAAATAAAAAGTCCAACAGTTTGCCCATTTCGGGCGTACAATATTAAATTATCACATTTCAACATTAATTAACTTTCTTAATATCTATATAACTATCAATCTTAATATGTAAAATAATCATTAAAATTATAAAAACATTTCATTAATAGCCATTCCTTAAGCATATTTTTAAATTGGATCCCATCTTGCGACTTAATATTACCAGGTAGATGATTGAAAATTTTAATTCAATTGACATATGCGCTCTTGAGAAACTTAAAGCTCGAAGGTCTAACTGTACATAATATGTCACATTTGTACTGTGAACGGATATTATTTTTAGATTCACTTATTTTTATAAAACTGTCAGTTCGCTCTTTAACAAATAAACAGGTTAGTAGTATATAGATACACGTCAGAGTTAGTATTCCATTCTCTTTGAAAACGTCCCTTAAGGATTCCATATTTCTAAGCTTAAACATAATTCGCATACATTTTTGAAAAGTAAATTATTGTTAAAACCAAGATATTATTTATTCAGTTGACCAACTGCAACTGAAGAAATATTACCTTATTCTTCAGTTGCAGTTGGTCAACTGAATAATTATTATCTTTTTTTTTTTATTAATCTAAGTGATCGTGATGATGATGATGATGAAGTGATCGTGAACCGTAAATCAACAAACTCATTCAACTACTCTCAAGAAAGGTTCGGGTTATTTAAATTCAAATTGCAAGAAAATTACATTAATAAGAAAACAGTACAGGATTAAGGAAATTCTTGCAAAAATCATTTCTCTTACAAAGTAACCCATACGGAAAATAGTTCATTATTGACCTATCTTTGCAGGCGAGGTGTCCAGGGATTTCAAGCATGAAAACGCAGGTATTCGTAGAACGTAGTCGAATCATCTGAAACAATAGATAATTGACATAAATTAAGACAGACAAAGAAATTAACATTAAGTAAGTTTCCAAATAGGCCAATCTAAACAATCTCAAAAATAACTAGTTATTTTAATTAATACCTAATTGTATTGTAACAGCTGTTACAATACAATTAGGTATTAATTAACGTTTGATCTCAGTACGATTTTAAATACATGTAAATATATACCTCAGTGTGATTTCGAAACAAAAGCCACCGAAACCAAACCCTCAATTTACTTATATAAGTCACCATTATCCTTAAATTAGTTTTTACTGTCCGAAACTATCTTGCGAACAATGGGAGTTTAATCATAAAATCCGCCTCAACAACAAAAGCGCCTAATCTCAACTAAAATCAATACCTTTTTACCCCCGTCTCCCCCCAATTTCGTTTAAACGACAAAGTATTATTTAATTTCGCGTCTTTTCTCCATTGTAAGGAGCGAAGCGAGACCGCGCTATTTTCTTTCCTTTAAGACGTCGCGTCTCCCTTTCTCGCTGCAGGGTTGTATTAAAAAAAGTGCAAGAGTGAAAGAGACGTGTATACGCAAGACGGGCGGCTCCTTAGTGGTATAGATTGGTAGATGTGTAGGGGGGGCGGTGCTCTCCGAGGGTGGCAAGTTTTTACTATATGGATATTTTAGTTTTTTTGCAGGTCATATCCCTTTGGGATTGAGTTCGGTTTTTCGTTTTAAGCGTTTCGTTTGAGATAAAACGGTATTTGAATTTTAATTAATTGGAATGTACTTATGTAAATGTAGAAGCAGGTTTAGAATTTTATTTGAAACTGATGAACTAGGTACTTAATTGGATTTAGTGCAATCATTTGACAACATTTATACTCATCCAGAAACTATGGGTACTTACCTATACAAATACTACTTATTTATTGTTGGTAGTAGAAAACTTACACCTTATATGTGATAAAAACATGTTATATGTAAACGAAAGCCCTTAACTATTGACCACCGGAAAGATGATTTTTGTTTTTGTGACTGACAATGACCCACTTGAACTTTCATGCATTCATTTATTTTGTAAAATTACCAAACAAACTGGCAGTCCGTTTAAAATATGAACACTGAACAGTGTAAAAAACTGAGTAAATATTCTATTCCAAATTCAAAATACAAACCACGACCGTCGACTCCAATTACAAATAACCCTAATTAAAAAAATATGTCACGTTTCTAATTCAAATTCCCATAATCCATTTAAATTCAGTTCCATTTTCGAAGCATAAAACGAGCCGAAGCGTTCTCAATTCGAAAAAGCCGTTGGAATCGCGTAATCTTGAGACCTCGCCTCATGACGTATGTGAAGCACGTTCTAAGATGGAACACGGGTTCAAATTATAAATACAAGCCTTATTACTGGCCACAGACTAAAATTACCCTATATCAACTCTTAACATTCTGCTACTCGTACGCGATTCCCCAGGCCATGCGAAATTAAACCTTATAATTTTGTAAATAAAGTTGATGTTTCAATATTTTTAATACCCATGATGCGAGTTTTAGGAAATTAGCAGAGCGCGTGAACTTTGGAATCTGCAGTTTTGAAGGATATTTTGTTATGTATAATTTTAGTCTGTGTCGCTGTTGTAGTATTGGAATTTGGGCACCACGATACCGGCAAATAGTGGAATCTTGGTCTAATCCAGCAATTACGCATTTTAATGGCGTTCGTTTACTGGAGCTACGGTTTTAATATTCTGCGCCCTATTTTACGGCTCAGCTTAAGGCTGCGTTTGTTTTGGTTGTTGTCTATGTTTTCTTATCTAGGTAGTTGGATACATGAAGGGTTCGTCGGATAATTGAGTTTTACTTAGATATAAACATGTAAGTTTTGCTGTGAAAGGGCCAAAATGAGATCAAAATATTATGGCAGTAAGCACTTTTAGAATATAGTTTAGGTAAAAGGTGTTTTATAAATTACTAGATTGGGTATACACGATCTAGTAGGATCTTAGGTACTTCTGATGATTTTGAATTGGTAGTGTAGGTAATTCAATACCGCTCGCGTATTACATAGGTAACTAATATAGCCTTTGTCCATCCCGAAAATCCATTCTATATACCTACTGGTGAAGGTTATTTTAAATCAAATTTAGGTACGTAGTTTTGGAGTTTCTCCCTACTTTCAAAGCTACATTTCCCAGACTTTAACTATGAATTATAGTAAATAGTAGATATATAGTAAGAGTATATTAAAAAACCCTTTGGAACTCCTTGGGGGAGGCATAGGTCCAGCAGTGGACGTCTTTCGGCTGATATGATGATGATATTTATAACTGAGGCTCTAGTATACGTTTTATCGAGACAAAACCATATCGAACGCGTTTGCGTTTAGTTTCAATTTGTATGGCAATGCGAACAGCGCCTCTGGTGGTAACTATTAGTAACTACGCGTTGCTATACAAATTGAAACTAAACGCAAACGCGTTCGAAAACGTATATGAAGCGATAAAACTTATACTAGAGCTACTGGCCAGTAACAACAGAAGCTCAAGTACAAGTTTTATCGATACATATATTACGTTTTCGAACGCGTTTGCGTTTAGCTTCAATTTGTATGGCAACGCGAAAAGCGCCTCTGGTGGTAACTAAACTATTAGGAACTACGCGTTGCCATACAAATTTCAACAAAACGCAAACGCGTTCGAAAACGTATATATATGTACCGATAAAACTTATACTAGAGCTACTGTAGCAACGTTCTAACTTAATACTAATAAAAAGTCAACTCAATTTCGAAAAAGGAACGAATCCGTTAACAATTCAAACACAATAGAACTAAGTCTCTAGAGTGGTATAAACGGAATTCTCATTTCGGAAGGTTGCTTGCTGGCTGGCATAAAATTCTAAAAGCGAAGGAGTCATATTAAAACGCCAGTTTTGCAAAGTTAAAATTAAACATGAAAAACGGGCGGGCCCCCCTCCCCTAGTGGGGAAGGGGGGAACTATGTGCTACTTTATTTTGCTCGGAAATTTGTAAATTTATGTTAATTTTGGACGTCTTCGTGGGGGGTGGGCGTAAGGCGCTTTATAGAGGGGTTTTATGTAAAAAGTTGGCGTATTAGTGAAGTTTTACGATTGCGAAATGTGTTTAATGTTTAGTTTTGAATATTTTATCAATTTGTTCAGATAAGTAATTTTGCTTACTTATCAATTATTACATAGACGAACAGGTGCATAACTATTTAATTGGGTACTAAATTATGTTACTTTATAGCATTTAGGTTATTTCATATTATCTTACTGATTCATTAATATTAATTATTCAGTTAGATATGCCTATTGGATCTTTTATTGCTAATTTTATTGACACCAAACCAGGTACTTAAAAAGAATTAAAAATCAAACCTACTAATATTATAAAGAGTAAATCTGTGGGATTCTAAGTTTGGGTGTTTGTATAAAGGGCGTAATCTCCGGAACTATCTACTCGATTTCAAAATAGAATAGACTTCTTGGCACACCAGCACTCTTGCGTTCTTTTCCCTGCGTTCTTGCATACCCAAGCAAAACCACGCAAGAATGCTGGTAAACAATAGAAAGAGCCGAATTGAGGTCCGCAACAGTTCTTATCTTGACAGTAACCACTGTCACAGCAACTTTCTTAAGCGTAGAGACACTGTCAAAGTGTACAATGTGTAATTAGTCGGTGTCTGAGAAGAGACAGGCAATTTCCGCCGGTCTAGCGCTGCGGGGTAAACACTAGACACATTTTATCGCGCTAGGGAGAAAAGTAGCATTATGATGCAAGTCAGATTTATTACACACATCGACCTAGTCCCAAACTACGCAAAGCGTGTACTATGGACTAGATGACAATATACACACTTTTATATACAGGGTGGGCCCTGTAACACGAGCAAATAT
Source organism: Epinotia brunnichana (assembly GCA_963854355.1). Lineage (NCBI taxonomy): Eukaryota > Metazoa > Arthropoda > Insecta > Lepidoptera > Tortricidae > Epinotia > Epinotia brunnichana. The sequence continues at coordinate 19,147,686 of OY977959.1, forward strand.
TCAAAAGGAGGCTTCCTTAGAGCATTTGCAGTATTGTGTATCAACACTTTCAAAAATTTTGGTTACGGAGAAATTTTGATCTAAAGTTATGACCTCCAAGTAATGTATCTTGGCACCACGAGATCATATCACGGCAGTCAATGCAGATTTTGAGGTAACATCATGTAATGAGTAATAATAGTTTTTGCATTTTTGTGTTCAACAGATAGTTTTGTGATTTTTTAATTTTTTTTTAATTTTTTTTTGTGTTTTTAAAATAAAAAGTTACTCATAGCACTCCAGAAGAGTAAAAAAATACAAGTAAACTTATTATAAAGAATTTTTTTTTCAAAAAAAATATTTTCTTTTTCGCATAAAACCACTTCGAAATAATTGTTCACAAGCTTAATAATCTACCGTTTAATTTTTTGCTCCAGTTACAGGGCCCACCCTGTATAAATAAATTCTTAAATACAAAGAAGACATCCATGACTCAGGAACAAATAATCGTGCTCATCACACAAATAAATGCGCTTACCGGGATTCGAACCTCGGACCTCCGGCTTCGTAGGCAGGGTCACTACCAACAAGGCTAAAGAAGTCGTCAGATGCCCCAGGATGCGCTATTATGACAGTGACGGACGAGCATTTGTTTCGTGCTATAGTGCTTTTCAGATAGCTTGGGCACCTACGGTGACACCTGTCATTTAGCTGTCATCCCAGTATGATTTACAGGGAGCGTACTTTTCATGCCGATGACATCAATTTGACGTCACGCTGCATATAGGATGATCCCAAATAGTTTTATTGTAATTATCAATCATTAGTCGTCAATCATTTTAATCATGTACAAATTACTTCAAAAGTAATCTATTCACAAGTGGAATAATTAATAGGTACCTACTTGATACGTGAAACGTAAATTAAACTATTTGTTTTGTTTTTATACATACATTTTATTAAATGGTATTGTTACCACCAGGGCCCGTACTTATCATGCCGTTGACGCAAAAATTACGTCACGCTGCATAGAGTTTGATTGCAATTGTATGTATAAAAACAAAACAAATTGTTTAATTTACGTTTCACGTATCAAGTAGGTACCTATTAATTATTTCACATGTGAATAGATTGCTTTTGAAGTAATTTGTACATGATAAAAATGATTGACGACTAATGATTAATAATTACAATAAAACTATTTGGGATCATTCTATATGCAGCGTGACGTCAAATTGATGTCATCGGCATGAAAAGTACGCTCCCTGAATTGATTTATAAACTTCAATCGTAAAAGAGGTTATAAAATGTACTGGGGTGACGTATGTCACTGTACGCAATAAATTTGAATAGCACTATAGCGCAGCGAATTCTCAAATCAATAAAGTGTCGGCTACTTGCATGTGACCTCAAGACAACTAAGTTTTTGTTTACCATATCAGGCAGACAAAAGGCGTATTTGCCACCATCGTACTATAAAAATATGCATTTTTTTTATTCGTTAATGTTTCTATACAACTATGAGGAAACGCTGCACATCCCTGGCGCGCAGGGTGCGGACTAGCTCTAGTGGTATCCTGAGGGCATTTGCGGAGAGGTTTGCCTGTGAGTATGTGAATCACTGCCATATGATCCACGTACTGACAGTCAAGCCCTACTAAGTACTGTCCTTATTTTATATGTATTAGGTTATAGTACTTACTAACTTTAGGCTAAGAAACTGTAACTAACTTTATCTATGATCCCAGTTGGTCCAAATAAATGTCTTGAATTGAAAAAAAAAAAAAAAAAAAATAAACAAAGACGTTTTAAAATCACATGAGCAAATTCCTCAACCTATCAGGGCTTAATAAAACTTCAAAGTACGAGTAGGTACTTGAAGTATCCTTTTGTAACTGCTTCTAATATAACTTCGTAGACGAACGGTGATAGTGTAATATTAAGTAATAATGTACCGTCACGCGCAGAATTCAAGCGTCAGTCAATATTGTTGAAATGATGGAACATTATTTAAACACTTTCACTGTTAGGAACCCGCCTAGCGGGTGCCTACGCCGTAGTCGCTTTCCGCTACATACTTAGGAAAACCACGGGAACGGCTACGAGCTTAGCGCGTAGCGATTCTTGGCAGTGCAGTGTGTGTTAACAGTGTCGACACATTCAGTGCCGGGAATCCGATATGGAGTGCCTACGCCTTAGTCGCTTTCCGCTACATACTAGGAAAACCACGGAATCAGCTACGAGCGTAGCGCGTAACAATTCATTGCAGTGCAGTGTGTGTTAACAGTGTCGACACATTCAGTGCCGGGAATCCGATATGGAGTGCCTACGCCTTAGTCGCTTTCCGCTACATACTAGGAAAACCACGGAATCAGCTACGAGCGTAGCGCGTAACAATTCATTGCAGTGCAGTGTGTGTTAACAGTGTCGACACATTCAGTGCTGGGAATCCGATATGGAGTGCCTACGCCTTAGTCGCTTTCCGCTACATACTAGGAAAACCACGGAATCAGCTACGAGCGTAGCGCGTAACAATTCATTGCAGTGCAGTGTGTGTTAACAGTGTCGACACATTCAGTGCTGGGAATCCGATATGGAGTGCCTACGCCTTAGTCGCTTTCCGCTACATACTAGGAAAACCACGGAATCAGCTACGAGCGTAGCGCGTAACAATTCATTGCAGTGCAGTGTGTGTTAACAGTGTCGACACATTCAGTGCTGGGAATCCGATATGGAGTGCCTACGCCTTAGTCGCTTTCCGCTACATACTAGGAAAACCACGGAATCAGCTACGAGCGTAGCGCGTAACAATTCATTGCAGTGCAGTGTGTGTTAACAGTGTCGACACATTCAGTGCTGGGAATCCGATATGGAGTGCCTACGCCTTAGTCGCTTTCCGCTACATACTAGGAAAACCACGGAATCAGCTACGAGCGTAGCGCGTAACAATTCATTGCAGTGCAGTGTGTGTTAACAGTGTCGACACATTCAGTGCTGGGAATCCGATATGGAGTGCCTACGCCTTAGTCGCTTTCCGCTACATACTAGGAAAACCACGGAATCAGCTACGAGCGTAGCGCGTAACAATTCATTGCAGTGCAGTGTGTGTTAACAGTGTCGACACATTCAGTGCTGGGAATCCGATATGGAGTGCCTACGCCTTAGTCGCTTTCCGCTACATACTAGGAAAACCACGGAATCAGCTACGAGCGTAGCGCGTAGCGATTCTTGGCAGTGCAGTGTGTGTTAACAGTGTCGATACATTCAGTGCCGGGAACCCGATATCGAGTACCTACTTCTCAACGATTTCGTAGCACTACGTTCGTAGCCATAGCCGATGTATTAGATTTTGATCCTAGCTTCTGCCCCCGACTCCGTCCGCGTGGAACTCGTTCATATCGTAGCTCCATACAAATAGTCACCCGCCATTTAACTTCCTTAGGGGATGATTTCCGAGATAAAAACTATCCTATTGTCCTTCCCCAGGAGTCAAACTACCTCCGTTTAGGCGTGAAGAAGTAACAGACAGACAGACAGAAAGACAGACAGACAGACAGACACACTTTTGCATTTATAATATTAGTATGAAAGTATGAATGTAGCGGAAAGCGCCCGCGAGCAGAGCGCCGACCTCGCTTCTTGGCACTAAAAGTGGTAATGGGTGGATCAACTATTTTATGTCACTAGTTGCCATGGGTCACTTTTTAAAACTGCGATTTTATGGGTTTAATTTCACCAAATGTGGGATTTTCTTATCACGTTCAACCCCTTTTTGTATGGCCCATCTTTTAAGCAAGTCCATATTGTAACAATTTTTCTAAAAAATTCTGTCAAATTGTCTCCTGGGTAACGGGACAGAATAACAACAAGTAATAGTTGATTGACCCTAGTTATATATGTGTGTGTATAGTTTATATAACTAGTACTTTGGAACTTTGTAGGTATGTCCCTTTACATACAAAGTTACAAAGCTTCCCGGAACCCCTTCATCAACATCATCATCATATCAACCGAATGATGTCCACTGCTGGACATAGGCCTCCCCCAAAGAGTGCCACAATGGCCGGTCCTGCGCCACCCGCATCCAGAGGACTCCCGCGACCTTTGCCAGGTCATCAGGTCATCCCCTTATCCGAATTAAAACATTATTTTACCTGATTCCATTGTATCCATACTATGATATTATAAACGTGAAAGAGCGTCTCTCTGACTGTTACATCTGCACCGCTGAACCGATTTAAATGAAATTTGGTATGCAGATAGTTTGAGTCCCGGGACATTGGATAGTTTTTATCCAGGAAATCATATAAGTGGGTGAAATGGGGGGTGGAATTTTGTATGGAGCTACGATGTAAACGAATTCCATGCGGACGGAGTCACGGGCAGAACCTAGTATGAAATAAAAATACAATACTATACTTTTTTCTTTGCACCTTTTATAAGTCTCTGTTTAGCCCAATGGTTAGCTGGTTGAGAACGCCATTTGGCATTAAGTTCGCCACTTCTACATTTTTTTTTGTATTTTGTGCAATCAAGTTTACATAAACAATACTCAAAATCAAAATTAAAATCAAAATATTTATTTTGTTAATAGGCTTAAGCTAGCTCTTTTACACGTCTTGTTTAACTTAACTATTTTACATAAAATGCTTCTTTATCATCTATAAATTCCTTAATAGTATAATAAGATTTCTCTATAAGATGGCGTTAATAGTAGTTTATGCTACTGATACATAATGAGAGTTTACCTTAAAAAACGAGTTTTGTTTTTATGAAACGAGCGTCAGCGAGTTCCATAATAGGATCACACGAGTGTTTTAAGGCCTAATTATGTACAGTTGCATACACTACTATTAACGCCATGACCAATGAGCCGTCTTACCTAACCAGCGGATCAAATATTAAACGTCAATAGGTGATACTTATTTAATACTTATAATGATGTTACGTCACTTCATCATCACCATCATATCAGCCGAAAGACGTCCACTGCTGGACATAGGCCTCCCTCAAGGAGTGCCAAAGTGACCGGTCCTGCGCCACCCGCATCCAGCGGACTCCCGCGACCTTTACCATGTCATCAGTCCACCTTGTGGGGGGCCTACCCACGTCACTTAATAGTCAGCATTTTAGAAATACGGAAATAGTAGATTGTACAACAAGTGCATAAAACGCACCATTTTACTCGAGACGTTTATCCATCCGAGCGAGCTTGCGAGCGAGGATAGATATAAAGTCGAGTGTAAAATGGGTTTTATGGACGAGTTGTACACTCTACTTTTCACTTCGATTGCGAGGAAATGAAACAGCAACACGTAAAATAATAAATGAGACGAAATACAAATTATAAGTTTATTTCATGAAGTTTTATTGTGTACTTTGGCTGTTGGTATCTTTGCCTTGGTCTTAGAATACGAACGAAACGAAATAAAATAAAGAGGTTGTTGTATGAAGTTAAAGATGTTCGTGTGGCTGTTGCAGCGATTGCCTTGGTCTTCGACGAAGATTTTACTTTATGCTCTAGAGCATAAAAAGCGACTTTATGTCGCCTACGCACGACATAAAGACGAACTTTTAGAGCATGAGAAGTGAAAATGATTTTTTGTTTCTATATTTCTCTGTATTAGGTATGTTTAGTATTTGTAGAATTGTGAAGAAGAATATAAAATACGTCACGTTTTATAATATCCTAAAGTATATTAAATTATGTGAGAGTAATAAAGGAGGGCATCAGCGTGCCGTAAATAGCGCGATTGCCGTCAGCGAGTGGCAAGTTTTAATAGAAATTTAGATTAGATCCACGAGTCGCGCGCCATTCACGGGCAGTCGCGACGCGACAAACGCAGGGTATCGAAGTTAAGCGAACAGAGTTTTTGAAACAATATAATGCGTCTGTTTATAATAAAATAGTTAAAACAATACGAATAGTAATCTTGAAACTTTGCTGCAGGGAGATTAGTAATTCGAAACAAGATTGAGCAATATTCGCTCGATAGAAAAAAATCACGAACATAGTTTTATAATACACTTAAAACATTCGTAACATATCGTGCAAATACATAATTAAAATTGTTCTAAAAATCGACACTATAATGTTTGAGGGAACTGTCCAGGAATGGGGATGAATGACCGTGATGATGTAAAACAACCTGGACATGTAAAAAGTTTATATTAAAATCTGTATGTAAATATACGGAGCACGGACGCGTTAGCGCGCCGTGCCGTTTGTTCTGGTAGTGGGGCGCGTCGCGGCCGGCGCCGCGCCGGCGCTGATGCCCGCCGCTCGCCCCGCGCCGCTCCCCGTTGTCGCCGTAGGTCTTCACGCGGTGTTCGCGTGAACAGGAACTTAAAGATTACTTTTTTATTTATTTAAACGCACAAAAATTAAAATAAAAAAACATGATATCCGCGCTTCCTTTTAACGGCCTCCGTAGCCCAGTTGGCAGTGACTCTGTCTACGAAGCTGGAGGTCCCGGGTTCGAATCCCGGTCAGGGCATTTATTTGCGTGTATGCAACAAATGCGAGCTTTTCTAATCAAGCATAAAAATGTTATTCGTTATTGTACCTAAAGTGTACACTAATATTGATTAAGTGTAAATAAAAAATAGCTAAACGCCTGGTTGAGCGTATCAAAAAGTTTAAAATTAGCTCACTAAACTGTTCGTGTATTATGTTTTTGCTGTCTAGGATCTAAATGTACACTAGATAAGTTAGATACTGTTGTACTTATTGTTATTAATAAAGACATTTTATAAAGAAAAGAAAGAATTTGTGTGTTTATCACGAATATTTGTTCCTGAATTATGGATGTTAAATATGTATATATAGTATCTATATGTATTTATCTATTATATATATCGTCGCCTAGTACCCACAACACAAGCCTTACAAAGCTTACCGTGGGCCTAGGTTGATTTGTGTAAGATTGTCCCATTATATTTATTATTTATTTACTTCCGAACACGCACTTCCATCTCGCTCACGCTTATGCTCATAAAATAATAAGTTAAGCATAAGTCGCTCGTGAGTGGCACGCCTGCACCCGCGGTGCCTGAGATGGTGGCATATTTATTTATTGCCTGCCACCTGACCGGGATAAATTAACTTATGAATTATAAAAACTATATTATAGATATTATAGACTAAGAGGTATATATCAAGAAAGTAATTTGCAAAACTTCAAATACATGTTTGCAACTATGTATTAAAAGATCGTAACTTGATGCCGTGTTCCCGGTGAGTAGCTAGGCGGGACCCTAGCAGTGAAAGTGTAAAAAAAAATATGTCTATATAACGCGCTGCCAAGAAGGGAGCCAATAATGTACAGCCAAATAATGTACAGCCCGATAAAACGCGTCCAATATTAGTGGACGCGTATTATCAGGCCGTACATTATCAGCCCGGACAAAGGTGGCTTCCAATTATTGCCCCGTACCGAATTTGCTCAGGGTGATAATGCACGGCCCAATAATGTACAGCCCAATAATACGAAGCCACAAAAAGTGGACGCGTATTATCGGGTCGTACATTATCAGCTCGAACAAAGGTGGCTTCCAATTATTGCCTCGGACCAAGTTTGCTGCCTGTCAAAAGCGAACTCTGCCTTAGGTCGGTTAGGTTAGGGTTCACTTGTGTCCCTCAGACCGGAAATAGCCATTCGCGGGGTGGGTCTGCCCGCTGGAGACTTTTTAATGGACGCCAATTATTGGGCTGTACATTATCAGGTCGTACAAGATTGGCTTCCAATTATTGCCCCGTACCGAATTTGCTCAGGGTGATACTGATAATGCACGGCCCAATAATGCACAGCCCGATAATACGCGTCCGATGGACGCGTATTATTGGGCTGTGCATTATCATGGCTGTACATTATCATGGCCGAAGATTAACCGGCACCGCCAAGAATCGCTACGCGCTAAACTCGTAGCCGATTCCGTGGTTTTCCTCGTATGTAGGTAGCTGAAAGCGGCTACGGCGTAGGGACTCGATATCGGGTTACTGGCACTGAAAGTGCTCGTGATTCTGTGAGGCGATGGATGCTAGGTGCTCTACTGTTCCAATACACTTATTTAATTTGTTTGTTATTTATTCTTGTGAAATATAATTTTATTTGTTAGTCTAAGTTTTGTGACGCATTGGTTTGTCAAACTGTAATGTCATGTAAACGTTTTTATCAATAAATAAATAAATAAAGAGGCCAGTCTGTGAGCTTGTAAGTTTGTATTTAGGGGTAATCTTCGGAACCACTTATCTGTTTCAAAAAATATTTCACCTGTGTGTAGAAATAAGTAGTTGCGGGTGGCGCAGGGCCGGTCAATATGGCACTATTGGAAAGGCCTATGGACGTCTTTCGGATGATATATTGTACGTTGGACTTTATGGGTGAGAAAAGGCTATTTGTATGTTTTATCATGCGTGCTGTTTTAGCCCACGACCGCACCCATCCGAGAATTAAAGAAAACCTAGAGTTTCTCTTTAATTCTCGGAACGGTGCGGTCGTGGGTATGGAAGACTTTGGGATATTTATCAGTGATATAACCTTGTCATTACATTACTACTATGGGCCTCATAAGAAGGCTCAAAGTCACCCAAAGGGCAATGGAGCTGGCTATGTTGGGAGTTTATCTGCGTGATCGCATGAGAAATGAGGCTATCCGCAGCAGAACCAAGGTAACCGATATAGCCCTCCAAATCGCTAAACTTAAGTGGCAGTGGGGCACATCGCACGTAGAACCGATGGCTGGTGGGGCGGAAAGGTTCTCGAGTGGCGACCACGTACCGGAAGGCGCGGCGTAGGTAGGTTCCACTAGGTAGACTGATGACCTGATGGAAGGGTCTCGGGAGTGGACGTCTTTCGGCTGATACGATGATGATGACGATGACAACCTTTTTATAATAAAGCTATCACAACGACTGGTTAATAAACTAGCGGCTTTGTGAGCTTTTGAATCTGTTCTCTATATTTTTTTCGAAAAACTGTACACATATATATTTTACATAATTATTGAACGCACACGCGAGGATCGGTTGAGAAATGCGACCTTTAAAAGGACAGCTGGACAGTCGAACATACGAAAGATCTTTCGCCCATGCTGAAAAACAAAACTTCGTTGCCTTCGCACCACCACCAGTTGATGTGTCGAATTTATATGACAGCTAAATATTTACATCATAACGTGATGTTAAATAGGTACCTAATACCTAAAAATCTCGCAAGCCATATTCAAATCCACCCAAACTTAGAAGACGGCAGCGAAAATAAAGACGTCAACTTTATGATTGTCAAACAGGCAACTTCGAGCTCGAGCCGGCCCGAGTTGCCTGAGTCGCTCGACTCTCGAGCCACCGAGCTCGTTTGGCGCAAGTTTTGATAGAATTTTCAATTACCTTCCTTTGTTTCAAGAGTTTTGCCGCGATGTGTGTTCGAGTCTGGAGTGGAGCGGGGAATAGTTTGTCATTGTCGCTCGCCTGTTATTTTAGTTACTTTCGTGTTTTTAATTGAGGTAGTATTTTTTGTAGGGGTTTCGTAATGTAATGTCATGCCCTTGCCAGACAGAGAATGAATTACTTTGGTAACGGCGATCCACAACCAAAGGAATTCAAGGTGCTCCCGGTGAACAGCAGTTTTTAATCGTCGAGTTTTTAATCAGCTTCCTAACGAAATAAAAATGTTGGATGACGTAAAATTTAAACGTAATCTAAAAACATGGTTAAATAAGAAAGGTTTCTATTCATTAAAATATTTTTTTGAATTTTCATCTTAAAGAAAAAGATTGTGTTATATATTCGTTTTGTTTTCTTTAGTTTTAAGTTAATATTGTACACCCGAAATGGGTAACCGTTGGGACCTAACACTTGTATAAAATACCATCTATGTAACACGGTTAAACAGTAAAGTTTTTTCTATTTCTATTTCTATTTCTTGCATCATCGGTTTTGTGGAAATGATGGGAGCAAGCCTGGGAGCTGGTATAAAGGAGAGGGCAAATGCACAAAAGATCCCACTGGGTCGAAGTGCATCCGAAAGGGCCCTCACCTATTTACATAAGATAAGATAAGGGGTTTCGTTTGTTTTATTATTATGTATACCTACACTATTTATACCTATTCCCAATGCGCCTTATATGCGCCCAATGTGCGTTACCTAATTGACATGCGATTTCAAGAAATAGGTACCATTTTGAAACGCAAAAACATTTGTTTTGTTATGTTTGAAACACACGCACTTAGATACTTAATGATCGAAATAAGTGAATCTAATACAATATTTTCCTATAATATCCTAGATAAACGAATAATCGTAGACAAATTTGTGAATTCTAATGTTATATGGAAAATCGGCTTTAAATGAAAAATCAAATACTACATATACGTATATTCGGCTTCACTTTGCCAAATTATTCTAATCGGTTCTTTCTTTCGGAAAAACGATGTCAACTAGAAAAATACATAAATATATGGGATTCTGAACCCCCATTTTTCTGCTGACTTAACTGACCCTGGCATTGTAGGTATTATAGAAAGTACAGTCATCAACATAAGTAAAAAGTTCGTAAAAATATTTACACAGCATTTTATTGTGATAAATATAAGTCTTGTGATTACAATTTGGTAGACATTTTCCGTGTCCGTAACAGTATCTGTAAGTCAAAACTACCAATTAAAATTGTTGAAAAAAGAATAACTTACCGTCGAGTAAAAGCAATCATAAAATTCACGACGAATCCTTCCATAAATCGAGATGTTCCAATGTATGACAGAGACTCTAGTATAAGTTTTATCGACACAATACGTTTTCGAACGCGTTTGCGTTTAGTTACATTTTGTATGGCAACTCGAACAGCGCCTCTGGTGGTAACTATTAGGAACTACGTGTTGCCATACAAATTGAAACTAAACGCAAACGCGTTCGAAAACGTATTGTATCGATTAAAACTTATACTAGAGCCTCAGAACTCATTTATTGAAACAGTTTAAAAAGTATATGCTATTCAAAAGCGTTGACATAGGCACATATTTTTCTCACACATTTAAACATATCGAAAAGTAATGGTGCGTTATTTTTAAAATTAGTTTTACTCAACCTACTTCTAAGAGTGAGTTTTTGCACCAAACGGTCTGTAATAAGTACGCGGTGTTCGTTAAAATCTAAATGTGTAATTGTTTGACAGATTTCTTTGCAATAGGCAAGATGCAATATTTTCATTTTTGCTTTCATTTGAAACAATTTCATGCAGAATGGACCACGAGTGTATTAAAAAATAAAATACTATAATTTATAGTAAAAAATGTCTGTTACAAACTGACAATTCAAACGTTCGCGCCTAAACGGAACTACAGTTCCTGTGACGTCACTCGTGTTTGTCACTCGCCATAATTTAAGACCATTTCAAATATTCCATATTCAAAATTCCTAATTTCAGTCTTTTGCTGTACAATTATAACCTTTCATTAGTTGTCATAACAGGAGTGACGTCACCAGTCGCTGATCGGTGGATAAATTTTCAATTCAATTCATTTTTTCAATTCATTTATTTATTCAGATTACAAAGATCCATTATTTGTTAGTAGTATCCTTAAAAAGACTATGTTAGTACATACACTATAAATATAAATAAACAAAAACTAAAAAAAAAATTAAGCTTTGCAAAAAAACTACAATGAAGCAAGTAGGGACAGTCCAATCTGTCCCCTATCATCCTTAAGATGTTGTTGATAAAAACACGTTCCGTTTCACATTACTTGAAATCGTGATTATTGTTTGAAATTAGTGTAAATTAAAGTAAAAACGTTTCAGTAGCTATTATTTTATGTTTTTTCAACATTTTGATTACAAAATAATGGTAAATATTAAAGCTGCATCTTCCCTATTACAGCTGCCGGCCATATTATTAAGGCTGCTCTACACAATGGGTGCAGTGATGCGGTGGAATGAGAAAGTATGTCTTTCTAACTTTTACGCATAAGTTGCGCCCTGTATGGGCCTTGAAGGTCCATTGTGTAGAGAAGTCTTCTTGAAGTTGATCGCTCTGTAATCGTAAGTTGGTGCACCCGCCCTAATTGTATGCTCTTGTCATTGCGCCTGTACCAATTAAAACAATTGAAAAGCCCCGCTGCAACCGCCATTCCAAAAACAATATCGCGCGACATGCAGATGCTGCATACGATTTGAATTCGGAACAAGACGCTGCGGGCTGATTCTTATTTTAATTTGTTATTCATTTGTTTGATACCTACCGAGTCTGCATAGGGTTGACTTTGGTATCGACGGAAATTGTAGGAAGGTACTATCGGATACGGATACTAAGATGCATCCAGTTTTTCACGAACAACACAATGAAAAAGAGGGTACATTTTTTGTAGTCGACTATACATTTGATGTACTGTCACGTCACCTGCATATATTTTAATAAAGACTGACCAGTGATTGACCCTAGTCACACCTAAGTAAGCGACGACAGAGCCTGAGGCTCACTGCAAATTTTTTTTTTTTAAGATAATGACATGACTGTGATAATTCATTTTCTAATATACCAACATAATAAATTCAAATCATTTCGCCACTTTTCCATCCATCTGCCAACCTTCTTATTAAACTCAAAATATGTTCACTCCTTAACAAAACGTAGAAACCATTTGAATTCAAATTTAATCCAACAAAGAAACATTCTGAATTCGAAATCCGCCGTTCCATCTTGGCGTTCCATTTTTCCCACCCCGCCTTCCCCCCTAAAGTTCTCCGTGCAACTAGCAGAGCGGTCGGCGCGGGGTTTAATCAATTTTTCAACTTCATTTCGGGTTGTTAATTAATTTTGTGAATTCGGCTATGGTGATGATTTTGCGAGTGAAGAAAAGTGAATGCTGCTTTGCTGTATCTCCTGTTTTAAAAGAACATCGGAAATACGCTTTTTTTAATCATTTATTTACTATAAGGCTGTCTGGAAGAGATCGCTCTAAAGCGATAAGACCGTCTGTTGTTACTATTACTTATTTAATCTACTCCTGTATCGTGTTTTTATTATGTTATGGTGCAATAATAGTACATTGTTTAACAAGGGGCGTATGAGGAATATTGCAAACGAGAGTCTATCAGAAGCCCGACGCCGTAAGGCGGAGGGCTTTTGATGACTCGAGTTTGCAATATTCTTACGCCCGTGTTGTACACAATGTTTTTCATCACATTTGCGAGGAAATAAAAAATCTATGTTTTATACAAGCGCACCAATCAAATGTTGACGAAATTGACAACTTCACTTCCAGATCCGTGCGACTGGGGGCGTAGCTTCAATATTTCAACCAATCACAGAGCATGGAGCATGTGGTTCTTGCAAGGCATGGCCTGCTCGATTTTATTTTCCAACCAATCACAGAGCCAGAATTCTTGTCGTGCGCGGCCGTCAATATTTGCTTAACCAATCAGATCACACACAAGCTCATTACTCCCTTGGGACCATTATTTCCCGCGGGAACAACTTGGGCCATTGACCTTCTGTATACAGGCATTGAATAACACCATTTATGAGCAAGTGTGATGAAAAAAAAATTACTACTAGTTACTACTACTATAAAAAACCATACATAAGGAAATATATGTACAGTGGACAAAGCCGTAAAGGTTTAACTGCCGCTGTATTCGTTCTTTAACTAATTACCTTTTACATAAAAACCTTTCAAACATAAATGCCGCTATTCTTAATGAGCAGACAAAAACAATACCTACTATCCAAACAAGGCATCAAATGGTATTTGTACCTTCCCCAGTGTACCATTACCTAGTTTTAATGGAAAAGATTATCTACGTTTCTTGTTTATCAATATCAAAGATAATTTTACTAGTTTTACATATTTCGTTAATTAACTACTTATCAAATGTAACTACTTTTTTATTTATTTAATAATTTATTTAATAATTTACGTCAGAAATATTATTTCCATAATTTGTTAGTAACAGTGATCTTAAAACTATGTTAGTAGGTATTTTATCACACTTACAATTAGCAGTTGGATGGCCTATGCAACCTATCCCAATGGAACAGGAAGGGACCATCCAAGCGCGCCGCCACCGTCTGCAGGAGGCTTTTTACGTTTCAAAATTGTTCTCCTTGAAACGGCATGACGATTAGCACGCGATTTTTCTATGCTTATAATGACATAAGCTATAGGTATATACAATAACTATTCTTCCGATCTACCTTTCAATACAACTGCTTCTTTAGGACAGCTTAGCCGCAAGCTGTTATTTGCCATGCATCAGTTTAATGCCTTATTTATTCACAAGCCTAATTGTACAAAATTATCAGGCTAGGCTTTTTCTTAAATCCCATATTCTACAGTAATTTCATTGTAAATCTGAATAATAGATCCGATGAAAAACGCAACGTTATTAAAGAATAGCTAGGTACTTATGTAGCTTATAACTAGCCATCATCTTTAAATTAAAAAAAAAAACGAAACACCAACAATGTTGCATAAACATAAAAGTTCTCAAAACGGCGAAAATCTGTTTTGGTGCAAAGTCTAGTATTTGATGTAGGAACTGGGAACTCATATTCCCGTACGAATATCAACTAACATCAACACACAATACACAACACTGGCACTGGCTTTCATTACAACACTGCCATTTGTTTTTTGGCAATAAGCATTATTGCTGTTGCAAGTTCAATAAATAGGATTACTTAATTTTAAGTTTCTAGAACTAACTAAATAACTTATCATGGAATTATATAAAATAACGACTGATTCTATCAATCACTTCACTTAATTTTACCAAAGTGTTTTGAGAGAACCTTAGCAGAGTTAAAGAGCTTCCAAAAACAAACTCCGTATTTAAATGCAGCATCCCAACATCTGTTAACGTAAACCCGAACCCGAAAGAACTTTCCAATGTTATTCCCAGCGAAACTATCCCTTCGCAAAAAAGGACGGCCTATCCAAACAACCCTACCCTCGAAAAAGCAAAAAGGCAATAGTTCTTTAACCGAATGCGATCAGGATATGCCTTGTGACTATGTATAAAGGTTCAATTTGGAGTAGCTAGGTGCGTATCCGATGTGAGAACTATAAAACTAAAGGAATTAGGCGGGACCAACTACTTTTCAAAACACTTTCGAACCCTTACACTAAAATATATGAAACCCAATTTATATTTTCTGGCCGGGTGCCGCAGGGGCGGACTCTGGGCCCGAAATGTTTTTACACTACTAAAGCGTTTGAGTTTGTTATCCTCACCTGTTTTGCATTCGAGATGATAAAACGGTTTGTCTTTTGTTTGTAATTTTTGGTGATCTGACTGGGTTGCTGGGATGTTGGGGTTGGGCTGGGTATTTCAGGTTATTTTTTAATAAAATTCAGATGTTCGTCAATTTCGCTAAAAATCAGCTCATTTTTATTACTATGTGCGAGTTTATAGTTAATCCAAGTGAAATTGAATATTTCAAAAGACTTCACTAATTATTTGCTGTAAATAGGCACAATTGTTCTGTAACAATCAATCAAAGTAACGATTTTAGGGTCAGATACCCGCTAGGCGCTTTCTCTTAAATAGGTATTTTCCAATATTATCAGCTAGCAGCATATAGCTACAAAATCGTTGATAGTGAATGTGTTAAATATATATAATTTGGAACAAACGAATAATATTTATAAATTTAAAAATGAAATTCAGCCATCTTAAGTAACTTTACAGATTCTTGTGTTATACCTAGCATATGTAATACTGTACATAATATTACTATTCTGAATACAGCTTTTAGCTAATAAATTGTAAAATAAATTAGGAGCTTTATCTGCCAACAAACCGCACTGTGGTTTGTTGGCAGATATAAGTTGATTGTATAAGCCTATAAGCTACATTTATTATTTATCAATTTTTATACTTGATACTAATATCAATAAGGATATCCCTCAACATCGTTCCATTTCGTCCCTGGCTCTCACGCCCCGGAAATCTCACATCCCGACATTCCAACATTGAATATAGGAACCGAATTTAAAATTTCCCTGTCCCGCTAGTTTTAGTTGTACTTTCAACTGTTTTAATTAAAGATCGCGCCATTTTAACGTTCGTTACGAGTTCGCACGAGCCTTTGTTCGGTTGAATTGATTTGTTTTTCTGAATGTCAGCATATTGTCGTAGATTAACAAAAAGGCAACGAACGTTGCGTGGTATATTGAAATGAAACAAAATATTAAATGAAAGGAGGTTCTCAATTCAGTTGTGTATTTGAACTAAAAGGCTAAATCCCTTTTTACTGTATCATATCTATTCTTCGTTAATGATCAAAGAACAAAGAAACATTTAAACGTGGTATGTTTATAAGGGCAATGTTAAAACATTGGGTTGTACTTATTAAAGGGGTAGCCCTAAACCCCGACGTAAAATCCTGATTTTAATTTGTATTTAATTTACTTTGTATAATATTCACAATAACATAGTTTTCATATAATTTCTTGTTTGTATGTTACTAACAGCTATGTAGTCTTTTTAGCATTCCGAAATAAAGATTTTTATTATTTATTATTATTATTTTCTACAGTAAGTGATTACACAGATTTTAAAATTACAAAAAAATTACACACTTCATTATTTCACCTGGACCACCATATCCTACATATTTCTCCAAGCTCGGATCCAAAAGTCCCCCCCCACCCCCCACAATTTCTTCGCTGAGGCGCGCAATTTAATTGGCTCATATTAATTCCCCTCCAGATAAGAGTCGTAAATTAGCAGATACCGACTAATTGCTTTGTTCGAGAACTTTCTCTTAAAACGCCTTACGCAATCAAGTACACAACAATATATGTAAATAGTTGCTAGGCAACGCGCGGTTCTACAAAGGAAGGAGATTTGAAATTATGAATAAACATAACTCGAGAAAATGCTGGAACATTGCGCTTCAACTTTTTTGCTATTTGAAACGTTATTATAACATATGAAAATAATTACGTTTGATCCTGATAAATTTAGTCCTATTTAGTCCTATTTCCCTATATAAACTTCTAACTAAAAGAGCGTTTTTGACGTTTCATAAAAAGTAGCTGGTTTTAACTACCTATGTAAAGTTGCTAATACCCCTATTTGAATGTAAAGATTTTTCCTGCAAAGCTCAGTTAGCGTTGGTAAGTTTATGACTTGTTTAAAAAAACAACAAAAGCCCTCAATTCAAATTGTCTTTGGAATCTTAAGTGATCAGTGTTGAGATTTATCATTTACATTGAACGACGATTGTTAAATTTGATTTATGAAAAGCGTCTTGGACATCTCATATTTGAGGAATATCGACACGAAGAATAATAAGATAAGTCGAAAAGTGATTTATTACAGTAGGTACTAAAACTAGTTTAAATAATGGAGAGTAGAAATCAAGGCAATAATGGTAAAAAATACCGTTACATTTTCTTGAATGTTGTCTATAGTTTTACTTCCATTGATACGTTGTTATACATTATAACTTTTAAAAAAGAAACAGATAGAAGATTCAGACTCAGATTCATTTATTTAAGGCGGCGTGGTCTTCTCTCCCTCTCACTGAGCATAAGCGTGAGCGAAATGGAAGTGCGTGTTTCGAAGCGCGGTTATCATGTTTTTTAATTTTAATTTTTTGTGCGTTTTAATAAAAATAAAAAAAATGCTGATTTCCCACAAACATGATATTGCCGATTTATAAAACCAATTTTAATATGTTTAGCTGTTGTGCATAATTTGTTACGATTTTTTTAAGTGTATTTTATACATGTATTCGTGATTTTTTTCTATGGAGCGAAAGTCAAAAACTTAGGATTCGAATAGCTGATTTCACTCGAAAAAGGCCTCAAGATTGATAAATAAATTGAAGACATCCGTTTTATAATCCAAACAAGAGCTACGATTTTATAAAAATCCGTTTTCGGAGCTCACGTCGCCCTGATAATAAGATTACATTGTAAATTATATTAATATATATGTCAATTTATATGCAGTCATTATTATGATCGTCAAAAAGGATAAAGAACAAAATTTACCCGCATTAATTACTTTTCATTATCGTTATAAAGATTTATCATATCGCTTTGAATCATCATCACTACTAGCGTTATTCCCGCCTGTGCCCCAAAGGAGCCCGGGGTCCGCTTTGGCCCCTAAACCCAAGATTTGGCATAAAATATGGAACAAAAATTTCAAACTGAAATATAGTTTATAATAGCATGACCACTGAACCAACTCCCCTACGCTACCAACTGCTTGATATACTAAACAGCACAGCACACCAGCTGTAGCTGTAACGCATTCAAATTTCTTAAAGTTTACATTGTTTTCCAAATTCAAACAGCGATCCAAGATGGCGGGCGAAGTTAACGTCTAACGACGACCGTTGAATTCGAATTTCGAAGCACAAAAGTAATGCAGCACCTCGGAACAAATTCAATAAAGTTGCCGAAACTCCGCTAAGGGGAATACATAATTTCTTAGTGTCTCTTTGTATGGGGTTTAGGGATGTGATGGGCTTGAGACTATCGATAAAATATGACAATCGGAAACCTATTGTAGTTTTTGTACAGCAATTTTTTTATTGAGACCGAAAGTTGGGAATTAACTAAATGTAAGATAAGCACTTAGAACAAAAGAAACCAGCAACAATTATTTCTTTCTGAATAGAAGTTCTGGATGCCAAGGGTGTAGAATCCCGCTTTCACTAGCTTGGCTTCAAATAGACGTCCACTTTTAAAACACTAATGCTTAAATATAAAAGAGTCTTAATATGTTATAAACGTCACTTTTATCTCGTGCTGCAAATATTGGCAACCCAAAACTGCAAATATAAAACCACACAAAACATTCACATGTCTATATATAACAACTTGTAAACTCCTACACAACACAGAATAATGTGAAAGAAAACAGTCGAGTCTTAAGATTTTAACTAAAATTGGTTCAAATGACCGTTTATGTATAATAAAATAAAATGGAAAGTCTGAACAAATATTTAATCTAAGTCTTGGTCTTGGTTGTTCATGTAACTGGTGACCGAAGAGCTGGCGGCTTTCTCGAGCAACTCATCAGAATTGCAATGGAAACACCGCCGGCATCCTTGGTATCATACCTCAAGGGCCATTTTTAGATTTAACTAAGTTTTAATTTATATAAGTTAATATAAAAATAATAAAAATAAAAATTGCTCATTTCAGACCGAGATCCATAGTGTTAGTAACAATTGGGACTTAGGAGCCTATGTTAGTATTACACGTTAAGTTATATTTTTAATCCGAAAGGCAGATCAAGCAGTGACTATTTTATTCCCTACTTGCACCTGTAGTTTTTTTTTATTCAAAAATAAGGAAATTACATTTTACAACTTTCATATAAACTCGCCAAACTGTGATGTTTGATGGCGAGTTGATAGTTTTAAGTCTAAACATGAGAAACTAACATCGATATCGACTTATCGACTCGCCTCCTCCCTACGCGTCGCGCGCCCGTAGCGTTACTATTTAAATCTAGTTACAAGTTCTGAATGTATTTTGTTAATTACAACTTACTTGGGACATGAAATTTTCCTCCACGCAGGTGTATAGCGTCTTAATTTGATTCTTCAAGAATTATTGCTTATTTTGTGAATAATTAAAGCAAAATTGCTTCATTAGTGGATTTATGCGCCGAGGCGCGAGACAGTGCGTGTAAACGAATTTTGTTCTTATTATTTCGAATTTAGAATACTTGTTTGAAAGGGAAGACAATTTGAATATAGCATGGCAATCCGTTGGAGCGCTGGGGACCGATTTTTGACTTTCGAGCGCTCGAATCTTTCACTCGAAAACTGACAATAATTACGAAATGCTCTTTTGAAATAGCGATAGAAAATTGAAAAGCGAGTGGTATTGACCACTCGTATTCAAATATATCGGTAGAAAGTTAGTGCCTGCAATTTTGACACTAAAATCGTATATACTTTTATTTAATTTTCAAGCGCTCGAAAGTCAAAAATCGGCCCCCTGGTTTGAAATAATGGTCGTGTTCAAGATAAAAATCTAATTGGAACAGTTACCTAGTATTGTTTTACTTACAATAATGAAAATGCACTTAAGCTGGGATTTTACAACGTCGTTTGTTGTTAAATATGAAAGGAAAAGATAACAAAGAGACGTCATAGTAGCTCGTGCCGCTGGGTTGAACAAAAAACTTATTTACGAAATGTCATTTGATATATGACAGTGGCTTTTCGGTGAGGAAAACACCGTGAGGAAACCGTTCTAATCCTAATAAGTCCAGTCGCTTTCCTAAAACGGCACCACCGGGAATAAACGCTAGGAGTATGATGATATTGATGATACGATAAGTTTTACGCCTAACGCAGATTTAGTTTGTCTTAAAAACACTGACACTGGAAAATATTATGTTATTTATAAAGTAAATATAAATGATAAGGTGGCAAAATTTCAATCATGACTCTGATCATTTCGTGTATTAGGCGAATATATAATACTAGCTGTTGCCCGCGACTTCGTCCGCGTAGAACATGTTATCGTCTAAATGTTTGTTTAAAGAATGAATTAAAAAAAAAAACATTGAAATTAGTTTTGTAGTTTTTTAGTAAACAGTCTAAATCCGAAGTTACAAATCTCTTACCTTCAAAATGTCTTGCTCTCTTTACAAACTTAGAACCTCTTTGAACCCTCATAGTATAAGTCTGAAACCGTAGTTACAAATTTCTTACTTTAAAAATGTCTTGCTTTCTACATAAACTTCGAACCCCCTTTTAACCTTCTTAGGCGATAAATAAAAAAAAAACGCTGAAATAAGTTTTGTAGTCTTTCAGCAAACAGTCTACAACCGAAGTTACAAATCCCTTACATTAAAAATTACTTGCTCGCCATACAAACTTGGAATCCTCTTTAGAGGTTCAATTAAAAAAAAAACCGGTCAAGTGCGAGTCGGACTCACGCACGAAGGGTCCCGTACCATTATCTATAAAAAACTATTTTACTATATGTTTTTAGTACCTATTTGTTGTTATAGCGGCAACAGAAATACATCATCTGTGAAAATTTCAGCTGGAACTATCACGGTATCAGTGAGATACAGCCTGGTGACAGACAAACGGACGGACGGACGGACAGCGAAGTCTTAGAAATAGGGTCCCGTTTTACTCTTTGAGTACGAAAGCCTAAAAACGCTGAAATAAGTTTTGTAGTCTTTTAACAAACAGGCTAGGATCGAAGTTACAAATCTCATACTCTAAAATTTTCTGACTCTCTATACCAACTTAGGGGATTAACGCTTTTCAAGGAAAAATTAAAAAGAAGAGTTTTTTTTGTTGTAATAAGCATTTTTTCTACAAACTATCAAGTATCTAAGCTCAATAAAAGTGTTTCCCATACGAATCTTGCACCCTTTATAACCCCTAAAGGGGTGGAATTTTCCAAAATGCTGAAAGTACTTTATTTGTAAGCTTTCTACAAAGTTTTAAGCGTCTATCTCAAAAAAGAGTTTCCCTCATACAAACTTTGCAACCCTTAGTAACCCCCTCAGGGGTGGAATTTATCAACACGCTGAAAGTACTTTATTTATATTCTAATAAGTAAGTTTTCTACAAAGTTTAAAGTCTCTTGCTAAAAAAAAACGTTGCCTCCATACAAATGTTGCACTCCCTTTTAACCCCCTTAGGGGTGGAATTTTCCAAAACACTGAAAGTTCTTTTTAGGGTTCCGTACTCAAAGAGTAAAATGGGACCCTATTACTAAGACTCCGCTGCCCGTCCGTCCGTCCGTCCGTCCGTCTGTCTGTCACCAGGCTGTATCTCACTGATACCGTGATAGTTCCAGTTGAAATTTTCACAGAAGATGTAATACTGTTGCCGCTATAACAACAAATGCTAAAAACAAAATAAAATAAATATTTTTATTGACACGAAACCCTTCGTGCGCGAGTCCAACTCGCACTTGGCCGGTTTTTTTGTATTTCAATAAGTAGGTAATCTTTCTCCAAACGTTTAACCTTGTATCTCAAAAAATAATTTCCCTCATACAAACTTTGCAACGATTTTAACAACCCTTAGGGGTGGAATTTTCCAAAACGCTAAAAGTGCTTTATTTTTATGCTAATAAGTAAGCTTTCTACAAAGTTTTAAGTCTCTAGATAAAAAAACATGTTACCTCCATACAAATGTTGCACCCCCTTTTAACCCCCTTACGGGCGGAATTTTCTAAACCGCTGAAAGTATTTTTTTTATTTCAATAAGTCATCTTTCTACAAACTTTTAAGCTTCTATCTCAAAAAAAGTTTCCATGGTACAAACTTAGAAACCTTTTTAACCCCCTTAGGGGTGGATTTTTTTCAAAACGCTGAAAGTGCTTTTTTTTTATTTCAAAAGTAGTTATTTATACATAATTTCCCTCATACAAACTTTGCAACCATTTTTAACCCATTATGGGTGGAATTTTCCAAAACGCTGAAAGTACTTTTTTTTTATTCTAGTTAGTAAGCTTTCCACAAAGGTTTAAGTCTCTAGCTAAAAAAAACTTGTTTCCTTCATACAAATGTTGCACCCCCTTTTAAGGGTGGAGTTATCTAAAATTGAATTTTTCAAAACGCTGAAAGTACTTTAATAATATTCTAATAATGCTATTTACAAAGTTTTAAGTCTCTTGCTAAAAAAACGTTGCCTCCATACAAATGTTGCACTCCCTTTTAATCCCCTTAGGGGTAGAGTTTTCTTAAACACTGAAAGTTCTTTTTTGTATTTCAATAAGTAATCTTTTTACAAACGTTTAACCTTGTATCTCAAAAAAGAATTTCCCTTATACAAACTTTGCAATGATTTTGAACCCCCTTAGGGGTGGAATTTTCCAAAACGCTGGAAGTACTTTATTTTTATTCTAATAAGTAAGCTTTCTACAAAGGTTTAGGTATCTAGCTAAAAAAACATGTTTCCTCCATACAAATGTTGCACCCCCTTTTAACCCTCTTAGGGGTGGAATTTTCTAAAACGCTGAATGTAGTTTTTTTTGTATTTCAATAAGTAATCTTTTTACAAACTTTTAAGCTTCTATCTCAAAAAGCGTTTCCTCATACAAACTTTGCAACCCTATTTAACCCCTTAGGGGTTTATTTTTATTCTAATGAGTAAGCTTTCAACAAAGGTATAAGTCTCTAGCTAAAAAAACATGTTTCCTCCATACAAATGTTGCACCCCCTTTTAACCCCCTTAGGGGTGGGATTTTTTAAAACGCTGAAAGTGGTTTTATTGTATTTTAATAAGTAATCTTACTACAAACTTTATAGCTTCTATCTCAAAAAAGAGTTTCCCTCATACAAACCTTGCAACCCTTTTTAGCCAACTTAGGGGTAGAATTTTCCAAAACGCTGAAAATACTTTATTTGTATTCTAATAAGTAATCTTTCCACAAAGTGTAAAGACTCTAGCTCAAAAAAGAAAGTTTCCTCCATACAAACTTTGCAACGATTTTTAACCCCTTTAGGGGTGGAATTTTCCAAAACGCCGAAAGTACTTTCTTTTATTCCAATAAGTAAGCTTGCTACAATGTTTGAATTCTCAAGCTAAAAAAAAATGTTTCCTCCATACAAATGTTGCACCCCCTTTTAACCCCCTTAGGGGTTGAATTTTCTAAAACGCTGGAAGTGGTTTTTTTGTATTTCAATAAGTAATCTTTTTACAAACTTTTAAGCTTCTATCTCAAAAAAGAGTTTCCTCCATACAAATTTTGCAACCCTTTTTAGCCCCCTTATGGATAGAATTTTCCAAAACGCTGAAAGTACTTTATTTGTATTCTATAAAGTAATCTTTCCACAAAGTTTGAAGACTCCAGCTCAAAAAATAAAGTTTCCTCCATACAAACTTTGCACCCCTATTTAACCCCTTTAGGGGTGGAATTTCCAAAAATCCCTTCTTATCCGTCGCCTACGTTATAAAAGGTAGTAGAGGTGTAAATTTCAAGTTTCTAGTTCCAGTAGTTTCGGCTGTGCGTTGATGATCTGTCAGGAAGTCTTCTTTTATATATATAGATTATAATATAATATACATATATATCTATACTGTTTTTCTTTTGTAATGCTAATGCAACCGTAAGTTACACCATGAATAGTCTAGTTTGTCGATTCGCTCATCGGTTACGTACAGTCGCCATCAGATATACCTATCGGAGCGGCCGAAGTGCTCACAAATATCTGAACACGTCTCTAATGCCTCGACAATAGAGACGTGCTCAGATATTTGTGAGCACTTTGGCCGCTCCGATATATCTGATGGCGACATATCATAATAATAATCATTATAAACGAATCTTCAATAACAAAACCGCGCGACCGTTACTCTTATAGAACAATCTTATTCAAATCCGACGGTTTTTACGTAATCCTCCAGCGCCATATTGTATTTAATTCGCGCCGAGTCGCTTTAATTTTCAAATTTGGAAACTTAGAACGCGGCGCTGTTTAAATTCAAGTTTGGGAAAGGGATGGGGCGAAGTCGGGTAAATATTTATATGGTAAAAATGAGGTAAGTACCTAATACAGTTAAAGGCGTATATTATAAGTCATAAAATAGTGTCATTTCACGACCTCTGTAGCCTAGTTGGTAGTGACCCTGCCTACGAAGCCGGATGTCCCGGGTTCGAATTCCGGTAAGGGCATTTATTTGTGTGATGAGCATGAATATTTGTTCCTGAGTCATGGATGTTTTCTATGTATTTATTTCTCTATATAAGTATCTATATCATCGTCTAGTACCCATAGTACAAGTTTTGCTTAGTTTGGGACTAGGTAGATTTGTGTAAGATTGTCCCCAAATATTTATTTATTTATTTCGCCAGATAACTACGGATTTATTGTGCCGGTTTGCGACCACTCGGATAAGTTGGTGAATAGTAAACTTTTCCCATTTATTTTAATAACTACTTACCTACTTAAAAAATATTAACAGGTACAGGTTTGGTTAGTCTGTTGAAATGTTATTATATTTGGACAGCAACACTAGGCTACGCGGTCGTTAAGGACTTGGACAATACAATTGGGTAACTTTCTGAGGACAGTTTTACCCAATTCAGGTAAATCTGTACTGTCAGCCCATCACTCGGATCGGGTCTGCAAGCCAAGCACGAGTTTTCCGTATAGCGCTATGATTGGTCGATCAGGCGCGTGTGGCTGGCTTGAGTAAGGGGCTCCAACGTTGTGACGTCACAATAGGGCTAATAGGCTCTCAGAAGTACGAGATTCAGAGCTCAGTTAAACTCTAACTTTGACTCTTTTTTTTTGATTTGATTCGTCGGGCTTTGGTTTCGGCCAACGTGCCTTGTGTCCTGGAGCCTCCGGGGTTGTGCCGCACAGATGGGAAAATACCAGATGGTCTAACGTTGGTTCCATGGCAGAAAGGGCGGTGCCTCTTGTGGGACGCTACATGCGTAAGCACGTTTGCCCCGTCCCATTTGAGCCACACCATCAGATCCGCGGCGTCGGCCGCCGAGTCGGCGGCTCGGATGAAACATGCCAAGTACTCTGCCTTGGAGCCAATGTACGACTTTGTGCCAGTGGCGATGGAGACTGCGGGACCGTGGGGTACGGAGGCCAAAGACTTCATGCGGAGTTTGGGTCGCCGGCTTAGGGATAGGGGCTGCGATCCTCGTTCCGGGTCGTTCCTGGCTCAACAGATTTCGTTGGCCATCCAGCGTGGCAACGCTGCCAGTGTCATGGGAACTTTTGGGCCACCAACGATCCGGGGCGGTCCTTTTTGTTAGTTGATAGTTTGATACTTTAATTCTAATGTAAGTGAATTGTAAATATTTTTAGATATTAAAATTTTTGTAGAGCTCTAAATTGTAGTTGGTCCCATACATTCACTTGATCCTCTCTAAAAACTGGTTCGATTCGTGAAAAAAAATAAACTTTCCTATGGTACATTTTTAGGTCACCAATTGCACTAGGTAGCGACTTAAATCTTCAGAGTCACAAAACATGACAATTGTTATGATCCAACGGATCCAACTCGTCCATGTAAGAACTTGGACAATACAGTTTTACCTAAATTGGGTAACTTTCGAATGACAGTCTTACCCAATTTAGGTAAAACTGTATCGTCAGCCCATCACTAGTCCGGATCGGGTCTGCATGCCAAGCACGAGTTTCCATATCGCGCTGTGATTGGTTGAGCCGGCAAGTTTGAGACGGCTTTTTATATACAGGTAAATTGAAGTGGGGGCTGTTTCATAAGTATTTCGGGGGTTACTAGGTATAAACGAAACTTAATCTATATTAATTTTATAAAGAAGAAAAGTGAGGTTGTTTGCTTGTAGGGGGTGATCTCCGGAACTACTAAAGCAATTTAAAAATTATGGATATATATAGCAACATTTTATCTGCGGCTCCGTCTTTCTGTGTAGGTAATAATAATGTATTCATACGCAAATATGTAAGTACCCTACTGTCTCACAATATTAAGCATCTGCTTATAATAAAACAGTAAAAAAATATGGAAAACGTTCCAAAAACCACCTTGCAATTAATAAACTGTCAAAAAATTACCTACGAAAAACATTTTACCATATTTTACTTTATTTATCTACTTATATGTAAGTATGTTATAAAAACACTATAACTATGTACAGTCGCCATCACATACATCGCTACACTATAGGTATTCTAAAATATCAGCACATGCACCCTACTGGCTTGAAAATAGAGGTGTGTTCCGATGTTTGTGAGCTGCTTATTTGCTCCGATGTATGTGATGGCGACTGTACATTGTAATTCTAGGTAAAACATAATTTCAATAGGTATCTACTCAGAAACAATAAATCAATATGCAAAAACCCAATCAAAAATAATCCTTTAAAGAAACAAAGATAAGCCAACAAATTCAAATTAAGAACTTTCGGTTTCATATTTCCACGAAATACCTACAGTTAAAATTAAACAATAGAACTGTGATAGAACAATCCAACTGCCAGCTACAACATTCAAACTAGGAACGTTTCCTATTCCGAACGTTTCCTTGCAGAGAAGTAAACAAATTTTCTGCAAGGATGTGAGGGGAGGGGGCGACGATTTTTTGTCTGTAGTGGTGAGGGGAGTTTTTATTAGTGTGCGTCGGGTTAGTTTACCAGTTTTATTCGTAGTTGGAGTTGGCTTTTTATGGTTTTAATGAGGTTTGCGTTTTTAGTAGGATATTTTAATGAGTTTTACGATGTACATAGTTCGTATCATTTCAGAATGTGGGTAGGTGCTATTACATTTGTTTTTTGATATATTTTTATGTTGATAATATACCTACGTACTTTCACGTAGTTACCTAATTTGGGTTATTTGCGGACGGTCTAGAATGCAAAATAACTAGTGTAGATAATATTTTGCCTATATCGCTTTTAGTCTACATCGCGAACGGTCTAGAACGCAAAATGACTACATCATTTTTGTCGTTTTATCTTTATGTTAGCGATGTCGACGGAGCCCCGCTACCGCGGGGCTCCTATTTCTGTGCTGTTTGGCCTTCGGCCATTAGAAGAGACCTAACGAACCTAGCCTACCTATGAGTGGTCATTATGCGCTCTAGACCGTTTGCGATGTAGACTAAAAGCGATATAGGTAAAATATTTCAGTAGTCATTTTGCGTTCTAGACCGTCCGCGAATAACCGCCTAATTTCCAGTAAGTTTCAATGATGTATTAGGTAGGTAACAACGATACAATGACAGTTTTATTACTAAAGCTTAGGCATCACGTGTGCTAATATGCTATAAACACAACTCAAATCATTTTGTCACTCAGTATCCAAAGTTTGCCTTAAATGATGGATGCACATGTGCATCATTCGCGTTGAAAGGGTTAAAATGCTTAACAATATTTAATTTTAAGGATATTAGATATCTACTTAATCCAATACCGAAACGATCAGCTTTTAAAATGTATAAATAAGTAGTACTAGAGTAGGTACTTAGAAATAAAATAACTGAAATTCAATATATGTAATTCCAGGTAGGATTTTACCTACTTATTACCATCTACGTTCAACGTAAAAGAAACCAAATAAAACTAATATTCGAAAATCAAAAAAGAAACTAAGTAACAAACATTCACACAAAAGAGTTGTTCAAATGAACAAAAAACAATCGAAAATCGACATTCCAAAATCAAAACCGAAATTCCACATTTAAATTTAAATTTGGAACGCGCAAAAACGATCGAGCCACATAAGACGCTCCCTTCGCGATCCCCTCTTCACTTCTTTCCGTTGCTAAGTATCCACCCCTTTTTTCGCCGTAAGAATTACTTAAAGGCGGGCCGACCCCTCCACCCCTCCGAGGGGTGGGTCGGGGGTTTTTTCACCCTTTGAAGAATTGCCTCAAGGCGGGCGGGGTGGGGTGTAGTAATATTAAATAGAAAAGGGTTTTTGCCAAGGTTTCCGGGATCGATAAGGGTTAGTTTTTTGTTTTGCGGCGAGAGATTTTTGCGAGAATAGTTTTGAGGGTAACTTTTGGTTTTATTTCATAGTTTTAGGTAACATTTAACCCGTTTTTTTGCGTTAGGTAGTAAGAGCGCAATTTGAAAGCAGGGTTTAAAAAAAATCATATTAGGTACCTACCTACTTTAAATATAAAATAAATAATAATATCATCATCATCATATCAGCCGAACTCGAAAGACGTCCACTGCTGGACATAGGCCTCCCCCAAAGAGTGCCAAAATGACCGGTCCTGCGCCACCCGCATCCAACGTCCACTAGTTTATTTTTTTCATTAAGTATATTATTAAGTATAATAATATACTTAATGAAAAAAATAAACTAGTGGAACAGTTGTTTGCAATAGTTACTTATGTAAGTATAGGTACCTAGATTAAGTATGAAATAAAATTAATAAAATCTAATTAAAATAATTCATTCGATTTGACTTAATGTACCGTATTACAATTAAAATAAGTATTACCCATAGAATTTCATATATTTTATAGTAAATTAACGTTTTGTGAACCAAAGTTCTGATAAATATGAATACCTACACCTAAACGAATAACCTACCAATCCTTGATGAGTTTACACACTAGGTAGGTAACTGTTGATATATTTATTTCGAACAGCTACTCGTTCATATCTTTAGTTTGTGCGGTACATATTATTTGGAAGTGATGTACCAACTCAATTTGAAAAAGAAACAAATTATCAATTCTGGTGCCAAGAACCTGCCAGTCCCTACCTTACCTTAGCTCTGTATATAGTGTGTTGTACTACTAAGATGAAAACCATGCTACTACCCACTACGCGTGTCGCACTACGAAAATATATGTGTTATAGTAATTTTGTTGATTAGGTATATTTAAGTAACGAACCAGTATATTTTACACACACTTAATTCCCATCAGTACAGATACGAACGACGACATATTTTTATCGACGACCTGTATGGCCCAAGAGTGCGCGTAGGTGTAAGGCGATGATTCTGGTGCCAATGCATAGGACCACGGCGTTTCGAGGTAGTTTTAGGTTCGCGGCGTCCAAGTGTTGGAATGATCTCCCTCCACCTATTCAAGGAGCGTCTAGCAGGTATACCTTTAAGCGTCAGCTTAAGGGCTATTTGTTGACGCTCCAGAAATCCTAAACCCAATCCTAACCCATCCAGCACTTTCCTATCCCAACCGTGTCGCGTTTTGTGCTTTGTGTTTTTCTTTCTATCCCATTTGGCTACTGGTACATATTTTACAAATGTATTACATTTATTATTTATTATGTGTATACAATAATTATGTGTTTATCAATGGTCTTATGTTGTGTTGCGTTCCGCGGGTCACGTACGGTGCTGTCTGAAAATCAGCGCTGTAGGTGTCTGTCTGACACCTCGGCATAATGCTGAGACAGCGACCTATTCACTGCCGCGAAGACACACACAATATGTGTTAAATTGCCTACTCCCTTTGTCTATGTGTGTCTTTTGTGTAGTAAATAAATGTCTTCTTTCTTCTTTCTTTCTTTCTTACCTGTAAGGCCGTGCGCACAAGGAGATGTAAGTATCCGTTTTACTTTTTACAGCGCAATGAAGTGAAAAATGGATACATCTTTTCGCAGTCGATTGTACAACGACAAAAGATTCCAGAAATCTCAACCATCTCAAACAAACTGCACACACACACACACACATATAAACGAGTCCGACATAAAAACACACACTCCTGCACCCTTCATGCATTACAAAAGTGTACGGAGGGCAAAGATAAGAGAGCTACAGAACGCTGGCTTAGGTATTTTAATACAGGATGCTTAAAAACTCGCGCTTTTTTTTTTTATCTTTTTTTTTTAGGAACATTTAATCACTTAAGATTACGTCCGTTCCATTGTACTATCGAACCAACTGAATCATGACCCACCATAGAACCTTGTTACAGTTATCGAACACACGCACGATCATATAACGTTAACACGTCAGTTAATTGGGAAAAGGTTCCATGGTGGGTCATGATTCAGTTGGTTCAATAGTACCTTAACCTAAATTACTAAAGCTATGTATATCTACCTACGTATTGGTATTATATTGCATAAGGTATTCTAGCACAAATAAATATCAATTTGGCTTCTTCTGAGGTCGGGGCCGCTAAATGATGACGTGATGATGCCGTGCCGAAACGTCTAAACTATTATTTATCTTGCAAAAAGAACACGTTCTTCATATAGGGACACATACCTAAGCTTAAAAAATTGGTGTTTCAAAATAGGTAGGTACGTAAAATATTTAAAAATAACTTAATTACCTGTTTACTAAAATCTTGTAACTAGCAATTTCTTACCAAACACACAAATTAATAGAAATAGAAATTTTAATTGTATAAAACGGTGTGTGTACAAAGGTATAGAAGCATGATGTTATGGGTTCCAACAGTTTTACCCTTTTCGGGCATACCTACAATTTTATAAATCTTAACCTAGTTACAATTTTATTTATAAAAATGACTACATTATAATATTACACATTACTATAATATTCGTTTAGGTTGTAGAAAACCTTATCTATTAAAAAGTTTTTTAAACACTTTTTGAAGTTATTTCCTTCCAGGCTTTTTATTTCTACATGAAGATTGTTAATGTATATTTTTATTAAAGTGTTTTAACCCAGGCAAAATTAAAAAAAATATATATGTGTTCAGGCCTCGATCGTGCTGTATAGAGTAGGCATATAAAATAAATCCTATACTAAATAAATAAAGTGTTCATTTAAAGATACACTGCCATGTATTGACTAGGTATTTTGTAACGAATAAGTGTCCAAATTTCTCGTAAAATAAAAGTATAAATTTCCGTATGTAAAAAGTTGCACCCGCCCACAGTTTATCTGTTTTGCCTTAAGGTTCACTGATAGAGAATGCTTTTTAACATTAACTTCGCCATTTGCAATAAAGATAAAATAAATAAAATAATTCCCGCCATCTTGAGCCCCGCATCCGAAACGGCATAATTCTAAAAACTCACAAACAATTAGGCTCCCATAAATTCGCACCCTATATAAACATTTGCACCCCAGCCGAAATCTTCGCGACTCATTACGCGAGGGGGAGGGGCTCCATCTTCAAATCTGTGACATTTTATCTAAATGGGCTGCGGAATGGGCCCCCTAATGGCTGTAAGAAACTGGAGATTGGCGGAGAAGACGGATGATTTTTACTAATGCTGTACTTAGGGAAACGGATAACCGGGAAGATAAAGAATTGTATGGGATATTCGTATATAATAAGTAGGTATGTAATATATTATAATTATGAGCTGGAGGTCCCGGGTACGAATCCCGGTCAGGGCATTTATTTGTGTATTTATCACGAATATTTGTTCCTGAGTTATGGATGTTATATATATATATATAAGTATCTATTATATATATCATCGCCTAGTGCCCACAACACAAGCCTTACTGAGCTTACCGTGGGCCTAGGTTGATTTGTGTAAGATTGTCTCGTAATATTCATTTTATTTTAATTTTTATGATACCTATATTTCTGTAGGTACATAGATAAAAACTTTAGTGGCATTCTATGACAAAACTTGAGTAAAATAATGGTTTAAAACAGATGTTAAATTTATTAAAGTTATAAACTAAAAGTTTTATTTGAGTTAATGTATGCACACATCGTTAAGCATCGAATGCGTCAAAATAAACTAATTAACCTAATTAAGACATTTTTTTATTTTTTTTAAATCACGACGGTGGCATACCAGCTTATGGCCTGCCTGATGTTAAGCAGTTACCGTAGCCTATGGACACTTGTGACTCCAGAAGAATCACAACCGCGTTGCCGACCCTTTATTCACTTGAGGATTCGCATTTACTATAGGTTAGGCTACAATATCCCAAGTGTCAACTCAGCCATGCATGATGTAACCGTGCATCATCTTTCATCGCGCACTGAAAGTGTTAAGGCGAGGCCGGTTCATGGTCTTCTCTCCCTCTCACTGAGCATAAGCGTGAGCGAGATGGAAGTGCGTGTTCGGAAGTGTGTAACTACACTTTTGAGTACATATTAATTGTTTTTTGGAATTCTGGATGATTTATTAAAAATCTATACGGTTATTGTCTTAGAACAATAAAAAAGCTATCGTTTTTATAAAAAAAAAACATAGATTGTCGTTGAAAATCACGAGATCTCGAACATTTAAGTTTATTTTTATGGTAATATTTAAGATTTTTTTACAGAGTTACCAAGTAATTTTTTTAATATAATGTTCGGTTATTGTTTTTCTTTGTTTCTTTTTCAGTCTACAGTAATTTTTTTTGAAGTAGGAGTCTTCATTATTTCTTCACACTGGAAGCTCAAAAATCAATCTTTTCGTCAGATCACGAACCGGCCTCGCCTTAAGTGGTAAGAACGTGTCAGATAATTTTGCGGCCTTTGATTCATCATATATGATGTCTGTGACTGTACCTATGGAATGAGGTACCTATATAGTTTACTAAAGCTACCTAGGTAATAATATATATATTAAATTGTACCTACTTGTGCAATTCCGCCTACATTTTTGTGTCAAATTTCGCCTAGTTATAGAAAATGAGTGTCAGAAAAAGATAAATTTGTGATTTGTATTAATTTAACTTTATTACTTTAATTGTGCACATTTAGAACTGTTGGTACCTCAGAGCATAGAATACTAGAGAGAGGACAAGCCGCCGGCGCGGCCGTGTCGCAGCTGTATGTTCAATGGGCATACACTGCCATACTGTGCACGCGTGCTGATCAAAAAAAAAAAAGGGTCCATTTCGTGACAAAATATGTATTATATTATTTCTTTTGTGTGTGTAAATTGTGTGTCACGAATAAATATTTGAATTTGAATTTGAAAAATCAAAATAATTTTATTTCAAATAGACTCAAAGAGTGCTTAAGAAACATCACAAAAGAAAGTTAAAGTTGACTAAATACACGGAAAAGATTACGATATGATACAAAAAAGTTAATCATAAGTATCAAAAAAAATACATAATAAAATTTAACGGCTGACAGCTGACTTGATCGCAGAGAATATTACGTTTTTTCCCAAAATGCCTGATATGATGCGCGTTTATTGTCAAATAAGCGTGTACAACGGTATACAAGTGTGTGTGTTTTAGATGTGTGCGTGCTTTGTCTTGTCAATTACTTGGGCGTTGTGTGGGTTAATGTACTTGCGACAGGCTCATACAAATCGGCCGCCATGTCCGATCTCCTTATATTTATACATCTGTGGTTGGTACAGTCAAGGTCACCAATATATGTCCAAAGTTGCAAAAATATGTATACAACAACCTTACTTCCGTAGTAATAATATATATATTTCTGTAACTTTGTGGTGTATACATATTGGTGAACTTGACTGTACCTATTGCAAATTATTATATTCATAGGCAATGCTGTTTATTGTTTTATGATAATGACTATGCCTAGGTATATAAATTACGCCATTGGGAGAAGAAAAAAAATTTTTAAATGATAAATATCGATTTTTTTGTGTCAGTTTTCACTAAGTGAGTGAGTCATTCAAGTATGAAAGTGTATACTATATTCAAGTGTCCCTATATACTATAGTTAGTTTAAAATAAACAATACCAGCTCGGCGGCCGCCCCGTAAATCTCCCCGGGCCAAACGCGGGCGTAATGAAACGACGTGCATTTTCTCAGCCGACATCAGTCAGAGCCAGCCGGAGAACACCGCTACTGAGATGAGTGAACGATTAATTCATTCGTTCGTTCATTTTTCTTTATTCTTCAATTTAGGCATATTACCATACCCATTGAATGTTGATGAACTGCTGCTGGTTCGAAAAAAACTCAACCGTGAGAAGGACCGGCGTAAAATAGGTACTCTGCTTCTCTTCTTCTTTGTCCTCGCCTTTTCCCGTTACACGGGGTCGGCTTTCTTTATCATGCGGCGCCATGTAGTCCGCTGGACGGTATCCTCTTCTTTAAGCCCGAGGCATTTCATGTCTCTGTGGACATTCGTCAACCAGGTCATTCGAGGTCTTCCCCTTCCCCTTTTTTTGGTAGCCATAGAAAGGCATTTCTTCACAACATAATTGTCGGGTCTTCTCATCACGTGACCGTACCATCTGAGCCTTGATTCACATATTTTGTCACTTATGGGTGCAACCTTAAAGCTTCCTCTTATGTGTTCGTTACGTATTCTATCCTTAAGTGTCACTCCACCTGCCCATCTCAGCATACGCATTTCAGTGGTGTGCAGTGAAATAGGTACTCGGCGAGGTATATTTTATTCAAAACAGAAATCACAGTAGATAACCTACAGTTACTTGTTTGGCCAATATAAAACGGTGTAGTATTTGTTCATTTATAAATACGCAGTTATCGATTAGATTTGACGCAACGGTGAAAAAGATAAATGTACCTATTTAATACGATGTTGAAACCAAACAATACAGGGTCCCCGGCCTTAACGAGCCAAACGCAGGTGTAATGAAAGGACGTGCATTGTCTCAGTCAGCCGGAGAAAACCGCTACTGAAGGCCTCCACACACCGGTCGCGGGCGCGGGTCGGGTGCGGGTGTGTGGAGGCCTTAAGATAAGCGAACAATTCATTCATTCGTTCCTTCACTAACTTTACGAATAAAAAATAACTGAGATGTGTGAACTATTCATTCTTTCGTTCATTCACTAACTCAGATCATTAAAAAAATACTGAAATGTGTGAACG
The DNA here is from genome assembly GCA_963854355.1 of Epinotia brunnichana. Classification (NCBI taxonomy): domain Eukaryota; kingdom Metazoa; phylum Arthropoda; class Insecta; order Lepidoptera; family Tortricidae; genus Epinotia; species Epinotia brunnichana. The sequence goes on from OY977959.1 coordinate 19,182,809, forward strand.
ATTCATTAATTAGCTTATTATCTGACGTTTTGTTTCACCCAAACTCACGACCGAGATATATCACCTATGAAAACAGCTAGACGAAGATAGGACGATACATATGTGTCGTTTATTGCATAGGTATTTTATTCAATTTTTAACGAAGATATCTATTAGGTGGGTACCATGATCATTATATTTCATATGGTTTTCAGATCAGCGGCCGCTGCTGCCTAAATCAGTCAGCCGGAAAACATTGAAATAACTGAATTACAATAACATAATGAATGTAATTGTAATTCATTCATTCACTCAATGAAGTTTATAGAGAATGGTAAGAGTGTAAGCGTTAAACAAAAGTGTAATCGAGCGAAAAAGTTTAAATAATTATATGCTGATATGCTTGATTGATTGATTACCTATCTAATATGGATATTTTGTTTTTCAGGTGGAGCATCAGTGACATGAGATATATAGTTTTATCCTCGTTGTTGCACTAGCTTTCTTCTTTATCTGCGCAAAATAATATACTTTTCATTATGAATGGGTCCCATTCATTCAATTAACATTCACTCATTGCACTTACCAACTTCTCTACCTGATCCCATACAAGCCCGAGAAAACAAATTGCAAATCATCTGCCTTTGCCAATCACGCGCTAGACTCAGTCGAGCTAAATTCCTCCCCCGAATGGATTTCCTATATTTTTTCTTACTCATTGTATCGAACTACATAGTAACATAACAGACAATATGTTTAAAAGATGAGATATTTTCTAGATCGAGCATCAGCAAAAGCGCAAAGAAGAGTTGTCAAATGAAGACGCCAAGACGAGTGATAAACTTTTTCAACATTCTCTAGTCACAATTTTTTTTTTCACATTGCAATAACAAAAAATGTGTCGTTCACTCAATGACTGAAATTTCCATTCACTCATTGCACTCCCCAACTTCTCCCCCAGACCCCACACAAGCCCGAGGAAACAAATTGCAAATCATCTGCCTTCGCCAAGACACGCTGTAAATGACTCAGTCGGGCTAAATTCCTCCCCCGAATGGATTTCCTACAATTTTTCATACTCATTGTATCGAACTACATAACGTAACTGACATGTTTAAAAGATGAGATATTTTCTATATGGAGCATCAGCAACAGCGCAAAGATGAGTTGTCAAATGAAGACGCCAAGAAGAGTGATAAACTTGTTCAACATTCTCAAGTCACTAAATGTTTTATTCACATTGCAAAAACAACAAATGTTTCGTTCACTCAATGACTAAAATTTCCATTCACTCATCGCACTCACCAACTTCTCCACCAGACCCCACACAAGCCCGAGAAAACAAATTGCAAATCATCTGCCTTCGCCAAGACGCGCTGTAAATGACTCAGTCGGGCTAAATTGCTCCCCTGAACGGATTGCTGCAAAATTTCCGTTACAGCTTGAAATTTTAGAACGTTTTGCGGCGCCAACGGAATTGTATCGATTACGGGTGATTGTGAGGCGTCTTGGTCATTTATACTGACCACAGATAGAAGGAGGAACTTGCATTCTGGATCTTTGAATAATAATAATATTTGGGGACAATCTAACACGAGCCGACCTAGTCCCAAACTAAGCAAAGCTTGTACTATGGGTACAAGACGACGACAAACATACTTATATATATAAATAAATACTAAAATACGTAGAAAACATCCATGACTCTGGAACAAATATTTGTGCTCAAACAAATGCCCTTACCGGGATTCAAACCCGAGACCTGAGGAATGATTCAGATTCAGATTTGTTTATTATCATAATTTTACAATAAAATCAATGAAGCTTATAAGAGTAACACACGGCGATTTTTTAAAGCGATACCTACAATCGCCATACATTATCGATAGAGATGATTTTGACTGATCTACGGCTATTGGGTTTTTTTTATTATAAACAAATTACTTTGGCGAGTTTTATTGATCAGAGAGCTACTAAGTAGTGGCATCACAAAACGGAAAGCATATTCTCTGCTAAACAACGCGGAAAAATCAGAGGCAATCAAGCTGTGGAAGTTCACCAAAGGACAAAAACAAGCTAAAGCCCTGATCGAAGGGTTCAATAGTAAGCTGTCTAAAGAGTTATTACAATTCAAAAGGCACAAAACCTGCGCAGTGACAAGAATCCTGACAGGACATTGCCAATTGAACAAACACCTGTTTCAAATGGGTATGAAGCAGGACACAACTTGCAGGTTCTGCCAGGAGACAGAGGAGACTGCAATGCACATTCTCTGCTCCTGCGGACCACTCATGCATAAAAGAAGTACCTACCTAGGGCGGCACATAATGCACCCACAAGAAGTACAACATATCACCGCCCAAAGAATCTGGAATTTCCTGGAGGCAACGGGACTTAACGGTGTAATAAAAAAAAATACTAAGTAGTTACGTTTGTACCGCGTTTGTAAATCAAGCCGACAGGCAATGATTATGCTAAGTATAATATAATTAGAACCACTATGGGACCTAATTCTGCTTTACACATAGAAATTAGGTCATCTGCGTCGCTAGTCCAGACTTAAAGTGCACTTGAAGCAAGGTCCGGTTTTATCTCGAATATAAATGTTAAGCTTTAGTAGATTAGATTAGATTAGATTAATTTATTTCATTTTGAAAATTTACATGTCATTTTTATAAGTTAAAATAGCATGAATTCACAAAAAGATCGTCAGAGTGCATAAGAATAACAATAATATAGGTAAATAGTCAAATCAAAATACAGTGCAAAATGAAAAACAAACAAAACAATCATAATATTAAAATGGTACAATGTCAAGGAAGTAAAATGTGTTTCAATGTCAAATTATTAATAAAAGCTAGGGCATCCTAGATATAAATTGTCAACAGTGGAAAAATATAATGGGTAGAATATCAAGCGAGCATGAATATCGTGAAAAAAACAGCCAAGTGCGAGTTGGACTCGCGCACGAAGGGTTCCGTAAGTACCATTATCTATAAAAACGGCAAAAAAATCACGTTTGTTGAATGGGAAAAATAACTGTTTTTTAGTATTTGTTGTTATAGCGGCAACAGAAATACACCTACTTTAGTCTTTTCGTGCTACAAATACTCCGAGGCCTGCTTATAACATTTTCGAGCGCTCGAAAAAAAACATTTTTTTTCTCACTGCACCTTACTTAGCAACAACTACGGTTTACTGGTAGAGAATGCCTTGTGGCATTAAATCCACCCTTTTTACTTCTTTTATTTGTGCAATAAAGTTTAAATAAATAAATAAAAATCTGCGCCCTGGTCGTAGGCGCTTTCCTCTACATACGGAGTTCCCCATGTTTTCGGCTATGAGCGTAGCGCTACGAAATCTTTGGGACTGAATATAAATGGGAATATAAGAATCAAATTCTATTTTTGATTGGTCAAATTGAACATCTACGATTAATAAATGCATGAACCCGATATAGTTCTATCGCGGACCCTCACTTCATGAAACAGGTTTTTGGTCATTTTTAACCCCCAACGCAAAAAGACGGGTGCTATAAGTTTGACGTCTCTGTGTGTATGTCTCTCCTAAACGAATAGACAGATTTGAATGCGGTTTTTTTGTCCAAAAACTGACGTGATTGAGATGGTTCTTTAGCTACGTTTCAACCAAATCAGTTCAGCCGGTTTTGAAATATTGAACTGTAATTTTGTATGAAGCAGTTACGCTGCTAACGATATTAATAAATTTCAAATTAAAGGAAAAATTTAAAAAAAAATCGAGCCGGATTTGAACCGGCGACCACAGGCACATCATGCACACACACAGACCAATTGGCACAGATTGAGTGAGACAGATTGTTCCGATAGCTCAGTAGGTTAGTAGCGACGGGCCATGTATGCCTGTGGTCGCCGATTCGAATCCGGCTCGGAGCCTAAATTTTTCAATTTTTCCTTTAATTTGAAATTTATATTGAACTTTGAAATAAAAATGTCAGAGGTTTTTCAACTTAGATATCTAAGTCGTTAATTATTATAATAATACGGATGTTAGCATGTACTAAATACCGGTTTTCGCGGTGATATATTATATAATTAAATAATTAAACTATTTAAACGGATGTCATCAAGTTAATTTGAGTTATTTATTTTGCAATTATTTTTATTATTATTTTCATGCACCTATGAATGTCGATAAACTACCACCCGGTTCGGAAAGAAAACCTCTGCCTCGAGCAGAACCGGCGTAATCAACTAGGCGAGGTGTATGTATGAATACATAATATACGCGATAAAATCCGTTCAAATCGTTTTGCTTAATTAGCATACTAACTTGAGAGGTATACTCACATTAAGTAGTTTGTGTTCTTGAGTTGATTCCGCGTCGACAATTCTTAAATAATTGAAAAAGGATATTTTCAACATCACTTCTATTTTCGGGGTGCAATCGTCTACTGCTGGGTAAGGCTCTGGAGTACACTCGTCCTGGTTGTGAGATATTTCTCATCCTTATCTTATCCAGTTTACCCAGTTTCAACACATCATCGTCATATGTCAAGATGATTTAAGCAGCGTCTATATTGTAGCGGTGCGGCTTATGTTCATCACTCGTAATGCCGATACCGGAGCAATAACGACCTCATATTGGACAAGTAAATGTATTATTTTGTCAACATAATCACCAAAAATATTCTTCTTTTCTTCGTTCATGAGTGAGTGTTCAATCACAAAATGTAGGGTCGGCAACGCTCACGAAACAGCCCTGAAGTTGCAAGCTTCCACAGGCTGCGACGACCCTCATCAGGCGGGCCGTACGGCGGTTTGCCATCGACATTGTATTAAATTAATCTTCAAAGCGATGTGGTCAAAGAACATAGAACCTTCATGATGGTGTCAGACCGCCTTGGAATAGAGCATTTGTCCCGCTCGCTCTTACGTATTTGTTAGAAAAGGACGATGCGCCTTAAAAATAAGATTAAAATTACACTGGAACTTTTTCACCTTACACACATAGTTTCATTGCACTGTTGATAGATATTCTTAAAGTACACCTCTTTTAATTTACTAAGCATTAAAACAATCAGTACCAACAAAAACAAACTTTGTTTCACAAAACACGAATAACAGAAAATTAAATACAAAATGAGGCACTCCATTTTTAAATTTAGAATTTCGAAATAGGAACGCTGGCGAATAAAAGTAAAAAACAAATATTTTAAATTTGGAATGTGTGGAAATCGAACGTACGTCAACCCGTCGACTGCGCAACTGGACAAAGTCCCTAAGTCCGAAACGGACAAGTCCGTGAGTCAGTGGGAATAGGAACAGGTTTTTAAGACGTTAGCTGGTTTTTCTTTAGAGACGACACCGGACAGCGGTCAGCGTGGGAATAAAAGGGTTGGAACCGGTTTTGCAGAAATTAGACTAGAATGAATATTATGATAATCTGTTGAGTTTCTTAGGTTACTTTGAAAGTGTTTTTACGATACCATCAAGTATCTTTATGATGAGAAATTGTGAATTGTTAAAAAGGATATACTAGTAGGTAGCTTAAATAATGAAATTTTGAAAAATAAACGCAATGTGAAATGATAGCCTTGTAAGAAACACATTAGATTATAACAATAATAACGATTTGACACATTTAAATGATATTCTGTAAGTGATTTTTTGATCTCGTGTTGTCGACATTGTATTTCAGATATTATTAAATTATTATTAAATACGTACCTTAATATGATAACAATCCTTTTCAGTGTCATTTTTGGTATGCTACTATACATTTAGTATTATTTGATTTTGCCTTTTTGTCTGGTTTTTAGGGTTCCGTAGTCAAAGAGTAAAACGGGACCCTATTACTAAGACTCCGCAGTCCGTCTGTCTGTCTGTCTGTCACCAGGCTGTGTCTCATGAACCATGACAGAAAACACAGTTGAAATTTTCACAGGTGATGTATTTCTGTTGCCGCTATAACAACAAATACTAAAAAACAGAATTAAATAAATATTTATAGATATTGGTACGGAACCCTTCGTGCGCGAGTCCGACTCGCACTTGACCGGTTTTTATAATTCTGTTGTATTTTATTTATCAAATGTATAGACGACCACAATAGGGATTCTTTTAAATTGACATGAATGTAATTTATAATGAAGTATGTAGGTATTGTGTAAGTAACAAATAAATGTAATCGAATCTAATCTAATGAGTTCAGAAGGTAATGAGTACTTAAGTAGTATGCGGGTCTGACTTTCAGATAACACAATTAGGTATTATGAAAGTTATGTATGATAATATTTTTTTATGCTTTTTTAATACTATGAAAATAGTAAACAAGCATTACACACCGTAACCTATGGACACTTGCTATTTCAGAAGACACACAAGCGCTTTGCATGTCACTGTTGCGATTCCTGAGACTATTGTAAAAAAAAATATTAAATGTATTTTGCTCGATTTATAAGGTTTTGTAAGAATAAGACTTATCTTTACAATGGAGACGGTACCGGACATCGGTCAGCGTGGGAAATAAAGGGTTGCCGGTAAAAACCGGTCCAGTAAGAAATCTGTCACATCTAAGTATATATATTTTTTCTATATATATTATGACGGTGGTAAGCAGACACCATCGCCAATGAACGCCTGCGACACCAGAAGAATAACAAGCGCGTTGCCGACCCTTTATTAATTTTAGGACGTGTGGACAGTTAGATACAAATGCAGGCTACACACTCTCAACACAGCGACACAACGGAGCCACGCTGTTATGTCGCCTCAATAATAAGTTTTTAATTTTATAATTGTTTTGTATGTATGTTAGTCTTTAAGGTATTTGTTAATATGGGCCTTAGATGCCTGAAATAAATGTTTTTTTATTTAAATTTTTTTTTAGCCGTATTATGTCATCAGAAAAATAAAAAAAGTGGCCAAGTGCAAGTCGGACTTGCACATGAAGGGTTCCGTAATAGTACATTACTTACCTAGGGCGGTTAAACAAAGAATGTCTCAGATCGCAGGTATTTGACGCCCGAGCCGAAGGCAAGGGCGATAAATATGCGCTCTGAGGCTTTCTTTATTACCGCCCGTGGTGAGTACAAAATTTTACGTCTCTATCTGGCCAGGAAGTGGGGTTTTCCGCACGCATAGCGTGCGGTAATTCCTACTTTATGGCCAGGTATGACGTAAAATAAATTTCTTTTTACGATTTAATGACGTATTAAAAAAAAACTACTTACTAGATCTCGTTCAAACCAATTTTCGTTGGAAGTTTGCATGGAAATGTACATCATATATTTTTTTTAGTTTTATCATTCTCTTATTTTAGAAATTACAGGGGGGGGGACACATTTTACCACTTTGGAAGTGTCTCTCGCGCAAACTATTCAGTTTAGAATAAAATGATGTTAGAAACCTCAATATCATTTTTGGAGACCTATCCATAGATACCCCACACGTATGGGTTTGATGAAAAAAAAAATAGTTTCAGTTCTGAGTATGGGGACCCCTAAAACTTAATGTTTTTTTTGGATTTTTGTGTAAAAATCTTAATGCGGTTTACAGAATACATCTACTTACCAAGTTTCAACAGTATAGCTCTTATAGTTTCGGAAAAAAGTGGCTGTGACATACGGACGGACAGACAGACAGACAGACATGACGAATCTATAAGGGTTCCGTTTTTTGCCATTTGGCTACGGAACCCTAAAAAGGGTCTTGATGATATGTTAACGTGACTTATACGTCTTATGACTATTCTAAATATTTACTGTGCCTTTGGATTACCGGTCCGCGCCTATAACTCGCTTCATTTGAACTCGAGCTGTGAAACATTTTATCTTGTCTCCAAGAAACTCCAATTGTTGTCCATGTTCGCTGCAATAATGATTGCGCGGACAGTAACGGACAATGACGGCGTGGTCATCGTGGGAAAAAGAGGGTTAACTCAGGGGTCGGAACAGGTTCCTAGATTGATTCAGTAGGTATTACCGTGTTTTTCAAATTCAAATATTTATTCTTGACAACAAAAAAAACACATACAAAAGAAATAATAAGTATAAAACACTTTGTCACGAAATATATATATTTTTAAATATAATGGTAACTTTTAACACATTTTACGAACCCATTCATAGCCAACTGACGCTAATATTTTTCCGCCTTGTAGCGAAACTCGCTTTTTGAGGCATGGCTCATATCGACGGCGAAGTACCATGAACTCCTAACTAACATTTTGACGATTTTGAAAAACTGTACTTAACCGTAAAATTACGTAGTAGGTAAACTTTAAAATTAGGTTTTCGTATATAGGAGTTCATGGTACTTACTTTGCCGTCGATATCTGTCATGGGCCTTGAACGGGTTAAGGCTGCGTGAGCTCAGAAAACGGATTTTTTTAAAGTCGTTTCTCTTGTTTATTTTTCAGACACTTGCCGTTATCCGATGAGCTGAAATTTTGGGTATTAGTAAAGTTTGGATGACAATTCAATAGTACGGTACCATCGAGCTGATCTGATGATGGAGACAGAAGGTGGCCATGGGAATTCAGTACTTAACCGACGTTACCCCGTTGAGTTTGGGCTCGTTAGAATCGTCTCAATGAGTAAGCTGATGACGGTATGTATACAGAAAAGTACAGTTAGCAATAAAAGCTTGTACCAAAAATTAAATTTTTGACAGGAACTTATTATTTCTTCCCTGTTGCTGAAAATACAATTACTTAAAATAAATAAATAATTTATGCCTGGGTAGGTTACTGTTTAGCAAATCATGCGTGGATGGCATAAGCCTCTGCTAGACGGTCGCCAACACGCCCCTCCGACCGAGCGACCTCGGTCCGCACCGACCGTGTAGACAGTTGTTTGTAGCTAAATTTCATACTACAGCGGTCGGTGCCAACCAAGGTCGCTCGCTCGGAGTGGCGTGTTGTACCATGTTTTACCGACAAATTTTCCATGGAATCAAAGATCTTTGATGGAATGTATGTTTCGCAGAATTTTCGTTTCATCGAAAACCATTTTTTTTTCAGAATCAGTAAACTTTTTAGCATTGTTATAAAACTAACCTAACCTATCCTAATGGGTTCTACAGAATGACCTTTTAGCTGCCTACCTGAAAAGTTAACGGTTTCTGAGTAACAAAATTCGATGAAATGAAAATTCGACGAAACAATGCATTCAGTGAAACGTTTGTCGGAGAAATAACGGACACCAAACTATACTTATACCCAAAATTTCAGCTCAATCGGTTGAGGTTAACTAGTTCAAAATTCAGGTCCAAGTATTGTCCCATTCTAATCAAGTTAAATAAAAGGAAAATATAAGAAACATTTGAAATAGTAGGTACTGAAGAAGATAATGTTGAATGCAAATTAGAACATATACATACATGTTACTTACTAGAAATAAATAATAGAAGCGTTCATAACCCGGCGGCGCCTGCGTATCGGAAACGATAACGCAGGTCAAGCAAAGACGGCAGGGGTCAGTCTTTGGATGGGTGACCGCCTGTTTGAGTGGTTACTATAAATGAGCGCTTCCATGCTTTGGAAGGCACGCTAAACAGTTCAGTTGATCCCGGTTGCTGTCTATGACAGTAGTCGTTAAGCCGAGTTAGAGGCCTTCGGGGCGGCTTAAGAACCTCTAACAGTCGAGTTGCCCACTCACTTGACAAAGGGGGGACAACTGTCACTCGCTTCCGCAGGTCAGGAGCTACCTACCACAACCCTGCACGTGTGCCCTGGGTGGTACTAAAGAGTGACAAACTCAAAAAGGCCAAAAATAATATATGCCATACGATTAAATAAAATAACTAGAAATAATCTGTTCTTTGTAAAATTCTATAACCTATTCTTCCCCATTGGGGAATGGATGAAAATTTTAGAAGTGCCTGATTTTTTTTTGGTTTTAGGAATAACCTTCCTTAACACCAGAAAAAAATTGCAGTCTTGTCAGGTGCGTCAATTATTTTTAAAAAATATAAACAGTTTCCTCACTTACGTTTTGGGTTTAGGACGGCGAATGAGAAACTTTCCTTGATTCGTCTCATATTACAAAAAATATTTTGGATATCTGACCCTGGCAATGACAAATACAGCTGCTGCAGCTGTCAATATCATTGCCAGTGTCAGTTTACCACGGATTTTTAAGATATTTTTGCAATATGAGACGAATCAAGGGAAATATCTCATTCGCCGTCCTAAACCCAAAACGTAAGTAAGGAAACTTTTCATATTTAGAAAAAAAAAATTGACGCACCTGAAAAAATTGCAATTTTTTTCTGGTGTTAAGGAAGGTTATTCCTAACACCAAAAAAAAATCAGGCACTTCTAAAATTTTCATCCATTCCCCATTAGGAAACAGTTCAAGTGCTGCCATCTATGAGCGAGTAGTCGAATCTTGGTCCGAATATAAGTCGAGCGTTGTTTGAGTTTAGCGCCATCTGTTGACAAATAGTACAACTGAGACAGAGTTTATTATGTCGTAAAATATTGATATACGTACATTACAATTTCAGTAAATATATTAAAATTTCCAGTGTATCAAAGAAATTTTACACTGCCAAGTCAAACTAACCCAGACTTATTGTACTGTTGCTCCATCTACCGGTGAGTAGAACAACTAGTCATTTTTAAAGCTAGTCATTTAGGTTTACATTTTTTTTCCAATAAGACTCAAGCGTTACTTTTATTGGACTTGTAGGTTAAAAAAACTAGACCTGTTTTGTTTGCCTGTAGTTAGGCAATTAGTCTTATATCGATTTGTTTTAGTCTAATTTATATTTCCGTACAGTTACCTACCAGCATTTAAAATCTGCCAAAATCAATCTAACACGAAACGACTGAGTTTATGGGGTCATTAGGACGTCTCAGATATTTCTTCCTGTTTTTTTAAGACAGATATTAATGTACACTATCTTTAATATTGTGAAGCTATGTAGGTACTTATTGTTTAATTTCCTTGTACTTTCAGCATAAGTTGTACCTAATAAATAAAGAAATTATGAAATAAATTATAACGTATACACTCGAAAAACATGATCGTTCTTCTGCCGTAGTTGTATTATAATAAAATAATTGTGTAAATAGGTATATGACTTAAAGACGTCATTTTCTGTAAAATCTTACAACGCATTATATTTTCAACAACTATTGAAAATATTATAATAAACATAAAAGCAAAAAATAATATGCATACCTACTTAATGGAAATGTAGGTATGTTTGCAATTATTGTATTCGTTCCTAATAAGTATTTATTCTTTATAAATACGTTGCGGTTTCTTTGCGCACGTCGCCGTGGTGCGGGTTGGCGGCTTGACCCAGTAATAAGCTAATTTGGAGCAAATCTGTGGCGACTGTTATTGGCGGCTGGCCGTTCGTCGTAGGGAAAGCCGTGGAGTCGATATTCATCTTAAAACCGTTTTATATTTTTAGTTTGTTAAGAAATGTAGATACCTAAGTGTTTCTGTGATACAATTTTATTATTACTGTTCCTAGATTGTTAATTAATTATTGATGTTGTAGTGTATAGTGTGAAGTCTTGTGGGCTAAAATCACCACCAAGTGGGTCCCACACAACCGAACACGGCGTCGCGGTAGACCTCGTCGGAGATGGCGAGACGAGCTTGACGTCTTCGACCAAGACAGGTGGGAGACTGCCCAGGATAGGGATGCGTGGAAGGAACAGAGGGAGGCTTTTGCCCAGCAGTGGGACACTTAAGGCTATTAAAAAAAAAAGTGTATATTAGTAATGTATTAGTAGTAGCGAGTAGGTACAGTCGAGTTCATAAATATATTCACGTTCCAAAGGTTCAAAAATATCTATGCCACCTTTGCCACCGTGCACATAATTTTGAACCTGACTGTAGGTTTTACTACCGATTTACTACCGATGTAAATGCAAATTAGTGTTTTTTGTTGTTGAGTTGTCGTTTTTGATGACCGATTACAAATCAAATCAGTCACCTCTGTTGTTTAAGGCTACGCAAGTTCATGGTCTTCTCTCACTTTCACTGAGCATATTACGCGTGAGCGAGATGGAAGTGCGTGTTTGAAAGCGCAGATATCACGTTTTTCGGAATATTTCAGAACACGAGAAGAACTTTAAGTAAGTAAGAAAATAAAGTTATTGTCCATTACTTTATGAAGGAGATTATAAAATTTCATCTTTTTCTGAAAAAAAATGGAGCAGTAAACTGGTTACAAGTGAAATAATAGGGTTCACTTTAGATTTTGTTTTTCCCTACTTTCTTTTGTTAAAATGTATTTCTACGAAAACTATGATACTTGTATTTTTGCCGACGGTAAATTGTTACGTCATAATGTATGAAGTGGTTACTAAATAACTAATTTTTACGTAAATTTTAAAGGTCAAGCCTTAAATTAATATCTCTCTGATTTACCTATTAGTCTCATCAAAGTTAATTATACAAATTATCTAGTTTGTGTTAGTTACCTGTCAAAAACAATCAGTTCCTATTATTTATTTTTCTCAGAGGGCGGCTCGGCACATGATAAAGCTTGGTAATAACCATAGAAAAAACCTTAAGAAAAGTTAGGGGCTAGCCTTACTGTATGCTCGTGTGTCGGCTTTGTGGTACCTATTAAAAACAAAAAAGTCTCATAAATATTCTAAAATTATCTTAATCTTCTTACAAGCGTAGTAGTGGAATATCATAGGAATAGATGACTGATAAGTGTACATACGTATTGGATGGTACAGTCAAGGAATTTAATTTCCAGCCCACCTAAGGTTCAATATCGTATAGCAAACTGTCACTATAAGAGCTAGCTAGAGCCCGACGTTACTTTGACATATCGCATGCATTGTTTAATGTTAGTAACTAGGCAACAGATTAACTACGTTGACATGGTGAACTGAGCTATAACCACGAACTTTGAATCTCGAACTTCGTATATCTCCATCTCTATCGCACTTATGGTTTATAGTACTCGAGCGACAGAGACGGAGATATACGAAGTTCGAGATTCGAAGTTCGTGGTAGCGCCGCTGAACTTTTGAACGTGTTATCTCATGAATCCCTATTCCTTCCTGGTGTAACTATTTGAGCTCTTAATAGTTCACGGTTAGCGGCAAGAATTTTATTTTTCAAATGAATACTTATTAACGTGAAAATTATTTTACAGTTTTCTCGATTGACAGTATTGACACTGACACTGATTGTAATGTGAAGTGACAAATAATACGTATTGACATTTCAATACTATTATGAAATAGAATTGTCGACCTTAATGCATTGCGAATATCTAACGACATTTTAACGAAATGGGTAGGGAATTAAATTATTTGACTGTACCTATTAAATAGTTAAGAAAGCACTCACAAAAAATAAATCAAAATAGATAAAAACAAGATAAAATAAATTTGATAAGAAAGAGATGTATAAATAAAACATATATGTAATAGTTTAATATTATTTGTAAACGGGGACTTCCCCCAACACCTTATAGCTCTTAAAATATTAAAATTTAAAGATTGAAGCTATGATGGATGTAAATTTTAGTATTTTTTTAAAAGAAATAAACAAATTTTTTTTTTTTATATTATGGTTTCAATGTTGATTTAGCTCTAAAAAGTTTAGATTAAATCATGTAAAGTTTATTGTGAAATATGTTCAATAGACAAACATTTCGAGGCGGTTGAAATTCACTTTAACTGCATTATTTTTTGTTCTACTTACTCTTCTATAATTTTTAAAGTTAATTCGTTAACATTTTGTCCTAATTTTTCCAAACACATCGAACGTCGAATTTATGTTTTTTCTTATTTTGGTTTTATACATTTTTTGTTGTCTTTGTTGTTCGTGATTTATATCGATCTCAAATAGAAACTTCTTCTGTTTAGATTTAAGCCAAATGTTTAATGTTAGTATTTAGTTTCATATTGAAAGTTCTATGTTGTTCAGGTAAATTTCATTTAGGTAAGTAGGTAGGTATGTTAACAATTTAAGAAAAAAAATTTTTTTTTTTCAAATTATTTTTATCAACCTGACACCGACTCCATGGACGTGAGAGGACAGCGGTCACTCAGCATCAAGCCTTGTGACGATGTTGTTCACACTGCACACACCTACCTACCTACTGACCTACACGCTATATTTAGGGACTACCTTCGTAGGTGCAAAGGCAACATTTGTGAACTTTGCACAATGGCAACATTGTGTGACGTAGGCAAGATACGTAGTCGGGAATGGCTAACCTTTTTTAGGGTTCCGTACTCAAAGAGTAAAACGGGACCCTAGTAGTAGTAGTCCGTCCGTCCGTCCGTCCGTCTGTCTGTCACCAGGCTGTATCTCACTGATACCGTGATAGTTCCAGTTGAAATTTTCACAGATGATGTATTTCTGTTGCCGCTATAACAACAAATACTAAAAACACAGAATAAAATCATGATATAAGATCAATCTGATGAATGAACCATACTCAGCATAATCACCTAACCTTGCCGTAGGTAGTTCTTAGTACCTACTAGATACCTATAGCAATTTTCCGGTGTAATCCTAACGTCTAGTTTTCACTCTGGGTTGAAAGGTCAGATTTCATCATCATCATATCAGCTGAAAGATGTCTACTGCTGGACATAGGCCTCCCCAGAGAGTGCTAAAATGACCGGTCCTGCGCCACCCGTATACCTATTCAGCGGACTCCCGCGACCTTTAACTAGGTCATCAGTCTACCTTGTGGGTCTACCCACGCCGCGCCTTCCGGTGCGTGGTCGCCACTCGAGAACCTTTCCGTCCCAACGGCCAAACGGTTCTAAGTGCAATTTTTCGCAAATCACGTATAAGTATCTATATCATCGTCTGTATGCTTAGATCTTTAAAACTACGCAACGGATTTTGATGCGGTTTTTTTTAAATAGATATAGTGATTCAAGAGGAAGGTGTATATATATATATATAATACATACATTGATTATACATATAAACCCGTGCGAAGCCGGGGCGGGTTGATAAACAACTCCTTGCTGCGCGGGCGCGGGCATTCCGAACTATTACCCACACTTGGTCTGTATCTGTATTAACCACTTGTACACTTGGGTTGTCATCGTTTAGTTAAAAATAATGTGTGAGAATCGTGAAAGTTTAAATCAATATATTATGATGAGTTAGTTTTAGTCTTAGAATAATAACGCTTAGAATGATAGTTTCATACGGATGACGCGCCAAGCGTGAGGCATAAAATGGATTCATGTATAGGTAGTTGTGATCAACTCGTATTCACACGCGCCAATCGCACACAAACGCACCAATTTTGTTCCACCGATCGGCTTACTACGCCATTTATGGCTGAGTTTTGGTGGCCTTACCGTTGCGCGTGAACTGCGTTTCTAGGCGTTATTATTCTAAGGTTTTAGTCATTTTAGTAACTACTTTTAATTTTATTTCAATGTTTTTGATATATATATCGAAAAACCAGCGCCTATAGCAGACCATGAGCTAGGAGCATAATGTGTTTGATATGTTTAAATATGAATGAATGAAATAAAATTCATTTATTCACCTGAAAAAAAAATATGATGATGATCTTAATAGCAATTTTTCGGTTTATTTGTAAAGAACACCGCACTGTGTTACATCTCAAAGAAGTAGCTAGGTCTAGGTATACGAGCGTAGCGCGTAGCTATTCTTGGCAGTTAATCATCATCATATCAGCCGAAAGACGTCCACTGCTGGACATAGGCCTCCCTCAAAGAGTGCAACAATGGCTGGTCCTGCGCCACCCGCATCCAGCGGACTCCCGCGGCCTTTACCTGGTCATCACTGGTTTATATTTAAGTTGAAACGCGTAGGTCCTTAGAATTTTACAAAATTTATTGAAAAAAAAACCCGTGGGCAGAAGATTTTTTTGAATGCCAGAAATGATAGCAAATGACCCAAACTACCTGCCGTTTTTAATTTGGCAAACGATGGACCAAACAACCTGTATATTACCTATACTTAGTTCCTAAATGCCTAGGCGTTTTCACTAAGATGTGCGACTTTTACTTTTTTTCTCAGAATTTAGTTTTTTTTTTGTTTTTCCGGTTCAGAATCATTAACACTCTTGATCGCGATAAAGAAAAAAAAGTGTCCCCAGTTTTCCATACATTTTTTTAGGCTTCCACTATGTGACGGTCCATACAGAATGTATGAAAAAAACGTCAGTCACATACCTAAGTAGTGGAATAAAAAACTGGGGACACTTTTTTTATTTATCGGGATTAAGAATTCCCATGATTCTGAACAGGAAAACCAAAAAAATCTCAATTCCGAGAAAAAAAGTAACAGTCGCACATTTGATTGAAAACGCCCGCCTAAATGGTGTTTTTTTAAAATCCGATATCCCTAGATCTTCTATATATAAACGTAAAAGTCCTGACTGAATCACTCACTCACTTAGGTATATCAACGCCCAGGCCAAACCGTTGAACCTAGAAAGCTGTTTTTTTACAATAGCTTGTTTATATAACGTAAGTAGGTAGGTACCCACTAAGAAGGGATTTTAAGTGAAAGATTTGATACTTCGTGTATGGACTAAAAGAAAAGTAATTTTAGGGTTTTGGAAAATCTCACCCCTAAGCCCCATATATATAGCCCCATAGCTGCCATAAGCCACCCATAATCGGAAAACATGAACAGCCCACTATGGATGCACTGGAAATCCATAGGTACCTACAATTCTGATATGCTGAAATTGTCTATGAATAGATTTAAGTCGAGCGTTAAACGCCATCTTATAGAGAAATCTTATTATACTATAAAGGAATTTATAGATGATAAAGAAGCATTTTATGTAAAATAGTTACCTAAGTTAAACAAGACGTGCTAGCTTAAGCCTATTTACAAAATAAATATTTTGATTGATTTTGATTTTGACATGGAGTCCAAGAATAATATTTTTCAAAGAATTAATTAAATTTCAAGTTTATTACTTTACTAGCTTTAGCCCGTGACTTCGTCCGCGCGGAACTCGTTTATATTGTAACTTTCTCCCCCCTTTTCACCCCCTTAGGTGATGAATTTCCAGATAAAAACTATATTTAATAAGGACTCTTTGGGAAGGCCCCGGAATTCAAAATATCTCTATACCAAATTTCATCTCAATCGGTTCAGCGGTTTAAGCATAAAAAGGTAACAGACATACAGAGTTACTTTCGCATTTGTAATATTAGTATGGATTGTATGAAGGAAAGGGTCATTATGGCTGAGTTGCATGATTTTATAGATTACCTTACTCCGAACGCCTTTTTTTACAAAATAGACTCCGCCGCAAACTTGGTTTCTATGACCCGCCTCACCATAATAGATGCATGTAGGCTTTTTTCAGTATTATTTTGCATATTTTCATATCACACGGCCGTAAGGACCTTTTCTACTAAACCGTAGGACTAAATTAACTGACTTGTAATTTAAATATTTTATATTAAAAATAAAGATACGTCAACAAAATGTTACATCGAATAGTTTTCAAAATAGCCATAATAAAACGTCTTTTTTACCCCGTTTTAGAAAACATCTTCGAAACTACCGCCATAAGGTACCTTTACCCTTGGAACGTCACATACATATATTTACCTATGTAATGTTCCTATTCCCCAGGACTCTCAACTACCGCTATACCGTAAATAGGTTCCATCCAATATTTCACCCCCTATTTCACCTCTTTAGAGGATGATTTTTGGTATAAAAACTATCCGTTGTCATTCTCCAGGACTCAAACTATCTCTATACAAAATTTCATCTAAATGCGCTACATCCAAATTTTCACCCCCATTTCACCCTCTTAGGGGATCATTTCCGGAATAGAAACCATCATATGTCCTTTTCCAGGACTCAAACTATCTTTCAACCAAATTTTATCAAAATGTGTCACAAACAAATTTCCAGCCCCAATTACACCCCCTTAGGGGATGATTTTCGGGATAAAACTATCCTTTGACCTTCCTTTACTATCGCTATACCGTAAATGGGTTCAATCCAAATTTTCATCCACTATTTCTCACCCCATTAGGGGATGATTTCCTCTTTTCATGTATTCCAGAATAAAAACTATTCTATGTTCTTTCCTTGGACTGAGACCTCTCTCTATACCAAATTTTATCTGAATGGGTTCTATCGTAATCTCCAAGCCTCATTTCACCACATCAGGAAATGATTTTTCGGGATAAAAACTACGCTTTGTCCTTCCATGGGACTCCTTCTATCTCTTTACCAAATTTCATCTAAATGGGTTTTATCCAAATTTTCACCCACTATTTCATCCCTGAGGGGATGATTTTCGGGATTAAAACTATCCGTTGTCATACTCCGGGACTCAAACTATCGTTCAACCAAATTTTATCAAAATGGGTCACAAACAAATTTTCACCCCCAAATACACCCCCTTAGGGGGATGATTTTCGGGAGTAAACTATCCTATGTCCTTCTTCAAGACTCCAACTCACTTTATCCGTAAATGGGTTCCATCCAAATTTTCATACCCCATTTCATCCCCTTAGGAGATGATTTCTGGACAAAAAATATATTTTAAGTCCTTCCCCAGGACTCTTAACTGTCTCCATACCAAATTTCTTCTAAATCGGTTCTATCCAAATTTTCACCCCTCATTTCACCCCCTCAGGAGATGATTTTTCAGGATAAAAACTATGCATTGTCCTTCCCTGGGACTTTTTCTATCTCTATACCAAATTTTAACTAAATGGGATTTATCCACATTTTCATCCCTATTTCATCCCCTTGGGGGATGATTTTCGGGATTCAAACTATCCATTGTCATTCTCCGGGACTCAAACTATATCTATACCTACCAAATTTGGTCTAAACGGAGTCCATCCAAAATTTCACCCCCCATTTCACCCCCTTAGGGGAAGATTTCTAGAATAAAAACTATCCAATGTCATTCCCCAGAACTTAAACTACCTCTAAACCAAATTTTATCAAAATGGGTTACATCCAAATTTTCACCCCTCCATTTTACCCCCTACAGGGAAGATTTTCGGGATAAAACCTATCCTTTGATCTACCTCGGGACTAAAACTAATTAAATACCAAATTTTATCCAAATCGGTGCAGCGGTTTAAGTAGCTCCATACAAATTTTCACCCCCCATTTCATCCCTTTAGGGGTTGATTTTTAGGATAAAAACTACCCTAAGTCCTTCCGCAGAACTCAAACTATCTCTATACTAAATTTCATGTTAATCGGTTCAGCCGTTTTCATGTGATGCGCGGTCACATAAACAGACAAACAGATAAACAGATAAACAGACAAACAGACAAACAGACAAAAATTCTAAAAACTGTTGGAACGTGTTCTGTTATCGATTTTAAGTATCCCTAGCCAATTTTTTTTCGAATATCTTTCATGTACAGACTTTCGACCCTCTTCAGCTTTATTATATGTATAGATTACTTATATAAGTACTTATTGGACATACTTACTTACTCTTAATTAATCTTAATTTAATTTTTATTTTCGTAAGTACTTAAATAATTAAAACAAACTTGTTGTCGTGATGAATAATCACTTAATAATAACAAATGCGTTAATATTCTTCTATTGAAATATAATATGGGTCATTGTACGGATATTTAGTACAAAATTACATCAAAATATTCCTTTATCTTAACTAGCAATCTAATTAACATGTACCAAAGAGATAATCAGTCTCAAAATTTAACCTACATAGAAAATAACAGAAAATAGCAATTCTTGCTATAAAAATATGAGAATTTAGATTTTTTTAGGATTTTTCCTAAAGGCCTTATTTTACTGTACCTAGGCCATATTATACTATAGGTAGTATAAGAAGGCCTACTACGTTTTTAACATAAAAACAAAATAATTACACATTTCGTAAGTTGAGATCAATGATCAAATAGAGTCATTTCGCCGGTTACGCGACCACCTTCGGTTAGCGACCACCTGAAGAACATGGTTTTTTCAATTAAAGATAACATCAATTCTACAGAGCCTATTGAAACAGGTAGCCGTATGCATTATTATTTGTAGTTATGGAATAGGAATTAACTAAAAAAACGAGAAAATATGCTTTCAGTTCACCAACTCAGGTAAGTGGTCGCTAACCGGCACATAAAATTAAGTGGTCGCTAACCGAAATGACCCTAAATGCTCGAACTACAGACACTAGCTAGGGCATCTTCTGACCACAATGCTCGTTTGGGAGGCATCGTGATTGAAACCTGAAAATATAACAAATAAATAAGTAATTATGCACACTAAGTTAGTAGTATAACTTAAAATACCGAAATAGGTACAAAATTCGATATATGAAGTAGGAGGATAATAAGGCCTAAAAGAAATCCCAAGCCATAGAGGGCAAGGCCTATAGGTAAATTTTGTAGGCCTTATTCGCCACCGACAACGTGTATAAATAAAACGATATATAAAATATGTGCATCACAACATTCACAATACGTTATTGAAACCTTTAGGTAGAAAAACTGAGTGCAAATTGACATTATTAATGTAATATTACAATAAATACTCACGTTTGTTTCGGCCCGATTTTTGGACCACGAGCCACGCACCTACCTGCGGAAATGTATGAAGCAACACTGCGGCGCTACCACGAACTTCGAATCTCGAACTTCGTATATCCCCGTCTCTATCGCACTTATGGTTTATGGTACTCGAGCGACAGAGACGGAGATATACGAAGTTCGAGATTCGAAGTTCGTGGTAGCGCCGCTGGTGGCGGAGAGGGCATCGAGCCACTTCGAACGTGTAGTTCCTTGTTTGTCAGGGACGCGTGGTCTTGAGCGCGAGCGCCCGTATTTACGAGTAATACGATTTTGGTTACTTAGGCCTTATTAGCCGACAGGCCTTACTACCCGCAGGTACCTTATGCATACTTTGTCTAGGAGATGTTTTAAATAATTAATAACTTAATATTTTTGTGTACCTACTTACGAATTATATAAAATAGGTAGCTGTACCTAATTGTTTAAAAACATGCTATAAAATGTTATTTGTGATACAATTCTTTATTTCTAATTATATTAAGATATAGTATATCCCTTATGTAACAATTAAATGACATAGCCACAATGTACAACAAAACGAAAATGCAGACATCTTGAAATCTCGTTCCCTCCATTACCAACCTAACGACACCTAACGAAAATTCAATAAAATGCTCCCTCTTCCAAACTTCTTCCAAACTTCCACTATCCAACTATCAGGCTCCGCCCCTTTTCCATTACGCATACCGTCGACTCGTTCTAACACGTAGACAACTATGGATGTAAAACGAGACGGTATTAGTTTAACCGCATGCATTGTTATTGTATTTTAATGCCGCGTGACTAAAACAGCGCATATCGCAACTCAGTGCACTTAAAATTGTACTCTCTTACAATAATAATAGAGTTGATTAACGTTTGAAGAAAGTTGTATTTAAAGCGTTTTTGAATTGATATCAAGACGAAACGTGGCAACATTTTTACGCGAGCGATTCGCTAGCGTAAGATGACGGCGTAAGAGCTATAGTGGCATAAAAATGGAATACTTAAGACGTTCTTGTAAAAAATACGCGGGAAACTAGTTATTCTCTATCGACGTCTTGCGCAAGATGGCGGGCTAGAGGCGTTCGGAATTTGAATTTCTCAAAGGAATTAGAACGTTGGTTATACATTTGCTTTATGGTATAAGTAGATATAGAGGCTTGGTTTGGCAGCGCTGCAGCGCTTTAGATCGTTTTGTATGAGGATTCGGGTGGGCTGGTCTAACGATAGTGTGGAGTGATGTTTTCGCTTGATTGTTGTTGGGGTGTATTTATGGGGTGTTAAAATGTAATGTAATGTGGTTTTAAGTAACGTGTATAAATATTTAAAAAAATACGGGCAGTTAGCATTATTTGTCCTATTGATGATAGTAGGTATGTAATAGTAGATTGTACAACAAGTGCATAAAACGCACCATTTTACTCGAGACGTTTATCCATCCGAGCGAGCTTGCGAGCGAGGATAGATATAAAGTCGAGTGTAAAATGGGTTTTATGGACGAGTTGTACACTCTACTTTTCACTTCGATTGCGAGGAAATGAAACAGCAACACGTAAATATAGTAAATGCTAATTTAATTGTTGTTGTTATGGCTTAAATACTATACTGATCTACTAAATTGAAAAATAAACAAATATAAAAAATAATAAATGAGACGAAATACAAATTATAAGTTTATTTCATGAAGTTTTATTGTGTACTTTGGCTGTTGGTATCTTTGCCTTGGTCTTAGAATACGAACGAAACGAAATAAAATAAAGAGGTTGTTGTATGAAGTTAAAGATGTTCGTGTGGCTGTTGCAGCGATTGCCTTGGTCTTCGACGAAGATTTTACTTTATGCTCTAGAGCATAAAAAGCGACTTTATGTCGCCTACGCACGACATAAAGACGAACTTTTAGAGCATGAGAAGTGAAAAATATATTAGATACCTAGGTAAGGTAGGTGTTCTGTGGAGGTTAGTAAGTATTTTCTTGGTTAGTAGGTAGTCTATTTATAATGTAGGTATGTATGTTATGAAACAAAGAAATCTAATTCTAAATCTTGGAAAAGAAAACTTAATGTGAAAATAGTGTGTTAAGGAATAAAAATACCTTCAGGCATTTGTTATATACTAGTTTACCTAATAAGATTAGCAAAAGTTGGAACTTAGGTGGGCATACATACAGGTACCTACTCTACTTAGGTACTTAATTTAATATAAAATACTAGTAAATTAACAATAAAATACTTAAATAAAAGGTATCGTTTAGTAGGTAGGTACCTAACTAAGCATATTTGACCCCTAAA
The DNA here is from genome assembly GCA_963854355.1 of Epinotia brunnichana. Lineage (NCBI taxonomy): Eukaryota > Metazoa > Arthropoda > Insecta > Lepidoptera > Tortricidae > Epinotia > Epinotia brunnichana. Next base: position 19,205,578 of record OY977959.1, read on the forward strand.
AGTAGTTCATTTCAAATAACTCTAATCCAACTAGTCCTGATGTAAAAATAGTTCACACAAAAAGCCCCTAGATCTTCCAAAATTTCACACGAAAACCCGAAACCAAAAGTCCAGTTTACTTACAAACACCCTCCTAAATCACACGACATTTTTAACCTTTCAAAGAAAACTAAATAACAATCTGAACCCGTTCAACATTATCTTCAATTCAAATATCGAATAAAACCAGTTCGATGAAAAGTTCTGATTTCAAATATCTTGCTTGGGAGTCTTTTTATTTAAACCTGTTGGAAGGAGCAGGTATAGCATTGTGTTCATCGTTATAGAAGGGTGTGTAAAAACGTCTTAGGTATTGTATTTTTTAAGTGTCTGACACTTGACTGTGATTTTATCAGCCAGTCAGTAGGTATTGTCGCGTGTTTTATTGTGATTTAATTAACTTAATTACAAGAAAATATTCATAGGAAATGAATGAGAATATAAAAACTTATATATTTACCTACCTAATTTAAATGTAGGTAGGTAGTAATGTTTTTAAGTTCCCACAAATGCTAGTTACAAAAAAATATGTTATAATTATTATATTGTTAGGTTTTGTTATACTGCTGATCAATGATTCAAGTATTTTTTACGTGCTTAAGTCATACATAATTAGGTAAGCACTTACAAAAAAATATTGCCTTTTAGTAGAAACATTTTTCAAACATCACTTGATCGGCACAAAAATTTAAATACTCTTATAAATATAATTACTATAGGCATAACAACTAAAAACGGTAAATTAAAAGTATTAAACCTTTTCTAGTAATTTTTTGATGCTTATAATAAATATCATTTTTGCAAACATTATGTTTTGCTCTACAAGCCGGGGCTTGAATAAAAAAAAAACTTACTTTCTTTTTATTTGCCATGAAAAGGGTTGTCTGCGAGAGATTACGTTAAGTAAAGTAAAGTAAAGTAAATTTTATTTGTAAAGCATAGTTAACAAAGATAATATAATAGTACAATGGTAATAATGCGTATCACTATGTTTGGCCATTTAGGCATAGGTACAATTTTGCAAGCAGCATGCATTAAATAGATACTTATATATAGATAGTCTTAATTATAAATTATATTTCGCTAATTACAGTTTAAGTATTCATTGACTGAATAAAAAGCTTTACCTGTCAAGAATTTAAATAATTTTGATTTAAATTGTGGCATGTCAGTTTCTCTTATAAATTCCGGTAACTTATTGTATACCTAGTTTCGGTGCCATGCCGAAAGCACTTTTTGCTAGTAGGTAAAGCTGTTTTTAGAGGCCTTGAATTTATTTTACGCCGCTTTTAAAAACAGGAAATTGTTTGGTGTTCCACTTGCACTTGATATAGGTACATTACTAACTCGAAAATATGGCAGGGTCAATATTTTAAATTGGATAAAGTAAGGCTTGCATGAATCTGTTGGCCGTAGCCCACAAAGACCGCTTGTTGTATTACTTCATCTACCTGTAAGTAGCTATATATGTTTAATTTATTATACTTACTAGAGATGTGCAATAAAAAGTAGGTACCTACATATTTGCTATACATATAGAGGTGTGCAATAAAAAGTACATACCTATATTTGTATTGCATTAAACAATAACTGCCCGCGTTAATCTAAAGAAATCATGCGGAGCTACGGGATTAAATATACCCTAGTTAGAGTAGGTTAAATAATTGTTAAAATCTAATAAATACCAGCTTACAAAGCTACAAACCATATCAATTACATAACCTTCGTGGAAGCTCACTTCAATTTGAACCATGGTTAATTATTAGCAGTTTTGATTCCAACAATTTTTTGAAGAGGATTTTTTTAAAGAAAACTCGGTTCTAAAGAGATTTTGTGGATCCATCTAAAATTTATCTAAATTAATGAAGTAAATGTATAACGGAGACACCTTGCCGACGGCGTCTGACTTTCCATCTTAGGTAATTGTAGTACACAGTCATATATATATGTGTCCGTTTACTACACTACAGCAAAATATCAATGCAATGTAATCAAATCACGCATGATAAAATATGCCTTATGTCCATTCTGAAAGAATAATTTAAATTGGACACGTAGTTTCGGAAATAACCCCCTAAAAACTAACTTAAAACGTATAATAGTACATTTGAACGGATTGATTTTATTTTATTTCAGGTTTTTTTTGTTTGGTTATCAAAGTAATTAGATAGCTACCTACCCACGTATACCAAATGAATACATATAATTTATTATTTTTTTATATATCCATATGTAACACAGTTTATTAGCGTGATATTTTTATTGCAAATGTTTCTTTTCTCCTACGTTTTATTAATAGCATATTTTTTTCTGTAATATGTACTAAATCTTTCACAATTGTTATACCTCAAACGTAACCTAACGTGATGGGCTATTTGAATATGATTTATTTTTTAAAGCCCGGTAAATTCGGTTAAAACGAAACTTATGCGAAATGAAAAATGTACAAAAAATTGCTTGCCCATAATGAAGGTATACGATATAAGACAACTGTGTGTTTGTATTGTTATGATATCTTATATTGTGACATATTGTACCTATGTAGGTTTGTTATTGTGTTCCAGTGACCGCGAGTCGATACTCCGACCACAGCTGGACACGATGGCCCCTACCTCTGGTTACACTCACATTGTCGACGTATCAGATATGCAATTATAATAATTATAACTATTATGAGACTGAAAATATACTTTGAAGTTTATAATAATTAATACAAAACACACACACACACACGCACAGACACACACACACACACACACATAGTTTAAGCTAGGCGTAAGTACCTATCTTTGTATCTTTGGAACATTATAAAAACCATTTTAACGTTAGAACTACCTACAATGTATAATTTGGAAGAGCGAGGTCTCCTGACACAGGTAATACATTTAATACCTAATAGAAGGACTCGAACGCAATTTATTTACCACCTAAGGTTAAATGGAAATAAATTTATGATTATGATTATAACGGTTACACTCAAGTATTCATTGTCACTACGGGCTACATGATTCGAACCCGTCGGGAGATCATAAGGTTTTTTTCTACGACACATACTTACCTACGGCAAAAATTTATCATTAGGCAAATGTGACCTGTAAACTTAACAAATTTAGAAATATAATTATGTTATTTTAACCCAACTTCAAAAAAGGAGGAGGTTCTCAACTCGATTTTTTATTTCTTTTCTGTGTGTTTGTTACGCGATAACTAGGTAATTTATATAACGATTTGAAAAAATATTTCTTTGTTCGAAAGCATATACTTCCAGATTGGTCCTGTTGTCACCAAAATCCAGTTGCGATGACGGGATCCTGAAGAAATCGAGGGAACTATTCAAATTGTTTAGGCAAACTTGAAGCAATTTTCTACCTACTGATATGATTGAAGTCGGTTAAAACTTTTTTTTAACTTAAATTTTATACTTATATTTCGACTGCAAGCTAGGTGTCAAATATGTGGAAACAAAGCATCGCACAATTGTGAATAGGTATTCGACCGCACAGAACACATTAAAATATTGTGAAAAAAATTAAAAAGATGTGTATTTCAAGGTACACTCTCAAGTAGGTATAGGGTTTAACCGAGTCTTATTCAAGCACTTATAACATGATTAATTGTTGTATATTTATTATAAACGCCATCAACAAAACGAATCATCAAATCAATGAAAGGGCAGCAACGCGCTTGTGATTCTTCTAGAATCACTATTGTTTGCCACCTTCATAGCAATAAAAAATAACTGAAACACTATTTTCAAAAATTATGACGAAAGCTAGTAATATAAGCCCAAATATTTGTCGGATGAGCATGATATTTTTTTCAGTAGGTATGTGTAAGTGTGTATTAATATTATGTAAAATAACGTTACTAAAACCGATATGTTAGATGGTACCTACATGATTTATTCTTAATTCAAAATTGTTATCTTTTTATTTTTATTGATTATATTTTAATGAACTTAGTACCTAGTATTTAAATGTGTACAAATATGGATGAAAAATCTAAAATAAATTACCATTTAATTAAATTAAATATATAATAGTGTTTGCTAGCTAGTTAGATTTGTGTAACATTTTGCCCTAATATTCATTTATATAATTTTAATATTAAGGTACCAATGGTAGCTCCATCTTTCACTAGCCCGCCGTGGTTGCTGAATCGGGGGCGTTGGCTATTTACGTACTGTTAGGGACAATTCATTCACTACACTAACAATTACGCTAAGCCCACCGATTCTACACTTCTAACGTGCAGAGTTGATGCGGTATCTGTCAACTGTCAGTCAAGTCAGTACAAATTCTTTAAATGATTGATTAACGTTTCAAATGTCATGTGATTCTCTGTGATGTCCATAATTTTTATTTGTTTTAGGTTTCCGGACTGATCCTTCCCTCAAAAACCCTCTAAATTTTACCGATTATTCTCCTCGTGTGTAAATGTGTCAAAAGTCAACATCTCTAAACTGATATTGGCAAATCCACCTTACTAAAACAGCAATCAGGAAAAGCCATCTTTAAAAAAAAAAAGTGATTCTTGAATGGTGGTCACGTAACGTTTCGATCGCACGTTAGGACAACTCAACTATCATTATCCCATACAATAAGTGAAATTTAAATATACCTGACACTCGTACACTGCGTTACGTGATCGACCAGCTGATTGGCGTGGGATGCGCAGAAGTGAAACGAATACTAGTTGTCTTAGCGGACATAAGGGAGCTTCAAGTAAACTCCAAATTGTATTTTTGACAATTGAATTAAAAGAAAACATGCTGTTTGTTACAAGATCGGATTGAAAGTGAACGTAGGTAAGGTATTTTGACAGCCGTAGATTATTTTAGCGCCTAACGATATGTGTTAGCAACGTTGTGACGGCGCGTAGCTTTGCTCGGCCGGAACACTAGTACTACATGCGTACCTACCGCCCCGTTTCTGCGTAGCTATAATACTACTGCGCAGATGTAATACTGACAGTATACCGACAAGTACCTAAGAAAATCTGGACGACGTAAGAAAGCTCTTGGTCATCATCCCCCTGGCATTTTCTCGGTTCAAAAATCAAAATCTATTATTATTCTGCAAATACGCCACAAGGGGCACTTTTACATGTCAAATTTATTTTATTTTATCGTATGGCGTATTCTATATTGTAGGCTTTATTATTATAAATCAACATCCAGGTCACACAGCCAGTCGATCGCGTCAGATGTCAGGTTAGTGTAGAGGTCTTCCGGGTAGTTTATAGCGTCGCTTTGGGCAGCGCTCCACGATGTGCTGAGTGGTTTGGTCTTCAAGGCCGCAGTCACACATGGGACTTTTGCTCCATCCCCATTTGTGCAACATGTAATTGCATCTGCCGTGACCCGTACGGATTCTGTTGAGGCGGCACCAGTATTTCCTCTGAAGCGAGAAGCCCTTCGGCTTCTGAGTTGGGTTTCCGATACGTGGGCAACGCTGATCACCAGTCGCTTCCACCCACTCTTTCTTCCACGCTTGTTCTAGCTGAAACCCGTCAGCTCTCAGCTTCCTCACATGTCAAATGGTATTTTACAATATAATATTAATAATCTTACACAATAATCATTTAAAAATTGCAGGTTTTAACCAATATGTACCTAAACGGTTAACAAACTAAATGTCACTAAATGAAAACAAAAAAAATCCAAAATTATTGAATATTAAGTATCCATTACATTCGATATAAGGTATGTAGGTATCAAAATTAACAATCAGTTAGCTAACTGATCAACCTTTTCATTCCGCCACTGTACAAAATACCGCATACCGATCCTGCCCTAATTAAATGTGGCAGTGGCAGTGGGTGTATCTACATTGTAATTTGTAGCAGCCTCCTTGATAAGCTTAGTTTTCGATCGGATCCTATAATTGTATCGTACTTCGACTATATTTTCACCAGCATCATTAGATTGGTATGGGAATTGGCAGAATATAGTCTAACAACTCTTAAACCTCAAATAAACTGGAAGTTGAAGGCTGTGCAAAAAAAGAAGTCAGCATCTGCAATTAAGCTTGTACCAAAGATACTTTTTTTATAATAAAGGTACTTTTTTATGCACGTTAACAAAACTCCGTTCATGAACCAGCTTTAAAAAATCTTTATGACAGTATAATTATGAAAAAAGATGAAAGATATAGAAAAAAAATACAAGACGTTTCTTAGCACTATTAAAAAGTACCCTATAAGTATTTAACAGTGTACATTTAAATGTACAAATAATTATTTTAAGAAAAAATTTTCACTTATACCTACTTTGATTAACTTGAATCGAAGATTTTTGATAAATTCTAGTTTTATAAACAGTGAATTTAACAGTTAAACATTCATGTTTAATTTAATCTTTGGAATACCAGAATGCGAATAGATAAAAAAGGGGTTCATAAAGGCTTATAATTCTTGTTTCTTCAAATTGTTTGCTCCCTGTCAGTTTGATGTTAATATCATTACTAACAGTATTAAACTAACAGGTCAGTCTCTTCACCACAAAACGCCAAGTGATCTCCAACAATTGCATAGTTTCCCGTAAATGCTATAAACGTCTGACCCTGTCCAGACGACCTTGACCTGTCATATAAACACATACCACTGGTTCTGCTCAATTAAATGTGTTGAAATTGAATTGGTTTTGTATTTGCCGTCACGCTTTTGCACGTGCTAAGCCTATAACGAGTAAGAGCGACATTGGGCGCAATACAAGATACTGTTTTCAAATCAATATCAGCGGTATTATTTCATTTGTTGTGGGTATATAATCCGCATAATGGATAAACAACAAGAACAAAAAATATGCTTTTTTATATGTTAAAGTTCGACTGTAAAAGTTTGGACGTGTCTACAGGAAAGAACAAAAGATGTTTTTGATCCAATTATTTGGAATCTATAACATGAAGTGTGGTTACATTATTTTAGCTATGAATGGTACTATTTTTTAATAGGTATACAACTCTATCAAAAAATATACCGTACCTACATAATAGTTTTTATTTATTTTTCTCCAGCTGCAATTTTATGCACACTATAAATAAATAAATAAATATTTGCGGACAATCTTACACAAATCAACCTAGTCCCAAACTAAGCAAAGCTTGTACTATGGGTACTAGACGACGATATAGATACTTATATAGAGAAATATATACTTAAATACATAGAAAACATCCATGACTCAGGAACAAATATTCATGCTCATCACGCAAATAAATGCCCTTACCGGGATTCGAACCCAGGACCTCTTGCTTCGTAGGCAGGGTCAATAACAACTAGGCTAAAGCGGTCGTCTAATTCTATTCGGATTCGGAGTGACAATAATTTTATTGTCTAGCATTTGCTAGTCATGTGAAATACTAACTTGTTTTCAACCGATACAATGCGCTACCTAAAATTGTTTTATTTCCGATGCCATACTTATCGATACCCAAGTTTACAATCGTAACTAATTGCGGGGAAAAGAGTAGTGAAATTAGGATGATAGTGCACAAATCATAAAGATTCACTGACAATTTTTTATAATTAGGTACCTATTACGATTGTTAATTATGGTATCGCTAAAGTGTTAATTAGGGCTTATTTAAGCCCTTAAAATTCAAGTTCGTATTTTAAACACAAATTACTAATTAGATAACACTAAAGCTAAAATCCCGCAACCCCAGCCATCTTACACAGATTTGCGGCAGTGCACCGTTCTGCGAATACCTACCTAAATACCTAACCCTCGGCCTTGACCGGTCACCTAATACGGTCAGTTTATGTGGATTGTCGAGTAAACAGAAACTGGACACTGATACAACGGCATTGTGTTGGTTTGAGTAGAATATGTGAAGTAAAATCTGAGAAACTCGGGGTGCAAAAGTAAACAGTAGGTATTATGAAGGAGGAATTTGAAAAATTTTTAAGAAGGGTAAAAGTTTGACGATACCTTTTTTAACGAGGAGCGCAATGGTGTCTTTCTTCTTCAAGAAATAAAATAAAATTATACAGAAGTGTGTTATATTATATTAATTGAACCTCAAATGTTTTTTGAGTATACCTAACCTAAGTATTAGGTACCTATATTAAGCTAGAGTTAAAAACTTGACCACTTAAATAGAATTTTTTTTAAACTATTACCTATAATTATATTAACTATAATGTTTTTGTGTATTTTGTATACACATAAACAATCGATGTTATTTATTATACCTAATATTTGGGATCACTTACACGTTGCAAGCAAATAAATTAGGTAGGTACTACATATAATGTTTAACTTTAAATGTAGCTATCAGTCATTTTAATACATTTCTTAGAATAGTAGGTACCTATAATAACAATTTTTTACTCTAAGCCGATATTTTGTACTTATGCTATTAATGTAGGTACCTAAGTCACCCGCCGTCGGAATACGATAAGTGGAAAACCGGTACCAATATAAATATTTCTTAATGACGGTAATTGCTAAATATGGAAAAAATATATTTATTCTTGCAAGTTTTACCGTTTGAATACCAAACGAAAAATGAATGAAAAAAAAATTCTTTTTTGCCTTAAAAAAACACTAAACCTAAGTTCTTACAGAACGGATCTAAGTACCTACTCTTAATGGCTGAATTGCTTTTTTTTCTTAACAACATACTCAATTCAAAACCATAAAAGAAAAAAACTTATGATACCTAGGTAGTAGGTGCTACAAAAACAGTTATTTATTAGATAAGCTTCTGTTGCAGGGATGAGGAGTAATTACGTAACTTATCCAACGAACGTTAGGATTAATCAATTGTCATTTCTTTTTACAAAAACTGACGATTAGATCTACTAAGGATGAATACGAAACGTTACCCAATCGACCAGCTGGTCGCACGTAACACATATACCTATTCCCATAAACTCAGAACTCAATTTTCCCATAAAACAAGTTACTATCTAACATGTTCGAAACTAGATCCAAATGGTAACCCGTTCGTACAATAATCGTAACCCTCTTTTGTGGGAATCGGGTAAAAGTAGAAAGGCCCTGTGAGGTCGTGGGTACGATTCCCGGTTTAGTTAGGGTCGACTGTAAGATATTGTCCAGTATTTGTTACTTGTAAGGTGGTTATACCATTGTTGTGTTCTTTGGACCATATTCTGGTTTTCTTTTTAGGGTTCCGTACTCAAAGAGTAAAACGGGACCCTATTACTAAGACTTCGCTGTCCGTCCGTCCGTCCGTCTGTCTGTCACCAGGCTGTATCTCAAGAACTGTGATAGCTAGAGAGTTGAAATTATCACAGATTATGTATTTCTGTTGCCGCTATTACAACAAATACCAAAAACAATATTAGAATATTTTTTTAAGGGTGGCTCCCATACAACAAACGTGATTTTTGTGCCGTTTTTGTAGATAATGGTACGGAACCATTCGTGCGCGAGTCCAACTCGCACTTGACCGGTTTTTTCTATTTGATAACAACATTTCCTGCCGTAACCCTATACTTGGCAGTGTATCTTTAAATGCACACATTTTTAGGTCACCTTTTTGCACTTACCTAGATTAAGGAAGATTATTTTTATCGAAGGGCAAGTGTGACCGAGTCTAACAACGATTTTTTTTGGATTGGTATGTTTAAATATGATGTAAGTATAATTAATTTCAAAACTAACAATTGAATATTATGTTTGTTACCTACATACCATACCTTATTTTCTCGTTCCAATCGCTTGAGACTCCGGAAACGTGCTATTTTTAAAGAAAGAAAGAATTATGTTGTCTGTTTGTTTTTGCTTGTGAATAAAATTTGCAATTCTTTCGAGACTTTTGGCAAAATTAATTTAACAATATTGCATATTTTGATGAAGTAATGCCTGAGAAAAAAATAAGTTACTATGTAGGAATTTATAAAATAGACGCCACTTTCTCAACCATGAGTAAAAAACTATTTACCATACAACACTGTGAAAATATTTTTAATTTCAGATTGCAGTTAGTATTTATTATTGTAAACTCTCACGCTTTGTAGGTACATATATTTAAAAGATACTTTATACAGGTCTAACGCAATATTTATTTTTAACCCTTATTTCTAAAATATACCCTTGTAAAGTATTTTTTAAATATGAGCATTACTTAAATTGTGGACGGTTTTAATTCCAATGTCCGTCAGTCTATGTCAAAAATGATACTAGAATTATGTAAGCGAGCTAATTGTCCCATTATTATACTTTGTGTGATACCTCGTTTATTAAATATGTAGGTAAGGTATATATTTAACAGGCATAACAGCCTTCAGTGGAACTGCTATTTTCGACGTAAGATTTTTTATTAGACGTTGACGCTTTACATAGTTACTCCTGCAGAACTGCTCGGCTAGCACCAGGCTGTGCGCGAGATATACTTTCCGTCTCTTTCTAATTAGAACACTTAGACAGAGACGAGCAGTTCGCTCGCCGTCTAGAACCTTCGCCTTGGCCACGACTTTGGTCTTAAGCGACCAGCGACCAGCGTTTTATCTGTTCATTGCGCGGTCGAGACGCGCAACGCACTGTGGTTAGTTGGGATCACGCGCAATGAACAGATAAAACGCTGGTCGCAGGTCGCTTAATACCAAAGTCGTGGCCAGGGGGTTACGCACAACTAGCACAAAACAGAAGTGTGCGTGACGATGACGCGAAAACTGTGCGACAAAGACATAATTTTAAAATTAGCCCGCGTTTTTTCGCCGCACTTTGGCAACCGCGCTGGTAATATATTCAGATTCAGATTCATTTACTCACAATAAAAGATTACATTAGAATCCCTATTGTGATCGTCAAGAACATTCAATAAAATAAAAATTAAAGAATAATAACAATTTAAATATAACTAACTATGTCCACTTAAATAATTTAAATTTATAATGTCATAGATAGGTATCAGAGTTCACCTAGAAGGATCGTCATTACATATAACCACAATTTAATAATAACAAAAACAATAAATCAGAATTATGCGGTTATGTCAAAAAATTCACTTATAGAATACAATGGATTTTCCAATAGAAAGTTTCTTAATCGACGCTTGAATATTGTTACCGTTGTTTCCATTCGTACTTCGGCGGGTAAACGTTCATAATAAGTTGGACCTATGACGCGCGGGTTTTTTTCTGCTAGTGCCATGCGACGTGGGACTGTCTTAAGTAACGGCATAATTATATTATAATCATATATAACTCTGCATATATTATAGTAATAAGTATGCCGTCTCAAGCCTTAACAACCCCTCACCTGCGTCAGCCCTCATTAATTCATTTTAAGACGTCTCCCTTCAGACGCGGCATTTGCATATTACAAAGTATGGAAGTTCACTAACGAAGCGCGGTGGGGGGCAAGGGTGGGAGGCGCTGCGGTGGGGGCGTCTAAGGTTGCGCTGTAAGACGGGGAATTGGATGCAGGGGTGGATTTGGGGTTTTAGGTATATAAGTCGTGGAACATATTATTTTGATAGCAGTAATGGCCAAGCCGTAAACTCGGGTTACACTAACCCAATGGATGGTTACTTTGGCCCGCATAAAAACACACGTATCAATGTCAATTAATAAAAGTACCAACGTCAGCAATTAGCTGAAACTAAAAATAAGGTGATCAGACCCATACAAAAGCGGAGGACCAAGTAATTCGCGAAAGCCAAAGTTACCCTCCAGGGCCAAAGTACCCCGGGTCTACGGAACATAAAAACATAACAAGTAAACCACGAGACTACACTTCCCTAAATCGGAGTAATGGAATGGTGTAGAATAAGTGTTTTGGATCACTCACCACCAACAAGAGCATGGCTCTTTTCAAACTTCAGATTTCAGATTTTATTTATAAATGTACATCTCATTTACAAGTCACAAAGTAATGAATAAAATAAAATAATAAAATTCTTAATTTTTGGCCTGTGTTAGGGTCAATTATCTCTTTGCAGGAACTCATCTATATTGTAGCACGCAAGGTCGGTAAGCAATTTCTTAAGATTTTTTGTAAATGAGGTGTCACTCTCTTGAATATATGATGATGAATGACTCGAAGTATTGATATGGTAAGACGAGTGCTTAGAGTGTTTCAAATCCACGCGTCAAACTTAAAGAGTCAAAACCGGTGTGCACAATAGTTGCATTTTAATTTTTAATAAATCGAGACATAGCGTTAAATGTTTGCCTGCGTAATTAAAAATACTTAAGTATTCCGGTCACTGTGATAAACACATCTTACACAAAACGAGCTCGCCACATAGGCCTGCCGCAACCTTTAACAAGGCTTGTGTCATGGATAGGTACTAGACGACGATATATTTAACATATATATTAATACTTGGTTTAAATACTTTAAATACATAGAAAACATCCAAGACTGGAGAACTAAATTTCATGGTCATCAGCTCATCACGCAAATATTTGCCTTCACCGGGACTCGAACCCAAGACCGTCAGCTTCGTAGGCAGAATGGGGAATGGATGAAAAATTTAGAAGTGCCTGATTATTTTTTTGGTTATAGGAATAACCTTCCTTAGCACCAGAAAAAAGTTGCAGACTTTTCAGCTGCGTCAATTATTTTTGAAAAATATAAACAGTTTCCTCACTTACGTGTTGGGTTTAGGACGGCGAATGAGACACTTTCCTTGATCCGTCCGTCTCATATTACAAATAATATTTTAAGTATCTTACACTGGCCATGACAAATATATTTAGCTGCTCCAGCTATCAATATCATTGCCAGTGTCAGTTTACCACGGATTTTTGTTATATGAGACGGATCAAGCAAAGTCTCTTATTTGCCGTCCTAAATCCAAAACGTATAAGTGAGGAAACTATTTATATTTCTCAAAAATAATTGACGCAGCTGAAAAGTCTGCAACCTTTTTCTGGTGCTAAGGAAGGTTATTCCTATCACCAAAAAAATAATCAGGCACTTTTAAAATTTTCATCTATTTCCAATTAATGCCAACTAGACTACATATTTATATATTTATTTACACTTTATTGCACAAAACACAAAAATTAATTGTACAAATGGCGAGCTTAATGCCAAATGGCATTTTCTACGAGCTAACCCTTGGGCTAAACAGAGACTTATAAAAGGTGCAAAGAAAAAAGTATGATAATTACTTATATACAAATATTACAATAAAACCACCGCCCAACTCCGTCCCTGGCACCCTCGAGAGCAGAGAAAGATGAAGGAAATGAAAATGTACGACGCAAAAAGGGGGGAACCCCCTCTGCCCGAAAATTGTATAAAGAGGGGCCCGATACCTTTCGCAGATAAGCCTTTGGGGGGTACATTAGTCTTGTAGACATCTGGAGTTCTTATCGCGTTGAGTAATTTCCTACTGAGATGTGGGCAGGTAAGGGTTTGGTAGGTTTTTGATGGGTGTTGGTTATTTGCGATACAACCGATTCTATGAATGAAAGTAGTTTTTTTTTAATGCAGCTTCGTAGATTTTTGAAGAGATGGTTAGGTAGGTATAGTGTGATAAAACCGTTTTTAGGTAATTACATTGTATTAGTAGTTTTTAGTTTTAGTTAGAGCCCCACTGAAAATCACGGCTTGTCGTGGCAATATGCTGGGTCTCATTTTAGCGTCGTTTGCTGTTATTTGGATATGTATTTTTTGTAATCGTGTAGGGCGTTAGTAAATAATTATCTTATCTTATCTTTTTACGAAAGTGGTAGGTCAAATTTTTGATGAATAATAGCTGGTTATTTAGCGATGAAATCGGTTTTATGAATGTAGGTCGGTAGTTATTTTTAGTTTGTTAGATGTTTGATGAATACTTGTTGGTTATTTGGTAGTTATTCAGCGATAAAATGGTATTTAAAAATTTTGTTTGCTAGATTTTAATCGTTTCATTTTAATAAATGTAGTTTTTGGGTTGCTTAGCCTTTACTTTTTTGAGGCGTTTGGATTTTTTTATACCACGGTGGTGCAAACAAGCTTACAGCTTGCGTGACCGGGTCCCCTTTACCCAATCAATGGACGCGCGTCACAGTTGCCAATCGTGTGAAAACTATGAAGCTTTTCTTTACTAAGATCTCAAGCCAATAAAATAACCCAATTGACATATACCTAGAGATAAACCTATATTGCAAATCGCGGAAGCATAACATTCCACTTACGCAGATTGCGTACCATACGAATACGAACATACATTTTTAATACCCCACCAAACACATCCTCAAGCCTTTCTTATATACCTCCTTATTTACTCGCACAAAGGCATATAACAGTTATTTATTCGCCTCAAGAGCCGCGGATCCGTGCCGCGAACCCCCCAAAAGGGGGTTTAGGGGGGAGAATGGGGGTAAGGGGGGCCACCTGAGACGCCAAGACGGTGGCACTCAAAATTTCGTTTATATAATATGGATATAAGGGGAATTAATTAGTTTCGCTATGTTAAGTTTTATAGGTAGTGGGTAAGTTCGGAGATAAGGGCGGGATAGATAGGGGTTTAGGTTTACTTCGAGTTCGCGGATTCGCGCGTGTGTTATTATGGTTATAATTATTTGAAGATCTTTTTTGAATATAACACTTTAAACTCTCGCGCTTTGTACACATATTTAAATACTGTTTAATCCGGGTCTAACGCGATATTTATTTACCTTTATTTCTGACGTTTCGACACGGGTTGCACCGGTCATGGTCGCAGATAATTGTCGTCCCAGCAAGTTGTCAACAGAGATATGGGTTTACAATATTTCACTACCCTCCAAAAGTCGATAAAAACATGGAGGGTACACCCGAAATAAGTCCACTACCCATCCATTTTAATGTTAATTGTCTAGGCCACGGCACACAACACTTACAGTCTGGGGCGACAGTTATCTGCGACCATGACCGGTGCAACCCGTGTCGAAACGTCACAAATAAAGGTAAATAAATATCGCGTTAGACCCGGATTAAACAGTATTTAAATATCTTTTTTGAAGTCGGTTAAGTAAAGGTATGTGAAACCTTAAATGTAAATGATTGGACATATGTAATTAGTCTCTTCTTTATTGTTAGTAATGCGGCATCCCCTTGGTCCCCTTTCTACCCCTTGAAACGACTGTGAGGGTTTGTTATATTGAACTTAACAAGTCTCTTGAACGTTATTTTTCGATTTGGAAAATCACGATTTCTCGGTAGTTATTGAGTAGGTACTTTGAGTTGACATTAAGTTTAGTTTTATTGTTATGAGCACGTGAGTTCTATTACTTTGTTTTTGTACGACATCATACAAAATAGCTCATGGCCACATTATTAGCTGAATGTACCTCAAAAGAAAAAATAACCGCTCATAGAGTCTGTATCTCGAGAACGTTTTTTCTCGAGGACGCGTGGAGACTTCAATTGGAATTAAAAATACTCAGATCTGCAGTCTCAACTTCTCTGATTTTTGACTTCTTTGGAGTCTCCATATACTACGATGCCCCCTTAGGTACTACACAGGCTATGAGCTTATTTGCCACCGTTAAAAACACACACACATACACACACCGTTCAAATCTTCACTATTGTCTCTCGTTGCATTTGACCTCGATATTCATAACAATTAATCCGTAATTGGACATCAGGCGCTACAAAGAAAATCGAATCTCAAAGTTCGTATCTCCGTCACTGTCACTTAATTATATAAGTGCAATAGATACGGAGATATTCGAATAACGATTTTCGTGGAAATAGTAAGTAATAATAATAAAACATTTTTTTTTTTTTTATAAATAATTAAATATTACGAGACAATCTTACACAAATCAACCTAGGCCCACAGTAAGCTCAATAAGGCTTGTGTTGTGGGTACTAGGCGACGATATATATAATAGATAAATACATATAGATACTTATATACATATATAACATCCATAACTCAGGAACAAATATTTATTTCATTTATTAACTTAAGGACTAACATACATACGATTTGACGACCGCTTTAGCCTAGTTGGTAGTGACGCTGCCTACGAAGCAAGAGGTCCTGGGTTCGAATCCCGGTAAGGGCATTTATTTGTGTGATGAGCACGAATATTTGTTCCTTAGTCATGGATGTTTTCTATGCATTTTAGTATTTATTTATTTATATAAGTATGTTTATCTTCGTCTAGTTCCCATAGTACAAGCTTTGCTTAGTTTGGGACTAGGTCGATTTGTGTAAGATTGTCCGCGAATATTTATTTATTTATTTAAAAAAAATATATAATATAATACCTACTCGCTTCACGGCTAGCACAAAGACCGTGCGCGAATCGTCTCGCGAGATAGAATATCCGTCTTTTTCTAATTAGAACACTAAGACAGAGATAAGTAGTTAAGTAGTTATTGAGGGCGCGACACAGTGTGGTTTTTGCTAAAGTGGCTGAAACTGTGCGGGTATGGCACACTTTGATATCTGAATGAAATTTTCTTTTTAATAATGGTTTAATGTTCATATTAACCACATTAATTTTAACCTCAATCAAATACAACAGAATTCAGTCTCTACAACATTATTTACTACATATCACGTGTCGAATTGATAATCTCCTTTTTATTGTGTGATCTTTGTAAATTAATTATAAAATTGACTTTAAAATAATATATTTATCAATTGTATTGTATTTAAATACACACCTACCATAGTTGAAACCTCGACCTTGATTAGTTACTTACCTACTTTAAAAAATCAGGTCAAAAAAACAAAAAATATGGACAAAGATTTTGTACATTCTAATGTACATCGGCAATATATGGGTTTACGAGAATCTCTAGAATATTATTTCCTATTACATATTCAAGATATAAACTTGCCTCCAAAATTTTAATGGAATCCAGTTAATCCAGGGGGGGTTAAGGGGGGCGCGTATAAAATTACATAAACATAAACTTAATTAAATCCGAACGTCTTGAACGGAATTGTTCCACAGTGATAAATTAGTTTCGCCGCCATCTTGAAAATAATGGAGGTATTTTGTTTAGGGAGGCTGGGGCGGTCGGAATTGGATTCGGATTGAGGTAGGTAATTTATGAGGTAAAATAATATAATGTATCTATTACCAGTAAAATTAAGCTTCTTATACAGAAATAAAAGGCTATAAGGTTAATGCGAAAGTTTCCGAATATTTATTATCTTGTCAGGTAAAAGTTAACCTACCAAATTTTTATGAAAATGTACAGTAGGTAACCTTTTTTCGGTGAAGGAAAACATCGTGAGGAAACCGGTCTAATCCCAATAAGGTCTAGTTTTCCCTCTGGGTTGGAAGGTCCGATGGCAGTCGCTTTCGTAAAACTAGTGCCTATGCCAAATCTTGGGATTAGGTGTCAAAGCGGACCCCGGCTCCTTTAGGGGCACAACCGGGAATAACGCTAGGAGGATGATGATGAATAATAAGCTTTATTTTATTAGTGACGGTCTATATAACATATAAGTAGTTGGACTGAATTAAACAAGCGAGCGAAGCGAACAAAGTTCTCAGTTTCAGTTTGGGCGAAAATTATTTCGTAGGTACTTATAGGTACTAACCTAAAATAAAACAAAAAAGGTGAAGGTACAGTCAGGGGTAATAATATTCTAAGGGAAAGGTGAAATTAAAAAGTAAATCAATATATTAATTAAAATTTCAATTTCAAAGGGCATGTAAGGGCAAAGTCTACCATAGGTCGAACCGTAATTGGAACGTTCAATAGTTAATAGCCTAGTTCGTGTGTCAGAGAGAGAAACATTAACCCTATACACATGTTAGAGAGAGAGAGGACAGAATAAAGACACTTCCCAAGATGTCGTTGTTTCAATAACTATCCCTATCAATATAAGTACATAAATAAGGACATAAATATCTGTACACGCCTTTATGACATTGACAATAGAGTCCTGTACAGATATTTATGTCGTTATTTTTGTACGTATATTAGTACATATCCAGCTGTTCTACTCTACGAGTCGCATTTCTCAAACGATTTTGTGGGCAGGTTAGATAATTAGATGTATAGATTTTTTTTGTCATTTCAGCTAATCGAAATTTTAAAAAAATACTGTTCTACAGCTCTGAGCCACTATTTTATAATTTTCGTTAGCAGAAGTTACTGCTTGGTATTAAATTAAAATGTGTACCTAGGTAGGTATACACACTTATTATTTGGGTATTACGTAAGGCGGCCTTTACACCTGTAAGTTACTTACGTAAGTTCAGTACATGTATTGCTTACAGACGACTTACGTGAGCAGCGTAATAATTAAATTGTTGACTTTATGATAACAGTTTTTGTTTTATTATTACACTAGCTTTTACCCGCGACTTCGTTCGCGTTGAATACGTACAATCGACAACCCTAGGTATTAACTGACCATTTGTGAACCTTATTTAGCTTGCAAATTGGTGGTGATCCAGTTGAAGGGTTATTATGGTATTGTGGTTAGAAAAAAGGAGGGGTAACCTGTATTTGTATAGGCTTACACACGAATATAAAACCAACGAATAAAAATGCAAGAAGCAATATATAAGTAATTAGGTATGTATTTGAGATATGGTTTCGTCTTTTAAGCATAGGCAATGTTTTTGTTAAATTAAATTTACTGTGTTCTTCTATAATCTACTAACATTAAAGGCAGCGATGATAAAATAAAGAAAATAGCTACACTATGTACAAAGCTTACTGTACAAAAGTTGCAGTACAACTGAAGGTAATCACGTAACGCGCGTTAGGACAATCCAACTGTCATTTTTCCATGTAAAAATTTGACATTTAAATCTACCTAACGTTTGTACAATGCGTTACGTGATCGACCAGCTGGAGCATGTTTTAGCGAAGTTGTCACTTTCACAGACTTCGAAAAATGCCGTCAGTATTGTCTTCGGAAGCGTTGATACTCTGTCGTGAAAGTTTTGCTCCGTGAAATAAACTCGTTCACCATTGGGTAGGTGCACCGCTAGGTGGGTGATAGTTGGATGTCGTTTGTGAAGCGGCAAGCCAAATATTCGCCACGCCGCTTCATTGCTGCTGACGTATCGGCCCGCGCTAAACGTGTGCACCTCATCCCTGGGGTCGATATTTACATCACCAGCTTGCCTGACGTTGAAGACCGCCTGATCGTTGCACTTGTTGATATATTTGCATATGTATTTGATAGCCTGCCTTGAACTACAAAATTTGACATTAGAATGACCATCTAACATTTTGATCAGAAGCGGAGAATATGGCCCAATCCACCGATTATCCAACATGACGCTTTCCGCACCGCAAATTCTAGTAGTAACAGTGCGTCCTCCATCGTCAGGTGCTCTTCGCCGGTATAGTGGATACCCATTTTCACTCGTCTGCGTGTCCTTTAGTCGGGGGTACTTCTTTGTACACTTTACATCCTTCATGCTCGGAGATGACATACTGAGTGCACCGCATGGACCGTGGATCATGTTTTTGACGACAGTGTCGTGTAGTTTTTGTCAACATTGACATCAGGAATTTCCGCACTAATGACGTCATCGATTTGACAGGGACGCAATTTCTTCTTTAGCCACAATAAAAGCTGTAGGTACATGGGGCAACCTTCGCTTTTGCCACTCTATAGTGCCTTCATCAGATGCTGAGCCTGGCCTTCAAGACGTCCAGGTAAGCCGATACGCTATCTACTCAAACTTTATCATTCATTCTGCAATATCACGAGGACCGCGCAAGGAATCGATTTTGATACAGTCCACTTAGAATCTGTCGCCTTTCGCCATAGTAATACACTTCATTTTCAGCACTGCGATTCTCCAAATATTTGACCTTTACTGAACAGGGCGACCAACTTCTGTACTTTAATTTTAAAAACCCATGCAATGAGGTCGTGCCTCTCAGTGGCTATTTGTCCAGGCATTAGTTCATTGGTAATCTCCGTTCATGCCATGTTGCATGTAAGCGTGATGAACAGATCCGGACGGCCGTAGCTCTGAAAGTACGCGAACGCATCTTGCGTGTACTCGTGGAGGTATCTCAGGCTATTCACGACAGAGGAGGGCAGTATCACCATCTGCCCCACGACATTGGCGTTAACTTGCGCGTCATTCCTTACATCATCTTATAAGTGAATGTAATTTTCTGCTCGCAACTTGCGTTAGTTTAGTGATATGTACCTAAGGCGTTCGCTTTCAAGCTTAACATACATATCGACTTAAAACTGGTGCAGAAGTAGCTTGCAGCGTAACAACAGATTCAACAGATTTTTGCTACGCACCATAAGGTTGTATGCATAGAAATCCATGCAGGAAACGTTTTTGTTTAGTACTGGTTGCGTAGTCTGTGGATTCACCTGAGGTATTTCAAAATGATACCCTTCCTGGCCTTTCCAGAATATGACTGGATACTGGAGTGCATCTAGGAACCTGTGAGTGTCGGCGATGCGGCAGAGCCGGCCTTCGCGCGCGCGCAGCACGATGTCCCTGCCGGCGGTGGGCTCCGAGCCGGCGACCACGGCCGCCACCTCGCTGGCAGTGGGCGCGTTGTAGCGCCGCTCGTGCTGCCCAAGGGGCACGCGGTCAGGGTGGTGAAGCTACCTTAAACGTTTAGTCAGGCATGTTCTTCAAAGTGCTTCTACATTCATGTATTAGCACGTTACTTCTTTGAATTGTTTGTAGTACTGGTCTCTGAACGCCTTGTACGATGGAGGACCGTCGATCAAGTTGCGCTTCCTCGTCGCCTAAAAAGTAAACTTGCAAAACCTGTGGCTGTTCATTGGCTACAGGAAGTAGGGACCTAATTATGTGGTAGACTTGCTCCTGGACTGTAAATGTAGGAAAAAATCCAGGCATTTAAATAACCCTATCCGTTCCAAAAGATGTCATGTGAAAACATGCATTATATACCTTCTAATATTGCTTAAAAAATGCCGAGATTCGTCTGTTAGAGGCCAGATAGTGGGCGTGCTGTTGAAATCGGTGCTGGCGCTGCTCCGACGTTTCTTCAGCCCTCACACTTGCCTGCCGCTGAACATCTTCGTCGCACCGCGCCTAAGACTGGATGGGTGACTCAGCAGCTCGTTGAGAGGCCAGATAGTGGGCGTGCTGTTGAAGTCAGTGCTGGCGCTGCTCCGACGTTTCTTCAGCCCTCACACTTGCCTGCCGCTGAACATCTTCGTCACGCCGCGCCTAAGACTGGATGGGTGACTCAGCAGCTCGTTGAGAGGCCAGATAGTGGGCGTGCTGTTGAAGTCAGTGCTGGCGCTGCTCCGACGTTTCTTCAGCCCTCACACTTGCCTGCCGCTGAACATCTTCGTCGCACCGCGCCTAAGACTGGATGGGTGACTCAGCAGCTCGTTGAGAGGCCAGATAGTGGGCGTGCTGTTGAAGTCGGTGCTGGCGGTGCTCCGACGTTTCTCCAGCCCTCACTCTTGCCTGCCGCTGAACATCTTCGTTGCGCTGCGCCTGACACTGGCTGGGTGACTCAGTAGCTCGCTGAGAGGCCAAATAGTGGGAGTGCTGTTGAAGTCGAAGTTCCTGCTGCTCCGGCGTTTCCAGAAGTCTGAGAAACGTCTGACGCCTACTTTGCTTGATTCGTCTCATCTCTGCTTGAGGAGAAATCTCTTGAGATCTGGCTCCCTTCATCACTCGCGCCTTTGCAGATGACTGAGATAAATTAGATATTCGTTTTCCCGGCATGATGTACGTAAATCTCGGAAACTGCAAATTAAAATGAATGTCAAAATAACAAATTGAATGTAAGTAAGTAGTAGGTACATAATTTCACTAAAAATAGAATAAGAACAAATCAAACCTCCAAGGCCAAATTGTTTCCAGATATTGTTGCCGATTTTTTCGAAAGACATTTGAGTTTTCAACAATTAAAAAAACAACATTAGGCCCCTCACAGACTGGCGCGGCCTGGCCGCGGCGGACAATAGAAAACTTGTCATTAGCTGTCAAATTTACTATGGTCCGCCACCGCAGGCCGCGCCAGTGTGTTGCAGGCCTTATATATTTTGATTGATTAGAAATTGACAGCTGTTAAGATTTACAGCCAGTTCCAATTTACCACACACAGCCTTATATCTTAACCTCGGGATTTGTAACAACTATTATGCATGGTCGGTGGAGGATGGAGGTTACACTCATATGTAACTCCAATACAATATCGTTCGTTCGTGTAGGTACCTCCGTCTCTATTGCACTCGTGTATTCGAGTGATAGAGAGGGAGATATACAAACTTTGTACTTCGACAAACGTGTACCCTGACATAAATAGGTAGTTCGTTTGCACGGTTAGCACTGAGAATATAACAGCGAGCGAAATAGGCTACCCGTCTCTTTCTAATTAGAGCAGTTAAAAAGTGATGGCTACATAAGTCACGCACCATCACGTGCTAGCCATGCGTCCATAAATTATTGTCGGGAAGCTTTGTGAATACATCCTCAATACTTGTATATCTCCATCTCTACCGCTCTTATTTGAGCGACAGAAAAAGATATACGCGAACCTCATTGCCGGTCTTTAAAAAGACTTGAGTGCTGGCAGCTGACATTTCATTTAGAAACATTACATAAGAACTGCGCCTTTTTGAGTCAAAATAACACAAATCGATTATATTCTGCACGCGATTATATTTTTTAACATATGGGACGTGTGTTCTAGAATAGCATAAATATTTCAATGGATACGCCACTTTGTCTTTGAGATACAAAAACTTCGATATGCCAAAATATACGTCATTGTGCATTATACTTGTAATTATTTCGTTTCAAGCCATTATACTGCTTATTGATAGTAACTTAACACCTAAAATGGCGTAAATAGCTAAATAAACTTCATAATCATGAAATTAATATCCAAAATTGATTTTCGGCGAAAAGTAGCGAAACAAATCGAGATAAAATGTAGCCTATGTGTTAATTCGGGTCATAAACTATCTCTATACCTAGTTTCAGCGATATCCGTTCAGCCGTTTTTGCATGATCGAGTAACAAACATCCAGACATCCAAACATCCAAACATCCAAACTTTCACATTTATAATATTATATATATATATATATATATTATTATTATGTATCTCCTGTTTAAATTCACGGGACAAAGCCCGGTCCTTTGGAAGGCGTGCGTGGGGATATAGATCCAACACGTAGAGGCCCTTTGGAGACGAAGTTTAATGTAATGTAATACACCTGCTAGAACCCATTCACTGGTACATCGGTAGATACCCGTGAACCGGTTCCAACAGGCGTTGGGACTATTGTGGGTTATATGGATAGAGAACGGGTTCTATGGTGATGAGATTTGGGTGGATTATGAAACTGGGCTATTGCAAAAAGGTCCGGACACCTGCCATAACATTGTTATACACAAAGTTATCGAGGCAGGCGGTGACTAGCCGCTCATTAGATGGGCCCCTGAAAGCGTCGTCGTACAGACGGCCAGGAGCAACACCGGGTGAGCGGCTCAGGGGTGTCGAGAGGTGGTGCTGCGCTTTCTCCGAAGTTACTATTATTATTCCCTTTATTTAAATGTCATCTTAAGTTAGGTTTTTACAATAATCATATAAAAAGTAAAATATAAAACAATACATACAAAACATAAAATCATTATAAAAACCTAACCTAGGGTGCCGCCGGCAGCGAGGCGGGGCCTAAGCTACCGGTGGTCAGGGCGACAGAGACAGGAATCTCCTGACTATCCGCGCAGTATCCAGGAGTACCGCCTTCTGTATCTGACCCTTGATCCAGCCATCTAGCGAGAGTCTCTTAAGGTGGCGGTCGAGACTCTTCGCTATTAACCCATTCGCCGAAACGACTATCGGGACGATGATCGTCGAATCAACATCCCACATGGCGGTTACCTCGTGAGCCAGGTCTAGGTACTTACTGGCTTTGTCCTTCTCGGCCTTCACGAGGTTCTCGTCATGGGGGATGGTGATGTCGACGAGCACTGCCTGGCGTTTCGATCGATCTGTCAGCACGATATCAGGCCTATTGGCAAGAATAGTCCTGTCCGTGATGACAGATCGATCCCAATAGAGCGTGGCACGACCATTTATTATTATTATTATTATTATTCGTTGGGTTTTTATTTCTCAGCATGAGCTGCTGGTAATTAATGTCATCTACGGGCTGAAGCCAAGTAGATGGCATTTGACTACGTTCATTCAAGTGTTAGTTTTAGTTTAAGTCCGTTCGGTCATCGTCAACTTGCAAAAACTTTCGCACGATTCGGCATGTGTTCAGTATTGCGGCTTTCTGCATCTGCATGTAAGTATTTCGTTTAAGATCAATGAGCTTCAGACTGTGGTGGAGGTATTTAGGAATAACGCCAGTGGTCGATAGAACAATGGGAACGATGTATACTTTTTCCTGGTTCCAGATCCTGGTGACTTCATCTTTAAGATCGGTATATTTGTGTATTTTTGCTGTTATTGTTTTCTGTAGGTTGTGGGTGTTGGGGACGGCAATATCAATAAGGTAAGTGATTTTGTTTACTTTGTCTGTCAGGGTTATATCTGGTCGGTTGAAGTGTGTAGTTCTATCAGTGAGAATGGCGCGGTCAAAATACAATTTGTGGGTGTTGTTTTCCAATACGGGACTAGGACTATATTTGTAGTATGGTACACCATTGAATGGTGTAAGGCTATGTTTCACTGCTAGATTTTGATGTATGATATTTGCTACTTGATTGTGACGGTGCGTGTAGTCTGTTTGTGCAAGGTTAGGGCATGCTCCAGTGATGTGTTGGATTGTTTCTGGGTGGCTGCGGCATTTACGGCATCTATCATCTGCGAGTTTAGGGTCCTTGATAATATGTTTCCTGTAGTTTTTGGTGTTAATCACTTGGTCTTGAATTGCAATAATGAAGCCCTCCGTTTCTGGAAACAGTGATCCTAGTTTCAGCCAGTTGTTCGAAGCTATGGGGTCAACATGTGCTTGTGAGAGATCGTGAGGGTGTCTACCATGTAAAACTTTTTTCTTCCACTGTTCCAATCTCACGGCTTCAGAGTCATTTTCAGTGGTAAGTAGTGTCGGGTCAGTTAAGTTTAATGGGGTGAAATTTACATCATTACGAACTATTGCTTTATGAATGTCGCTACTATTGGATTTGTGGAAGAAAAATGTTTTGAGATTATTTATTTGTTTAATCCACAGCGGGTGTATGGCTATAAGTCCTCGGCCTCCATTCTCTCTTTTAATTGCCATTCTCTCTATTGCAGACTTAGGGTGATGGTTGTTGTGCTTTGTAAATATGGTCCTCGTGGCAATTTCAATATGACGGATGTCAGTTTTAGTCCATTTAATGATTCCAAATGAGTATGTTAAAACCGGTATTGCGTAACTATTGATTGCTTTTATCAGATGTTTTGATGTAAGTTGACTTTTGCAAATGATATTAACCCGTTTTTTGTATTCTGCTGTCAATGCTTTTTTTATTTGTATGTGATTAATTCCTTTTGATTGTTGGTAGCCTAAATATTTATATAACTCATCTGATTCCATTGCTGTTATTGCTTCTGTGTCATCTACTGCATAGTCACCGGGTTGAATCTTGCCTTTAACAATATGGATTGTTCTACATTTATCGAATCCAAATTGCATGTTAATATCCCGACTAAATTCTACCGTTGTGTCTATTAATCTTTTCATGTCTGTCTCTGTTTCTGAGTAAAGTTTTATGTCATCCATATAAATCAGGTGTGATATGCATGTTTCTTCATTCTCATGTTTCAGGTGATATCCAGCTCGGTTTCTACGCAGCATGTCGGAGATTGGATTGAGAGCCAGGCAGAACCACAGGGGGCTCAAGGAGTCACCTTGATAAATGCCTTTTTTTATATGTATCTCTCTGGTTTTTGTTTGGTTCAGATGCAGAGTAGTTTTCCATAGTTTCATAGTCTTTTGAAGAAAGTTTACTAAAACTGGATCAATTTTGTAAATCTGTAGTACACGAATTAGCCAAGAGTGGGGAATGCTATCAAATGCTTTTTTATAGTCTATATATGTACAGTGTAGATTTTGTTTATTACTTGCAGCATGCTTGTGTATCAATGAATCTATTATTAACTGCTCCTTGCACCCCATGTGATTCCGCCGGCATCCTTTCTGTTCTTCGGCAATTATAAAATTTTTCTCTACATGTGTTGTAATTTTTCGGGTTATTGCAGAAGTAAGTATCTTGTAAATTGTAGGAAGGCATGTTATTGGTCTGTACTGTGATGGTTGTGTTGTATATTTTCCTTTTGGTAGCATGTAAGTTACACCTTGTGCTATAAATTCTGGTGTATTTTGTTGACCTTGAATAATGCCTGTAATACTTTTAGCTATTGCTTTATGGAGGACATGGAGTTTTTTGTACCAAAAGTTATGAATCCTGTCTATACCTGGTGATTTCCAATTGTGTAATCTGCTCGTGACGGCTTCTATGTCAGCTTCGGTAATTTCTTCAAATTTCATTAGCTCCATCGTCTCACATCTCCTTACCTCTTCGTGTATCCAACTTGCGTC
Source organism: Epinotia brunnichana (assembly GCA_963854355.1). Classification (NCBI taxonomy): domain Eukaryota; kingdom Metazoa; phylum Arthropoda; class Insecta; order Lepidoptera; family Tortricidae; genus Epinotia; species Epinotia brunnichana. The sequence continues at coordinate 19,232,013 of OY977959.1, forward strand.
TTCATTGTGCTGTAGTTCAGTCTCCCAGATACCTGCCCAAAATTGTTCTAATTCACTTACCTCGGGAATTTCTTGTTCGTTGGTTATTTCACTATTTGCCGGATTACTAAGCTGCCTGTAAAATATTTTTTCATTAGTGCTGAATAATTTGTTATCCCTTTTTCGCTTGAGTGCTTTGGTGTACCTTTTTAATCGATGAGCTTTCAGCTTTAGCTTTTGTTTTAACGTGTCTAAATATTCTTCGGGTCTCTTGTTGTTGTTTTCGTGACTACTGTGTATGCTGAAGTTTCTAAATATTTCCTGTACTCGATCTACTACTCTTCTTGACCTATTGTTATTAATATATTGGGTTAACCTACCTATATCCGACCTTAATTGAGTTATATCTCTTTCTAATCTGATGCACCAGGCAGGTTTCTTGTACTTAGTGCGCCTTGGTTGGTCACTTTCTTCAATTTTATATCCCAGTTCCTGAGATATAACTAACGCGCTACAATACACGAGCGTATGAATGTCTATTAATTGGGACTCGTCTGAAATTAACTGATTTAGTATTTTTTGGTTAAATATTTGTATCAATTGTGTAAGATGTATACTGTATCTTAATTTTGGCAGTTTCGGTCTGAGGGTAGGGTCCGATCCTGTATATTGAACTAGAACAGTTTGCAGGTTTTCGTAAAGCATCTGTGTTTTAGCATCAGGTAGGGGTGGTAAGTTTTCATTTTCATTTTCGGCGTGTACATTGTCTGTTTGCATACTTTGCATCAATGAAAGCCTGGACTGTGGTGTTTCCGCTGGGTCAAATTGTACTTCCATATTAGGCACGTTGCTAGGTTGTATAGCTTGTAGAGATGGCGACCTAATCTCGTGTTCTAATTCTAATCTAATCTCTTCTCTCATTTGCGCAAGTACTTCGTCAGAAATCATTTTATTTCGAATAATTGTTCTCCGTTGGTCTGAAACTCTTTGCTCTGAAACGTTTACTCCAGGGTACTGTGTCATAAAGTGTTCATGTAATAGTTTACGGTATGTTGTAAGATCGGTTTCTAATTTAGTAATTTGGTAATATGTACGCATGATAAATAGGTTCACATCATTACTCCATCTCATGCGTACTCGGGGTTTGCCAGCCTTGGTGGACGCAGGTTGAAAAGCGTACGCTTCCTGCGTAACACACAAGGTTGACGTTACTGAGCTTGATCGCGGTCTATTCGTCAGCTCCAACGGTGCTGGAATGACTGTTCTACTCCTCAATTGCCGGCAGTTCCGGGTAGTACCTACAAAAGTCTGAGACTGAGTAGATAGCTGCGACCTGTTACCCGCCGCAGAGTACGAAGTGCTACCTGACGTAAGCTCGGAGCGGAGTTCTCTAGCGCGTCGAGCTCTATTACGTGCTTGTGCCGCTTCATTTCGCAGTGATTGCGTCGAACTCTCTGAATCTGAGTAGTCTAAGTAAGAGGCAGGTGACGACGGGATTGAGGGGAACAAAGAATCTGGCGACGAAGGAATTGGGGAAAGCAATGTTGTGGAAGGAGTTTCACGGAGCGTGGTGTTTTCGGCTGTAGTATTCTGTTCGATGGGAGCCCGCCTGCTCAACTCCTCATCGCCGCTGGATCGCATGCTGTGGCACCCAGCAACGGCTCCAGGTGCGCCCCGACGATCGCCCTCGGGTAGCGGCCCGATTGCGGCTGTAATAGATTGTTCGATGGGAGCCCGCCTGTTCAACTCCGCATCGCCGTTGGTTCGCATGCTGTAGCATCCAGCAACGGCTCCAGATGCGCCCCGACGATTGCCCTCGGGCAGCGGCCCTGGACGTAAACTTCTTGATCTCAACTGCATATTTACTATGGGAAGGAAGGAAGAAGAAGAAAGATAGGAAAGATGGAATCTTTGTTTGAGAAGGGTAAGCCTAGTTGTTATCGGCAAATATTTGTATCTCCCTAAATGGGGTGCGGTCTAGGTGTTTTGACCTCGGTTATGGTAGTATCACCAACTCGTAAGCCCCCCCACCACGGCAAGGTGATCCCTTAATTATTATTATATTATTATTCCCTTTATTTAAATGTCATCTTAAGTTAGGTTTATTATTATTATTAATTATTATGTATCTCCTGTTTAAATTCACGGGACAAAGCCCGGTCCTTTGGAAGGCGTGCGTGGAGATATAGATCCAACACGTAGAGGCCCTTTGGAGACGAAGTTTAATGTGATGTAATACACCTGCTAGAACCCATTCACGGGTACATCGGTAGATACCCGTGAACCGGTTCCAACAGGCGTTGGGGCTATTGTGGGTTATATGGATAGAGAATGGGTTCTATGGTGATGAGATTTGGGTGGAATATGAAACTGGGCTATTGCAACAAGATCCGGACACCTGCCATAACAATGTTATCCACAACGTTATCAAGGCGTTATTATTATTATTATGTATCTCCTGTTTAAATTCACGGGACAAAGCCCGGTCCTTTGGAAGGCGTGCGTGGGGATATAGATCCAACACGTAGAGGCCCTTTGGAGACGAAGTTTAATGTAATGTAATACACCTGCTAGAACCCATTCACTGGTACATCGGTAGATACCCGTGAACCGGTTCCAACAGGCGTTGGGACTATTGTGGGTTATATGGATAGAGAACGGGTTCTATGGTGATGAGATTTGGGTGGATTATGAAACTGGGCTATTGCAAAAAGGTCCGGACACCTGCCATAACATTGTTATACACAAAGTTATCGAGGCAGGCGGTGACTAGCCGCTCATTAGATGGGCCCCTGAAAGCGTCGTCGTACAGACGGCCAGGAGCAACACCGGGTGAGCGGCTCAGGGGTGTCGAGAGGTGGTGCTGCGCTTTCTCCGAAGTTACTCGCGGCGTTATGCCCTTTAACACTTCCACCCCTGGAGCATATAGCTCTGACGACTCCTCTCTGGACGGCCAATGAAGGCAAGCCAGAGCTGAGAGTCCTGCGGGCCCCCTTGGGGTTCCACTCCGACCGACGAAGACACGCCGGAGACGGAGGCCCTGACCGACTCTCGGGAGCACTCGGGTCCGTGGGGTCGTTACTCCCCAACAGCTCGCCACAAGCTGCCCTGCGGGCTTATTATTATTATTATATATATATATATATATATATATATATATATATATATTATAGTAGGATAGTAGGATACCCGTTTTACCCAGTCCCTACCCGGTTTGCCCAAGGCCTCTACCCGCTTTGGGCCCATATCCATATATGCCCATGCAAAGCGCATTTTTGGAGAAGTTTTGTATTTTTTATATTACTAAACAAATTGATACACAATGATTATAAACGATGTTTTAATTGAAAATTCAATAAATTGTCTATGCGATAACATAAAACTTGTCACTGTAATGCGCCAAAATTGCAGTTTTTTTTGCGGTCGCTCTTAACCTACCGGCTTTGGGCCCCCCTACCCTACACAGTTCTGACAATAAAAAATATTTTATCCTATCTTATCTTCTTCATTCGAATTTAAGCCATGTCACTTTGACATAAAGTGGGTGCCCAGCATGCCATATACATATCAGTACAGCGTCGAGCACTCGGGCGTTTACCTTATCAAGTGTTGATACTTACTGAATAGATTTTGGATTTATCAGACAATATAAGACATGTAACAAATGTGTTTATATTTCGAGTGTATATGTAGATATGTATGTGTATGTGTGTGTAGGAATTTCATAAAAGCACTCGTGCGACGATACTCCACAGCCAAAGAGATTCAATTTTCGTCGCGGCTCGCAGCGGTCCTCAAACTTAACCACGACGGAATATTAATATCGCACATACATACTCGTAAGAACAACGTGTTCGTAAAGTAAGTGTATGGTTCTTCGCCTAGTGCGAGTGAACCGTAGTGCCACGCATTCTGCGGGTCATAATTATGCCATGTGCTGGCTACAAAGTGGTTAACTTACTGATTCCCAGTGGCGCGATATCGTTTCAATTCTGTCCGGTATCTGTCAAGGGTCAGTCAAAGTCTAGTCAAGTCCGTTTTTGATCGCATGTATTTTTCGCATCGGAATCCGGTGGAACCATCGTGGTGGAAGGATAAGCCGGTCAGCACAAGTGTAGACCGTTGCCCAGGGTGCGCCAGACGCTTAGATATTTAATCAGTTGCTCAGATTGCGTCGTACGGGGAGGCTCCTTCCATGCACCCCTTATTGAAATGGGGTATCCTGAGCGGCTCAGACAATCGGTGTATGTGCGGGACGACCCCTCAAACCACGGCACATATGCTGTCTTGTCCGGCGTGCCCGTACACATGCTCCACACAAGACCTCCGGAACGCGTCAGATAGGGCTTTAGCGGTCGCTAGTTTCTGGTGCCGCACAATCTAAACCCAGAAAATAGGGAACCATCGACACGAGAAGAAGAAGAAGTCAAGTCCACCAAGCTGGTCTCCGGGGCCAAAATAGCGCCGTGGTGGTCCGCGGGCTGGTGCCGCCAATGCGCGAACCGTCACAGGCACAAAATCACCAACTCCGGCACTGTTTTCACCAAATGTTCGACTCGGGCTTCAAAACAGGCCTCCAAAACGAGTCTCCAAGTATTACTTTTTACAAATTACAAATCAAATCCTCGGACTCTAGTCTACAAAAAGAGGTTATATACAAAAGGGACACGTTTCTTCCCGAAACCGCGTTAACAAGTGAAAAAATATGTGACAGTACAAGTGTCACTGTCAGAGACTAAAGCGGTGCGCACACGCTCCGGCTTACAGATAAGGGTCGGACAGACATTTGGCCCGAACAGTAAGTATACCAGTCTTTTTCGGGTCAATGTATCCTTTTTATAATAAATTACCTCATTAAATTTTGAATCTACCCTTTCCAGTTGTTAAAGGCTTATTACAGGGTTGAGGGCAATCTAACTGATAGAAATGCATGGCCCAAACCAGAGTTTTTGACAGAAGCTTGATTTTTTCCTTATGTTCATATTCAGGTTTACCTACTTATTTTGCTATCATTGTAATAAGCTTATTTATAGTAAAAATGACTGACTGTTGAGTTTGTTTCGGCGTTTCTTCTTAACAGTGGCCTTCTTTTTCAGAAGCGCTTTTAGAATTTTGACTTGTAAAAGAGCCATTGCGGTCTACTTGCAGAATAAAATTTATTTTCTCAAACATGCAATGAAATTTCGTCATATCATGCGTTTATAACAGGCTTCAAAGTATCACGTTTCAGGCGGAAGAAGAAGAGAGCGTAAAGCAATTTTTTTTTATTTTCATTCCACAACGTGTGGCAATGGTCACGGAGTTCAGCTATGAAAATTTGTTTGATTTCTTGAAGTTTCTTTCATTTATTTCATTGCAAGCCGTGACAAGGGCTTGCCGGCTTCGTATCACTATCCGGCCTCTCTACGGTCGGCCGTCTATAGCTACTCACCCGGCAAGTCCTTCTTTCCCGGTGTCTGCAGTACCTAATGTACTATTATTTCATCTTTATTATTGTGAACCTGCTCACAAAATTTCACGAGAATCGATTGAGAGATGAGAAAAAGAGCGACCTGTAGGAGAACAGCCGGACAGCGGGAAAGCCGGACATACGGACATACGAAACCTCACGTTGAAACGGAGAACATCGTTCGCTCGCTCGTTCAATTAATTCCACTTAGTAAGTATGTCTATTGTCTATCATGATGTTCTATAAAAAGGACATCACGTCTAACGTATGCTAAAGTTTTGGAATCATCGTTAAAGATGTCACGCGGCTAATTGACGCTCGATATTAGCTGAAGCTGAGGGCGCGTTACAGCCGTACCTACTGTGTATAATATATAGTATAATATGTATGTATGTACTATATATAGGATATGATTGTTATTAGCTCTTGTTCAAACACTCGGCGCGTATGAATGTTACCTAAAATACTATAGGTACTTAGTCGTTTGAGTGATGTCTATTAGAGCTAGGCCTAATTAAAGTACCTACATACTTCAAAGGGTGGGTGAATCAACCCTTTTCTGTCATAATATCAGCGGAAAGACGTCCACTGCTGGACAAAGGCCTCCCCCAAAGAGTGCCACAATGACCGATCCTTGCGTCACCCGCATCCAGCAGACTCCTGCGACCTTTACCAGGTCATCAGTCCACCTTGTGGGGAGCCAACCCACGCCGCGCCGCGCCTTCCGGTACGTGGTCGCCGCTCGAGAACCTTTCCGCCCCAACAAAATACGTGCAATGTGCCCCGCCCACTGCCACTTAAGTTTAGCGATTCGAAGGGCTATATCGGTCACCTTGGTTCTGCTTCGGATATATAGCCTTATTTCTGATGCGATCGCGCAGAGAAACTTTCAGCATAGCCCTCTCCATTGTCACTATAGGTACATAATGCCTGCATGTCTCTATCTGCCAACACAGCGAATCCTCAAGTGAATAAAGGGTCGGCAACGCGCTTGTGATTCTTCTGGAGTCACAAGTGTCCATAGGCGACGGTACCAGCTTAAAATCAGGCAGGCCGTAAGCTTGTTTGCCACCGTCGTTATATAAAAAAAAACCTACTATTATATACTATTCTGTGGTCATACATTGAAGTCGCTCGAATGTATAAACGGCCGCTCTTCGCCCCGCTGCCCGCTGGCGTCAAGACTGCAGCCTTACGCCTTGGCCACGACTTTGGTCTTAAGCGTTTTATCTGTTCATTGCGCGGTCGAGACGCGCAACGCACTGTGGTTAGTTGGGATCACGCGCAATATATTATTTAAATAAGTGGTTACCTGACAACCCCACTTCCGCGCAATATTTTACTACTGTGAAAATGTAATACCAGCTGACAGTATACCGATAAGTGAGCAAATATGTGCGAAGTCAGTAAGCTCACGTCTAAGTACAAAAATTAAATTAAAAACGTTCTGTGGTATTCTCAAAAGTCTGATCAAGCTCACTCTAAAAGCCTAATTGTTTCTACAAGACCATTCAAGCCTGGAGACTCTGGAGAGCTATCCCAGTACTGAAACATTCCAAGGCGCTTATTAGAGCCTTGCAAAAAGGCGTCTTTTGATGCCTTGGCGCTAAGTAGGAACCGCCTATACCTACGCATGCTGGTCAGGGTGCTTACTGGGCACTGCCGCCTAAATAAGCACATGCAAACGATAGGACTGTGTGACACAAGGCAGTGCAGATTCTGCCTTGAAGCAGAGGAGACGCCTACACACATCCTAACCGATTGCCCTTGCCTCATGCGCAGTCGTAACTCCTTTCTGGGCAAACAAACACATCATGTGCCCGGAGGAGATCAAACTTGAGGTCAACAAAATCCTGCAATTCTTTGAGTTTGCAGGACTTGACCAAGAATTGTAGTAAGTGGCGATCACACCCGAGTGTACACCCGCACATTGAGAGCTGCGACGCGTCGAACTTATACGGAACCCGTAGCTAATGATTACTACGGAGAAAGAACATTAAATTACTTAACACCTCGTATTTTCAACACAATCTTTCCTGAACATGAATGTACTAGCAAGGACATCTTCAAAAAGAGGTTAAAAAAACTGCTAATAGATACCCTCTAATTAATATCGTATAAGTTTTTATTTTTATTCTTAATTATAAGGTAATAACTTGATAAGATATGTAGGTATATGTAAAACAAATTATGATATTATTGTAAAGAAAGTGAGTGCAATTCTCGCCAATAAACAATATGTTTGGCGAACTTATAAGTACCTAATTAAAAATGTAACTTATTATTTATGGAAAAATAAATAAATAAAAAAATATATCAGCGATGGTCGCATCGCAGTGATACAAGGGATCTGGCCATCAACTACCAGAATAATAATAATAATAAGTACAAAATACTGCACCGATCCCGCCCTGCCAAGTCAGGAAGTCGTCAACAAGGCTGGAGGTCAAGTATTTTTAGGGTTCCGTAGTATTTTAAGGGTAAAACGGGGCCCTCTACTAATAATACTCCGCTGCCCGTCCGTATGTCTGTCTGTCCGTCTGTCACCATGCTGTATCTCATGAACCGTGATGGTTTGACAGTTGAAATTTTCATAGATGATGTATTTCTGTTGCCGCTATAACAATAAACGGAATAAAATAGATATTTTAGAGGACTCCCATACAACAAACGTGATTTTTTGCCGTTTTTATAGATAATGGTACGGAACCCTTCGTGCGCGAGTCCGACTCGCACTTGGCCGGTTTTTTTACAATGTGTCAATAATTTTCAAGAAAAATTTAAAAGCACTTACTGATATGCCTTTGACCATCTTTGGCTCAGTGGTCATGGTGCTTGACTACCAAACGCGAGTTCGTAAGTTCAAACCCCACTCGTATCAATCTCAATATATTTTTGTTTTTTTTTGTGTGTTTTTATGGATATAGAACTTGTTTGATGGATTCAAGAAGTAGGGATTTTGTAGTTTTTCTCATATTCATATTTATAACAAAACCGGCAGATTATTAAAAAAATCTTTCTTATTAAACTCAGATATGGACGAAATACATTAATTACGTCATAGTTGTATACCTACATATTTAAATATTATATAATATTATTCGATTACGCTCGATAGTTAATACTTAAGTAAATAGTTCAATCTACCCTACCCATCCATTTTCTCCGAAGTCTGTAAATGTTTATTTAAGGACACTGTTTCCAAATTCAAATTATAAACGAAGACAACATCAACATTTTCTTGGCAAAAAAAATTAAAAAAACCGGCCAAGTGCGAGTCGCACATGAAGGGTTCCTTTAAATAAATTGCTTTTTACGATTTATGACGTATAAAAAAACTACTTACTTCAAACCAATTTTCGTTGGAAGTTTGCATGGTAATGGACATCATATATTTTTTTTAGTATTATCATTCTCTTATTTTAGAAGTTACAGGGGGGGGGGGGGACACACATTTTACCAATTTGGAAGTGTCTCTCGCGCAAACTATTCAGTTTAGAAAGAAATGATATTAGAAACCTCAATATCATATTTAAAGACCTATCCATAGATACCCTACACGTATGGGTTTGATGAAAAAAAAAATTGAGTTTCAGTTCTTAGTGCGGGGAACCCCAAAAATTATTGTTTTTTTTTCAATTTTTGTGTGAAAATCTTAATGCGGTTTACAAAATACATCTACTTACAAAGTTTCAACAGTATAGCTCTTATAGTTTCGGAAAAAAGTGGTTGTGACATACGGACGGACAGACAGACAGACAGACAGCCAGACGGACAGACATGACGAATCTATAAGGGTTCCGTTTTTTGCCATTTGGCTTCGGAACCCTAAAAAGCATCAACAAATGTGTATCTTATGAGGTAAAATACAATGCCAAGAAAAGGGTTAATACAATTTCGGCCAGCATCTTGACTTTACAACATGCTCTGCGGTTAGTGGCACCTTTATTACAAAGGATTATAGTTTAATCTCGTGTAACCTATTCGCATTAAAATTTGTAGTTCTGCATCGCGCTATCAAAGTTTTTAAAGAATATTGCATAAATTCAATTTGAGTTCCTGTTAGTATGGGTCAAACTGCCTCGTGGTAAGCCAGTCCTGTCTAGCTGGTTTATTTAGACAGACATTCAGATGTACTCTATGAGTAATGATTGCATACAGATACAAGTCAAACATAAAACAACGGTTTTCGGACCAAAATTACCTCGAGAGCAGCGGTATAACCTTTCGGTTAACGCGACCCACTTTTGTATTTTTTAACAGTTTTTCAAATACTTAAAGTTTTCATTTTCTACTGATTTTTATCGAATAACGTATTTAAATCGACACAAACGCACGTCAATGGCGAGTTTAAAAAACGCAGTGTGCTTACCGCATAGTCTCTAAGCAAAGAATATTTCAATAATCTTTGGCCCTAAGTATGAAAGTACCTACCTCCTCCAGCGGCGCTACCTCGAACTTCGTATATCTCCGTCTCTGTCGCTCGAGTACCATAAACCATAAGTGCGATAGAGACGGAGATATACGAAGTTCGAGATTTCGTGGTAGCGACACGCAGAGCTACGATTTTTTAACCGTTTTTAAAGTTCCTGGTATCTACTCCTAGAATAATAGTCCGTTCAATAAGTAGGTAAAGGCCGCAAAAATATCTGATGACAACTAGGTGTCAGATATTTTTGCGGTATTTGATTCATCATATATTGATTCCAGGTATCAATATAATTATGTTAATTATCATAATTATATTAACGCGACCCACTTTTTGTATTTTTTTACAGATTTTCAAATACAATGTTATTCTTCATTTTCGGCACATTTTTCATAGGTTTAGGTAGGTTATGTATGTTATGTAGGTACTAGGTACCTACGCCAGAGCTACGTTTTCGAAATTGTTACTGGTACTCCTAGAATGGCATACGATTCAGTAGGTAGGTATATCTACCGAGTTCTTAATCTCTCTGTGGCTTCGTAGTTCTCAAATTCAAATTCAAATAAATTTATTGCCAAAAAGAACACAAAATACAACTTTTAACATAAGTACATTTAAAAAACGTAAACAATATCTTAGAATTAAAACTTAAAGTACTCAATTGCGTTGGATTGGGCAATGGGTGCTCGTCTCAGCATGTTGTCAAACGTGTTCTCAAACGGATGACACCGAAATGTTTTTAAATTTTTAATTTACCTGTTTTATTTGTACTCGTAATGCAATGGACATTTGGAATCCGAAAGTTCGAAACCCACATGTAGGTATACAGTCTGTAATTTACTAAATATTATCACGTACCTACAACGTAATAATTTAAGATAGTAACTATACTTCGATTTTTTTAGCATTAGAAAGACCTTTACAGAAGTAAGTGTAAGGTTTTTTATAGAACACGTTTTACGATACCTGCCGTAAATGCGGCGGAATAGTGGAAAACTATGAAAACATTTTTTAAAGCATTTTGCATTATTATTACACGATAGCTTAATGTGTAATTTGCATTTACTTAAAAGGATTATTTAATAATACATCACTAATATTTTATTTGTGTTATTTTTAATGTATCGCAAAAAAATTGCATGATAAAAAACCCAGAGAAGCAGAGTTTTCAAACAAACGGAACGTTTTAAACGTATAAATTGCGACTAAATTGAAAAGATCGTGTCCCACAATAATAAGAGTTTAGCGTTTTGACATTTGCAATCGTTCGGATAAAATGTCCGCCATTACATTGTTCATGTTTGTTTTTAAACGTCACTCTCATCTCGTATGTCATGCGAATGCAAGTGCGATACTTGGTCATTATCCCAGAATCTTGTTGTTTTGAGTTATTAAGTTTCATTGTTTTCCGTTAAAGTTATTTGTTATTGTTATTATCTTTCGTTGATAGTGCGGTTCACAGCCGATGGATCTATCCCAATTCAGTGTAGTTAAAGGTTAGGTTAGGTTAGGAATAGTTAATAATAATATATATTTACAAACCTAAGTGATAGGAAATGTGAAATCATTGAAAGTACCTATGATGTAACAAAGAAAATACACAATAATTTAATATTTTATTATCAACTTCTGAAGAAACAGGTTTACGACACCTGCTTCTTTGTTTATCGAATTTCTAATGCTAAAAAAATCGAAGTATAGGTAGGGCAAACCTTGGCTAATCGGTGATAGTTAGGTTTTTTTGAGTATTTTTTAGTTTTTTTTTTCATAATTTTGACGGATGCGTTCGGATACTTGCTCCACGTAAGTAAGTTGAATGACAGTGCCGCCACCTACTGCAAATTATTACAAGCCGTAAATAAATCAAGTACCTCCGCTATTAGACATTAAAGTAGCTATCATTGAATAACTTCATATCACAGATTAGCCAAGGTTTGCCCTACCTTTAGCATACTACAAATCACTACCAAAACAAACCATAGATAAATATGATACCGCTTATAATTACCGTATATTATGTAGACCGTTGTTCAAAAAATTCAAAATCCTACCGTTACCCACATTGTACATTTACGAAATGTGACTTTTTGTGAAAGCTCATATTAGCCAATACAAAATTATGAAATCTAACCCTAGGCCAACTTCTAAACACCATGGACTCAATATCTGTTATCCAAATCATGTCTCTTCTCATTTCGGAAAAGTATTATTTTCATGTCTGTCAAAATTTTCAACCATTTGCCTAATGACCTGAAATCCTTGGATTGTCAAGGTTTCAAAACGAAATTATTTAAGTGGCGTCTACAAAGAACGTTCTATACTGTTAATGAACACTTTGTAACCACAAATGCCTAATGAATTTTATTATTTTCTCTGACCACTTTCCTTTTTGCATGACATTGATTTATTATAAATATATTGACATTGCCACACTCTGACTTCTATTTTTATTTATTTTTTTACTAATTTAATTCGATATTAATATAACAATAAATAATAATGACATAATTTCAATGACATGCATATTGAGAATCAAAATATTGTACGCCAAACTCTGGCTGATTGTGATGTAACCAAAATACTAACCCTAACACCATTTTTATAACCACTCACATTCGAACAATAAATAATTTGTATAAACGGCACATACTTAATTAAATTGTTCCTATTGACACTATTTGAAACTCAGTGTAGGTACCTACGTACGAAAGACAAACTTATGATCTGTGTTAAGTACCTACCTATTTTTATAATCGTTAAATATTATTATAGGTACCTAAGTACCACTTATTAATATTGTCAGATCTGCGCTTCGGCATCGACTAAGTTTTTAACAAGGCCTTAAAAGGACCGGTTGACATTCGCTGTCACATAAGGCGGGAATCGCTAGATTGTCACTTTTTGTCATGAATTCTTGAGACTTATATTGTTTAGCGTTGCTCTGATTGAAATATTGTACATTTGTTATAAGTAGATTAGTTGAACCTTTGTAGAAAAAGCGATTATAATTCTTACTTGTGATTTTTGTGACTTTTATTGCTAAAAATATTATTTTATTTATTTTTGTTTTTATTGAACTCGAAAAAAAATACTTATAGCTTATAGTTACATATTTTAAATAAATAAATAAATAAATATTACGGGACAATCTTACACAAATCAACCTAGGCCCACGGTAAGCTCAGTAAGGCTTGTGTTGTGGGTACTAGGCGATGATATATATAATAGATACATACATATAGATACTTATAGGTATACATAAATAACATCCATAACTCAGGAACAAATATTCGTGATAAATACACAAATAAATGCCCTGACCGGGATTCGAACCCGGGACTTAGCTTCGTAGGCAGAGTCACTACCCACTGGGCTACGGAGGCCGTAACTGTATTTCACAGTTTGTTGGCGAGTGATATTGATATTACCTACTTACTACGCTAATAATTCAAGGTCTACCCATTATCTTCAGTGTAAATCTTTCTACTTACAAAAACAAAAGAACTATACTGTTGAGTAAGTTAGAACTGTTAGAAGTATTCGCTTCCAGGACATTAGTCCAAATTCTAATGAAGGTCAAACAATAGATAGCATTCTATTCAACATTAAAAATACAATTTCGGCCAGCACCTTAACAACATGCTTTGCGTTTAGTGGCACCTTTATTACAACCGACTAAAGTTTAATATCGCCTAATCTGTTCGCATTAAAATTTGTAGTTCTACATCGCGCTATCAAAGTTTTTATAGAATAATGCATAAATCAAGCTGCCTTGTGGTAAGCTATATTCGGCATTCGGCGACTGAGGCCATTAATCGCTTAAAATTTAACCGTTTAAATGGTCTACGTCGCCGTTTGAGTTTAGTGCGATTTTACAGGGTGACTGGTAAATAGGGTGGTCCAAAAAATTCATTCTGAGATTTTTTTATGAGCCTTGCTTTTATTTTGTTACCTGAGCGTTTTTCGAAAAAAGTGTACGAAACAACTTTTTTTTCAAAATTCATTTTTTTTTTTTGTTTTTCTTACTCAGAATCTTTGATACTATCGATCCTCATACAAGAAAAATAGTGTCCTAAATATTCCATTCCAGATCGTCACATTTTTGTATGCAGTACTTTTTTATTTATATGGTCGTGACGCACTGGAAGAAAAAAATTACATAGTAAAATCTGGGACACTTTTTTTCTTGTATGAGGATCGATAGTATCAACGATTCTGAGTAAGAAAACCCAAAAAAATTCGAATTCTGAAAAAAAAAGAAGTTTTGTACACTTTTTTTGAAAAACGCCCACTGACGCAAAAAATCAGCTTCCTAGGTCAACTCTAAGAGGGTGCTCAAAAATGTGTATTGCCCCGTATTGTTTGCGTTCAAGCACAGAGCACAGATTATATAATAGTTCTAACGATGATCGGTCTGCAATTGTAAGTTGGTGCAACCCCCAGTCTCATTTCGTAAAAATAACGTGTTTCTTCATATTATCTAGCTTATTTATAACCAACTAGCTTCTGCCCGCGACTCCGCCCACGTGAAACTCGTTTATTTATATCATAGCTCCATACAAACTTTCACCCCTCATTTCACGCTCTTAGGGTATGATTTCCGGGATATCCTATGTCCATCCCCGGGGCTCAAACTATCTCTCTGTACCTACCAAATTTCATCTAAATCGCTTCAGCGGTTTAAGCGTGAAGAGGTAACAGACACACTTTCGCATTTATAATATTAGTGGAGTATGAATACCGGAAGAAATTCGTCACAAAAATCCTTTATACCTACCGATGATAGGTAGTATAATTGTTCTTATTCAAACTCGGACGTAAGTAAGTATACAAAACAACTTATGAGCAGTTTTAAATAGTAGATTGTACAACAAGTGCATAAAACGAACCATTTAAACCGAGACGTTTATATCCACCCGAGCCACCGGCGAGGGTAGATAGTTAAGTCGAGGGGTTAAATGGCTAATTTATGCCCGAGTTATAGACACTGCTTTTCACTTCAATTGCGAGAAAATAACAAATAATTGCAAAATTAAATGAAATAATAGCTCATTCCCGTCACAAGTTTCGTCACGTGATATTAAACTTAGGTACTTCATCTTCATACTACCAAGTCATTAAATGGTTCAATATGTTTTAAAATAATAATTGACTCCCTATTTTATCTGGTTTTATTAACTTAGTAATGGAAAACACAAATGTGAAATTTATTAATGCAAATCAAATCAAATGGCAAGTTTATTCTACGAAGTTTTATTGTGTGTGTGGCTGTTAGGCCCGATTATCTTAGTCTTTAAAACAATTTTACGTTGTGCACTAGAGCATAAAATAAAAGTGGCATTTTGTGCAGCATACATCCAGCACAAAGGCGAACTTTGCGAGCATGAGAAGTGAAAAAGTAATTTTCACTTCTCATGCTCTAAAAGTTCGTCTTTATGTCGTGCGTAGGCGACATAAAGTCGCTTTTTATGCTCTAGAGCATAAAGTAAAATCTTCGTCGAAGACCAAGGCAATCGCTGCAACAGCCACACGAACATCTTTAACTTCATACAACAACCTCTTTATTTTATTTCGTTTCGTTCGTATTCTAAGACCAAGGCAAAGATACCAACAGCCAAAGTACACAATAAAACTTCATGAAATAAACTTATAATTTGTATTTCGTCTCATTTATTATTTTTTATATTGTTGCTGTTTCATTTCCTCGCAATCGAAGTGAAAAGTAGAGTGTACAACTCGTCCATAAAACCCATTTTACACTCGACTTTATATCTATCCTCGCTCGCAAGCTCGCTCGGATGGATAAACGTCTCGAGTAAAATGGTGCGTTTTATGCACTTGTTGTACAATCTACTATTTGTAGGTAATCGACTGATCGTTAAATATTATAGTACCTACTATTATATTACGCTCGAATAAGTAAATAATTCTAGATACCCACCATTTTATTTTCTCCAAAGTCTGTAAATCTTACTACTTTCAAAAACAAAAGAACTAAGCAAGAGGTTTTCGCTTCAAGGACACTTGTATTCCAAATTCAAATGCCGATCAAACGTAGACAACATCGACATTAACAATACGAGTACAATGGCCTACAATCCCGGCCAGCATCTTTACAACATGCTTCACGGTCAGGGGCACCTTTATTGCAACGGTTTAGAGTTGAATCTCGTCTAACCTAATCGCATTAAAATTTGTAGTTCTACATCGCGCTATCAAAGTTTTTAAAGAATATTGCATATATACAATTTGAGTTCTCATTCGTATGGGTCAAGCTGCCTCGTGGTAAGCCAGTCCTGTCTAGCTGGTTTATTTAGACAGACATTCAGATGTACTCTATGAGTAATGATTGCATTACAGATCCAAGTCAAAACGGTTTTCGGACCATAAATTACTTTGAGAGCGGCAGTTTATAACCTTTCGGTTAACGCGACCCACATTTTGTATTTTTTTTATAGATATCAAGACACCAGGCATGTAATTTACCTACTTTTAGGGCGACGTAGGCTCGTGGTCTTCTCTCCCTCTAACTGAGCATTTAGCGTGAGCGAGATGGAAGTGCGTGTTCGGAAGCGCGGATACCATGTTTTTTAATTTGAATTTTTTGTGCGTTTTAATAATTAAAAAACCGGCCAAGTGCGAGTCGGACTCGCGCACGAAGGGTCCCGTACCATTATCTATAAAAAAAAACATTTTATTCTGTGTTTTTAGTATTTGTTGTTATAGCGGCAACAGAAATACATCATCTGTGAAAATTTCAGCTGGAACTATCACGGTATCAGTGAGATATGGCCTGGTGACAGACAGACGGATGTCGGACGGATGGACGGACGGACGGACGGATGGACGGACAGCGGAGTCTGAGAACCACTTTTAAATGTTGATGTGCATAATTTATTACGAATTTTTTAAGTCTATTTTAGACCTTTTTCGTGATTTTTTTTATGGAGAGAAAGTAAAAAACTCGGGATTCGAATAGCTGTTGTCCCTCGAGAAAGGCCTCAAGATTGCTAATTAAATTTAGGGCAGCCGTATTATGATCCAAACAAGAGCTAAGTACGACTTTTTAAAAATCCTGAGCTCACGTCGCGTCGCCTTCAACTGGGGCAAGTCTGTTCCTTCAGGTCTAGGTTTCTGATTTTTGTGCAATGTTTTTATTGACAAGGGCAATATTCTCGGATAACTTAAGTTTGACCCATGACTTGTTTGATTGTTTGAGGTGGATGCAACACTAGAAAACTTACTTAAATTGGTTTTTACAAAACGGCTCGCTTCGTAATTTATAGTAGGTACAGGGTATACCTAAACCAAAAATTTTCTTTTATTGTTCGTTAGTCTATTTTGAATTCAATGAGCATTTTATGTAGCGCTAATCTTTTTCTTGCAAAAAAAGGCAAGCGTCCGACCACACAATCGTAGGTACACGCATTGTTTGACTTGAATGGAATTGTTCAGTTCTGAAGATAAGTAGATCAGCTCAGTTGAAAAAATCTCAACTATATCAAGTAGGTATTCATCTAACAACCAACAATTTAATTCAAGATAGTAACTACCTTCAGCATATGTTAATCAAATCTCCACAAAAAAGGTCGGAAGCACTGCAAAACAAACCGTATATGTAAATTACCTATAAATATACCGCCTAATTCATTAATTAATTAATTACCTTCTAAACTACATACCTATATTATCCAATTTGATTACTGAAAAAGCAACCTTACTGCAACGCTCTAGAGTTTATACTCCTAATTGATTCTGAAGGAAGATACGTCTCATTGCAAGTCAATCGGCCGAGTTGACGGAGAACTAAAATACAAATCTATCAATCAACCATTTGCCAAAACCAACTTTATTTTTATACTAATAGAGTTTAAAAACGAATGCAAAAAAATTGGATACAGGGGCAAACCTGAAGACGGTCACTTCCTTTTTGTAATATTTTCCCTTTTCCGGTTTGGTCATTTAAATAATCCGAATGTGCCGTTTCCTTTGTTAGGATAAACTATTACGTTTCGTGACTTTTCCTGCTTGGCATATGGAAAAAAAAACCTTTTTGTACTCAATAGAATTAATTGACGTTTAAAAAACCTATACGAAGCTACGGTAGCCTAGTGGTTCAGGCATGCGGCTGTCAAGCGGCGGTCGTGGGTTCGAATTCCGGCTCGTACCAATGAGTTTTTCGGAACACAAGTACCTACGATATATTTACCGTTAGCTTTTCGGTGAAGGAAAACATCGTGAGGAAACCGTCTAATCCCGAACAGGTCTAGTTTTTCCCACTGGGTTGGACTTGGAAGGCAGTCGCTTTCGTAAAACTAGTGCCTTTACCAAATCTTGGGATTAGGTGTCAAAGCGGACCCCGGGGCCCTTTGGGGCACAACCGGGAATAACGCTAGGAGGATGATGAGAATTAATTGACGTTTAAGAAGATTAACGAAGATAGTGTAAATATATAAAAAGAGTGGAAGGGCAAGTTGAAAGGGGAAGACCTAGGCGAACTTTCTCCGATCAAATTGGAGAGATCTTACAAAAAGGCCAGGTCAAAAGTACCCTAAAACGACGAACATGTATGAGAAATGTTATGAAAGTGAGTGAAGAGAAAGTGGTTTGTCAGGATCGTAGCAAATGGAGATCCGTGATCTCTGCCTATTACCCCTC
This sequence comes from Epinotia brunnichana, assembly GCA_963854355.1. Lineage (NCBI taxonomy): Eukaryota > Metazoa > Arthropoda > Insecta > Lepidoptera > Tortricidae > Epinotia > Epinotia brunnichana. The sequence goes on from OY977959.1 coordinate 19,250,528, forward strand.
TGGGAAAGAGGCGTGATTAAATATGTATGTATGTATGTATGAATACGGCAACCTGTATGATATTAAGCAGACACCGTTTATGGACGCTTGAGACTGCAGAGGGCTTGTGCACAAATCACGCGAGGTTTTTTCGTTTACTTTTTGGTATGGTCCAAGCGCGCGGCTGTCAGAAGGCAATCGTGGGATCTATTCCCGACTTGTATGTACCAATCAATTTTTTTAAACTTTCTATGTACCTACGGAATATCATTTGGTACACCTACCTACCTATTTACCGTATCTTTTCGGAAAAAAACACTTTGGGTAAGTACCTACCTACTGCAAATACAAGATGATAATTAACATTAAGTAACTACATTATAAATTAAAACTCGTGGCAATTGTGCCGAGGATTCTGGCGGCATTTCCTCGTTGAATTGCAATACCTACTTAAAACACCAGCGAAAAAAATCAAAGGTGTCTGTGTAGTCCCCAACCCGCATTGAGCCAGTGTGGGGACTGTTACCCATTCCCTGTCACCTTATAATAGACCTGTGCCCAACAGTGGGATATATACAGGCTGACGACCATGTTGATATAATATTTTAATCACAATTTTATGTAAATCATAACCACATTTATTTGCACCGCAGTTGGCTCCGGTACGCACAAGTTGGAACGAGCCAAGTTCCAGATGCAGATCTAAATTGGAAAACGAAGAACGCAATCTAACTTGGCTTCTTTGTCAGGGCTGGCAGTAGGGTTGCCAACCGTACTACATTATATAAATAGTATTGTACTAGTTCTTTATTTTGACTCTTTGTAAGTAGGTATACTATATACTGTTGGAAAAATATATACCTACGCGAAAATACTACCTATATTTTGGGTATCCTTACGAAGTGCTTCAAATTGCAGGGGTTTTTACTAAATAGCAACATTGCCCAACCAAAGTAGGTAAGTACCTACTATATTTTTTTATAGTAAGTATTCTATATTTTTGTCGTTTTTTTCTGGAAAATACTATTTCACCCCCAAAAATAGTTGGCAGCCCTAGCTGGTAGTGCCATAGGTACCTACATTTAGGTATTACATTATTAATCCAGTAACCTTGTCGCCTGAAAGTGCGGGGTAGATTGCGTCATATCCGGTCTGATTTTTTAGGTCTGAGGTCTAGTTCTGATTTTTTGCAGTCTTGTTTATGATGTTGGCCCAATGTTTATGATGTTGGCCCAATGAATAATCCAAGTTTGTGACGTCGAGCGCTGAACGCAACTTTGAACATACCGTCAAACATGCCTACTTTGCCACCAGGGGGAACTTTGCCCAAGAGGAAAATTTTAAAATTTGCTTCTTGGGCAAAGTTCCCCCTGGTGGCAAAGTAGGCATGTTTGACGGTACCTCGAAAATACTTCGAAAACCTTAACCCCCCCCTCTTATCCGTATTTTTTTATAGAAATTAAATAGATATCTTTTAATTTTTCAATTTCCATACAAGTGGATTAGCTTTGTTTACCTACAACCGTTCCAAATTTCTAATTGATAGCATTAGTAGTTCCTGAAATATTTAACTTTGTGACAGACAGACAGACAGACGGACGGAGTCGCACCATAAGGGTTCCGTTTTTACCTTTTTGGTCCAAAACCCTAAAAACTACAATAAAATACCTACACTTACTCACCTTCGACAAAGGGCCAACAGATAAATAGAAAAAATCGGCCAAGTACGAGTCACATTAAATATTTATTTCATTCTGTTCTTAGGGTTCCGTACTCAAAGAGTAAAACGGGACCCTAAAAACAGCGGAGTCTTAGTAATAGGGTTCCGAGCTCAAAGAATAAAACGGGACCCTATTACTAAGACTCCGCTGTCCGTCTGTCTGTCTGTCTGTCCGTCTGTCACCAGGCTGTATCTCAACAACGGTGATAGTTTGACAGCTGTAATTTTCACAGATGATGTATTTCTGTTGCCGCTATAACAAAAATACTAAAAACCAGTTTTTTTTTATTTTTTTTAATATTTTACAACCTTACACTAATCGGCTTAGTCCCAAACTAAGCAAAGCTTGTACTAGGTATGGGTACTAGACGACGATAAACATACGTATATAGATAAATAAATACTTCAATACATAGAAAACATCCATGACTCAGGAACAAATATTTGTGCTCATCACACAAATAAATGCCCTTACCAGGATTCAAACCCAGGACCTCCGGCTTCGTAATAGGCAGGGTCACTATCACTACCAACTAGGCTACAGGAGGCTCCCATACAACAAACGTGATTTTTTTGCCGTTTTTATAGATAATAACGTAATAAACGGAACCCTTCGTGCGCGAGTCCGACTCGCACTTGGCCGGTTTTTAGGGTTCCGTAGCCAAATGGCAAAAAACGGAACCCTTATAGATTCGTCTTGTCTGTCTGTCTGTCTGTCTGTCCGTCCGTATGTCACAGCCACTTTTTTCCGAAACTATAGGAGCTATACTGTTGAAACTTGGTAAGTAGATGTATTCTGTAAATCGCATTAAGATTTTTACACAAAAATATAAAAAAAACAATAAATTTTGGGGTTCCCTATACTAAGAACTGAAACTCAAAATTTTTTTTTTCATCAAACTCATGCGTGTGGGGGGGTATCTATGGATAGGTCTTCAAAAATAATATTGAGGTTTCTAACATCATTTTTTTCTAAACTGAATAGTTTGCGCGAGAGACACTTCCAAAGTGGTAAAATGTGTGTCCCCTCCCCTGTAACTTCTAAAATGAGAGAATGATAAATCAAAAAAAAATATATGATGTACATTAATTACCATGCAAACTTTCAACGAAAATTGGTCTGAACGAGATCTAGTAAGTAGTTATTTTTTTAATACGTCATAAATCGTAAAAAGCAATTTATTTAACGGAACCCTTCATGTGCGAGTCCGACTCGCACTTGGCCGCTTTTTTAGTGTTAGCGACAACAGAAATATATACATCATCTGTGAAAATTTTAACTGTGTCTAACTATCACGGGGGGTACGGAACCCTAAAAGAATACTATAGAACGATTATATGGAGGTAAAGGTAGGTAGTTCAACTAGTGAAAATACTATATAAAAAATTACACTATTTAAAATGATCTCGATAGAAGATCGAGGGTGGTATATATCATTAATTATAAAAAAAGAAAATTTAAAACTATTCGAAAAACTGTAAAAAAATACCAAAGTGGGTCGCGTTAACCGAAAGGTATAACTGCTGCTCTCGAGGTGATTTTAGAACTGTGCAGTTTGTCATTTACTCATAGAGTACATCTGAATGTTTGCCTAGTTGGACCAGCTAGACAGGACTGGCTACCCACGAGGCAGCTTGACCCATACGAACGGGAACTCAAATTGGATTTATGCAGTATTCTTTAAAAACTTTGATAGCGCGATGTAGAACTACAAATTTTAATGCCAATAGGTTAGACGAAATTCAACTTTAATTCTTTGCAATAAAGGTGCCACTAACCGCAAAGCTTGTTGTAAAGATGCTGCCCGTAATGTATTTTTATAATGTTGATGTTCTTCGTTTGACTAATTTTAATTTGGAATAGAAGTGTCCTTCAGCAAAAACTTCTCTCTTACCTCACCCGATTCGGATATTTTCTTTTAGAAAAGAGAAGCATTTACAGACTTCGGAGAAAATGGGTAAGTAGGGTAGATTGAATTATTTACTTACTAATTAACAATCCAGTGTACTTAATCGAAAAATATAATGTAATATTTAAATATAAATTTAAATAATTATTCTGAAGAATTTCTGCCGGTAAATTTGTTATAAATATGAATATGAGAAAAACTACAAAATCGTTACTTCTTGAATCCATCACACTTGTGTGTGTTTATGGATATAGAACTTGTCAAGTTCTATATCCATAAACACACACAAAAAAATACAAAAATATATTGTTACGAGTGGGGTTTGAACTTACGACCTCGCGTTTGGTAGTCAAGCACCATGACCACTGAGCCAAAGATGGTCAAAGGCATATCAGTAAGTGCTTTTACATGGCCCCAAGGCCGACATACGCTGTCCGTACCGAGCAAAAGGGCCCAGTAGTGGCCCGGCTTGAAGATAGTCCATCAAAAAAAATTTTTTTTAATTTTTCTTGAAAATTATTGACACATTGTAAAAAACCGGCCAAGTGCGAGTCGGACTCGCGCACGAAGGGTTCTGTACCATTATCTATAAAAATATTTATTTTATTCTGTTTTTAGTATTTGTTGTTATAGCGGCAATAGAAATACCTACATCATCTGTGAAAATTTCAACTGGAACTATCACGGTATCAGTGAGATACAGACTGGTGGCAGACAGACAGACGGACAGCGGAGTCTTAGTAATAGGGTCCCATTTTACTCTTTGAGTACGGAACCATAAAAACGGCAAAAAATCACGTTTGTTGTACATGGGAGCCCCCTTAAATATCTATTTTATGTTTTTTACCCGACTGCCTAAGGAGAGAGGGTTATTGTATTTGTTGTTATAGCGGCAACAGAAAAACATCATCTGTGAAAATGTCAACTGTCTAACTATCACGGTTCATGAGATACAGCCTGGTGACAGACGGACAGACAGACAGACAGACGGACGGGTTCCCCTAAAAATATATAAAAATATTACTTAGGTTACGTAAATCTGTATGTGAACATGAGAGCTGATGAAAGGCAATTAATAGGAATGGTATCGAATGGCATTAAAAAAAAAATCGTCAAAAGTGATGATGTTCTCGCTGACTGTACTTTTTTCAAAAATCTGTGAATGTAGATTGTCATCACTTACAAAGTTAGGAATGAAATCCTACTGCCATTTTTGCGTGGCGGCAAGGGATCTAGTAGCTGCCCTTACTGCCCTGTTTTAACTTTCCAACCTGTATAGTAAAGTAATAAGACTAATAAGACGGTAAATAATAAACATAGAATGTCTCATATTGCGTGGGTTTAACGTTCAAGCCGCAAAGGCGATAAATATGCGACTTGAGGCTTTCTAGTGTGTAATGAGTAGGTACTATCGAACCAACTGAATCATGACCCACCATGGAACCTTGTCACAACTAACTGGCCTATTAACATCATATGATCGTGCATATGTTCGTCAACTGTAACAAGGTTCTATGGTGGGTCATGATTCAGTTGGTTCGATAGTAGGGTAAACTGGGTACGATTGTGCCAGGGTACGGTAGTGACAGTCGCTATAACAGCGAAACTATACGGATCGCGGGGAGGGGTGCAAGGGGAAAGACAAGCGGCATGCAAGTCTAAACGCGTGTCCCAGTGTTGCGTCAGCCGGCGTGCGACGGTAACGTAAGCAGGAGCCCACATTGATTTTCGACAGTCAAAAGTAAGTTTTTTTGTTCGATTTCTTTTTGTAATTACGGTTATTTGTACACAGATAAATTGCCTTTTATTTTTTTTTGTAATAACTTGAACATTAGCAGTTACTTACGAGTAATTACTTTTAATGCAGATCTTTTTGCTCAGTCATGGTCATTTTTTGTTTTCAAAAGTATGCTTTGGGTACGGTTGTGACAAATTTTGTGGGTACGGTTGTGACATACATTTGTCACATGTTGAATCTGACTCAGTATGTTGATTGGTACATTTATAAATGTTTATTTTTTCTTTGTTGTGTTACAGTTTTGTTAAAATTTTGTAGTAGTTAAGCTAACATTTTGATGATTATAAAGAAGACTGTTATATGTTACAGTGCCTTATTAATTTTAAGAAGAGAAGTGATCACAGATATTCGCTTTTTTGCCATAAAGTGATTGTTAACTTTGTTTAGAAGAAGATTATGTTGTGTTCAGTTAATTATTTGTAACAATAAAAATCATTACAAACTATTTGGATGTATTTTGTATGCCTGTCACTACCGACCCCAACCACTGTCACAACCGCCCTTGGGGTGTGGCCGGTTGTGACACTTTCCCTTTTTTTTTTAATTTGATCTTATGCCTAATACAGCGTAGTTAGGGACAATATTTTAACAATTTTAGGTAGATAAATATTCAAATTAAGTGTTAAAGTGATTTTTCTCCCAGATAACTGGTAAATTTACAAAATTATAGGCGATCAAACCAAAATTGTCACAACCGTACCCAGCTTACCCTACCTACCAGTCAAGTGTCAAAATATGAGTACCTACATACAACTTACCCATACATTTTGACGACCGCTTTAGCCTAGTTGGTAGTGACCCTGCCTACGAAGCTAGAGGTCCTGGGTTCGAATCCCGGTAAGGGCATATATTTGTGTGATGAGCACGAATATTTCGTCGGGTGACAAGCAAAAGTCACTACCAAAACTGTCACTGCTCTTCAAAACCTCGTATCTCGGTACGTAGTCGATATCGAGATACGACCTTTGATTTAAGTAGGTATTTGTTACTTAGTGAGTCTTGCTTGTCACCCGACGATTTGTTCCTGAGTCATGGATGTGTTTCTATCAATTTAAGTATTTATTTCTCTATATAAGTATATATATCGTCGTCTAGTACCCATAGTACAAGCTTTGCTTAGTTTGGGACTAGGTTGATGTCTGTAAGATTGTCCGCAAATATTTATTTATTTATTTATTTATTATTAATCGCCTTTGGATAATGTACCTTTTCATCACTCTTGCTCATAAATGGTGTTATTCCATGCCTGTATACAGAAGGACAATGGCCTACATTGTTCCCCCGGGAATAATGGTATTGTACGTACAGCTCCCAAGGGAGTAATGAGCTTGTGTATGATTTGATTGGTTTAAGTAAATCTACACGGCCGCGCGCTACAAGAATTCTGTTCTTGATTGGTTGAAAATAAAATCGAGCAGGTCATGCGCTGCAAGAATACTGCTCTGTGATTGGTTGAAATAATGAAACACGCGCTCCACTCGCACTGATCTGGAAGTGAAGTTGTCAATTTCATCAATTTTTGATTGGTGCGCTTGTAAAAAACGTATACTTTTTCTGTCTTTTGTAGTAATTTCTTTCCTCGCAAATGTGATGAAAAACATAACACGGGCGTAAGAATATTGCAAACTCGAGTCATCAAAAGCCCTCCGCCTCCGGCGTCGGGCTTCTGATAGACTCTCGTTTGCAATATTCCTCTTACGCCCCTTATTAAACAATGTACTATTATATTATAGTGTTTTATACTTTGTTGCATAAAACACGACTTCTTTATCGCATATGCAATTTAAATAATAACATTCGATTGTTATGGCAGCCCTGAACCGATGAAAGTCTGAAGTTCAGACTCACATAGTCTGAACGCAGCGGTAAGACGGAACAGTGGAAAGGAAGCCGTTGTAACGCTCACCGTGTTTATTCTTATCCCCTGCACGTGACGCAGGCGTGTATAATGTACGCTGTTACATTACAGAGTTTTTTACTTTGTAAAGTTAATAAAAGGCAAAATCCATGTTTCAGGACAGAAAAAAAGGACTAACTACTTACTTAGAATCTAGAGAAACAACTGCATTCCTACTGCGGGTTGCTGGCAAGTACGTGGTGTTGTGTTCCTGGTGGAGAGTAATATTCAGAGCAACATCAGGTATATAGACCTAATGTTGCTCTGAATATTATATCACTATAGTGAAATATATAGGTCTAACGAAACATTAGGACTAAAGTTGTTAGGTCTTACAAGGGAGACCCATCTTTTTCTGCGTACCAAAGTTAAATCCGGCCAAGTGCGATGCGAGTCGGACTCGCGCACGAAGGGTACCATTATCTATAAAAAAAACTATTTTATTCTGTGTTTTTTGTTATAGCGGCAACAGAAATACATCATCTGTGAAAATTTCAGTTGGAACTATCACGGTATAGGGTCATTTCGCCGGTTGGCGACCACCTAATTTCATGTGCCGGTTAGCGACCACTTAGCTGACTTGGTGAACTGAAAGAATATTTTCTCGTTTTTTTTGTAAATTCCTATTCCATAACTACAAACAATAAGGCATACGGCTGACTGTTTCAATAGGCTCTGTAGAGTTGATGTTATCTTCAATTGAAAAAACCATGTTCTTCAAGTGGTCGCCAACCGAAGGTGGTCGCGTAACCGGCGAAATGACCCTAAGTGAGATACAGCCTGGTGACAGACAGACGGACGGACGGACGGACAGCGGAGTCTTAGTAATAGGGTCCCGTTTTACTCTTCGAGTACGGAACCCTAAAAACCAAAGTGCCGCTAAAATTCAAAATTGAAACTCCCGCCCTCCTTCATAGTTCACACGTGTACACACATAGGTACACACACGTTACACGTACACGTACACACAGTGTAGGTGTAGATGTATTATCTCGCGGTAAGTAATGAGCGCGGTGAGGCCGAGATGAGATTCAAGATGGCGCGCGAACACTTCTTAACAATCGTGCTGGGCGCGGCGGTGTGGAGGCGGCTTCTTGTAGAATGTTTTCTATGGCAGCCCCTCATTTCATAGAATGTATTGTTCCGCAGATTATTTTTCTTTTCTTATTTAATAGGCGATCAGTCGCGAGACTATAAGCTGATTTGTTGACAACAAGTGATTTAGTGACTTGTAGGCTTAGTGGCCACTGCCTCTACTGACCTTTTACAAAACATTCTTTCTCTTTAGTCGCATCTGAGTAAGAACAGGCTGTAGGAGTTGTTTTGCCAGGGGATTAGGAACAGCTGTAAGGTCATCGTGTACCTATATATAACCCATTATGTTAGGTTATACCCTGAGAACTTTACGGTTTCGCTATATGAAAACACAACAATATATCGATATTAGCCATATTTTTACACCAAAAAATAGGTTGAGTAATTTGACTGAATATATGTATTAATAATCCACCTAAATTTAATACCGCAACGGTACAAACTAATGAAAAGTTCTCAGGGTATTAGGTTTGTTTTATATCAACCCTAATATGATTACTGTTTCTGAAAGAAATCTGCGAAATTTAATGCGTTCTTGTGAAATTAAAAATCTGTGAAACATGCTTTCGATTAAAGATTTTCCGTTTTCTATACTAATGTAAGAGGAAAAGTCTTAAAGTTTGTAAGTTTATATGTGTTTTGTGTATGTTGGGGGCATACTAACTTTCACCCCCTTAGGGGATGATCTCCGGGATAAAAACTATCCTATATCCTTCCCCGCGACCCAAACGATCTCTATATATATATTTATTTCTCTATATAAGTATCTATATCGTCGTCTAGTAATACCCATAGTACAAGCTTTGCTTAGTTTGGGACTAGGTTGATTTATGTAAGATGGTCCGCAAATATTTATTTATTTATACTAAATTTCACCTATGGTTCAGTTGTTAAAGCGTGAAGAGGTAACAGACAGAGAGATAGACAAACTTTCGCATTTATAATATTAGTATAGAAGTATGGATGGATAGTTTGGACAATTGGATATGCTAAATAAACATATTTTCTTCCTTTTTTTTCTTAAAGCCTGCATGCAGGCTGAATCTGCATTCTGAGCAAATCAATTCTTTGAATCTTTGAAAGCGTTCTCCATACCACTTAGCCCGCTCACGAAGTTATAATATCGTTGGTACTTTCGCGGGGGGTGGGTGAGGGGTTACTTATTTACATAATTATACATGCTGCTACATTAGTTCGCGTCTTACGCTATATCTACGCGAATTTGATACTTTATATACATGCTGTATGTTTGTAGGAATGCTTATGGTAGTTATGGTGTTTTATGTAAGTACATACATATATGTATAGGGAGAGAATCATTAATTAGGTACACCTTATCAGTCTTATTATCATAACAGTTGGTTCGATGAAAAAGTAAGCAATGATCGAAAGAAGTAACAAGCGTAAAAAGTTCAAAAACTTGTAGATACCTATTAGGTATGACAAAAAAAAACTGAAATAAAACCTGTTTTTGTTTTCATACAATACTATGTCGCCCAGAGCATAAATTCGAATTGATTGATATATCTTCTTCTTATTTAGCTAGGATCCTGTCTGTGGAGTAATTTCCAACTTATTCTTGATACCTCATTCATCAAAATTGGTTCAGTATCTTAAACGTTACGGTGGAACACACGTAAATACAAACATAGACTTCTAAAATCATATCCCTTCCTTTCGCCTCTGCCGTAGTCGGGCGGAAATACTTACCTACAAAATACTAACCTACAAAATACTTACCTACAAAATAAGTATTTTGTAGGTAAGTATGTTGTAGGTTAGTATTTTGTAGGTAAGTATTTTCGCCCGACTACGGCGAAAGGAAGGGATATGATTTGGGAAGTCTATGTTTGTATTCACGTGTGTTCTACCGTAACGTTAAAGATACTGAACCAATTTTGATGAATGAGGTATCAAGAATAAGTTGGAAATTACTCAACAGACAGGAGCCGAGCTTTTAAATAAGAAGAAGATATATCAATCAATTCGAATTTATGCTCTGGGCGACATAGTATTGTATGAAAACAAAAACAGGTTTTATTTCAGTTTTTTTTTAGTCATACCTATAGGTATCTACAGGTTTTTGAACTTTTTACGCTTGTTACTTCTTTCGATCATTGCTTACTTTTTCATCGAACCTACTGTTATGTAAAAAGACTGATAAGGTATACCTAATGATTCTCTCCCCATACACATAAGTATGTACCTACAAAATACTTACCTACAAAATACTTACCTACAAAAAAATTCTTTGTATTAAGTACTTTTTGCGGTACTTATAAGACAAGTATTGAGGGTTTAATTTGGTTCCATAATTATGTTGTCTAGGTTGTATGAAAAATAATAAGTTATTGTTAAAAACTCAAATATTGATATATTGATATTGATATTTATTTATCTCATAATAGTCATAATATTACATTGCATTATAAACTACATTAATGTCAATCTATAAGAATTAATACTATGATCGTCAAGGGTACAATAGTAGATAATTAATAATTTAAAAATACAAAAAACACCTAAAATCATCAAATAGTAAGGGTATTGTGAACTGTTACTATACTAACAAATACCTACATGGATTTAACTATACAACTTAGAAAAGTTGAAAAACCGCCGTATTTTCATTTCAAAATTCAATATCTCAAAAACGGCTGAACCGGTTTTATTAAAAAAATAACTAAGAAACATCTCGATCACGTCAGCTTTCGGATAAAAAAAAACCGCATTCAAATCGGTACATTCGTTTAGGAGCTACTTACGATGCCACAGACAAACACACAGACAGACACGTCAAACTTATACTCGTAACATAAAAAGAAACATTTTTGGTTCTAGCTTCTATTGCGTGCTGCGTCCGGTACGTGGTCGCCACTCGAGAACCTTTCCGCCCCAACGGCCATCGGTTCTGCGTGCAATCGGTAACTGTCATTAATCAAGTAGCTGAAAATTCAGTTGCAATATTTGACCCCCACATAATAACAAGGCAAGTCATATAAAAGCTTGTACTCTAAAAGCTACTACGGCATTCGAAGTTTTCCCTCTCCGACGCACTTACGTACGAACTCGTGAGTATGACAGAGAGGGTAAACTTCGAATGCCTTTCGCGGTAGGCCCTCAGGCCTCTTCGAGTAATCGGGGAACATATATCCCGCAAGAATTAACTTGAGACACGAGCTCGTACTAACGAAATTCATACGAACGAGGTCATAGGTTAACTCTTGCGAGTTATACATAAGAATTTAATTTATTTTATCGTATGACATTTGGCCTTTGAGTTTGTCACTCTTTAGTACCACCCAGGGGACACGTGCAGGGTTGTGGTAGGTAGCTCCTGCGACACGGGGGTTGTGCGCTCTATGGCGCTCTATGGTGCCCCAGTATGGGTAGACGCGGTCAGCAGCCAAAACATCGCTCAGCTGCGCCGACCGCAGAGAGTGATGGCTCTGAGGGCAATCAGAGGGTATCGCACCGTAAGCGCGGAAGCCGCGTGTGTGCTAGCCGGAACCATGCCCTGGGACCTGGACGCGAGGGCCCTCGCGGACCTGTATCTGTGGCGCGAGGAGGCGCGAGACCGGGGGGACCTGCTAGCTCCACAGGAAATAAGGAAGCGGCGAACCGAGCTGCTGCAGGAGGCGATGGACGTATGGGAGCAGCGGCTGGAACAGCCGAGCGCCGGCTCCCGCACCATAGACGCGGTTCACCCAGTCCTCCATGACTGGGTTGAAAGGCATTTCGGGGTTCTCACCTTCCGGCTGACGCAGGTGCTGTCGGGACACGGTTGTTTCGGCACCTTCCTGCACAAAATCGCACAGAGAGAGCCGACCCCGGAATGCCACCAGTGCGGAGCCGGCATAGACTCGGTGCAACACACGTTGGCCGAGTGTCTGGTTTGGAGTGCAGAAAGACAGGAGTTGGTCGCCCGAATAGGGCAAGATCTGTCGCTGCCAGCCGTAGTGCGGGCTATGGTGTCTAGCAAAGCAGCCTGGAAGGCGATGCTGGACTTTAGCGAGCACGTTATGGCCGAGAAGGAGGCGGCAGAGCGCGAGCGGGAAGCCCGGGCTGAGGCTGACCCAATGCGCCGCCGCAGGATCGGACGCAGGCGCGCCGCGCACAACCAGCGATTGCCGCCTTAACGAAGACCTCCGGGTGGCAGTCACGGGGGCGACTGCCACCCATAGAGAAGAGGTCCTCGAGCTGAAGGGCGTGTCGGGTGTTCGGGCACGCCCCTTAAAATGTTATTCTGGGGACATGTATTTATCTCCTCCCCTCTCGCGACGGGTCTCACATGGGGACAGCTGCTGGCGGAGTCGCGGAAGTGTGCGTGAGCGTTCCCGTGGCTCCGCCATAAAGCAGTGCGCAGAGCACCGTGGGGTTTTAGACGGTAGTCCGGGCGGTTCCCGGGAGTCCGTCATACCCGTCCTGGTTCCCCAGCCAGGCGGGATGTGTAAATGCATTTTCCCAACGAAAAAAAAAAAAAAAAAAAAAAAAAAAAAAAGGTAGCTCCTGCGGACGCAAAGTGACAGTTGTCCCCCCTTTGTCAAGTGAGTTGGCAACTCGACTGTTAGAGGTTCTTAAGCCGCCCGAAAGCTCGGCTCATCTTCGCGTGCCTTCCAAAGCATGGAAGCGCTCATTTATAGTAACCACTCAAACAGGCGGTCACCCATCTAAAGGCTGACCGCTGCCATCTTTGCTTAACCTGCGTCATCGTTTCCGATTCGCAGGCGCCGCTAGGCTATGAACGCTTCTAAAGAAATAAAAGATTCCGACGAATTGAGAACCTCCTCCTTTTTTAAAGTCGGTCAAAAACAAATGGTTACTATTTTCATTCATGCATTTTGTTGTAAATCAACCTCTTTATTCCGTTCTTTCTAAAAACCCTTCGCTAACATTTTTGACATGTTTACGACATTCATAAAAGTCAAAATAAGATTTGTCAATGTTTTGAAGGTGACGCTCAAGGATTTTCCAAAAACGTGAAGATTTATCATAGTTTCACGTGTAACTTGGTTAAATTGTGGACTGGTTATTTCTGTTAGTACTTATTTTTAAAAATTTGTGCCCCTAAGTTTCTGGTAAATTTTATTAGGAGCTCGGTAATTTTTATAACATACTTAAGTACATAATTTTCTTGCCCTTATCCCATTTATTTGGGGTCGGCGCAGCATGTCCTTTTCCTCCATACCTCCCTGTCACTCGTCATCTCGTCACTTACTTCCTTCCTCTTCATATTCTCTCTCACACATAAATAATAATAAATAAATATTTGCGGACAATCTTACACAAATCAACCTAGTCCCAAACTAAGCAAAGCTTGTACTATGGGTACTAGATGACGATATATATACTTAAATAGAGAAATAAATACTTAAATACATAGAAAACATCCTTGACTCAGGAATAAATATTCGTGCTCATCACACAAATAAATGCCCTTACCGGGATTCGAACCCAGGACCTCTTGCTTCGTAGGCAGGGTCACTACCAACTAGGCTAAAGCGGTCGTCACAGTTTACATACTTAAGTACATGTTTTATGATAATGAAGTATGTCGGCCAGTCGACCACTCCTAACGAAAACCCAGTGGAATATTGCCAAATTAACGTCATCATCATATGACCCCAAAGACGTCCACTGCTAAACATAGGCCTCCCCCAAAAGAGTTACACAATGACCAATGCCTGTATAGGTATAACGACCGGTTAGCATAAGTGGGTAGTGAAGGTCCTGGGTTCGAATCCCGGTAAAAGCAAATATTTGTGTGATGAGCATGAATACTTGTTTCTGAGTCTTGGATGTTTTCTATCTATTTAAGTATTTATATCTATTTTATATTTAATTTGGACCCCTCTTTGATTGTAGGCCTCCTCCAACTGTCTCCAATTTTGGCTGTCTTTCGCTTTGTTTAGCCCATACATGTATGAATAAGTATAAGGAGATCGGACATGCCGGCCGATTTGTATTGAGTACGCCTGTCGCAAGTTCATTTACCCACACAACGCCCAAGTAATTGACAAGACAAAGCACGCACACATCTAAAACACACACACTTGTATACCTACGCTCTTATTGGACAATATACGCGCATCATATCAGGCATTTTGGGAAAAAACGTAATATTCTCTGCGATCAGCACGCGTGCACAGTATGGCAGAGTATGCCCATTGAGCTAACAGCTGCGACACGGCCGCCGGCGGCTTGTCCTCTCTCTAGTATTCTATGCTCTGAGGTTTAGCCAGTCTTTCCCTGCAATTTCTTTGATATCATCTAGCCATCGTTTATATGGCTTTCCCACCTTCCTTTTGCCAATAGGGCCTCTCCATTTCATTGCTAATATTGTCCATCTATTGTCTTTGTAACGTGCGATATGTCCTGCCCATCGCCATTTCAATTTGAGGGCTTGAGTTAGTGCGTCTTGTAATCTTGTTTTTTCTCTTATAAACATACTCTTTATTTTTGAAACTTTTTTATGTTAAGCATGCTCCTTTCCATGGCTTACTTACTGAAACTACCAATACGGAAGAATACTTATGTAAAAAATAGGTATAAGGTTTTTTACTTTATTTTATTTTTATCAATTGTATATATTGCTCTCTATTACCTGTAACACAAGCCTTATTACACTTACTATAGGGTTAGTTCGATTTGTGTAAGATTGTAACCCCATTATTTATTCATTTATTGTATGTAGAGAAAAAAAAATTTTGTTTCGCGGGCTACAGTCCAAACCCAAACGGCTTTATGGTATTTGACATTTGAGGTATAGTTAGATTCCTCATAACGGTGTGAGTGGCAAAGGCTCATATTCACATAATTGAAACAAAGTTGTGTTGTTTTAAAAATCTTTTGATATCTCTTGTTTTTATTTATCGTATGGCGGTTACACACTAGTCCATACATGTATTCGTATCGATGTCGCTGATAGAGTTCCAGTGTGCGCTTCGAGGTTCAGAAGGAACAGTGCAGCTGCCGAGTTTGTTGTTCTTTTAGCTCCACCCAGAGGTCACGTGTGTTTCTAGGGTTATTCCTACGGACGTAGAACAACAAATACCACCAGCTTGACAAACTCCTCCAACTTGTTAACGAATACTCATCAGAACCCATGGACAAATCCAGCAACACTGACCGCGTGGTGGAACGGCCTGACCCGGATGACCTTCAAGCCTTCCTACCCTGGGCCTGTGGGCAGCTTCAACTCCCTAACGATGTCATCTTCATTAAAAACCTTCAAAGTAAGTATATAGAACTTATTGTGTGAATGTCATGCCCTTGCCAGACAAAGAATGAACTACTTTGGTAACGGCTACCCGCAACCAAAGGGATTCAAGGTGCTCCCGGTGAACTGCATCATCCGTTTTGTGGAAATAATGGAGCAAGCCTGGGAGGCGGCATGAAGGAGAGGGCAAGTGCACAAAAGATCCTACTGGGTCGAAGTGCATCCGAAAGGGCCCTCACCTAGATAAGTTAGAAGTAAATCAAATCCCCCTTGCCTATATTAAGATCTTTGAGGCTTGAAACATGATGGCTGGCCTAGGTACCGCTGGAGTGAAGAAGCCCTCAAAGATCTGACCACCCTTGAGGCATCTAACTGGAGGTGGCGCAGAATAGCAATGAGTGGCGTTCTCTTGTGTCAGAGGCCAAGATCCTGGTTGGGTCATCGAGCCAGTGTTGTAAGTAAGTTTTTTAATGTAATCGTATGGCATTCATTATATTGGCCTTTGAGTTTGTCACTCTTCAGTACCACCCAGGGGACACGTGCAGGGTTGTGGTAGGTGAGCCGCAGGAGGCTGGCGCATCACGACCGCTGACTGCCACCGTAAGGAGGACCTCCAGGCGACGAACACGGGGACGTTCGTCGTCCGAAGGAGTAGGGTCCTCGGGTTGGGTGGTGTGCCAAGTGTTCCGGGCACACTAATTTTTTGATGGAGGGGGGGATGGGTGGTCCCCCAGTGTCGAGTCCGACTGCATACGACCACCGGCCGGGACGCGGAAGAATAATGGTCCCCGTATCCCGGTCAAAAAGTGGCTGTGCGGAACACCCGGGGGTTTTTAGTCAGTAGAAGTCTGACATAACCACTGCTCCTCCCCGTGGCCTGGTGGTCGAGGATTTTCCCACTGACAAAAAAAAAAGCGGCCAAGTGCGAGTCGGACTCGCACATGAAGGGTTCCGTTAAATAAATTGCTTTTTACGATTTATGACGTACCTATTAAAAAAAACTACTTACTAGATCTCGTTCAAACCAATTTTCGTTGGAAGTTTGCATGGTAATGTACAGGATATATTTTTTTTAGATTTATTATTCTCTTATTTTAGAAGTTACAGGGGGGGGACACACATTTTACCACTTTGGAAGTGTCTCTCGCGCAAACTATTCAGTTTAGAAAAAAATGATAATAAAAACCTCAATATCATTTTTGAAGACCTATCCATAGATACCCCACACGTATGGGTTTGATGAATAAAAAAAAAATGAGTTTCAGTTCTTAGTATGGGGAACCCCAAAATTTATTGGGTTTTTTCTATTTTTGTGTGAAAATCTTAATGCGGTTTACAGAATACATCTACTTAGCAAGTTTCAAAGTGTTTCAACACTATAGCTATTATAGTTTCGGAAAAAAGTGGCTGTGACATACAGACAGACAGACAGACATGACGAATCTATAAGGGTTCCGTTTTTTGCCATTTGGCTACGGAACCCTAAAAAGTAGCTTCTGCGGATTTGTTAGATGACTTTCCCGAGCTCATTATTTCTTCGTAGTAAATTTTCCGTTCGCATATTTCCCCGAAAGTTCTTTTTACAGTATTAAAGTTTTCGGATTCTTTATTTTAACGCTTGATTTTTTTTCAAGAGCATATCTTTTATCGTCTTTTTTCAATACAGCATATTTACACACTCGGGGAGTTTATCTTAACAATTATTTTCATTGCAACGATTTAGATTGCGCTAAGTAGGTAATTAGTAGATATATTTTTGTAACAATTAAATTACTGAAATAAATAGTTTTAATTTTAATTTTATTTTTTTACACGCTCTGGATTATTTACCTCTTTTTCTATTTTGAACCTAGGACCAAGTAACCTATGGACTTGACAAGCGAATAATAATACCACGGGATAACTATTTACAGAAACCATTACGAGTGACAGATTGATTGGCTCAGTGGACGTGGCGCAAGCAACATCTCCTGCCAGCATCTCCTGATGATGCCTCGTAGAGAGGCGAAACACGTGTCGAGGTTTTTTCATTATTGGTGGTGGTTTGCTGTAATTATTTGCATATTTATACGCAAATAGTTGCATTTGATCTCCGCTGATCGACCAGCACGTTTTTTTAGCGGAATAGCAAAGGAATATTGTTCTCATAATATGACAGATACATTATTATTTTTTTATTTTTTTTTATTATTATAAAAAAACAATTACATTTAGCAAGTTTCATTAAACTCGCCAAACTGTGACGTTTGATGGCGAGAAACGCTCATGATAAGGTGTTTTATCTTTGTCAGAGTTTCACTTTTTTTTGCTGGGCTGTCAAATTGACAGATCGTGGGCCAGCAAAGCAAATGTGCAAAGAATATTGTGAATAATTATGGATTTTGAAAGTTTATATGTGATTAAAAGTGAGTAGTATGTGTTATAGACGTGTTTGTTGGTTACATATCCAATAAAAACGTTACTAGTAGGAAAAAGAACTATCACGAAATAAAGCAAAGTATACGAATAGTCTTAATTACGTTTAAGAATAACGCGAATCGAAAAAAACAACGAAAAATAAATTATTGTAAATATGGATTTTACCGATTGGGGAAAAATGCGAACGGAAAATGTACATACTACTGACTAAAACAACGAAAAATAAATTATGGTAAATGTGGATTATACTGATCGGGGAAAAATGCGAACAGGAAATTTACTACGAAGAAATAATGAGTTCGGGAAAGTCATCTAACAAGTCCTCCTGCGGACGCAAGTGACAGTTGTAAGCGCTTATTTATAGTAACCACCTAACCACTCAAACAGGCGGTCACCCATCCAAAGACTGACCGCTGCCATCTTTGCTTAACCTGCGTTATCGTTTCCGATTCGCAAGCGCCGCTAGGCTATGAACGCTCGTAAGTAAGTAAGTAAGTAATATAATCCTAAAGTGTTTTATAATCTTAAGGTTTAGTTATGTCTCTTTCACGTGGGCAATTACAGTTTGATAATTTGTTTTTGTTCAAGCATTGTTTTGCATCCTGTGAATAACAACACAGTCTAAAGTAAAAACTCGATACATGGACAATACGTGATGGTTAACTATTATAAAATTCGTTGCTATTGTGCTTTAATTTCACAGACAGCTCATTCAGTTGATCCCTGCAGGTCGATCAGGTAACGCATTGTACGCGCGTCAGGTAGATACAGATGTCACTTTTTCTATGGAAAAATGACAGTTAAATTGTCTTAACGCGCGTTCGGAACGTTACGTGATTACCCCTCTGGTCTCACTTAGTGTTCCGTACAGTCAAGGTCACCAATATGTATACACCACAAAGTTACAGAAATTTGTATACAGAATTACATACCTTATTAATGCGGAAGTATACATATTTTTGCAAGGTTGTTGTATACATATTTTTGCAACTTTGGGTATATAGATATTGGTAACCTTGAATGTACCAAAATTGGTCCAACGGAACAGATAGGCGGTCACTCGGTGTAGGTCCATCTGTCACAGCTAGTTCTTGCCGTTTGACATAGTTTATACTGTACGCTGTACGGCGTACGTCACCTGCATTAATATCAGCCATAACAAAGCCTAACGCCCCCAGAAATAGATTCGTGTCAGATATTTATGCGTGCTCCGTTATGGCAGATATTGACGCAGGTGATTGTACAATGTCGCACCAGAAAATTGCAGCATTTCCATGCAACGTGACGCTCGCACTGCGTCAATGGAAGACAACAGACCCTTAACACACATGTTCCTTGCAGATGAATACGTAAGCGTCGCGATCTCCGACAAAGCCAAATCCAAAGGCAAATCTAAGCCACGACTCCCTTCTGTCGTCGACATGGGCGACCAGGAGAAGGACGAAACCAGCGTCAGTCAAGATGACGGCGACACCATCCACATCAACGCCATCTACGACTACGCCGACAACCTTGTCGGCCTCAAGTTTGATAAGAACAGCAGTCTCCCACGCATGCTCATACAGATCCTTGGTCTCATCATAAAGTTCCAAATCTACCTCACCAACATCACCATCAATCAGGGCTTGAACAAGTATGTCCTGCATGAGATCGTTAATTTTCTCCCTTACTCCAAAATCGCTGATATCTGCTTGGATAACTGCTTCCTAAGCGAAGGCTCGTACTATACTCTTCTGGAGAACACTAGCAATTTGAGGAACCTCTCGTTGTCGAGATGCAGAATCAATGACGAGGTTGTTGCTCTGATTGCTGCCCAGCTTGGTCATCCTAAGCCTGGTTCATCTACCCTTGTTTTATTAAATTTGTCAAGCAATAGGATTACAGATGTTGGTGCGAACAGCATAAGGGAGGCGTTAAAGATGAATAGCAGACTAAGTTACTTAAATCTTGCTGACAATATGATAACAGATGTAGGAGCTGCGAGCATCTTAAATATTCTACTAGAATTCCCGTTAACTGAACAAGAACTGATGGAAATGAGAAACAGACACATACTTTACCTGAGAAACAAGCATGCCTTCGTCATGAGGCTGGCGAAAGAGTTGCGTATGACGGATCTGGTAAAATGTAAGAAGGTAGCCACGCTAAAGTCACCAAAAGCGAAAGTTAAAGCTGATAAAGACGAACAGTCTATTTTATCTGCCGAGAAAAGCATCTGTGACACAGACGCCGCTTTATATGAGAAAGCAGAAGCTATGGCTGAGACCACTCTTCCGCCTTTCAAAGATCCGTATAGCTCTGATAACGTTATATCGCGAAACGGCTTGACTTACTGCCTTGGCAACAATGCGTTGACTCTCCTCAACTTATCTTACAATAGTCTATCATATCCTAGTGTCCAGAAGCTTCTAGAGGTTCTCCAATATCAGAGGGATCTAGATAGGAAGCCTAAAGGGCTGTTGAATTGTCGGATAGAAGGTAACCCGCTGCCGGTCGAGTGTAGAGAGTTAAATTATATTGAGTTTGTGCTTGAATCCGGATTTGCAGGACCCAAGCGCTATACGTTATCTACTAAAAAGAAAGGAAAATAGACAGTGTACATGATATGTGATGATATACCTTTATTTACTGCTGTGGCGCAACGACCTAAAG
Organism: Epinotia brunnichana; assembly: GCA_963854355.1. Lineage (NCBI taxonomy): Eukaryota > Metazoa > Arthropoda > Insecta > Lepidoptera > Tortricidae > Epinotia > Epinotia brunnichana. Next base: position 19,271,216 of record OY977959.1, read on the forward strand.
TGGATCTTGGTCCCGACAAGAAAATGGATCTTAGTCCCGACACTAAAGACCGCCAGGCATCCCTGTCCAATGCAATATGTTCTTAATTAAAGACAATTTGACACAGTTTCTTTGAATAATTAACCTTTCCATTCTTAATGTGACCTATCCTGATTAGTTAAAACCTATGATTGTTAAACTGCTATTTAAAAAAGGTGACAAAAATGACATTAAGAACTATAAAACGATTGCTCTAGTTGCAGTATTTTCAAAAATATTTGAAAAAGTGATCTACGAAGCATTATATGACTATCTTGAAAAATATAACCTGTTAGCCCCTGAACAAAAGGGATTCCGCAAAAAAAAGACCACTAACATGGCTATATATGATCTAGTTTTTTACCCTTTGATTTCATCAATGGATAATAGACAACATATTTGTGCTATCTTCAAGGATTTAACTAAGGCGTTTGACTATGTGGATCACAAGTTTCTCATTAAGAAATTGAACGCGTATGGCATTGGTGGGAATATTTCGAGTATTTTAGAGTCTTATTTGAGCAACAGGCAGCAGTGTACAGAGCTAACGCAAATCTGTTTGAATTCGAAGGAAGAAAAGTCATACAAGTCAGATGCACATAAAATAATTTATGGTGTGCCCCAAGGTAGCGTTTTGGGCCCATTGTTGTTTCTCATCTATATTAATAAAATAATAAAAATAATAAAATAAATGACATTTATTTCAGGCAAAAAACCCATATCATCCTCATCCTAGTACATGTAAAAATATAATTAAAAGTGAAAAAATAAAAGTTACAGAAGGAAGAAGTATGATTTAAAAATAAAAGTACAGTATAGATAAAATGTAAAAAGAGAAACAGTAAAAATTGGAATCATATAAACTAAAACTATTTACGGTTCGCATCCCGGTGCAGAGACAGCCAAAACCTACTAATTGGACTATTTAAGTCTTCACCAATCATGGCAAGAATTGAGTTCTTAGAGGCACGCAACCTGCTCCAAAACGAGGCAACCCGTGTCCTGATGACGGCAAAGAAATCAGGGACACGAGCTTCAGCAAACATACTTGACGCACTACACCATCTTGGTAACTTCATTAGGATTCTGAAGGCATCGTTGTACTGAACCCTTAAGGTGTTAATTGCCTTCCTGGTGAAGTTGGTCTAGAGCTGTCCAGTGTAGAAAATCTGGCAATATGCTCTAAAGAGCGTCACCTTGACCTCATCAGAACATCTGCCAAACTTGCGCGCAAGCATGTTGCACCTCACCGAAAGAGCCCTCCTTTCCCTCTCTATATCTTTGTCGCCCTTCAGGTTCTCAGTAAAAACGTGTCCGAGGTATTTAAACTGCTGCACCCTACGGACAGGCAGCCCATTCAAAAATACGTCTAGTACTCTCTACGGTCCCTTTCCAGCCTTAAATACGAGGACTTCTGTTTTTGTAGCATTATACTTCATTCCGTGAGAAATTGCATATTTCTCACAGAAATGAAGCAACCGCCTTAGCCCCTCGGCTGAAGGGCTGAGGAGCACCATATCATCCGCATAGCTTAGGCTATTGACGCAAACGCCACCTATGTGGCATCCGATCTTAGTGCTTCTCAGCCCCTCAATCAAATCATTCATATAAAGGTTGAAAAGGTCCGGAGAGGTAATTCCCCCCTGGCGTACACCGCATTCTAACCTGATGTACTCGTTAGACGTCGTGTCACCCCATTTCACATAGTTCGTTTGATTTTCGTACCAGAATCTCAACAGATTGACTACTTCTGTAGGAACTGCAGTGTTGCTGAGCTTATTCCATAGTAGCCCGTAGTTCACTAGGTCAAAAGCCTTACTGAGATCAAGAAAACATGCGTACACTGATGTTTCACGGTTAGTGTAATAGTTAACCGTGTGCTTCAGACTCAGTATGGCTGAATCTGTTGAGAGTCCAGGACGAAAACCAAACTGCGCGTCATCTATTTTACAGTTTTCCTGTATCATAGGTTGCAACAGCTGCTCGAACACCTTACCAATCACTGTGCCCAAAGATATAGGTCGGTAGTTGCCCGCAGACCCAAGATCCCCCGTCTTATTCTTAATTATTGGCACTACAACTGTTTTCATAAGTGCAGTCGGTATATAATTATACCGAATACACATATTAAACAAGCTGCACAGTTTAGTAGTAATTAGCGGGCCAGCATGGATAATGTGCTCAATACTGAGTCCGTCATATCCTGGTGACTTGCCTCCTGTCATCGCTTTTAAAGCACGAACGACATCCTCAATTCCAAATTGTTTAACATCAGTCAAATGTTGACATCTGCTACTAAGGTTGGACACATTCTCCACGGGCAAGGGATCTACCTTGAATCTGCTTGCAAACACATCCGCAATCGCCTTACCATCCTGCAAGCGCTCCACTGAGACGGGAAGTTTTTTACTGTAATTTAAGCTTTTGACGGATTTCCAAAATTTAACGAATTTTTCTCTGCTTTATGCGTGGCTAATATACTGAGTTTAATTCTTTCTTCATTATTTTGACACCATTTTAGTTTATTTTTGAATAATTTTCTATCTGACGCCATTTTTGCGAATATTGGCCCAGTGGAGGACTTACTGGCTGCAACCCAACACTGAAAACTGATCCTTGCCCTCTGGTGGCTGCCTTGGACATGGAAATTCCAACCCACTACCGTGTTATTCTGTCGTCTGCTCCCGAGATGCGACCGAGCACTCAGCGCAGCACCTTCCTGTAAAGCACTTATTATGTCGTGGTAATACTTCGTTATAAATGTATAGTGTCGATTTCTGTCACATATTCCACTTACGCAATTATCGCAAATAACATCATCTTTCATACAGCTTAACTTAATATCACAGTACTTAGCATATTTTTTAATTTGGCTAGGATTACGGATTCCCCAGAACACATTTTTTTCTTTGCGTATTACAACCACTGGCGGTGGCAAGATCACTGGGCACCAGACCTAAATTACATTTTACCATCAATGGAAAGTGATCCGACCATAGGACATCATTATTAACTGCTATTGAGTTAATGGTATTCCATCCCGCTCCAGTTACCAAACAGTCATCCAACCACCTGCTGCAGCCGTGTGCTTCGCTGAGGTAGGTAAAAGTACCGGAGTCAGGTCCTAACAATTTTATATCTGCGCACTCCCATTTATGCTCCTCACAAAATTCCATTAGTTCTCGCCCAAATCTGGCCGAGGGGTGAGCATTAAAGTCTCCTAGAACATATGCGATTTGGATTTCACTGTCGTCAACTATCGCACAGATCTTCGCTAGACAGTCAGAAAATTCAACAAGATTATCTGGATCATCCGTAGGTAAATATACACTTAACACTACAAAAGAACGCTCTGCTCGCATAACTTTAATTCCCGCAATTCTATCGCTGCCACCGTCAATAACAGTCACACTCGGAAACTTAGATTTACGCCACAGTATGCCAAGACCGCCATAAGGTCTACCGCGTAACACGCCGGCCGTTCGACGTGTCCACAGAGGTCGTCGCTAGTCCCTCGAAGTCCTCGTGAATATGCCGTATCATGTCCAGGTCATGTTGAAGAAGCCAAGTCTCTTGCAGTGTCAAAATATCCACAGTATCACACATCTTTTTAACATGTTGCAAGGATCTTTTTATAGATTTACAGTTAAAAGACGCCAGTGTTATGTTATTATAATTATACTTTGTTGTGCAATCCATAGGTATTTTAGTTTTTAATCATATGCTGTCGCTCGCGAAATATGCGATACTTTACTCCAAGCGGCCAGAAGTCATTGCTAAGTACGCATTGTAGCGAGCGACGGGGCACTACCACTTTATAGGAGAGGAAGTTGGTATCATACTTCTGTGATAGCTTTTGAACCTGCAAGCATTCAATACCTTTGTCGGTGACATGTTCACGTATGTCACTTTCGTTAATTGACTTCTTCAAGCGGGATACATAAATCGAATTAATGACCTTCCTAAGCATGTCAAGTATCCTATGGTCTTGTTTGCAGACGATAGCACTGTTATAATTAAATGTAACGATGCTAATAATTACGAAACGGAAATTAATGATAATGACACTATGAATGATATATTGAAATGGCTTACTGTTAATAATCTTATAATAAATGTTAAAAAGACTAAAATCATTCACTTTCGACAAAGGGTCCCTATATTGCCAATACAATGTAATAACCAAGGACATGTTATTGAATCTGTTAATGACACTAAATTCTTAGGAGTAATTATAGATAGTAAGTTGTCATGGAAACCACAGTCAGAAAGAATTTGTAAAACCCTCAATAAATATGCATATGCGCTTTATACGTTGTCCAAGCTAGTGAGCATTGAGGCGGTAATTTCAGCCTATCATGGTTATGTTGGGTCAACTCTCCACTATGGTCTTATTTACTGGGGAAATTGTACCAGCAGGGAAATCATCTTTAGGGCACAAAAAAGATGCATCCGGGCTATGTGTGGCCTGAAACAAACAAACAGCTGTGTGCCATATTTTAAAGAACTGAGTATCTTAACTCTTCCCTGTTTTTTTATCTTTGAGACAGCTATATTTGTTATAACAAACCCTTTTAATTTCAAACAAATGTCTGAGGTATTCAATAGAGACACCTATCGGGCTCACAATCTTTGCATAGTGTTCTCACGTACTGCACTGATGCAAAAAAGCGTGTTCTGCTTGGCAAGTAAAATATATAATAAAATACCCTTGCCTCTAAGACTGGCACCACTCAAGATATTAAAAAATAATTTATGTAAATTACTCATCGAAAAATGTTATTATTCCTTAACAGACTTCTTTGCGGATAAATTTCATTGAATTATTTTATTTCATTTATTTTGCGTAATTTGACATAATAATATGCATGATTAATATAATTATTTAATAATTTTGTTGAATGTATTTTAATTTTTTGTGTCATATGATATTTTTTGTGTCATAGTGAGACCAGTAAAATGTTCATAACACCTCTGTATTTACCTATGTTTTACAAATAAACGATTTGATTGATTGATTGACCTATAGGTTTATAGGTTCTCCTCTATAGAGGAGAACAGTCAATAGAGGAAACATGAGCGAATTTTGGCCCAAGCTGAAGCATAGAACTTCGCTCGCTTCGCTCGTTCGATTTAAAGTTGATATTGAGATTCCGGCGTCTGTCCAGCTGTTCTCCTCTACAGGTCGCATTTCCCGACCGATTCTCATGAAATTTTGTGAGCAGGTTCAATAATTAAGAAGTATATTGTTTTTTATTTCAATTTAGTGTCGAAAATTAAAAAAAAAAATTACGGGCAGGCGAGTTCTTTAGCTCATGGAGCCACTTAGTTTATTTGCTCGCGATTAAAAATACTAGAACAATGATAATTTAAATGTTACTAGCGCGCCAAAAGTTCCATCACTTCCGCCATTTTTTTTAACATAGTTACTGATAGTTTACCCCCGCCCTACTCCATAATATTTATTCCGTTAACGTAAATTTATACTTGTTCCATTTTCAAATTCGCATTCCAAATCCAAGATCACGAGCCAGTAAAAATGTCAGCGGTCGTAAACCTTTCCTGCCGGCAGGGGCGCGGCGCGTCGATACGTGCGGAAGCCATCTTAAAATATAAGTGCCCCCGCCACCCTCGTCCTTAGACATCGCTTTTTCAATCTAAGCGCGCCAACCTTTGGTTCGGATTTATAAGATTTTTTTTTATTGAATCGAATTGAAAACATTTATTTCAGGCAGAGCCCATAAAGTATTAGTTTTTTTTTTTAATAATAATAAATATTTGCGGACAATCTTACACATATCGACCTAGTCCCAAACTAAGCAAAGCTTGTACTATGGGTACTAGACGACGATATACATACTTATATAGAGAAATAAATACTTAAATACATAGAAAACATCCATGACTCAGGAACAAATATTCGTGCTCATCACACAAATAAATGCCCTTACCGGGATTCGAACCCAGAACCTCTAGCTTCATAGGCAGGGTCACTACCAACTAGGCTAAAGCGGTCGTCATCCCGTAGTACAATAGTGAGACATAACTTACAAAACTATTGTTAGTAAATAACGGAGATGAGCAAAAAAATTATTTAATGGATTTAAAATTTAAAATTATCTATTGTATAATAAAATGTCATAATAACAATTCAAAAACGTTTAATGCTTTGCTTATTTTTGTTAGGGGTTTACGTGATGTGTTGGTGTAAATGTGAAGGATTTTTTATTATAGTGCATTTTATATCAAAAAGGAACATGATAGAAATCAACGGAAAAATGCGTCAAAATCAAGCAAAGTGTATTTCTAATTGATGCTGTAAATAACACGACGTTAGTAAAGGGGCGTTGAAGAAATATAATTTACTTTAAAAACAAAGTTTAAACCGACTTCAATTCAGTATATCGCCAAGCCACAAATTTACACATTTTCTTTCCAATTTACCACATGAACTGGTTTCCGATAGCAAATGCGTTGATTATTAAAGAAAAAATCCAAGTCGCTATATGTGGGCTGATAATATTTGAGGAGTTCCATCAATTCCTCAAGGATCTCAGAATTAACACTTCATTAGTTGCTATTGCTACTTCATCATGTCAGAATCTTTGACGTACTTTATATCTTTGAGGAGTTCCATAAGTCATGTGCGGCGAAAGACCTGCATTGCGCTACCTGGCTGCTTTAAAAAGGCTCGTTTACAAATATAATTATAAAAATATATGGAAATTAATAATATTTCATCAAGTATTTGCGAAAATAATAACAAATAAGACGTACAAATTAAACAAGCTAATCGCCTACCCTCCACTATCTCATATCGTTCCAATAAATTGCCTTCATCCCACTCCATTACACTTGTACCTACTCAAAAATGTCTTGCCAACTTTTAGCGGTGGCTAAATCAATACAGCATTAACCCACACAGCGACACCCACCGCCCACACAGAAGCAGTGCAAAAACTATTGAAATGAAAATATAAGCACACACGTACAGTGCACGCACACAGGCGCAGTGCAGGTGTGTACTCGCCCCGCACAGCCTTAGACGTTGGCTTTTTACATGAGTATTAAGCAGCCGAGCAGGGGTTGGGAACATTTGGTTTGGAGGATTCTTCGGATTTGGGATTACATTTGAATTATTAGGTGCGTTACGTTATTAAATTGTATATTGATGATGAATTTTGTAATCATTTTCAAATTATAATATGTATGATGCGTATGGGCTAAAGTAACTAGGTTCAACTAATCCTAATATTGTCACGCAAGACTCGTTTTAACTGAATTAAAATTACAATATCAAAATTACAACTTTTCGTAAAGCTATATATATTTGAGGACAATTCAAAAATTACTTCACAAAACGTATTTATCAAAATGTCATTGTAAAAAAACTGGTTTTTACGAGTAAATTTTATAACAAAAAAGTAAGATGCCCCAAATTTTTACCCCAAACGCGTCACTGAAACTGGTTTTTTTTATACAATCTTGATTCGATGTCTTGTCCGTTCATAATCGGACTTGATACGACAGGTTTCCTTAGATTTGTTACTTACAAATTGTGTGGGAATATTTGGAAAAAGAACCAACCTGTTCTAGATAAAGGGTTCGATTATTGAAGGACTACTTTAGAAATAACTCGTTTTCTGAGATTCTTGGCCGTGTGAATTTTCGTAGTATTGTTGTAAAACTTGTTCAGAAAGGACACTGATTGAAAAGGCCTACGCATATTGTTCAACACGGTTGTCCTATATCCGATTAAGTGCAAGACATGATGAAAGGAAGCAATTAGTCTTCTCATAATATTGCTAGGTAAACAAAATATTTTTTGTAACTTACGTAATAAAAAATATCTTGGATTGGTTTTTCTTTAAGAATGGAGGATTTTCTGTACATTTGGATTTATAAAATCACGTTTTCCATAAGTTAATCCGTATTAAAAACTGAGTTATATACCTACAAAATAAATACCTACATTAAATTCTGTACCAGCATTGTATATTTCATATAAGTACTTTACATAAATATTCGGTAAAAAAAACACTTATAAGTATGTTCACGTTAATATTTATCAACCCACCTGTAAACTACACCAATATACAGTTTTTTTTTAATACTGTCCCTACTTAGGTATGTCCTCTTTAGAGTTAATTTCCTATTGCTTTTCCAACAATGCACAAGTTTCTTAATTTATCAAAAAAATAAGGAATACTGACACTTTTTCAATCATAACCGGTACTTTGCCTCGCAAGACCACGTAAGGGATGTTCCCTTTTCTTAGCTTTTTTCCAAACCTGTTCGTAAGAATTGAAGCAGGTGAACTAGTGTGGTGTTATAAATGCCTTTGTCCTTTTTTTCTCATGGTAAACATGTTTTTAAATCACTTTGTATAGGTATGTTCACTTTATGGATTTGGGCAAAAACTCACTCCTACTGTGATCGTGGTGTTGTCAATATCAGAGCAAGGATACGTTTTTTTGTTATTTCGATTTTAGGTGCATCATAGCTTGTGATCATAGTGTAATGAGCGTTTAAAGTGTAACTGTGCTTATTATTTAAACTTCAGTGAGTGATTATTTTGTCGTGCAAAACTATCTGATTGAGATATACTTTAATTTGGGAACTATGTGAATACATTTTGTTTTCACACATTTCTGTAGACGGTTAAGAAAACATATCTAGTTTCATAATTATTTCTCAAGTCTAACAGGATTGTTGATAAGTAAGTGATAAGAAAAAGTCTTCTTCTTCTCTTACTTAAGGGCTAGGCTCTTGTCGGTGTAGCTCAAAGTAGGCCTTCCATCTACTCCGATCCCACGCAATCTCTTTGACCTCACGATATGACCCAACATCAACTCTCTTTTTGAGTTGCTCCATGTAGTCTATTCTAGGTCTTCCTCTTCCTCGCCTCCCCTCTATCTTTCCTTCAATTATGTTAAGTACGAAGTTGTCATGTCGTAAGAGGTGCCCTATCATCATAAAAGAGGGAAGGTGATAAGAAAAAGTATTTCTCATAAATTAATTTAGGAAGATGAAAATTGTTTGCCGACTATTGTGTACAAACAAATCTATCATACTTAATTATATAGATGCCTTTTAGCCGCAGCAACAATAACTGACGCGACTTGAATAGCCAATTAGTCAGAACCCATAACAACACACGCTTACCTAAAAAGTTAAAATTCATACGCACGCACGAAAACATCGCAATACCCTAATTAGACATTTAATTATAAATCCGCTATGAATTCTTAACCGACTAGACATATTAAAATTTCACTTCCCCCGCCTAGCTGCGCCTATGGAGTATCACGCGGCCCCATCTCCGCTGTCTTTCTAAGGGGACCGCATAAAATAGTTATAGAGGGTAGGGGGAGCTACTTAACCGTTTTTAGGAGACACCCCACCCGGCGCAGAAACTCCCCGCTACTTCAACCCCACTTCCTGCCCCACCCCCCGGGACCCGTGCGCGCGTCCTATAACTATTTCTATATTTTTAAACTTCTTACCGAGGGTCGGCGATACCTGCTTTTATAGTTCCGAATTTAAATGCGGCACGTCCATTGGTTGTTTTTATAGTTGTGTGCGTTTGGATTCGGGTCGCTTTAGTTTTAATTTTGGGGATTTCTGGAAAACGGGGTAATGTTTTCCTTTCCCGATGCGGCTTGCATGCGAAATGTAACAGTATTAATTTTTATCACATAGTTAGTGGGGAATTTTTAGTCCGTAATTTTAGTTGGAGCGCTGTTAAATTTATTCCCAGCGCGGAATGAAATTATGAATGTGTGTTTTACGAGTGGAAAAGTTTGCTTATGATAACCAAGTTATCAAAAATCGTTGTAGCTTTTTTAAGCGCTGTTGGCTGTCTGAATAGCTATTAAATTAGATATCAAATGTAAATTAAAAATATTCAAGTATGTACTACCTAAACAGTTGTATTTTGTACCGAAAAACAGTTACAAACGGTCATAATGAATGCTACGCATCTATTTCCCTTGTGTTCCTTCAGTTTCTCCGTCATATTTAATTGAATTACAGTAACACGCCTGAAACAGTTGCCTAAAATAACTTAACTGTACTCAAGAGGTATAGTATAGAGACGTATGTATATGAGACACTTTCAATTTGAACTCAAAGCGTGACCGGAATCTAGAGTACCGCTTTCATTGGAGCCGTATATGCATACATCAATATATGATCATTGACATTTTCCTATCGTTTTCTCACACAATATCTTTATGCTTACTGCTCAAAGTTAATTTTTAAAGATAAAATTTTTTTCACCCGTTCAAGCCGCAAATAGAATTAACCAGCAGGATTTTTTTTCAAAATGGCTAATAATAACCATTCTTGTTTATTTATTTACATAGAGAACCAACGGATTTTATAACACAATAACACTTTAACATTATATAGACAGACAGTCAGACAGCTTATTATATTATATTATATGAACTCTCTGGTAGAGTATACAAAATCATCCTTTAAGTGGTCAGTTCAAGTCGAGTAATATTTACAAAAATGGCGACAATACGATGAATACGACGCTATTCCCGATTCTAATCAATCGGTCAGACGGAATCCGGAAAGCGGTCAATTATTAATTGTGATTTGAAACAGGACCAAAGGTTGACGTGAATAATCTTTACTAATGCTAATTATAAATTGGACTAAAGGTTGACGTAGGTAAGTTGATATTTAACGATTAAATTGGACAAAGGGTCGTTTTTGTTTTTCGCTAAGAATGTTAAGACTTTTATTAGCTAATATTGTACAAAACAATTTGTCTGTGAACCATATTTTTCAAATTAATTTTCACCGATAAGATAAGCGTAATGAAAATTAGGCAGTTTTTTAAGAAAAATTATTTGTTCTAGCACATCAAAAAAAAAGTTATTTTACATCATATTTCCAAGACAGTTGACGGACTCGAAATATAATTGGACGAAATCGGCTCGATATAAAGTAATTGCAAAGATTGGTCAAAAAATCATCTTAAACGGTTCTATGTCCTTATTTTTTTGACGTATGGGTCTGGAATTAAAAAGGCGTTAGGACAATTTAACTGTTATTTTTCCATATAAAAAGTGACATTTAGATCTACCTGACGCGCGTACAATGCGTTATAGGTGAACCATGTTACGGAAATTTGTTGGTACTAATTTCTAGCAATGGCAACAATTTTAATAATAGACAACATCTACCCTCAATGATAGTTGTCAATATTGACAATGTAAACATTGCTTTGTCTAATTTCGTGTGAATAATTATTAGACTGCAATAATCATGCCGAAAGTTTTAGATTTTACAGTGAAAAAAGTTGTAAATAGTGTATATAGTTATTTATTGGAAAAAAACGCGCGGGAGAGAAATTTCTTCCATTAGAAAACATAACAAAATTAGCATCTGAATTGACGGGTAAGATTCAAACGTATGGACAAATGTCATTATAGTCAGGTCGTCACGATTTGGTTGATGTCTTGTAATAATTTGATTTGTGTATTAGGCGTATCGCATGCATCGGTATCACGGATTGCTAGCGAAGGGCGTAAGGGCGGAATTGTGTAAGGTTCTATAACAAACTTCCAGGAAACGTTACTTAAATGTCTATTAATAAATTCAAGAACCATGTGAAGCGTTAACTTATTTCGAAAGCTTATTATGGCACACAAGACTACATGAATGATAAAACAGCGTAGGATTAATTGTAACAGATTTTTATTCTCTGTTTGGAATTGATTATGACATTTGAGTTTTTAATTTAAGTATTAATTTGGTTGTATTTCGTTTTGACATTCGTTTTTTTTTCCAGAAACATTATAGACTAGTATTTTGTATAATTTCTTTTTTACATTGTGACGATCTTATTGTGAAATGATTATTAATTATTATGGCACCTACATTGTGCATATCAATTGAAAATATTTGACGCAGTACAATCAATAGCTCTAAAAAATTTGTTTAAGATTATGTTTATAAAAATTGACGATTCAAAAGTGCTTGTACTAGGCCTACCTGAATAAATAATATTTTGACTTTGACTTTAAACGATCAAACCTAAAAAAAAGAAAACAAAAAAGAAAGTAGATTTGGATGATTTTGATTTATGTGTATTTAATTCACGAATTTTATAGCGTAAAAAAAGAAATACCAACAATAAAAAAATTGTGGACTGTTTTAAAAGAAGACATACATTTCCCATGGAGTAGAGAATCATTACTGTTATTGCACAAGATGAGGTACAAATTCAAAAATTGCCGAAGCCAGAGACAAATTTTAATAGAAAGATTTGATATTGTTGCATGCTTGGCGTGAAAAATACTTAACTGAAATTGACAGCATTCGACGAAAAAACCGACCTATAGTATATTTAGATGAATCATTTATACATTCTATAAATTATAACAAATGCTGGCAAAATAATGAGGAACCGGGTGTGGCAGAAACTGTATCGACAGGAAAAAGATGTATAATGGTACATGCTGGAGGAGCCACAGGTTTTGTTCCAAACGCATTGTTGTTATATAATGACATAGAAAAAAAAAGTAACTACCACGAGTCCATGAATAAAGATAATTTTAAAAAGTGGGTCACAGAACTACTTATTCCCAATCTCGACAAAAATTCTAGCAGCGAGTCTAGTCAGTCAGAGTCAGAATACGAGTCAGATTTCTTAATGACTAAAGAATATTTAGATCCCGATTTTGAGTATAATGTTAAGAACGAGTCAAATTCCTTGATGACTGAAGAATATTTAGATCCCGATTTCAACTATGCTGAATAAAACATATATTTGGTACGTTAAATAATTTTATTTGTAAAATTATCTATATAAATTCTTACTTATAACTGTTGCGTTACTTATTGACTTTACGCTATTCATTTTATCTAAATCGAGTCAGCCATTTAAGCGTAAAAACCGAAGAAATATTCAAACATCAAACTTCGCACTTATTAAAGTTGTCGGAATAAAAAAAAATCATCTGCCAATTTCCATTGTCCCCACTATACAAATTGTTGCTATATAAAATTCAAAACGAGCGTTCTCTTGACAATACTCCCAAAGTTCTGGTTTACCTATACGTGATCCCAAGTAACACTCGCTCTCGTTTACTCCGATACAAATAGACAGTGTGCGCGTTTTTAGTGTTGACAGCGCCTTAACTGAGCTCGTGATTCTTCTAGAATCGCATAGACTTCATGTGTCAAAAAAAATAAGGACATAAAACCGTTTAAGATGATTTTAACCAAATATGGATTTATTCCGAAATAAAATTATTGATTGATTGATTGATTGATTAAGACCAATCTTTGCTATTATTTTGTATCGAGCCGATTTCGTCCAATTATGTTTCGAGTCCGTCTACGGTCTTGGAAATATGATGAATACCTATTAACTTATATTATTTTGATGTGCTAGAACAAATAACTTTTCTCAAAAAACTGCTTAAATAATATCAATTTCAACAAATTTGGTCTTGTCAGCCTCTTAACGTACCTAACGTTACGCAATCGACTAGCTGAAATAAAACAATATTTTTAAATTTTATAAATATTATTCACCGTATTTGGTAGACTCAATACTGAAGCTCTTATCATCCTCCTAGCGATATTCCCGGTTGTGCCTCTAAAGGAGCCCGGGGTCCGCTTTGACACCTAATCCCAAGATTTGGCATAGGCACTAGTTTTACGAAAGCGACTGCCATCTGACCTTCCAACCCAGAGGGAAAACTAGACCTTATTGGTATTAGACCGGTTTCCTTACGATGTTTTCCTTCACCGAAAAGCTAACGGTAAATATTTCGTAGGTACATAAGTTCCGAAAAACTCATTGGTAAGAGCCGGGTTTCGAACCCATGACCGCCGCTTGACAGCCGCATGCCTGAACCACTGGGCTACCGTAGCTTTTGAAACCAAAAACTTATAATTGGCTTAAATAAATATCTACACTAGCTACCTATATTATTTATCCACGTATTACGTAACATACATTTAAATAACACATGAATAAAATGAACGTATTTCTTAAGACGCCATTTAATACAAATCCCCCCCCCCTAGCTCAGCGCCCGTATATACTCAGGTGAGGCGCTACATTATAAGTGCGGGTGTGCGCGAAACGAGCGAAGTCCCGCGTGGAGAAGGTAGCAGCTGAGAATTCCCAAGACTGAGGAATATATATATATATATTATTTTATTTGGAAACAAAAAAAAACAAATTTATAAACTTAAACTTGACGACCGCTTTAGCCTAGTTGGTAGTGACCCTGCCTACGAAGCAAGAGGTCCTGGGTTCGAATCCCGGTAAGGGCATTTATTTGTGTGATGAGCACGAATATTTGTTCCTGAGTCATGGATGTTTTCTATGTATTTAAGTATTTATTTTCTCTATATAAGTATCTATATCGTCGTCTAGTACCCATAGTACAAGCTTTGCTTAGTTTGGGACTAGGTTGATTTGTGTAAAATTGTCCGCAAATATTTATTTATTTATTTATTTATTAAATATTTAAACTAAAGATTCGCCAAACTGCGAATATTAGGGTCATACCAAGTGAGAAAATAAAAGTCGGCTTACCTATTGGGCAATAGATAACAGGTTTTATACACGTAAATTATAATTCAATCACATAGATATTTAAAGAGAAGACGCCATTTATGATGAGTATGAGTCCAACCAAAAATTTAACTTAAAAAGTCCTCACCTTTGGTTTTATCAGTTATTCAAAACATGATTAAGCAAATTTCGCTGAATAGAAAAAAAATCACGAACATAGGTCTAAAATACACTCAAAACATTCCTAACAAATTATGCACAAAAGCTAAACATATTAAAATTGGTTCTAAAAATCGGCAATATCATGTTTGAGGGAAGTTAGTGTTTAAATAAATAAAAAAGTAAACACTTTTTATTTATTTAAACGCACAAAAAATTAAAATTAAAAAACATGATATCGGCGCTTCCGAACACGCACTTCCATCTTGCTCACGATTATGCTCAGTGAGAGGCAGAGAAGACCATAAACCTACGGCGCCTTAATTCAAGATGATTTTTTCCAGATTGTACCTACTATGGGTACTATAGACGACGATATATATACTTATATAGATAAATAAATACTCAAATACATAGAAAACATCCATGACTCGGGAACGAATTCGTGCTCATCACACAAATAAATGCCCTTACCGGGATTCGAACCCGGGTCCTCTAGCTTCGTAGGCAGGGTCACTACAAACCAGGGATCGGAACCGGTTAATTGCTAAAACCTCGGTTTACCACAAATCTCGAACTATTTTATACTTCTCATGTAGGACTCAGTTGTGTTTTGAGGTAACGAGTGCGTATTATTAGATTGTCCAATTAGAAATGAAATTATTATCAAAATAACCAAAAAGAACCGTTTTCGTTCCCATACAAACAATACCGGTTTCCGATCCCTGCTACAAACTAGGCTACAGAGGTCGTCAACGTCATTCCGACGAATACATCTACATATATAAATACCCAAATAATCAATAAAATAACACGTATATACCTACTACCTTCTCCACCGGGCACGTGGCTCGTGTCTTGATACAGCATATAAGTCGATCGCGGGGTGGTTTTTCCATTCACCCCTCAAGAATACCCATCCTCCAAGAAACCCCCTTTCCCACCCCCTATTCAAACCAAAAACAACCCTCACTTTGAAATACAAAGTGTAAATTGCACTGGCAAATATGCGAATTCTGTTTCAAGCGAAATTGGACTCTACATGTGTGTGGGTAAGGTTGGTTATGCAATGGTAGGATGTGTTTTAGTATCAGAGGGTAGTCTTAATATTAATATCGTCTTGGGAAGCTTACATGATGAAGTTTTATGTTGTATTAAGCTGCGTCTGTTATGTTGTGGATTATGATCGGCTTTACGATTGCGGGTTTTATGTTTATGTTGGCAATATTATGTTGGTGGTGACGGAAATGTTTAAATTTCGTACCTATTCATATGATTCATATATGTTTATTCCATATCACATTGTTACAGAAAATGATTACTTACAACATGATACCCTGTAGGGCACAGTAAAATCGATATTGGAGAAGAGATCGAACTTTTCATTTTTATTTTGAGTGTGTGCTTGATATTTGCTTGTATCACACTAAATACGGATTCTAGACAAATACATTAATTGCATTTGTAAAATTCATTAAATCTCATTAATACCTAACTAGTGGCTCTGTGAACTCAAAAATCTGTTATTTAAAAAAAGAAAAAAATAATCGAAATAACGCCAAAAAAATCTATACATTTAACACATTCACGGCCACGCTAATCTCGTAGCGCTACGCCGTAGTCCGTAGCAGGTTAAACCTCGTATGTAGCGAAAAGCGCTCGTAGCGCTCTGACGCATGTGTGTCGTCATGGGTCCTGAATGGGTTAACCTACCTACCTGCTACCTGCTCACAAAATGTCACGAGAATAGGTTGATAAATGCGACCTGTAGAGGAGAAGAGCGGGAAAGCGGGACATCCGGACATACGAACGATTTTCGGCCCAAGCTGAAGCATAGTCAGCATAGAAAGAAAGTCGTTCGCTTCGCCCCCTTTTTAGGGTTCCGTACTCAAAGAGTAAAACGGGACCCTATTACTAAGACTCCGCTGGCCGTTTGTCCGTCTGTCTGTCTGTCTGTCTGTCTCTCTGTCTGTCTGTCTGTCACCAGGCAGTATCTCACTGATACCATGATAGTTCCAGTTGAAATTTTCACAGACGATGTATTTCTGTTGCCGCTATAACAACAAATATTTACTTAGGTACTAAAAACAGCATAAAATAAATATTTTTATAGATAATGGTAAGGAACCCTTCGTGAGCGAGTCCGACTCGCACTTGGCCGGTTTTTTATTTGATAAGTAATTTACCAACCACCTATTCTAACATATTACCTATCTAGGTGTACACCGTAAAAATATACAGAATCTGCAGGTCGATCACGTAATTCATTGTACGCGCGTCAGATAGATCTATATGTCACTTTTTATACGGAAAAATGACAGTTAAATTGTCCTAACGCGCGTTCGGAACGTTAACGTCAAACATGCCTACTTTGCCACCAGGGGGAACTTTGCCCAAGCAGCAAATTTAAAAATTTTCCTCTTGAGCAAAGTTCCCCCTGGTGGCAAAGTAGGCATGTTTGACGGTACGTGATTACCGGTCGATCATGTAACGCATTGTACGCGCGTCAGGTAAGTAGGTCTAAATGTCACTTTTTATATGGAACATTTACAGTTAAATTGTACCGACGCGCGTTCGGAAAGTTATGTGATTACCCTCTGTACTAGGTACAGATATGTATTCAACTCACACTCATGTTTGCACACGGTGGTATGTATGCGTGAGCTTGTAACTATGCAGCGAGCGTCAGATGATATTTGAACTACATATGTGTAAGAACAGTTTAGTTTATAATACGTAATTGTCGCATATATCAGCTGTACCTTTTAAGATTAATTTATGTTCTTCTTCTTCTTTCTCCTGGCTATTGTCCCAATTTATTTGGGGTCAGCCCTCCTAGTATTCTTGCGCCACATCGTGCGATTGTAGGTTGTCTCTTTGCGTGTATCAGTACGAGTATCTCTCATATCATTGTCTATTGTTTGTAGCCAGGTCATTTGTGGTCGTCCGCGGTCCCTCTTCTTTTCTTCTATATTTAGAACTCTTTTGGTCATATGGTCATCGTCTCGTCTCATTACGTGTACTTATACCAGCGTAGGCGATTCTCTCGCAGTTTTTCGTGTATCGGGGCAACTTTAAGAGTGCCACGGATATATTCATTTCTTATTTTATCCATTCTAGTTACTCCGCCTGACACTTAAGATTAATTTATGTTAATGATGTATATTTTATGTATATATGTGATGTGGACGTTTTTATATAAATAAATAAATAAATCAATATTATATGGTGGTTCTGTGAGGTTTAGAACTACGGAGCCGGTTTAAAATACAGAATCGACAAAAAAATTACATACTTATATATGTACATATATAGGTATACAGTGTGGAAAGTTAAAACGGGGCAGTAAGGGCAGCTACTAGAGCCCTTGCCGCCACGCAAAAATGGCATTAGGATTTTATTCCTAACTTTTTAAGTGATGACAATCTACATTCGCAGATTTTTGAAAAAAAGTACAGTCAGCGAGAAAATCATCACTTTTGACGATTTTTTTTAATGGCATTCGATCCCATTCCTATTAAGGATCAAAATACTCTACGGCACCGACTAAGGTTTGACTACTAGAACGCCCAGAAATCAAAGAAAACTTTTTCCATACAGTTAGTATGGGAATAAATAAAAAAAAAAAAAAAAAAAAAAAAGCCTTTATTTCCAAATTACCTATTTTTTACATAAGTTATCTTCTGTGTTTGTTAGTAAGATTCTTATAGCTATGTTGTGTTAGTGTTATATTGCTTACTATTTTTTTTATTTTATTTAATTTGGACCCCTCTTTGGGTGTAGGCCTCCTCCAACTCACTCCATTTTTGCCGGTCTTCCGCTTTGTTTAGCCAGTCTTTCCCTGTGATTTCTTTGATATCGTCTAGCCATCGTTTATATGGCTTTCCCACCTTCCTTTTGCCAATAGGGCCTCTCCATTTCGTTGCCAATATTGTCCATCTATTGTCTTTGTACCGTGCGATATGTCCTGCCCATCGCCATTTCAATTTGAGGGCTTGAGTTAGTGCGTCTTGTAACTTTGTTTTTTCTCTTATAGACATACTCTTTATTTTTTGAATCTTTTTTATGTTGAGCATGCTCCGTTCCATGGCTCTTTGGGTGGTTCTTATCTTTCTCTTTATTTTGTCTGTAAAGGTCCATGTTTGACATCCATATAGCAGGCTCGGTAGAAGGCATGTATCTGCCACTATCTTTTTTAGGTTTAAGCTGTATTTGCCTTTCATGATTTCTTGTAGTGACCAGAATTTCCTCCAGGTTATGTTGGCTCTCCTTTCTACCTCTTCTTCATTGTTTGTTTTTATGAAGGACAGTTGCTTTCCCAGGTATATATATTGGTCTACGTAGTCTATGTTGGTGCCGTTGATATTTATTTGTATCTGTTTGCTGTTTGTCATTATTTTGGTTTTATTTGTGTTCATTTGTAAGCCTGCTTTGTTGCTTTCATCGTCTAGTTGTTTTATAAGCTCTCTTAGTTCTGTTGCAGTTTCGGCTACTATGACTATGTCGTCTGCAAATCTCAAGTGGTTTATGTGTTGACCCTCCAGGTAAATGCCTTTTGATTCCCATTTGAGATTTCGAAATATGATTTCCAGGACAGCAATAAAGATCTTGGGTGATAGTGGATCTCCTTGTCGGACCCCTCTCTCTATCCTTATTTGTTTCCCTCTTGCTTCCAGCTTGACTCGGCTAGTGCTTTTCGCGTATATATTCTTTATAATATTTGTGTATTTTTGATCCACCCTGAGTTTTTTCAATGCATTCCAGATTGCGCTGTGACTGATGCTATCAAATGCCTTGCTATAATCTATAAAGGCAACATATAAGTATCTATTGAACTCTTTATACTTCTCTATTATCTGTTCTAGTGCTTGTATGTGGTCAGTGGTGCTGAAACCTGTCCTGAAGCCAGCCTGCTCTCTTGGTTGTGAGTCGTCAATTGTTTTGGATATTCGTCTTTACATTATTGAGGAGAACAGTTTGTAGATGCTCGCCAGTAAGCTGATTGGCCTATAGTTACCGATATCTAAGGAATTGCCTTTCTTGTACAGCAATATTATATCGGATGTACACCATTGCTCTGGTATGGTTTCGGAATTAAGTACCATATTGAATAGATGTGTTAGATGTTGAAGCAGAATTGGTGCACCTAGTTTTAGAGCTTCATTTGTTATTCCATCTGGACCTGGGCTTTTTTCAATTTTCAGCTGTTTTATGTGCTCATACACTTATTTTTCTTCGATCTGCTTTACTGGCAAATTTACATTATTCGTAATGGGTGTTTCCTCTTGTATGTGGTTGTAGTCTTTCCTTCTGTAGAGTTCTTCATAAAAGTTTGTGGCATGGTTTATTACATCTTTCCTTGTTTTTGTTTCTTCTTTGCCTTGTCCAAGTTTTTGTATCCAAGATTTGTTTAGATTAAGTTCTTTTAAAGCTCTTTTTGTACTTCTGTGTTTCTTTAGGTTCCTTGTTATTACTTCCGTCCTGTGATTCCTGTAGTCTATTCTTGTAGATTTCTTTGTTTCCTTGAACAGCAGGGTAAGTTCTTTCTTCATGTCTTGATCTTTGTCTTTCTTAAACATTAGTTCTGTGCGTTGTATTATTAGTTGTTTTGTATTGTCGCTAAAGATATTATTTATTTTTGTGCCGTCAGTCTGAGTCTTCTGTGTTGCGCTGTCTATTATTGACTTTTCTATTTTGTTGTAGTAATCTTGAATACTTGTATCTTCTATTTTGTTTCCTAGTTTTGTCTCTAAGCATCTGATATATCTATGTATTTCCTCTTCTGTCTTAAGGCTTTTAAGCGAGGGATGGAAGTTCTTTCGACTCTTTTTTGGATGTTTCAGGTTAAATGTTGCTCTCAGAAGTCGGTGGTCTGATGGAAATGGTACATTATTCAGGACTTCGAAATTAGTGATATGTGCTGGTTGGTTTGTCATTATGAAATCAATTTCATTCCTAGTGTTTTGATCAGGTGATATCCAGGTCCATCTTCTGTTCAATCTTTTGTTATAAAAAGTATTCATTATGGAGAGTTTATTTGCTAGTGCATAGTCTATGAGTCTTCCTCCTCGTTTGTTTCGGTCCCCGTAGCCATACTTGCCCATAATTAGATTTTCTTCCTTCTTGGGGTAGCCTATCTTTGCGTTAAAATCTCCCATGATGATTATTTTGTCGCCAGCTAGAGAGTGAGCTTTGTCTAGGTGGTTGTAGAATTTTTGGATTTCATCGTCGCTTGATTTTTCTGTGGGTGCGTATACCTGAATTATCGAAAGTTCTGCCCCTTCTATGTTGAGTTGAAGTAGTGCTACTCTTTCTGAGAGTCCTATGAAATTAGTAATTTGGTTTTTCAGATTCTTTTTAATTAGAAACCCCACCCCGTTCAATCCTTTGGTTTCTCCATAGTAGCAGAAGATATAGTTTTCGTACTCTTCTATACTGCTGCCCATTCTTCTGACTTCACTCAATCCTACTATGTCATGGTTTATTTTCTCAAGTGCGTTGTTTAACTCTATATATCTTTCTATTGATGCTAGAGATCGTACATTATAGGTGCAGATTCTCAAATTCGTTGGAGGGTTGCGGTCATTTTTCCCCACGGCGACCGCTATCCGGCTTGGGGTATTTTCTTTTTGATTTTTCTTATTATACTGAGTGGTCCGGTTGGCATTTAATTGCTAGTATTTTCTTGCCTTCTGTGTTTCTTCGGTCTTTGAGAGTGAGTTAGATCGATTCCTCATCATGTCGAATGCATTAGCCCTGTTTGTTTTGCCATCTATGGTGGATTGTTGCTTCTTTGGTTGGCTTTCCTGCTTTGGTGATCCTGAAGGCATCCTTTTCCTGTTGTCTTTTTCACTGTTCCCTGATTTCACTACCAGCTTATCGTAATTTATATAAGCTATGTTCCCCTTCTCCCTTTCTTCCTGTACTTTCACTTGCAGATCCTTTCTCTTGTTTTGGATCTCTCTGGGGTAATCTTCACTTGCGTATATTTCGCTAAATTGTTTCTTCGCTTTCATAATCTCTCTTTTCTTTATCTCTCTAACAAATGAAACTCTGACCGGCCTTCCCTTTGTCTTGTTTTCCATGTTTATCCTACCAACCCTGTGTATTTTGTTGATCTCGCTGAATGGAAGATCTATTTTTAACTCAGTTTGCACTATTTCTTTAACTTTATTAAATAACTCCTCCGTTGAGCTTTCATCTTCCTGTATGCCAAAAAGTATTATGTTGTTTTCTTTCTCCTTTTTTTCGAAATTACATATTTTTTCTTCTAATTCCGTTATCTTGGACGAGAGTTTCTTATTTTCTTCTATTAACGGCGATAACTTTTCATCTAAAGTCTTTGTGATAGATGAGTGTAGTTCTTGTTTTAGATCTTGCGATTGTTGCGTGAGTTGATTATCCATTTCAATTTTCAAGCTGTCAAATAATTGTTGCAGTGACGGATTCATTTTTCGTGTATCTGAACGTTGTTGGATTTCGCGTTTGGCAGCACTGTCAGTGATGACACTTCTTTTTGTCTGTGGTGTTTTGACAGTTATCTTATAACCTCAAAAGTGCAG
Organism: Epinotia brunnichana; assembly: GCA_963854355.1. Lineage (NCBI taxonomy): Eukaryota > Metazoa > Arthropoda > Insecta > Lepidoptera > Tortricidae > Epinotia > Epinotia brunnichana. The sequence goes on from OY977959.1 coordinate 19,293,509, forward strand.
TTATAACCCTTGCACTTGATTTTCACCTTATTTCTTAGTTTCTGGTGAAACACTTATGATGAATGTTCGCACTGCCGCCCGTTCGGTGGGACACAATCGGATTTTTAGGTGGCCCTGACAGTTAAATATTTTATTTCCACTAAATAGCACTGAGCAAACGTTTCACGTAGTTACTGTTTGACAACCGGAACCGGAATTCAGTATGGGAATACCAAAGTGCAATTTTTTTAATGCCATTCGATCCCATTCCTATTAAGGATCAAAATACTCTACAGGACCGACTAAGGTTTGACTACTAGAACGCCCAGAAATCAAAGAAAACTTTTTCCATACAGTCAGTATGGGAATCCTAAAGTGCAATTAAAAACTGAGGAATGAATTCTTTAATTTTTAATCTAAATGAAGTTATCTCCGTCTCCATACAATTTGATGATCGCCTAACTAAAGGACTAGCTTGCACTTTGAGATTCCCATACTGACTGTATGGAAAAAGTTTTCTTTGATTTCTGGGCGTTCTAGTTGTCAAACCATAGTCGGTCCTAAAGAGTATTTTGATGCTTAATAAGAATGGGATCGAATGGCATTAACAAAAAATTCGTCAAAAGTGATGATTTTCTCGCTGACTGTACTTTTTTTCAAAAATCTGTGAATGTAGATTGTCATCACTTAAAAAGTTAGGAATGAAATCCTTATGCCATTTTTGCGTGGCGGCAAGGGATCTAGTAGCTGCCCTTACTGCCTCGTTTTAACTTTCCACCCTGTATATACTTAATAGGGTAGTTGCGTCATGTTAAAATTAACAACGCAGTGTTGCTAAATGGATAGTAAACCATCAAATTATTGTAATAAAGGATAAATCACAAAATATAATTGAAAATTGAAAGTTTAGATGTTCTTTTTTATTGTCCAAGAGTAAATTTAAAGCTATCAATAGAATCCTTACGCTTTTATTAAAACATAATTGTACGACAACTATGGACCTAAACGCAGTATTTCGCGACCGAAACAGCAATTTATATGAATTGCAACGTGTGACGTCATACTTTAACGTCAATTAGTATGAAGCGTTTCGCCTGCCGCCAGCGAGGTCCTTAACATTTTTTTTGGGTATTTACGTTCTTTAATTGTAGTTGCTATCATACAAACATTTGTTCATCTTCAAAAACTGGTTAGAATGGCATCGTAAATAAATCTTGGGTCACAAGCCTATTATCAGAAATCAGAAATCATATTCATCATATCATATCGAACCTGTTCACAAAATTTTGTGATATAATCGGTTGAGAAATGCGACCTGTATACAGCCGCAGCAGCTATAGCCGAACAGCCGGACATCGGGGCATCGGACACCGGATATACGAACGATTATCGGACAAGCTGATACATAGAACTCCGTTCGGTTTGCGCGCTCGTTTAACTAAGTAATGGATATTCACAATTTTACTACCTACCCTACCCGCCGTTTAGGCTGACCTACTTAAGAGTCCCCGGCAAGCTCGGTTCTCCATACAAACGTAGTTACGCTCTCATTTTAAAACGACTATTTATTATTATTATTTAATTTATTTAATAAACAGAGTATATCTATAAACATGGGTAAATTAACTGGGTCTCACAAAACTGTCGGAACAGTTTGTCTGTGTGTCTAGCTTAGTTTGCTCTGAAACTTTGTACTTAGAATAAGTTAAGGTCCTAATCCTAATCCATGTCTGTAATTAGTTTATGTAGCTTCAGATACCATAGTAAAAAAATACAGCGAATTTAAGTTTTTCATACAAAACTTGTTTTTGCTGTATTTCGTTTGTTTTATAAACTGGAGCCAGATAAACTAATTACAGACCTAGATATACCTCATGTCATTGTATATGCAAAGTTTCGTTACAATCCAACACGTAGTTTTATAATTACTTTGAAAACAAAGTTTTAACCGACGAAAAATCAATCATCCCCTATTTTCCTACTCTTAAGGTTGGTTTTTTTCCAAATTTATATGGGACCAATTTCGGGGTATACCCTTTCCAATAACAAAATAATTATCAAAATCGAACAACTCTGTAAAAAGTTATGCGTGGTCATACATAAAAAAAATATATCTACGCGTCGACTTGAGATGAGAACCTCCTCCGTTTTTTCGTCTTGAGAATGAGAACGAAACTCCGTTTGTATGGGAAGGTGAAATTCGGCCGAGCTTGCCGGGGACTCTCAAATGTAACATAGAAAACATCCAAGACACAAACCAATAGGTACTTATTCATGCATCACAAAAATATCTGCCCTTACTGGGATTCGAACCCGGACCGACAGCATCGTAAGCCACTGCCACTAGGGTTAACCAGTCTACACTTACCTACCATGTATATCATGATAACACCACCGAAAACTGCAAATATAATTCAATATCTCAAAGGCACTGGCCCGTGCCTGTATAGCGTAACGTAGGCGGTATAAAGGCGGTATAGAGGCGGTATAGAAGCGGTATAGACGCGGTAGAGGGAACATAAATTTTATTACTACATCGGGCCGCGCCCGCAAGATTCACTGGGTGGAAATTTTAAGATATACGACTTAGGGAGCGTCGGCAGAAATGGGAATATATTCCCATTAGGGAGTTCATCGAGTAATACAACAAATGAAGCTAACGGAAGTGGTAAAGCGAGAAATAATTTATATAATATGCACAACTAGTAGACAGTAGTCGTTTTAGGTATACAGGATGTCCCAGAGATCATCGTCAAGCCGAAAACGGATGATAGACCAAGTCATAACAGTTATCAGAAAAATATAAAAAAAATCCAACTGTTCTTTTAAAAGTGTTGCTTTACCAGCGTTCCTATCATCCGTACACGGCACTCCACTCTCGTAGGTAAAATCCTAAGGGCTTTCAAACTATATGAGACGGTGTGCCTGACGGAGGCTAGGAACGCTTGGCAATTGGCTTGTCCGGGTCAAAATTTACCCACCAATCTACACATCCAACGGAGCTGGGACGACGCACTATCAAAATTGGTATACTCTGATGCCTTAAATTATAGTTCCGGCAAGACGTGCGCCCTGCTTTTGGCTGCTGCAGAACAGGAAGCAGGTCAGTGGCTACACGCCTTTCCGTCTCCCCCAATCGGTACATTTTTAGATCCCGACACACTAAGACTAGCAGTAAGTCTTAGACTAGGTGTGATGGTCTGTGCCCCCCACAAGTGCCCCTGCGGCACTTCCGTGGACGAGCTAGGCCACCACGGCCTTTATTGTCGGCTAAGTGCAGGCCGCCGCTCAAGGCACGCTGCCTTGAATGATATCATCCGCCGGACTCTTGCCACCGTCAACGCGCCGGCAATTCTCGAACCCAACGGCGTTTCGCGGGACGATGGCAAGAGGCCGGACGGGATGACCTTGGTCCCATGGAAGATGGGACGTGTGCTGGTCTGTGATGCTACATGCGTTGACACTCTGGCACCGTCTCATCTTCCCCGAACCTCGAACAGGGCTGGTGCGGCAGCAGAGGCGGCTGAAACTAAAAAAATAGCTAAGTACCAGTGTCTCGGCCCTCATTACCACTTCGTGGCATTCGGTATTGAGACACTGGGGCCGTAGGGTCCAGGCGCCAGGACGCTTTTTAAAGAGCTGTCAAAAAAGCTCGTCGACACAACTGGTAACCAAAGAGCTGGCAGCTTCCTCGCTCAACGCTTAAGCATTGCGATTCAGCGAGGTAATGCTGCCAGCATCTTTGGCACGATGCCGCGGGGGCCTTATTTAGATGTTTTTTAGTTTCTTAGTTTAGTTTTGAGGTTTTGTAAATATTTATTTAAGTAATTTATAATTCGTTTTATATTTAGGATTTTTTATACTTAGTTTTAATTTAAATTAACTATAGGTTAGTTTTATTTTATATAAATTTTCGTATACGTTAATGCAATGTAATATGCAATAAATTTTCATTAGTTTAATAATAAAAAAATAATAAATAAAAAAAAATCCAACATGATTTGGATTTCTTTTTGGATTTTTCTGATAACTGTTATGACTTGGTCTATATCATCCATTTTCGGCTTGACGTCGATCTCTGGGACACCCTGTATATAATATTTACTTCGAATCAAGTAGGTATGTATTTTTCTGTGCATAATGACGCAATTTTAACTTGAAGAAACTTCTCATTATGTTAAGACGTAAGTAGGTACCTACGTCACAATTCGAATCAAAAAAAAGTCGTATTACCTATAATTTTTATCACCCAGCCACCATACCGTAACAGTGACTCCATGTTATATATACATTTTATGAGAAAACTAGGTAAACTACCGTTAAGACACATTTCACTTTCCGAATCAATAGTCGTCTTTTTTCTAGTCATAAAATTAGCCCATTAACGGCCTCCGTAGCCCAGTGGGTAGTGACTCTGCCTACGAAGCTGGAGGTCCCGGGTTCGAATCCCGGTGAGGGCATTTATTTGTGTGTTTATCACGAATATTTGTTCCTGAGTTATGGATGTTATATATGTATATAAGTATCTATATGTATTTATCTATTATATATATCATCGCCTAGTACCCACAACACAAGCCTTACTGAGCTTACCGTGGGCCTAGGTTGATTTGTGTAAGATTGTCCCATAATATTTATTTATTTATTTATTTATTTATTTATCCATTTCACCCGCCGCTGCGAACGCTACATATTTTATTAGGTCAACTTCTAACAACGTCTTTGCGTTTAATCAAAGGAAATTTCCAATTAAATTGATTACGATCTGAGCCGACATCCCTTTTCGCTATTCATGTTGCCGAGATTGCTACACACATACCGACATACCTAATATACTTAGGTACCTAATTTCGGTTTGATGGGGGGTAGCGCCCTGAATTTCGTGGATGAATAGGCAGGAATGTAGGGGTATTGAATAATATACGTACAATATGAGATAAATAGGCGCACATAACAAGTAAAATTAAATAATGCAAGGTGATTTCAGGGTCGTGGAGCAAGAATACCAAAAGCGAATAAGATGGTAACACTGAACAACTTTTCCCAAGAAACCGACCATGAAATCGCAAAAAAAAATCAGCTGTTCCATACATTAACTCTCAATTAACTCACTGCAGTTAACTCTGAATAAGCTCTTATTTTTTTGATTTTAAAGATGCAGTGCCAATGCCAAGTATGGGTACCTAAAACTTTTATTTGAATACTAGATACGAGTTTTAAAATAATTTACTTTAAAAACAAAGTTTTAACCGACGAAAAGTCAATCATCCCTTATTTTTTAGGGTTCCGTACTCAAAGAGTAAAACGGGACCCTATTACTAAGACTCCGCTGTCCGTCCGTCCGTCCGTCTGTCTGTCACCAGGCTGTATCTCACTGATACCGTGATAGTTGCAGTTGAAATTTTCACAGATGATGTATTTCTGTTGCCGCTATAACAACAAATACTAAAAACAAAATAAAATAAATATTTCTATTGATAATGGTACGGAACCCTTCGTGCGCGAGTCCGACTCGCTATTGGCCGGTTTTTTTTTTGCAAAAATAAAATACGCGTCGACTTGAGAACCTCCTCTGTTTTTTTCGTCGGTTGATGAAGTCTGTTACGGACACGGTTTGAAGAGAATCTTGACCACTGCTGGGCTGTTATTCTTTACGCGCTCATTCGCCTCACCCTACCCATACGCCTAACGAAACTAGACCTCTGCCTACGCTTAGTTACTACGAATCGCGGCTTCAAGATATATTTCTGGGTGAGCGTTGAGGTGAGCTTAAAATAAGTTACAGAATAGCGGGGCCGGACATAGGCCTGTCCAATTAACGTCACTGAGTAGATACGGATAAAACAGGGACAGGGGCGCGTTTCTACTTGTTTTGATGTCAACTTGCGAATCAGTATCACAGAACAAAATCAGTTGTTTTTTACACGACGGTGGCCAACAAGCAGGTACCGTAGCCTAAGGACACTTGTGACTCCAGAAGAATCACAAGCGCGTTGCCGACCCTGTATTCACTTGAGGATTCGCTGTGTTGGCAGATATAGACATGCAGGTCCCTCACTCCCAACACAGCGCATCCTAGGGAGCTCTGGCGACCTTACAAATTATTACTTTTTACCCGGCTGCCTCAGAACGAGGGTTACCTATCACATAGGTTACAGTCGCCATCACATAGGTACATCGGAGTAAACAAGCACGTCACAAACATCAGAACACACCTCTATTTTCAAGGCATTAGGGTCCATGTGCAGATATTTTTGAACACCTATAGTGTACCTATGTTGTCGCGACATCTGGCAGTTGATATCGCGAAAACTTTAACTCGTGGTCGGAACGTGTAGTGACGCCTTAAGAGATTATTTGCACTGGCAAGGTTATGATATAGTTGTGACTGTGGGTAGACTAAAGTGGGAGTTTTGGAGCATTTAATCGTTTGTTCCGTTGAAGAAGCCTTATTTTATCATGGAGCGGCGGCGAGTGTCGAAGTATAGTCTGCGGGGTTCTCGCCAAGGAGCCGGGGGCTACGCAGCTGGTCTCTGAAAGCTAAGTGTCTTAGTTTCTTAGTACTATATTTGTTCTATGACGATTTATTTGTTTTGCTATAATTGTGTTTTACAATTTACATATTCTAGATGTTTTATACTAGAACTATTTCCTGAATCCTGAGTTACATAATGACTAGGGTTAGGATTCTGGTGGCAGTTTAGCACAAGTAATGCAGTGGAGCCGTCATTGTATATTTTTTTATTTGAATAAATGAATAACTGAACGAATATATTGCAGTGCCGGCCAGTAATATATCACCTTTGCGTTTTATTGTATGAACGTGTATAGAGTAAACAATTTAGGTTTGTTGAAACATCGCATATTTTACTAGTTACACAAATTAACATAATTTTTGACGACAACTGCAATGCAATACGGTTTACAATGATGATTTTATTAACATTTAAATAAATTTTACTTCTTTGCTAAACTGTTTAATGTATTCAAGAGCTTGAACAACTTGCAACTGGAATTAAAGTTTCAAAATCTTGCACATTATCTTCTTCTGATGTTAAACGGTTGTACATTATTGGTTTAACAACCATTTATTCATTCATTCATTCAATCAAAAAAATATATAACAACGTCTTCTTTGTTCTTTGTTCACCTTTGCCACCAAACATCCTAACCCTAATAATGACAATTGACCATCGCGATAACATGTTACCAGTTAGCCTGAGAACATACATAGTTATTTCTGAGAGATAGTATGCCCTAGTCATGATGACAGTATATAAGGTGTGTACACTATATTACTGTATCTAGTTCTCGCCCTTCGAACGAGGAACTATGGAGGTACCTCCCCTATATACTGTCATCATGACTAACGAGTCTGTGTCTGGCATTGTAGCTCCTAAACGAATAGACCAATTTTAATGTTGTTTTTTTTGTCCGGAAGCTGATGTCATCGAGATGGCTGTAGCTACGTTTTAACGAAATTGTCATGAGACGTAGGTGTATTGGAAGTGGACTTAGGTACAGACTATATGTGTGATGTGGGAGGCCCCAGGGTGTCTCTTTACGTAATTAGTAAGTAAGTACCATTACGAGGAATGCGGGCGGAGTCGCGAGGACATCAACAAAGTCAGAATACAGAATCAAACCAATCTCTATTACGCCAATAGGCCGAATTGCAAACAAAATATCCAAGTTGTGAAATACGGGTGTGCGGGGATATCTGTCGCAGTTATGGCGGATTTATCGCAGTTGGCAAGATTTGTCGAGTTTGCCAGTTAGGATGCTTAATGGGCGTAGTTTTAAAATTAGTGTCGTGTGTCCGTTGTTTTGGTTGGGAATTGGTTGGGGAATGGCGTGAAATTGCCAAGTATGGCAAAGATTTGGTCTTATTGAAAGATCCTGTAGGTACCTATAGCGTCATATATAGTAGCAGCCAAAGTAGCCAAATATATCGTAACACATCCTTATACTCATCACTACATAGTATAAAACAATAGTATATACAACAAGAAAGAGACGAACTTATGTATATACCTACGTTTAGAAAAAAAACCCCAAACTTGGCAAAAAATTGGTTGTCTATATAGTTGGTTTACGGACGATAATTTTACATAAGAAAACATTGTGCTGCCATACAAACTTTGGACCCCCTTTTCACCCCCGTAGAGGGTGAATTTTGAAAAATCCTTTCTTAGTGCACCCCTAGACCTTATAAGTTACCTACGTGCCAAATTTGGAATCTCTAGAATCAGCGGTGTGGGCTGTGCGTTGATATTTCGTGCGCGCAGCCACCGTTCGGAACGGGACAATGAGTCACACTTTTTTGTTAATGCAGCCGGCGTTCATCGATTTATAAGACGCTATCACGTCAAAAACGTGCGTTCAATCTTTGGAAAACAAAAAAAATCTCCTAGAAAAAAAAGCAAAAAGGTGACTAAAATACACGTAATTGGAGAAATCTTACAAAAAGGCCAGGTCAAAAGTACCCTAAACCGACGAGCATGTATGAGAAATGTTATGAAAGTGGGTGAAGCGAAAGTGGTTTGTCAGGATCGTAGCAAATGGAGATCCGTGATCTCTGCCTACCCCTCTGCGAAAGAGGCGTGATTATATGTATGTATGTATGTGTGCATGTAAAGACGACACTGGTAAGTATATAATTGTCGCTCACATGTTTAGGTAGGTATGTGACGTCTTTCTTTAAATTGCAAGTAAGTAACATAACGTCTCTGTGTGTTAATAGGTACCTACAGTTGACTACAAAGAGATGTATCCATACGATGTTACGAAAATATGTATACATAGACCTTACTACCATAGTAATAAGATATACATACCTACATATACAGGGTGACTGGTAATTTGACCTATTCCTTGAAAGGGGTTATACTAGAGCTAATTTGCAACAATTTATGTCCAGTCAACCAGGGGTCGAAACTCGCTAGTTTCCGAGATATTCGAGTTTTTAGTTTGTATGAAAAAAAATCTCCTTGCAGCCTTAAGCTGGTGATTGTGACAAAAGTACTTCCATTTGGATGGTAAAAAACATGTTTGTCACAATCAGCACTTTAAGGCTGCAAGGCGATTTTATTTCAAACAAACTAAAAACTCGAAAAATTAAAAAAAATCGTGTTTTGACCCCTGGTTGACTGGACATAAATTGTTGTAAATTAGCTCTAGTATAACCCCTTTCAAGGAATAGGTCGAATTACCAGTCACCCTGTATTTGTAACATTAAAAAATATACTTATATTTGTAGTCGACTGTACATAGTTTGGCTACTTTTTTCGGTATATAGGTACAGGAGCATGAAATAGGAGCAAAAAATTAAAAGGTAGATTTTTAAGCTTGTGAACAATTATTTCCAAGTGGTTTTATTAAAAAAAAATTTTTTTTCTTCTTTATAAGTTCAGGTATTTTTTTGTACTCTTCTGAAGTGCTATAAGTAGCTTTTCATTTTTAAAACAAAAAAAATTAAAAAATCACAAAAAAATCTTTTGAAAACAAAAATGCAAAAACTATTTCATTACATGAAGTTAGCTCAAAATCTGCATTGACTGTTATGATATCGTAAGGCCAAGATTCATTACTCAGAGGTCTTCAATTTAGATAAAAATTAATCCGAATAAACAAAATAAAAAAAATGGACACTGCAAAAGCTCTAAGGAAGCGTCATTTTGAATATTTGCTCCTGTTTCAGGGCCCACCTGGTATAAAGGTCGCAGGAGTCCGCTGGATGCGGGTGGCGCAGGACCGGTCATTTTGGCACTCTTTGGGGGAGGCTATTGTCCAGCAGTGGACGTCTTTAGGCTGATATGATGATGATGACAGGGCCGTATTTATGAGAACATTAAATACATACATAAGATACATAAAAACAAAAGACATTTATTTAGCAAAATCGTTTACACGTAGTATACTTAAGTATACTACGTGTAAACGATTTTGCTTGATAATTATCAGTCCCTGCACTAGGCGTTGCCAGTATCCCAGGAGACTGGAGAATGTACAGTCAAGTATTTACATACATACATAAGTTTCTGTCAAAAATTTCATTTATGGTACACTCGGCGTCAAATACTCTGTAGCAGGCAAAGTGACCAAATAGTTCGGTACACCATACTAAATATATGGTGTAACGAACTATTTGACTACTTTGGTTGCTACAAAGTATTTGACGCTGACTGTACAAGCTTTTATTGCCGATTGTACTTTTCTGCCCAAACTCGATGGGGTAGTGTCGTTTTATTGCGGAGTTCCTATGGCCACCTTCCAGCTCCAGCATCAGATAAGCTCCAATTCATCATAATATTGCATTGTCATGCGATATACATATATGCTTGCAAAATTTCAGCTCAATTGGATAACGGAAAGTGACTGAAAAATGGATTGCAAATTTTGACGGACAACTTACATACTTACATATTTACATACATACGAACAGTGCAAGTTAATATAAAGCTTGTAATAAGTAATACATTATCGTCGCCTTATATGAACAGGGTGACTGGTAATTCGACCTATTCCTTGAAAGGGGTTATACTAGAGCTAATTTGCAACAATTTATTTCCAGTCAACCAGGGGTCAAAACACGATTTTTTTTAATTTTTCAAGTTTTTAGTTTGTTTGAAAAAAAATCGCCTTGCGGCCTTAAACTGGTGATTGTGACAAAAATGTTTTTTTACCATCCAAATGGAAGTACTTTTGTCACAATCACCAGTTTATGGCTGCAAGGCGGATTTTTTTCATACAAACTAAAAACTCGAATAACTCGGAAACCAGAAACAAGTTTCGACCCCTGGTTGATTGGATATAAATTGTTGCAAATTAGCTCTAGTATAACCCCTTTCAAGGAATAGGTCGAATTACAAATCAGCCTGTATATACATATATTATACATGCGCGTATTGAAAAGGACCCAAACCCAAACTAGAATTCCGGTATCTTACCATCTTTGCACAAACCATCCGTTAGTGTGTAAGTTTAAATTAAACAGCTGATTAACTTTGAGTTAGCTTAAACTTGGGTAAAGATAAACTTTCAGAGGCTTTGAAAATTGATTAAGCTGGGCTTATGGGCTTCATGTGTAGTTTTGCCTTTGTGAAGATAGTTCTTGTAATATTTGTTTCAGAGTGAATAATTTCAACGTATTTTAGTACTCCAATATCTGTTAAATATATCGTCGTCTAGTGTTTTGATGGGCATCAATATAACATTTCTGATGCTCGACTTAACAATGTTATGACGTACTGTTTTTTTTTCAATAAAATAATGTCACAAACGCTGGTAATATGTCAAAGAAAAAAATTACTCTCGACACTGAATCATTCTAATGATTAGAATGATTCAGTGTCGAGAGTAATTGATTAGAAAATAATCAATGATGAGTCAACCAATGCAGGTGTACATTTTTGCATACCAAAAAAATACGAAATCTGAAAAAAAATAGTTCTGTACATTTTTTTTGAAAAACGCTCTTCAACATAACGCTGCATCGGGGCGATCTTACTCTCCAACAGGAACACAACACCAACAGGAACACAACAACCCCACAAAACAGGTAGTGGTGTTATTAAGTTTGCGGTCTTTTGTAAGGTGGAGGTATAGTTAGCATCAAAAGTAGCTACGCAAACGAAGACGTCAAAAGTCTTTATTAAAAGGGAATAAGAACTTTTGACGTCTTCGATTGCGTATAGTTACTGTTGATGCTGACTGTACTACCTACCCCAGTTGGGCTGCTCCAAATAAGAGGAATATGACATTCCGCTGTGCACTACCTATACTTCTCTTTTTTTTTTATTATTTTATTAATTATTATTTTGTATCTCCTGTTTAACTTCACGGGACAAAGCCCGGTCCTTTGGAAGGCGTGCGTGGGGATATAGATCCAACACGTAGCGGCCCTTTGGAGACGAAGTTTAATGTGAAGTGATAGTTGAATAATTTATAATTGTAATATTATGCTCCTTAATTTAATAATTCATTTTATCAATAGTTAATTTTCTTAGGAAAAATCTCGATAGCGCGATTCAGGATTCGACGCACAGAAATTCTGCGCTGAGTCTACGTTTTCTTAATTTTTTATATATTTATTCAATTTACAACTTACTGAGCATCACATATTGTTTACATACTTCATTTCCCTCTAACAAGTCCATTACAAATTGCCCCGTACGAGCATTATCTGGTCTCACGCGGGATGACTCGCCGCTCGGCTAATCGCTGACAGATTGCCCTTTAGTCGGACCTTTTAAAAACAAGAAAAAACGTGTGAACATGCCTTTTGGCAAGGTTGATAACGCTGCATGTGACTTTTAAAATTTGTGGCAATTTAAACGTCCAGGCCCCGTAGCATGGATGGCCTTATCACGCGATAAGTGACAGGATAGATCATCCGTCCCTGGCTGACACCGTTCGATAGAACGAGACGACGTGCTTATCCTATCACTTATCGCGTGATAACGCCATCCATGCTACGGGGCCAGAAATAAAACAACAACAACACAGACCTGTATTACGGCAAGGTTTGTTCAATTGCTCCCTTGCCTTGCTACCTCTTATGTATCTACATAGTTATATGTTTAAAAATTTGTTAAAGGAGAAATGTTAATCGACGATACGTGATATATAATGTTGCTACGTGAGTACCTATGTGCGTAAGTACATACCTACTTAAAATACATACAAAATAATGTAGATACTTTACGAGAATATGGCAATACTTACTTACTTAGAACAAAAATAATAAAACTAAATTATGGCTCGTGTGTTTTTTTTATATTAATAACCGAAAGAAAGTAAATGAAGTTTAATTTTTGCTCCAGATACCCTAGAATCCATACATAAATGCATTTTTAGACACATTAATTTGCCGTATATGTTTCTAATACCTTTCCGTAATAAGTAAATTAAAACACAATAAAAAACGCTGCAATACTGAATGGCTGAAAAAATCAGAATCAAGTGTCAAAGACACTATATATAAAACACAATAAGACGTTTTTACACACCCCTCTAACCAAGACAACAATGATACCTGCTCCTTACAACAGGTTTAACAAAAAAAAAGATAGATAGAGAAAAGATATTTGAAATCAGAACGTTTGATCGAACTGGTTTTTTTATTCGATATTTATTTGAATTGAAGATAATGTTGAACGGGTTCAGATTGTTATTTAGTTTTCTTTAAAAGGTTAGAAATGTCGTGGGATTTGGGAGGGTGTTTGTCAGTAAACTGGACTTTTGGTCGTGTGAAATTTTGGAAGATCTAGGGGCATTCTGTGTGAACTATTTTTATACCAGAACTAGTTATCAGATCCCCGATCAGACAGTCAACCACATGGTTCTGGAATGCCCGACAACAAAATTTTCAGGGCGGATGGAGGACCTCAAGAACCTTACTGAACTTGCTACAGAGTACTTGAAGAGGACTAATCTTAACCTTTGAATTAATCAATCTTATTATTAATATTAGTAAGGTTGTTCAACAAGATGCCTACTGAGTTCAAAGTTATAAGAAACTCCACAATATTTAAAAACAGACTAAAAACACATTTATTAGAAAAATGCTGTTACGACTTAAGTGATTTTTGACTATTATTTTTATATGTTACATTTAATTGTTATTGTATTTTTATTATCATTGGCTATTTTTATAATGGGACAATCTGTAACTAATATAATCTTAAACTAATTTAAATATTTGACTTTTTATTGTAATTTTTTTGTTTGACTGTTTATTGTAATTTAATTCTTTGACTACCTACTTACTGTAATTTTATTGTTTGACATTTTATTATATTTTAATTCTTTATTGTTATTGAATTGTTCCACTATTTATTGTAATTTAATTGTTCGACTTATGTTTTACTAATTATTCAAACACAATGAAAATTGTTAATGAATTAAATAAATGAAATGAAATATTTTCTTATATAGCTTTTATATGTAATCCAGTGACCAAAATGCCATACGATAAATAAATAAATAAATAACCGTTAATAATTCTAAAATAAGCGCAAATTAGGCGTGTATAATTTGTCAAAAAATTTATTTTCCCCGTCCTAAAACACGACAGCCGCCGGTCCAGTAAATTAATCACTTGGGGAAAAATCTGTTAACATTCCCCGGAAAAAATGCCACTTAAAATACCATTTATATTCCGGAAAAATGGAAAAAGGGTGAAAAGGGGGGAAGCAGGGGTGCATAATGAAGTTACAGGTGGCCATGTACATTGTTGGTAGCAATTTGCTTAAGTGAGTGTGAGGTTTTTTAGAGACTTTATCTTTATTATGGTGAGTTATGGGTTTTTTGTGCGAATTTTACGGTTTTTAGGGTGCGTCGTGTTGTTGCCACGAAGTGGATGGATCGTGTCAGGTATCATTTATGAAATAAATATTTGGGGACGATCTTACACAAGTCGGAGAACTATTTATAATTTGTTTAAAGTACATTTTAAAACTAGGCTAAGGTGTTAGACACATGGTTTGGACTAAATAAACATCGGGAACAAGAACAAGAAAGGTAAAGCTAATTATCACATGATTAAAATTAACGAAATAAAATTCGATGTTTTAGTACTTATTTGACAGTCTTGACTTGACATTTTGCATTACAATTTGGTTTAGACTGTACCAGTATTTCGCGCGATCACCTTTTCGCTGTTACCTACCTGCTATCTGCTGTTCCTATTAAAATAAATACAATCTATATTCGTATTTGCATTCCCTATCCTTATCAGACTCAAAACTATAATTCTGATTAGGCTAGGTAATCATGGCTGAATATTTATATTTTAAGGATTCTAATTGGTTTTTTATACGTTCGTTCCACGCTGAATAAGTTTTAGAAAGGTAGAGCACATCGGACTCATCTCGTTCAATATTTGAAGCAGCCAAATAGGAAATGAATTAAATTAATTGCGTATAATGAATTCAATGTTACAATTGCAGATATAGTTGCATAAAGAAAGTTTCACTGAATTCTACCTTTGCAGGTGTACCTACACGCTTATCTTAATAATTAATAGTGTAACGTTTAATTAAAAATGTCAATAATATTTTATACCTACAACTTTTACCACTAATGTTAACATACATTAATTGCATAATACAAAATTATATAAGCTCCATGTATTCCTTTAAACTATAGAAACATTTGTCTAAAATCCATGACTTAACTGCATTTTTAGGGTTCCGTAGCCAAATGGCAAAAAACGGAACCCTTATAGATTGGTCATGTCTGTCTGTCTGTCCGTCCGTATGTCACAGCCACTTTTTTCCGAAACTATAAGAGCTATACTGTTGTAACTTGGTAAGTAGATGTATTCTGTAAACCGCATTAAAATTTTCACACAAAAATATAAAAAAAAACAATAAATTTTGGGGTTCCCCATACTAAGATATGAAACTTTTTTTCTAAACTGAATAGTTTGCGCGAGAGACACTTCCAAAGTGGTAAAATGTGTCCCCCCCCCGTAACTTCTAAAATAAGAGAATGATAAATCTAAAAAAAATATATGATGTACATTACCATGCAAACTTTCAACGAAAATCGGTTTGAACGAGATCTAGTAAGTAGTTTGTTTTTAATACGTCATAAATCGTAAAAAGCAATTTATTTAACGGAACCCTTCATGTGCGAGTCCGACTCGCACTTGGCCGCTTTTTTAATTTATTTAGGTATGTCTAATAATTTGAAATTGTCAGGTAATTTATTAAAAATGTCAATACACACAATAAAACAATTTTTTGAAGTAAGTTTCAGTCTCGCATAGGGCTTTTACAATTTGTGCGTACCTATATTGTGATCTTACTGTCCTAGAAGAAACTGATTGGACTTGTTGGAACATAATATTGGTGTTTATATACAAATAAACATACTTTGAAAATGTACAAACTGTATAGTGTCATAATGCGATATTTAATGAAATATGGGCGACATGATTCATCTTGTTTTTAATTGATCATGTCGCTCATATAAAGAAAGTAATATCGCAAAAATCGTAATTTTTGGATGTTGATATCTTTATGATAGGATCCCGGAAATTGCTAATACATTTGGGTATTACGAAGACTAGTATGTTATGTAAATAAGACTAGTGAAAAATATTTAAAAAAACCTGTTGCGGTTATTTAATTTAGGATGACCCGAAACGTTTGCTCTTAAGTGTAGTTTATTTAGTCCTCTGACGTATAGCTAGTTTCGTATCAACATCAAACCTATTTAATGACCTAGTTAAATAAACAACTTCGTAAGAGTCCAACCATATTTGTATATACCTATTCTTAGAATTAAGGCATGACATTCAAACACAATGTAATTTGTTAATGAATAAATAAATACAATACAAAATCAAATAAATTCTATTTAATTATCAGTGTTTGTCAGTGTCAATATTTTCTCTTATATTTTTTACGATCAATAATAACATTAATAACTCTGCGTCATATTTAATTTGATAATACCGAGGAATTTAAATATCCATGAATGATCTGCAATTATTGCAGATCATGAAGCTGGCTATAATATTAGCGAAATATCTTTAAATCGGAATATTACGAGAAACAAAATTTGACGTCTACTCTGGAGTAAGTACCTACTCTGAGATTAGCCTGTTATTGCAAAAGCAAAGGTCAATGCGATATTTCTGTTTCGTTTGAAATGAAACGTTGTAGGACTGATAATTGCCTTGGAGCAAGCAAATGTCTACTTTAAGGTGACGAACCTTTTCTTACCCCGACTGTTTGTTTCAGTTTTCTCAAGTGTACCTAAGGGGTGTTCTGTTCCTGGTGATGCCTATATGGTCGCCAGAGCTCCCGCGTGTGTTGAGAGTGTTGCATTTGTTTCTAGGGGTCGACACAGGCAGGTCGATTACGTAGCGTATTGTACGTACGTTACGTAGATCTAAATGTCAATTTTTATATGGAAAAATTACAGTTAAATTGTCCTTACGCGCGTTCAAGTTGTTACGTGATTAGTACACCCAGGGTCGGCAATGTATTTGTGATTCCTATAGAGTAATGTATGGCTTTGTTAACGAACGTTCCAAAACCTATTTTAGCTTAAATGCCGTAAATATTCGTTCGTTTTTATCTCTAACTTTCACATTTGTGTTCGGCATTTTAAGTTTTATGAATAAGGGGGTCAATCTTTAGTTCACAAAAGATGAACGCGTACAAAAGGCAAACAAAATGCTGTAAGCATTTTCTGTCAGTCAACTTTTGGGTAAAGCAGACGGTTCGAATCTGGCTCGGAAGCTATTTTATTCAATTTTTCCTTTAATTTGAAATTTATAAATGTAAGTAGCAGCGTTACTGCTTAAAAAACAGAATTAATTTAGTATGGGGTGGCGCATCATTAGGTACTGACGATTTCTCAATAACTTGAGACGTTGGCGTTGGTGCCGTTAAGAAGCCTTAGTCTTCTAGGTAGATGTCGCCACACACGCCTCCCTAAGGCGTTGTAAGAAGGAACGGATTGAAAGATTTAGTGGCCGAGACAGATTGTTCCGATAGCTCAGTTGGTTAGTAGCGACGGGCCATGTATGCTTGTGGTCGCCGGTTTGTCGAATCATGCTCGGAACCTACATTTTTAAATTTTTCCTTTAATTAGAAAATAAATTTAATTAGCAGCGTTACCTACTGCTTAAAAACAGAATTAATTTAAAGCAGACAAATTGATAGATCAGATTGATACCAGTCAAGGGCTGGGTGTCCAAAATAACCTACACACGCTCTTAATTTCTTAAGAATAAAGTCGTGTGCAGGTCATTTTGATGACCCAGCCCGCTTAGACTTCTGCTGCGGACTGTACCTACCTATTAGCTAAAAAAACGTCACCCACTTCAGTGAAATGTGTCAAGATGACGTTTTCACGTTCCAACCTCGTTGGAAAGCCAATTGTAAACATTTTTTTAATACATTACAGTGACTGCGGGCCGGCCCGTCTCGTTAGCATTCATTGAGGACCCTTGTAGGGTTACGTAGGCATTACGAGAACCATACGATTGATTTTAAGTCCATTTACTAAAAATAACATAATTATGCTGTATATTGTTGACTGCTATAGGCAATGATGTAATATAAAAAAAAAGCAGCCAAGTGCGAGTCGGACTCGCACATGAAGGGTTCCGTGAAATAAATTGCGGTTTACGATTTATGACGTATTAAAAAAAAACTGCTTACTAGATCTCGTTCAAACCAATTTTCGGTGGAAGTTTGCATAGTAATGTAGGTACATCATATATTTTTTTTAGTTTTATGATTCTCTTATTTTTACCAATTTGGAAGTGTCTCTCGCGTAAACTATACAGTTTTCAAAAAAAAACGATATTTGAAACCTTAATATCATTTTTGAAGACCTATCCATAGATACCCCCCCACACGTATGGGTTTGATGAAAAAAATTTTTTTGAGTTTCAGTTCTGAGTATTCTACCCCTAAAACTTAATGTTTTTTTTCGATTTTTGTGTGAAAATCTTAACGCGGTTTACAGAATACATCTACTTACCAAGTTTCAACAGTATAGCTCTTATAGTTTCGGAAAAAAGTGGCTGTGACATACGGACGGACAGACAGACAGACAGACAGACATGACGAATCTATAAGGGTTCCGTTTTTTGCCATTTGGCTACGGAACCCTTAAAATGGCGTTACCCCTGATTACCCCCAAAACTGCCCTTTTAACACATTCACGGCCACGCTAATCTCGTAGCGGTACGCCGTAGTCCGTAGCAGGTTAAACCTCGTATGTAGAGGAAAGCGCTCGTAGCGGTCTGACGCATATGTGTCGTCACTGGCCATGAATGGGTTAAATTGGGGTTCACTTCTTTTTTACTTTATTTATGTGATTAGGCCATAAATTCCTATATCTATACCAAATTTCAGCTTCCTATGTCATACGGTCTTCGAGTAAACTGGCTGTGATCGACGGACAGCCTTCGAGTGATCGCATAAGTGTTCCGTTGGACCAATTTTGGTACGGAACACTAAAAAGAGGTAAATACGAAATTCTTTGCTTAAAAATGGCCACCAAATTTTGACAGCATTCGTTTCCATTGACGACGCGAAACTAATGGCAAGGCGTGCCAGTTAAGCAGGTTTTAGTGTGCCACTTTTGGAGAGCTTATAACATTTATCTACCTATATTTTATATAACATACATCATTGGCTATAGGCATTATTCAGTTTTAAAAATATCCTTTATACTTTTTAACGGTATATTACGTCGGTAGGTATATATACTTACAGAATGTCTACGGTGAGTAGGTACTTAAGTACATTAATTCAAAAATGCAAAAATTATGTGATTTTCTAGAAATAGCTCTGAAAATTCGAACGCATATTTAGGTATAAAGGCTAAGCTTTCGTCCATTCTTTGGATTCTGTAATGTTGGTATGACTTTCCTAAATATTTGAATGTTCTTGTAACCAACATTTTTTTATTTATCATATTACAGACCTGATAATAAATAAATAATAAATAAATATTACGGGACAATCTTACACAAATCAACCTATGCCCACGGTAAGCTCAGTAAGGCTTGTGTTGTGGGTACTAGGCGATGATATATATAATATATACATACATATAGATACTTATATACATATATAACATCCATAACTCAGGAACAAATATTCGTGATAAACTCACAAATAAATGGCCTGACCGGGATTCGAACCCGGGACCTCCAGCTTCAAAGGAGATTCAAATCTGTAAATATTTATTTGTAAGAACCCTTGTGTAAAAACCCGTCTCACGCTTGACCGTACATTTTTCCTGTTCCCCGACATGTTATTTGCCGGTCCCGCGGGAAAGTGTTAACATTCATACTCAACCCTCTGTTTGCCGGATGACGTTACAGCGGGAAAACACAATTTACATCTTTTTATTGTAGATTAACATTCATATGGAGGAAAAAATTGTCGCGGCGAATTAATTTTAACCGAGAGCATTTTATACCAGGACCGGGGTTAACTTGCATACGAACTGCCTGGAATGCGAATACCGTTGCCTATGGATGCTTGAGACTCTAGAGGAGTGATAAGGTAAGCGCGTTGTCGGCCCTTTAATGATTTGAGGATGCAGTGTTGGCAGCAAGACAGCGCTACACTCCAATACCAGCGTATCCGCAAGATTCAGTTCATATTACCTAAGCAAAATAAGTTTCTGCAAAAATGTTATTTTTGGTACAAGCTTTTATTCTAACGAGCCCAAACTCAACGGGTACCATTATATATTGAATTATCATCCAAACCAGGTCATCAGTCCACCTTGTGGAGGGGGGCCCACCCACGCCTCGCCTTCTGGTACGTGGTCGCCACTCGAGAACCTTTCCGCTCCAACGGCCATCAGTTCTACGTGCAATGTGGGCCCCGCCCACTGTCACTTAAGTTTAGCGATTCGAAGGGCTATATCGGTTACCTTGGTTCTGCTGCGGATAGCCTCATTTCTGATGCGATCACGCAGAGAAACTCCCAACATAGCCCTCTCCATTGCCCTGCTGCCTGCTGGTAAAGGTCGCGACAGTCCGCTGGATGCGGGTGGCGCAGGACCAGTCATTTTGGCACTCTTTGGGGGAGGCCTATGTCCAGCAGTGGACGTCTTTCGACTGATATGATGATGATGATGATGATCATCCAAACTATACTAATACCCAAAATCTCAGCTCAATCGGATAACGGCAAGTCACTGGAAAATGGATTGCTTGACGGACAACTTACTTACATACATACGAACAGGTCAAGTTAATGTAAAGCTCGTAAAAAAAAATCTCTTAACTAGCTAGACTGACTAAGTCAGCCATAGGTACCTAGTCAAACTTTTTTCTATGAGGGCTGCAAAGACAGTTTAGCTAAGGGGCCCCGGGCCGCAAAGTACACTTTTACATTCACTCTCAAACGCTCGACGGGCCGCAGGTTAAGGCCCTCCTCCAAATTAAATTTTAACGTACGTATTTACTCAAAATCAAAATCCAAGACGCGGTTCTCGATTGAGGGTACTTTTTAGGGTTCCGTACTCAAAGAGTAAAACGGGACCCTATTACTAAGACTTCGCTATCCGTCCGTCCGTCCGTCTGTCTGTCACCAGGCTGTATCTCAAGAACCGTGATAGCTAGAGAAATGAAATTTTCACAGATTATGTATTACTGTTGTATACATAAGTATTTCTGTTGCCGCTATAACAACAAATAATAAAAACAAAATAAAATATTTACGTCATACATACCACGGGCGGTAATAAAGAAAGCCTCAGAGCGCATATTTATCGCCCTTGCCTTCGGCTCGGGCGTCAAATACCTGCGATTTGAGACATTCTTTGTTTAAGGTGGTTCGATTGCCATACAAAACGTTATTTGACATTCGCAGGCCAACGGCGTGATATTTTAAGAAACGTATGTAACAAACATTCATAAATTGGCTTCCCATTTGCGCCAAATTCCACCTTTCCTAGAATAAACTTGTATAAACTAGATTAATTTGAGAAATTGGTTTGTCACGTGATATTTTGGGAAAACTAGTTTTCTCAATTTAATCTAGTTTATACAAGTTTATTCTAGGAAAGGGGGAATTTGGCGCAAATGGGAAGCCAATTGATGAAAGTCTGAAACATTAGTTTCTTAAAATATCACGCCGTTAGCCTGCGAATGTCAAATAACGCTTTGTATGGCAATCGAACCACCTTAACCGCCCTAGGTAAGTAATGTACTATTTTTAAGGGGGGCTCCCATGCAACAAACGTGATTTTATTGCCGTTTTTATAGATAACGGAACCCTTCGTGCGCGAGTCCAACTCGCACTTGGCCGGTTTTTAAATCTCAAGTAGGTATTCATACTTTGATTTTTGTGTTTTAATTACTAAAGTTATTTTGCTGCAAAAAATAATGCCGATGTACTTTTTAGACTACCTATGTATAGAAAAAGGTCTAGTGAGTTAACAACAATTAATTATAATTATATTATTACCTTATATAACCACATAGACTACCTTGATACCATCAACACTGCAAATAAATTTCTGAATCGTATACCATCCCACAAATCCTACGGCTGAACGTTACATTAAAACCAACAAAGTAAAACCATAGCCAGAAACGGCAAAGGAAAGCGTTATATCAATATTGTGCACGTCGACCCTTTTCTTGGGTCCCCTCCGTGGAACAAACGGCTTGTCTAAAAATAGCAGAGGGTGGCAAAAAGTACCACTAGCGCCATCGCTTGATGAGTAGAAAAACTATTATTTTATTGTGTAGTCATTTTGAAGAACATTCAAAGTTCTCTTGATTAAAATGTAATTAAAAAATAAATTCGTAATTCAACCTGCATTATTGGTGATTACATACAAGCTACAATATGTGATTGCATTAAAATAATCTTAGTTTGAAACCATAGACAGGTTTTTCTACCACACGCTAGATGACGCGATGTCATTAGTACCACTATTTACTCATAGAGGGCAGTGCTCAAATGTTTCCCCATACTATCACTAGATGGCGCTGTGTGTTACTTTCTACTATTCGACATTAGATGGCTCTGTTATGTACATTTAGTTTTTCTACTCTGCAATAGATGTCCCTTTTATGTATCTCACGAATATTGTAGTATGTAAACAAAAGAAGAAGAATTTTACTAAGTATTTAATACCGCAAGACTCTCTTAACTTTAGGTTTTGTCGTCAACATTTCCATAATAATTATATTTATTTAGTAATTACCAAGTGTTGTAAATGCCAGTAAATCTTAGCTTTTCGCAAAATACGACATTGCAAAGGAAAATACCTTGACCTGGGGCCCGATTTTTGACTTTCGAACGCTCGACTTTTTCACTGGAAAACAGTCAATTGACAAATTGACAAGGTAAATAAAATGATCTCTAGTCGATGCTATGCTTTGTCAATTCTCTCGGAAACTTGCTCTGAAAACATAGTAAAAAATGCATATTACGGAACAATCTATCCATTACTTACCTATGGAGTCATTTATTGGGGAAATTCCACTGATGTGCATAAAACGTTCATACTGCAAAAAAGATGCCTAAGGACTGTTTACCGAATGTACATTGTGGAATCACTTCGAAACATTTTCCGAGAAAAGCGTTTCCTGACTCTTACCGGTATTTATATATTAGAATTATGCCTAATTGTTAAAAACTACCCTGAATGCTTTCAGTGGAGATCGTGCAAACCTAGCGTACGGTCTCAATACAAATATGATATTACTGTCCCAAAAGTAAGTACATCCATATACAATAAAAGTACATTCATATCAGCCATACGCATTTTTAACAATCTTCCTGTAGAAATAAAAAGCCTGGAAGGAAATAACTTCAAAAGGTGTTTAAAAAACTTTCTTATAGATAAGGTTTTCTATAACCTAAACGAATATTATAGTTATGTGTAATATTATAATGTAGTAATTTTTATAAATAAAATTGTAACTAGGTTAAGATTTACAAAATTGTATGCCCGAAAAGGGTAAAACTGTTGGAACCCATAATAGCATGCTTCTACCTTTGTACTTACACGGTTTTATACAATAAAATTTTCTATTTCTATTTCTATTTCAAAAATTAAGAAATGCGTTTTTGAAATAGCGATAGAAAATTTCAAAACGAGTGGCATTGATCATTCGTATTTAATTCTATCGGTAGAAAGTAAGCGCCTGCAATTTTATCGCTACAATCATATTTACTTTTATTTAATTTTCGAGCGCTCGAAACTCAAAAATCGGCCCCCTGGACGTTTCTTGTTCTCTTGAATGTTTGGATTTTTTCTAAAGGATGATTTTTGTATTAAATTGTTCCGCGGTCATCTTCTCCGATTGACTCCGTACGCAACATTATATACTTACTTACTTGCTCCGGTGTTGTCAGCGACCCAAAACAAATCGACACGCAACATTACCTATTAAATTCAATAAATTTATTGATGAAATACAAGTAGTTATTTTACATGTCAGTCTTATAATTGTTATGGAATGTCATGCATAGGTACCTAATGGGAAAAAAAGCTACATTGTTACTAATGTATTAGATACCTACATTCCAAAGTAAATAACTCTTTTACGCTATTTCTTCACACGCTGCATTTTCACGCATCATTCGGTATGGAGATAGTGGGGTGTCCTTGAGATATTATTCCCTAAGTAAAGGCACAGAAGAAATAGTAATAACAAGGGTTGGCCGAAAGCTTATTTGTCACCGACGTGGATTAATTACTTTTCTCTTCTTTAAATGTTTGGGAAAAATGTAGGTGTACTTAATGTCAAAACGTTCATAAAAACTTTTAGGGATGAAAAAATACAATTACCTACAAGACGAATAATATACCATATAATATACGGTACATTTGCATAACATGTTGATGCTTTTGACTGGTTTAAGTTGCTTGTCCTGCGAGACGAGACGCCATGCGAGAAATTTCTCTGTGCCAGCGGTGTAGCAGACATTTCTCACCGTCACCGATGTAGCAGTCATTTATGTTATCGCCGACCGTGTGAATTAAGCATTGCCTCGCCTTTCCTCGCCGGTGCAAACCTCCATAAGTTTTGTCCATGTGTCAGTCTGTCCGTCCGCGGCCTAGCTCAGTGACCCTTACTTAGCTGTAATTCGGCATGAGTATAGGTAGGTACATCAATCAGACAATCACGCCGAAAATGTGGTAAAATAATATCTACAAAAAAAAACCAGGGTGTTCCTTTCTAGAACCAACCCATTCAAGCGTTCGAGGTGCGTGGTGGAGTTTGGGGAATACTTATCCAGGGGAAACCGCGTGGTCGGCGTACGTACACCTACTTCGATCGGTAATATATATATATATATATATATATATATATATATATAATACAATATGTACAATACAAATCTTTATTTAGAATAATTATTAATTGTATTTGGACGCGCAGAGACCTTATACGTCTCTGGGGTACTAAATTAATATCATAAACTTATTGTTCATTCTGATACAGACCTTATATCGAATGTAATTGATAATATTATACAATTTTTTTTTAGTGACGTTTAGTTTGTTAGCCGTTTAGGTACTAATTGAGATATGCATCTAGGAAAAATAATAATCTAATAGCCCCTCCGTCCAAGTTAAAAATCCACTCTACTGGCCCTCTTTAAATGACAATAAAAATATATAATAAGCTACCCGAAAACATAAAGAGTGAACGAAAATATAATATATTCGTAAACAAATTAAAGCAATTTTTTATAAATAAAGCCTATTATTCCCTAAACGAAGACCTAGACGATAAATTACAATAAACTAAACACACGCATGCGCTCACACACGCAGAGACACGCACACGGACACACATACCTACGCATACAACTATAAAAGAATAATCATTAAATGTCTATAATATTATGTATAATATTCATAATAATAAAATTGTAAGTATTAGAATTATGCCTAAATTGTGAAATTAGTTACAATATAATATTACTACATTGCGATGCTCTTGCAGGGTGCATGTTTGATACATAAATAAGCTTAGTGTAACACCTTGTAGTCTAAACAACATGTGTGCAATAAACAAATTGAAATTAATTGGTTAAAATCTACATTTTTTAAATGATTATTGTGTAAGATTATTAATATTATATTGTAGAATACTCGTACCATTTGACATGTAAAAGTGCCCTTGTGGCCTATTTGCAAAATAAATAATTGATTGATTGATTATTGATAACATAAGTTACAGGACACTTGGCATGTTATAAACACTTTAAATTAAACTTATCAAAATCCGATTTGACTAAAATAACGTTAATAATTACAAATACAAAAAATAACAATAATTTACAGGTGGAACACAATTCAGAACCCAAATAGAATACAATTACAATTCAATTATTGATGTAAATTTTTAAAAACAAATTAATTTACTTATAGATTAGTATCTATATGATTAATCATAAAAAATAAAATGAATACTTATTGTTTGTTAAGAATTCATCAAGGCTATAATAGGCTTTTTCTGTGAGGAAGTCCTTCAGTTGGTTAACAAATGCACTCTCAGACATTTTAGCCTCTTTAAATTGCTTGGTAGGCGATTATAAATTTCAGGACCCATGTACCAGGTAACACGGCTCAGATTTTTTAATTTTGTGCATGTTGACCAAAAGGTTGCCAGCATAACGTTGATTAGGGCCACGTCATAATCTGTGGCCACGTGCTTTAAATTGATTTAAGCTTTTACGGACACTTTATGATATTTTTAATATGTACCTACCTAATTAAAAACTTAGAAAAATTGAAATAACTACCCCGGATATTTTTATTTCAAAGTTCAATATCTCAAAACCAGCTCAACCGATTTTGTTGAAACATCGCTAAGAACCATCTCGATCACGTCAGCTTTCGGACGAAAACAAACCGCTTAATTATTTTTAAATCAAGCATAATACAATGACAATATGGAATCAAACAAACTAAAATCTGTATGCGTGTTCTGTTTAGTTTTGTTAATTTAAAAAACTGTGAGAGAATCTTTTAATGAAACAAATAATAGTAATATCAAAATAGCCCACGATCATCTCAAGACACCGCAGAAACAAAGAATCAACCCTTCCGATGCGCCGAGAAAAAACGACCGGGTCAAAGGGGTCAGATCGACCCATTGTTATTCAAATTAATTGCTCCTCATCGCGTCTCCCCTTAACCCTAAACTGTCTCTTAAAGAATTAAGGACAATGGGAAGACGGTTTGGTGTTAAAGAAATTTGGACGGGATTGTTGTGGGCCATGGGTCATGTGAATATTTCGTGATTGGTAATAAGTAAAGGTTACTTTTGGGTGAGAACTTTTCTCAGATTTTTAGATAGGTTCTACGTTATTTGAACGAGCAAGCGAAGCTAACGAAAGTTCTCCGTTTCAGCTTGGGCAAAAATTATTTCGTATGTCCGGATATCCAACTGTCCGGCTGTTCACTACGACAGGGCGCATTTCTCAACCGATTCCCGTGAAATTTTCTTTTTCGATTCAGACTTTGAAAATGTAAAAAATATTTTTTTACACAGTACCTAACATTAAATACTTTTTTTTAAGCAATTGTTTATTTATTTCACAAGGACAGTTAATACCAATTACACTTGTGCAATAGCATTTTATTTCCCAAATGTATCATTGGACGAATTTTCATTTCGGAAAAAAGCCGTTTTTCTCTGAAATTGTGAAGTGTTCAGAATTATTATTAAATAAACCTAGCTTAGGTAACCTAATGGGTTCTATAAGTATTTAAAAATACTCAAAAACTTGGCGTCTTCGAATGAAACGATACAGCTAAGAAATGAAATTTAGCGATTGCGATAGGATACCCAATACAGTATTAACTTAAAAAACCGGCCAAGTGCGAGTCGGACTCGCGCACGAAGGGTTCCGTATCATTATCTATAAAAATATTTATTTTATTCTGTTTTTAGTATTTGTTGTTATAGCGGCAACATAAATACATCATCTGTGAAAATTTCAACTGGAACTATCACGGTATCAGTGAGATACAGCCTGGTGACAGACAGACAGACAGACCGACAGACGGACAGCGGAGTCTTAGTAATAGGGTCCCGTTTTACTCTTTGAGTACGGAGCCCTAAAAATACCAATTTAATGTCTTATTATATCTATTTGTCAAAGCGGGAATAACGCTAGGAGGATGATGATGATGTCTTATTATTTAGGTATTTTTATTAGTCATAATAAATTCCTTAAATATTTACTATTGTGAATTATCCAACCGTTACACAATCCAACCCGTTCTCTGCCGCAGGGCGAGCGGGAAGTCCGAGGTGCGAAGACAGGACAGCTGCTGCCCGTGAGAACCGGTCCGGCGGGTATGCAAATCGGGTCCTTTATGCCTTATGGGTGTCCACAATCGCGTATTGTCCTGCAAGTGTTGGGCTGTTGATGTCGACATCGAATCAGCGAGGAGCTGAAAAATAAATAAATATTTTAGTTACTCGTAGACTGAAAATATACCGTGAGGTACTTTAGGAAAAAATGCCGCTACTTTGATCATTTAGAATATAGGATAGAAGCAGAACTATTTATACAGCAATATAGATCACTAATATATTCACTGCCCACAAGTAAAAACAATGATTTTGGAGAAAAACCTATTTGATCAAAGTCGCCCCTGAATCGAAGAATTCCATCGTAACTTATTGATTGAAGTTGCACCGGTCAGTCTGGTTTACTCAAAGATTGTTCTTTTGTGCAATAAATATTAAATCAATACTTTTGACATGATCTTTTTATTGACGTGATAACGTCTTATAAATCGATGACCACCGGCAGCACGCACTAAAAAGTATAACTTATTGTCTTGTTCCACCTGAGCCGTGCGTTCGGTTTTATGACGTAATCACGTAAAATTATCGTCCGTAAACCGACTTGGTTGACTCCATTTTTTTTACGCTTCTGTACATTTATTGACTTAAGGTACGTTTTATCTTATTTTATTCATAAATCATCGTGGAGATTAGGTCAGTACCGACAAAGTCATATTTAAATGAAATATTGATAAGTTTATTACTTTTTTTCGTTGTTCAAAATATACTTGAGGTGGTTCGCTTTAATTAAAAAATAATAAAACCAATTAAAAAATTCCCACGTCTGTTAGAATCAAAGTAACGTATTACGTTCTATAAACATATGAAGAATAACATATTATAAATCACCATATTTAAGAATAATCACATTAAAGTAGAAAACTATAAAAAAAACATCGATCAAATTTATAACCACATCGACACGGCTCAGCCCTAACGCAAGTTAACTGCGAAAAAACTGGTTAGGTCAGTTTCGCAAATCACAATAGCAACCCACTGGATACTCAAATAGGTCCAAATATTATAATGCCATTATGCAAGGGTTGAAAAGATCCTTTATGACCCCTGTCCCCTACGGAAGACAACCGGTAAGACAACTTTTGACCCACCTGGGCTGGCGAAGGGTTACTCAGTCGTGTATTGACCATGTGCAAGTGATGTTGATATAATGCCGTTATTTTCTAAATTAAGTATACAATTTTTGACCGAAATATTAATTTAGCTATTTTTCTGGGTAACGTCCAACCATTATAAAATAAATAAAATAAATTCGTAAATTACAAGTGTAATAATTTTGGAGAAATTCCATCAAGTGAAAAACGCCACATGCTTTCCACAGCTTTCCATCGGCCCGACAAGGTAAGAAAAAAAATATAACTATATTGTGTGCAATTATCTTAAAAGATAACATTAGTATATACACTTTATTTTATATTTAACTAATGTACTTAATTATATTATTATTGACAAATCTGTACCTATATATTAGAGA
The DNA here is from genome assembly GCA_963854355.1 of Epinotia brunnichana. Taxonomy (NCBI): domain Eukaryota; kingdom Metazoa; phylum Arthropoda; class Insecta; order Lepidoptera; family Tortricidae; genus Epinotia; species Epinotia brunnichana. Next base: position 19,322,812 of record OY977959.1, read on the forward strand.
GAAGTTGACCAAAAAATTCACAAAATATCGTTCAAGTTACAAAATATATTATCTCCCAAACAAAATCAATTCATCCCAAATCTTTGAAAAGAACTAACCCTCATTTTTGAACGCCCTCGCATCGATTGTGTTTTTTGTCGGTTATGAACGCGCCCATTGGCTGGCATTTTTGTTCCAATTTCAAAAGCCTTTTCCGTGGGAGGGTGGGGGCGGGCAAATATGGCGCTCCTTAAAAATTGAGACTCTCGAAGATTTATTCGACGCTTCAACGTATTGTTTGAATTTTGTAACGGATTATTATGAATTGAAAATTATTTATGAAAAGAGTGCCTTTCATTTTGTTTTAGAACGGATCGTTTGAATTATTTGAAGTTTTACTTTTCGTATTAAAATAAATGCAAATGCTGCAAGAATTTATCTTCTTATTTTAATATAAAGTTGTAGTTTTCTGCCAATACCTACCACTAAAATAAAGTCTGCTATATTACAAACGGTAGCAATATGTATACAGTCGGCTAAGATTATGGTCTACCATTTTTACTTATTTTAAGGTTCAAAAATGGAAGACTTTTCTTGACTTACTGTCAGTTACTGTACCTACGTAGCACTGATAATGTATTAAGCTTAAGCTATTCTCTCTTGACTCATTGCACTCATTACGCAACAGTGGCACTGTTCCGGAAAATCTGTCTGAAATAGATACGTTGAAAGGGTTAAGACTTGCTCAGATTCTTTCCGTTTTTCTTTATCCGTGAACTTATATCTGCTGCTGCCAGTACAGCGGATAGTTCTTATATTAACACTTTTGATGTCAAGAGTGCTCGATGGGTTATTTGATCGTAGCCAATTTTTGCTACAAAGCGTAAATATCTTGGTCATGGCTACTTGTTTAACACGGCAAGAAGTTTGGCAGTGCATATAAACTAAGCAATTATAATCTGATTCAGAGAATTGCATATTCTCTGAATCAGAGAGTGCCTATTTAAAAATGGGTTGTCTATATAGAAGAATATCACCTCTTATCATGTTTAACAATGTTGTAGTATTGTACATAAGTTAATAAATCTATTTGTTTAGAGTAAATATGGGATAAATACAATAATATTGTCACTAGGATAAAATATAGCAATATATTCTCATTTGCGGTAACCTATATAGATTGACATGCTTGGTTATGCTTTCATCTTCAAAAAAGAAAAAAAAAAACAATGACTTAAACTTAATTTAAAAAAAAAAAGATCTCTCTTTCACACATGTTATGATAGTCCGTTCAACTGTCAACTTTACATATCAAGTTATCTAGGGAAACCTGTAATTGGCCATACTACTGTGTATTATATTATAAGTTACATACTTTGTATCGCTGTTGGTTTTCTGAATAAATAATAATAATAATAGAAGGTGCTGGTGAAGGATGGAAAGGATTAGCTGGACGGAGAGAAATATAAACGAAGAAGTTTTAAGGATGGTAGATGAGAAAAGATGTTTGCTAGGATGTATTAGAAATGGGAGAGGCAAGATGGTGGGCCACCTGATACGGCACGACAGTTTCTTCCTAAACATCCTGGAGGTAAAATTGAAGGCAAGGGAGGCAGAGAAAGGCCTAGGCTAACATATTCTAGCCAAATAAAACATAAAGCTGATGTCGAGTCATATGAGGAAGTCAAGAGGCTGGCAATGGACAGAGAAAAGTGGCGGTTACTCCACCGACTAGAGCAAAGCTGTTAAGTAATGATGATGATAATCATAAAGTAGGTTTACGGACAATTATTTTACGTGATAACGTCATAAACCCGAACGCTCGGCTCAGGCCGAACGGGACAATGAGTCATACTTTTTTCGTGCGTGCTGCCGGTGTTCATCGATTTATAAGACGTTATCACGTCAAAATATAATTTGATACTTAACTTAACAGTGGCTTTTTCTGTGAAGGGAAACATCGTGAGGAAACCGGTCTAATCCCAATAAGGTCTAGTTTTCCGTCTGGGTTGCAAGGTCAGATGGCAGTCACTTTCGTAAAACTAGTGCCGGGCTCGTTTGCGCACTTTACCGGGAAAAATTGCTAGGAGGATGATGAGAGAATATATATTTAAAAAATATATACTTTACGCCCGTTACGTTATAACTATTTATTATTTTATATTTAAACCGTCGAAATTTACGCCTACAACGAAATGAAATGAAATATTTTTTTCGTGACAAAGCTTGACGAAAAACAAAAGATATATTGACAAACTGCTTAGTATTATAGATCATATTAAAACTTACAATACTAGGTATACCTACGATCTATAATTCTAAGCAGTTTGTCATGAAATTGTCTCGCCTCAGCATAATGCTGGCTCGCGAGCCAGCGCTGGTCTTCCGCCGAGACCATTTGTGGCCACGTTCCCTGCTCGACACGGCCTTAAAATTAACATTTATCAGAAACGAGCGTACTTCTTGGGAGCTCATTACGATTGCTAAAATACACTTCTGAAAAATCAATACTTAGTATACTTACATACTTAACACTTTCAGTGATATGATCCCGCTAGTTGGGTTACTCGTAGGCAAGTTCCTCTACAAACGGTTTTTCTTATACGAGCGTAATGCTATGAATTTATTGGCAGTGAATGTGAACCACGAAGAACACCAAGTCCCGTTAATTAAAATAACATCATCTTCCTAGCGTATTTTTTGTTTATACATCGACGGTGGCAAACCAGCTTACGGCCTGCCTGATGTTAAGCAGGTACACCAAATAGGCCTATGGGCACTTGTGAACCAGAAAAACCTCTCGTTTACCTACTCTCTAAAGGAGCCCGGAGTCCGCTTTGACACCTAATCCCAAGATCTGGCACTAATTTTACGAAAGCGACTGCCATCTGGACCTTCCAACCATGGAAAACTAGACCTTATCTATTGGGATTAGACCGGTTTGCTCACAATGTTTTCCTTCACCGAAAAGCCACTGTTAAATATCAAATGATATTTCGTACAATAGGTTTTTTTGAAAAACCCTAGTCGTACGAGCCGGGGACCTCCAGATAGAAAGTCGCGTGCACTATGTAGTGATATTTTAAGATCTGAGGATCGATTTTTGACTTTCGAGCGCTCGAATCTTTCACTCGAAAACTGACAAAAATTACGAAATGCTGTTTTGAAATAGCGATAGATAATTTAAAAGCGAGTGGTATTGACCACTCGTATTCAATTATATCGGTAGAAAATTAGTGCCTGCAATTTTGACACTAAAATCGTATTCACTTTTATTTAATTTTCGAGCGCTCGAAAGTCAAAAATCGGCCCCTTGTATCTCTCTCTTGGGTGCCCTGAAAACCAGCGCCTTTAGCATATATTGCTGCTGGCATATGCTGAGTGGTATCCATGTTGGTGCATTTCAGTTGTATGTAAACACATGTGTTATTTCTTTGTGACACCAGATAATAGTACATTACTTACCTAGGGCGGTTAAACAAAGAATGTCTCAGATCGCAGGTATTTGACGCCTGAGCCGAAGGCAAGGGCGATAAATATGCGCTCTGAGGCTTTCTTTATTACCGCCCGTGGTAAGTACAATATTTTACGTCTCTATCTGGCCAGGAAGTGGGGTTTTCCGCACGCATAGCGTGCGGTAATCCCTACTTTATGGCCAGGTATGACGTAAATAAATTTCTTTCTTTCTTTCCGTTTACCGCTCGGCTATATGGGCTCTAATTAAAATAACATTGCATTTACTTCATCTCAACTTTCTATACGCAACAATAGGTTTGTAGATAAAATTAATATAAGTACATATAAGAAAACATTTTCTTCCTCCGTGACAAGTTCTCAATTGATATTATTTGCGTTTCGACACGATTTTTTAATGAACCGTGGATCCCGACGTCCGCCATCTTGGGAACTCGAGCCTTGGGGGCTTTGGAAAAATTGTTTTGACGTCTACAATTTTTGAACAAACACAATTTACTGTCTTGAGATATCTTTAGGCTTCGGGTAATTTAATATGTAGACAAACTTCACTTAAGATCTCTTATAATGATGGTAATAAATTGGGGCAGTTATTTGCGAAAGAATAATCTAAGTTACCCTATTTAATTTTACTATATTTAATACTATAATTAATAACTAATATCATTATACCGACAAAACTACTGAAAAATATGATATATTTGTGTTGTTTTCGCATTTTTAAACGACTTCAAAAAAGGAGGTTCTCAATTCGTCGGAGAATTTTTATGTACAAGTATGTTCCCCGATTATTTGAAGACACCTGGACTGATTTGGAAAATTCTTTATTGTTTGAAAGGGTATCCTTTCCAGGTGACGATGGGATCCTGGAGAAATCGAGAAAACTCTTCAAATTTTATATGAAAACTCTGGGTACTGATTTAAAGTCGGTTAAAACATTGTTTTTAAAGTCAAGAACTGTCTATTTTATTTGACAATTAAAATACATAAAATCAAACGTAGATTACTTGACACAATTATTACTAATATTGTATTCAGTACCTACTTGATGCCCATAATGTAAATTCGTAGGTTTATAATTAGCTTAAGTCAATTTATGTTATGCAATAAAGAAATCGAAATCAAAGACTGAATTCACACAAATATATGAAGAAATATCACTACAAGACATATTCACAAATTACATTAAACTATATATAATGTAATAGATATATGTATTTTTGTTGCTTTGATTTACCAACAATTTCACCAACTACCATAGGGGTGGATTGCAAAAAAATTTTACATAATTAAGGGCCTTAATCTAATCTATGCTTTAACGTTTTTCCATTGTGTAACGAAAGTTAACCATATAAAATGTATGTTTAATTGCCGATACACAATGGAAAAAAGTTAAAGCGTACTTAGATTAGATTAAGGCTCTTAACAATGTACAATTTTTTTGGAATTCACCCATAGTTCGTTCTAAATTAAAAAACCCCTGCCAAAAACCGTTATTTACTGTAACCGAAAACAAATCAATTTGTAACCTATAACAAATCGGGAAAGTTCGGCGGTGTTCGTGTTTTTCCGACAAATGATACCAATTACGGTAAATGGTGCGAACTTGCGCCGAAAAATACTGATACAAAGTGATTTAAGAAGTTCCGAACAAAGTTGGGATTAGATGTAGATTGGAGTCATTACGACACATTCTACTGTAGTAGTACATAGTTTACTTATTTTATCTATCCAAATATCATAAACCCTCCATGATGCGTTCAAGAACCGCACATTATGACCACCATAAAAACAGACTGTTTTGTTAGAACAAATTTCTTATCTGTGTAAATGTTATTATTGCTAAATAATAACATCGATTTCGATGCTATTATTACATTCAAATTTCGAACACCTCTGAAAAACAAAGCAATTTGATTTGACCTCTATTCTAATATCAGTCGAGATGACGTTTAGTTCGAAATGAATTGTCAATTTGCAAACAGATTTGACAAATGTCGCACGTAAGTAAGATATCGAACGATATGAGAGTTGGATTAGTTGGATCCGACTCTAGTTTGTCTCTGAATTAAAAAATAAACTATGACAGCTGCCAGAAAACAACGCCCCGATGCCGGTCATAATATGCGGCTCCTGAATGCATCATGGAGGCTTCTGATATGTGGATAGATAAAGTAGTGTATGTAACTGTACATAATTAGGCATTAAAACACTCGTGTGAAACCCACACTCGTGTTTAATGCCCTTCATTATGTACAGTCACATAAACTACTATTACTACATAATTATAATGGTCTAGATCAAAATTAAAGTCATTGTTTTGACGACCGACGGCCTAGTTGGTAGTGACCCTGCCTACGAAGCTAGAGGTCCTGGGTTCGAATCCCGGTAAGGGCATTTATTTGTGTGATGAGCACGAATATTTGTTCCTGAGTCATGGATGTTTTCTATGTATTTAAGTATTTATTTCTCTATATAAGTATGTATATCGTCGTCTAGTACCCATAGTACAAGCTTTGCTTAGTTTGGGACTAGGTCGATATGTGTAAGATTGTCCGCAAATATTTATTTATTTATTTATTTATTTATTCTTCAAGTTACGCATTTTACACGCACCTATGAATGTCGATAAACTACCAACACCGGTTTGGAAAGAAAACCCGGCGAGGCACCAATCATAAAATCGTCAAATCATAATTTGAACTTCCATATAACATTAAAATGTTAGCGGACAAATCCGTCTTCTTTTCTTCTTTTATCTAGGATATGAAAGGGAAACTCTAGTCCAAGTTTCCCTTTCATATCCATTTACTTATTTATTTCAATCAATAAGTGCTTTTCAAACATCACAATACCTACTAATGTTTTTGCGTTTCACAATGGTCTTCTTTGAAATCGCATGGCGATTAAAGGTAGATTTTTAGGGTTCCGTACTCAAAGAGTAAAACGGGACCCTATTACTAAGACTCCGCTGTCCGTCCGTCCGTCCGTCCGTCGGTCACCAGGCTGTATCTCAAGTACCGTGATAGCTAGAGAGTTGAAATTTTCACAGATTATGTATTTCTGTTGCCGCTATAACAACAAATACTAAAAACAAAATAAAATATTATTTAAGGGGGGCTCCCATACAACAAACGTGATTTTTTGCCGTTTTTATAGATCTTATATGCTTACGAGTATATAACTAGTATAGGGTAGGTATAGGTTGTATTTTACTTTACTTTTAACGCTTTTATGTGCAACAAATTAATGTATAGCCACACTTCTGGCTCTGTGTGCTATAGAACTGGAAAGTCTGTTTTTTTATTTTATTATTTCGAAAAACTGAATGACAAAAAAACTCTGTGTACTTATTATTGAACCTGCTCACAAAACTTCACGAGATTCGGTTGAGAAATGCATCCTATAGATGAGAACAGCCGGACGGACGCCGGACATACGAAATATTTTTTGCCTAAGCTAAACGGAGAATTTCGTTCGCTTCGCTCGCTCGTTCAAAACGAAATGGCGTTGAAATTTTTGAAACACTTTTTTTTACCCAACTTTTTTTTTTCTTAAAAATGAGCTCAGAGCTCCTAGGATGCGCTGTGAGAGACCTGCATGTCTCTATCTGCCAACGCAGCGAATCCTCAAGTGAATAAAGGGTCGGGAACGCGTTTGTGATTCTTCTGGAGTCACAAGTGTCCATAGGCGACGGTACCTGCTTAACATCAGGCAGGCCGTAAGCTTGTTTGCCACCGTCGCTGTATAAAAAAAAGCGGCCAAGTGTGAGTCGGACTCTCATATGAAGGGTTCCGTTAAATAAATTGCTTTTTACGATTTATGACGTATTAAAAAAAAACTACTAACTAGATCTCATTCAATTTTTGTTGGAAGTTTGCATGGTAATGTACATCATATATTTTTTTTAGATTTATCATTCTCTTATTTTAGAAGTTACAGGGGGGGGGGACACACATTTTACCACTTTGGAAGTGTCTCTCGCGCAAACTATTCAGTTTAGAAAAAAATGATGTTAGAAATCTCAATATCATTTTTTAAGACCTATCCATAGATACCCCCCACATATGGGTTTGATGAAAAAAATTTTTTTGAGTTTCAGTTCTTAGTATGGGGAACCCCAAATTTATTGTTTTTTTTTTATTTTTGTGTGAAAATCTTAATGCGGTTTACAGAATACATCTATTTACCAAGTTTCAACAGTATAGCTCTTATAGTTTCGGAAAAAAGTGGCTGTGACATACGGACGGACAGACAGACAGACAGACAGACAGACATGACGAATCTATAAGGGTTCCGTTTTTTGCCATTTGGCTACGGAACCCTAAAAAACTGATTAGGTACGTTGTTAAGCACTCTTTACGGATATTTAATTCCTCATCAGTATTTGTATGTAAATGCTGCAAAATCCAGTCGAACTCATTACGGAGAGATAAAATTTAAATTGCAAACTGCCTCCCCCGCAAAAAGGGGTGAAAAAACGCCTCCCCTTATTTTTGCCGTTTCTTAGAATCCGTGTTCGAGGCGTCTTTTATTTGCTGAGGAGACTGTTGATGAGAATGCTTTAATTTTGCAATTTTCTTGACAAGATAGCTGTATATTTTCAGTGTGAAATTATAAGTTGTTTAAAGAATAACGGGGTGTTGGAATTGGTCTTAATATTAAAAGTTATTTGTAAATAAAATGTTCGCTTGACACACTTCTACCTACTTCTGAAAATTCTCTTTTCTCAAACATGCAATGAAATGTCGTCATTACGTGGGTTACATCAGGCTTCAAAGTATCACGTTTCGGGCGGATTAACTCGAGAGAACTGTAAAGGAATTTCATACAAAATTAAAGGCCTAGGCCGAAAAGTAATTTTTTTTAAATTTTCATTCCACTATTTGTGGCTCAGCATCACGGCATTCAGCCATAAAAAATTGTTTGATTTGAGGAGTTTTTGTTTTTTTATTTCATTGCATGTTTGAGGAAATCACTAGATATAGGTACATGCCTGAGCCGTGAAAAGGGCTTGCCGGGTGCGTAGGTATAGACGGATAGTGATACGAAGCCGGCAAGCCCTTATTTCCCGGCGTGTGCAGTAATGTACCTACTATTTTGCAAATAGGTACCAGCCCATAAGTCATTAAGCCTTTTAAAATAGAAAGATCTAACTGACCCCTGCATGATGAATACCTATAGGCGATATATTAGGTCCTTACCTATGAAATTGGCGGTTTTTTCACAGATATTATTTTGTACGTAATTTATTCATTTCTATTGCAACTTCCAAATTATTTTTTAATTTCATTATTAGACTATGTAACAAAGGTTTTAAATACAAAAAATAGGTTTGAATTTTTTATTTAGTGTTTCAAATTAAAGCTTGAAAACCGCCCTTTTCATGTGCTGCCGGTTAAAGTGTTTCAATTACGTATAGTTTTATGATGCGAACTATTTTTAAGGAATGAAGATATGTGTAAAGTAGCTTACAAGTTTTCTATATTCCTACCAAAATTTAGTTTGCTTTGAATTTGACATTGCTGAATAATCCGCAAAATTCAATGTATGAAAATCACAGTTTTCATAAAATTCTCCATACACACCGCCAATTTCATAGGACCTAATATTATACCTACAGCGGATTTTTCCTGGATTCTTTGTAATACGGACCCACGCGGGCAGCTAGTAATTTATAAGTCTTGTTCAGTAGGTATATCTAATGTCCATATTATTTATATTTGTGAAAGTGTTTTTTGAAATTGGATAAGTAGTTTCGGAGATTACCCCCTTGCTACATTGAAATATACACAGTCGCAACTATCTAGGTACTTTGAGTTTACATTATATTAATAAAATGTAAACCAACTTTCTTATTTAAAACAAAAGTCTCAAATTACAAGCAAAAAGTCACAAAAAGGCCAACTTAAACACATCTTATACAGTCACGTCACAAAGGGGTACAAATGAGATTTTCTGGAGAATTAGTCAAAGACCCCCGTCGGCCCCTGCTGCGCAAACTTGTCCGATCTGAGACAAATCAGCATCTACTGTTACGTTTATTTAAATACGCATTCGATTAATTTTACGGTATAAATCCATAGACTACATTACGGTGTGTTTAAAAAAAACTGAAAATCAAGTTACGGTTCACAAAAATTATAAATATTTAGTAGAGATTTTTTTTGGCATTAAACCATGCGGTTCCTAGCCTACGACAAATTTTAGCCTCAATAAAAATTGTGGATTCATACTTAAATGTTTTTAATTATAAGGAACACGAGAGACACAATATTCTGTTTACACACATATTTTTTATGAAGAAGGACATTTAAGTTATATTGCGAAAAGGATTGTCATAATATAAACTTCAAGCTATATAAATCACACCTAACATTGTATTTTTTAATGAATTATTTACCGTCTTCATCAAAGTTAAGTTTATAAATGGAATCTGTAACACCTTATCTAACAATATCAAACCCCTAACAAAATATTTCTCCCACTTACTATTGCAATCATTAACAAAAACAAAACGAATATTATCTAAACAAAAAGCGACAACCAAACGCCATTTGCGAAGAAACAAAAACCAATCAACACCCCCCCCCCCCCCCCCCCCCCCCCCCGTGTCATTATCAGTTATCAGTCTAATTCGGCATAAGCCAGTACCCTTGCGTTGACACCCTGTAAGTCGAAGGCATACAAGGTGTGGCTTGCAGCAGGGGCGAAAAATAATCATCCTCGTAGCGTTTTTCCCGCCTGTAGCCTAGAGGACCGAAAAATACAATTTTAATATCTCGATACCAATGTAAAAAAAAAAATTAAGGCCCAAAGGTGAGTTGGAAATCACGATATATTTTTTCTCGATTTGTTGACCTTTTTGCTTAACAAAACAACTTAAATACTTAGTTTTCGTCTTGTAATTACATTTTAAGTAGGTATCTGTGTTTTTGTTAATAAACATACATTTATCACTTACGCAAGCTTTAAACAATAAATGTTTTTTTTTTCTTTTCTTCCTCTTGGACAAATTAGTGGCGTAAATAAAAAAAACTTGACTTACAAGATCAATAATCTACTGTTTCATTTCTAGCCCGTGTATACGTCAGAGGCTCTAGTATAAGTTTTATCGACACAATACTCTTTAGAACGCGTTTGCGTTTAGTTTAAATTTCTATGGCAACGCGAACAGCGCCTCTGGTGGAAACTATTAGGAACTACGCGTTGCCATACAAATTGAAACTAAACGCAAACGCGTTCGAAAACGTATTGTATCGATAAAACTTATACTAGAGCCTCAGGTTACACCCTGTATACTTCAGAAACTCTTGTGAACTAAGGTCATTTTGCCGTAGCACTCCAGCAAAACCACAAAAACGCGGTGCAGTTGAAAGCGCAAAAGGCATTCGCTTAAAGTCGTATATCGCGTGTCTGAACGGTATTGGTATAGAAGTGTTTTGTTAGGCGAGGGTAGCTTGAAAAAGATAACACAATGGAGTGAAAAAGAAACCTTGTCTTATCATAAAGATACGTGGAAAAACAATGGTTTGTTTATTTGGGTAAGGGGGGTAACGTTAATGTGTGTACTCACCACAGGCGGTAAAAAAAGCGGCCAAGTGCGAGTCGGACTCGCACATGAAGGGTTCCGTGAAATAAATTGCGGTTTACGATTTATGACGTATTAAAAAAAAATACTTATTAAATCTCGTTCAAACCAATTATCGGTGGAAGTTTACATGGGTAATGTACATCATATATTTTTTTTAGTTTTATCATTCTCTTATTTTAGAAGTTACAGGGGAGGGGGACACACATTTTACCACTTTGGAAGTGTCTCTCGCGCAAACTATTCAGTTTAGAAAAAAAATATGTTAAAAACCTCAATATCATTTTTGAAGACCTATCCATAAATACCCGACACGTATGGGTTTGATGAAAAAAATTTTTTTGAGTTTCAGTTCTGAGTATAAGAACCCCTAAAACTTAATGTTTTTTTTCGATTTTTGTGTAAAAATCTTAATGCGGTTCACAGAATACATCTACTTACCAAGTTTCAACAGTATAGCTCTTATAGTTTCGGAAAAAAGTGGCTGTGACATAAGGACGGACAGACAGACAGGCAGACGGACGGACATGACGAATCTATAAGGGTTCCGTTTTTTTAGCATTTGGCTACGGAACCCTAAAAAAGCCTTAAATCACACGTAACACCCTTGCTTTGGGTTCATTCATCAAATATCAGCGATCAGAAACATTATTTATTTTACCGCCCTAATGTAATGTAATGAACTAGTGTACACATCTCAGTTATAAAGGTGAAACACTTAAAAACGTCAGCTTAACAGCGGTAAAATTAGGTTGACCAAACACAAGCACTTAACGAAAAACTCGCAGATAATTTAAGCCAAAATGGCCCCCGAATAGTTCCAAGTTTGAAAGCGAGAGTGTTCCAAACTTTTTAATTTGCGAAGCGGTGTTCGGAAGTCGAATTTTTCATCTGAACTTGTTCAGTAGTTAGGTGCGAACGGTTAAAGTCCAACTTGGCAGTTTGAGAGTGCTTAAGACTTGAAAAAAATAGATTTTGGATTTCGGGTTTAAATGTTGCAAGTGTAAATAGTTAGGCATAATTTTTATAGCAGTTACTTAAACCTTGTACGTGTTCGATGATTGCTTATTACTAGTTTAAAATTTAAACAAGTGTTTGATGTGTTTTTAATGAGATGATATGGTAGGTATATTTTATCTTAGTAAAATACATGTTTTTATGCTTAAGTAAACTCTTATTGCTTCGTAGATGGTACAGTCAGTATCAAAAGTAGCTACGCAATCGAAGACGTCAAAAGTTCTTATCTCCTTTTAATAAACACTTTTGACGTCTTCGTTTGCGTAGTTACTTTTGATGCTGACTGTACTGCATCAAAAATTTTTACGCAAAAACGCTTGAACGGATTCTAAAGTGGTATGATGATGATGATGTGTGAAGGGACGCCTGAGGGCCTACCGCGAAAGGCATTCGAAGTGTTCTCTCTCTGTCATACTTGCGAGTTCGTACATAAGTGCGACAGAGAGGAAAAACTTCGAATGCCGTTCGCGGTAGGCCCTCTGGCCGAAAACAGGCGAACAGTCGATCGCTCGTCGCGGTCATTCCGCCCAATTCCCTAAGGTTGGAGCTCAAGGTTGCTGTCCCGACAGCGTTCCCACATCAAATTCTTCCATTCTTCTTGTTTCCCTGCAGAACAGTAGGACTAATACTCCAGGCAAAATACGGTTTCGAAAAACATTAATTTGTAATAGCGTTTTTTTTCTTTCCATCTTTTTAAAACATTATTCTAAGATGCTTTATTCAAGAATCCAACAAACTTTCCATCCGGAAGTATTTATATAGATTTAAATAAAACATGAATTGTTTTTTTTTTATTATTTATATTGAATATTATAAAGCAAATGTAAATGAAAAAAAATAAAGATAAAACCATTTATTCATATTTTTTCTGACTTTTCAGAAGCTATTTAAGTTATCCTTTTTTTGGTGTCTGAAATTTTGTTGGATTTTGTCGCTAGGTAACTATTTAATTGATACTGTATCCATTACAAAGAAAAAATCAGCTATTATAAATTATTTCCAAATTTGACATTTTTCCCATACAAGTTGTCAGTTCATTGCCTTGACTATAGTGTGGCATAGAGCTTGTTTACAATCTGAGAAACCGAACAAAGAATACTTTTCATCCCGAAAATCATCCCTCAAGGGATGACTTTTGGGATAGAAGTCGCGGGAAAATGCTTACCTTAAAATTCAATACAATGTTTATTTTAAGGAAGATGGGAAATAAAATTATTTAGTTACAGCAACATTGGGAACTATACAAGCCCCATCCGCCGGCGCTTCCTGCCAAACCGGAAGTTGGCCATTACGTCACGACAGCCAGGAACTTCTGAAATAACGGCATTTTTCAAAATTTTAAAAAGGGCTATTGACTTTGTGTGGTTTTTAGAATTAATTAGGAAATAATAAAGAAAATAATATACCTATTCATATAATAAAGCGTATAAATAGAGACTGTATGCACTTTCGAAGTGTATTTGTATATTCTTACGTAGGTACTTTAATTTTAAGTTCAAACTTTTTTCTGGATTTGGGTTTCATCCACCTTCGTAAAATGTACGATAATTTATGTTCGTTTTCATAAGCCCTTATCTTTATCAAGCATAAAACCAAAACAATAACAATGATCTACCTAAATCATTTTCAGTTTGAATAAAAAATAATAGAGTTTATCCCTTAGATTAAATATGCCATACAATTGTAACGTGTTAAACGTTAAAATACTTTTTGATATTTAAAATCCTGAAAGATATTGTTTTTTTTTTCTTTTAGAATTTTTAATTTATTGCTATTGCTACTTTACAAGTCCGAGTAAGAAAAATAAAAAAAAAATGTATTCACAAGAAACATGAAAGAGGGCGCTGCCTAACGAACTAAATCAGTCGATAAAATGAACTTACCGTAAAATATATCTCAGGAAATTAACATTTTTAACCTCTCCCGAAACGCTTTCAAAATCCAACCTTAACTGCTCACTAATAAAGTCGAAAGTCTAATGTCAAATGGACGCCAATAGCGTGGAAGTTTCTTAAGTTGGCAGCAATTATTCTTGAAAATGGCGCCAGAAAAAGTAGGGGATTTCAAAGGATTGGGCCAATTTAGATTTATTTTTCTCCCTCGCGGGGACGAAGTTTGTTGCCACCTCGAGGGACCGCGGCGACTGTACGGGGGCGAGCAAGTACAGTCGGAACTAGTTAAAAAAATATACTTAGTGGCGGCAAAAAAATGGCTCAGGTACTGTCATTCAGCACAAATGGAAAATTTTCAACTCAAAATTATTGATCGAATCTGAGTAAAATCAATTTGAAACACATCGACATGGAAAATGGTCCAGCCTGTATAATGCTAAAATGTAATTTATGTCTTAAGGTGGTTCGATTGCCATACAAAGCGTTATTTGACATTCGCAAGCTAACGGCCCGATATTTTAAGAAACTTATGTAACAAACTTTCATCAATTGGCTTCCCATTTGCGCCAAATTCCCCCTTTCCTAGAATAAACTTGTTTAAACTAGATTAATGTGAGAAAAATAATTTTCCCAAAATATCACGTCCAAAACCAATTACTCAAATTAATCAAGTTTATACAAGTTTATTCTAGGAAAGGAGGAATTTGGCGCAAATGGGAACCCAATTTATGAAAGTTTATTACATACGTTTCTTAAAATATCACGCCGTAAGCCTGCGAATGTCAAATAACGTTTTGTATGGCAATCGAACCACCTTAAAGTAAAATTGAAATAATTCATATAGGTCGTAATAAATACATCCTTGTGGAATTACGTGCACTCCAAAAATATGACAAATTGGAAATATGAATTTTGGTCAAAATTGTGGATTTTCATATTAATTTAAATAAGACAACATTCTCTTTGCACGTATTTAAATATCAACGTATTTCATAGTGGACAAAATTCCATTTGGGCTAGATTCATTTTGAACAAGAAAAAAATTGGTCATAAAAAAATTAAGACAATCCATGCACGCAGAACTTTTAGACGGGCAATTTTTTTGTAGTTAGTTTTTAATTTTTCCATTTGTTGTTTTTAATTTAATTTAAATCACCATATAAAATTATTATTATAGACACAATTTAATTTTAACCAAATTCACTTTTGGTGGTATGACTTTTGGTCCAATTTCAAAATGATCATTTCGTGTTGACGATTTTTCATTTGTGCCGAATGACAGTAAATCAAAAAAAAAAAAGTGACTCTAGTGAGAAGTCGTACCTTTTTACCTGTCTCAGGTCAGAGCAGGTATTTTGTCGAACCGTAGGCAGGCTTGACTTGACTTGTATGCATTATCCTTGCAATCATTACTCATCGGCTATTAAATATCAGATCTGAGGCTTTTATCATTACCGCCACTCAGGATTTTCTATGAATTTACCGAACGCTTATTAGAATTTTTCCTTCCGAGACGTCTTGAAAATATGTTTTATTTCATTACAGAAGTTTCGGATGTCTGGTAACCGTCAAGATCAGTTAACCTTCATAGTTTTGTAATAAAATAAAATCTAATATGAAAACAATGGTACAGGTCGAATTTAAATTTCATATTAGAAAACTTCTTATTGAACATTAAGGAACGCTTAGAATGATTGAAATTAAAAACTGGGTAACTGATAATTTTTTTAGCCTGCTTTAATACTGGTTTATGAAAGTATCAATTTTTAAAGCAAAATCATAACAAGTAAAAATGTAAGATAAGAAAATTGACATTACATAAAATATTAAATCGATGTATTAGGTTATTACCTACAGCTATATTTACCTTTTTTTAATAATTGTTAACACTTATTTCAGTAAACTATGATTATATTAGCAAGTAAACTGTATCGGTACCGTACTTTCGCGAGTCGTACCGGTAATAACTTTGCGTCGATAAAAAATAAAAGTAGGGTGGTTCCCCTTGTAAAAACCTTGTCTCTGGCCCCCTAGGTAAGGTCGTTATGTAGCTATACATAGAAATTATAGCTTGGACATAATTACGTTTAACATAATTCTACGTTCGTTTTTTATTTAAAACTTTATACGGTTAATGATTTCCTGAGATATATATTTTTTTAAAGTTCCTGTAATTGCTATTGCACAAGAACGCAAATAGAACCAAAATCAATAAATATAATATTAAGTTTTTGCCATTTAAAAGGCTATATGTACCTACAGTCGAGCTCGAAAATATGTGCAGGAACAAAGTGTTCAAAAATATGTGAACACAACTTTATTGATATTTTTGAACCTTTGGGAACGTATCTATATATATTTATGAACTCGACTGTACTTTGACGTGTTTCAAGAAGTTCACAATTTTTTTTATCCATTTGACTTATTTTCGTGTATATTAATTTAGCTCAACAAATGACCTAATTAATAATTATTATTACTGATCAGATTAATAATTTGACTTGCAACTATGGTGTTATCAATAAAGTATTATATTGTATCGTATTGTACCTGTACGGTTGGTTAAGGTACCTATAAATGTAGGTAGGTATCTACATAACAACATGTCTGGAGCGTCAATTGTAAAAAAAATAAGTACAAAAAAATACACACAGAAATAAGTGTTTAGTGTTACTTAAGTTTTATAAAGTGTAAACATGTTCTCCGTTGAAGTTTTGTTAACCCTTAATATAATAGGACAGAGCATCAATTTTATGAAAGATAGAAACTGAGGTCGATTTATAGACATTACGCTAGTCTTAATCAATAAAATGTGCAAAAATGGATATTACATAAAAGTGAAAATTATCCTCGAAATCGAACCCTATGCAACCGGAAATGAAAACTATCGCCATATTAAATTTTCTCATAGACCGCGGCTGGCGGGCTTCCAGAAGAATGTGTCTGTCTCCATCCGCTTCCGCTTTAAACCCTGAATTTACTGCCATCTTGTTTTATACTTTTATTTTATTCGTACTTCAAAAAAAGACGTTCTATTTGGATGTACACACACAGACCTACACATAGACGGCTTAAACCCTGAATTTACTGCCATCATGCTGGGATAAAACAAGAAGTTTAGTTCAGTTGTACACGTACACCAACAGAGTTAGTTCTACGTCCGTAGGAATAACCCTAGAAACCCTACACGTGACCTCCGGGTGGTGCTAAAAGAACAACAAACTCGGCAGCTGCACTGTTTCTTCTGAACCTCGCAGCGCACACTGGAACTCTATCAGCGACATCGACACGAATACATATATGTACCAGTGTGTAACCGCCATACGATAAATAAATAAACAGAGTTAGTGGAGTTATTTATATTTCATTAAACATCCATGGAAGTTTTCATGCAAATCAATCTCTGAGTATAATATACAGGATGTATTTTTCAAACGGGCCAGTGAAGGTAAACCCGGAACTACAAGAGACACGGAAATTTTCTCTTAGGAATCACGAGACCAATTTTAGAAAAACTAAAAACTTTTTTAAAAGTTTTCAAAAAACCCACATACGCGGCTGGAAATGTAGGTATCTCTTGCAGTTTCAGATTTTCCCTCCCTGCCCCGTTTGGATAATACAACCTGTATAATATGTAATCATACCATATAGAGTAATCATAGGAACCGGTATTGACGTCTCGAGTTACGAAAATTATGTACACGAACGCGGATATTAACACAAATACAAATACCTATATAATAAACAGATTAATTAAAAATCTTACTAAACTAAAAAAATTGAGTTTATGTTATTCGTATAGTATTAGTATGCGGGTGGCGCAGGACCGGTCATATTGGCACTCTTTGGGGGAGGCTTATGTCCAGCAGTGGACGTCTTTCGGCTGATATGATGATGATGTTAGATACTAAGTAAGTTTTAGCGGAATAAACAAGTAAAAGAAACAGATAGGTAATTTGGTGATTTTTTTAAATATTTTCTATTTATTAGTTACTTCAAACAAGTTTAAATACATTCCAAAATATCGTCACTGGAACCACTTAAAACTTACACAGCCTTAAAAAACATTAATATAAGCCAGTTTTTAATTAAAACCTTTTACAGAGTGAGGAATTGTGTAACAAGTCTAGCGATTCTCGTTTCGTCCTAAATTAAAAACAATTATGAGGGGAGGCGCGGGGCGCGCGGGCGAGATGAAAAATTAAGACAATTTCAAGACGCTGTCCGCTCGGAATGGTGGAATAAAAATATATCTTTCTATTTCTAATATTTTAGAAGATATTTTAATGTCATTGAAGGAGCGAGTGAAGTGAACAAAGTTGTCCGTTTCAGCGTCGACCAAAATACTTACGTATGTCCGGGGCGTATTCACTGAAATGTGCGACTTATACTTTTTTCTCAGAATTGAGTATTTTTTTGGTTTTTCGTGTTCAGAATCATGGGCACTCTTAATCCCGATAAAGAAAAAAAGCGGCCCAGTGCGAGTCGGACTCGCACATGAAGGGTTCCGTGAAATAAATTGCGGTTTACGATTTATGACGTACCTATTAAAAAAAAAACAACTTACTAGATCTCGTTCAAACCAATTTTTGGTGGAAGTTTGTATGGTAATGTACATCATATATTTTTTTTAGTTTTATCATTCTCTTATTTTAGAAGTTACAGGGGGGGGACACACATGTTACCACTTTGGAAGTGTCTCTCGCGCAAACTATTCAGTTTAGAAAAAAATGATATTAGAAACCTCAATATCATTTATGAAGACCTATCCATAAATACCCCACACGTATGGGTTTGATAAAAAACATTTTTTTGAGTTTCAGTTCTGAGTATGGGGAACCCCTAAAACTTAATGTTTTTTTCGATTTTTGTGTAAAAATCCTAATGCGGTTCACAGAATACGAGTACTTACCAAGTTTCAACAGTATAGCTCTTACAGTTTCGGAAAAAAGTGGCTGTGACATACGGACGGACAGACAGACAGACAGACATGACGAATCTATAAGGATTCCGTTTTTTGCCATTTGGCTACGGAACCCTAAAAAGTGTCCCCAGTTTTAAATTCCACTATGTGACGTTTTTGTCACACATTCTGTATTCTGTATGGACCGTCACATAGTGGAATCCTAAAAAAATTATGGGAAATTGGGGACACTTTTTAGGGTCCCGTACTCAAAGAGTAAAACGGGACCCTATTACTAAGACTTTGCTGTCCGTCCGTCCGTCCGTCCGTCCGTCTGTCTGTCACCAGGCTGTATCTCAAGAACCGTGATAGCTAGAGAGTTGAAATTTTCACCGATTATGTATTTCTGTTGCCGCTATAACAACAAATACTAAAAACAAAGTAAAATATTTTTTTAAGGGGGGCTCCTATACAACAAAAGTGATTTTTTTGCCGTTTTAGTACGGAACCGTTCGTGCGCGAGTCCAACTCGCACTTGGCCGGTTTTTTCTCATATTCATATTTTTTTATAACAAATTTAAGGGCAGAAATTTATTACAATAATTCTTTATAGTTAGTATTAACCGAAAAAAAAATCTTATTTAAACTCAGATATGTACCTACGAAATACATACTTAATAGTTGTATATTTAAATATTATATTATAATATTCGATTACGCTCGATAGTTAATTACTAAGTAAATAATTCAATCTACCCTACTTACCCATTTTCTCCGAAGTCTGTAAACGTTTCTTTTTTCTAAAAGAAAATATCCGAATCGGATGAGGTTAGAGATAAGTTTTCGCTGGAGGATACTTTATTCCAAATTCAAATTAGTCAAACGAAGACAACATCAACATTATAAAAATACATTTCGGCCAGCATCTTTACAACAAGCTTTGCGGTTAGTGGCACCTTTATTACAACGGATTATAGTTTAATATCGTGTAACCTATTCGCATTAAAATTAGTAGTTCTGCATCGCGCTATCAAAGTTTTTAAAAGATATTGCATAAATCCAATTTGAGCTACCTTTCGAATGGGTCAAGCTGCCTCGTGGTGAGCCAGTCCTCTAGCTGGTCAAACTAGACAGACATTCAGATGTACTCTATGAGTAATGATGTCAAACATGATGTTATAAAGCACGGTTTTCGGACCAAAGTACCTCGATGGCGGCAGTTATAACCTTTCGGTTAACGCGACCCACTTTTGGTATTTTTTAACAGTTTTTCGAATACTTTTAAATTTTTTTTTATACTTAAGAGGGCGCTCGTTTTTTGGTCAGGAATAAGCGAGAATGACGGATTTTTGACGTTGTAATTCTAAGAAACGGAGAGCTTTTTCTAAATCCTGATTACTTATTTGCATAGGTAAACTCCTCATATTGGTCCTAGCCGCCTCCAATTTACGAAGAACTGAATACTTTAACCGAAAATACCCGATTACCGACAGTAGTTTTCTGAAGAGAGCGCAGAGTCATAAGTTTGAGCCCCTAATACTCCATGATGTTATATGAGAACCTACTTGTTTTTTTCTATTTTCACTAGCGTAATATGTTGCCATTGCACCTAGCCGCCTCGAATTTTCCTTATTCTGCACGTATATATATGTAAACTGTTCTCAATTACACCATATTTGTCAACAAAATCGTACTGAAAACTCAAGGATTTTCTCATTATTGTTGAATAATTATTGTACTGAATCTTACACAACATTAAAGTTCATGCTTGTACCAACAAGATCCAGTCCAAAAAATATAACTTTTGTCAAAATTTATATTTATAAATAATTATTCAAAACTAGTATAAATTTACCGTCGCGCGGGAAATCGGGAATATATCTCAGTACCGGCTGAATAGCCCTCCGAGACAGACGTGTAGTGTGTTTATTTGTGGCTATTCACGAAGCTAACCGGCCATTCTTCAGATAAAATAATATTATTTTGATCTCCGACCAGGCATAGTTGTTACCAACCTCGGGGTCAAACTATACTGGGGATACATTCGTGAGGCTAATCGAGACAAGTTATGAATTGCATAGCTGCCATATATGACGTAGTGTAGCGAAAAGGCTCAAACCCACCGGATACGTAACATTTGAAATTGAACCTTCTACCTAAAACAAAAGTCATACATTTCAATGGTGATGTCTTGTGGGTTGGATCCTTTTGTCTAAACTACGCGTTCTATAGTCAATTATTATTGTACGAGTGATCGTGATACTTGATAGATTTAATTTATTTACTTGTTACTATCAGTCCACCTTGTTAGTATGTATGTATGTATGGGAGTTTGGGTGAAATCTTCAAATTAGGTACAATTGCGTATCTTCGGTGACATAATATCATAGAGCTGGTCTGATGATGGAGTCGGAAGGTGGCCATAGCAACTCCTAAACTCAACAAGATAAAGCCATCGAATTTGGGCTCATTTATTTGGTCATGGCACGGCAAGACTTTGGTGCTGGATGATTTCCAGAGTCTGATGATGGAGCTATAAGGTGGTCATGGAATTCCTAAACTAAACTAGATAAACCCATCTAGTTTGAGCTCATCTGTTTTGTCTTGGTAAACACTTTGGTGATGGATGATTTCCAGGATCTGATGATGGAAGGTGGTCATGGGAACTCCTTAACTAAAATAGATAGACCTATCTTGTTTGGGTTTGTGTGATTTGTCTGTACAAGTACCCACGAACCAGCGACATAATATGCAGGGTTATTGAAAATAACAAGATGAATAAAAAACTTTTTAAAAAACAAGCTTATATGGCGTTTGTTAAGTACAGCACGATCCTACCTTGCATTTAGTAATTATTTTCGTTTATATATAATAATAACACACACCGGGGGTTTACACTGGAAAGGAAGATTTTTACGTGGTTTTATTACATTTCCGAGTCATCATCATCATCATCATCATATCAGCCGAAAGACGTTCACTGCTGGACATACGCCTCCCCCAAAGAGTGCCACAATGGCCGGTCCTGCGCCACCCTCATCCAGCGGACTCCCGCGACCTTTACCAGGTCATCAGTCCACCTTGCGGGGGGCCTACCCACGCTGTGCCTTCCGGTACGTGGTTGCCACTCGAGAACCTTTCCGCCCCAACGGCCATCGGTTCTACGTGCAATGTGCTCCGCCCACTGCCACTTAAGTTAAGCAATTCGGAGGGCTTTATCAGTTACCTTGGTTCTGCTGCGGATAGCCTCATTTCTGATGCGATCGCGCAGAGAAACTCCCAGCATAGCATAGCATAGGCTCAAAGTCACTCAAAGGGCAATGGAGAGCCATTGCCCTTTGAGTGACTTTGAGCCTTCTTATGTGGCCTTTAGTAAGCGACCACGTTTCCGTGCCATATGTCATCACTGGCAACACACACTGGTCAAAGACTCTCGTCTTGAGACACTGCGGAATATTGGACGAAAAGATGTGCCGTAGCTTCCCGAATGCTGCCCAGCCGAGTCGGATTTGACGATTGACCTTCCCTTCGACATTTCCGAGTATCACTCTTTATTTCGAAATAAATGTTTAAAAAACCGGCCAAGTGCGAGTCGGACTCGCGCACGAAGGGTACCGTACCATTATCTATATCTTTAAACGGCAAAAAATTTGTTGTATAGGAACCCCCTGTAGCCTAGTTAGTAACTTGGTAGTGACTCTGCCTACGAAGCTGGAGGTCCCGGGTTTGAATCCCGGTAAGGGCATTTATTTGTGTGATGAGCACAAATATTTGTTCCTGAGTCATGGATGTTTTCTATGTATTTAAGTATTTATTTATCTATGTAAGTATGTTTATCGTTGTCTAGTACCCATAGTACAAGCTTTGCTTAGTTTGGGGCAAGGTCGATTTGTGTAAGATTGTAAAAGAAAAAGAAACAGATAAAAACTAAAATAAAAATAAAATTATGTATTCTGTTTTTTAGTATTTTTTGTTATAAATAGCGACAACAGAAATACATCACATTTCAAATCTCTATCTATCACGGTTCATGAGATACAGCCTGGTGACAGACGGACAGACAGACGGACAGCGGACTCTTAGTAATGGGGTCCCGTTTTACTCTTTGAGTACGGAATCCTAAAAAGTGACATAGGTTTTAGGCTCAGAACATAAAAAAAGGGAGAAGTGCCGTACTGCTTAATTTCAACCAAAACCGATGTCCCCAGTTTTCTCCCACCGCAGCGCCCACAGGCACACACATTGAACCGTGTAAAAACAAAGACTCGGGCGTTGCCAGTGATTCTACGGCAACATGCAAACACGGGCTGTGATTGGCTTAAACGCACTACACTAGGGGGGCGACAAACGTTAAAATTATGTTTTATCGACATTGATATTAAAATTAATATTATGTTAAGATATTGATGGGTAACAACTTCAACGACATGGTAAGTTTATGTGGTGGTATTTAAACTTCTAGCTACAAGTTTAAATAACACGGGTTGTAAACTTACCATAAATCGCAAAAGTAAAAAATATCGACGAATACCTACAGAGTAACATAAACGGCTTTTTATAAGTTCGTGTTCACATACATTTAAAACTCTGGTCACATCGATATTTTTGACCTGTAGGTACCAGGCCGATCCGACTCGCATTTTGGCGCGAAATAATATGTCCATTACTCATATTACGAGATTTAAGGCTAAGGGCGAGTATCCACCAAAGATGTGCGAAGATGTGTTACCATACATTTTACACCTAGGTTTCAAGCAAGCGAGGTGTCAAATATTCGAACAGTGTACGGCTCTTATTAAGTGGTTGGAAACATTTTTCTTGAAAATGTTACGAACACATTAACTCTTCTCTGTACAGGAAACCAGTTAGGACCTCTGCCAGTAGCATCTATCCATTTTTTTAGTACCTACTCGGATTCTTTGGAAAACTGTAATAAGAAACCGAGATT
Organism: Epinotia brunnichana; assembly: GCA_963854355.1. Taxonomy (NCBI): domain Eukaryota; kingdom Metazoa; phylum Arthropoda; class Insecta; order Lepidoptera; family Tortricidae; genus Epinotia; species Epinotia brunnichana. The sequence continues at coordinate 19,346,616 of OY977959.1, forward strand.
TCTTCTTCAATTATCACATTTCAAATGAAAGTAAAAAAATACTCATTTAAAATAAATTATTGGTAATATATCACATTTTAAGTAGTTCTGGAGCCATTTGCAACTAAATTATATACTTGTATATACAATTTTAATATGTCTATTTACCGTTCATACTGCAACTTAGTGAAAATCTTAGTATCTTAGTATCTAGTAGGTACCGTAAACATTTTGTGCCTTTTAATCTTATTAGTATGTTATTAGTTACCTTTAAGATAGGCACCCAACCAAAACACGTAATGAAATAAAATAAAACAGCGAAAGTAGTCGAAATAAAATAACTAGTATGATATCGTACTTCTATTTTATCGATTACGCGTAAATTGTAACTGCACTTTGGCACCGCTCTAGTTTGCGACGCCAAGCAGCGGCCGTACCACTAAAAAATTCAAGCATCGTCCATATCCATAGTGGTTTAATACATTGCGCCGTGGTTTACTGTATTGAACGTTCAATGTACAACGCAAAGAACAAAAATATGCTTTTTCGTTCGATATGTTAGTTCGATCCCGAGAAATGATGCGGCGTTGCGTTTATTTGTTAAAATATTTACTAACATGTGGTGCGTGACTCCACCATTCATGTAGGTTTTAGTTTCATTCCTATTTTTGCATGTAACCACGCTACGTTTCGGCATTTTGAGTAAACGTGGAAGAACATTTCAGATTCACGGCGAATTGCGACTAACATGCGGTGGGCAGTGACATGCCCATTTGGCCATGTCGCACCGACACGCGCCAAGCCCCCGTTTCATATCTTTTCCTTTTTATGATCTGAGGTTTTAGGCTTTTGAATAAAGTCACGCATTAATTAATTGTATTCTAGATAAAAAGCTGTGTTTGTATAATTTATAATTTTCAGTTCCTTTGGTAAGTAACGGACATTAGCAATTTCTATGAAGGGCAGTTTTTTTTTACTGTCCATAACAAAAAAAAAATTCTTCAAGAAATGAATACGTAAGTAGTAAGTACCCAGTAATTTCCTAGTGGTGGGTCTACTGGTATAATTTCATTACATAACTATATATAAATAAGACTCAGATAACATGCAAACTATTAATATCCGTAAAACAAATTATTATTCTTATTACTGGCAACTTTAAAACTCGTTAGTTTATTTTATACTAATTAAACGAAACTAAATATTATACTTTGTCATATCATAGTATTTTAATACAAATAGAAAACCTGTGCTCAAAAATCAAATACTTACTTTATTCAAGTTATCTAACTTCGCTAACATGATGTTCTAGAACATCATGTTAGCGAAGTAATACTTACCATTTTTTAGTGCAAGTATCAATATCGGTCACGGAGTTAATTCAAACGGTGCGCTATACAGCTATTTGCATCGGCAAGCTCCGCGGTTAGTTCTATCCCGATCGCACTTACATATAGCTAGAAAGGGACGGCACCCGCGGCTGGTGCGATCGCGCTGTGCATGTGGGTGTTAGGTACGTTTGTGTGGGTGGTAGTAGTATTTACACACACAAACGCACTACGCGTGTCAAAATACCGAATTCTGAGCGAGCGCTTTTTTGTAGAGCACTCTTAACGATTTATACCACCCTCGATCTTGTATCGAGATCATTTTAAATAGTGTAATTAATTATAATAGTATTTTCACTAGTAAAATTACCTGCCTAATCGTTACAAGATTGAGTACCTTTACCTCCATACAATCGTTCTATAGTATTATTTTAGGGTAAAACGGGACCCTATTACTAAGACTCCGCTGTCCGTCTGTCACCAGGATGTACCTATCTAATAAACCGTGATAGTTAGACACAGTTAAAATTTTCACAGATGATGTATTTCTGTTGCCGCTATAACAACAAACACTAAAAAACCGGCCAAGTGCGAGTCGGACGCGCGCACGAAGGGTTCCGTAACATTATCTATAAAAACGGCAAGAAATCACGTTTGTTGTATGGGAGCCTCCTGTAGCCTAGTTGGGTAGTGACCCTGCCTACGAAGGGTATTTGTTTGTGTGATGAGCACAAATATTTGTTAATGGATGTTGATGGATAATGCTTAGGTACTTACAATTTTTTATTGTGTGCTTAGAACATTTTCAGGGTTCCGTACTCAAAGAGTAAAACGGGACCCTATTACTAAGACTTCGCTGTCCGTCCGTCCGTCCGTCCGTCTGTCTGTCACCAGGCTGTATCTCCTGAACTGTGATAGCTAGGGAGTTGAAATTTACACAGATTATGTATTTCTGCTGCCGCTATAACAACAAATACTAAAAACTACATAAATATTTTTTTAAGAGGGGCTCCCATACAAAAACGTGATTTTTTGCCGTTTTTATAGATAATCTGTCACCAGGCTGTATCTAAAGAACCGTGATAGGTAGTTAGAGAGTTGAAATTTTCACAGATTATGTATTTTTGTCACAAAATCAAAATAAAATATTTTTTTAAGGGGGCTCCCATACAACAAACGTGATTTTTTTGCCGTTTTTATAGATAATGGTACGGAACCCTTCGTGCGCGAGTCCAACTCGCACTTGGCCGGTTTAATTATTCTATCTTATTGCGTATTTGCAAAGTATGTAGTGTACTTATTGTGTTATTATCCTCGCCTGATTTGACGAATTCATTCGTAGACTCTGTTTTAAGTTAATTAAAGAATTAAATTTCCATGAGCAAAAGTAACTTGTAACTTGTAACAGTGACGGTCGTTGCGCCAATTACTCGACCAGCTTCAGTAAGCGACCACTTGTAGTACAAAGTTTCTCCAATTATCCCTTTTGCATGCACATTTTTGATGCTCTTTTTAACCCTCGACGCAAAAAGGGGGGTGTTATAAGTTTGACGTGTCTGTCTGTCTCTCTGTCTGTCTGTGTGTTTGTCTGTGGCACCATAGTGCTTACACGAGTGGACCGATTTGAATGCGGTTTTTTTTATCCAAAAGCTGACGTCATCGAGATGGTTCTTAGCTACGTTTTATCAAAATCGGTTGAGCCGTTTTTGAGATATTGAATTTTTTCATGCTTCCAACTATGGTTAATTTTTTTCATTCTTATGCCTCTCACAGACTGGCGCGGCATGGCCGCGGCGGTCTATAGTAAACTTGTCATTAGCTGTCAAATTTGCTATTGACCGCCACGGAAAAAAGTTGGCGTATCCGTGTCACTTTCGTACGTGACAAATGGCCAAATTACTTCATTATCATCATCATCATCATCATATCAGCTGTAAGACGTCCACTGCTGGACATAGTCCTCCCCCAAAGAGTTCCAAAGTGACCGGTCCAGCGGACTCCCGCGACCTTTACAAGGTCATCAGTCCACCTTGTGGGAGGCCTACCAACGCCGCACCTTCCGGTACGTGGTTGCCACTCGAGAAACTTTTCGCCCAAACGGCCATCAGCTCTACGTGCAATGTGCCCGCCCACTGCCACTTAAGTTTAGCGATTCGGAGGGATATATCGGTTAATTCGGACGGTTATATCGGTCCAAAATACTTAGGATTATAATATTTTTGAGATCCTAAACAAACAGTGTTCCGTACCTATGGATATTTTTAGTAGTTATGTGTGTTTTTTAAACATATACGAATCTACAAAAAAATCCATTCCTCTAAGTTTTGTGTTTAGTATCAATGGTTTATTATGATATATGTTATATAACACCTATTCTGCATAAAATATCCCTACTTGAATACTTTAACAATAAACTACCTGTCCATGTTTCTCCATCCAATAAAAAACCCAAACAAAAACAGATAAAAAACAGACGTATAAAAACCGACAAAAGAATACGAGAAGATAGCGTAAGAAACAAATTAAATACCTAAAATAACGGCCACCCTTCCCCCTAAAGAAAAAACTGAAACGAGACAACACTACTCCCACCACGGGTTGGAGTGGGAAAGAAAAACGCCCCGCGAAAAATTAAGATTCAAATTGTAAGAAAATTAAAATTCGAACGGTCAAGTCGGTCTCGTTCCCGCCAACAAGGAAAGCCGATAGCTGTCCCTTTCGCGCTCTTGAGTAAAAAAAGAAGGGTCGTTTAAGGGGACTGATTTGAATAAAGTTATTGGAATGGAAATGACAGTTGAGGGATAATGGAGACTTCATTGTTTTTTTTAATGATTATTATAGACTGGTGATACCTATTTGATTATATATTTTTTTAAATGACAGGTTCATATTTGAGAACACTCACTGTTTTCGAAAACAGACTACCTACTACTAATATAAAAAAATTGATATTTGTGGCCAGTATTCCGCTGTAGAGAAATCATCGTAAAGAAACCATACACCCGCGAAATGAGTCAAAGACGAGTATGAAAGCTTCAACCCTCTTGTGATGCGAAGATAACATTACGCATACTCACAGCAAGTGACCTTGACATACACAAGTAGATTATTTGACATATGAATATGTAATTATGCCTTGCCTTGCCTTGCGAGGCTGACGATCCTTGATTCAAATTCTGATGATCCATGACATAGGTATTATTTATTTGTCTTTAATGTTTTCTATATATATATATATACAGTCAACCAATTTGATTCCTAGGCCACCATAGAACCTTGCCGTTGTAAATGCTATGTCAATACGGGTTACTAGGATTATTGCGTCGCTAAGTAGCAGTTAAAATGACAGGGTTCTACGGTGGCCTAGAAATCAAATTGGTTTACCTATTTATATAATAAATGTAAGTATGGAAATCGTTGATTAGGTTTTCTTACACATATGGCTTAGCATACATATGTTTGCAATTAAGTATTCCCAAACAATGAAATAAATACATCAAATGACTTATGAGCAAAATATCAGCGCTGATCACACAAATAAATTCCCAGATACCGGAAAATACTGGGACTCGAACCCGAGTCCTCGAGCTTCGTGGGTCGTAAGCAGACTTACAACCACAGGCTCATCATCATCATCATCATCATCATATCAGCCGAAAGACGTCCACTGCTGGACATAGGCCTCCCAAGAGTGCCACAATTGTGGCACAGGCTCAACAGTCCTTTAAGGCGACTGAACTCCAAAAGATTAATTTACATTTAAATTCGTAAGCAAACCCTCGTAAACATTAAAACAAAAGCAATCCGAAATTCAAAAACATTAAGTAAAAAGTAATTCCAAATTCGAAATTCGAAAACAAAGGCGTTCGAAATTTAAAAACATTCTTTTTTCGGATAATTAAATGGCGACGTCAAAATCTTGGCTGATCAAAGAGGGGAGCTAAAAATGTCCCCCGGCGGGGAGGGTGGGGTCGGTTTCTTTGTCCCGCGTTATCTATACAATTATTTGAAGAAAGTAAAGTCTCGCAAAAAGATAGGAAGGCTGGACGCCCGCTCCTAGTGCGACCGTCGCCTGTTTTGATTATTCAGTCAATTCATAGTAAAATTTTATATTAATAAATAAAATAAAATAAAAATCGTTTATTTCAGACTAAGTCCATATAGGTTAAATTAATCGCTACATCATTAATATTAGAATATACAAATAATCATCTTAAGTCTAAGGTTAAAAAGGGGCATAGAAAACAAAGACCCTACACTACATACAGTAAATTGGTTTGCCTGTCAGTAGATGAATCATGTGGCAATGGTTCATGCCTTTATGAGAAGAATGTTTGTCTTACTTATCCCATTATAGCGTAGATGTGCCATTTGGCACCCAATTCACCTGATGAAAAAAAACTGGTCATAATGTGTTATGACCGTCCGAAAAAGATGGTACCTATCTGACTAACAGCTTCAAACAAACAACTTTTGGTACCGAAACTGAAGGACTGATAAGTCATTTAAAGAATATTTTAAACTAAAAGTTACGATATAAACAGTTGTAGAAGAAATTAAAACCCGACGAACAAAAGACCTTTCGATAAATGTACCTACGTATTTCAATACATACATATAAAATGACCTCTCACGTGTATTTACATTTTTAAATAGATGTTTTGGAATAAAGATCAATACTGTAGTTTTGGCAGGAGCCTACTGCATAAAAGTTTGTGGGTTTGAACCTATATAATATAATATCATAAATTATATAATAGTGGGTTTCCGGTGAAAGAAAACATTGTTTGGAAACCGGTCTAATCCCAATAAGGTCTATTTTGCCTCTGGGTTGGGCAATCGCTTTCGTAAAACTAGTGCCTACGCCAAATCTTGGGATTAGGGTGCCAAAGCAGAGCCCAGGCTCGCTTAAGGCACTACCGGGAAAAACGCTAGGAGGATGATGATGCCTGCATAAAACTCCATTTCATGCTATTTTCAATCAACTACTGAGTAATAAGAGTAGTTATACAGGGTGGAATTTCATAAACTGTACATAATAAAAGGAGAAAAATTTCAGCCAATTTCATCGATGAAACGGTGTTTTTTTTTTTTTCTAGTCATTAGTTTTTTTTACAGAATTTTGAAAATTTTTGTAAAAACTCGGGTAATACACCTAATTCAGACGGTATAACTTTTGATCCAATGGTTAGGACCACCATTTTTTTTGCTTAGTATTAAACCTCACTTAATGCCGATTCTAAAACCGTTTTTAAACTGTCTCAGACTTTGAAAAATACCACGCTAATGGGTACGTAAATCAAACCATAATTTTATTAATTGTAATCCTCTTAAAATCCTAAAACGCCGCGGTACCGGTGTTGTGTTTGACTTTATTATTCAAAATCTGCCTGTATTTTTTTGGTTTGTGTATATCCAAGGAAAAGGAAAGTGAAATTCCGCTATGGGAAGGGAAAAGCGGAAGGTATTTTTTGTCAGAGAGATCGCGCACTCGATGCGGGGGGTGTGTGTCCGCTTGGGCTCGCCCTTCGGGCCTTCGGCCCTCGGGCTCGCGTAGAGAGCGTGCTCTGAAGGGACGCTTCGGGCCTTCGGCCCTACGCGGAGCTCGGCCTTCGGCCTTCGCGTACCTGGAAGCTCACCTTCGGGCCTTCGGCCCTCAGGTTCGCTTAAAGACACTTGGGGGGCGTAGGGTTTCCGCAAGCGCGCTTTAAAGGGACGCTTCGGGCCTTCGGCCCTACGCGGAGCTCGGCCTTCGGCCTTCGCCTGCCACGAAGCTCACCTTCGGGCCTTCGGCCCTCAGGTTCGCTTTTAACACACTCGGGGGTTAGTGAGTGGTAGCACAACCTTAAACTCCCGCAGCTCGGCCTACGGCCTCGCAGGACGCTTCGGGCCTTCGGCCCTACGCGGAGCTCGGCCTTCGGCCTTCGCCTACTACGAAAGACACTCAGGGGCATAGACGCACAGTCCTATACTCCCGCAGCTCGGCCTACGGCCTCGCTGGACGCTTCGGGACTTCGGCCCTACGCGGAGCTCGGCCTTCGGCCTTCGCGTGCCTCGAAGCTCACCTTCGGGCCTTCGGCCCTCAGGTTCGCTTGTAAGACACTCGGGCCAAGGAATAGAAGCCAAGCCTTAAGCTCCCGCAGCTCGGCCTACGGCCTCGCAAATTTGTTCTCCGCGTAGGGCCGAAGGCCCGAAGCGTCCAGCGAGGCCGTAGGCCGAGCTGCGGGAGTATAGGACTGTGCGTCTATGCCCCCGAGTGTCTTTCGTAGTAGGCGAAGGTCGAAGGCCGAGCGACGCGAAGGCCGAAGGCCGAGCTCCGCGTAGGGCCGAAGGCCGAAGGCCGAGCTCCACGTAGGGCCGAAGGCCCGAAGCGTCCCTTCAAAGCGCGCTTGCGGAAACCCTACGCCCCCCAAGTGTCTTTAAGCGAACCTGAGGGCCGAAGGCCCGAAGGTGAGCTTCCAGGTACGCGAAGGCCGAAGGCCGAGCTCCGCGTAGGGCCAAAGGCCCGAAGCGTCCCTTCAGAGCACGCTCTCTACGCGAGCCCGAGGGCCGAAGGCCCGAAGGGCGAGCCCACGCGGACACACACCCCCCGCATCGAGTGCGCGATCTCTCTGACAAAAAATACCCTCCGCTTTTCCCTTCCCATAGTGGAATTTCACTTTCCTTTTCCTTGGATATACAAAAACCAAAAAAATACAGGCAGATTTTGAATAATAAAGTCAAACACAACACCGGTACCGCGGCGTTTTAGGATTTTAAGAGGATTAAAATTAATAAAATTATGGTTTGATTTACGTACCCATTTGCGTGGTATTTTTCAAAGTCTGAGACAGTTTAAAAACGGTTTTAGAATCGGCATTAAGTGAGGTTTAATACTAAGCAAAAAAATGGTAACTAAATCTGCGTTTTTTTCAGAAAATTGTGTTTTTCTTTTAAAATTCGTAATTTTTGTAGCCATTTTTCAAAAACAATATTTTTTTTTGCGGATTTTCTCTTCTAGTTGGTTTTTTTTTTTGTTATTAAGAATTATTAACCTGTCCCTTGGTAATAGACATAGACATAGACATAGACATAGACATCCTTTATTGGTAATAAGGTATTACAAGTCATGTTTACAATCAAAATAGAACATTCATTTGTAAATTAAATACTCTGAATTTTTTATTTTCATTTTAGGACCATTGGATCAAAAGTTATACCGTCTGAATTAGGTGTATTACCCGAGTTTTTACAAAAATTTTCAAAATTCTGTAAAAAAAAAAACTAATGACTAGAAAAAAAAAAACACCGTTTCACCGATGAAATTGGCTGAAATTTTTCTTCTTTTATTATGTACAGTTTATGAAATTCCACCCTGTATAACCTATTAATAAAAATATCATCAATTTTGCCCAATACCGAATCGTCGGTGTATCAAAAATTACCACTACTTTACATAGTCTATGAAGCACCATGTCCATATTAATACAATGCCAATGAAAATGGTAGATGACTAACCCAAGCAACTGGGCAAATATGAAGTACCTAGAGTGTTCAATTACTATGGTGATAGGACACTAAAGAAACGCATACCATATATACTGAACACCCTGCCTGCGGACATTGTTCATGAACCTAAAAAAGCTAGATTTAAGTATCGATAAAAAAAATACCTCATGGATGCCATGTAGAAATCTCCTTTCACGTTTCTACTGGGGCATTCATGAGATAGATCTCAATATTTAAGACACTTCAACATATGTTAATGCTGAAGAGAAATGAGACTGTAATTTTTGACTCCACAGTCAAACTGAAAAATTTAGTTTTGTGGAGCAATGTATCAACGTATATATGTAACTTTTTGTTTTTAATAAATAAATAAAATAAAATAAAATAACTTATATTGTTTCAGGCCACTTGAGAGCACCACCGCCTTCGCCGGACGCCCTACAAAAACGATCCGCGAAAGGGGAGCCGCGGCAAAAATGACGCTCCCAAATAAAATAAATACTCGACCATTTTAAAAAGACCCTCCCCGCCCCCCGCGACCCATATAAAAAGGGCGAGAGAGGGGTCAAGATATGGTTTGGGAGGGTCAAGTTAGCTGGTCGAGTTATAACTGTCTTCAGCAGTAAGGATTCTGAGTAAAGCTATATAGATTGTTCTAGTTCAAGATTTACGGGAGAAAAAATAATGACTCCGAGTTTCATTTGTTTTAAAAGTTCGCTTGTTAGGGAATGTTCTACGGATTCGAAAATGGAACGAATAAACGAACTTTTGGTAGAAATTACGAGTCGATCATTTTTAAGGCGTTAATTATGTTAATTAATTATTATTTTTCGTTTATAAAGGTATAGTTTGTTATCTGACGATCTTTTGGTGATAATAACTTAGTCATTTAATTATTTTTGTCTAGACATTCGTTAGATGTGACTATATTTGAACTATAATGTAACTTGACATTTTATTACAATTCAAAATTCTATTTGACGATCATATATGAAATCATATAGGTCAAGCTAGCTTTAATTTATATTGTAATTGAAAATTATGAAATAAAAAATTGAATCTAATGTAATCTAATTGTTTTTGGGATTATTTTAACAATTTTTTTTTTTTTTTTTTTTTTTTTTCATTTATTTCAGGATAAAAATTACAATATAAATTTGCATAAATGTCAAAATTACAAGAATTTCTACCATGATCGTCAATATAATTGAAATGTAAAAATAAAGTATAATTCTATCTCCCAAAAAGGATCGTCATTTGTTATACAATAGGTATAATAATAAAATTTAAAAAATATTCATGTCAACATAATAAAAACGAAATATATAAAAAAATATCAAAACATAATTCTCTCAATAAATACTATCACTAAAACTTAAAACAGAATATTATAATACTTAATAATTATCGTGTATGTTACTTATGATATTATGTGAAATTAAAAACTATATTTTTTATTTATTATTGAGAACTACACTATATTTATGTTCTAAGTTTTTGCTTTCTTATTTCGGTACCTATTGTATATTGTAATCTATGAAGCAATATCTACTTGTTATTGTTACTATAGCTAATGAGCGCTATTCAATGCAGAAGCAGGGGCTACGTAGAACCGATGGCCGTTGGGGCGGAAAGGATCTCGAGTGGCGACCACGTACCGGAAGGCGCGGCGTGGGTACACCCCCACAAGGTGGACTGATGCCCTGGTAAAGGTCGCGGGAGTCCGCTAGATGCGGGTGGCGCAGGTCCGGTCATTAGATATGGCACTCTTTGGGGGAGGCATATGTCCAGCAGTGGGCGTCTTTCGGCTGATATGATTATGATGATTATTATTATTATTATTTTGTTTGTGGGCCTTAATGTGCCGCTTCGACCAGCAAGTGATTTATTGTGGCGGCCCTTGCTTTAGAGTTCACCGTTAAGTCCCGTTGCCTGCAGGAAATTCCAGATTCTTTGGGCGGTGATATGTTGTACTTCTTGTGGGTGCATTATGTGCCGCCCTAGGTAGGTACTTCTTTTATGCATGAGTGGTCCGCAGGAGCAGAGAATGTGCATTGCAGTCTCCTCTGTCTCCTGGCAGAACCTGCAGGTTGCGTCCTGCTTCATACCCATTTGAAACAGGTGTTTGTTCAATTTGCAATGTCCTGTCAGGATTTTTGTCACTGCGCAGGTTTTGTGCCTTTTGAATTGTAATAACTCTTTAGACAGCTTACTTATTATGATGATATATAGCTATAGCTAATTAGTGCTAGTCAATGCAGCCAATGCAGAATACGTGTATTTTAGACGTGCAAGCCATTATCTTATTTTTCATCTGTACCTACAGTTCATCAAGCAGCGGCGCTACCACTAACTTCGAATCTCGAACTTCGTATATCTCCGTTTCGGTCGCTCGAGTACCATAAACCATAAGTGCGATAGAGACGGAGATATACGAAGTTCGAGATTCGAAGTTCGTGGTAGCGCCGCAGTTATATCTATGTTATTTATCAAATGTTTTCTTATATAAAGAATTTAACTATTTACAATGTAACTTTGGTGACTCTGACATTAAATTTTGTTGTTTTTTTTATCTTATATTTATGAACGCCTTGCCTGGGTAACTTTAAAAAAATACATTTTTGGCACAAAAATTATAACAAATCATATTCGGTTCACCTACATCTATCATAAGTTCTTCATATTTTTAACCGCCAACGCAAAAAGACGGGTGTGTGAGTTTCACGTGTCTGTGTGTCAGCCTCTGGCATCGTAGCTCCTAAACGAATGGACTGATCTGAATGCGGTTCATCCGAAAGCTGACGTGTTCGAGATGGTTGTTAGCTAGATTTCAACAAAAACGGTTCAACTGTTATTGTGATACTTTGAAATGAAAATATCAGGGGTTTTAAACTTTTCAAAGTTGTTTATTATGGTCGTTACTTATTCTGACTCGTCTAATATTGTAGTGTCATTGCACAAATTTAATTTTTGTACTCGACGATTAAAATATGTGTATTAAGATTTCATAGAGAATGCTGCAACGTCACTCTTTTCATAGTTGTAGTCCATGTTACTGTCGAAACAATCGAAATAACTACTTTTCGATACGCTCCAGACAACTAAAATAAATTCGACCAATCACGTGGCTGCTTTACTGAACTGTAATGAATTGGACCAATAGAATCGCTTTGATGTCGTACGCTCGTTGATGTCTTTTAAGACGCTACATAGGCTGTGCATACTCATTTTAAACTTGAAATATCTCGTATAATATTTGAAATATAAGTCCAGCATTTCGACTGACGATTACTGATCTTTTGTTTAAGGTGTGACAAAGATGAAAACATGATTGAAGACAAAAACCTCGATAGAATTATTTTTTGAAGTCAGCCCTTTTTTGGCAAGTAAACCTATTTTAAAGCTCAATGAGAAGGAATATCAAATCGGAATTTGTACTAAAAGTAGCGTAATAGTCAATACTTTGGCTCACAAAGATGAAATTTCAGTTACTAGTTTGGTTAATTGGCAAAACTGTTTAATACGATTTGGCGCATACGTTTTTATGGTTGAGTTACTCCTACCTCGTTCTGTACTCTTTTCGCGCGCGCAGGAACGCTAATCGCTGTCTCAGAACTTACTACCAATTCAGTTGACGCCCATCTTTCGTGGGTGCAACCTGTGTCGCTCGTATCGGCGTTAGTGAATTGCAGAAAATGTGTAATTTTTGATATAGTATAGAATATTCATTGTGAAATAAATCCCTAAACTAATTTGTGCTTTATGTTATGTCTATGAATCGGAATTATTTACGTTAACTTCGGCGGCAGCGTTGATGTTGAATAGTATGGAGGCGGACTCAATTTAATTTTATCAACAATTTTTGTTGTTTCAAACAGATGTTAGGCGTTCAACCTCCAGTGTTGTCTATAAGCTCCTTGCACTCAACCGTAGTTATTTATTCATAGACAAACTGGAGTCGGGTCCTAACGGTCATATCGTTCGATATCAACTAACGTGCGATATATTTGTACAGATTGTTTGAAATTGACATTTAATGTCAAATAAAACGTCATCTCGACTGATGGTAGAATAGAGGTTAAAGCAAATTGGTTTTTTTCAGAGATGTTCCAAATTTTTATTTATCCAAATATCATAAACCCTCCATGATGCGTTCAAGAACCGAAAAACAGTTTATTTTTATGGTGGTCATAATGTATGACCACCATAAAAATAAACTGTTTTGTTAGAACAAATTTCTTATCTGTGAAAATGTTATTATTACTAAATAATAACATCGATTTCGATAATATTATTTCATTCAAAGGCTAAGCTAACAAGAGTGGCCCCCGCAAGGGATTTGGTTTTAATTTGAGGTGCAGTAGTGACAGGACCTAAGAACACTGTATGCGTAATATCAGCCTTCGATCTTCTTTTGTTTCAGACTTATTCACGAAAATGTCAAAAAATCAAGGTAATTTTTAAACTGCTATTTTAGCTAAACCTAGCAAGCTAGAGTAACCAAATAAATTCAGAATTAAGGAGCATAAAATGGGGTTCATAATGCATATTTTTACAGACATTCATATCCTTGAACTTCATTCAAAAAAAATGTTTTTTTTTTCGCTTAATTTTTTTGCTACTTCTCGCGGAAACACAACTATCAAAAAAATTACTTAATAAGCCACAGTTGTCAACTACGTATGCATTTAAAAATATTTTGAAAAATCATGGTGCGTCATGTCAAAAAAACATTTACGAACGTATGTTTACTATATCATATCATATCAATAGAGTAGTAGTGGCAAATCAGTCTATAGTAGGTATAACATCCTCTTTCGTTCATTATGAAATAATTAATCCCACAAAAGACATTCCATGTAAAAAATAGGCCAAGTCTCGGAACTCTTCCACGGTAAAAAGTGGTGAGATATTACGTAGAGCCAAGTCAGGCATACTTATTAATTTTTATTTGCTTGCTAAATACGTACGAGCGTTATACCGCCAAGCAGATTGCTGCAGCGATAGCAGATATGACCAAAGGAAAGTCACCTGGCCACGACAGCCTCAGTGTTGAGCACTTACGATTTGCTGGAATCCACCTGCCTAGAGTGTTGGCAATGTTTTTCAACCTTTGCATTGGTCACACTTATCTTCCTCAAGAGCTTATGAAAACCATCGTTGTACCAATACCGAAAAACAGGACCGGAGATAATGCTGATAAAAATAATTACCGTCCCATATCATTGGCAACCGTGGTGGCGAAGGTTTTGGGCCGTCTGCTTGATCGTAATCTTTCTCAGCATATATTGCTCAATGAGGCGCAGTTCGGTTTCAGGCCAGGGCTTTCTACCGAAACAGCGATTTTACGACTCAAGCATACGGTTCATTACTATACTTCGCGTAATACTCCGGTATATACCTGCTTTTTGGACCTATCGAAAGCCTTCGATCTTGTGTCGTACAATTTACTGTGGGAAAAGCTCTTGAGGGAGACAGCTACACCCAAAGAGCTGGTTTTTATTTTAAGATATTGGTACCATAACCAAATGAACAGTGTGAGATGGGCAGGCGCTTACTCGGAGGAGTACAGGTTGGAATGCGGTGTGAGACAAGGGGGGTTGACGTCTCCACGGCTTTTCAACCTGTACATAAATAACTTGATCGATGAGCTCAGCAGTGCCAGGGTTGGGTGCTCAGTTGGTGGCCAAATTATGAACAACGTTAGCTACGCTAACGATATGGCGCTGCTGGGCCCATCGATCGGGGCTCTCGAGATTTTGATTGGCATTTGTGAGAGGTACGTGGAGGCCCACGGTCTCAGATATAACTCTAAGAAAAGCGAGCTACTTGTATTCAAGGCAGGAAACAAAAAACCGAAATCTGTGCCACAGCTTAAACTTGGAGGAACGGAGTTGACTAAAGTCACAAAGTTCAAGTATCTAGGGCCCTGGGTCACCGAGGACCTCTCAGATGATCTGGATGTGGAGCGGTAGCGTAGGGCATTGGCAGTGAGGAGCAACATGTTGGTCCGCAGGTTCGCACGTTGTACAAGGGATGTCAAAATAACCCTTTTTAAGGCATTTTGTCAGACTTTCTACACGTGTAGCTTGTGGACCAAGTGCACGCAGAGAGCTCTCAATGCCTTACGCGTCCAGTAAAATAATGGTTTCAGGATGTTGTTGGGGCTGCCTCGCTTTTGCAGCGCATCAGGAATGTTTGCAGAGGCTAGAGTTGATAGTTTTCATGCTATAATTCGAAAACGAGTTGCCTCTCTGATGCGCCGTGTGCGAGGCAGCGACAACGGCCTCCTGAACACCATTGTTGATAGGCTGGAATGCCCGATGGTGGAGCACTGGAACTTCTTACATGTAGCTAATAATTGTATTGTCTTATTTTAATGTCTTATTTTATTTTTAATGTGTACCTACTTTATTTTAATGATTGTATATGAACTATATTTGGTTCGAAATAAACAAATTAAATAAATAAATAAAATAAATAAATAAAATTCTGCAACTTGGGAATCACACAACTTTACTGCATTTACAAATTGTGGCATACCTTAAACTATGTAAGTGTGATTGCCAAGTCACAAAACATCATTTAGCAAGCAAATAAAGATCAATACGAATGCCTGACTTGGCTCTACGAAATATCTCACCATTTTTTACTGTGGAAGAGTTCCGAGACTTGGCCTATTTTTTACATGAAATGTTTTTATGGGATCTCATTATCTTTGTAAGTTATCAACTTTGTATGGAAATGTTATTTCACCAACCGCAAATAACGTTTGAATAGTTTTGAGGGAAGCAATTGCAAAAGTAACTTTGTAATCGCATGTATTTGTATAGGATTACAAACTTACTTATGCAGTGTGTATATCTCTGAATCGTGACGGAAACTGCAATATTTTTAGGTTTTTTATGAATGAATAGGCTAAAAACTAATTATGTTAAAAGTTTGGAGATTGTAGGTCTGCTAAAAGTACCTTAGAATTACGATGATCATTATAAGTGAGTCAGTGAGTATGTCAGTGACAAAACTAAGAATTTTTGACGGGCAATTGTTCCTAAACTAAAATTTCAAATTAAATGTTATTGAGAATATATGTAAGCCATATTATGCCCTATATGTTACTGAAAATTCAGGGTTCTGGCTTTAGTCAGTACGAAATTACAGGATGTTGAAAATGGCCTGAATAGCTTCGAGAAAAGGATAGAACGGCCGTGCCTCTTTGTTTTACTCGACGATTGACATTGATCAATATGATAGTATTGATATGATATGATATAGTAAACATACGTTCGTAAATGTTTTATTTTTGACATGACGCATCATGATTTCTCAAAATGTTTCTAAATGTATTCGTAGGTGACAATTGTGGCTCATTCAGTAATTTTTTTTATAGTTGTGTCTCCGCGAGAAGTGGCAAAAAAATGAAACGAAAAAAAAACTATTTTTTTTCATCCAAGTTCAAGGATATGAATGTCTGTAAAAATATGCATTATGAACCCTATTTTATGATCCTTAATTCTGAATTTATTTAGTTACTCTCTCTTGCTTGGTTTAGCTAAAATAACAGTTTAAAAATTACCTTGATTTTTTGACATTTTCGTGAATAAGTCTGAAACAAAAGAAGATCGAAGGCTGATATTACGCATACAGTGTTCTTAGGTCCTGCCACTACTGCACCTCAAATTAAAACCAAATTCCTTGCGGGGGCCACTCCTGTTAGCTTAGCCTGCTAGACCCTTTCGAACGTTTCTGAAAAACAAAGAAATTTGATTTAACCTCTATTCTAATATCAGTCGAGATGACGTAGTTCGAAATGAATTGTCAATTTGCATACAAATTTGACAAATGTCGCACGTAAGTAGATATCGAACGATATGAATATGACAGTTGGATCCGACTCTAGTTTGTCTCTGAATTAAAAAAAAACTACGACAGCTGCCAGAAAACGACGCCGCGATGCCGGTCATAATATGTGGCTCCTGAATGCATCATGGAGGCTTATGATATGTGGATAGATAAAATAGTGTATGTAATTAAATGTAACTGTACATAATTAGCATTAAACCCACACTCGTGTTTAATGCTCTTCATTATGTACAGTCGCATAAACTACTATAATGTCACTATTATTCCTTATAAAAATAACAAGCCGATTCCATGCCTTTGCGCTCAGCGTCCGAAAAATAGATGGATTGCGGGAACTCGGCGTCCGCGCAACGTGTTGGAACGGGGAAAGCCCCCGCGCGTTGCTCCGCCCATATCTAGGTACATAGTTATGCACGGTATCACCTTAAGATATCAACGAGCGTACGAGCGGTAGGCTGCACTTCGTTTCAACAGTATCGAGTTTGTTTAATTAGTTCAGTTGACTCGTAGAAAATTAATTTTAATGAACTCGTACAATAGTATTTTTCACAATCGTGTTATAATAGAGAGCTTTTTAGTCGAGTACCGTGTTTAGGCCACGAAGCTTGCTGAGTGGCCTAAGTAAGGTACGAGTATAAGTAAGGTAAGCAAGCTTCGTGGCCTAAACACGGTACTCGACTAAAAAGCTCTCTATTATAACACGATTGTGAAAAATACTATTATGAATAGGAAAAAAGTATCTCGGATTGAGGATGTATTTTTTATTATTATTAATACCAGTATGAGTCGCTGATTTAAACACATATAACATATCTGGATGGATACGACATTCGATATTAAATTTTATAAGAACCAAGACAAATACAAAACTTTATCAAACACACTTATTGGAATCTTAAAATACCTCCCCTCACGTTTCGACAATTATTCTCTAACCCTCGTATTACTCAACTGTACCATTACAAAAGCAACTTTAATGCTAACGACACATAGTTCAAATTTGAAACGAGCATCTAGGAGGTGCGAGATTGTGTAAATAATAACTATAATAAGTCAATATGAAGTTTGCTGGGTTTTCGCGTCAAGTTTTTAAAGTATTTGAACGTGTAAAAGTCGTAGGTACAATTCGTTAATTCATTGTTAAGTCTTAGCACAGCTGGATAATTTGAAGTAGAATTGATATTTTATGTGATGTTTTATATAAAAAAAAAAGCGGCCAAGTGCGAGTCGGACTCGCACATGTAGGGTTCCGTTAAATAAATTGCTTTTTACGATTTATTACGTATTAAAAAAAACTACTTGTTTACAAGATCTCGTTCAAACCAATTTTCGTTGGAAGTTTGCATGGTACATCATATTTTTTTTTTAGATTTATCATTCTCTTATTTTAGAAGTTACAGGAGGGACACACACACATTTTACCACTTTAAAAAAAAAAAAAAAAATTGATTTAATTCAGGCAAAAACCCATATTTTAACATTAAGAAGAATAATTGACAAATTTGTGATTAGGGAATAATAATAATAAAGCTACATAAATAATTAATATTACATACGTACTTATTTGCGACACTTTGGAAGTGTCTCTCGCGCAAACAATTCAGTTTAGAAAAAAATTATGTGTTAAACCTCAATATCATTTTTGAAGACCTATCCATAGATACACCCCACACGTATGGGTTTGATGAATAAAAAAAAAATTGAGTTCTTAGTATGCGGAACCCCAAAATTTATTGTTTTTTTTTTCTATTTTTGTGTGAAAATCTTAATGCGGTTACTTACAGAATACATCTACTTACCAAGTTTCAACAGTATAGCTCTTATAGTTTCGGAAAAAAGTGGCTGTGACATACGGACGGACAGACAGACAGACACACAGACAGACATGACGAATCTATAAGGGTTCCGTTTTTTGCCATTTGGTTACGGAACCCTAAAAATGGGTTAGAAATGCATCCTAGCGGTCGCGAAGGAAAATCAAATATACCTACCTAACAGCATTGATCAATGTAGGTAGGTAATATAAATAAAACCGGCCAAGTGCGAGTCGGACACGCGCACGAAGGGTTCCGTACCATTAGGTATCTATAAAAACGACAAAAAATCACGTTTGTTGTATGGGAGCCCCCCTTAAATATTTGTTTTCTTTTAATTTAATTATTTATTTTTAAAGTGAATTACCTATATAATTAAATATTCTGTGAACATTTCAAGCGTCAATATCAATAACAAAGAATTGGACTTTTAATACTTACCCATAATTTCATCAGAAAAATGAGTTGGCTATCAAATGTAGGTAGATTTATTTATTTATTTAATCTTTATCGTACAACAGGCTAGATTCAGAGAATTATTTTTTAAACAAAAATAGGTAAATAATTTTCCTAGCTTCATCCTTTATAGAAGTGCCCGCCACCAATTTGTTTATGAAGACTCTAATTGTATTTTTGCTTTGTCTCGAGCTTTTTACGCGACCGTTTGTTCAAGTCTAGCTGGAATAATTAAAAATAAAGATAGAATCTTCGTTATAATGGCGTTGTACCTACGCAAAACTTCATGGGAATAAACTCAAAGTGATTTATTCTTCAATTTGGGCATATTCATTTCAATTCATATGTCTATTGCAGGCTTAGCCCATAAAAGTTATGAATGTCGATAAACTTACCTAACACCGGTTCGGAAAGAAAACCTCTGCCTCGAGGAGAACCGGCGTAAAAACTCGGCGAGGTAGCATTTTAGGGTTCCGTACCCAAAAGGTAAAACGGTCTGTCTGTCTGTCTGTCTGTCTGTTACCTCTTCACGCTTAAACCACTAAACAATTTGACTTAGATGTAGCATAGAGATATCCCGAGGAAGGACATAGGATAGTTCTTATCCCGGAAATCATCCCCTAAGGGGGTGAAATGGGGGGTGAAAGTTTATATGGAGCTACGATATAAACGGGTACCACACGGACGGAGTCGCGAACAGAACCTATAGTCCTATATATCCTATATATATATACTATTCTCACACACACTCACGCTCACACATTACACTGACAGAACTAAAATTATTGTAGCTTTGTAATTTGTAAAACATCTATTCTATACTTGTCTGTTATTTAATATCGTATGCTTGATGTTCTACTGGGTCCCGTAACACAGGGAATCCTAGCTCGGGACCCAATGACTATGTATCCTAGTGTATCATGTTTTTGTCGAATAAATATTTCTATTTCTATATCTATTATAAATGTGAATGTTTCGATGTCTAGATGTCTAAATGTTTGTTACTCAATCACGCTTAAACGGCTGAACCGATTTGGATGAAATTTTGCACGAAGATAGTTTATAGCCTGGATTAAAATATAGGATAGTTTTTAACCCGGGTTTACGCAGACGAAGTCGCGGGTGAAAACTAGTATTCTATATTTTAATCATACTTTCTGCTGTCGGGTAAAAGGCCGGCAGTAATTTTTGCACGCAGCAAAGACCCCGGTCACGGAGGCGCGGCCAATTTCCTTTCCGACTGGCAATTTCCTTCGCCCCGATTTTAATGAAGACGAGAAAAAAAATAGTATTTACCTACCAGACTATCAGTGATAATAATATGTATAACACCGTCATTCCTTCGTTCCCTAATGATTTTCAATGAGGTATTTGACAAAAGTGAAAATAAATTGTTTTTCATTAGCAACAAATAATATTAGGTACGAAAATACTCGGAGAGTACCTTTTTTTTTTTTTTTTTTTGTGGGGAAAACCTGCGAACCAGGTAACCAGCTCTCGGGGGAGGTCTGGGTTATGTGGTATTTCTACCCACTAAAAACTCCACGTCAACCGCCATCTGCGCTAAGTAATTCGGAGGACTCTAGGATCTCAGGTTGAACGCACTAGAGCCCTCCTCGCGCTTTGCCCCTGCTGGCTCGTTCTGGGCATCTTCGCCGCCTTCTCTGGGGCCATACCAACCTTTCACTTATGTTTGTTATTTTTAAATTGATAAAATCTAAAAATAAGGACGTTGTTTGTTTGTGATGTCACATCACCCGGAACATCATTTCGAATCGATTGGGACTTCAAAATCGGGTTCATACACTAAAACTGATACAAGCTTTATTGTCTTTTGCACATTCATCAACGATGAGTCTTGTGTAGGTAGTAGCAGTAATATGAGTTGTCTGCGTTTGGGGAATGAAACGTATGCGAAAAATATAATAAGAGAGGTAGGGCACATCGGAATGTCATCTCGCTCGTATGTGGAGCAGCCCAACTGGGGAAGTTCCTCCACCTTACAGAAGACCGCAGCCATAATAGCACCACTGCTCTGTAGTGTTGCTATATTATTGCATGTTATGAAGCATGTGGTGTTGTGTTCCTGGTGGTGAGTAAGGTCGCCAGAGCTCCCTAGGATGCGCTGTGTTGGGAGTGAGGGACCTGCATGTCTCTATCTGCCAACACAGCGACTCCTCAAGAGAACAAAGGGTCGGCAACGCGCTTGTGATTCTTCTGGAGTCACAAGTGTCCATAGGCTACGGTACCAGTTTAACATTAGGCAGGCCGTAATTAAGCTTGTTTGCCACCGTCGTTGTATAAAAAAAATGAAGGTCAGATCAAGTTTTAACGGACGTTGTTGCTATCAGCACTGGAGTATACACAACAACATATCAAAACTAATTTTGACATATGACATAGGGGAGACCTAGGGGTTTTGAAACAAAGGTGAGTTGAAACAACGTTAATTTCGCGGAATCTATGACCGTTAGCGAGCTGGCAAAAACGCTGTTTAGCCGCACCTCACCGCCCGCGGGCCCCTCAGTATGCGTCCTTGCCGCATGGCGCGCGGTTGTGGAGATACGGCACCCGTGCACAAAAAAACACGAAAAGTAAGTTTTCATCGTTTTTTTTAGATGCCCGTAATTTGCAAATGGGTTGAGGTTTTACCTTGACTTATATATGTTTCGAAAGCTTATTAACATAGGATTCTGAATAATAGTGATGGAGCAAATCATTGCTTGTGGCTTACTTTTAAATTGTGATTTTATAACGGATGGGAGGATTTTTGCTACTGAGGGGTTTTGAAACAGACTGTTTCAACACTCCTCGGTTCTATTATGTATGAATTTCTAATGTTTTGGAATGTAATGTTTGTTTTTCATTTCTGGTTTTAGCATGCCTACCGAATACAAAAGAAAGTTCGACAGAGCTGCGCAAAAAGTGGAACATTTATGGTCCCCCTCAAAGATAGTTTTTTTTGTTTAGAGAGTACTTAAAATAATTGAATATTAGTTACTGTTTTTATTTTGTTTGATAAAATCCTTTTAATTAAAATGATTATTTCTATTAAATAACTCTATTTCTCCAAAATCAGTAAATGTTTCAACTCCCCTCGACCCCTGTTTCAACTTACCTCAGCATGAGGGGAGATGAAACAGAATGAGTTTTCACGCTTAAGTTATTTTTATGCGGAAGCGTTCATACTACCGCTTTTTTAAACTGGCTATCGATTGGTTCTAATTTCGTACGATTCTAGCCAATAGATTTTTGTATACAGCACATAATGTCAAAATTGTTTCAATACCCCTCGGTCTCCCCTATATAGTGACTAGTTTAGGAACGCATATTTTAATTTTACTGCTGTTTGTTTTACCTAATTTTCTAAAATGGATGCAATCGTGCACTAAAATTCATACGTCCACTCATTTATTCACTACCGTCAAATATAAAATTTTAACGCCCAAAAAGAAAATTTTAACCAAATCTGGTAATGAACGAAAACACAGCATATTAGGGTAAACCTTACTATTTTTTGTAGAAACTAGATTATATTTATGACTTTACTTTGAGTCATACATGTCTTCAACTTCAGCCAGGAGCTTGCAGCAAATTGTGGAATGTGAGGTCTACATTTCCGTAGGGCAAATAAAAATAAAAATAAAAATGGTTTATTTTCAGATTTCTTAGATCCATAGCATTACAAAACACAAAACAAAAACACAAAACACTTATACAACTATATAACTATATTAGTAAAATTATAGCCACATGAATTAATTTTATATTATTATTATTATTTTTTTTTTAGGACGTGTAGGTCGGTGTATCGGCGGAGTATGTCCGAGTCCCACCTCTCTGCTATCATTTTCAAAGTTTCATTTGCAAAGATTGAACAAATTAGATAACATTACCCATCCGTATTGTGTAAAACTTTTCGTAGTTAAGACCAAGATATTCAAACGGACGCCATGTTTGCCCAAAAATATGGACTGAGTCTTGTCTCAACGTCATAAGAGCTATAGTTCCGTCAATACTTCAGCAGGGGCAATGTCGATATCTTTACCCGCGATCAAATTCGATAAAAATTTGGAATAGATGTTGATTAAAAAAATATTTCTCATGAGCACATGCGCGTTACAACGACTGATTCGTTAAGCAAAAAAAAATCGTCCTACCATATAAAAAAATTGAGATATTCGAGTTCTTCCGAAAAAAGCGGGCAAAGTAGGCATGTTTGACGGTACCTTATTTTGCAATCAGTACTATATGTAGCAGTGTGTAAATTTCTATACCTAAGTATAGCGAAATGTTTCTGCAATTTAACATAGGAAATTTTTGGAATTTTTCCCCATTTTTGTATGGGAATTGAAACTTTCCATTTCAAACATGGAAAGTTACGTACTGAGAAGCATACAACTGTAACTCTTATATATATATGTTGTACATAGTGTATAAGAGTTGAATTTTTATGATTTTCAGTACTTACGTAAATTTCCTTAATTCCTTGTGAAACTTTATAGAAATTTCCGAGAACTTTTCTAACTTTTTGGAAACTTTCCGCAATTTGCACATCACTAACTCCTGCCGATACCTAGGTATACTAACGATTACCAACGGTTTCAAACAACCGATTCTTAGGTCAAGACTGACAACCATTATCGCCTCAAGCGCCTTACAAACAAACGATTACCCAAAGAAATTAGACGAAGACCGGGGAAATTGGAAAACTCATAACAAACCCGTTTTTAGATTTGTTCGTCGATTGATTTGTATTCGCGAAGATAAGTAATTACGGCACTCGAGGCCAGATCCATAAATCCGGGGGGGAGCCCCGGGAAAAAAGGGGGGCTCTTCTTATATTTAAATATCGAACCCCTTCCTGGTAGGTGCCACGGTTTTTCCAGTAAAAGGGGTAAGTGACAGAAGCAGAGAACAGGGGACGAGTGGAGGCGCGGATTAAATGTTTATGTACGATTACAATTTATTTTTAGGGTTCCGTAGCCAAATGGCAAAAAACGGAACCCTTATGGATTCGTCATGTCTGTCTGTCTGTCTGTCCGTCCGTATATCACAGCCACTTTTTTCCGAGACTATAAGAACTATACTGTTGAAACTTGGTAAGTAGATGTATTCTGTGAACCGCATTAAGATTTTCACACAAAAATAGAACAATAAATTTTGGGGGTTCCCCATACTTAGAACTGAAACTAGTTTTTTTTTCATCATCTGTGGATAGGTCTTAAAAAATGGTATTGAGGTTTCTACAATAATTTTTTTCTAAACTGAATAGTTTGCGCGAGAGATACTTCCAAAGTGGTAAAATGGGAGACACCCCCCTCCCCCCTGTAACTTCTAAAATAAGAGAATGATAAAACTAAAAATAATATATGTATGATGTACAAAGTCATTACCATACAAACTTCCACCGAAAATTTGAACGAGATCTAGTAAGTAGTTTTTTTAATACGTCATAAATCGTAAACGGCAATTTATTTTACGGAAACGGAACCCTTCATGGGTGAGTCTGACTCGCACTTGGCCGTTTTTTAAAAAAAGAAATCGTTGGTGTAATTATGATATGAACGAAAGGAAATGAATAGGTAAAGTATGAAGAAAATATTAACGTACCAAAGTGAAATCATAAAGGCCCTATTTTTCTTGATTTGGCGTATTGTTAATAGGTAGGTACACATTTGTAAAATTATATTTCATTTGGATGAATGAACACATAATTTTGCAAATGTATATTAACAATAAATGAAGTATCCAGGGTACTTTATATTTACACTCTCTTAAGAAAGGAAAATATTTACATGTGGAATCGAATTAATCTTCTAATTCTTTTATAAATTAACCCCCAAAAATCAACCTTGTGCGTTTTTCCCGATTGTATCTTAACCCGTTGTCCTGATCTTATCTTATCTAAACGTTGGCACTAGATTTACGAAAGCAACCACCATCTGGCTCCGTAGCATGGATGGCCTTAAAAAAAAATAGTTTATTACTCAATGAAAAGTTGTGGATAATTCCCAGGGGCCCCGCACTTGGCTTCGCCTGTATCGCGGAAAACCATTTAACAATTAGGTAGAAAATACATTTTTACGCGATTAGTGACATGATAGAGCATCCGTCCCTGGCTGACACCGTTCGATAGAACGAGACGACGCTGTTATCTTGTCACTTATCGCGTGATAAGGCCATCCGTGCTTCCATGCTACGGGGCCTGATAATTTAATTGGGTTAAATGATCAGGCTCAGGAAAAATTTTGACCGCATCGGGATGAGACCGGTTTCCTCACGATGTTTTCTTTCGCCGAAAGTATTCCTTCCGCCTTATTTTCGGAATGGCACCTAAAATCTATAACAAATTGCCAAAAAATCTATGCAAAGTAGAAGATTTGATAGAATTCAAAAAAGCCTGTTCACACTCTCACACACACTCACGCTCACACATTACACTGACAGAACTAAAATTATTGTAGCTTTGTAATTTGTAAAACATCTATTCTATACTTGTCTGTTATTTAATATCGTATGCTTGCTGTTCTACTGGGTCCCGTAACACAGGGAATCCTAGCTCGGGACCCAATGACTTTGTATCCTAGTGTATCATGTTTTTGTCGAATAAATATTTCTATTTCTATTATTTCTATTTCACCCTTTTAGTAAAAAAAGCCTATTATTCACTGAATTAATATTTAACGCATTGTGAACTCTAACAAAATCAGAACGCATTTTGTATTAAATACCTATTACTCTAAATTAGATTCATGCTCCATCTTCTCATAAAGTATTTGTATGCAATATGGCAAAACATAGTGGTACATTATTTTAAGTTTTTTGACCATCCATATACCTACGTTTACAAATAAATAATTTTGAATTTTTTGAAATATAAATAGATATTTCATAGGTACTTTGTTACAAGTTATTTTGAAAACAAGATTGAAAGTCACATGCCAATCTCTCAGCTACAGTGGCTTCTCACCATTCAAAGCCTAAACATCACAAAAAAAAAAACCTTAAAACAGCTACTACACATCTCTCGCTATTCCGTCTCAAGATGGACTTAAGAAGCAAAAAGGAAAGAGTCCAAGGGGCGGCCACCCTACTCAGCCCATTGGAACAGAATAATAATCGCCAAAAGAAGGGAGGAAAAATATAAATAGCTATCTACCACCCTTAGATATTAAAATTTGTACACGGCCCGGTTTCAATTTTGCTGAAATAAAATTAAAGGCTATTCGAGCCCTTTCGGCCGGACTATTGCCTTTGTTAATGTACCTAGGATACTGAGTCTCTCGTACAGTCGAGTTTTAACTTTAAAATAATTGCAAGTGCAAAGTGGTCAATAATATGTGAACTAGACTTTATTTTTAAATGCATAAGGTTGTTCAGATATTTTTGAACCTTTTAGAACCCATACGAGATGTTTGCCACTCACATTTGACTACAGATTTGCCAAAGATTCCGTTTTTTAGGAGGTTGTTTTCAGTGTTGTTATAAAAGTCAGTAAACCTTAGATTAGGATAGATATGTACCTATACGTACTGAGGAGTTCATGCGGTGTTTTTGTATTTTAAAATTCTTAAATATCCACTATTGAATTGCATTTAATAGAAAAAATCTAAACTACCGTAATAACATGTGTATATACAGGGTGGAAATAGATTTTGGGTCAGTGAGAAGAAAATTGTTTTCATACATTTACTATGGAGAAAAAGTACGTCTGGCTTTTTTGTACAGTCAACCAATTTGATTCCTAGGCCATCATAGAACCTTGCCGTTGTAAATGCTATGTCAATACGGGTTACTAGGATTATTGCGTCGCTATGAAGCAGTTAAAATGACAGGGTTATATGGTGGCCTAGGAATCAAATTGGTTGACCGTTAATTACTGGAAGTTGACTCGAAAGAAACTATTGATACTGGATAGAAATGGAATCGATTGACATAAAAAAAAACATGTAAAAAAACTTTTTAATTTTTATACAAATTGTATGGGGAAAGTTTTTCTTGATTTATGGCTTTTCTACCCGGAAATTTCTTAAAAAAAATAGTTTGTCAAAAATGACCATTTTCTCGCACCCTGTATGCTTTTCCAAAATCTGTACACGCCAATCTTCATTAACTTGAAATCGAAGGAAGGTCCTAAGACCATTTTCGCCTAGCAACACGGGATCTGGTAGCTGCCCTCACTGACCCAAATTCTATTTCCAACCTGTATATGATAGGACCAATTAAACATCAATATGTTTCCCACTAAAACTGTGCGGGTGAAAACTACGAAGTTTCTACTTTAATTATATTTGTAAATAATAATAATACCTTAATAGGGTCATTGTGCCGGTTACGCGACCAGCTTCAGTTAGTGACCATCCGAAAAAACAAACAAGGTTTATTCCAATAATATTAATATTAATTCCTAAAGATAATAATATTTCTATATAATTAGACGCTAAACAAACAGTGAACTTTAAGCAATTTGTTTAATAGTTATATAATAAGAATCTACAAAAAATCTAAACTATATACAGGATGTTTTGTAGCTGGGTGCAAACCTTTAAGGGGGAGATACACTAGACTATATAGAACATATTCATCCAAAATTTATATTATTTTATTTATTTTTTTAAATGACATCAAAAGTAAGAGATTATTTTAATTTTTTATTTTCGTAAAGTTGAAATGCTTTGTACATAACTTTTTTGGACACAATGGTGCTTCAAACTACTTTGGTACGATCAAGGACACATTATTAAATGATAGCTGGTAAGTTTGATTGTCCCTTGACAAAAATACTTACTAACCGTACCAAATCCCTTTTTACCATTAAGTACTAACCTAGACTAAGAATAAATAACACCAGTGGACCTCATAGTTGTCTTGTAATTAATAAATAAATAATAAAAAAAAAAATTAGACTACTAAAATAATAAAAAAAAACGGACATTTCTGTTTGGATTGGAAGTTATTAGCATTTAATTGACCAATCTTGGGTTTTTCATACTAAAATCGTAAAAGTTCCCTTAAAAGTCAAAAAATCGCTAAAAAAATAATTTTTGGATGAATATGTTCTACATGGTCTAGTGTATCTCCCCCTTAAAGGTTTGCACCCAGCTACAAAACACCCTGTATTTTCAGCTCACCAATTATCTAAGTGGACGTAAACCGGCACACTAAGTGGTTGCTAGTTGGTAGTGACCCTGCCTACGATGCCGGAGGTCCCGGGTTCGAATCCCGGTAAGGGCATTTATTTGTGTGATGAGCACGAATATTTGTTCCTGAGTCATGGATGTTTTCTATATAAGTATGTATATCATCGTCTAGTACCCATAGTACAAGCTTTGCTTAGTTTGGGACTAGGTCGATTTGTGTAGGTAAGATTGTCCCCAAATATTTATTTATTTAAAAAAATATTTATTTATTTATTTAACTTTTTTGGCTCATCATCATCCTCCTAGCGTTATTATTCCCGGTTGTGCCCCTAAAGGAGCCCGGGGTCCGCTTTGACACCTAATCCCAAGATTGAAATGAAATGAAATGAAATGTCGTTTATTCACATTAAACATATGGTAATATAAGGACAGGATTTGGCATAGGCACTAGTTTTTTACGAAAGCGACTGCCATCTGACCTTCCAACACGGAGGGAAAACTAGACCTTATTGGAATTAGACCGGTTTCCTCACGATGTTTTCCTTCACCGAAAAGCTAACGGTAATTCCGTACATAAGTTCCGAAAAACTCATTGGTACGAGCCGGGATTCGAACCCACGACCGCCGCTTGACAGCCGCATGCCTGAACCACTAGGCTACCGTAGCTTGTAACTTTTTTGGCTCAGTGATCGAAAAATGGTCTTGGTTCCGAAATTAGAGCGTGCTACTTATATTACCAATAAGAACATAAAGCATAAATTAAAGCACTAGGCCAGGACACTTTTCGGACCGTGGCATAATCTAGATTCCTTTCCCTGAGGTTTTTATTATCAACGCACGTCTAGTATTACCATAAGTCTGCCTTAACGAGTTGCCGGATTATATTTAAATAAACTCTATGCATAAACATTGCTTTTTATTCATAAATTATAATAATACATACACTAACAATTTCTGAAGTATTTATTTGATTTAATGTTTATTTGGGAACGCACGGTTGAATAGTTCTTATTTAATTTAATGGCTTCTGTATAGTAAGACAATAGAGAATGAATGAAAATTTTATAAGTGCCAGATTATTTTTTTGCTGATAGGAATCACCTTCCTTAGCACCAGAAAAAAGTTGCAGTTGAAATATTTTTTTTGTAATATGTGACGGATCAAGGAAAGTGTCTCATTCGCCATCCTAAAACCAAAACCTAAGTGAGGAAACTGTTAATATTTTTCAAAAATAATTGACGCAGCTGACCAGTCTGCAACTTTTTTCTAGTGCTAAGGAGTTTTAAGGAAAACTAGGAAGTTATTCCTATTACCAAAAAAATAATCAGGCACTTCTAAAATTTTCATCCTTTTCCTATTAAATGCCAGCGTCAAGGTCGCCTTTAGTCGCTCTGAGGCCCTAGTATAAGTTTTAGTGATACAATACGTTTTTGAACGCGTTTACGTTTATTTTTAATTTGTATGGCAACTCGAAAAGCGCCTCTGGTGGTAACTATTAGGAACTACGCGTTGCCATACAAATTGAAACTAAAAGCAAACTCGTTCGAAAACGTGTATGTGTCGATAAAACTTATACTAGAGCTACTGTACCTAAAACGCAGTCTGCTGATTTCGCGTTATGACAAAACTTAATTTGAAATTCGCTATTCGTCTAAGTAAGTCGCTATTGACCTTTTTTTTTTTTTTTTATTTAATAGCCTTAAGTGTCCCACTGCTGGGCAAAAGCCTCCCTCTGTTCCTTCCACGTATCCCTATCCTGGGCAGTCTCCCACCAGTCTTGGTCGAAGACGTCAAGCTCGTCTCGCCATCTCCGACGAGGTCTACCGCGACGCCGTGTTCGGTTGTGTGGGACCCACTTGGTGGTGATTTTAGCCCACAAGTCTTCCGGCATGCGGCAGATGTGCCCGGCCCAGTCCCACTTGAGTTTGGCGGCTGCGTGAGCTACGTCAGCTACTTGCGTTTTGGAACGCAGTATTGTATTTCTAATGCGATCTGTTATTTTCACGCCCAAAATACTGCGTTCCATGGCTCTCTGACAAACCTTGAGGGCAGATTTCTGTACTTTTGTCAAAGACCAAGTTTGTGCACCGTAGGTAAGGATTGGAAGAATGCACATGTCCATGAGTTTCCGTTTTAGGGATGTAGGAAGGTTTCCCTTCATATACTCCTTCATGGACCAATAGTTCCTCCAGGCGTTTTCGGTGCGTCTAGCAACTTCTTTGTCTTGTCGAGCCTGGAAGGAGAGTATTTGGCCCAGGTATAAGTACCCATGCGCTATTGACCTATTATTTATATTACCTATTTCGCAATATGACCCAAACGCAGTAAGCTTAAGTAGCTGTTTGTCCATTTCGCGATACGCCTAATTAGCAGTTAGGCTAAAACACGTTACGCCTACATTCTTCCAATTCTTCCAACACTAGGTAAGTTTGGTTCGTTAGGTATCTTCAGGTGTCCGAAGGGCAAACATATCAGAAATAGGAGCCCCGCAGAGCGGGGCTCCGTTAAAACACCGGGAGACCATGCATTACTAGGAGAACCTTGAGTTTTTAGGGTTCCGTAGCCAAATGGCAAAAGACCGCTCAAAACAAATGAACGTTCAAGCTCATCAGTCTAATTTTGGTCTCATTACAAACTAAAACCAGCGCAACAAATCCTTATTCTGGATCTTATTCCACGAGCATAAGGTTAAAAGTTGCATGCACTGTTCTGAATCACGCTATCGAAGTTTTTAAACTCTATTCATGTAAGTAATTAAGGAAATAACCCGTTCACTATAAGTTTGGACCTCGTTGATGACAGAGTAAATCTTCGCTAGGTCCAAATTTAGGATAGTACTGAAACGGGTTTCTAATGTAAGTATTTAACTTTTATTAGCTAAGTACTAATGTGAATATTTTAACTATTATTGCATTCGTAACTACTTAGTATGTATTATTTGTAAGTATGTACACTTTTTGTGTAAAGCTAATTTTTTTTTCATAAATGATGTACATGTAATATTGACAATTACGAATAAATGAATATGAATAATAGAGAAATAGCATAGGTGTACATTCACCTGATTTGCATGATTACCTACATTTATTATTCAGCTTACCGCCATAACCTAATTATTAATAATTAAGAGGTACTTTATTGGCGCCTCTTTGCCACAGATCCGATATCTTTACTTAAAAAGTTAAGAACCCCGGCGAGAAAGTGAATATTCCCGTGAGTGAAAATGTGCGAAGTTCAGTTTAGCCAACTTAGCCAGCACAACTTTAGCTCCGAGCGTAGCGTCTGCAGAAAAACAATGTTGCCAGTTATTTATTTATCGCATGGCGGTTACACACTGGTACATTCGCCATTACATACATCGGTACACTATAGATAGGTGTTGGTTCACCCTAATGCCTTGAAAATAGAGGTGTGTTCCGATGTTTGTGACGTGCTTGTTTGCTCCGATGTATGTGGTGGCGACTGTACATATTACAGTTCCAGTGTGCGCTTCGAGGTTCAGAAGGAACAGTGTAACTGCCGAGTTTGTTGTTCCTTTAGCACCACCCGGAGGTCACGTGTAGGGTTTCTAGGGTTATTCCTACGGACGTAGAACAACAACGACCTCCGCCAGTGCAATTTATCGAAAAAATCGCGCATATTGTTCTATTCCGTTATGTCAGGTAAGGCTATCCGCAGCAGAACCAAGGTAACCGATATAGCCCTCCGAATCGCTAAACTTAAGTGGCAGTGGGCGGGGCACATTGCACGTAGAACCGATGGCCGTTGGGGCGGAAAGGTTCTCGAGTGGCGACCACGTACCGGAAGGCGCGGCGTGGGTAAGCCCCCCATGGGCCAAGGGCCATGGAACAGTGGTACAGAATGAAAGCATGTAAAGAATGGAGAGGAAGCTGTGTGGACAAAAGACACGCGCTGATACAGGAGGAAGCGCTATCAAAGCTACATATGATGATAGCCAATAACGACCTCATAAAGAGGCAGGAGATATTTGACAAGTATATAGAATACACATAGGTGAAAGAGACAACTGGAAGGTAGACGTTGTGCACCCGATGACAGTCTGCTTCACAGATGGATCAAGAAAGAAATCAAAAGGACTAGCGGGGGCAGGTATAGTTATACCCAAACTGCGGGAGAGAGTATCCATCTCACTGGGGAGGTATGCTAGCGTTTTCCAAGTTTGCGATAACGAGATGCGCACAGATTATAAGAGATACAAAACAACTGACTGGAAGGGTAGTGATTTACACGGACAGTCAGGCAGCATTGAAGGCGCTACGAAAGGCAACGGTAACATCCGCCTTAGTGAAAGAATGCAAGGAAGAGCTTAATAAGATAGGAGAAAACCCAGGTGTGACGGTGGCGTGGGTGCCAGGACATCAGGGAATAGCGGGCAATGAGAAGGCAGATGAGTTGGCCAGGGAAGGTGCGGGAAGGGAGTTTGAAGGCCCAGAACCGGTCCTTCCCTTTTCGGCTCAAGTTACAAAGGGGGTTATAGACAAGCTAAAAGAACTGGATGGGGAAAAAGAATGGAGGGATGCATCTGGATGCAGACAGACAAAAATGATGATAGGAGGCACTAATCACAAAAGGACCAGGTATCTGCTGAAACTGGGTAAGAGCAATCTGAAACTGCTGACTGGTATCATAACCGGTCACAATACTCTGAATAGACACTTAACGATAATAGGTATAAGTAACGACGCTACTTGCCCACACTGTGGGCAGGAGGAAACAAGCAAGCATGTACTAGCGGAATGTGTTATGTACGCGGCACCGCGGTTTAACACATTCGGTAAAGATATGTTAGAGGAGAAGGAATTGAGGGATATCGACCTTAAAGATGTCCTTCTGTTCTGCAGGAAAACAAGAAGAATTGAAGAGTTGGATGTGGGAACGCCGCCGGGACAGTAACCTGAGGCTCCGAACTGAGGGAAATGGGCTGAATGACTGCGACAAGCGGTCGACTGCCCGCCTGTTTCCGGCCAGGCGTCCCTTCACAACATCAACATCAACAAGCCCCCCACAAGGTGGACTTTTGACCTGGTAAAGGTCGCGGGAGTCTGCTGGATGCGGGTGGCGCAGGACCGGTCACTTTGGCACTCTTTGGGGGACCCAAAGTCCCTTTGTCCAGCTGTGGACGTCTTTCGGCTGATATGATGATTGTGATGCTGGCACTTAACGATATTTGCCCAAATACTAGATTCGTGTTGCATCTTTTTCGTCCCTACGGAGTGAAAGAGAGGCAACCACGCAACGCCAAGTGAGGAGCCAGCATAATAAAAATGGCCGCCTTACTGTACCTTTGAAAAAAAGAAAGAAAGAAAGAAATGAATTTATTGCCAGCCAAAATAACACCACATCATAATTTATAAGAAAAAACAGTAGGTACTTGGGTCATTGTCAGTTACAAAAACAAAAATCATCTTTCCGGTGGTCAATAGTTACGGGCTTGTGTTTATATATACTATGTTTTTATCACATATAATTATAGAAGAGACAACGCTGTTTATGCGGATTAAGAGTTCAACCAAAAATTAGGCTTAATAGCCCTTAACTTTGGCAATGTCCACCGAAAAGACGCGAACCTAAATCTGACAATGACCCACTTATATAAAAAGAAACTTAATAATTAACTTTGCTGCTGTCTGTACTTACATAAGAACCACCTGTTGTCGATGCGTGCAGGGCTGTTATTCGCTACGCGTTAATGCGGCTCACCCCGCCGGTCACCCGTAACGAAACTAGACCTCTACCTACCCTTAATTACCACGCATCGCGGTGTCAAGGTATAATTGTGGGTGAGCGTTGAGGTGAACTTAAAACAAGTCACAGAATAGGGGGGCAGTAGACAGCGTCATAATAAACCAGCGTGCCTGTACAGCCGCCATCACATACATCGGAGCAAACTAGCATGTCACAAACATCGGAACACACCTCTATTTTCAAGGCTTTAGGGTGCATGTGCCGATATTTTTGAACACCTATAGTGTACCTATGTATATGGTAGCGAATGTACGCCGTGTTTGAATGAATAGTCGGTAGGTATGCTAATAGTTTTTAAGTCACACCTGGGGGCCGATTTTTGAATTTCGAGCGCTCGAAAAATAAATAAAAGTAAATACGATTTTAATGTCAAAATTGCCGGCACTAACTTTCTACCGATAGAATTGAATACGACTGGTCAATAGTAATACCACTCGCTTTTAAATTTTTTATCGCTATTACAAAAGAGCATTTCGTTATTTTTGACAGTTTTCGAGTGAAAAATTCGAGCGCTCGAAACTCAAAAATCGGTTCCCTGCCCGTAAAGTGCCCAATTACTGACAGCTACGCGCTTCCTTGCCTGGAGACGTAAAATTTTGTATACAAACCAAATTTTGTAGTCGTCAAAATCTGCGATCTGACAGGTGCTTTGTTTTACCGCCCTAGGTGAGTAATGTCCAACCACCTATAATAAACAGACATTTATTCGTTACAACCCCATGGTTGTAAAAAAATATAAATACCAGTTTATTACGCCATGCCAGGACTGCCAGGTCAATACTCACTTCAATTTGTTTGATCTTTGTTTCAGAGTAGGTTAAATTTAACCAATATGAAAATCATGAAAGTGAAACATCAAGATTAAGGTACGCAAGTGATTTATGATGTTTGTATACTTTGTATAGATAAAATCCTTTATTTCTTTCCCTCATTACCAATGTAAGTAGTAGCGATCTCATAATGAGCATTAGAACTCCCCTGTTCCCTATAAGACAGATTTACCTAGTTTAGGGCACAGGACACCGTTCCTAGGCTTATCTAAAAAAAAGCACTCTATCTATCATGATGTATTACTTAAATAAGCTGATGTACTGATTCTACAATAAATATATTTTCATTTTCATTTTCATAAGGTACGCAAGTAAAAATAATAAAACTACAAGTAGGTACGTTTGAAAAACACAGGCCCCAAAATGAAGTCAACAACATTCCGCAAAATATAAAATTTCGTCTCCAAGCGCACAAAATTAGAGATCTTGTCAAAGCCCTCGATACAGCAAAGGCCGCGTCACTTTTAATTTACCTCTTTTAAAAACGGTCCAATGACATCGTCTGAGTGCGAGCGAGACAGCAGAGGGGGGGTAATTTTTGCCAATACTTAAACGAAGATAGATGCCACCCCCGCCCAAGAGGGGTTTTAAGAAAATTTTAACTTTTCTTTATTCAAACCTCCTTGGGCGGCCACCCCTTCGGGGGGTTCCATTTTTCTTCCAGTATTCTCTTTGGCCGTCTCAAAGGAAACAGTGTTCCACTCAAGCATTTATTAAATTCAGCATTCAAAATGAATTGCTATAAAAGTGTTTCTCTTTTGTTTTTAATCGCTACGGTGTACGGGTTTCTGTTTTAATTATGGCTGTTTATTTTTGTTAGAGCGGTTAGTCTTTGTACGTAATTTGTGTAGATATAGGTACCAACTCATAAAGTAAATAGGTATCTAAGTATCTACTCAATTTATTTTATTCCGAGAAAGTCACACTTGACAATACTTTGAAAATATCTAGCCCTATTACAACGGAATAAGGTGCAAGATGTACTTAAACATATTTTTGAAGTAGACTGTAGGTACCTAGTAAGATAGTATACACTTTATATTATGAAGAGTCCTACTACATAATATCATAAAACGTGAATGTTTGGAAGTTTATAGATGTGTTATAGTTACTGAATCGCGATGAAATTTAGCTTACCTACAGATAAGTAGTTTATAAATTATAAGTATATAATATAAATATCCTCTAAGTGCATTAAATTATAAATATTACGGGACAATCTTACACAAATCAACCTAGGCCCACGGTAAGCTCAATAAGGCTTGTGTTGTGGGTACTAGGCGATGATATATATAATAGATTCATACATATATATACTTATATACATATATAACATCCATAACTCAGGAACAAATATTCGTGATAAACACACAAATAAATGCCCTGACCGGGATTCGAACCCGGGACCTCCAGCTTCGTAGGCAGAGTCACTACCCACTGGGCTACGGAGGCCGTTATTGAAATTACCTACGGCAGTTTACGCACACAAGGTCGCAGGCAAATACTATGGCATCGTACCTACTATTATTTATTATGTGCCTTGGAGGTTAAAACAAAGAATGTCTCAAATAGCAAATACTATAAATAATATAATTAGATTCGATAAATATGCGGAAGCTTTCCTCAATACCGCCCGTGGTGAGCGCTGTAGGGAATGGTGAGCGTAGCGGTGGATAATGAAGACGTGCTTCTACCGCGCTTTAAACTTGCTTTATTTGCTTGGCTAATAAGAGGTAGGGTCATTATATGCCGGTTACTCGACCACCTTCGGTTTTTTTCAATTGAAGATGAAGATTCATCAATTCTACAGAGCCTATTGAAACAGTTACCCGTAAGTATGCATTTTTGTAGTTATATTTTTGGAATTTACTAAAAAAAACGAGAGAATTTGCCTTCAATTAACCAACTCAGCTAAGTGGTCGCTAACCGGCACGTACATGAAAATTAGGTGGTCGCTATTCGCTAACCTGCGAAATGACCGACTAGGTAGGTACCTACTTAACCGACGTAGCCCCGTCGAGTTTGGGCTCGTTAGAATCGTCTCAATGCGTAGTTGATGACGGTAGGTGTGCCTACAGAAACAACTTTACTGCGTTTATTAATTTTTGCATATCTACTTAGGTACCTAAAACTATTCTAGTATTGTGTGATGTGACGAAAGTAGCGGACGTCGGCAATCGAATTACACACTTAAAGTGGGGGTGGGCGGGACACTTGGCGAGGAGAAACGATGGGAGATGGACAAAACGGGTTACTGAATGGTGGCCAAGGTCATCGAAACGGTCAGCGGGCAGACCACCAGCCCGATGGACCGATGATATCTGCCGAACAGGAACCAAACAGTGGAGGAGATTAGCACGGGATCGGGGAGAGTGGCGTAATAAAGAAGAGGCCTATACTCAACAGTGGGTGGATACGGGCTGAATAGATAAAATAGATAGATTGTGTGATTGCCAAGTCACAAAATTGTATTTAGCAAGCAAATAAAAATTAATAAGAATGCCTGACTTGGCTCTACGAAATATCTCACAACTTTTTGCGGTGGAAGAGTTTCGAGACTGGCTTATTTTTACATGGAATGTCATTTATGGGATCTCACTTCTTTTTGTAGGCTATTGTGTTATCAATAAGTATGTACTACATACAAATTAAGCATGCAGCTGGGAATAATATTTTTGCATAAGTATAGAAGTACCTACCTACTGTTTAAATGTTATTTTACCAACCAAATAACGTTTGTAGTTTAATGTTTAAAATTTGGAGGTTGTGGGTCTGCTAGAAGTACCTTAGAATTATGTTGGTCATACCTAATCAGTGAGTGAGTACCTATGTCAGTGACAAAACTAAGGAACTTTGACGGCCAATACTAGTTCTTAAACTAATAGTTCAAATTGAATGCTATTGTGAATTCAGGAATATAGCTTTAGCCAGCACAAAATTACAGGATGTTGAAAATGACCTGAATGGCTTCGAGAAAAGGATGTCGGCCGTGCCTCTTTGTTTTGCTCGACTTGGCGGGGGCACGGTTGGACTAAAGCAAAGGGGGTGCAGGACTTAAAAAAAAATTCCTCCCAGTGATGTTATTATGACGCATATTTTTTATGACTTTATCTTAGAGAATACGCTAAAATAAGCGTGTTTTGTAGAAAAAACTTTTCTCTAAAATCAAAAATGGCCGAGATATTTGACCTCAAAGTAGGGAAGATTTTAAGACTTGTAAAAATTTCAATGGATGGAGTGTCATTATGACACCTACTTTTTATTGTTTTATCGGTCGAGGTGTAGCAAAGGGTACGCAGGACTTATAAACATTTTCATCGGTGGGTCATCATTATGACATAATATAAAAAAAAATCTCTAAAATAAAAAAGCGGCCAAGTGCGAGTCGGACTCGCACATGAAGGGTTCCGTTAAATAAATTGCAGTTTACGATTTATGACGTATTAAAAAAAAACTTTTTACCAGATCTCGTTCAAACCAATTTTCGGTGGAAGTTTGCATGGCAATGTACATCATATATTTTTTTGAGTTTTATCATTCTCTTATTTTAGAAGTTACAGGGGGGGGGGACACATTTTACCACTTTGTAAGTGTCTCTCGCGCAAACTATTCAGTTTAGAAAAAAATGATCTTAGAAACCTTAATATAATTTTTGAAGACCTATCCAATGAAACCCCACACGTATGGGTTTGATGAAAAAAAAAAATTTGAGTTTCAGTTTTGTGTATGGGGACCCCTAAAACTTAATGTTTTTTTTGATTTTTGTGTAAAAATCTTAATGCGGTTCACAAAATACATCTACATACCAAGTTTTAACAGTATAGCTCTTATGGTTTCGGAAAAAAATGGCTGTGACATACGGACGGACATGACGAATCTATAAGGGTTCCGTTTTTTGCCATTTGGCTACGGAACCCTAAAAATGGCCGAGATATTGGACCTCAAAATTGAAAAGTGTCAATACTGAATCATTATAATACCCGTATCATCGAAACTGCTGAAGCCACGCGAAACCTATGCTACTGTTAACTCTTAGGCAGGTCAGTGTAGGTTACGACGACGAGCGAAGCGAGGAGGAGTGTTAGGTGTACCGCGACCCTAAGCGCGTGACCCGAGCGAGCGAAGCGAGCGTGCCGCGGTAGCGGCCGGCGAAGCGCCAGAAACGACTTTTTTTTGAATTTATAGTTTTCCGAATATTAAAAAAATATGTATTCCTAAAATATGTATACGCCCATCATTCCAAAATCACGTGGCTTCAGCAGTTTCGATGATACGGGTATTATAATGATTCAGTATTAGACACTTTTCAATTTTGAAGTCCAATATCTCGGCCATTTTTTATTTTAGAGATTTTTTTTTCATATAAAGTATGCTTATTTTGACGTATTCTAAAGTCTTAGTCCTAAAATCTTCCCAACTTTGAGGTCAAATATCTCGGCCATTTTTGATTTCAGAGAAAAGTTTTTCCTACAAAACATGCTTATTTTAACGTTTTTGATTAAAATTTTCTAAGTCTTTTATGATTCCTATGTTGCTTTAGGCGGACCGGGGGCACTGCCGTTCCCCCAGATTTTGTTTGCCACCAGCTTGTTTACCACCACCTGGCAAAATATTGTACCGAAACTGACACCACCATGACATAGCATAAAGAGGGCAAAGTATGTTATCTTCATACTAACGCATTAGACGTCAATAATGTATTATTCTTCTGATACTTCTTAATTAGAACCTAAGGTTAATTTGCCATCGTCCCTTTCTAGGACAACATCTAATTTACGCGCTACGCAAAGTCACAGAATAAGTAATAGTACTACGGCGAAGTTAGAAACTATAAAAGACCGTTAAGTTCCACCATGTACAAATTTGAAATCAGCGCCACCTGTTTGATGTAACAGTCACAACGGTGCAAAGTCGTTCTGCTATGAAAACGCTGCCCGAACAAGAATAATTCAGACCTAGCATCTTCTAAGTTATTCGCTAGATGGCGTAGCCTAATGGGTCGTTTCGTTTCTCCATGTTCATGTGTAAAATGCACAGATATTTTTATTTTATTACACTGTTAAATTAACAATAATTACAGTACTATAATAATTTTAATAACGAATGCTTTATAAAACAAAAAGCACAGGGAGCAAGTTTATATTAATACGTGTATTACAGTATTAAATCAAAGTAGAACGTTCCGTCTTGATATTATTATCTCGAAAATAGGGAATTGTCAAGTCAATGTCAACACGAAACGCAAACACAGCGAGTGGTGAACTGGTGAGCGATTTGTTTGATTTGTGTTGTGTATCAATTGTGTATTTTGAGTTGTGAAGGGTGCATTGCTGCGATAAATAAAGAGTTGTAATTGTAATAACATACTTGAAAATTGCTGCTTTTGGTAGTTTTCGTTTTCTGTCGGTTTAGGGTGTTTTGTTTTGTAAGGTTCCCAGTTATTTGATTTTATTTTTTGTTTCCGCAACGGATATTGTTTGCCAGTGTTTGCCACTCGTAAAAATATGACTTGGATTGCTCGTCAACGTTGAAAATTGCCTATCGAAATGGCACCATCTCGGTGCCAATTCGTAAATTGTCCTAATACACACAGGACTCACTCACTGTTCCGTTTTCCTGCTAGTGATGAAAATCGCTTACGAATCTGAATTAATAATTCAGGTACTTAAGTTCTAATTGTAACAATAAAAGTTTGTTCTCTAGCTTAGCTAAAGAACTATGTACTAATTGGTTGAATGTCGTGCTTCATTCAGCTTAATTTTTTATCGTTCGCGTATTATAGCATTCGTTTGCGTATTATATGGAAAGCAGGCAAACATGCTGAATACAATATAGCCTTGGTCCATTGAGAACGCGCATTCTATACTACAGTGAAATAATTTTTGACTTCCATGGTCTTAGCCTGTCCGAAAGGACGAATAAAAAAAAAAGAAAGAATTCTTGAAATTGGTGGGTCCGGAGATTATCATAATCATATTTATTCATAATAATTCATATTATATGTCAACAATCATAATTGTAAAATAATCATAAAATTTCATATAACTTATTAATAAAATAAAATGAAAGCATAGGTACAACAAATTGTATGTACATAGTTGTACACATTACACAGATAAAGTGCGACCTATTTCATATTAAAGTCGCTAAATCTATAAAAAGTGTGCTCAATAAGCCATAATTTGAGTCATGATTTGAAGCTAGGCAGTGACGGGGCATCAGTGATATGTGCCGGTAATTGGTTGTACACTATTGGTCCCATGACATGTGTTAGTTTGCCAGACATCACCAGTCTATGCTTAACACCAACAAGTTTGTTAGCGTTACGCAGGTTACGACCGTGTATCGCGTATTCGTGTAAATAACATTGCACGTATGTAGCCACGTGAAATATAACGATGGAAGGTAGCGTGAGTATCCCGAGGGACTGGATTACACCCTAGCTACAAACTTACAAGCATTCAAAGCTATGATCTGCCATACTTTTTCACTTTATAATAACAGTATAGAGAATTACAATTTATTGTATAATTTCAGGCAACAAACACCTCTCAACTTTGACACTTGAACAATTAAAGTACCGAATAGTATGTGAAGTGCATTTTGAGCCGTGTTACAAGAATCAAAATGATAACCAGGCAAGGTTGACCGGGACAGCTATTCCGAGACACTACTGTGAAGATCAATCAATCGACATTACGCCTGAGCCTGTGCAGTGCCCAGTGGAAAGTATTTATTGATCTTATAATAGGCTATTTTTCTGTTAGATGCTCATAAGATTTTTTTTTCGAAGTATGTACTTACTGCGTTTGTTAAGAAACTTATTGTGATTCAAAGAACTTATTTGCTCAGAATGCAGTTACATAGATTGTAAAAATAAAATAAAACATGTCTAGTGAATGCAGCCTGCATGCAAGCGTGCTAAATATTACAGAGGAGCAAGCGATCAGTAAAAACATTTTTTTGTACTCGACGATTAAAATATGTGTATTAAGATTTCATAGAGAATACTGCAACGTCACTCTTTTCATAGTTGTAGTCCATGTTACTGTCGAAACAATCGAAATAACTACTTTTCGATATGCTCCAGACAACTAAAAATAAATTCGACCAATCACGTGGCTGCTTTACTGAACTGTAATGAATTGGACCAATAGAATCGCTTTGATGTCGTTCGCTCGTTGATGTCTTTTAAGATATCAACAAGCGTACGAGCGATGAGCTGCACTTCGTTTCAACAGTATCGAGTTTGTTTAATTAGTTCAGTTGACTCGTAGAAAATTAATTTTAATGAACTCGTACAAAAAGTATTGTTCACAATAGTGTTATAATCAAGCTTTTTAATCTCGTACCTTACTTAGGCCACTCAGCAAGCTTCGTGGCCTAAACACGGTACTCGACTAAAAAGCTCTCTATTATAACACGATTGTGAAAAATACTATTTTGTGTGAAACCTTATGTGTGTTACTCTTACTCTAGGACAACATTAAAGCTTAGTCAATTCTGCACAAGCCTGTAGTACGATTGGCCTCACAAGGGGCTGCACACCTTCATACCATGCCGCTGTAACATCCTTTTTAAACTGCCATTGCACGTAGAACCGATGGCCGTTGGGGCGGAAAGGTTCTCGAGTGGCGACCACGTACCGGAAAGCGCGGCGTGGGTAGGCCCCCCACAAGGTGGACTGATGACCTGGTAAAGGTCGCGGGAATCCGCTGGATGCGGGTGGCGCAGGACCGGCCATTGTGGCACTCTTTGGGGGAGGCCTATGTCCAGCAGTGGACGTCTTTCGGCTGATATGATGATGATACGCAGTTGTCAAATGGGTGAAATAGACAAGGTACAGTCGCCATCACATACATCGGAGCAAACAAGCACGTCACAAACATCGGAACACACCTCTATTTTCAAGGCATAAAGCCTTGGTCAGACACACGGCGCGACGCAGCGCCGCGGTCGCGCCGCGTGATGCCGACGCGATGCCTGTTCAAACGGCGCGCGCGGATCGCGCCGGCCTCGCGCTCTGAACACGCCCTCTTCGCGCGCGCGAACGCGGCGCGACCGCGGCGCGATGCGGGCGTGATGCGCGGCGCGATGCGGGCGTGATTCGCGCCCGGATACAGGACACCGGAAACATAAATTTTTCTATATCCATAATAATAATAAATATATCCATACCTAATCACAAAATAACTAATAATTATGCTACGCTCGCACTAAGCACTGCGCGCTGCCTAACGTCCGACTGATGTGTGTGACCCAGCGCGGCGCAGCGTGCCGCCGCGTCCGCGCCGCGCAGCGCTGCGCCCGCGCCGAGTGAACGCAAGGGGCCGCGCGGCGCGGGGCGCGACAGAAGCGGGGTGCGATGCCGGCGGGACGCAGTCTGTCTGACGTCGCTAACCTGATAGCATGTTTCGCGGTCGCGCCCCGCGACCGCGACGCTGCGTCGCGCCGTGTGTCTGACCAAGGCTTAGGGTGCATGTGCCGATATTTTTGAACACCTATAGTGTACCTATGTATGTGATGGCGACTGTACCAAGTTGAAACCTACTTATGAGTTTGACTGTACACAACTTTGACAGGAAAATATACGTGCATACCTTCATGGAGAGAAACACATCCGTCACATTTTCCGTCAATGTCCTTGCAGGGCAGATTATCTGAATGTGAAGCTTGGGGGCAGGGTTCGAAATTATCAAGATAATTACTCTTCTTGATTATTATCACCAGTATAATACTCAACTTTGCATAATCTGAACTGAATTTTTATTGTATGGGGAATCCCCACGGTGCGGCACGTCACGTTGACACTTCGTGCATTCGCATAGACACAAGTGCGGAAATACACGTTCGAATTCTTCTAATAATAATAATAAAATCTTTATTTCGGAATACAAAAGACTCCATAGTTGTTAGTAACATAAAAAAAAAAAAAACATACAAATTATATAAAACTATGTTAGTTTAAGTACAATAAAATACAAGGTTACTTAATTAAATTAAATACAAACACAAATTAATAGTATTTTTCACAATCGTGTTATAATAGAGAGCTTTTTAGTCGAGTACCGTGTTTAGGCCACGAAGCTTGCTGAGTGGCCTAAGTAAGGTACGAGATTAAAAAGCTTGATTATAACACTATTGTGAACAATACTTTTTGTACGAGTTCATTAAAATTAATTTTCTACGAGTCAACTGAGCTAATTAAACAAACTCGATACTGTTGAAACGAAGTGCAGCTCATCGCTCGTACGCTTGTTGATATCTTAAAAGACATCAACGAGCGTACGACATCAAAGCGATTCTATTGGTCCAATTCATTACAGTTCAGTAAAGCAGCCACGTGATTGGTCGAATTTATTTTAGTTGTCTGGAGCGTATCGAAAAGTAGTTATTTCGATTGTTTCGACAGTAACATGGACTACAACTATGAAAAGAGTGACGTTGCAGTATTCTCTATGAAATCTTAATACACATATTTTAATCGTCGAGTACAAAAAATACTTTTCAGTCGGGGTTTAGGGCTACCCCTTTAATAAGTCCAACCCAATGCTTGAGGATTGCGCTGTCAAACCTGTACAGTTCACTATCGAATCGATAATTATCCATGTGTTATTATAACGATAATTATCGTAATAATCATCATGATAATTATCGTAATAATTATCATTGATAATTATCTTTGCGAACCCAGCTTGGGGGACTTTGAAATCCACTTTAATTTACATATATAAGAAGACATGAGGTATGTTAATATTAACATTTTGCTCAACTCCCAGGAAAAATAAAGATTTCCATCAAATGTCAGGGTGATGGTCATAAATGGAAAATGGACTACTTATCTGGAAGTTTATATGGGACACTAGTTTTTTTAATAATAATTAATAGGTATTGTTATTGTTGCTAACAGTGCAATATGGCTCCAGTGAAATGTCATTACCAGGATTGTGGGAATACAAATGCAACCAGGTCCGTGTTCTCATTTCCTATCAAAGATGAAGATCGTTTAAAATTGTGGATACAGCATTCAGGTGAGATCCGGATTATTGAATAGACAATAGAATAGGAAAACATTTATTCGAGACACACACAAACTGACATTGATTTTTTTTAAAATAAAATACGTCACGAAATGGTCCCAATTCGTCATGGTGCTGGCGATAACCAGCGCTGGTCTTCCGTTGGAACCATCGGTGAAACCACGGCGGGCAGCACACACACATTCTGCCGTCGTAAGCAAAAATGACGCATCTGACTATGAGTGTCATTCAAAAAGGACGCATCTGACTATAATAAGTAATA
The DNA here is from genome assembly GCA_963854355.1 of Epinotia brunnichana. Taxonomy (NCBI): domain Eukaryota; kingdom Metazoa; phylum Arthropoda; class Insecta; order Lepidoptera; family Tortricidae; genus Epinotia; species Epinotia brunnichana. The sequence continues at coordinate 19,391,585 of OY977959.1, forward strand.
ATAACTCATAGACAGATGCGTCCTTTTTATTGAGACTCATAGTCAGATGCGTCCTTTTTGCTTACGACGGCAGCATTGCAATAAAAATATTTAAAAAAGACGATAATAATAACAACAATAAGACCGTGAAACTATTATTACAACATTAGTATATTATTGTGGAGGCTGGAAAGTAGGTAATGGATAGACGAGTGGGTTCCAGCGGCGCTACCACGAACTTCGAATCTCGAACTTCGTATATCTCCGTCTCTATCGCACTGATGGTTTATGGTATTCGAGCGACAGAGACGGATATATACAAAGTTCGAGATTCGAAGTTCGTGGTAGCGCCGCAGCTCCTAGCGGAAGAGGAAGGAGCTCGAAGGAGGAGAGTCCATTTATCGTAATATTTAACCGAATTCGAAAAAGGTTCTCAATTCGTCTGTTTGTTATTTTTAGGGTTCCGTAGCCAAATGGCAAAAAACGGAACCCTTATAGATTCGTCATGTCTGTCCGTCTGTCTGTCTGTCCGTCCGTATGTCACGGCCACTTTTTTCCGAAACTATAAGAGCTATATTGTTGAAACTTGGTAAGTAGATGTATTCTGTAAACCGCATTAAGATTTTAAAACAAAAATAGAAAAAAAAACAATAAATTTTGGGGTTCCCCATATTTAGAACTGAAACTCAAAAAAAAAAATTTCATCAAACCCATACGTGTGGGGTATCTATGGATAGGTCTTCAAAAATGATATTGAGGTTTCTAACATATTTTTTTTGTAAACTGAATAGTTTGCGCGAGAGACACTTCCAAAGTGTCCCCCCCCCCCCCTGTAACTTCTAAAATAAGATAATGATAAAACTGAAAAAATATATTACCATGCAAACTTCCAACGAAAATTGGTTTGAACGAGATCTAGTAAGTTGTTTTTTTTTAATACGTCATAAATCGTAAAAAGCAATTTATTTAACGGAACCCTTCATGTGCGAGTCCGACTCGCACTTGGCCGCTTTTTTTTGTTAGTATTATGATTATGATCTTAATGTTCATTTATAATTATTTGTAATTTATTTATAATAGTTTTATCATTCTCTAATTTTAGAAGTTACAGGGGGGGGGGGGGGACACATTTTACCACTTTGGAAGTGTCTCTCGCGCAAACTATTCAGTTTAGAAAAAAATGATATTAGAAACCTCAATATCATTGTTGAAGACCTATCCGTAAATACCCCACACGTATGGGTATGATGAAAAACATTTTTTTGAGTTTCAGTTCTGAGTTTGGGGAACCCCCAAAACTTAATGTTTTTTTTCTATTTTTGGGTGAAAATCTTAATGCGGTTTACAGAATACATCTACTTACCAAGTTTCAACAGTATAGCTCTTATAGATTCGGAAAAAAGTGGCTGTGACATACGGACGGACAGACAGATAGACATGACGAATCTATAAGGGTGCCGTTTTTTGCCATTTGGCTACGGAACCCTAAAAAGTGCGGCCGCGGTTGCCGGCGCAGGCGTGTGGCGCCCTTACCTATGAGCCTACCTGTGAGTGTAATCACTGTCACTGGACTATAAAAACATTGTTGGACAGTTTGAATTCATAGAGGGCATATTCGTACGACATCCAGCTAACCACAGTTTTGAAGCCTGAATTTTGACCATCTAATGCTTTTTAGGGTTCCGTACCTCAAAAGAGAAAAACGGAACCAAGGGAATAGCAGGGGTTGGCAGTGATCCGTCTGTCTGTCTGTCAAGAAGCTTTATTTCGGGAACGCGTCCGTATCGAGTTGAAATTAGAACCATACCTACTCAGGTGTATAGTATTTTTTTTTTTAAATCTTTATTTATTATGAAAAGGGGTTTTGTCACGCAGTGAATATGCCACCCCCATGGGCATTTACAGTCATTTGAAGCTGCGAAATAATTAAGTTAACGTAAAAGCAAGTGCGAGTCGGACTCGCGCACGAAGGGTTCCGTACCATTATCTATCAAAAAACTATTTTATTTTGTGTTTTTAGTATTTGTTGTTATAGCGGCAACAGAAATACATCATCTGTGAAAATTTCAGCTGGAACTATCACGGTATCAGTGAGATACAGCCTGGTGACAGACAGACGGACGGACAGCGGAGTCTTAGTAATAGGGTCCCGTTTTACTCTTTGAGTGCGGAACCCTAAAAAAGATACGGCCTTTTATGCCGCAAAAAACGTTTATTTCGACACTCTCAAGGGAATCAAAATTTATTGGGTTGGTACCTACTTTAGAGTTGACCTAGAACTATGCAATTTGAAAACTATACATTTGTAATTTTGTACGGAACCAGTGTTGGGCACTTGCGGTTTTTTTTTAATTCTCTGTGTTTAACCGATAAAAATTTCAGGTAATACAGGCCTGACATGCTTGACGCACGAAAAATTGAAGCACCGCTTTATATGTGAGGATCATTTTGAAACTAAAGATGTGTATAAAACGTCTGCAAAATCTAGACTTGTACCTTGGGCTGTGCCTCTGAAGTGTCAAGTTATCCCACCACAATGTAAGTTTAACATGCCGAATTTTATGATTGGTTGAGGTCACAGATGTATGAATATAAGGAGATCGGACATGGCGGCCGATTTGTATAGAGTGAGCATGTCGCAAGTACAACCCTTCGTCTCCCAACGACTCACATGTGAGTCGTCCGGCAGGTCCCACATGTGGGTCATTTTTATTACCCTGGAATCCCAATGACCCACATGTGGGTCATGTTTTTTTTTTAATTTGAATCATATACAAAATACACCAGGGTTCATTATCGGTGTCTGACTGCTGGACCAATGGGACCACACATGCCGACATACTGTTACACTAATTACTTGCTGAAAATGTTTTGTATTGTTGGCAGCGCTCATTACCTTTATATTTTCATATTATCTATTAAGGACAAACGCGCATCAGGTTGGCAACACTGATGCGGTATAAAAGAAAAAGGAGGTTTCGCGATGGCGGGAAGGATGGCTGTCAAGTGTGAATGTCAGACAGAAAAAACGGATGAATATATATAATATGTGATTGATAAATGATAATGTGATTAAGTTCATTAAGTGCTAATAAACGGAAGGATAACAATAAACAGAGGCAATTAATGAATAGTTTTATAGGTCAGAAGTGACAAGAACGAGTGAATTACTTAATTCACTATTAATCACGTCCACAACTTTACCGCAACGCCAAGTAAGTAATTTGTTTTACAAACTTAACATAAAAGTTTGGATAACTAATGATGAATATGTATAATGACATGAAACCTTTGTCTTTGTAAGAAATATTTGGTTAAAATAGCTTTGTATGTGTATTGTGTTATGAAAAGCATTGACGGAGTGTTTGTTTTGCTTGGTGCATTGCACTTATTCATACGCCACTTTGTTCATATGGATACGACAATCGAAAAAGATTGACATCACATTACATGTAAGTAATTGGAAAAGATTTACATCATACAGGATGTCGCCGTCGACGGATATGTGTCGGAAGAGATCATTTTCCACATTGTAACAATTTCTAGAATACACTTGTATGAAACAATCTGTGGGAATTTGTTAATAGAAAGAAGGCTTACTAAATTATACACCAGAGTGTTTTGTCATCATCATATTTATTTAAGAGCTAAACTCTTGTCAGTGGAGTAATTTGCAGTTTTACTTCTCTTTAGAGTAGTGGAGTATTTGTAAACTGCATTATTACATTCATGTAAATATTTTTACAGAATGACTAGAATGTACTACTTTATGGAACATGCAAGCCATGGTAAATATTGTATATACAAAGGAGTAGAAGTTAGATGGAAAGTTCTAGAATAAATTTTGTTACATATGCAATACTATAATGACATTTTTGTTAAAACTTATTTCATGACTGAAAGGTGTTTGTATATGTAATTTGATATTTACTGTTAGTGGAAACAACATCCTAGTGTGATGAAAAGACACAATTTGATTAATCTATTAAAGTAGACAGTCGGTGAATGAAATGAAAAGTGAATTTAGTTACAATTTTACAGGGTAGATATGTAAAAACAAGAATGTGTAGTTATTACTGGCACAATTTATGCACATAATATGTGCATAATAGATGTGGTCTACGTGAGGGACAGTTGCACTGGGATGAATATAACTAATCATCAAAAGTTGGACATGGGTGGACTTTATATTGAATGAGATTATAATGTGGATAAATCAGTAGCTAATGTGTTTAACAGTTTCAGATTAATGGATTTGTAATGGATGAGACAAATGATGATTATAATGAACAATGCCTGTCTGAAATGGTATCTGATGGAAGTGAAATTAGTGGCGGGACATGTCACATGGAAGAATTGAGGTAGAATCCATCTAAGGAGATTCCTTTGAAATAACAAGGATCAGGGGGATGGATTCAAATGAAAATAGTTGGAATAATATTAAAAGAGGATTTAGCCAGGGCGTACCCAAATCTCGAGGAGAGATGCATGGTCGAAGGCTGCCTCAGGATGTTTAGCCAGGGCGTACCTGAATCTCGAGGAGAGATGCATGGTCGAAGGCTGACTCATGATGGAAATAGTTGGATAGAATGGCAAAGCTTTGCTATGCCTAACAGGAAGGACATTAAAAGGGACCACGGTGATGATATTAAGGCCGGTGATGATGTCAGGAACAGATGGAGGACAGGGAGGACAGCTGGGAGACCCAGTTGAAGAGTGAACTACTCATCTACCAATATTGGCGCTGAGAAGGAGGAGCCTCAACTCAGTTGGAAGAGGAGAATACGGAGTCTGACGTGGGAACAGGTTAGACACAACATGCTTAAAGAAAAATTTTGTGACAAAAAGGTATGTTATAAATGTTATAATATTATTAATAATAAGGATGTGGATACTGATAGAATGTTTGATAAGTTTTTATCAATAATAAAACAAGTTTGGAGCCCTGACAAGCCAAAAATTTATTGTAACCCTTACATGATACTAGAATTTGATTCCATGTTGACAAATGTAAATGAGTGAGATGTGATTTACGGATGGAATGAAAGTGAGAGTTCACTGTGCATTACCCTAGTTAAGCAGGGTGGCAAAAACATGGTGTCAAGGATTAGGTACACTAATATACGCATAGCCAAAATGGAAAAATATTTGAGTCATTTACTTTCAATGAAGACTATGATTTTCAGTGAAATAATGGACTGTAAAATAATAATAATAATGATTACTTCAAAGACTGCGAACTTTAGAAAACTGGAATAAGTATTGTTATTGGCATTGCACGTAGAATACAATAGGTGGCCGTTGGGGCGGAAAGGTTCTAGAGTGGCAACCACGTACCGGAAGGCGCAGTGTGGGTAGCCCTTTCAGACCGGAGAAACAAGACCCTGCTAACGTAAAATGAAGTAAATTGACATTATGTTTTTGATTTGACAATTAAATGTAATCAACCCGCACAATTGTATTGGCCGGGTCTGAAAGGGGTAGGCCCCCACAAGGTGGACTGATGAACCTGATAAAGGTCACGGGAGTCCGCTGGATGCGGGTGGCGCAGGACCGCTCATTGAGACACTGTCTGGGGGGGGGGCTATGTTCGGCAGTGGAAGTCTTTCGGCTGATAATATGATGATGATTGGAACATTAAAAAAAATATGTTAAGGTGTCAACCTTGGGATTATTTGCATTTGGAAAAAGAGGAACGATACATTCATTGTCATGATTTAGTGCACCCTGTCTTTGAGTGTGACAAAGTGCCAAACATACTATGTGGTTCCGATATGGACATTTGACAGAGGAGTGTACGACTTCACAATATAAGAGATGTAGCAGCAAAAGTTATTATAAAAAAATAAGAAGATCACAAGTTTCGGTATTAACACGTGGTCAAAAGCGATATTGACAAACAACATCCATAGGACCTCTCATGCAATCCCTTGAAGGTTTATCGTTACTCAGAGGGGGGTATGATAACTAGACCCATAGGTGTCTCTATAGTCAAGGTTGTTGGGTCATTCGTTTACAGAAAAACCCTTAGATAGAGGATATAATAGATGACGTCCTAGCGTATACCCAAAAGGGACGATGGTAAATTAACCTTACTAAATTAAGAAGTATCAGAAGCTAATACATCCTTGACGTCTAATGTATTTATAATTTAGTCGTGTTATATCGGTGAAGTCATGGTGGTGTCAGTTTCAGTACAAATTTTGACAGGTTTGGTGGCAAACAATCCGTATACGCGATGAGGGATAGAAAACATGACACTGTATCACGTTCCCACTTGCGGTATCGTCTATGCATACATCTTTGTCACTCATGTGCGTATGTGTGGGTGAGTCCCTCTATTCTATTCTACCTCTATGGAAAAACCTGATATCGTCATCATGACAAAAACCACCCCCACAGAAACATTTTCTTAAAGAATTACAACAACAATATTGGCAGTAACTGAGGTATATTTCAAGATTAACAAGGCGATTATTTTATATATGTTCATGCCTCATTGAGAGGCAAGAGACATACTCTTTTCTGGGATTTATGATAGCAAGAATGGCCAAGGAGTTGTGCAAACATATTACCTTAACCCGAATAGTATTGTAATAAAAAGGATTTTCTTCTAACGGGAGTGGTAACAAAAACGATGCCCCGTGTGTCTCTCATCGCGCCATTAACACGATCGTGAATGAGACTAAGGTAGAATATATGCCATATGGATACATGGACGACATTTTGATCCCGTCCAACTCTACAATTTACTAACTCTACAAACACTAGAAGAAGTGTTGCAACTATTTAAGAAAGGCGGACGCACGCTAAAGCTGAGCATGTGTAACTTTTTGAATGTGCGAGTATTTGTACACATATTTAAAATATCATCACCTGCGACCACGACTGGTGCAACCCGTGTCGAAACGTAAGGAATAAAGATCAGCAAATATCGCGTTAGACCCGTGTCAAACAATAATTTAAATAAGAGCGAAGCGGTTTCAATTAAGTTTACGGCGCCAAGCTATCAACACGAACTGCATCAGTTTTTGGGTTTGTAGGGTTTTCTTTAGACAATTTATTAAAGATTTACTACAGATAGAAACTGTAATTGGACCGACAAACAGCAACAAGCATTCTTAGAAATCCAGAAAAGGTTAAAAGAACTCTTAGCTTCATATGATCGAAGGGTAATTTTGATGCAACGTAATAAAGGTATTGCAACCAGTTTCTTTCTCTAGTCGGAAAACTTGATTTATCTTCATACGAACTTGAAACTCTGGCGGCTGTCGAGTCGCTGAACAGATGTAGAGTTTCGTTTTTTGGAATACCATTTTAAAAATTGTGATGAACTGCAACGCTGTCAAATCCCTATGTCTTATGAAAGCAATTAATTACTGAATCCACCTTTGTCAAGCGAGTTTACCACGCTGGTGGATGCACCTGATGAAATATACGTGTGAAGGTGAATATCAACCGGATGTTCAAATGGCTCGAATGCATCGAGCCGTAATCCAGGGCTGACTGAAGGAAATCAGGATGTTCTGGAAACTGACTGGATAGTTACAGTACAGTCAGCAGACGACGAGGTGAGAAGAAGCAAAGAAATACTTACAGAGGCTTACCAACATTTTAAGTAGACTTTAAAACTGACGCTTGTATGGGGTAGTTGACGATGAATTAACAAATGGGTTGTACAAAAAGGTATGGTTTTGATTGCTATTTACTCGTAAAGTAGATTGTTTTATAATAGTACATTATGATACAAGTGTGCTAAGTTGGTCATTACACTCGAGTCGGTTTTTAAGCCTGAGCCGAAGGCGAAGGCTTAATGGAGACGAGAAGTGTAATGACCAATGCTCACGTGTTTCATACGACGTTTTTCAACACATTTGCGAGGAAAAAAAAAAAAAATGAAAATGTTAAAAGATATGTAATGAAAAGGCACTAGTGCGATAATGTAATGTAAAAGTCACGGCATGGGTAATATTCTGCATTATTTTGCTAATATTTAAAAAGATATGTAATGAAAAGGCACTAGTGCGATAATGTAATGTAAAAGGCACGGCATGGGTAATATTCTGCATTATCAGTGTAAATACGCTGTAATAAGACCTACTTTACGAGCAGGTGTGTTGAAAAATACGTAAGTATTACTCCCGTGAAAACTACTAAATCGTCTACGACTGGTCGTGTGATAGAAGAATATGTACTGTCGGTATGATGGTGTTCCGAAACGTTTAGTAAGGAAAGTGCTACATGACAAGGAGTCTGAAAAGCTTGTCTAAAATGGACCTTATAGTAAATGAAAGTGCGCCCTAGTGACATAGTTCTGATAGAAAATACTCATGACAAAAAAAAAAGATACAAAGAAATTAGGTATTTGTTTAGGTATTCAATTAAGAAAACAAACAGCGGTAAAAAAATAAAGAGAAGATATTGCTTAAATATAAGATTTGGAGTTTTCTTATCTTGCATTAATGCAGTCTGTATTTTTTTACATTATAATAAATTCTAGTGATTTATCTGTAAGTTGATGATGATGATGATCTGTAAGTTTGAATATAATATTATGAAACCCTAAAAAGATATTATAATATGAAAAATAAAAAGAGACACATTTACTGAAAAGCGGATGTTAGTGCGGTGATTGAGCAGTTAAACAAATCTTCATTAGAAAAATGCAAGCACGTCTTATAAATACGTTTTTAGCGTAACACGTCCTACTGTAAGGAATAAAATACAATTGTTGCAATTGATAAAATTAATCCATGGTTCAGTTTTAGTAGTACGTAGAATCGGACATATCCAATGAAAACTCAAGTGAATGACAATTAGAATATTACATAGGTATTAGAGTGTTTTTATAATGATTAGTGTTATTATGTGTCATTATTATTTACACTAGTTGATAAAGGCGTTATTGTTTTCTTAAGACAATACTACTGAATTGAAAATTATGGAAAAAAATTACATGTTATGTTTTTATATCGTTTTCAAAGCGATGGGTCTCGCTTAGGTAGGATGGCAGAGCGGTATAAAATTCAATTTACATGATTTAAATGCATATAAGTATAGTACATACTTTAAAGTGTATGCAAGAATAGACACGTTCATAGTGATATCTGATATCGTTAACATTTTTATAATGGCTGTGCTTAATAAACTGACTCATGTTTATTTTTGAAAATTCATAATTTAATACAAAAGTGAACGGATATCTAGCTACAAATATGGCAATTATTATTGTTACAAGTAGACATACATTGTCTCAATTAATCTTATTTTCGCTGGTGTTTAATTAAGTGAGACAGTATTTTTTTTCGTTAATTAAAAAAAACCGATTGGTAGCTACTTTGGTACAAAAGGTTGGATTGTCATTTTATTATTATACTGAGTAGTGTTATTGGACAGAACACGGAAAGGGTTAGATGTTATAAATTGTTGAAAAAAAAATCGCAATTTAAATACATAGATATTATCAGGTCACAAAACTAAATTCTGTTAGGCGCAATAACCGTAACGCAAGATTAACAGATGTGTAAGAAAAGGATACCTGATACAATCTGTATCTGATTTGAAAGATATGTGTTTACCTGACAATAAATTGTGGTAAGTACAGTAACTAATGTTAGAGTTTTACTAGTTGTTACCCTCCAAACCCTGAGTAATATCATTAGGTTGTTCAACGAAAATTTACATCATGATGGCCAGCCAGGGCGGCACGGGAACTCAGGACGCTGTGAACTGCGCACACTAGCGAACTGCACACTTGGATCTGACACCTTCGTATCGACCGGATTCAAGTATGTCAGGACATGATGGTTCGTATTCTTATTCCATATGCGGTGCTATATTATATGTCATAGCAAGGATTAAATTAAGAAGAAAACGAATACCTTAAAACGATGAGACTCGTTTATGAACAGGATGGCCGAGCTGTTACACTAATTACTTGCTGAAAATGTTTTGTATTGTTGGCAGCGCTCATTACCTTTATATTTTCATATTATCTATTAAGCTCGGACAAACGCGCATCAGGTTGGCAACACTGATGCGGTATAAAAGAAAAAGGAGGTTTCGCGATGGCGGGAAGGATGGCTGTCAAGTGTGAATGTCAGACAGAAAAAACGGATGAATATATATAATATGTGATTGATAAATGATAATGTGATTAAGTTCATTAAGTGCTAATAAACGGAAGGATAACAATAAACAGAGGCAATTAATGAATAGTTTTATAATACATGTAAGTCGTTGGAATTCCAGGCCTTCGATCACCCGATCGCTGGAAGAGGAAGGGCCACACAACGCCCAAGTAATAACCAAGACAAAGCACGCACACATCTAAAACACACACACTTGTATACCTACACGCTTATTTGACAATAAACGCGCATCATATCAGGCATTTTGGGAAAAAACGTAATATTCTCTGCGATGCACGCGTGCACAGTATGGCATTGAGCATACAGCTGCGACACGGCCGCCGGCGGCTTGTCCTCTCTCTAGTATTCTATGCTCTGAGGTTGAGGTGTTCTCTGCAATAGTTAGATAAAGCTACAATAAATAAAATAAAATAGCCCTTTATTCAGACAAAGTATGAACATGCATGTCCATGTTTAAAGCTACTTGTATCACCATAACTAATACATACCCCGGTACTTAAAAAGGAGACATCAACCTGTTTATCTGTTACGTAGGGAAGCTCCCATCTTCCAACCAACCTATCCAACCCAGTTTGCATATGAAACCTGGGTTGGATAGGTTGGAAGATGGGAACTACCCGTTACGTAGACCTAATGTTACCCAATAATTATTATTTTTAAATAATAAGAAGCACATCTAAAATAACTGTAACTGTATTGGTTTATTTAGAAAGAAAGAAAGAAAATACGTTTATTTAGAAAATTACTTTGTAGGATAAAAGACAAAAAATTACAGACAATGATTTAGCCGCTTTAGTGGCCTTAATGTGCGGCAGAGTTGTCGTGTTTGGCGGGAGCTCTACACAAAAAAAAAAACTCACAGTCACTGAGGCCAAAATCGGTCAGGACACACATCATTGGTTGTTGGTTGAATATAAATGGACCGAGTTCAATAACTCGGTCCATTTATATTCAACCAACAACCAATGATGTGTGTCCTGACCGATTTTGGCCTCAGTGACTGTGAGTTTTTTTTTTGTGTCCCACCAGTAGTCCATTAGGTATCTCCACCCAATGGTGGAGATACCTAATGGACTACTGGTGGGGTATTGGATGAGACAACGAACAGCTGCCTAAAAAACTGTCTCGCATTTTTGCCATCGTAAGCAAAAAAGACGCATCTGACTAAGAGTCTCATTTAACAAGGACGCATCTGTCTATGAGTACCGTAAAACGGGGTAAGTAGGGACAAAACTGACATTCAAATCTCGATAACATTTTATGTTTACACTTTATGCAAACTTACAAGCTACGATGCTACTTGAAGCTACGGTAGCCTAGTGGTTCAGGCATGCGGCTGTCAAGCGGCGGTCGTGGGTTCGAATCCCGGCTCGTACCAATGAGTTTTTCGGAACTTATGTATGGAATATTTACCGTTAGCTTTTCGGTGAAGGAAAACATCGTGAGGAAACCGGTCTAATCCCAATAAGGTCTAGTTTACCCTGTGGGTTGGAAGGTCAGATGGCAGTCGCTTTCGTAAAAACTAGTGCCTATGCCAAATCTTGGGATTAGGTGTCAAAGCGGACCCCTGGCTCCTTTAGGGCACAACCCACAACCGGGAATAACGCTAGGAGGATGATGACTTAATGCAAACTTAATTTTATTAATAAATGTTCCGGCTGTTTGTATTTTAGTTTTTTTTATGATTTTAGGTAGTTCCATTTCATAACTTAAAAGATAAACACAGAAAAGTAAGACACCCCGTAGTGAGGTGGGATTTCACACAAAGGCAATTTTGGAAAATTAATAATATAGCTCCATTTGTAAGAAGAATACATTATTTAGGTAGCAGTAGCCTTTAAGAACCATCTCATCCGTGTCATCCCTTCTCTCCCCATGCATAACCCAACTGTCCTCGCAATCCCTACTCACCCCATTTTACGGTACCTAATATAGTCAGATGCGTCCTTTTTGAATTAGAGTCGTAGTCAGATACGTCTTTTTTGAATTAGAGCCATAGTCATATGCGTCCTTTTTGAATTATATGCATATTAATATGCGTCCTTTTTTAATTAGAGTCGTAGTCCGATGCGTCCTTTTTTAATTATAATCATATTAAGATGCGTCCTTTTTGAATTATAGTCATACTCAGATGCGTCCTTTTTGAATTAGTCATATGCGTCTTTTTTGAATTATATGCATAGTCATATGCGTCCTTTTTTAATTAGAGTCGTAGTCCGATGCGTCCTTTTTTAATTAGAATTATATTCAGATGCGTCCTTTTTGAATTATAGTCATACTCAGATGCGTCCTTTTTGAATTTGAGTTATAGTCATATGCGTCTTTTTTGATTTATCAGTCACGACCAGTGGTTAGCCTAGTAGGTAGTGACAGTAGTGACCCTGCCTTCGAAGCGGATGGTCCTCTGCAAGTGTGGGACCTATATTCCGGAAAGTTTTACCGGATGTTCATATCCGGTGATATCTGTATTCCGCGCATACGAGTATCTAGTTGGCACTATTATGCAGTAGTTTTTGTTCATGGTTCTTATTTCAGGTAACGAAAAACTTACCAGCTACCCAAACCAAAAACTCCATAGTAAATATGCCTGCATGGACACCTTTAAAAACAAAATCTTTAACCATACTACAAATGCCAAGCGGACACATTTAAAGCCTATGGTACCTGATTCACTGGACGGATCAAGATCACCAGGTAATAGTTATTTACAATGCACTTGCTCTGAAAGTGTGCCTTAATATCGTTCAACATACCTAAACACGGGAAGTCGTATATGCCTGCATGGAGGTGCCGCGCGGAGCCAGCCGTGCGGGAATGAATTTCAGGGCAAAATTCCCACACACTGTGTGAGAATGAGATTTCGTGAAAATTAAAATTTCACCTTTAAAAGTTTTGAGTTACTTTTTGTCCTAAAAATTACAACGGTTGAAAACGTAATGGAATTAAAAGCTTGTACCAATTAGAAGCGTTTTGCAGTAGTGTTTACATGTACAAATTCAGTTTTGATTGTGTTGGGCTGGCTACGCATGATTCCGAACTTACTAGCTAACACGCCGCTTCCATCTTATTTAAGTATTCCGTGATAAACCCTCACTCTGAGCAGGTTTATTGTGTCAACTAAGCATTTACTTGGTTGATACAATGAACTTGCTCCCACCATTGTATTTTAATTTAAACTAATGTAATTTATAATGACTAACCTAGGATAAGTATATATTAACACCATTGTGGACCCCAGCTGTCTTAAATAAATAAATAATAATCATTATTATAGTTTTTGCATTTAGAGCCAGTGGGAACCGGTTTGTATGGGCGCTCCGCCACTGGTGTCTTAAGTACCTAATCTTTTAAATACCATAATAAATGTATGCAATTGTTGTTTCCAGATTCTAATAATTCAAATGTCAGAGTTGTTGGAAATAAGTGTACGGAGTGCGAACGACAATTCCACGGGTGAGCATCTCGTCAATTAATAATCAAAACTAGAAACATAAGCTTTTACCAAAAATGTTGATAGAAACTTATTTTTAACCCCCGACGCAAAAAGAGGAGTGTTATAAGTTTGACGTGTCTGTCTGTCTGTGGCATCGTAGCGCCTAAACGAATGGACCGATTTGAATGCGGTTTTTTTATCCCAAAGCTGACGTAATCTAAATGGTTCTCAGCTACGTTTCATCAAAATCAGTTCAGCCGTTTTTGAGATATTGAACTTTGAAATGAAAATGTCGGGGGGTTTTCAACTTAGAAGGCCTTTGCCCAGGAGTGGGACGGACGTATGTAATATAGGCTAATTTAAGGCCCGATTCGTAACGGATCTGCCAAATTGAAAAAGCTGTAACTGTAAGCCAAGTGGTTTATTTGTCTAAATTGTATGATTTTATTTTAAAAAAAACTGTAAAATTATCATTTTTCGTCTATAATTAAGATTTCTACTTTTTCTCCCATCCACTCTTGCCGCAATTTTTGTCGAATGCCCTCCATCAGCCCTGCGACAGTGTCATTAGCAACTTTCTTGCAAGCTGAGTTCCACTTTCTCAGGAAGTCTTGCTGGTTGCTAGCAGTCTTACCTGTCTTACGCAAGATTCCTTTGACGAGAATATCTTTCTATAGGACGGCACTGTGGAATATTCGGCGGATTCAGTGCTTTAGGCACGATCTGGATATCATTTTGTTTGAGGAAGTCAAGGGTATCCTTCGCATAGTGGGCTGTAGCCAGATCTGGCCAATTATTGTGTTTTTGAATGAACGGTAGTAGCCGTTTTTTAAGCATTCATTGATGTAAATATTCTTATTAATTGTGCCAGTTGTAATCATAATCATAATTACATGTCAAACATATCATATGTACGGCTGCGATCACCGCATGGGCAAATTGCCTGCCAAACCAGATACTTGGAGCCGAAATTCTCCATTCCTATGGTGGTTTCCGAATCTGGAAGAGTTTCTCCATCAGCTATCGTATAGAACTGATCACCAGGAAGTGTCGAAAAGTCTGCCTTCACATAGGTTTCGTCATCCAGAATTAAATGAAAATTTTCGGTACCCAGTAAGTCATACAGCTTTCGAGCCCTGGTTTTGATAGTGCATCTTTGTTTTTCCGAAGTTTTCGGCACCTTCCGTTTCTTCTTTGTCTTCATACTAGCCCGTTCCTTTGCACGTCTCACCATTGACTGACTTGTAGAATTTTTTTTAGCTATGTCTCGCTCCGACATGCTGCGGTTTTTGCAAATCGTCTTAATGATTTTCCTATCTAGCCCAGGATCACGAGCACCACCATGTTCTACGGTTCGAGGCTTCTGAGCGGTAGACAAGGTCTCTAAGTATCGTTTCAGGACCGTATCAACGGTTCTTCTTGGGATTTTTAAATCTCTTGCGATTAAATGGTTAGGACGCTGTGTATTTTCCATCCATTTGGCGACTATCTGCTCACGGCGTTCACGTTAATTCATTTTTAGGGTTCCGTAGCCAAATGGCAAAAAACGGAACCCTTATAGATTACTCATGTCCGTCTGTCTGTCCGTCCGTATGTCACAGCCACTTTTTTCCGAAACTATAAGAGCTATACTGTTAAAACTTGGTAAGTAGATGTATTCTGTGAACCGCATTAAGATTTTCACACAAAAATGGAAAAAAAAAACATTAAGTGTTAGGGGTCCCCATACTCAGAACTGAAACTCAAAAAAAATGTTTTCATCAAACCCATACGTGTGAGCCCATCTATGGATAGGTCTTCAAAAATGATATTGAGGTTTCTAACATATTTTTTTTCTAAACTGAATAGTTTGCGCGAGAGACACTTCCAAAGTGGTAAAATGTGTGTCCCTCCCCCCTGTAACTTCTAAAATAAGAGAATGATAAAACTAAAAAAAATATATGATGTACATTACCATGTAAACTTCCACCGAAAATTGGTTTGAACGAGATATAATACGTAGTTTTTTTTTAATACGTCATAAATCGTAAACCGCAATTTATTTCACGGAACCCTTCATGTGCGAGTCCGACTCGCACTTGGCCGCTTTTTATTTCGTTTTATCAGCTTTTACACATAAAGAAACGATGCCTACATAATTTGGTGACATTGGCAATGTCAATGCTATAAACAAAAACGAGATAAGTTTCATGATTGCTAGGTGCCAGCATTTTGAATTTGGCAAATCTGTTACGAATCAGGCCTTATTTTATTCATTAATATACTACTCCGTCCGTGTGGAACTCGTTTATATCGTAGCTAAATACAAACTTTCACCTCCCATTTCACCCCCTTAGGGGACGATTTCCGGAATAAAAACTATCCTATGTCCTTCCCAGGGACTCAAACTATCTCTATACCAAATTTCATCTAAATCGGTTCAACGGTTTAAGCGTGAAGAAGTAACATAGACATACACACTTCGGCTTTTATCGAACGAGCGAGCGAAGCGAACGAAGTTCTGCGCTTCAGCTTGGTGTCTGTCCGGCTGTCCTTCTGTTCTCCTCTACAGGTCGCATTTCTCAACCGATTCTCGTTTGTGAGCATCAGGTACATTTTATTTATTCATTTAAACTTTATTGCACAAATAAAAAAAGGTACGAAGGGCGGACTTAATGCCACAATGCAACGCAAATTATACATATCTAAATCAAAATCAAAATCAATTATTTATTCTGCAAATAGGCCACAAGGGCACTTTTACATGTCAAATGGTATTCTACAATATAATATTAATAATCTTACACAATAATCATTTTAAAATTGCAGATTTTAACCAATTAGTACCTAAACGGTTAACAAACTAAATGTCACTTAAAGAAAACTAAAAAAATGCATAATTGTAAAATATTATCAAATACATTCGATATAAGGTCTGTATCAGAATTAACAATAAGTTTATACATATTTTACAATTTTTTATTTAACTTGTAACTTTGTAAAAAAATATGAAACTATAGGTCTGTTAAATAGCATCACTCATATAGCCATAGCCAAGTTACTTATGTGTTATTTAAGACTGTTTCTCAATTAAAAAAAAAAGTCACCCAAAGGGCAATGGAGAAGGCTATGATGGGAGTTTCTCTACGTGAGTTTTTTATACTGTGGTACTAATCTGAGTCCGCCTCAGTTTCCAGTGGTGGTGCCTGCAGTGCCCCGGCGCGCGCTGCGGGCGGTGCGCGCGCAGCATGGCGCACCGCCCGCACTACCTTCTACGTGCGCCCGCGCACAGCACGCACGTGAGTGTCTAACACGATAACAGGGATGATGACTAAATTTTTTTACGATGCCATTCGAACCAGTTTCTGGAGAGGAACAAATGTTTGTATGGGAGCAACTACAATTGTGAATTCATGAAATTTTAGAAGTGTCTGATAATTTTTTTGGTGATAGGAATAACCTTCTTTAGCACCAGAAAAAAGTTGCAAACTTTTCAGCTGTCTCAATTATTTTTGAAAAATATAGACAGTTTCCTCACTTACGTTTTGGGTTTAGGACGGCGAATGAGACACTTTCCTTGACTCGTCTCATATTACAAAAAAATATTTAAAAAATCTGTGGTAAACTGACACTGGCAATGATATTGAGAGCTGCAACAGCTATATTTGTCATTGCCATGGTCAGATATTTAAAATAGACAAATTTTACCTAAAAAAAAATTACATTAAGTTATACTTACCTATGGAAACTAAACATATTGTGCTGTGCGATAAATTCTAGCAAGCAAACTTTTCTGCTTATCATTCAATTCAATTCATTTATTTGTCGAACACAGGTATACAAGGTATGGTAGGGTAATAAAACAGGTCTCACTGTGTTTAGCCACAAGGCATACAACATTCAGTTAAAATTACAACTGTCATCATCCCATGAATCTAGAAAGGTGGCCCACCCCGTATCAGCCAGACTTCCAAAGCTATTCGCTTGACATCAGTTGGAGGTCTTTGAGTTTGAATGTCTACTAACCGGGTCTGCAGGTTGCGAATCTCAGTGGGAGGAGCTAGAGATCGGTTCTTCAGGTCGCTGCGCCAAAACACCTTCTCCCAATTCGGCACTACCAATAGGTACAAACCTTCTGCCTCGTTCAGGTAGGCTAGAACTCGCGGGATTAGACACGGCGGAGGAAATACACATGCTAACTGGTACTTTCATTTCTGGCTGAATGCATCGACGAACATGGAGTCTGGATCCGTCAAATCTAGCGTCACGTACGCTGGAACCACATGGGCTCTCCTGGATGCGATCGCTTCCACCTCTGGAGTACCCATACCTGAAATATTGGCTCTGTCGCTGGAGAGAGGAGATGCCATTCTGACTGGCCGCGAAACCTCGAAAGGCGATCGGCGTTGGTAGTGTATCTGCCTGGGATGAATTGTATAGTCAAATAAATATGATGGCGGCCCAGCATATTCAGCACCTGATATGTCATGTTCATCATCTGTTGAGACCTCGTACCGCCCTCGTTGCGAAGGTATGATACAACCGTCCGATTGTCTGACATGATCATTAGTGACGAGTGTGCCAGCATTCGACTCCGTGAGGTTATTACCTTCTGTACTGCAATAATTTCCAAGAGATTGGAGTGTTGACCAGACTCCCTTATCTTATCTTATCTAGGCGAGGGCCCTTTCGGATGCACTTCGACCCAGTGGGATCCTTTGTGCATTTGCCCTCTCCTTTATCCAGGCTCCCACTCGGACCATTGACCCGCCAACCTCCTGTTGTTGAGCAGAGCGCCCCAACCCTGTACTGACGCATCTGTCGTCAGAAAGAATTGAGGTGTCGGAGGGTGAATGGGGGAAGTGGTATCTGCGTAACTGATTCCACCATTCGAACTCGGGAAACAGAGCCACTGGAAACTTTACCTTCACCCTCGGATTCAACGCGAGCATCTGGTTGCAGAAATTAACAGCATCCTGCTGTTCAGACGACTTCTCGGGACTACGAAGCTGGCAAAATTGCATAGGCCGAGTAACGATTGTAGCTGTTTCAATGAGACGTACCTGGTCGCTAGTATTTCTTGGCATTTTCGCTCTAAATTCTGGATCTTTTCGTTCGGAAGGGACTTCAAGTTGTAACAGGGATCCCACTGAATTCCCAAGAACTCCATCGACCGCTGGGGAGCTAGAGTCGATTTTTTGTCATTTATCGCCCAGCCTAGATCTTTCAGAATTCGTAAAGTGAGAGAGAGCTACCTGGTCTTGGAATAAAACTCGACTCTGGCATGCAATGAGAAAATCGTTTAAATAGACAATCACCCTTATTCCTCGTGATCCGAGTATCTGCGCTACCCAATTGGTAACCGAAGCAAACGTCTTCGGCGCCGTTGAAAGGCCGAAAGGGAGGCAAGTTAGCTGCCATAGCTGACCTCGGAATATTACCCTCAGGAATCTTCGATGCGCTGCACCGACTGGGATATGGAAGTATGCATTGTGAAGATCCAGCTTTGCCAGCCAATCCCGTGGTTGCAGGAAGTCGGGCACCTTGTACATGTTTATGAGATGAAACTTTGCCACATGTTCATACTTGTTGGGGTGCCTCAAGTTGAACACCGGACGCGTGTCCCCACCTTTTTTCGGTACTAGAAAAACATTTGACACGATACTTGGAGTCAATGGAGCCGGCTCTAACACACCCTGCTCCATCATAGCAGTCATTTGATCGAGAATCCTGGAATTTCTTTGGTGAATAATTTTTATGAAACTTGAGAGGCGTGCACTAGAGGCGGCTTTTTGATGAACGGTATGCGGTACCCCGATAGAATCTTCACTACGTAGTCCGGAGCTCCTAAAGCTTTCCACTGGTCCATAAAATGTATCAGCTGACCCGCACGGAAGTCAGTCGTATCGCCTCCTATTTAGATCGTTTACCATGTCTATTTTTGAAGTATTTACCGCCTTGTGTAGCGGGGCGAAATGAACCGGCCTTGATTTTTATATCTTGAGCGGCGGGGGTACCTGAATTCGCAGATGGCCCAGCGCGAACACGGAAACTGGAATATTCCGCGGGCCTCTTGTTCTGTTCCGTATGATTTACTCTTTGCGCAAGAGTTCGCAACCTTGTCCATTCCGCCATTCCTGATTATGCAGTCAGAAAACCGTTTGTCATCAAAGAGATGCTCCTGTGTAGGAGGGATCTTTCGAAGCGCCTCCTTCATGTAACGGTCCCTAACATTATGCAACACACCGTCCCTGCGTTGCTGTATAATGTCTGCCCGACGGCCACAGACCATCTGTATGAGGTCTAAGTGAATGCGAGAACGGCGAGTGTTTTTTTTAATCATTGTTTTTATCTGTATCTAGTTCTACCGTGCATTCAGCTTGAGCACCTAACCATGTCACGAAAGTATCAAAGCCATGTTTCAACTTGTTATTTTGCATAATAAGCGCATGGGAAACCGTGGCCAACGTTTTTTCAGTAACGGCTAAGGCCCGGTTACGATCAAATGTCATTGCTTTCTAATTCGGTGAAACCAGGCGATGATACATACGTATAGCATCTATATAACGTACTTGTGATCAGTTATTTGAACCGAAATGTTGTAACTTATCTAAAATTTCAGCATGCTCCTTGGAGGTATTCGCGCCCGTCGATTTGAGGGTAGTTTTTAATTTAAAACGAATGCCCTTTGCAGGCCCTCGATGTCCTACAGAAGAAGGCGTCGACGGGGCCTTCAGCTCGTAGGGTGCACAAATCGACAACACATCAGAATCACTAGAATATTCTTTCGAATGTGAGGAAAAAGTGTATTTTAAAGAGCCAAGCTACTTACGACATTTTCTAGTCTGGCCAAACGTCCGTCGCGCGGCGATGCAGCCGATGTAGGTCGCGGCGCCTCGTTGGTGTCCGCGACATCCTGTTCCTCGAAGAACTCGCAGCATGGTGTCTGCTGTCCCCGGACACCGTTGGTTCACAGCATGGTGTCTGCTGTCCCCGGACACCGTTGGTTCACAGCATGGTGTCTGCTGTCCCCGGACACCGTTGGTTCACAGCATGGTGTCTGCTGTCCCCGGACACCGTTGGTTCACAGCATGGTGTCTGCTGTCCCCGGACGCCGTTGGTTCACAGCATGGTGTCTGCTGTCCCCGGACGCCGTTGGTTCACAGCATGGTGTCTGCTGTCCCCGGACACCGTTGGTTCACAGCATGGTGTCTGCTGTCCCCGGACGCCGTTGGTTCACAGCATGGTGTCTGCTGTCCCCGGACGCCGTTGGTTCACAGCATGGTGTCTGCTGTCCCCGGACACCGTTGGTTCACAGAATCTAAATTCTGCATTTTGTCCGACTATGGAACTATTGTTAAAAAAAAAAAAAACTATTTTTTTCAATTTTAACAAAATAGTAAATATTGCCTCTGCAAGAAACAGAACGCCAATGTGGCTACTCGGCGCGCAGCCGAGCCTAGGTTGCTGGATGAGGGAAATTGTGGCGGTATAACCGGTAATGCAGCAACTGTCACTTGGAACTAAGGTGTTGCCAAAGGAAACAGATGTTGCCATCTCAATTTGTTAGGCTTGGAATAAGGTACAAATACTTAATATTTTTTTGTAATATGCGACGGATCAAGGAAGGTGTCTCATTCGCCGTCCTTAACCCAAAACGTAAGTAAGGAAACTGTTTATATTTTTCATAAATAATTGACGCAGCTGAAAAGTCTGCAAGTTTTTTCTGGTGCTAAGGAGGGTTATTCCTATCACCAAAAAAATTATCAGGCACTTCTAAAATTGTCATCTATTCCCAATTAAAAAGCATCATCTGAGGTAAGTATAACTTAATATAAATATTATTTTTTGGTAAAACTTGTCTATTTTAAATATCTGACCCTGGCAATGACAAATATAGCTGCTGCAGCTCTCAATATCATTGCCAGTGTCAATTTACCACGGATTTTAACATATTTTTTTGTTATATGAGACGAGGCAGCTGAAAAGTTTGCAATTTTTTTCTGGTGCTAAGGAAGGTTATTCCTATAACCAAAAACATAATCAGGCACTTCTAAAATTTTTTTATTTATTTATTATCCACACTTACAACTATTTTTACAGGCGTCGAACCTAAGACAACAGTGTAACTATTTTATAATACCTATAACATTTTTTTTTACGTAGTACTCTTATAACATATTACGAGCAATGCTGCCTTTGTGAATTCATTCAGAGAACACGAAAACAAATCAATATTTTCCGCTATGAGATTGAGGGTACGCACTGCTCGCGTCATCGGTGCCCTACCAAGCAGGTTGGTGCGCCCGCGCGGCTCGGCTAGCAGCCGCGGCCGGAGTCTACGCCACACGTACCTATCGGGAACACACACACTCACACCACTCAATACCTGGCTGTTGTATATTTTACCCCGAAGTAATTTAAAAATGTAGGTGGCCAGGCACCGCTCTCTGCGCACCCGCAGCTGGTTGTACCCTACCATGCCCAGTACAAATAGAGTTGGATACATTAGTGGGTAAAATGGGTATACCCCGTACTTCCTCCAATACAGAAATCGTACGAATTTATTTTGGATACGCTCCACCATAAGGTGATATTTGGTTTCATGCGGATCCCAGATGATTGCATTGCATTCGAGACCACTTCGGACCAACGCGTTGTATAATGCGATAATCGCTCCAATATTTGTAAAGCCATGGGAACGACGCAGAACAAATTCCAGAGTTCTATACGCCTTCTTACAAATATTGACGATGTGATCCCGGAATCTCAGATCAGATGTGAATTTGACTCCCAAATCTTTAACTTCTGACACTCTTTTTAATTTCATGGCATTTATTTCGTAGTCATGAAGAATGGGATAGTGCTTTCGAGTAAACGTAATAGTAACGCATTTCAACGTATTGAAAAATAACTTATTCGCTTTGCTCCATGAGACCACACTATCTATATCGGTTTGAAATCTTGCACAGTCTGCCGTATTATTATTAGGCACACAGTCGCTAATAACGTTGTTGATATTAGTGTAAAAATAACATAGACTCTCATCTGCATTATTAACATTATACAACGGTGCCCAATCAATGGAAGCTAGTGATGTGTATAAAAGTGGATAGTTGGCCTTCGCAAAGTTCCACTCCTGCGTCCGATGCTGTGTGTCGGCATCGTCCCCGCGCCCCTGCGCCGCGACCCCCGCTGACGCAACCCCCGCTAGCGTGACCGTGACCTCGAGCGGCGGGTGATACTCGTCAACCGGAACCAAGGCCTCCGATGCCGCGCGCACCCCGACATCCTCCTCCAACGATGTTAGTACTAAGTCCAATTGGCGATTGTTACAATTTGCAATTTCGTTTCTCTGAATGAATCCACAATATGTCTGAAAATATTCGAAATAATTTCTAACACATGAAGTACAAGAATACAAGTTGAAATCTCCCATTACCACTACTCGACTATACCTTACACACAATTGTTCTATAATACTAAATAATATCATGTAATCGTTGTCTTTACTATTTGGTGGGATATAAATAACGCAACACAAAAATAATAACCTATCGCACCTGTAAACATTCGCACAAACCAGTTCGAATATGTTATCGCTGACGATGACGTCACCCGGCAGCCGAACGCTCCGTAGCTCGAAGCGCGGTGTGGCCACGAGACACGCGCCGCCCTGCTTACGTCCATCCGCGCGATCACAGCGGATGATTTTATAGCCAGGTGGGATTATTTCAGCATCATAAATCGACTGATTACACCCTGTTTCAGTTATAGCAAATAAGTCTGCACTAGAGGATGCCAGCCCTGTATAACACTTTTCTAGTTTTGTCCGAAGGCCTCTAACGTTCTGGTAATACACCTCCACCGACTTATGTGGAGGGGTTTTTAGGGTCCCTTGGTTTACGAAACCACACCCATTCAGCAAACTCCACATTAACAGGCCAAACAATTGGATCACATAGTTTTTCATAAAAACTTTCCGGCACACCTATTATAAAAGACGAATAATCTCTTACTGTCTTATGGTTTATCTTCTCCACCTTCACTGTACATGTCGTCCCGCATATATTCCGCACATACGTTTCTAAATTGTCTACTGTAGTTTCCTTTCTTAACCGCCATACATGTAAATACTTTTTCCGTTCCATGCCCTGGATTTCTCCTAAGTCCGCTTTTCCTCCTCTCTTTACTTCGTTATTAGGAAACCGCTTACTCCTCTTTTTTCTCGGGTCGATCCAGTCATCCTCTTTATTTTTGTTAATCTCTGTTATTTCCATAACTTTCGTTGTATTTTCCGAAACAAATTTAACATCAGTCCGCTTCTCACTACCCGCTAAACTCCCTTGTTTTATGGCCCCACTCGGTTGTTGCTTGCTCGTAGATGCAACTGCGGGTAGATTTGTTAAGCTCTCCGCCGCGGCAATTGCGAGTATACTTTTGGAGGCCGCCTTTGCATATGATTCTGTTTTTTTATCTTGAGACGGCACCAAGAAGATAAGTTTCTTTCCTCTCCATGCGACGAATGTAAGCTTCAAGTTGTCCATTCTTAGCTTTCAACTCCTTAATTTGATCTTCCAATACGCATACGTTGTTTATTTCTTGCGCTACCCTCATTTGTTCGCGTAATTCATATAACTCCGTTTGATTTTTAACAAAATTATTCTGCAACTGGTTAAATGCTTCCAACTGGTTATCCAAACGAACTTCCATCTCAGCCCGGAAAGCGTACAGCACGTCCAAAACCTTACATTCGCTTTCATTCAGGGATACATCCATTTGATGGCGGTTACGGTTACCCCGCATTGTGTTGACATTGTTCGATGGGGTAAAAGTCTGATTCATAATAGTTTTACCTCGGACTGGTGTATCGTCCCTCTTCGGTTCAGATCGCGCACATCCTGGACACAACCACTGGCTCCTGTACTCCTCTGTGAGGGCTTCGAACGACTCCGACGACATTGCAAACACTTCAAATGAAACAATCTCTTGCATGATTCCTTTGAACATTCCATAAATGAAATATCATATATTTCTGCCTCGCAGGCACCACATCGCGTCGCCATACCATTGATACCTCTTTAAACGTTTGAATTTAACTTTGTATCTCACATACACTCAAACACGTCCGCTCTGTATCAGCGCGCGCGCGTAAAAATTGTCATCCATTCCCAATTAAGCTATTACTGAGGCTTCACCTGGTTGCTCCTACTGCTCCGTGTATCTTTTTAGGGTTCCGTACCCAAAGGGTAAAACGGGACCCTATTACTAAGACTCAACTGTCCGTCTGTCTGTCTGTCACCAGGCTGTATCTCATGAACCGCGATAGTTGGACAGTTGAAAATTTCACAGATGATGTATTTCTGTTGCCGCTATAACAACAAATACAAAAAAAAAACAAAAAAAAAAAAATATTTAAGGAGGCTCCCATACAACAAACGTGATTTATTTGCCGTTTTTAGAGATAGGTAGGGAATTCCTTGATGACAAAGATGAATAAATAGAGAAATGTTGTATAAACTTGAATTTAAGTAGTAAGTTAGTATATAAGCCCTATTGTGTGCCCTGACAGGGCGTCATGTACAGACTTTCATGAAAAATGTAACTAATCACCATCATTATTGTACCTACATGACTATAGGTACAATGAATAAATGAATATGAATATGAACCCTTCGTGCGCGAGTCCGACTCTCACTTGTCAGGTTTTTTTTCTTAGTCTAAGCTCTTAACATTCTGCAAATTGTACTGTTACAGGAACAAACGGAAGCCTTATTGTCAGCAATTCGACAGCAATTGGGCGAAGATGTCTTCGTGCCACAAGCAGAACTCAGGCATGTGGATGAAAACGGGTCAGTATAGTTGAATCACTTCATTATAAAACATACTAGCTGCCTGCGCGGCTTCGGGGCCACGGGATAAAATATAGCTTATGTCTATCATCTTCATCATATCAGCCGAAAGACCACCCCCAAAGAGTGCCAAATTGACCACCCGCATTTAGCGGACTCCCGCGACCTTTACCAGGTCATCAGTCCACCTTGTGGGAGGCCTACCCACGCCGCGCCGCGCCGGTACGTGGTCGCCACTCGAGAGAACCTTTCCGCCCCAACTGCCATCGGTTCTACGTGCAGTGTGCCCCGCCCACTGCCACTTTAGTTTAGCGATTCGGAGGGCTATATCGGTTACCTTGGTTCTGCTGCGGATAGACTCATTTCTGATGCGATCATGCAGAGAAACTCCCAACATAGCCCTCTCCGTTGCCCTTTGAACCTTCTTATGAGACCCATAGCGACCATGTTCCAGTGCCATATGTCATTATATTATATTATGTACCTATATATAGTCATAATCCGTAAATTTTCACTTTTTTCACTCATTATTTCTACTAAACCGACCGCTTTAGCGTTGTTGGTACCCTGCCTACGAAAGCCTGTTGGTGCTGGCACTGCATCCTGGGTTTGAATCCCGGTAGGGGCATTTTAGCACGAATATTCGTTCCTGAGTCATGGATGTTTTCTATGTATTTATATAAATAAATTAATAAATATTTGCGGACAATCTTACACAAATCAACCTAGTCCCAAACTGAGCAAAGCTTGCACTATGGTTACTAGACGACGATATAGATTCTTATATAGAAAAATAAATATTTAAATACATAGAAAACATCTGTGACTCAGGATCAAATATTCGTGCTCATCACACAAATGAATTACCGGGATTCGAACCCAGGACCTTTTGCTTCGTAGGCAGGGTCACTAGCAACTATTAGGCTAAAGCGGTCGTTATATAAAGACTGTATCGTTTGTTATAAATACAATAAAAAAATGCGACAACTTTTTTAAAAATTATTTATTGACATACTAAAATCAATCAACTTTGTACAAAATAATATGGACAACTCGAATAGTACCATAAAACGCCCAAATTATTCATTTCTGGCCAGTTTTCTAATTTTTTGCCTCATGGTGCCCATTAATTTTAATTACTTAACCGGAAAAGAAATTAACCGGACAGCGACTTTGTCAAAAGTTCGAGCCACCTTATTCCAATCTGACCGAAACTGTTGCTCTGTATCGGCACTACGGGCTGTTTTACGTAGTTTAGCTTTCATTATAGCCCAGTAGTTTTCAATTTGGCGAAGCTCTGGACAATTCGGTGGATTTAACTCTTTGGCCACAAAATTTACATTATTGTCTTTATACCATTTTACTACCTTAGCCGCATAATGGCAAGACGCTAAGTCAGGCCAAAATACAGTTTCGGAATTGTGCTTTTTGATCATCGGCAATACTCGTTTCTGAAGGCACTCTTTCATATAAATATCGGCATTCACCGACGAGGTAGTGAAAAAAGTAGTTGACTTCATTCCGCATTCACAAATGGCCTGCCACACCATGACTTTTTTGCCGAACTTCTAAACGCAAATGCATTTTTCAGCTTCTGTGATTTCTGTTCCCTCACGAATAGTGTAATACTGGGGGCCTGGCAAAGACTTGTAGTCCAGTTTTACATACGTTTCGTCGTCCATTATTACACAGCTGTGTTTTTTCGATAAAATCGAGTCATATAATTTTCGGACTCGTGTCTTAACAGATGCTTTTTGTTTTTGACTTCTTTTCGGCTGTTTCTGTTTTTTTAATGCCTTTAAATTATTATTTTTTTGCACGTTGTACCATCCCGATACTCGTACCAACTTTTTTCGCGACATCTCGGACAGATAGCTCTCTATTAGATGCGAATAATTTTACTATCTTTTGGTCCAGTTTTGGATTGGACGGACCTGGTTTTTGGCCTGGCCGTTGTTGGTCCTCGAAGGTATAATCCTCCCCGTACTTACGGATAGCAGTTTGGACGGCTCTAACACTAACACCTTCCATTTGTGCGAGTTTTCGGTACGTAATACCTTTAGCCGAACACCATTTGTCCACAATAGATTTTCGCTTTTGCGGTGTAAGACCCCTCATTTTTTTATTGGAACAAGTTGAGCAAAAAAAGAATAAATATATCGGTTCTATGACAAACGTCAATCAATTGTCTTGTATCAGAATATTTTTAAATGAATAGACATCTTATTCCTGCCAGAGCTAACTTGTATTTATAACAAACGATACAGTCTTTAAGTATGTATATCGTCACTTAGGTATAGTACAAGCTTTGCTTCGTTTGGGATAAGGTCGATTTGTGTAAGGTTGTCTCCAAATAATTATTTAAACGGCTAGTCTGCTAGCGACCAAGAATGTTGTGACACATCCAAAACGTCAAGTAACATTAAAGAACTAAATAAATAAGTTTAATTATACGCGATTAAGTTCCGTAAGAGGACTGATGACCTGGTAAAGATCGCGACAGTCCGCTGAATGCGGGTGGCGCAGGGCCGGTCATTGTGGCACTATTTGGGGGAGGCCTATGTCCAGCAGTGGACGGCTTTCGGCTGATATGATGAAGTATAGTTTATTAAAAATAATATGTATACATTCACCTGCGTTAAAATCACAACAAAACGCGCGTAAATATCTGACTCTCTAGCGCCGTTAGGACCTGACAGATGTTTTTTTTATGGCAGATATTGATGCTGGAGTACAAACTTATATATCACAAATATTACCTCTTTAAAATTAGTATAGAAAATTTTTTTCCATCCGCAGAGTCGACTTGAGAGTGACAGACGAGCCAGAAGTTAAAGCTGAACCTCCAGAAGTCGAAGACGACCCTCTAATGTACAACCCTGCAGTATACCCTCTCGCTTGCAACCCTAAAGTTGACGACCCTCTTGCCCTCATCCCTTCAGTTAAAGACCCCCTTGCCTTCAACCCTTCAGAAGACCCTCTAGAATGTAAACCTGTACTACAGGATCTTACTTCAGTCTCACACCAAGAACCCTCGATTGACTGCCAACCAGAGTCTGTCTCTAGAGAGTCTCTACAAGGTCTAGAACCCCTGGTAGATCAAGACGACACTGGAGAACCCTTCAAGCCTTTAGGAGTGGAATTATATTCGCCAGTACATACAGGTGTTGAGAGTTATGAGATGTCGCTGACTCAGTGTTCTGGTATTGATGACTTTAGGTGCTCAGGATGGAGAGATTCTCAATCGATAGACCAAGACTCCAGTGACTTAGATGATCTAGTAAGTATTAAGATATTCTAGCTTCTGCCCGCAACTTCGTCCGCGTGGAACTCGTTTATATCGTAGCTTCATACAAACTTTCACCCCCTATTTCACCCAGGGACCGGACAACCCTTTCCACGATAAAAGCCTTTCAATGGGCATCCCTAAAACAAGGCTAACCCATTAAAAGACTTTCCAGTTTGAACTGCTAGCCCATTCATTCGACTACCCCTTACCGAAAAACTTAGCAAAAAATAAAGCTAGCCCTTTGCAATTGCTTACCGCTATCCTATATGCCTTGCAATCCTTTAATAAGGGTTACCCTTATCATTTAGCGCTTTTTATAAAGCTTTCCCTTTAGTAATGTCGTAGTTGAGCCTTGCGTGTATGAAAAGGAAAGAAAATACGTGCCCAGGGCAGGGTTTGTAAAATAATTTTGTTACCCACTACCTACATACTAGTACGACTACAACAACCAACTTTATGAACAAGGTAGACGATTTAAATTAGCATGCCTATATGCTGAAAGGGAAGCCCTTTAAAAGGCTAACCCTTATAAGCCATATGCAAGGTGTTGGTGAGCGGATGATAAGGGTTTTGTAAGGATATTGGGATACCGATTACTCAAATGGGTTAGCGTTTATATGAGGGCTTTAAAAGCAAAATGAAAGGGTTTCGTCGGGCAAAGGGTATGGTGAGTTAAGCCTTATGCAAAACCCATACAAAACCCTTTATAAGGGATAGCGGGCCGGTCCCTGATTTCACCCCATTGAGGGATGATTACTGGGATAAAAATTATCCTATGTCCTTCCCGGGGACTCAAACTGACTATGTTTACAAATAAATGATTTTGATTTTTGTGTGAATAAAGGGTTTTTAAATGCCAATCCATATTGATTTATCTCCATTTCTATTTTCAGTCAAGCGACGACGATCACTGTCCCAGTATCAAGCGGCCCCGCGTGCCGACACACTACACATACACTGGAGATGACTCGGATGATACTCACTCCCACACTGAAACAGACACAGAAGAAAATCAGACAAACCGACCATGGGTCCAAATGCTCTCTTCCCAAGAACAAAATATAATAGTGACAAAGAAACACAATACCCAGAAACCACGATTTAAATCTACCAGCAAAGGACAGAATATCCTGGCGAAACAGCAAAATATCCAAAAGAACAGGCCATGGGTACAACAAAAATCTGAAGCAAAACGGAAGAATCGTAGATCAGAACAACACATCGAAGACTCCATATCCGAAGAACAATATTCTACAGAACAATCACTTTCAGAAGACTCTATATGCGAAGAACAAATTTCTATAGTCAGTGAAAAACAGAAGAAACATAATAGATTAGAACGATCACACATTGAAGACTCTATATGCGAAGAACAATCACACTCAGAAGACTTTTCATGCGAAGAACAAATTTCTTCAGTCAGTGAAATACAGAAAAAACATAATAGATTAGAACGATCACACATTGAAGACTCTATATGCGAAGAACTGACTTCTACAGTCAGTGAAAAACAGAAGAAACATAATAGATTAGAACGAGCACACACAAAATACTCTATATGCGAAGAACAAATTCCTACAGTTAGTGAAAAACAAAATAATGATAAACAGAGGAATCGTAGATCAGAACAATCACCTATAGTAGACCCCCTATCGGAAGAACAAATTACAGTCAGTGGAATACAGAATAGGGATAATACATTAAAACTATCAGAAATTCAGGACAGTCATAAAGGACAAACTTCAACAGTTACTGCGATACGGAAGAAAAAGTTTATTGTTACTACCTATAAAAAAAGATCCGTACGCAAACGTACACAATACCCTACTCACATACAACGGGATTTAGAACCAACTGACATACACATTGATGGCAGAGAGGATGCGATAGATATAAACATGACGACGGAATCTTCGAATACGTTGCTCAATTTAGAGGATTATATCAGAGAAAAGGTGTTAGAATATCCGTCAGACATTGAAGAGTTGATGTGACTGGATTGCAAAAGGTATAGTGCTTTTTACAGAAGAATCATTAGATCCAGGGTCGGAGTGATAATCATGATGATCATGTTCAATGATGATGGTGAAGGTGAAGATGATAACCAAAAAAATACCGGTACATTTACTTACTGGTGTGACGTCATTTCGGTTTTCTCGGGCCATTTCTATAGCTGAAACTTTATATTTCGCTACCGAAAAGGAATGGTTACCGTTATGTGTTTCCGTACCGTAACCACTTTGATAAAAGTAACCGATATTTGTAATTCGGCGAATACTCCAAAACATGAATCTTCAACTGATGCTATTGCTGTAAAAAGGACAGTTTAAACGTAGAAAATTGTGACGTCACTATTCTTTATTTCCCAACCAAAATCAAAAATCAAAATCAAAATCTAGTTGCCCCTATGCCAGTCTGTAAATCTAATTTTGCTAGGAAACAATTTGCTGCGCAATCCGCCCTTTTATACAATCGCATCGATGCCCATTTAAATATTTACCCGATGCTGCTACATACCTGTAAGAAAGCTATTTATACGTGGATAAAAAACTTAAACTATGAAGAAACAGAGATACTTTTAAGTTATGTACCTTAATTCAACAAAATGTACAAATATGAACAGAAAATAAGTAATTAAATTAATAAATAGAAAATAATTGTGTATAAAATAAGTTAACATTGTAAGTTAGTAATTGTGAACCAAACACACATACACACACACACACACACACATACACACACACACGCACACACACACACACACACACACACGCACACACACACACACACACACACACACACACACACACACACACACACACACACATACACACATACACGCGCACACACACACACACACACACACACACAGTATTCTTCAACATAATATTTTAATAATCTTACACAGTAATCATTTTAAAATTACAGATTTTAACCAATTAGTACCTAAATGGTTAACAAACTAAATGTCACTAAATAAAAACTAAAAAAATCCAAAATTGTAAAATATTATCAAATACATTCGATATAAGGTCTGTATCAGAATTAACAATAAGTTTATGATATTAATTTAGTACCCCAGAGATGTATAATGTCTCTGAGCATCCAAATACAATTAATAATTATTCTAATGTTCTTATAGAGATGTATACTGTCTCTAAGCGTTAAAACAGATAAAAAGGATCATTAATGTAATATTGTCAGAGATGTACAGGGTCAATAACAATAAAACGTGTCAAGAACAGAATGATGTCTCTCGTCAAAATAATGATAATAACACTAGTATTTAGGTAGTTACTATGCCCTTGCAAGCATGAACAGACCGGACTCCACAAACAGCAACACAACAAACTCTAACAAAGAGTTTAACACGTTTCATAGAAAGGTGCTGAGGGTACTGTTACGGTGAGACTTTATAAATCATTTTAATACATTTTGTTTTATAAATACGGAATGTTTTTATTTAAATTCCTCACAGTCGCTAGCCTAGTCGTAATTAATGCTATTGTTGCTTCTAACATAAACGTATCACGGTCCAATAAGTATAAGTACCTACATACATTTTATCAGTTGTAAACGTTCAAACTTAAGTAACACACATTTCAGTTGTTTTTAGAACCATTTTTAATTGGTATTAGTTCTGAAACGAATAACTACCTCAATATTAAAATTCTTAAATAAAATGATAATTTAATCATCTTTGTGCATGTTTTTGGGAACTGAGTTTGAAACGAATACTCAAGGTAGATAAGATTGCTATTTTAAAAATTGAGAAAATTAGGCTTCTAATCGTAATAAAAGTACCTAATGAAAAGATTGAGATAAAACCCATTTTGTATTGAAATTATTACCTTACAAGGAAAAACACAGAGGTCGCTAGTCGCTACTAGTAGCGGCGCCGAATATGATTGAAAGTTATCTACTACTACACTATCCTCGTAGCTCAGTGGTGATGGCACTGTACCGGCAATACATGGGTTACAGGTTCGGGTCCTGTCTAGGGATATAGACGATGATGGTTTATTTTTCCATTATATTCGTTCTTCCACGTTAAATTAACACGAAACAATGGTCGCCACTCGAGAACCTTTCCGCCCCAACGGCCATCGGTTTTACGTGCAATGTGCCCCGCCCACTGCCACTTAAGTTTAGCGATTCGGAGGGCTATATGTACTGCGTTCACGCTAAATAATCAGGCATGTAGAAATTGGTCGAACTTGCAGGAAAAGTCCTCACGATCGAAAGCGAATACGCTTTGGCTGAGAGATGGATATGACCGACCCGACAAAATCCATCCATACTAATATTTTAAACGCGAAAGTATTATTGTCTGTCTATCTGTCTGTCTGTCTGTTATCTACCTCTTCACGCTCAAACCGATTTAGATTGAATTTGCTAAATAGATAATTTGAGTCCCGGGGAAGGGCATAGGATAGTTTTTATTCCAGAAATCATGCCATAAAGGAGTGAATTTGGAGGTGAAAATTCGTATGAAGCTACGACATAAATAAACGAGTTCCACGCGGCCGAAGTCGCGGGCAGAAGCTAGCAACATTATAAATGCGAAAGTGTCTCTATCTGTCTGTCTGTTACCTCTTCACACTTAAACCGCTGAACCGATTTAGATGAAATTTGGAATATCAGAGATATTCTAAGTCCCGGGGAAGGACAAGGGATAGTTTTGTCCCGAAAAGCATCCCCTAAAGAATGAAATGTGGGGTGAAAATTCGTATAGAGCTACGATATAAAGAGTTCCACTCGGACGGAGTTGCAGGCAGAAGCTAGTAGGATATACATTAGTTTAACAAAGGCTTTGCATTCGTACAATGGCATTTTCTTTCTATATAGGGTAGGTACTCCCACCCATATGTGGTTAGTTTGCACATGTACCTAATATGGTACATAAAATTCATATTTTTCTCAGTCTCATTGACCACAAACGCTGGAAAGGGCTCAAAATGTGACGTATTTAAATAGATAATAAAAAAATATATATATGGGGACAATCTTATACAAATCGACCTAGTCCCAAACTAAGCAAAGCTAGTACTATGGGTACTAGACCACGACATATATACTTGTATTGTAAGTACTTAAATACATAGAATGCAACCATGACTCAGGAACAAATATTCATGCTCATCACACAAATAAATGACCTAATCGGGATTTGAACCCGGGTCCTCCAGCTTCGTAGGCAGGGTCGCTACCAACTAGGCTACAGAGGTCGTCATAATAATAATATGCTATAACGTTTCGCCGCTACTTGGGCTGCGTGGATCTCGCTAATTAAATAAATAAATAAATAATAAATAAATATTATGGGACACAATCTTACACAAATCAACCTAGGCCCACGGTAAGCTCAGTAAGGCTTGTGTTGTGGGTACTAGGCGATGATATATATAATAGATAAATACATATAGATACTTATATACATATATAACATCCATAACTCAGGAACAAATATTCGTGATAAACACACAAATAAATGCCTTGACCGGGATTCGAACCCGGGACCTCCAGCTTCGTAGGCAGAGTCACTACCCACTGGGCTACGGAGGTCGTTTTTTGTTTGGAGAGATTAATTAATTTAGAGGATAATTGCTCTTTAAAATATCTCTGGTATACGCTCCACATACAAACTTCCACTCCCCTTTTCACTTTTTAGGGGATGATTTTCTGGATAAAAACTGTCCTATGTCCTTCCCCGAGTATCTCCATACCAAATTTCATCTCAATCGGTTCAGCGGTTAAACGTTAAAAGGTAACATACAGATCTCTATCTGATACGTAGAGTTTTTTCTTCATCAGTAAGTATGGATGTGATAAAATCCGTTTTATTTGATAACCTTGAAGTCTTTTTAGTTTTGTATTTTACTTTTCATGTTTTCATTAGGTTACCCTGAAAACAAGCACCATGGCCCACCTGAAGAACCCTTTTGGTGTCATTATATTTCCACTATGTAATTTTTATATCAAAATACGTTTTTATTTTTATTTAAGTAAAATTATGAGTTTTTCCACAAATTATATGTCAGGAAGTCGGTAAGTCTTACCCCCGATGTTACTTTACTTATAAATCATAACTATTTTTACAAGCTTTATATTAACTCGCGCTGCGCTCCAAGACCCAAATAGTACTTAGACGTATCTCGGAAAGTGGCTAAGTTGAAGTGGGACTGGGCTGGTCATGTAACAGCATTCCGAGCGAGCTTTGGGCAACTGACTGGCAGCCCGACCGACAGCTCAAAACGGAGACGCGGCAGACCTCGTCGGCGATGGTGAGACGAGCTAGACTCCTTTTTAAAGGATTGGCCAGAGACTGCTCAGGAACGCGAAGTCTGGAAACGGAGGGGGGAGGCCTTTGCCCAGCAGTGGGACACAACAGGCTCATATTAATTAATTGATGAATGTTAACTTGACCTGTTCGTGTGTATGTAAATATATAATTATGTAAGTATATAAAAATATGTAAGTTGTCCGTCAAAATTTGCAATCCATTTTTCAGTCACTTGCCGTTATTTGATCGAGCTGAAATTTTGGGTACTAGTATAGTTTGGATGACAATTCAATATTATGGTACCATCGAGCTGGTCTGATGATGGAGACAGAAGGTGGCCATGGGAATTCAGTACTTAACCGACGTAACCCCGTTGAGTTTGGGCTAGAATCGTCTCAATGAGTACCTAGTTGATGATGGTATACAGAAAATTACAGTCGGCAATAAAAGCTTGTACCAAAAATGAAATGTTTGACAGAAATTGATTAAAAGCCTAATAGTGATAGGTTGAGATTATTAAATGTAGCCAACTTTTTATGAAACTGTCCAATGTCGAGATTTCAATTCCAATCAATTGAAATAAATAAATAAACGAATAAACCACATCCGATATGTTTACCATAACAATAGGGTCGGGTCACTCTATCAGTAAGGTTACCAAATTGACAGGGTTACCAAATCGATATATTTAAGCCTGAAAATAGGTTTTCCGGTCTTTGGTCCTACCTAACTTTATATAATATTTGCGCCTCGGCATAGAAGGGTAACGGCTCTAACTGACATTTCTTGTAAGAGAAAATCACAATCGAGTGCCTAACGCTCGTTTGAAAAGTTACGTTACGCTCTATGGGCTCACGTGGCGAAATGTGCACATATTTGCACATTCGTTAGTGCGATATGACACGCTTTGCACACAAACAAAAGCCACGTGTACAAACGCGAGGGGTCTATCTCACTCGACGCTTGGTTTGATATCAGACACGCTCTTTGTCGAGTTTGTTGCGGCGCAACTTCTGACATTTCTGAAGCGCCAGTGTATAGGCAAGCTTGTGAAATAATAATAAATAATATTTTTTTTTATTTCGGACAGTATAAATCCATAGCTTGTTAGTAAAGGCTTAAGAACTAGGTTAGTAAAGTTCAAATTGGGCTACACTTTTTATTTGAGCTACCCAAAACTTAATTATAGGGCCATGCATTCAGGATGCTGTTGGAGCTATGCCTGACTCGACTTAGCAGTGAGGCGATCTTTTTGCGGATTAGAGCGTGGAATCCGTCTGTTCGGGAATCCGCAAACATACCCGACGCAGTACACCACCTAGGCAACCCTATCAGCATCCTGAATGCATTGTTATACTGTAAAAAGTCTGTAAGAAGAAAATATGTCTATTTAAATGGGGCTGGCAACTGTCAAACTGACAGCACCAATAATGGTCCCTAAAAAAGCTAAATTTGTATGGCGGGAAGTAGTTTTTATTTATTTTTGCGAAAATTACTTTATGTTTCGTCCCGCATTGCTCCGAAGTGGTAATCCACCGTTTTCCGAAAAAGGCTAAAAATAAAAGGCTACGGATTAAAGCTATGGGGAAGATTTTTGCCTAAGAACTGTATATGGTTTCCATACAAGTTAGGGACCATCGATCATCTGTCTCTCTCTCTCATCGTATGGAATCTAGAAGAGCGCCATCTACAATTAGCTTTCACCGGCCAACCCCATTAGGTTTTGCCAGCGACTTCATTGGCGTAGAATTGACAACATCCACTTATTTTTTGAAGTGGGCCGTTTTATTGAACGAGCGAGAGCAGCCAACAAAGAGAGACTGAGAACCGTTTCAGATTAAAAAGGAAGTAGAATACATACTAGGTTCTTCAAGGCCTCCACACACCGCCCGCGACCGGCGTGTGGAGGCCTTAAAGGATTGGCGACGCGAATGATAGTCTTTTGGAGTCGACACCTTCCATAGGCTACGGTAACCTTATCGGGTGGGCCTTACGCTTGTTTGGAACCGATGTGGTATACAAACAACGTATTTTTTTACTAAGAATGTATATAGGTACATACACAGTTTCAATAACTTATCAGTCTTATCACTCAACATTGGTCTATTATAATCGCCAAGTAGAACGACGCATATATTGGTTGCTGACCGATTGTCCCGCCATTGTGTGCCATGAAGCAAGAAAGAAGTAGATTAAAAAAAAAATGTTGTTTGGTCTGTT
Source organism: Epinotia brunnichana (assembly GCA_963854355.1). Classification (NCBI taxonomy): domain Eukaryota; kingdom Metazoa; phylum Arthropoda; class Insecta; order Lepidoptera; family Tortricidae; genus Epinotia; species Epinotia brunnichana. Next base: position 19,428,771 of record OY977959.1, read on the forward strand.
TTTATCTTATCGGTCACAATATTTATGCACCTCCCCGCGCGAAGTCTTCGGCGCTCTGGGCACGGTGTGGAGTACATAGCGATTGCGGGGTAAAAGGGGAAGCGGGACAGGCGTCTCATTTTGGGGAGGTGCATACGAGTAATTACTTATTCCGAAAACTAGTTTCGTGAAACGGACCACGTGTCACTTCATAGCCTATTTAATTAAGTGTTATCCCATCCCATCCCTCAGTAGCCCGGGAACCGCTTGCAACCTAAGGCCAAAAAGTGAAGATTGACTTAGCTTCATCGTGATAAAATTTCTCAATGATATTCCTCATTTTGCACCACTACTGCACGGATTTGCAAGAGAAGAAATTTTGAAACTTATAACTGAAGCTATGAAAACTGATCAAAATGTCGAATTTTCTTGAAAATGCTTCAAAAGACATGGAAGACCCGCTACCTGATAGTAAATACACAATGTTGGTGGGTCCACAGGCAGCGCCACGGGAATACACTGTTGAGTACTTGGATGTGTTGGTTTTATCGTTCTGGCATTTGAGCGGACTGTATGGACTATATCTATGCTTGTTTTACGCTAAATGGAGTACCATTTTCTTCAGTGAGTATTAACATTAGCTACATTTTAATCTCACTTTTTTTTCTAGGAACTTTTTCTTCTTGGCAAACTCCTACTTCGCGCCCCTCCACGTGGTTCAGGTGGTCTAAACACGAACGGTAGACACAGTTTGTTGACTCTCATGACATCGTGGCCGGCATTAACACGACGATGATAGGCGTGAATCACATAGAGACGGCGTAAGGCATAAGGCAGGCATCTTATCTTATCTTATCTAGGTGATGGCCCTTTCGGATGCACTGCGACCCAGTGGGATATTTTGTGCATTTGCCTTCTCCTTTATACCTGCTCCCAGGCTTTCTCCATCATTTCCACAAAGCGGATGATGCAGTTCGCCGGGAGCACCTTGAATTCCTTTGGTTGCGGGTAACCGTTACCAAAGTAGTTCATTATTTGTCTGGCAAGGGCATGACATTCACACAATAAGTGTTCCATAGTCTCATCCTCCTCGCTACCACATTCTACAGTCTAAACTATCCGATAGTCCCATCTTGGCCAAGAGATCCTTGACCCCGAAGTGACCTGTGAACACCCCAGATATAATTCTGAGTTGCTTCCTACTGGATTACCAGAGTTTTCTGGTTCAGCCTGAGTCCACTCCTTCTATGAAGAGCTTAGAGTGCCTTAAGCCAGCCTCATTCCTCCACTCGTGTTGGTGTTTGGTTTTGGCGTAGGCTTTAAAGGCCGATATTATGGTCCCCTGTGAGAAGGCAGGCATAATAAGGCAGGTATAAGGCGCAGCGCGCTTCAACCTATTATTATTTTTTTGTCGTATGGCATTAATACCGAGTCAGCGAGTCTACATGTTTACAAACTAATATCTAAGTTCTTCACCCATTGGGCTGCGTTTCCACTTAATGAAAATAAGTCCAGAGGATCTCCAGTGTACTTCCTTTTTGGCCACTCGTGGATAATGTGATAGATTGACTGTATGGATGCCCCACAGTCACACTTCGGAGAATCGCGCCTAAACATAAACTCGCCACATCGACCGTGTTCAGTGCGAAGTCTGTTTAGTTCGCACCACTCTCGTCTCGGAGCCGCAAATCCCTCAGGTTTCAACCTATTGTAGACCTTTAACACAATTAAATAAGGTCCATTGGTGAATTGAACGCGGTGTCTGCGCCGCGCCGCTTGTGTGTAATTCAAAATACGTCTCCTTTGTACATTTTGAATACAAATGTTTTGAAGCGGCATCGTGCCTGCGCCGCGTCTTCGCCTTATGCTGCCGCTGTGTGGTTCACGCCTTACGTAAACGTGATGACCCTAACGAAACGAAAGAATGGTCTTCGATGAAATTAATATTTTGCGAAACATAGATTCGATGGTACATTTGTCGGTAAAACAATACAGCCACCATCAATATCGGCAATAAAACAGCTGGCAAAAATATCTGACAGCTATAGTTTTTCCACTAGAGATGTGCGAAGATGTGTTTTCAAAAACTTGATCCCGGGGTTAAGTGGCGTACTCTCAGAGAGGCTATGGCTGGGCTATCACATGGTAATGATAATGATGATGACGGTTGTACCTTGTTTTTTTGTTTGTGTCAGGATGTACGTGTTCTTTCGGGTTGTACATTGTTTGAAAGATGGAAACAGTTTTGCATTTTTGGTAAATAAGTATCCTAAGGTTTGTAAACCGTCGCTGTTCCATTTCCAGACGCAATTCTATACGTCTGCGCCATGCTGGGCATCACCGCCGGCGCTCACCGGCTCTGGTCCCACCGCTCCTACAAGGCCACGCTTCCACTCCAGATCTTGCTCATGTTGTTTCAGAGCCTGGCCTATCAGCACACGGCACTGCGCTTCGCAAAAGAACACAGGTATAGAATAATACCTATCTGCCGTACAAACGCTTCATTGCGCAACCGACTTCCAAAAAGCATATCATAGGGCACGCATTCGGGCAACTGTGTTACTGGTCAATAATGCCCGGATTCGGGGTGCAAGAAATTTACAAATCGAATGCCATAGCGTTAGCATGCGGAGCACTGTTTGCCACTGGTCGTTAGCGGCAGGCAGTTGTGTTCTCTTGAATGTATGTTTATACCTTAGGCGTGTTTTCATTGATCGATAAGTATCCAGACGGATTACGGCCGAGTCGTTGCGAGCATGCTTGGAATTCATACGCACGCTGGCCCCGTGAAATATATCGGTCAATTTTAGTGTGGGAGAGGGTGTGCTTGAACATTAATCTAAAAGAGAAGTCCCACTCGCCGTAGGCTACGGCAGCGTTCATAAGGCTACGGCAGGATGCTGGTTATGAACCGCCTGTTCACCACCGACGTGGCATAGATAAACGGAATGCTGAACTTTTCAGGGCACACCACAAGTTCAGTGACACCGACGCGGACCCATACAACCCCGCGCGAGGGTTCTTCTTCGCCCACATCGGCTGGCTGATGGTGAAAGCGCACCCGGACGCCGTCAGGAGGGGCCGGGCAATAAACGTGTCGGATCTATATGAAAATCCGGTGCTGCTGTTTCAAGAAAGGTGAGTAGGTTTCGGAGTTGGCGTAGGCAATATAGGTAATTATGTTTGGATGCCGACGAAAACATTCGAAAAGTTCGAAAAAGATCTCGGTAATATAGATTGCCTATGATGGAAACTTTTTTAAATTTCAGATTTTCAGATTTTTATTGCGTTCATGTTGTAACAAAATAGGTCTTAAGGCTAGGTGTAGTTCTAACATGAGCTCTGTCGAGCATTGCAATATCTATAAATATTCTAAATACATATCAAACTTGAAATTAAATTTTTACAATAAATATTATTACAATTAAATTACAATTACCAAATTATTCCACAATATTGAATTTATTATTAAAATATACATTATATTATATGTCAATAAAATTAAAGTTAAAGCGCAGGCATGTCGAAATTAAAATTAAAAAAATACAAATCTTAATTATGTCAATCACTATAGAACTCGTTAATTGAATAGTACGCCTTTTCTAACAATAGATGTTTTAACTCCTTCTTGAATTTCATGTTATTTTGGTTCTCTTTAATGGAATCGGGTAACTTATTATAAATTCTGGGGCTCATTCCTAATATGCTTTTGGATAAAAGAGCTGTCTTAGACGGGTGTGAATGTAGTTTGTTCCGTTGCCGTTCGCTGTTGAAACCTTGATATTGATTTAAATTGTATCTTACAAATAGAGCCATTTCTAATAAATATAAACACGGAAAAGTTAAGATTTTGAGGCTTTTAAAAAAAGGTTTACATTATTCTGTGGGCCTCAGTCCGCATATCGCTCTTAAAAATTTTTTCTGTGCTCGAAACACCTGCAGCCAGTTAGTTGAGTTGCCCCAAAAGATAATACCATATCTTAAGGAAGACGAGACATATGCATGATATGCAGCTAATACAGTTGGTTGGTCGACTATTTTTCGCAACATGCATAGAGCATATTTATTTTTTTTATTTAATAATTTACATCAGAAATATTATTTCCATAATTTGTTAGTAACAGTGATCTTAACACTATGTTAGTAGGTATTTTATCACACTTACAATTAGCAGTTGGATGGCCTATGCAACCTATCCCAATGGAACAGGAAGGGACCATCCAAGCGCGCCGCCACCGTCTGCAGGAGGCTGTTCGGGCTGCCGCGCAGGCGCCTCATCAGGGACGCAACCCGCTTACGCATTATGGCGTGAAACCCATCCATCATCATCATATGAATAGCTGTTTAATTTAGAGCATTCATGTGAAAGTGTTGTTTCCGAAAACTTTTCGCAAACACACCTACTTTTAAAAGGCATCCTCTCTTCAATTAAATTCATACCATTCTAAGGCCTCTCACAGACCGGCGCGGCCTGGCCGCGGCGGTCAATAGTAAACTTGTCATTAGCTGTAAAATTTACTATGGACCGCCACCGCAGGCCGCGCCAGTGTGATGCAGACTTAAATTGGAACTTGCGTATAATTATGTCTCGTGTAGTTCTATTTTACAACAAAACAATATCCACTGTATAGCTTATGGATTTCAAAGGGTTTCAGAACCGCAAAAAATATAACGTACGGTATAAGTACCTACTTCACTAGCTACATTTCGATTTGCCGTTTGAAAATGCGCGCTTCTATAACCGCCGTGCGTGCTTGGCCTATTTCATAAATTATTTATCGAAAATGATCACAAAGGTATTTCAACAGAACAATGTTAGAAGTCAAGCTTAGTCCAACGCCTAATACACTTCGAGCTGACACAAATTTGGACATTTTACTATGAAATTGCGCGGAATGGTTTTCGAGTCGCAGTCGCTTATGGTGTCTCATGACCGAATAAAAATTGCGGGAGTCCGCTGGATGCGGGTGGCAATGCACTAGCCATTGTGGCACTCTTAAGGGGAGGCCTATGTCCAGCAGTGGACGTCTTTTGGCTGATATGATGACGACTATGAAGTAAGAAGTTTACCAAGCTCTTGGCTTGTTTCAGATACACTTACTACATCACCGGCTTGCTAGCGTTCGTACTCCCAACGCTAATACCAATCTACTTCTGGCAGGAGACCTTAATCATCGCGCATCACGTCTCCCTCTTCCGCATCATCGCTGTCTGGAACGCCTTCTTCACAACCAACAGCGCAGCGCACATGTACGGCACCAGACCTTATGACCATCGGATAATGCCAACACAAAATCTCCCCGTAACCCTGATCACGTTAGGCGAAGGCTTCCATAACTTCCACCACGTATTCCCCTTCGACTACCGAGCTGCGGAGCTTGGTAACAACTCTTTGAATCTCACGACGAAGTTCATTGATTTCTTCGCGTGGTTCGGATGGGCGTATGACTTGAAGCATGCGTCTGATGACTTGATTGCCAGGAGGGCGAACAGAACTGGTGATGGGACTGATCTGTGGGGGCGCGTGAAGGAAATCGGTGGGCCGTCAAATTCCGCCGGAAACGTGCTGGACGAAAATACTAACCCCCTTATTCATAACAGTTAACGAACCTGTTCAGCCTCTCACAGACTAGCGCGGGCTGGAGTGGCGGTCAATAGTAATTTTGACAGTAATTGTCAAATTTTCTATTGACCGCCACCGCAGGCCGCGCCAGTGTGATTCAGGCATTTTATAGCTAAAATTTGTTTTGTCCCTTTCCCACAACCCGTCGAAGTGACCAGATAAAGACAAAGTAATTTTAACGGCATTTTAGCTATTATTGGTTTGGTAAGGTTTGATCTGATTAAGGTTTGTGAATAAGGCAATAAGAGAATAAGTTGCGGATGCAATGAATCTTCTTCATAGAGATTCGTGATCTACCGTAAGTGAAGAAAATATGTTTTCCCTAAGTTGTGGGTGAAGAAGTAGTGTAGCATCATTGTCCTCTTTCTCTCTAATTTTGTTTGTTATCTTTTTGTAAATAAATTGTACTTTCACTGTAAGTCTTATTTCTATATTCCCGTCTCTCTAAGTCTTAAGTCTATTATATTAGGTAGTAGTTAGCCAACCTTTTCTTGGTTCCAGCTTTTCTTAACCTAAGCAATTATCTGCAGTGTATCTAAGTAACTATATCGAGTACGTTGTTCCATCTTGACTCTATTTTTACATACATACATACATACATACAATCACGCCTTTATCCCTAAAAGGGGTAAGCAGAGCACATGAAACTTGTGTTCCAGTGCCACTTTTAGCATGAATGTGGGTATAAAAGATCGACAAAATGTGATGTTGCAGTGATAGGTTGCTAGCCCATCGCCCACAATACACTTCAACCCTGTTCCCTTAGTCGACTCTTACGACACCCACGGGAAGAAAGGGGGTGGTGCTATTCTAACCCGACTCCACACGACTCTATTTCTATCATCATTATAATAAGTATATGACAAATAAACAGATACTATGACACCATGTACGGAGACCTTCACATACCGGATAGAGTCAGTGCGTCAGGTCGAGCCTAGCTGAGTATCTTGCTGGAATCTGCTCAGCTTGGCTAGGTTTAGTGAACCGATTAAACTCTCGGCTCGATTTAACTCTTGGTGAGTAAAATCGAGACGAGAGTTTCCTCAACCATTTATAGGAGTAGCCGCGCTCCTAATCGCTAAACTTAAGTGGCAGTGGGCGGGGCACATTGCACGTAGAACCGATGGCCGTTGGGGCGGCAAGGTTCTCGAGTGGCGACCACGTACCGGAAGGCGCGGCGTGCGTAGGCTCCCCGCAAGGTGGACGTATGACCTGGTAAAGGTCGCGGGAGTCCGCTAGATGCGGGTGGCGCAGGACCGGTCACTTTGGCACTCTTTGGGGGAGAACTATGTTCACTTTCAGCAGTCGATTTCGGCTGATATGATGATGATTTAGGAGTAGCATAAATGTATGATGCGTAGCCAATACAAGTCATTAAGAGTAGCTGGACGATTCTTAAAACATAATTAACGCAAGAATGTGGCATTTATGGCATTTTTATGAGCGTTGCTTTGGGAAACGACTTGTCAGTTCATTTTCAGTAATTAAATTCCATGATTAGTTACATTCGCAATGAAAACGGGCGCAATTAGTATCGAATTGACCTTTTTTAGGGTTCCGTACCCAAAGGGTAAAATTAGACCCTGTTACTAAGACTTCGCTGTCCGTCTGTCAGTCTATCTATCTATTCTGTCTGTCTATCCGTCTGTCACCAGGCTGTATCTGATGAACCGTGATAGTTAGACGGTTGAAATTTGCACAGATGATATTTTTCTGTTGCCGCTATTACAACATATACTAAAAAACAGAATAAAATAAATATTTAAAGGGGCTCCCATACAACAAACGTCAATTTTTTGCCGTTTTTATAGATAATAATTTATGGAAACCTTCGTGCGCGAGTTCATCTCGTACTTGGCCGGTTTTTATTGCTCTTGAATCTATATCTCGTTTTCGGTTTTGTGTGGATTCTTAAGGTTTTGGCTCTCTAACTATTAACTTATTAGGAGAAAAACAAAATAATTTATTTCAATCAATAATTGGTACAATATCTATTCCTGAAGATTATTTGCAAAGCTTAGCTAACGGTTTCTAGGTCTAAACTAATTCCAAATTAATTAACTTTATTTCTTCGTCTATTATTTTGTTACACTGTCATCGCAATAAAATAATTCAAGCAGTTCCCGCCAAACTAACAATGTTCAGTAAAGGCCCTTACGCAATGTCTATTAGAATCTACAATAAAATCCCGCAGCTTATAAGAGACGAAGTTACATATAACACTTTTGTTAATAAACTTAAAACTTACCTCCTAACTGAATGCCCATACTCGCTGCAGGAGTTCATAGGACATTAAATTTTAAGAATTTAATAGATGGTGCAAACGCAATCAAGTAGGTATGTTGTTATCTAATGTGCAGATTGTATATTAATATAACATGTTGATTTTTTTTAAATATATGTATGTTTAGGTTAGTTTAGTATTTAAACATGTTGCTACACCCTAGTAGTGTCCATGTCTGTACTGATTAATTTTAAGAACATCCTGTAAATACCATGGTTGCAGCAAATAAATGAATATGAATATGAAATGCGACGGTCATACGAAATAATATTTACCTTTTAATTATTGTTGTTTTTTTTTTTTGTTGAAACAGAGAACTTCGTTCGTTTCGCTCGCTCGTTCAATTCGATTTTTCACAAGCTTCACACCAACGAGCTGATCTGATGATGGAGACGGCTAAAGCAGTTCGTAAACTACAGAAGAAAGGCCCGTCAAGATTGGCTCCACTGCATGGATGGTTCCCATCGAGTGATAATGACTGCGTAAAATTAGTACAGGCTATGCTATTGGTGGTTTTTTTCCTCGCGAACCGCTCCACATTGCACGTAGAACCGATGGCCGTTGGGGTGGAAAGGTTCTCGAGTGGCGACCGCGTTCCGGAAGGCGCGGCGTCGGTAGGCCGGACAAGGCGGACTGATGACCTGGTAAAGGTCGCGGGAGCCCGCTGGATGCGGGTGGCGCAGGACCGGTCATTTTGGCACTCTTTGGGGGAGGTCTATGCCCAGCAGTGGACGTCTTTCGGCTGATATGATGAAACCACTCCACTACCTCGCACATCCCGTGGATACTCACCCGAAGTATGGCTTTTCGCTAAAGGGTCTGCTAGATGGTTGCCAACAAGCCCCTCCGACAGAGCGTCCTTGGTCCGGACGGACCGTGTAGACAGTTGTTGACTTTCAGACACCCTTTGGTCGAGTGCGCGCTAGCGACCGCGAGGTGTAGCCAGAATACTCGTGACGAGCCACCGACGAAGGTCGCGCCGTTCGGAGGCTTGTTCGCGACCGTCTAGCAGGCACTTAGTCCAGATCATCATCATCATAACAGCCTAAAGACGTCCATTGCTGGACATAGGCCTCCCCCAAAGAGTGCCACAATGGCCGGTCCTGCGCCACCCGCATCCAGCGGACTCCCGCTTATCAGGTCATCCGTCCACCTTGTGGGGGGGGGCTACCCACGCCGCGCCTTCCGGTACGTGGTCGCCAATCAAGAACCTTTCCGCCCCAGCGGCCATCGGTTCTACGTGCAATGTGCCCCGTCCACTGCCACTTAAGTTTAGCGATTCAGAGGGTTATATCGGTTACCTTGGTTCTGCTGCGGATAGCCTCATTTCTGATGCGATCGCGCAGAAAAACTCCCAGCATAACCCTCTCCATCACCCTTTGAGTGACTTTCCTTTTAGTCCAGATATTGTCGGGTGACAAGCAAAAGTCACTACCAAAATATGTCCTATTTACTACGTCGCAACATAGCAAGGTGGAAGGCGGAGAGATGGTAGACCCTCCACAAGGATGACCTGGTAAAGGTCGCGGGAGTTTGCTGGAGCAAGGACTGCAGGAGTGGTCTTTGTGGCACTCTTTAGGCCTATGTCCAGCAGTGGACGTCTTTCGGCTGATGACGATAGTGATTTGGTGAACATATCATCATCATCATAGCAGCCGAAAGCCTTCCACTGCTGGACATAGGCCTCCCCCAAAGAGTGTCAAAATGACCGGTCCTGCGCCACCCGCATCCACAACATATAACATTAATCAAAATTACGAAACCTACAACCATCTAGATTGTTAGCTGCTAAGAGAGCTCGCAGGTCCCATAGCGACCCAACTTCATTTCCATATACCCTGAGAACTTTACGGTTTCGCTCTATGAAAACACAACAATATATCGATATCAGCCATATTTTTACACCAAAAAATAGGTTGGGTAATTTGACTAAATATTCATTAATAATCCACCTAGATTTAATACCGATACGTTAAAAAATAATGAAAAGTAATCTTCATTAATTCCGTAAAAATCAGGCGAAAATGGTATAAACTTTCTTTACTTTATGATTGACTACGTCTATATACGTTCCTTGGGATACGCGCATAATATACTTATTTTGGTTAATGAATAAACCTTTCTATAGGCCAGATGAAATTCAATATTATCTCAAGGTCGTAAAATATTTAATTAAAATGCCGTTATTTCCTGATGCATATATTTTTGGATTCAGGTAGTAAGTCCCCAAATTTGTGTACGCAAACATGTTTTCATTATGAAAATACTAATAGCATTTTTGCTTGCGGGTTAATTTTTTTTCCTAACTTCCGGTCCATAGAATTATTGATGTCAATAGTAAAAGTTATTTAAGATAACATATAAAAGTCGTATACAAATAATTAGCCTGATATTGAATTATTTCCAAAAAAACCGTAATTTTCTCAGGGTAATAATGAGTTGGCTGCCGCGGAAAATTGTTATGTGAACTTGCTAACTCCGTAGGACGATCTCGCTCGACATTTTGCTTTACAATATGACTAATTTCAGATCAAAAAGATTTTTTATTTTTTCTCTCTGAGCAGGATTTGAACTTGTCAACTGAGCTATCAGAACAATCTTCTCGGTCGAGAAAACTTTCAACCAGTTCCCGCTTACAATGCCTAAGGGAGGCGTGTAACGACATCTACCTAGAAGGCAGTGTAATTTGAGACGGTGGCGCCGTTAAGAAGCCTTCGTTTTCTATGTAGATGTTATACGCCTCCATAAGGCGTTGTAAGAGGGAACTGGTTAAAGGCCGTTACAGACCAACTCTGTGTTTTGACTGCTTTCTGCCTGCAAATGTGCAGTTTGAATGCAGTTTCTGTGCAGTTGAGGTCGAGTCGCATCGAAACTGCGAACCGACTGCGCAATCCGCTTGCAGTGTGCGTGTGTATAACTCTGGTCTAAAAGCCATATTACCACTCGAATAATAACCACCTCGTGGTAATATGGCTTATTTTAGACCATTGTCATACAATCTACTATTGCATCCCTATATGATACCAATCTGTATCGCGCTCTCTTTCTGTCGTCGTCGCCAGAACTGCAGCAGTTAACTAATTACATATTTAGTAAAATTGTTAATAAAGTTAAAATCGTAATATGCGAAATATATACAAATTGTATAATTCAAACAGGGCAGCGAAAGGATTGGAGGTGGATACCCTCTCTGATCACCTCTACATCAGGATGAGGGCCTCGGAAACAGGGCAACAACGTCTAGTAGGGCGAAGGGGAAGGGAAGCCTTCCCGAGATGGTGCCTTGCCAGCCTCGACAGGGAAGCAGCGGAGGAGGCGGCGATGGTGGAGGCAAGATGGGGACTTGGGGACGCAGGCCTGACAGAGAGCAGGATGTGGAGGAGCGGGCCAGAGAGTTCCGCGTATCACTCACTGCAGTGTGAGATGCAGGCATGCGAAGGGCAGGAAAGCCATCGGCCAAAAACCAGGTGTACTGGTGGTCGGAAGAGGTTGCCGCCCTCCGACTCGTCAGTAACGGAGCACGGAGAGAGTAAATCCGATGCCGGCGGCGAAGGCATACCGCGGAAGAGGAGAAGCTCTTGCACAGCGCCTTGAAAGAGGCAAAGGAAGCCCTGTCGTTGACAATAACAAGAGCCAAGGACACTGCCCACGAGGCGTTCCTGGCCACATTGGACAGGGATCCATGGGGACGGCCTTATAGAGTGGTGCGCAACAAAATGCGCCGTAGCCCCACAATGGACTCCCTAGAACCAGAGATCCTGCCTCGAGTGGTGCGAGGTTTGTTCCCCTCTGCCCATGATTTCGTTCCTCCTAGAATGACGGCGCATTCCCTAGAGACAGATGAGGCAATGGAGGTAAAGCCAATAACAGATGGGGAGCTAACAGGGGCAATACACCGTCTGTGGGCCTGCAAAAACGCCCCCGGACCAGACGGTGTACCAGGCAAACTCTTACCGGTGGCGCTGGGCCACCTTGGGAGCCGTCTCAAGGACCTCTTTAATGACTGTCTTGAGGCGGGGCGGTTTCCGTGGTGCTGGAAGGAAGGGAGGCTCTGCCTTCTCCGTAAGGACACCCGCCCGGCGGACTCCCCGTCTGGATGGAGGCCAATTGTTCTGTTGGACGAAGTCGGGAAGATGTTTGAACGCGTCATCGCTTCACGGATCGTCCAACATCTAGACAGTATGGGTCCCAACGTGTCTGATCGCCAATTTGGCTTTAGGATCTATAGACGCGCTGGGAGCCCTCAGATTGTTTTCTGAAAATGCGAAAAGAAGAGGTGAAGGTGTTGTGGCGGTTTCTTTGGACATCGCCAACGCATTTGTTACTCTGCCATACTCTGTCATTGGTGAGGCGCTCCGATACCACAGAGTGCCAACCTACTTGCGGCGAATCGTGGAGCACTACCTAACGCAAAGGGTGGTGCTCTACGAGGAAAAAAGAGGACAGAGGAGGAGGTGGCCTATGGCCTGCGGAGTACCCCAGGGGTCTGTATTAGGGCCTCTACTCTGGAACCTTAGGTACGATTGGGCGATAAGGGGTGTTTTCCTCCCCGGATGGCCATCATTTGCTACGCAGACGATACCATGGTGGCTGTTCGGGGAGTAAAATGAGGGAGTGCATGCGGAGGGCGGAGGTAGCCGTGGACCTTATGGTCACCCGCATAAGGTTGCTGGGCTTGAACGTGTCCCTTCCGGAGACGGATGACATTATCTTCGGGGGGAGGACCTGGCGACCACCAGCAGGGTATACACAGAATGTGAGTGGCGAAGAGGTCCAGGTGAAAGCCCATATTAGGTATCTGGGCATCACTCTGAACTGCAGGTGGAATTTCGGAGAGCATTTCCGCCAACTTGCTCCCCGAGTTACGGCAACCGCTTCAGCCCTGGGCCGGTTGCTTCCAAACGTGGGTGGGCCATCCTCGGCTTGTCGCCGCTCATATACTGGCGTCACTTGCAGCATGGCCCTTTACGGAGCCCTGCTAAGAAAGCCACAGAGAGTGGTGGCCATCAGAATTTGCAGGGCCTACGTGACGGAGGCATGGACGGCGACATGCGCCTTGGCAGGAACTCCTCCGTGGGAGCTTGACGCAGAGGTGCTATCTGAGGCACATAAAGAGCGGACGAGGAACAGGACCTCTGGAGAGTTCCCCGCTCCCGAAGAGGTGATGGCTGCCCGTTGACAGGCCGAAAAAAGAATGAGGGACAGATGGAAGAGCGACCTCGAGGACTCCCCTGTTGGAGTCCGCACCATAGGGGCTCTGCTGGGGTCGTTCGACCTATGGCTAGAGAGGTCCCACGGCAAGGTGGGCTTTAGGTTGGCGCAGGTAATGACCGGACAGAATAAACCGAGGAGAAATAAAACTAGCCTGGCTGCTAAGGAGGCAGCCGCTTATCGACAGGCACTGCCTATATCTATTCCGCCGACTTTTGATGGTGAATCCATTAAAGACGCACTGACAGATATTGTGGGGAAAAGGAAGAAGGGGAAAGCGTCAAATAGTGCCCAACCACTCCAACATGCGGACCAAACGCGGCCCAAGGAAAAGATGAAGAAAACAAAGAAGCTTCGTCCCCCTCGCTCTGCGGCCGTGGTACTGACACTGCTACAGCCTCAAGCCGAGGAGAAAAAAGCCACTTACGGGTCGATCATTGCCGAGGCAAAGGCCAGGGTACAGATCACCGAACTTGACATTCAAGGGCTTCGCTTCAGGAAAGCGCGGACCGGTGCCACTGTCCTGGAGGTATCCGGAACTGACTGTGGCGGAAAAGCAGACGCACTCGCCAAAAAGCTGGCGGCAGTTCTGGACCCTGAGGTAGTTCGGATCACAAGGCCTACCAAACGCGAAGAAATGCGTATCTCAGGCCTCGACGAATCGGTCCGATCCCAGGATGTTGTGGAGGCCGTTGCGCGAGCCGGAGGGTGCTCCACGACTGACATCAGATCTGGAGAGGTGGTGGTCGGCCCTTCGGGGTTGGGGACCGTGTGGCTAAGCTGCCCGGTCGCAGCTGCTAAAAAAGTGGTGGAAGCAGGAAGACTGCTGGTTGGCTGGGTGTCTGCGCAAGTTAAACTGCTCGATGCCCGCCCTCTGCGTTGCTTCCGCTGCCTTGAAATAGGCCACGTGGCTGCGAAATGCAAAGCGATGGTAGACCGGAGCCAGCAGTGCTACCGGTGCAGCCAGACAGGGCATATAGCAAGCGCATGCTCAGCAGCCCCGGAATGCACGCTGTGCAAAGAGGCAGGCTGACCTGCAAACCATAGGATGGGAAGCAAGGTATGCAACCCTCCCAAACGGAATACCCGCGCTGTTGATGGCCCCAGTGCCCCCTCTCAGCCCGACCCCCGGGATGGCGACGCCGCATCCCAGGACGAGGAGGTTATAACTAACGGAGGATAATATGGCCACCCGTCGCTTCCTCCAGGCGAACATCAATCACTGCGCCAGAGCTCAGGACCTCCTGTTCCAGAGCATGGCGGAGTGGATGATACACATAGTGGTGGTGGCCGAGCCCTATTCGGTTCCGTCAAGGGAAAACTGGGTGGGCGACCGTGATGGCGTGGTTGCCATAGCCACGCAGACATCGGTTGGTTCCGCGCCACTTGTAAATGAAGTCAGAGGCAGCGGGTACGTTTCGGCATGCATCGGTGGTATAATGGTAGTCGGAGCGTACTTCTCGCCAAACAAAACCCTGGCCGATTTTGAGACGTTCCTTGATGAGGTTGGAGCACTTGTCGGTAGAAGACGCCCGGAACTAGTGCTGGTCGCCGGGGATCTCAACGCCAAGTCCACGACGTGGGGATCTCCCGCCACGACCCCGAAAGGACAACTGTTGGAGGAGTGGGCGGTTGCGACCGGGCTGGTGGTGCTTAACCAAGGGACGGTCGACACGTGCGTGCGGCATAATGGCGGCTCTATCGTAGATGTCACGTTCGCAAATGCCGCCCTGGCGCGCAGGATTCAGGGCTGGGAAGTGATGGAGGGCGTGGAGACCCTATCGGACCATAGATATATCCGATATGAAGTCCCCGCCCACCCGACGTATCGGGACAGCCTAAGCCGCTCTCGGAGAGACGACGCTCCTCGATGGGCTCTGAAGCGCCTGGACCGGGACATTCTTTACGAGGCGGCCTTGGTCCAAGCCTGGATGGAGGAGCCCGAAGACCCGGTGGAGGTGGAACGGGAGGCGGCAAAACTCGGCGATGCCATGATGGAGGTCTGCGATGCCGCAATGCCGCGGGCCAAAGCGGCCTCCCCGAAGCGACACGTGTACTGGTGGACTGCAGAGCTCACGCAGATGCGCAATTCCTGTGTAGTTGCGAGACGCCTGTACACTAGGAGCCGGAGGCGTAGGAGGCGCGATCGGGTCCAAGAGGATAGGCTGTACGCAGAATACAGGGAGGCCAGCAAAACCCTGTGCGCAGCCATCAGCCAGGCAATGGACTTGGCGGAGCAGGAAATGTTGGAGACTTTGAACAGCGATCCGTGGGGGAGGCCGTACAAGATGGTGAGGTGCAAGCTACGCCCTTGGGCTCCCCCGCTTACGGAAAGTCTCCAGCCGGACCTCCTAAGCCGGATCGTGGACACTCTGTTCCCAGAGAGGGGTGACCATACCCCCCCGCGCATGGAACCAACGACTAGGCTGCACGAGGAGGCCGCTCCCCCCGAGGTCACAGAGGGAGAGTTAGGAGCGGCGGTACTGAGGCTTCGTCATAAAAACACCGCCCCGGGTCCAGATGGCATTCCCGGACGTGCGTGGGTGCTGGCACTCGGCCCGTTGGAGCCAAGAGTGAGGAAGCTGTTCAGCGCCTGCCTTCGGCAGGGACAGATACCCCGCGCCTGGAAGTCGGGAAAATTGGTTCTGCTCCAAAAGACGGGAAGACCGGCTGACTCACCATCTGCCTACCGGCCTATAGTACTGCTGGACGAGGTGGCAAAACTCTTCGAGCGCATTGTCGCGAACCGCCTCGTCCGGCATCTGGAGGGGCCAGGGCCAGATCTGAGCGCGTGCCAGTTCGGTTTCCGTCGGGGCAGGTCCACCATCGACGCTATAGCGCGGGTGAGGGCCCTGGCGGATGATGCAGTGTCCCAGGGAGAGGTGGTGCTGGCGGTATCTCTTGACATCGCTAACGCGTTCAACACCCTCCCTTGGGAGACCATCAAAGAGGCGCTCAGATACCACCGCGTGCCGGAGTATCTGGGCCAGGTTGTGGCCGCATATCTGTCGGAGAGGACTATCCGATACCCCACCAAAGATCGGTGGGTAGAAAAGAACGTGTCGTGCGGTGTTCCACAGGGTTCAGTCTTAGGACCGCTCCTGTGGAACATCGGCTACGACTGGGTGCTGCGCAGCGCCAACCTGCGGGGGGTTGAACTAACGTGCTACGCCGATGACACTCTCGTTACAGCCCGTGGTGGCACGTTCAGAGACGCCTCCCTCCTGGCAACGGCGGGCGTGGCCCACGTAGTGGAAAAAATCCGGAAACTGGGACTACAGGTCGCCTTGCAAAAGTCAGAAGCCCTGTGTTTCCACGGACCTCGGAGGGCGCCCCCACCTGGTGCTCAGATTGTTGTCGGCGGAGTATCTGTTGGCGTCGAGAAGACGATTAAGTACCTCGGACTCGTCCTCGACAGCCGATGGGATTTTAAGGAGCACTTCCGGAGACTGGCCCCAAAGCTCGTGAGTGCAGCCTCCGCCCTAAGCCGGCTTCTTCCGAACGTGGGCGGGCCGAAAGCAGGCTGCCGCCGACTGTACACGGGCGTAGTGCGGTCGATGGCCCTGTACGGGGCACCCATCTGGGTGGACGCACTGTCCGCCTACCAGAACAAAGCCCACCTGCGGAAACCGCAAAGGGTCATGGCGGTCAGGGTATCGAGAGCGTATCGCACCATCTCATTTGAGGCGGCCTGCGTTCTGGCGGGCACCCCACCCTGGGAGCTGGACGCCGAGGTGCTGGCGGAAGTGTACCGTCGGGCAGCTGAGTCCCGCCACAGAGGAGACCAGCCAGGCCTCGAGGAGATAAGGCGATGGAGAGAAGACGCTCACCAAACTCTTCTCCGGAAGTGGACGGAAGCTCTAGAGCAGCCGAGAGCTGGCCACTGGACCATAACTGCAGTGCGGCCTGTCCTGCAGGCATGGCTCAATAGGAAGTGGGGTGCGGTTTCCTTCCACGTCACACAGATGCTCACGGGGCATGGCTGCTTCGGGAGGTATCTGTGGAAGATCGCAGGGAGGGAACCGACACCCGTCTGTCACCAGTGTGGAGGGGCGGAAGACACAGCACAGCACACGCTGGAAGTGTGTCCCGCCTTCAACGAAGAGAGAGCTCGCCTCTCACTTGCAGTGGGACCCGATATATCGCTGCCGGCCGTGATTCAATCCATGGTCGACAGCGAGAGATCGTGGCAGTTGGCAGTCTCCTTTTGCGAGGAGGTAATGCGGCAGAAGGAGACAGCGGAACGGGCCAGGGAGGACTCAAATGCGTCCGACCAACGGCGCCGCAGGCGCCCCGGGCGCAGACGGCAGGCGCATAACCGCCGGCTGCCCCCATAGCAAGGACCTCCGGGTGACAGGCATGGGGACAACTGTCGCCCAGCGGATCGAGGTCCCAGAACAGGAGGGCGCGCGGAAAAAAAAAAAAAAAAAAAAAAAAAAAAAAAAAAAAAAAAAAAAAAAAACGTACGCCACAAATGATGGTGGGGGGGAACACTCAAAAAAAAAAAAATCCCCCACAGGTGGGTCCGGTGAGCTGGACAACTGCTGGCGGAGTCGCGGATGTGTGCGAGAGCGTTCCCGTGACTCCGCCACAGGCAGGGGGAAGAACTCCCCAGGGTTTTTAGCCGGTACGAATCCGGCATATCCACCGCGCTTCCCCAAAGCGCGCTGGAATCTATGAAGATTTTCCCTGGGTTAAAAAAAAAAAAAAAAAGGTAATGACCGGACATGGGTGCTTTGGTCATTACCTGTAAAGAATTAAGCGGGAGTCCAGCACCGCTTGCCACGAGTGCGGGGCTGAAGACGACACGGCCCAACACACCCTAGAGGAGTGCAGCCACTGGGACGCGGAGCGCCGCACAATAGTTGCGGTCCTTGGAGTAGATGACCTCTCGCTGCACAACGTTGTTGCGGCCATGTTGAGCTGCTAGAGATCTAGGGCTGCGGTGGCCTCCTTCTGCGACATAATCATCTCGCAAAAGGAGGCGGCGAAGAGAGAGCACGAGGACAGAGCAGATGCGCCCCCAATCCGGCGTAGACGAAGAGGGAGAAGACGCGCGCGGTTTGCAGCCGTACCCAGTAGGGTCAGTGGGTTGGGGACCCACATTGCACGGCCTTACATGTCTGGAAGGACGGTCGACATGCATTTCAGATCCTCCTCTCCTTTGGCGCGGGAGCTCGCATCTATGCGGAGCTGCCAGGGGGCGTCGTGGTAGAATGCCCGCGATCCCACTGCGCCCCCATTAATGGCAAGTAGGTACGGAAACGCCGGAGTGGTTTTAGTGGGTAGACTCCCTCCCCCTTCTCTTCAAATAGAGTTGGCTGGAGGGTGAGAGTCCCATATACCCCCCATTATAGCTTACCTCAGGCTGGGGGATGCCTAAGAGCATTTTCCCTCCGTAAAAAAAAAAAGAAATGGCAGCGAAAGGAATTACATTTGCTTACTTGACGTACAGATTTGTAATACGTCCTGGACGTCCTGGTACACAAAAAGTAACTGCTAGACAGAAACGGCCCAAACTCGAGGGAAAATCCGGGTTCACTAATGATTCTTAACCTAACGTTTGGCAACCTGATTCATTTCGTTTCTTTTCATTTCCCAATCTCTTAATATTTCTGAAACTGTTAAATATTTCAGGATGTTTTAACCTAACCTAACCTAACCTATAGGGTTCTACACGATGGCCCTGAAACAAATCCTGAAATATTTACCGTTTCAGAGTTTGGGAAATGAAAAGTTGCGAAATGAATCAGTTTGCCAAACGTTAGTTGCGAAAAGAAGGTGTTCCGAAAATCCGTCTACCGACATGTTTTCAAAAAGAGAATATATTTAAATAACCTGAAGTATAATATATTGCTTAAACCTACCATACCTATTATAACCATCAAGTATATTAAAAAGTGTATAATAACATACATATTGTTATGGCCAACCAAATTGAACTTTCACAAAAATACGACAGAATTGCCCACATAGACCTTACTTGCTCCAGCCATTCAGCCATTTAACATTATCAAAAACATTACACTCCTTATCGTTGGGCAGTCGTGTAAAAATGTAATTAAACTTTACTTAATATGTAATGCTAACATAGTCTTGAAAGTCCCAATTGTTACTAATACTATTTTTATACATATCTCAGTCTGAAATAAACTTTTTCTTAATTTTTTTATTGCTGTTTTTATTACAATTTAGACATTATTATTTTCTTGCGGTTAATTTTTACAACATGATTTATTAACGTAGAGTGTCATAAACGTAATATTTCAACGAGGCAATTGCAAGTATTTTAGTTATGGCACAACACACTTATTATTCTACAATTAGAAGAGTAAGGTCTTCGCTGGCCTTGGCTGTGCCTAGACGTGTGCGTCGCGCCACCGAGCCGCAATCCCGATGAATTTGACCGGCGTGAAATCGGTGTGGCGTTATTTCATTTTCGTTAAAACAGTGTTAATTATTCTATCCAACGCCGAATGAGGAATCTTTATAGAACATAATCTACATTAAAAACTTAGCTTCGCAATAAAATAAAAATTGGAAATTCCTTCTCGTGGTTCACATTCGTGCTGTCATCATCATCATCATATATTTAAGAGCCAGGCTCTTGTCGGTGGAGCCATTTCCATTCTTTTCTATTCTCAGCTTTCTTCTTGACATGTTGGTACGACACGCTGTCTACTTTTTCCTTGATTTGGTCCGTAAAAGATCTTCTTGGACTCCCTCTCTTCCCTTTGCCCTCTATCTTCCCTTCTATTATAGTTTTCATGTAATCATCGTGTCGTTACAAGTGTCCAAACATCTTTGCATCTTCTGTTCTCTATGGTTTTTAACAACGTCCTTTTTCCTTTCACCCTTCAAGCAGAAAAAGACGAACGTGGAGGGTTCGTCTTTTTCACCGTCCAACTAATCCTCTCCATCCGTCTCCAGCACCACATTTCAAAGGCTTCCAACCGTTCTCTATCACGCTGAGTCATTGTTGTCATATACGAGTACATGCATAATTATGAAATTAGTGCGAACATACATAGGTACAAGCCATGGTACGTATCGTTGGCTAAAGTCACAAACCTCTTAAATCCAATTTTAAAATCATGCTTTGGCACTTTAATGCAACATGGAGTGTGGCGATCCATTTCCGAAAATCGATTTTTTCTGCAAGCAATCTTTCCATTCGCAAATTTTCCGATTTTTAATTTTCTGTTCGGTATTTTCCCCAGAGGTAGTTTTATTGAGTAGATATTTTACCTTTCGCTAAACTACCCAATCTAATCTTTTCCTGATGGTTTTTTTCCCAAATATTTTTTTTCCTTATTCTTTGGAGATATTTAACTATGGTCAGGTAATTAGTTATCTCCAAGGAATAGATTAGGTAGCAACTGGACATCTGATTACCTACCTATTCTACTCTAAGGCAGGTCGGTGTAGGTACGAAGACGAGCGAAGCGAGGAGGAGTGTTAGGTAGAACCACGCCCCTACAGCGCGCGAGCCGAGCGAGCGAAGCGAGCGTGCCGCGGCAGCGGCCGGCGAAGCGCCAGAACCGACTTTATACGAAAAAGTAATCAGCCTTAGAGTACAATAGGTAGGTAATCCGTTGTCCTTAGTAATATTTCCTAGTGATCATGTACGCGAATGCGTAAATTATGCGACTAGAAATATTTGAGAATGGAAATATTACTTTTTGTAAAAACGATGTTCAGAAATATAACCTCCGGGGAAAATAGAGAACGGAAAATTAAAAATCGGAAAATTTGCGAATGTTAAGATTGCTTGCAGAAAAAAACGATTTTCGGAAATGGATCGCCACACTCGCAACATGTCCCAAAGGTCAACGGTATTTAATTTGTATTTGTATCAAAAAGTAGAAAATAAAAGACAACATGTTTAAAAAAATAAAAAGCATAGTTTTTTAAGTGGACTTCTTCTGATAACATTTGTAATACTACTGCTGCAAATCTTAACTTTTTGTATTGTAAATTAAATAAATTTTTTGTGCCTCCTGTAAAATTTAATCTGATTAAGGTGAAAGGCTTGCGACTTTAGCCGACGATAGTAAATATGAATTTGTTCCTTCAGCTTGTCCGTCCATCTTTCAACACTCGACCTAATTTCACCTAACAATCCATAACCTGGTAATCGTCTGGGTCAAATCAAATTCCAGTACCTAACATAATGTTTTTAACTCGTTACATGAAAAAAATTGTTCCATACTACTTCTGGGTATACCACAAAGGGCAGATTCCATTGTTATCCTACTGCATAAGAAAGGCTCTTCCCGTAAATGTGACAACTATCGAACTATCTCTCTTATATATTTTGAACAAACATCTGGAGTACTACATAAGCAGAAAAATCGCAGGCTTTGTTAAGGGTAGGGGCTTAATAGAGCGGATCTTAAATTAAATATCAGGCAGTTAATTCAGAACAGCAGAGAATTTAACATACCCATATGCTTCATCGATTACTCCAAAGCGTTTGACTGCATAGGTTGGCGAAAATTGTGTGAAGTGCTTGGGGAAATGGGTATACCTGGCCATCTGTCCTTTTTGGTCCAGAACCTCTACCTGGACGGCAAATCTAGTGTCCGGCTGGACGACATGGAGTCCAATCCAAACCCTTTAAGATCAAGCGGCGTAAGGCAAGGTTGCAAACTGTCCCCGCAGTTGCGCACAATACTCTGCGCACTATGTGTTCGCCGACCAAGTTGAATAGTTATGAGCTAGCTACACTTCTAAAAAAAGTCGAATTGATTAGTGCACAATATGGTCTCCACATCAACAGGAAACAATGAAGCTGATGTTGATAGATGGGTTGATGCAGAGGACAGGGGAACTGCGTGACCTGAGGGGTAAATACGAGGGTGGATCAAACAGTACCCATGTTTGATGGCAGGTGGCGTTACTTAGGAAAGTTGGCATTACCGTCGTGTAGTTATTGACCTTATCGAATCATCATCCTCCTAGCGTTATTATTCCCGGTTGTGCCCCTAAAGGAGCCCGGGGTCCACTTTGACACCTAATCCCAAGATTTGGCATAGGCACTAGTTTTACGAAAGCGACTGCCATCTGACCTACCAACCCAGAGGGAAAACTAGACCTTATTGGGATTAGACCGGTTTCCGACGCTCATCAGAAGATCGCAAATTACTAAAGCAGCAGTAAAGCGTTTGGTAAAGATATGGAGGAACCAAAACATCTACCGCTATACCAAAGTGAGACTTATACGCACCATTATATTCCCCATATTTCTATATGCCTCTGAAACATGGACATGGAAAAATAGATGCATTTGAAATAGGGTGCTGACGTAGAATGTCGGGCATCTCATGGATACAACGTCGCACTAATGTGTCGATACTCAAGGAGCTCTGTACCAAAGGCCCGGCTTTCAACAACAAGCTTCCGGAAAATGATGACATTATTTGACCATGTAGCCCATCGAGACCAGACCAGCTTGTTGGCTGCGTTGAAGGAAAGAGGAGAGCACCCCCACGATAGATTGATGCAATCCGCTATGCCACGGGAATCAATATCCAAGGCACAATACAATTAGCCCGAAATAGAGGGGTCTGGAATTATCCAACCACCATTCGGTTGTGAAGAACTGCGCTCTTGGTGGTCACGACCCTCAGCCTTGACAAACCAACGAAGAAGAAGAAGGTAATCAAAATTCCTGTTTGAAATTTATTTTTAGTTTTTTTGGTGCAATTACTTTTCATAATAGGTATATAAAATAACCCTCCTCTCTTTCGGCAGTCGGGTAATAAATGAGAATTTACGCTTTATATAGTTATTTTTCAAAAGGCATACCTCGAAAAGGCATACGATCGAGTACCTCGTGTGAGGTTTTGTGGTGGGCCTTGAAAGAGAAAAGTGAAGCGTTCATAGCCCGGCGGCGCCTGCGTATCGGAAACGATAACGCAGGTCAAGCAAAGACGGCAGGGGTCAGTCTTTGGATGGGTGACCGCCTGTTTGAGTGGTTACTATAAATGAGCGCTTCCGTGCTTTGGAAGGCACGCTAAGCAGTTGATCCCGGTTGCTGTCTATGACAGGAGTCGTTAAGCCGAGTTAGAGGCCTTCGGGCGGCTTAAGAACCTCTAACAGTCGAGTTGCCCACTCACTTGACAAAGGGGGGACAACTGTCACTCGCGTCCGCAGGAGCTACCTACCACAACCCTGCACGTGTCCCCTGGGTGGTACTAAAGAGTGACAAACTCAAAAAGGCCAAAAAATAATATATGCCATACGATTAAATAAATAAATAAAGAGAAAAGTGTGCCTAGGAAGTATGTGGAGCTAATTCGGTCTATGTATGACAGATGTTGTACACGCGTCCGGTCAGCGGCTGGCACCACAGACAGGTTCAGTGTAACGGTAGGCTTGCACCAGGGATCAGCTTTAAGTCCACAACTCTTTGTACTGATTATGGACGCTCTGTCGTTGGACATACAGGAAGAAGCGGCCAGGTGTTTGTTCTTCGCGGATGATATTGTTCTTGTCGGTGAAGACGCATCCGAGGTACAACAGAGCAAACTGGAGAATGTTGGCCTGAGGATGTTGGTCCAAAACTGAGCACATGTTTTGCGATTTCGGCGGTCTCTCTAGTTTGACAGGCATAAAGCTAGATGGCGTTACGCTCCGATATTAAGTAAATACCTCGGTTCGCTTGTACAGTGTGAAAATTATCGACCGTGATGTCAAAAACTGAATTAACCCTTTATTTGATGATGTATGACACAGTATACACGTTTTTTGATGTGCTTTTTGTATTTTTTTATGCACATTTTTTTTTGCTCTTCAAGGCGCAAACGAGGCTTGAACTCACGATTTTTATTTAAATTTGCCAAATAAAGGGTTCGCTGGGTGGATGAAATGGCGACAGGTCTCCGGTACAATATGCAATGGCAGAATGCCTCCTAGGCTAAAGAGCAACATCTATAAGACCATTGTGAGAACTGTCGTCATGTATGGATCGGAATGTTAAGCCTTAGAGGTGACGGATGTAAAGAGATTTCATGTAACGGAGATGAGAATGTTAAGATGGATATGTGGTGTGACGAGGATGGACCAAATAAGAAATGTGTATGTAAGGGGAAGTCTGAAAGCTTCGCGGATAAATTGAGAGCCAATCCTTGGGTGGTATGGCCACGTAATGCGGAGGGATGAAAGTCATGTGACCAAAACAGTATTAGGTATGAATGTGGATGGATGTAAAAGACGAGGTAGGCCAAGGAAAAGGTGGATGGACTGTGTGAGAGACGATATGAAGAGAAAAGAAGTCGGTGATGAGATGACGGCTGACAGAGAAGTATGGAAGAAAAAGACATGCTGCGCCGACCCCAAGTAAATGGGATAAGGGCAAGGAAATGATGATGATAGTTATTTTTCCATACACCGGGAAAAAAGTTCCACGCCGATTTCACGCCAATCACGCCACCGCCACCGATCAAAATCCCACCAGACGCCGCCGCCGATGATTTTGCCATTGGCGCACACCTCTAAAGTGTGCGTAACTTGGTGTAAGCGCGATAAACCATGAATAGACATGGCACGTGCAAAGCTGAAAACAGAATAAAATTAAGAATAAATTTATGGACTGTAATTTCATTTTTGAGACCAGCTTTAGATTAGTTTAGATACAATACATTCATTTTAGATTTAAAAATGTATATACCAATGTTTACCTTAAACAAACGGATCGTCAGAGTTTATTAGAGTAAAAACCAATAATACAATTAATTAAATGTCAATCGAAATACAATGCAAAATGAAATAATATAATAACAAGTCAACACATCCAATTAAAATATGTACTAATAACATGGTTTAATGTCAGGGGTATAAAATGTGTTTAAATGTCAAATGATTTAAAATACCTCGGGCATCCTAGATATACATTGTCACTATATAATATATGAATATTCGTATATTCATAATAAAATATTAATGTAATTTTAAACCTTAAACATAATTTGATGTCATTAAATCATTGACGTACCATAAAGTAAATAGACTCACAATGCCGAACAAAATGTCTAGAAATGTGGCCCAAAATGACAACTCTAGCTATATTTCAGTAGTTGCTACTAGCGTTAACCTGCGGGCCTAGCATAGTTGCTATCACTTGTCACGAGATAGTGGATATGATTCCGTATCGATCGAGATACGTTAACCAAGCATGCAAACATGGTTTCCAAATGCCCCGTCGACTATTTGACAGCTAGTCACTTATTGCACGACAAGTGTCAAAAGTTGTCGTGCTTCAAAAACTCTAGCCTCTATGCCTTTTATAAATTTGTTGGTAATATTGGATGAATGCTTGCACACAAATAGGATGTTTTATTTATTATGACACCAAATTAAGACGATTTTGTAATGCCTTGAGTTTAACACACTTAAGCTACTTTTTAAAATATACGGTTAGTGACATTCTGCATTCCTTTATTTGCGGGCGCATATTAATATTATAAATGCGAAAGTGTCTGTCTGTCTGTAACCTCTTCGCACTTAACTGATTTAGATGAAATTTGGTATAGAGATAGTTTGAGCCCCGGGGGGGGACATATGATAGTTCTTATCCTGGAAATAGCTACGACATAAACGATTTCTACGCGGACGGAGTCGCGGGCAGAAGCCAGTAAACAAATAAATAAATATTAGGGGACTTAAATACAGACACGCAGGCAATAAAAGCAGGAAAAAAAAAAACAATCAAATTACCGATTCAAAATGGAGTTATCCAACGTTGACAGGGATACATGACAAATGATAGCCGTTACCGTTTTGTATAACATGGTGGCTGGTTAATGTGATAGATTATCGTAATTTGACGTCTCAACTTAGTTTACTTTATCTAAGTGCTTCCGAGGTGACGATAAGCTATTTTGTGCATCAAAAAAACCTCAATTTCCGCACTGTTTCAAGTAAGTATATTTTTTATACGAGAATAACATACAATCACTTGCTAAAACATATTTATAGGTAACATTAAATAAAATAATAAATATTTGGCGATAATCTTACACAAATCGACCTACCTAGTCCCAAACTAAGCAAAGCGTTTACAATGGGTACTAGACGACGATATACGTACTTATGTAGATAAATAAATACTTAATACATAGAAAACATCCATGACTCAGTAAGAAATATTCGTGCTCATCACACACATAAATGCCCTTACCGGGATTCGAACCCGGGACTTCCGGCTTCGTAGGCAGGGTCACAACCAATTAGGTTACAGAGGGCATCGTTTTTAGGGTTCCGTACTCAAAGAGTAAAACGGGACCCTATTACTAAGACTTCGCTGTTCGTCCGTCCGTCCATCTGTCTGTCCTCAGGCTGTATCTCAAGAACCGTGATAGCTAGAGAGTTGAAATTTTCACAGATTATGTATTTTTGTTGCCGCTATAATAACAAATACAAAAACAAAATAAAATAAATATTTTTATTGATAATGGTACGTAACCCTTCGTGCGCGAGTCCGACTCGCACTTGGCCGGTTTCTTTTTTATTTGTAGATATTTCACGATTTTATTTTTTTGGCTTGTCAGTTGCTGTTGCCGAAAACAGCAAAAAAAATCCATCACATACATAGAGTGCGCAAGTAGATGGCATCATGTGATGAATTGGGCGAGGGCCTCCGGCCTCGTCACGCCGATGAGTTGCCAGTCCATATAAAGGTAACTTAGGTGTATTGTTTCTCGAATATAATGGTCAATAAGACAAAATCAAATCAATCAAATCGAATATATTTATTTGCATAGAATACAGTACAAAGGGATGTCACATTATTATTTTACTTAGATTTGAACAAGTTACCATCCATTGTCCTTAATTCTCCGGGCAGACGGTTGTGGATGGCAAATTGCCAAAACACATATTTGGTGCGCCCTATAACGTACATAAATAAAAACTTTGTTCTATAAAGCGCGCGGTTGTTTTATGCGGTAAACGCTGCGGTTCTATAGATACCTGCGCTTGAATATTACCGAAAATTGTCCAATAAAAGTCACACATTACGGATTTGAGGTTTCTAATTGAGACACACTTTTCTTTTGCAGGTCGCTGCCAACTTTCGATACGCTGGAAGTAGAGGGAGCGGAGAGAGAGAGGGAGGATGACCCTCCAGCACAAGTGCGCCACCCGCAAGACGCCCGTCTGCTGCGGTTAGCTCAGGAGAAGCGGGCAAACGCAATAAATACTTATGTATTAGTCTTGGCCAGATAATTAAGAACACGATTTTTTTCCCAGTTGCGTTGCATATACACTATGACTTTTCAAAGGACGATGACCAACTTAGTATGGACGCGTGCCCACACAAAAATTGCAATGTCCAAAGTTAACGTATATTTTATTTTAAAGCCCATTGGACGTAGATTTCGTATTTCTTTCTTATTTTTAATTTAAAGCTGGAGGAGTCTTATATTTTCTGATTGAAAAAATACGCCTTGTAATGACTTCGCAAGTTATCGTAAGCTACAGAGACTTTGCCGCAATTTCATTCGAAGGCGTTTCAAGTAACAGTAAACAATTGTTTTCATTTAGTTTTATAGTATTGAAGTATTTTCGATAAAATGAAGGTGATTGGATCATCATCGACATCATCTGAGGCTTTATAGTTATTGGTGGGCCCTGGCCTAGTCGAGTATATTCCTCCACGATTCAGACTTAATGTGATGTAATATAAGCAGTTATTTTTATTTTACAACACAAATGATGTGTTAACTAGGTACCTGAAAGGTGTCTATTTTGAATGAACTTATAAATAGGTATTTTTTGCACTAAGTACATTACTAATCCAGAAATATACATACATGGAGCCGAAATATAATTCCTAAAAAACGAACACTACACACCGATATTAAAATGAATTCAGCACAATAATTCTCCATAGCAGGTAAAA
The DNA here is from genome assembly GCA_963854355.1 of Epinotia brunnichana. Taxonomy (NCBI): domain Eukaryota; kingdom Metazoa; phylum Arthropoda; class Insecta; order Lepidoptera; family Tortricidae; genus Epinotia; species Epinotia brunnichana. Next base: position 19,456,776 of record OY977959.1, read on the forward strand.
GAGAATGTTTACACAAAATACACCTGAATAAATGTTTGCGTTAGTTTTTAATATTATACAAGTTATTTTATGCTGTTCTCCTGCTATTCAACAAAAGAGGGCGATAGGTTGACAATTCCAGTTGATAAGTTGAGGTCAATCACTGACATGACTGTGTCAATGACATGAACAATTAGTTTCTACTCGGCGACAGGTGGCGCTTGTGAGATAATCGTATAACGCTTGAAAACAATGGTCTTTCCTTGGCATTAATTCGCATCGCTAACCATTGTCTATTGACTGACTGGAAAACTGTCAATTTAAAAAAAATATGATAAGACAAGTTGTCAAATATAAAATATTATGTTTTTCCAGGAAACCAAAAATGTTACTAAATATGTTTTTGCGACACAAAGGATTCAATCTTAATTGTAACATAATAAAGCTACGCACCCATAATAAGGAAACAGGCAAACCCGCTGGATAAAATGTATAAATTATTTTCATCCAGTGGTCCGCAGTCCACACAGGTGAAAAAAATTGTCGGGTAAGTGGCTACGGAGATAAACCCGTACCTACGTATGAACTTTTTCTGTATATAATATTACTAGCCGCTTGCGCAGCCAGATAATGCAGGCAAACTCGCGGGATTAAATGTACCCCATGTCCATGCAGAAAATCCATTCTAAACACAGCAGAAAGAGTGGTTCCGGTCCGGAGATTATCCCCACATGCAAACTTACGAAGCTACAATATATAAAAATATAGATAAGCTAGTATAGAAAAACTGCCGACACGGCTCCCACGTATTCAAAAAAACAGGCAAATCCGCGGAGTACAATAAATCCTACATCCAACTGGAAACTCCACCTACACCACCACATAGACCTGAAAGAATTTTAGAAATCTGATAAGTAAATAGTTCCAGATAAGAGTATTACCCCACATGCTTACTAACTTGACTGCCTACTACATACAAAGATAGATAATAAATTAAATATAGTTATTTTTTTTAAATACCATGTTTATAGCTAGCCACGAACGAAACAGGGAACACAAAATAGGCGCAATTATAACGCCGAGTTGCGGAAACCCAGTCTGCGAATATAAGGGAACAGGGTAGAAGTGTGTTGTTCGGACCCAGGAGAAGGACTCCAAGCATCATTAGGTTCCGGTTTTCGCATAGTCCTCACTCGGCTCGGAAGGTAAACTATAATCATAACATAACATACCATAATGGTGAAAAAAAAGATATAATACATGTTGATTTTATTTGACTGCCGAAGGAGGGTGTCACTTTTCGAGTGTACTTTATATCTAGGACTTTGTCTATTTTTATTTAGCACACATCCTTTTTAGGGTTCCGTACTCAAAGACTAAAACGGGACCCTATTATTAAGACTCCGCTGTCCGTCTGTCTGTCTGTCTGTCTGTCTGTCTGTCTGACTGTCTGTCTGTCTGTCTGTATGTCTGTCTGTCTGTCTGTCTGTCGGTCTGTCACCAGGCTGTATCTCACTGATACCGTGATAGTTACGGTTGAAAATTTCACAGATGATGTATTTCTGTTGCCACTATAACAACAAATACTAAAAACAGAATAAAATAAATATTTTATTGATAATGTTACGGAACCCTTCGTGCGCGAGTCCGACTCGCATTTGGCCGCTTTTTAGATTATGGATGCCGATATAATTATTATTGATAATGGAATATGTAAGCATAGTTGTGCCTGATGGTAAGTATAAACCGGTGCCTATGGACGCGTGTGCCTCCAGAAGAAACACAAGCGCGTTGCTGAGCCTTTATTGATTTGAGAGTCAACTGTATTGACAGGCAAACGGTATGTCTAATGGTAATCATACACCGGTGCCTATGGACGCGTGTGCCTCCAGAAGAAACACAAGCGCGTTGCTGAGCCTTTATTGATTTGAGAGTCAACTGTATTGACAGGCAAACGGTATGTCTAATGGTAATCATACACCGGTGCCTATGGACGCGTGTGCCTCCAGAAGAAACACAAGCGCGTTGCTGAGCCTTTATTGATTTGAGAGTCAACTGTATTGACAGGCAAACGGTATGTCTAATGGTAAGCATACACCGTTGCCTATGGACGCGTGTGCCTCCAGAAGAAACACAAGCGCGTTGCTGAGCCTTTATTGATTTGAGAGTCAACTGTATTGACAGGCAAACGGTATGTCTAATGGTAAGCATACACCGTTGCCTATGGACGCGTGTGACTCCAGAATAAACACAAGCGCGTTGCTGAGCTTTTATTGATTTGAGAGTCAACTGTATTGACAGGCAAACGGTATGTCTAATGGTAAGCATACACCGTTGCCTATGGACGCGTGTGCCTCCAGAAGAAACACAAGCGCGTTGCTGAGCCTTTATTGATTTGAAAGTCAACTGTATTGACAGGCAAACGGTATGTCTAATGATAAGCATACACCGTTGCCTATGGACGCGTGTGACTCCAGAAGAAACACAAGCGCGTTGCTGAGCCTTTATTGATTTGAGAGTCAACTGTATTGACAGGCAAACGGTATGTCTAATGGTAAGCATACACCGTTGCCTATGGACGCGTGTGCCTCCAGAAGAAACACAAGCGCGTTGCTGAGCCTTTATTGATTTGAAAGTCAACTGTATTGACAGGCAAACGGTATGTCTAATGGTAAGCATACACCGTTGCCTATGGACGCGTGTGACTCCAGAAGAAACACAAGCGCGTTGCTGAGCCTTTATTGATTTGAGAGTCAATTGTATTGACAAGCAAACGATATGTTTAATGGTAAGCATACACCGTTGCCTATGGACGCGTGTGACTCCAGAACAACACAAGCGTGTTGCTGACCCTTTATTGATTTGAGGATTCATTGTGTAGACAGCTACTTAGATTTGTATTATTATGCAGGTGTCTCTCACGCTCAACAAAAATGCGTCGTCGGGAGTCCTGGCGATGTTACCTACGACCACGAACACAACACCACATTTCGAAGGAGTCTATACGAAATAAGCCGCTGCTTACACCGCTGTGTTATTTTACCTATGGCTATGTGGTCTTTTGTAAGTTAAAGGTACTTTACTAGTAATACTTTGCCCCAAATATGAGCGACATGAGGTTCTGCTGTGACTTAAAAATCGTGGCCGTGTAGGTGTAGGTACCTAGTTTACCAATATGCCATTAACCAAACAAGATTAATACTGAGTTATTGACTCGTCTTACGGAGGGCTAACGAAAATAATATTTGGTGAGTTTAAAAGCCTCGCTAGTATAAGGAGTTACACGCGAATTTCACGAAATATCTTACTGGGTGATAGTTCCTCGGTAAAAAATATTAAGCAAATTCTCCGCTTCTCTACGTTTGAAAACTAGGAATGTGGTGATTTCTGGTGATGGTTGCTGTTTGCATTGAATAATATGTACCTAACTTTCTTCTTGTAAATGTAAATAGAAATAGAAATAGAAATAGAAAATTTTATTGTATAAAACCGTGTAAGTACAAAGGTAGAAGCATGATATTATGGGTTCCAACAGTTTTACCCTTTTCGGGCATACAATTTTGTAAATCTTAACCTAGTTACAATTTTATTTATAAAAATTACTACATTATAATATTACACATAACTATAATATTCGTTTAGGTTGTAGAAAACCTTATCTATAAGAAAGTTTTTTAAACACCTTTTGAAGTTATTTCCTTCCAGGCTTTTTATTTCTACAGGAAGATTGTTAAAAATGCGTATGGCTGATATGAATGTACTTTTATTGTATATGGATGTACTTACTTTTGGGACAGTAATATCATATTTGTATTGAGACCGTACGCTAGGTTTGCACGATCTCCACTGAAAGCATTCAGGGTAGTTTTTAACAAGTAGGCATAATTCTAGTATATAAATACCGGTAAGAGTCAGGAAACGCTTTTCTCGGAAAATGTTTCGAAGTGATTCCACAATGTACATTCGGTAAACAGTCCTTAGTCATCTTTTTTGCAGTATGAACGTTTTATGCACATCAGTGGAATTTCCCCAATAAATGACTCCATAGGTAAGTAATGGATAGATTGTTCCGTAATATGCATTTTTTACTATGTTTTCAGAGCAAGTTTCCGAGAGAATTGACAAAGCATAGCATCGACTAGAGATCATTTTATTTACCTTGTCAATGTGCGCTTTCCAATTCAGATGTGAATCTATTTCGACTCCAAGAAAGTTTACATGGTTTACTTCATCTATTACAGTATTTTCGTTTGACACTACAAGGGACTTCGGAATAGATTTATAATTTCTGAATTGGATAAGCTTGGTTTTGTTGAGGTTAACATTGAGGTTAATACTATTTAGCCATTTTATAATTTTCGTTAATTCGTTATTTACATGTTCTTGCATACTTTCACTGGTGTTTTCCCTTGAAAATAGCATAGTGACGTCGTCAGCATATAAAACACATGGCACATCGACTATGTTGGGAAGTTCATTCAGGTAAATGAGAAATAAGAGTGGTCCTAAAATGCTACCTTGAGGTACTCCCATCAGAACTCTCTCAAACGAAGACTGCACATGTTCTACTGTTTTAGTTTGAGCGTTATAGTTTACAATTTCTACTGCCTGCTCCCTGTTACACAAGTAATTGTAAAACAACTGATTTGCGCTTCCCCTTATTCCTATATGATCAAGCTGTTTTAAAATAATGTCAAAACTTACACAATCGAAAGCCTTAGACATATCAATCAGCAGAGATGCACAAGGTTTCTTATTATTCACACTTTCCCAAACAAGCTTTAACATTTCAAATATGGCTGTGGATTTCCCTTTTTGGAAACCGAATTGACATTTATTTAGGATATGATTGACGTCTAGAAACTTTGTCAGTCTTATATGTATAACCTTCTCAAATATTTTTGAGAAACTAGGTAATAAAGCTATGGGCCTGTAGTTACCCGTGTTAGTTTTTTGTCCCTTTTTGAATAGCGGCTTTATTAAGGCTTTTTTGAGATCTTCTGGAAATATGCCAGTCTCCAACATTAAATTTATAATATGCATAAGGGGTTCCGTAATATTGTCCACACATGCTTTGATTACTTGTATGGGAACATTATCGTATCCCGAAGATTTTTTATTCTTTAAAGAAGTCACAATCTTTTTTATTTCGTGGCTATCTACGGGAGCTAGGAAAATACTGTGTGGAGTACTTAGTGTCTTCATTTTATATGCTTTCGGATTAAAAGTATTGACTAAATTTTGGGATATGTAAAATTTATTAAAAATTTCGGCTATGACACGAGGATTTGAAAAAGTTGTCCCATCTTTATCTATTTTGGTGATCGAGTTTGGAATGGAATTTGTATAGCTTGTATTTAATTTTATCAAGCCCCATGTAGCTTTTTGTTTATTAGTACTGTTGTTTATGAAATTATCATTTGATATAATCTTAGATTTTCTAATCACGGTCTTTAGTGTTTTGCAATATTGTTTGTACTTTCTTAATGCTTGTGTATTATTTTTGGTTTTTTGATTTATTACATGCATTTTTCTTTTGTTTCTGCTTGATTTCAAAATACCCTTGGATTTCCAGTTTGGTTTTTTTATATAGGTTATTTTAATCCTTTCCAATGGGATGCACAGATTAAAGAGTAGAGAGAAAGTGTCAAAAAAAACTCTATATGCTATATTTGGATCTGTTTCCTTACAAACATCTACAAATTTAATTTGAGCAATATACTTTTTGAATATATCCAAGTGATAGTCAATCCTTCTCCTTTCTACGTACCAGTATTTTTCATTATAACTGTAGCTTGTTGGAAATTCAATAATTTGCCCCGTATGGTCCGATATTCCTAAATTCATAACTCTTGAAGTATATTGGTGGGAGTTTGTAAGTAGATTGTCAATACATGTTTGTGAAGTGGGTGTTATTCTAGTAGGCTCATCAATTGTGTGCCTCATATTAAATTTAGCTAGCATTTCCAAAAACATACTTGTTTCTCTGTCTTTATTTAAAATATTTACGTTGAAATCACCAGCAATAATAATTTTACGTTTTAAATATCGCGATCGAAGTGTTATTTTACTTAAAAGACTTTCAAGTGTATTTATAAATACCTCGAAATTTCCACCAGGCGCTCTATACACACATACAACTATATGATTGATTTCAGGAATTTGGATTCCACAAGCCTCAAAATGTACTTCAACCGACATGTCTGAAATCCATTGAAGGTTGTGAAAGTTCAAAGTTTTTTTCATGTAAATACATACACCGCCACGAGTTTTTCGAGATCTACAGAAGTATGCGGCCAATTTATGTTCATATCAGTTCATAGTCAGATATGATATGCATGCATATCAAATCTGACATATGGAATGCCTAAAACCATTATTTCTCAATCAGCACCATCTGCATCGCCCTACATATGACCCACTGCTGGGCATAGGCCTTCTCTCATGAATTAGAGGGAACGGGCAGCACTACTGCGCGCTGGCCCAGTGTGGATTGGGGACTTCACATACACCTTTGAATTTCTTTTAAGGTGTGTTAGTGATTGTTTCTCAATAGCGAAACACAATTACTACATACTACCTACATAATTTGAAGTAAAAATAATGTTTACCTATATAGTGGGGATGTTAAAATCACCAGATTATTTGCTACCTATCCTAAGAGTCGAGTATCACTTCTACAAATACCTAATGGAATGAACAGCTACAGATTTAACATAGTATTACTATACTATACCTTGAAACTAAACCATAAGTAAAGCATGTATGTATGTACGTAAGTATGTATATATGTTGTCTCAAATATTTATGACAGTGACATACCTACCTACTTACGATACCTTTTAGATAAAAGTAAAAATAAAACAGCTGGGTTTTAACATCTTCAAGGTTGAAGACTTCACATAAACTTTTTGAACTCCTTCGCAGATGTAGTTCATAATACCTAATATACATGTCATTAAATGATATTACGTACACAGGTTCTGACAAAGGCACTCTATATTCCGAATTTCTTGAAAGAGTTGACAACAGTTTTTACCCGACTGCCCCGGAAGGAGGGTTATGGTTTTAGAGCGTATGTAGTTACAGTCAGGTGCATTCCCGGTCGACCACCCTAAGGGCGATATTCGTTTGGCCGATCGACACGTAACGATCCGAAGGCTCGAATCCGCAACCAATCAGAGAGCGGCTCCTACCTGCTCTTTGAGCGTGTGCGTTTTTGAAACACGTTTTTTTTACAAGCGCTCGGCGTGCGCTCCTATGAATGAATTACTTGTTGTTAGTCGGGCAATAAAAGTCTTTTTGAATACGCTTCCACTACTTTTGCGCCACTTAGTAGTAATTTTAAAGCAATGCGCCTAAAAATACCTAGGCCTGAGATAAGGCACAAGCGTACGCCGCGAGTCGATAAATCAATAAATCTCCGAATAATTTAAAACAGATGTTTTGTGCGTGGAGTAAAACTCGGCAGGTATACGACTCTATTAGGAAAGTTCGGTAAGTTTTAAGAGTAATGCCTAACTGCGATTTTCCCATACAAACGATCTCGACTGTTTTCTCCCTGGTTTTTGAACCTAGAGCAATGTTTTTTTCAAATAAGGCCAATATCATCAATATATATGCCGCTATGTTTCGCTTTTTTGGATATTCCTATTTTAAAGAAACTTACAGCGCCTCAAAAATTACATAAACGGCTCAATTGAAATGGCTGCAAAAAAAGGCGCAGTATACAAATATAACAACTAATATCTAAAAAAAACAAAACATCGCGGCGTAGATTATTTCTTCTTCTTGCAGTTTCCAAAATTTTATGGTGATTGGTTGCGTTTCGGAGGAGGAAATAGTCTAGAGCGAAACCTCGATTTTTGAGTTTTTTGCGTGGGAATTTTAGTTCGAGCTGCAGTTGTCCTTATCGCATAGACAGCTCCCGCCACCCACAAAAGCGCGACAGAAACGATGCGTCAAAAATTTGAGATTTCAAAAGTTGCTCAGATAGGCATTGCTCTTAACAACTAAATATCAAGGTCAACGTCTTCGTAACGTGAAAAAAAAACGAAACATTTAAATAGATTTTTCATTTCTCATACTCTGAAAGTAGGCCATTTTTTATCTTAGAAGCGGGATGAAAGTAACCCTAGGTAAGAAAACTGTAGCTATGGACCTATGCAGTAGCGGAAACCTATTACAGCCCCTCTCTTGTAGGATTATTTTAAAAGAAAACTAAGCCTGTGCTGAGCCATGCTAAAACCTTGTCTTCTTTTTTCAAAAATTACCCTGTTGTTTTTTTTTCTATAATATCTAAAAAACGAAACGCTCTCGCTAGCATTCGTTTAACCTAAATATGTCGGGGTGCAATTGATCACTTCCATCTCTTGGTTAACAATCTACTATTGACTAGAATTGGTGTTATGAAAGCTTTACTTCCAAAAATACAATCTACGCGCACAAAGACGTGGTAAGATTCTAATACCTTTTTAAACAATTATTTTGTGAGACAATCCCTAAAAGTGAGAAAATTGACAACATTTCATTTTTGTCATTTGTTTATTTTATATGTCCCTTGAAAAATAATAGAACACGTTTGATTTCTTATAAAAATATTCATTTGAAATGAAGGTCATTCCAAAAGAGCGTAGACGACTTGATATGCCTGAATCAAGCCAACAACCATTGCCTGTAGTCGGTAATTAGATAAACTAAAAATGACATTTAACACATATTCCGTAATATTACTAACCCAAATTATTTTGGATTTAGCATCAGTTGCAAATTTGAAATATTGTTGTGCCTGTGCACATATGCACTGATGTGATCGTCAAGTGATTGACGCGACATTGTTAACGCTGGGTCTAGCGTGGTAATTATGGCGTGTTTCCCCGCGCCTGGTGTAGTATGGTGATAATGGCCTGGTGTTTAGCTGGCAAGGATCTTTAATATTTATTGATAAAATATCTTAGGCTATTACAATTTAAAACTATTACAATTAATTATTAAAACAGTCCTGCACAGTTGTCAATTATTAACCGTTGTGTTGAGCTTTAATTTGTAGCTTGTAGGCTTAAGGCGCCGTAGGTTCAGCGAAGTTAAGCGAACATAGTTTTTGAAACAATATAATGCGTCTGTTTATAATAATATGGTTTCAAAAAAATATGAATAGTAATCTTGAGGCTTTTCTGCAGGGGAATCAGTGATTCGAAACACGATTAGGCAATTTTCGCTCGATAGAAAAAAATCACGAACATAGGTCTAAAACATATTAAAATTCACTTTAAACATTCGTAGCAAATCAATGGCTAAACATATTAAAATTGGTTCTAAAAATCGGCAATAACATGTTTGAGGGAACTTAGTGATAAATTTTTTATTTATTTAAACGCACAAAAAATTAAAAAAACATGAAATCCGCGCTTCCAAACACGCACTTCCATCTCGCTCACGCTTATGCTCAGCGAGAGGGAGAGAAGACCATGAACCTACGGTGCCTTAATCAACATTACGTTTAGAAGGCAAAGTCATGGACAAGAAAAAAACAACAAAAACATGTATATTTCTTTATTTCACAACAAAACACTTTACATGAAAATATCACAGAATAACAAAATAAAGTTATGGGCCTCATTCTTCACTGGCCTGCAAAAGAAGGTATAACAGTTTTAGTTATCGTCACGCTTATGACTATGAGTCTCGTATTATTTGGACGCCATAAATACCGACGTCCGAGTTGATTAGATTTAAAACATTTCTCGTCGGTAAAAATGGCGTTTGAAAAATCAAAATCTCTGAATTCTCGCGCGAAACTTACTCGATGTGCGCGATGAGCTTCAGTCAGCGCGATTATTTTCGCAGGTCTTCTGTTGTGAATTCCATTTTTATGCAAATGTCTTCTTATTGTTTTTAAAATGTTTACACTAAATATGGTTTGCACGCACACTTTCCTAATTGCACCCTAATTGGTCATTGAACAAAATGGGCGGGGATTAGCTAGTTGCGCCGAACAAGGAAAAAATTTCTTAAATGGTCGACCGGGACTGCTTTTGACTGTACATATGTATAATTAGTTAAGTAGGTAATTAAGTCAAGTCAAACGGCCGTATTCAATTTGATTCACAGTATTTTAAGCATTCCTAGAAAAGTGTGTACCCAAAGGGTAAAACGGGACCCTATTACTAAGATTCCGCTGTCCGTCCGTCCGTCTGTCACCAGGCTGTATCTCATAAACGGTGATAGTTAGACAGTTGAGATTTTCACAGATGATACTGTTGCTGCTATAACAACAAATCCTAAAAAAGAGAATTAAGTAAATATTTAAGGGGGCTCCCATACAAGAAACGTGATTTTATTGCCGTTTTTTAGGGTTCCGTACTCAAAGCGTAAAACAGGACCCTATTACTAAGACTCCGCTGTCCGTCTGTCTGTCTGTCTGTCTGTCTGTCTGTCTGTATGTCTGTCTGTCTGTCTGTCTGTCTGTCTGTCTGTCTGTCTGTCTGTCTGTCTGTCTGTCTGTCTGTCTGTCTGTCCGTCTGTCACCAGGCTGTATCTCATGAAAATGAAAATGAAAAAATGAAAATGAAAAATTATTTATTCGTTTTCTGAAGTACCTACTAATTTAACATGTTCTGGTGTCCCTTTTTAAGTAAAAGTAATACCTGTGCTAAGGGGCACCGCTCTTCCATATGCAGGTATCGATGCAGGTAGTTAATATCTATTAATGATTACTTAATTAATTCTATAATATGTTCTAGGAGTACACAATTTATATAAAGTTAGAAACAAGAACAATTGACGGAGTCTGTAATTGAATGTGGGTAATATATGTATATATTTGTAATGCAAGTGAGTGTGTGTGTGTGTGTGTATGTTTGTGTGTATGTGTATGTGTGTGTGTATGTGTGTGTGTGTGTGTGTGTGTGATTTCATTATTTGATTCGCATTTATAGGTGCTTGTAAGTATTTAGTATAATGTTTTCCAGGTCGCCGTAGGTTTAGGTAGGTCATGAATCGTGATACTTAGACAGTTGAAATTTTCACGGATGATGTATTTCTGTTCCCGCTATAACAACAAATACTAAAACACTAATCACACAAATAAATGACCCCGAAATGAATTCGAACCCGGGACCTCCGGCTTTCTTAGGCAGGGTCACTACCAATTAGGCTACAGGAGGCTACCATACAACAAATGTGATTTTTTTGCCGTTTTTGTAGATAATGGTACGGAAGCCTTCGTGCGCGAGTCCGACTCGCACTTTGCCGGTTTTTTAGATTATGATACGGAACCCTTCATGCGCGCCTCCGACTCGCACTTTGCCGATTTTTTTTAACTATGACGGTGGAAAACAGTCAAACGGTCTGCCTGATGGTAAACAGACACCGTTCCCTATGGACGCTTGTTACTCCAGAAGAAACACAAGCGGTTGCTGATTCTTCATTGATATGATAATTAATCGTATTGACAGCTCTGCGCATAAATGAAGGTACCTGATACTCAACACAGCGTAGTCTCGGGAGCTCTAGCGACCTGACCCTCGACCACGAACACGACACCACATTCCTACTGAGTCTACGGAGTAAGCAGCCGTGTTTTTACCTATGGTACCTTTTTTTTTTTGTAAGGTAGAGTTACTTTCCTATTTAGGCTGCCCTAAATATGAGAAGAACATTTCAACATCCAAGCATGCCGTCTATCGGCAACTTTGACGTTATAACAGCTAAACATAAAAGCAGTTGCTCGCAACTTTTAACTCTGTGATTACTTACCTACATTAGTATATCTTGTTCTATACTAATATGGTGAAGAGGAAAAGTTTGTAAGATTGTAGCTTGTAGCTTTGTGAGTTTGGATGTTTTTTTTGTAGGGGGTAATCTACGAAACGGGTTATCTGATTAAATTATTTCACCTATGTATACAATGGACTTTTTGGATGGTATAAGTATTTTATCCCGTGGGTCAGTCATACACTGGCGGAGCCACGCAAAGGTAGTGAAAAGGGTAGGGGTAAACTGTATTTTTGTTTTGGGTGTTCACCTTTTATCTATGATAGCACTCACAGCAACACCCAGCGTCAATCCAACGGAAGCAACAAACTCAGCACAGCTGCAAGCCAAATTATTAAGAACATTGGATTTTTTTAATAAAGACCTTTTATTGCTTATTATTGGTAAACAAATCTCCACTTATAATAAATCTCTAAATTAAAAAAAGAATCAGCCAGTTTGAAACTAAGCTTTCTGTGGTACGAATGTTCTCAGCATCCCATGGACGGAAAAATATGAAACATTTTATGTAGGTACATTATTATTCCTGCTGCAACTTAGGATAGTTTTTATCCGACTGCGACGATTAATTTATTTTCCGTAATATACGACTTCATTTAATTTTTCATTTATTATTCTTAAAGTATATCGCCGCCACTTCTGTCAGCTAAAAGAAACGTCAAAATCACAGTAATAAGAAATACTACGGACAAAATGGCGGAATTGCTTTGCCTTTCTTTCGCCTATTAATAATTTTAATCCCGTCTACGATTATACATTGACGAGACACATAAGTACCAAAAGCAAATATAAAATTAATCGATTTTGATATGCGAACTTATATGCGCAAATGTCGAATTAAGGCGTAATTTGTACAAATGTAACAACAAATTCGAACAATATAAACTTGGATTTTTTGAATGGCACGCTCGCGCGCTCTTTGCGTATTCAGCCAAACCACGAAAACTGAAACTCATAGACATAGACAAACTTTATTCAACATCACATTTTATACAAAAGGAACAGTGTACAAATTAGACTTAGGAATAGACAAACACACTCAAACAATATCGTACGAGTCATTTACATTTTGTGATGCCAAAAAGGGGCTAGACTCAGCATACTGTTGCAGTGAGTACCTACTGAGTACCTACACTACAACGCTGATTTTCAGTCAGACCCTTACATATAATAAGTTTTAATTCTAATTAATATTGTCGGAAGGGAATGAATATCTTATTGGAATGTGAGTAATGTTGTGTATATTTTAAATTATGTAATGACTGTGGTTTGGTTGTACTTGTATAAATATGACTCGAAGTTCGTATATCTGCATTCCTGTCATTTGTTAGTGCGATAGAGATAGAGATACCCGAATATTTTCGAATTCCGAAGTTCGTGGTTTAAAAGAAAATACGGATGTCGGATGGATCTAAATTAATATTTTATGTGTGAATATGGTTATACTACTTTTTGGAAATACTATTGTTGTTATTGTTTTAGTATATTTGACTAGCTTTAAGTTTAATATTGTACGTCCGAAATGGGCAAGCTGTTGGACTTTATTTTACCCAAAACAACTAAATGTACACAGTTCTGACAATAAAGAAATCTTATTTTATCTTATCTTATCTTATCGAAAATAGGGATGTAGACACTAAACAAAATAATCATAATGTTGTATTATCTCGAAAAAAAAACAACGCAAGAGGCTATACTCGTATAGGTAATCACTAAGTTATAAGTGTATAAAGTTTTAAGAGGGGGTTTGTTGCGTCTCTTTTCCGCAAAACGCACCTTTATAATGAAACGATTGTTTTTTACTATGACGCTCGAGGATCGTGACGTCACGGTCCCTAATCGTTTTCTCACTCTAACAAGCGACATTAAAACGGTTGTAGCTTCGTAATTTTTTGAGATATTTAAATGTGTTTTTCGTTTCTTCTTTCTTTTGAAGTGAGTCTACAGCTACACCTCTATTTGGAAGACAAGCGGAAATAATCCATACTATCCATACTAATAATCCATACTTCCATACTAATATTATAAATGCGAAAGTGTGTCTGTCTGTTACCTCTTCACGCCTTAACCGCTGAACCGATATAGATAAAATGAGCCCCGGGGAAGGACAAAGGGTAGTTTTTATATCTGAGGGGCTGAAATTGGGGGTGGAAATTTGTATGGAGATAACTTAAACCGCTGCACCGATTTAGATGAAATTTGGTATATAAATAGTTTGAGTCCCGGGGAAGGACATATAATAGGTTTTATCCCGGAAATCATCCCCTAAAGGGGTGAAAAGGGGGGGGGGGGGGTGAAAATTTGGATGCAATCTATTTTTATGAAATTTGGTGTAGATATAGGTTAAGTCCTGGGAAAGGACATGGGATAGTTTTTACCCCAGAAATCATCCCCTAAGGGGATGAAATTAGGGGTGAAAATTCGGATGGAACCCATTTTAATACAATTTGGTATAGAGATAGCTTGAGTCCTGGGAAAGGACATAGGATAGTTGTAATTCCGGAAAGCACTCCCTAAGGGGGTGAAATGGGGGGTGAAAATTTGGATGAATCCCGTTTAGATGAAATTTAGTATAAAGGTCGTTTGAGTCCCGAAGGATGACATTAGATAGTTTTTATCCCGAAAATCATTCCCTAAGGGTATGAAATAGGGGGTGAAAGTTTGGATAAAATCCATGTACCTAGATGAAATTTGGTAAAGAGATAATTTGAGACCCTTCAAAGGATATAGAATAGTTTTTGCCTCGGAAATCATCCCTTAAGATGGTAGAAGTTTGTTTGCATTATATTTTCTAAGTATTAAGTTCTACGCGGACGAAGTCGCGGGCAACAGCTAGTTAAGAAATCAGTTTCGAGCTCATTTTACTAATCACACTTAAATTAAAAACAACGAATACTAAACAAGAAATAGAAAAATTAAAAACTAATTACAAAAATAATAGCCCGTCCAAAAGTGCTGCTGAGTCCTTCTATCAGTGCACTTAGAAAAGTGTTGTCATGGTTTTCAAGGCGGAGAAAGAGAATCAGCCTACTTTTGTGGCTCCTGTTGTACTGCATGGGACCACCCTGTCGGTGGTCGAGGACTTTAAATATCTGGGGCACATCATAACACATGATCTGAATTATGACCTGGATATAGAACGGGAGCGCAGGGCGTTGGCTGTCAGGGCTAACATGATTGCCCGCAGGTTTGCTCGATGTTCCACTGAAGTTAAAATCACACTGTTTTAAGCGTACTGCCAATCATTTTACTCGAGCAGCCTGTGGGTAAGGTACACTAAAAAAGCCTATAACGCCCTGCGTGTACAGTATAATAATGCGTTCAGGATTCTGTTGGGACTACCAAGGTGGTGTAGTGCCTCGCTCATGTTTGCGGAGGCCCGCACAGACAGTTTCCAGGCACCTATGCGAAAGAAAATCGCCTCGCTACTGAACAGGCTTAGAGGAAGCTCCAACAGCATCCTGGGGGTCATTGCTGACAAGTACGACTGCCCTATTTTAATATACTGGGTCAGCCAAGTGAAAGCAGTGGCTCAATTTAGAGTTAAGTAGAAATAAGTACCTACATTTATATGAGCATAACTAACCTAGATTAAGATTTATACTTACATTGTATTGATATTGAAAATCTGAAATAAAAATATATTTAATTTAATTTTAATTTAAAAGTTCTGCCTGCGGCAAGGACCCCATGACGCTGGCGGCATTTCCCCTTTAGACCGCAAGAGCGATCTTTTGGAAAAGGTATGCGCCAGCTCTGGGGTCGCCTGAGGCGTGGACCAGCCGTGACGACAGGGTCCTCATGAAGGCCTTCATGTCGGCTGACCAGGGTTCCATCGTTTCAACTGCAAGCGCCGCAAACTCGTAGTTCTGTACTAGAGAAGAGTATTTGCGGCGCTTGAGTAATTGGGCCTGATCAGCCGCAGCGCCGGCCTGAGACCGTGTTGCCTGAATGTGGGACAGTGCGAACCTATCGACGCACGTCGCGTCGCAGACCAGGGCCCTACCGAGTTTCCACGGTACCAAAGTAACTCCGTCCGGGCGCTTGCCATCGTCTCTCATCATACCAGGAGGTTCTAATGACGAAGGTATAGAGGCAGTGGCGAGCGCCCGACGCAGCAGGTCGTTTATGGTACCGTGGCGGTACAAATTGTATAAATATCTATGACTTTTTTGACTCAAATTCTATTTTTCACCATTTTAGTGACGTTACCTGTTGGGATATCTATTAGTTACCTATAGAAGAACGACAAGGACCAAGGAACACTGAACAGGACTAAGCTTTGGAAACTAAAAATATGGACCGGTATCAGTACAAACAACCACTACTGGTGCTGTATAAACAAGAAAGCTGAATGCAATATGAAAGAGCAACGGAACAAAACAGACCTCATTTAGGTGGCAATACATTGCGTAGGTAGAAGAAAATGTATAAGTGGGCATATTTTTGCTTTAAGTACTTAGCAATAATATGATTTTAATTTTATACAAGAATTTGTCAATTTATTTAGGTACAAATATAAGGTATACTTAAATAATATAACCTAACATACTAATCAGCGTTGTTTGCATGATCGTGTCAGACACAGGGACCGGAACCGGTTACCCTAATCGCGGTTTTCCATAGGCTTATTTAAAAGGTGGTTTTAAAAACCCCAATCAATAAGGTTACCTTATCATAAGGTAACCTTATTCATAGGGTAACCTTAACGATCCAGTTAACTCAGTTAACCCAGGTTAATACTAACAGTTACTAGAAATTGGTTTGGGACGTGATATTTTGGGAAAACAATTTTTCTCAAATTAAAATCTAGTTTATACAAGTATATTCTAGGAAAGGGGGAATTTGGCGCAAATGGGAAGCCAATTGATGAAAGTTTGTAACATAAGTTTCTTAAAATATCACGCCGTTAGCCTGCGAATGTCAAATAACGCTTTCTATGGCAATCGGACCACCTTAATAGCGTACCGTAGCTGTAGGTACTATTAAATAAAAAAGTTATTTTTGACACAGGTTTTCCATCTGTTATTATTTTTACAAACGACCCTAGAAGACTACCCTAGAAGATTCACAAACATGTCGCCGGCCCTATATTGATTTGAGAATTCGTAGTGTTGGCAGCTAGAGGCAAATGTAGGTGCCTCCTCTCGTCTAATCACAGCGCGTCGTTTTGAGCTCCACAGCCTCTACGCGCCACCAGGAACACAACACCACACACCTACAGACCAAAGTAGTGGTGTTTAAAATTCAATTTACTCTGCATGTAATGTCTTTAATATGGTGAGAGTTTTACTAATTCATTAAATTTTTATATTTAGAAATATCAGAGGAGGTCCATTACCTACATACATTGTTATTTATAGCTTTGGTCATCTATTAGGAACTTCCCAAGTTGTACTGCTTTAAATACAAGAAAGGTGACATTCCACCCTACATGTACATCTCTCCGAAATAACGAACAGAAATAACACACATACAATTGGAATAATAAAGGTTGCCAAAATTCCCCTCAGCCCAACTATGAAGTTGCCAACAACTTAGGACACGTAGGTATTTAAATACCTCACAAGTTACTGAATCATTTTATATTGTTCGTTATTTATATTATTATGTATGTCTTTCCCGCTCACGGGACAATGATGTCCCGGACCTTTGGGAGGCCTGCGTGGGGCTAGGTACCTACAAAGTACCAACTGAGGCAACACGTAGAGGCCCTTTTGACAATTTAATGAAATGCAAGGAGTACACCGAGCGGATGCTGTCCCTGCCCGTGTCATTGGACGCACACAGAGACAGCACCCGCTGGGGTGTATAGGGACTATTGCTGTTGATGGAATCTAAAGAAAATTTGGTTATTGGGTGAAAATGATGGACTAGTGGCTGGGCTATTGGGTGAAACAATATTATTATTATTATTAAACATAAGCGTACGCTTTCTTTAGAAAACTTATTGAAGAACTTATACATATAAGTTTTACCGACGGAAGAAGAATCCAACCAATCAAGAATACGACTAAACAAGAATCCGACGATACAAGAATTCGACGAAACTAGAATCCGCTAAAACAAGAATCTGGCGAATCGGGAATTAATCTCTTCCCTCGCAGTAGTCGCAGTAGTCTTAGGTTTTTACAGCAAAAGTTTGGCCGTGTATGGTTTTATAATAAGGTGGTAAAAGTAAGGTTTTATAATATGTTAAACTCAGCACATGCAACTTGTAGCGGACCGACAAAGGCACCTTGAAACTCCCCTTTGCAGGCCGCCTAATACGCTCGCCTTCACCCAAAAACGACTTCTTACGTATTTACTAATAAGTTTCGGTTGCCTGAAAAATTTATCTAAGGGACATAAGAGTATTCGGGTTCGGGGGAAGTTGTAGGTATATAAGAGTAACATTTACGTGATACACCTACAATATAAAAAAGTGAATCTATGCATGGTACTCTTTTAATAGGGGAGCAACCTCGCCCGCGCGAAAACACATTGCTGTTTCATTGGAAAGGTGTCCAATCGATTAACCAAATCGTTATAGTCTTAGTTGTTTTTTTTAGCATGGACAAGGTTGCGCTCATAGCAAAAGTGGTAAAGAATCATTGGGTAGTTTCACTTTTTGCCATTTGATAAATCAATACATAGTATAAAACAAAGTCGCTTCCCGCTGTCTGTCTGTCTGTCCCTATGTATGCGTAGATCTCTTTAAAACTACGCAACGGATTTTGATGCGGTTTTTTTTAATAAATAGAGTGATTCAAGAGGAGGGTTTATATGTTTAATAAAATCCATACATACATGTATTATGCACATAAACCCGTGTGAAACAGGGGCGGGTCGCTAGTGAGGTATAAATCGTTTCGAAAGTATGCTCCGGTGACGTAAGCTATCTTTTGTATAATTTTCAGTTAGGTTTCCGTAGTCGGGATGCAGTTCGTTCTTATTATAGGTATCACGTATAATATAGTACCTATAGGCAGGCTTGACTATGAACGGTGGTATAGTCATAAGAACGTGTAAGTGCAATAAGCGAGAGAAAAGTACAGACCCGAAGCATATTCTAAATGTTCACAGCTGTGCGAATAATCTAGCCAAACGTGTAGCCTCGACAAAAACAGGACCCAAGTGTGAATTTAACCAAACATGAAACAAAGTAGGTAAGTTATACGCGAAGATTGTTGAATATACACGTTAACGGCCTCCGTAGCCCAGTGGGTAGTGACTCTGCCTACGAAGCTTCCCGGGTTCGAATCCCGGTCAGGGCATTTATTTGTGTATTTATCACGAATATTTGTTCCTGAGTTATGGATGTTATATATGTATATAAGTAGATACTATTATATATATCATCGCCTAGTACCCACAACACAAGCCTTACTGAGCTTACCGTGGGCCTAGGTTGATTTGTGTAAGATTGTCCCGTAATATTTATTTATTTATTTATACAGCAGAGCTGCAGCTGTGGTGGGGTCGCTGTTGCGCGGCGGGGTTTTGGGGACAAACAAGATCAACTAATGGGAATGCATCATTTTCCTACCCTCGCTTCGCACCGCACTGGTGGATATGGGTTGTTCCTTCTCGTAAACCCTTTACCAGGCGAAGGGATATATTCCTCCCACATCTTATATTGGTTACCGTAGTCAGGTTTAACTCCAAACCTCCTAGAAAATATTTTGTCAATCCCTGAAAATAGTATTTTATGATCTTCATTCACAACACGCTTCTTAATCGCGTAATATATCTTTGGCAGCCGTTTAAATTTACTTGAACTCTAATAACAGTAAACTACGGAGAAATTCGAACACTATTTTCTATAGAACATTTGTAGAAGTACATACCTAGGTCGAACATTTTTTTTGATATTTTATAGATTTTGAGTGTTGAAAGGTAATGTAATCGTAAACATTGCTAAATATTCATGCATTATTGTGTATGACCAGAATTAGGATGTGGGTTGACATTATCCCATGGCCTTATTAGAGTTTAACTTTGCGGGAGCTATTCTTTCCATAGCCCGGTAAATTGTCTTGTCATGTCATAAAAACTCACGTAAGTAATAAAACTGTTTTTGTGTTCAACCGAGAGCGAATTCGTGTACCTAGCTATGAAATCTCCTTTTAAAGACTTTCCCTGATGACTTTGGAGTTAAACCTTGACTTTGATAACCGATATAAGATGTGGGAGGAATATATCCCTTTCACCTGATCAAGAATTATAATACGACAAAATCGAGTATGACAGTTAATTACTTAGACAGGCGATGGGATAACCGTAAACCACATTTTTATTTCTGGTTTAAAGGAACATCTCCGACTTTCGTAAATATATATTTTACAAGGCGCTCAATACGGTTGTAACAATATATATAGTACGTATACACGCTAGTTCTTAGGGGCCTGGTAAAGGGTTAATTTGTCCCGGTAATCGGGACTATGTGGCTTTTTTTGCCTGATATATGTGGCGTTCAGAGGGTTGAAAAAGATGCCAGAAAATAGAGTTTGAAGGCTCACTGAAAGCCAATCTTAGACCTTTTTATTAGCATCGAAAGCCAGGAGTTGTGCAATCCACCTGGCTCAGGACGTTCTTCATTTCTGGTTTTTACGTATACCTAGCGTAAATTGTTGCTTCAGAGTTTATGGCTACCATTAGATCATGTGTATTTATTAACGCTCTCAGTGTGTTCAATTGACACTAATCAGAGACTGAAGGTAATTATTTTTAGCAGTAGCATCCAGCTGCACGTCAGAAATACAATGGTAAGCTAAAAGTGAGACCTTCGATAAATCGGGTTTATCAGCTAGTATAGAAATCGATACAATTAGGTACTCGCCAATACTCTCGTGACTTGGGTCATGTACGTACCTATTACCTATACATTTGCCTTTCTAGGCTTTATTATTATTATGACGAAAGCAAAAAAGGTACCTACGAGTTTGCATTTCATTGACTACCTACTTAAATCATAGTGTATGAGGCCCATGAACTATACTCTGGACATAACACAAAAATAATAATACCTCGACCGAACGAGCTGGTCTTATACAAATCTTAGTTAGTGTGACGAAGAGATGTGTAATTTGCCCTGTTTGTCATAGTTTTACTTATCTTTATTTGCCCCAATCAGGTTATTTGAGGCTGGGCCAAATAAATGATTACCAAATAAAGTAGGTCCCTCGTTGTGGCAAGCGTATGTGTTCCACTCATCTCTATTGGTATATAATCTCTAAGCTCAGACTAGTCCCTGCAAAATCACTGTTGAGCTTTATAACAACGGTTGGTGTAGGGGGGCATTAGATGGTTTGAGAGGTCGTGCATGATCGCTTTTATGTCCGACATAAAGCATCCGTCCCTCTCGCACTTAACCACTAGCTAGAGAAGGACGAATATTTTACGTCTGGCTTAAACGCGATCTTGCTAGCTGGACTGCGGTGTATGACTCTATTACGAAGGTGTTATATATCTTGGCTATGTAAATCAATATCAACATCTGACAGAATATTATATTTTATTCTACTAATATTCATTTATATTTGAATTGCAAGCGTGCAAAAGCGAATATGTAGATACAGCATTACCTGGCATAAATGACATATAAAGTTGCCTGCTACTCACCGATAGGAGCAATATGTTATGTCACCATTCATTGTAAACCGGAAACGCATTAATTACGTTTTATCAGTGGATATAATAAACGCCTAGTTTAATGAATCCTACAGTTATCCCAATAATCTAAGTCGAATTAATTAAGGATGCTTACTTGTTAATGTTTTTGGACAAACAGTATTTAAGTAATTCCCCTAAAAGCTTACACAGATGCAAAATACATTGTTAACCCAAATATTTTAAAGAGTTAGTCAATTATAAGTGAGCAGCCAACGGATGTGGGACAGCCCAGGAGTCAAGCGTCTATTTGATAACCTCTTGGAAACCGCCTTGGGTGTGGAGAAAGCCAGGCTCAAGGCGGTGTCGAGGCCAGAGTCCGGTGCGTGGCTGCACGCTCTCCCGTCTCCACATATGGGTACCCTGCTCGATAACGACTCCATGCGGGTGGCTGTTGCTCTCCGCCTTGGCTGTAATGTCTGTGAACCCCATGCATGCATCTGCGGTGCCACAGTGGAGAGCAATGGCCACCATGCTCTCAGCTGCTTCAGGTGTGCCGGCAGATTCCCTCGCCACCATGCCCTGAATGACATCATCCGGAGGGCGCTGGTATCTGCCAATATCCCTTGCGTCCTGGAACCACCAGGCCTCAGTCGGTCCGACGGAAAGAGACCTGACGGCCTCACTTTAGTACCCTGGCAAAAAGGTAAATGCCTATTGTGGGACGCAACATGCGTCAGCACGTTTGCAGCATCCCACCTGGGCCGCACGATACGAGTGGCAGGAGCTGCTGCTGAGTGGGCGGCTGCACGTAAGAGGGACAAATACGCAGTGCTCTCACACTACTTATTTGTCCCTCTTGCCGCTGAGACCACGGGATGCTGGTGCTCGGAGGGAAAGTCTTTCCTTAGGGAAGTGGGGCGCCGCCTGCGGGAAAGAGGCCTCGACCCCCGCTCCGGGTCATTCTTATTGCAAAGGTTGTCCATCGCAATCCAACGCGGCAATGCGGCGAGCGTGATGGGCACCTTTGCACCGGGGGTGGCGCGGGGTGGGTTGTTTGAGTAGTTTTAATTTAGTTTAATTTTTTATTTCCAAGTTGTTAATAAAAATGTTATTTAGAACTTACTATACCACATTTGTTATTGTTCTAGGGAAGATGTAACTGATAATAATTATCACATTTTAATTAAAATAAAGATTCCATTATGCAAAAATAACTTTGTAATCGCATGTATTTGTATAGGATTACAAACTTACTTACGCAGTTTATATATCTCTGAAACGTGACTGAAATTGCAATTTTAAGTGAAGGTATTACATTTCTATTACCCCTCAATTTGATGGCATTATAGTAAAGCATCCTATTTATGAGCAATCATTCATCCAATATTACCAACAAATGTATAAAAAAAGGCCATAAAGGCTAGAGTTTTTGATGATTGACAAGTTATCACCTATCGTGGGGTTAGTGACAAGCTGTCAAATTGTCGACGGGTTAATCTTATCGAAATAATAAGCATGTTCGGATGATTGGTAAAAGTAACACAATCGATACGATAAGGAATTATACTACTGCGAGTGAATGTGAATGCGCCGCTAGAGGCGCTAGTGACGCGTGAGGTCGCCTCGCCAATTGTCAAATAATGTTGGTCAAATGCTTCTGTTTGAGTGGGTTACCCTGGATTATTTCTAAATTTAGCATAATGTTGTGAATATTTTGCTAAACCTGCAATGAATTATGGCAAATATGAGTTACGGATCATTGAAAGGCAGTGCTTTAATAGCGGGGCCGAATTAAACGAGCCGAAAGACATAATTCAGAGGTTAGTTTTCTTTACTATTTACAGACACATTTTTATCAAAGTATGCGTATTTACCGAGTTTACAGCTATGTTTCTTCTTTTTACAGACTTCAAGAGTATGATAGAAATAATAATTTTATTGGAAACAGAAGATGAATTGAGGGTCAGTGCTGCAGTTCAAAAAAAGTGCTATAGGTAATATGGATAAATGAAATGAAGTCCAGTCTGAAAACACGAAAGCATTATCATGTTTTATGGGTATTGCCTTTGAGTTAAATGGAAAAACAGATATAAAATCAGTTTTCACAGAAAAGCACGAAAATAAAGAACAAGAAGACTATAAGCTCGACGGCAGTTAACGTGTTTTAAATGTGCTGGTAAGTTGTAATACATATTGGACATTTACAGTGATTTTACTTATTTGCCCAAGCATTTGAATGATGTTGGAATAGGTAACATAAAAATAACAGTCAACTTTGGTGTACCGAAATAGAACTAAAATTTATTCAACATTATAAGTACACTCGCGGACAAAGAATACGGGTCGGTAAAATACTGTCATATTTCTAAAATTGTGCATGGTTGTACAGTTTTTTTAATCCTGTCAAGTTCTTTATTTACATGTAAACTGCAAAAATAACAGTATAAAAAGAACGTTTACCAGGTTTAAATCGGACTCGTAAAACCCCATGAAAAAAAACAACGTTAACGGAGCGAGATATCGCAAAAATCGTTTTTTGGATGTTGACATTTTTATGATAGGATCCCGGAAATTGCTAAATGTAAATATAACTAGTGTTAAATATTAAAATAAACCTATTGCAGTTATTTAATTTAGGGTGACCCGAATTTATTGACCGCAAGTGTATACTGTAGTTTATTTCGTATCTGTTTCTAGAATACTGAAATATTAATAAATTTGACTCCCATCCAATTTTATTTCACAACAAGAATATGGTCTGCCTGGTGAAAAGCAGACGCTTATTGGGTTGCTTGCAACTTCAAAGGACTACTATACTAGTGTGTTGCCAATCAAAGATTGAATCAGCAAAGATAATTGAGGATTCTGTGTTAATAGTTGGAGGCAAATGCAAATCTCTTACTCTTATCTATCACAACTTTGGGAGGTCTGGCGACCTTACTCACCATCACAAAAGTCAGTCTATTAAATATGACCTACTTAATAATACTTTTGTTTCAGAATGGTGGAAATGGAACCTAAATTTTAAGACACCTAAACAGCAAAAACGCAAACCTACTCAAAGGTTGGACTGCCTTCTTTTTTGTATGCTGTGCACAATAGACTTAAATTGAAATGAAAGTAATAAATTCCATGTTATCATTTTATTGTTTATTTTTTACTAGCGACCCGCCCCTGCTTCGCAAGGGTTTTTGTGTATAATACATGCATGTATGGTTTGTATTATACACATAAACCTTCCTCTTGAATCACTCTGTCTATTAAAACAAACCGCATCAAAATCCGTTGCGTAGTTTTAAAGATCTACGCATACATAGGGACAGACAGACAGACATACAGACAGCGGGAAGCGACTTTGTTTTATACTTTGTATTGATACCACATCGTAGGCAAAGAAGCGTACAGTCCGCTTGATGATAACCGGGTGTAATCTTCTTTTCTTTCTTTGGTAATAGATCTGAAAAGAAGATAAAATACAGGTATCAGTAATATGAAATAAAATTATGCATGTTAATTCTAGTCTACATACTTCTATACTATTATTAAAGAGCTGAAGTCTGTAAGATTGTGGATTTGTAAGTTTGTTTTTAATGGGCAATCTCCAGAACTACTCATACATACTTACTTCTCTCTTCGCCAGTACATTTAATCCCGCGACTCCGTCTGGGTTTACTGTCATACGCGGGCGAAGCCGCGCGCACATATAGTATTTTATCAAGTAGGAATTGGGATAGGTACAACAATGATATGTTGTAACAGATGATGGCATCTTGATTGATGTCAGTGTTTCTGTTTACAGTACCTACGAGTATAGGTAAGTATCTTAGATGAAAACAGACTGTACCTACATACTTACATACACAATTCATGGACATACTGTACCCTGAGAACTTTACGGTTTCGCTCTATGAAAACAGAACAATATATCGATATCAGCCATATTTTTACACCAAAAAATAGGTTGGGTAATTTGACTAAATATTCATTAATTTTATCTTGCAGTAGTAACTGCAATTTATCACAATATCTTGAATATCCATACTTACTAATATTATAAATGCGAAAGTGTGTCTGTCTGAATGGGACCTCTTCACGCTTAAACAGCTGAACCGAGTTAGATGAAATCCCGGGGCAGGACATAGAATAGTTTTTTTTATCCCAGAAATCTTTCCCTCTGGGGGGTGTAAGTATGTATGGAGATGCGATATAAATGAGTTCCTTGCGGACGGAGTCGCGGGCAGAAGCTAGTTTAAGATATAAATAAGAATGATAAATATGTATTAACGAATGATCCTCTGATTCCCCAGTTTAGTACATGTTGATTGCAGTAACTAAATCATCATATCAGCCGGAAGACGTCCACTGCTGGACATAGGCCTCCCCCAAAGATGGAGGTTTAATAAAATAATCACTGGCTGTGGGTCCATACAACTTAAAAATTCATCCAAATAGCATTAATTACCTTAAGTACCGCTTCGATACGAGTGTGACCTCCTTGCCACTAATGATATGCAGCGAAATTTCTGGTTTAGGAACTCCAAGGGCCAACAGCGTTTGTTGAAGACTCTCCTTGAAACCTTGATGAAATTTAACGACAACTTTTTCAATAATTGGTGTGAATTCAACAAACAGATCTATGTTTGATTATAGGGAGAAAATTATCATATCACAGTATCATTATTATCGAGTATTCACTCGTAATTTTAGTGCAAAACAACGTTTTTTAAATAGCTTATCGTCATCTCCGAAGCACTTAGATAAAATAAACTAAGTTGAAACGTCAAATTTCGATAATATGTCACATTAACCAGTGACAATGTTATACAAAACGGTAACGGCTATCATTTGACATTTACCGCTGTCAAAGTTGGATAACTCAATTTTATCACATGCCAGCATGTTGTGAATCGGTAATTTGAGTGAAAAAGTAGACAAATCACGTGACTGTCACGTGACTTGTCGTCTATTGCGTGATAAGAGCTCATCCATAGTAGCCCTCCTGCATCAAGATACGTTTCATAAAAAAAAGAACTCAGTTTTTTAGACTTTAAGCACCATATTAGCAAATCAACTTCAACAGATAAAATACTGTTTAGTTTATTGTATTTTTATCATAATGTGACTTAACTGCTCACGTCAAAACTAAATAGCGAATGAATGGAGTCGCGTTATAAAATTATTTCAACAATATGTTATGTAGGAATTTAAACAGAAAGACCAATAAGTATCACACCTAAATCAGGTTTCTTTATTATACAAGTGGGGAATAAACAGTTTCAAATTTCCAAAAGATGTGTTGATATTGGATTATACAATTATATTATAGTAAATTAAGAGTCCGCAGTAAGCTCAATTCTCCATACAAACAAAGTTACGCTCTCATTTTAAAACGACTAACTAGTTTGCTCTAAAACTTTGTACTTAGAATCAGGGATTGTAACCGGTTATTTTTTGTATGGGAACTGTAACCGGTTTTTTTCGTTCTTTGTTAATTATTTCATTTTCTAATTGGGCAATCTAATAAAACGCACTCGTTACCTCAAAACACAACTGAGTCCTACATATGAAGTATAAAATAGTTCGAGATATGTGATTATTTCGAGGTTGTTGAAAAAAACCGGTTACAATCCCTGCTTAGAATACCGTCCAGGTCTTCAATTAGTTTATGTTGCTTCACTACCATAGTAAAAAAATACAGCAAATTTAAGTTTTTCCTACAAAACTTGTTTTTCCTGTATTTTGTTTGTTTTATAAACTGCATCCATATAAACTTATTAGTTTTGCCTGAAAAAATATTGGAAAGAATTGATATTAAAATATGTAATAGAAAGAAATGGACTCGTTAGTCCATTTCTTTCCATAACAGGTGTGGCAGTTTTAGTTGGCTGTTTAATCCATTTTTTGTCGTATATATATTATCCCAAGCATGAAAATGAGTCGAACAAACGACGCGCGAATAGAATAGAATAGATTAGAATAGAAAGTTCTTTATTGTTTTTCTTTTCGGTGTTACAATCATGTCCGCTAAACGGGTTTGTCCTTAATGGAATAAGTATGTCTTAAAGATCTGTACATTTATTTTATATCATGTAGCAAATTTACAGCTCACAGATGAGTGTAACATATTTATTGATGTTTTACTTCGCTTTTTATTTTAAAGTCGTTTGGTTTAAATAAATCATCTCGACTGTCGCGTGCTATGACTGCAGCCCATTTTGCATGTCGCTGAGGATTTCTTGGAAATCATAAATATGAAAACCATACAACGTAGGTAACAACGTCATAAAAAAGTATCTAATACCGACTCCTTAGGTTTATGTACTGCGACGTATGTCATTTGAACTAACAAAACTAATTATTTAAAACATGTTTAAAACTATTTAATTACAACGAGTTTACACAAATTTCGTTACGTTATCAAGAGAACTTACTGGAATAAATATATCCCATCTTTTTTTTTAGTTTTTTCGTTGGTATTTACGCAGTTTTTGACTGATCATTTAGACATATCTGACAACCAACAAGTCTCACGGTCGAAACCAGACTAAACCATGCTATGCGAACTTGGAACTTAATGCAAATCCAGTTTCTTATTGAAAACAGTGCCACCTTCTTGATAGGTTGCGAACTCTTTGAAGCTGTAGCGATTGCTAGGCTTAGGCTGTCAAGGTATTTCGAAATTCGCCGTGTTGACATTATACATCCATAGCCTAGGGGTAAAGACGGCGGTATTTGGAGTCGATGAGCCGGGGTTCAAACCCTGCGACCGACGCACTTTTTGTATGTTTTAACAGAAAAGTTTTAATATCGCAGAAGAGATGGCGCCTGCTGTACGCAAGCATTAAATGCCTTACCAATTTGGTCGAGTTGCCTGTCTATCTCAGTATGTATATTGTAGTCTTTGGACTAAACGCAAAAGAGCCGGCCAATTCCATCAGCCGGTTCTTTTGGACTTCCATTTTTTTCGGCTGATTGTGTATCTAGTTACATATACTAAATCAATGCATTAAATGCACAATTTAATATGTTTGTTCCGTAAAGGAATAGTGATTTTGATCTATAAAAGGTAGGCGCTCGTACATTGACGGCATGCTATGCGAACTTACAACTTAATGCAAATCCAGTGTCTTATTGAAAACAGTGCCACCTTCTTGATAGCGCTGGCGAACTCTTTGAAGCTGCAGCGATTGCTAGGCTTAGGCTGTCAAGGTATTTCGAAATTCGCTGTGTTGACATTATACATCCATAGCCTAGGGGTTAAGACGGCGGTATTTGGAGTCGATGAGCCGAAGTTCAAACCCTGCGGCCGATGACATAACAATGATACTTATTATGTTCTTGTAGTTCAATAGCCGAACATTCAAATATATTTGAGACAGAACTGGAGAGAATATCTGTCAAGACTGCGTATTTATGGTTATTTTTCACAAGAATACAAGACCCCCATTTCTGTTTTCCCTCGAGTAGCATGTGGCTAGATTATATTTTGTAATACACAGTTGATCTTCGTCGCCTGGCTTCATGTTATGCTCTGTAATACATATTAAGTCAATTGGTTTGTTTGAATTTCTCAATTCTTCTAGGTGAACATTTAGGACGTCGGCTTTGTTTATTAAACCGTTTATATTTTGATGAAGTAAAAATATATGGTTATACACGAAAAAGCTCGTTAGATGAGTTTTTGTTTTCCGAAATGGTAGTTTAATTTTTTTCGTCTGAGCTGGTCTGACTAGCCTGTGTACTCCCTAAGACGTGACTGTCCTGGGAATCCGAAGTGCAAGCTTCTAGTAGCTTCGGCGTTGAGGGGTTGTATTCAGCTCCATTAATGTATAATCGGTTGTTTCTTATTATAGCAAACTGTCTTTTTCGACGTGCGATTAAAAGGTGCTTTCTCAAAAAAAATATTTTTTGTAATAGTTCGCCGTCTAACATTTCGGAGACTCCATAACCAGTGTTTTTGAAACACATCTTATTTTGTAGGACATAATTTGTCATTCGCCTGCTAATGAGCTCCACTTCAAGCGGACGACGGTTCCCTTTTTTCCCAATCCGTTTATCCGATTCGATAAAACCGTTAATATTTATATTTAATAATTCACGAAACATGTTATCGATGCGGTGGAATAAGGATAGTTCATTTTCTCCATAGTATTCGTCTAGACCGTAAATAACAAATTTCTTATCAGTGTCCATATTTTTTAGAATACAGTCCGAGATAGTTTTATTTGAAATGCATGATTGTCTGATTGTAGTTGTTCCATTTCTCCTTTTAATTTCAGGTTTTCGCTTTCCAGAAAATCAATTCTCAGCTGGGTGTCTTCTAATTGTTTTGACAAAAGTTGCTGGTTTTCTTGTAGGTTGTCAAATTCTAAAGTAAAGTCATGCCTTAATTTACCAATAGCCGTATTTATTTCTGAGTGTCTCATACACTTTCATTTGGCCTATTATAGTATTGTTATTTTTCTCCAGTTTCGAGTCGAGCAGTAAGCCTATTTGTTCTAATAAAGTGAGAGTTTGCTGTGGTATTGGGTGTTGTTGTTGTAATCCGACGGACCCGACGGTGTCATCAAAAAAGGTTTTCTGTGTCTCGTCTAGTAATAAATTGTCTATAGACATATTATTGATCGCCATATCAGAGTCTTCAAGTGCTGCGGTCTCCAATTGTTTAGGGACTGTAGTGTTGTCGTTTTTTCTTCGTGACGTGACATTTGTACACGATGGACAGCGCCAGGAGCATTCAAGATCCCCTATATTTTTGTTATAAAGCGATTTTGACAAACCAACACACATATAATGGTATGTAGTTTTACATAATACGCATCTCAACATCTCAAGACTGGTACTAATTGGTTTTTGACACGCTAAACAACTCATTTTTGTGATTTATTGGCGATTGAACTTTGCAATCCTAAGATCTAGGCCTATTTTATTGTTCACTTTCTGATAACAATGCGAGTGGGCGGAGACGACTAATGAATGAGTTCTTATCGAAGCAGAAGTGTCAAAATATTGTTTTCTCGTTCCGTCCTACGCATTCAGGTTTGCGCGCAAGAATGACAAGAAATGCGTGGTGCTTCCGATTGCCAATAGAGGGAGTAGTTTTCAATATCAATCTTTTTTCATTAAATATATATTTTGTTATTTAATGTTCACTTAAAATCGTAAATATCTTGAATAGTTCATTATCCTCGATGTATTTGGTAGGTCATACGATATATAAATACTTTAGGCAGAATAAATGTACTTATTTTTGTCATCGAATATTTTAACGGTCCATTGTATTGTTCAGTTCGAACGGTCAACACTTTGTTTCAGTAATTTACACACGAAAACACTGTATTAAGACTTTAATTCACTGTCACAGATAGTTCGTAGTCACAATTAGCCGTTACGGCCATTATTTACTTCAAAATACACTTTTATATATTTATAGCACAAGTAATTCGCGGAGCAGATGTTTACATAGACAGCAGCGCCATCTCTTCTACGAACGACTACGAGTAGATACTATTATTTGGCATTTATGATTTAACAAAGTAAGCATATAAGCAGATGCTTATATGCTTACTTTGTTAAATCATAAATGCCAAATAAATACATTTTTAAATTTTTTATAAAACAATTTAATGTTCGCAGTTAGTTGGGAGCTCCCAAAGCAAAAATCTCCTACCATCATTTTCACCTTTTTACATTTTTCTTGTAAAATTACTATGAAAATAAAAAAAAAACTAATATCAGCAATTAATTCTGCGTCTTTGTTTTATATGAAAATGATACCAAACTTGCCCTAGTAGCCACCAGGACGAGACTAGGTTTTTTTTTAAATCCGACCGTTGGCGGCTACCTTTGGTACCCCCCCCCCCCCCCCCTTCCCGACAAGCCTCACGTTTCTTATTGCCTCCCAGACTAGAAATGGTAAGAATTACTTAAGGAACATATATGATGAAGCTATGCTTAATAAAAAAATGTTCGGTAAACTTCATGAATTTAAAAAAAACATTGAAATTTGTTTTGTGCCTAGTCTTTTAGTAAACAGTCTAAGACCGAAGTTACACAAAATCTCTTACTTTCAAAATGTCTTGCTCTGTATACACACTTAGAACTCCCTTTGAACCCTTATAGTAAACAGGCTAAAACCGTAGTTACAAATTTCTTACGTTAAAAATGTTGTGCTCTGTATTATACAAACTTTGAACCCCGTTTAAAACAAACATATTTGTAAAAAAATAAAAGTTTTGTTTGTACAGATATTCTTTTTTTCACGACATTAATCACGGTGGGCGCCTCTATGATGCTCACTTCCGGAATTGTTAACGTAAGTGACCTATATTTTATTAATACTTGTGGATCTCCCGTAAACAAAGCTAGTATTCTATCGATATTTGACGGGAGGCACGTCATGGCCCGCTTTATCAGCTGTTTACAATTTCCAATAACTGCAGTGCCAAAAAACATTTATATAAAAATCAAACCTGCTCACAAAATTTCATGAGAATCGGCTGAGAAATGCAACCTGTGGAAGAGAACAGCCACAGGCCAGTCTGATATACAATAATTTTGGCTCAAACTGAAGGAGAATGTCGTTCACTTCGCTCGCTGTTCAAATATCTAATGGGTCCTTTTATTTACAGCAAAGTCCAGGCCTAGTGTTGGCCTACTTCGTGTACAGCGTGGTGCTTAAAGTGCTGTTTCCTCTCCAAGAATTGCTCTCTGAATTCCTCTCCAAGAATCCGTTCACCTGTATCTTCATATTCATCGGATGTGGTAAGTCTTTAACCATCGACCAGCATAGTGTATTTTCATCATCTTCTTCTTTATTATTCGCGAACCACAGCGCCGGTCTGTCAGGCCAGAAAGGAGGCGGTCGGTCTGTCAGGCCAGAAAGGAGGTGGTTTGACGGCGACTCGGCCGATACAAGGACCGCTGTCATTCTCTTCTGTCATTATTTTTCATATGAAAATAAATTGATACCAAAATGTTCAAACACTCACGATTCGTAGGTCACCACTTGTGGGTTTTATCCACAGTATCGAGAATGAGAGACGTAAATCCTTATTTACATATATACGCGCATGCGGCCGCCGCTGCTGTCGGTACCGCATGCGCGCACGCAGCTGCTGCGTGAGGCGCCAATGACGCGCGCGCTGCGCACTCTGAACCTCATAGGGACTGATCTAGATCTGTTTTTCTGTACACTGAGTGAATTTACAAGGATGGCTTTGTTTAAAATTTGTTATTGTAAATAATTAGTTATAAGGTGTTGTGCAAAATTATCGCATTGGGTCTATCCTGTAAAGATAATTGTATGTATGGAAATTAATAAAATAAAATATTTACACTTTATACATGTTATTACAATTAATTTACACGAACAAAAGGAGAGCCATATAGGTATGTTGCTTGGCTACAACTATGAGAGAGTTAAACAAAGGTATGCATGCGCGATAGCATTAAAATCATAGAGTAGGTAAATATTTACAGAAAAGGTTGTCGCTACAGATCCAATGAACTGTATTTTTTTTAAACAACTCCCACCAAAAGTATTCATCTTTTTACAAAGCAGGCATAAACACATTGCTTCACGCCGACCAGCAAAGTTTGACTGGCGAGCATAAGTAGTAATAATGAGTAAAGTGTCCCGTACAAGAGCCAGTGCGTAATAGATCCGTCGATCAAAGACTACAATATACATACTGAGATAGACATGCAACTCGACCAAATTGAGAAGGCATTTAATGCTTGCGTACAGCAGGCGCCATCTCTTCTGCGATATTAAAACTTTTCTGTTAAAACATACAAAAAGTGCGTATTTGTTATTTCTAGGTTACATGTTCATATATTCTTTGATGGTGTAAAAAGCTTGTAATAACAGGAAATTTTTTAGTTTAGTAACAAATGAAGTGTACTTCTTTTCAGTTGATATGTGCCTCGGTAAGTTATTATATATTTTTTTATCACACTTGCTCATAAATGGTGTTATTCTATGCCTGTAAACAGAAGGACAATGGCCTAAATTGTTCCCGCGGGAAATAATGGTCCCAAGGGAGTAATGAGCTTGTGTGTGATCTGATTGGTTAAGCAAATCTTGACGGCCGCGTACGACAAGAATTCTGGCTCTGTGATTGGTTGGAAAATAGAATCGAGCAGGCCATGCAAAAACCACATGCTCCATGCTCTGTGATTGGTTAAAATATTGAAACTACGCCCCCCACTCGCACTGATCTGGAAGTGAAGTTGTCAATTTCGTCAACATTAGATTGGTGCGCTTGTATAAAACATAGATTTTTCTGTCTTTTGCTTTTATTTCCTCGCAAACGTGATGAAAAACATTGTGTATAACACGGGCGTAAGAATATTGCAAACTCGAGTCATCAAAAGCTCGCTGATAGACTCTCGTTTGCAATATTCCTCATACGCCCCTTGTTAAACAATGTACTATTATCGACATGGAATGTGGTCCCTGTGAGATTATTTGAAGTTTGGCTACAGTTGTTTGGATCAGATTCTTTCTGGGTCGCAATATATGGATTCCTTTAATCATATCCTTAGTGTGGGTGTAAAGGCTGGGGTGTTGGAGGTACGAATTTGCACGTCTGAAGAATATACAAGGATCTCAGTGTTAGTATGTTTAGTTTTACAAAATGAGGTCTACATGATTCGTCGTTTCGTATATTACTTGGGATCCTAATGCATCTTTTTTGTATTAAACATAACTTGGGAACATCAGTACTGTGCCCCATAGAACAATTCCGTACTGTTACCATGCTTGGGCAAATGCATGATAAGCGGAAATTGCTGTTTTTAGATCGCCAGTTTTTTTATTTTCCTCAGGGCATAGGTGAACTGGGATAGTTTTATGGCAATTTTATCTATGTGACATTTCCATTTTAAATTTTGGTGCATTTGTATACCTAGCAAAGAACATGAATTGACTCCTTTCATTCTAGAGCCATTATAAAACAGATTTGTTTCTAACGCAGGTCTTTGATGAGGCCTAAACTGAATTAAGTTTGTTTTAAACAAGTTTATTCGCAAATTATGCTCATCTAGCCAAGCTGTCATCATATTTAAAGTAGACTCTAGTTTGTCAGTTAACTCTATCGTGTTCTGGCAGGGCAGAACTATAGATATATCATCCGCGTATAGAAAACATTCAGTGTCTGGGTTTTGAGTAGTTATTATTTCAGGAAGATCATTGATATACAGTAGAAACAGGATACATCCAAGGACACTTCCTTGCGGAATAGAGCAGATTGTTTGTAATTTTTGCGATCGCACCCTTGATACAGCGTTAGTCACAACATCGAGGTAATCAACCTCAACCATTTGTTCACGCTTTTCTAAATTAGAGAGACACTCTATCACCTGCCTCACCCACGTCTACCGTCCCGCAAACCCATATGATCCGACTGCAAGCTACAGGCCTCGGAGCCCTTCAGTATCCATTTGGAGTGGAGGAAGCAGTGGCGGGAACAGGATGGAGCCCCTAACATATACCGCACTAGAACTGCAACGGGCTTTAACGAACACCGCAAGACCTGGGTCACTCTGAACCGCATCCGGCCGGGCGTTGGGTGCTGCAATCACAACCTACATAAGTGGGGCATATCAACAGCAGCTGACTGTGACTGTGGTGCGCCAACACAAACCGTCCTACACATTGTTGAGGAATGCCCCAGAAGACTATTCACGGGAGGAATGGAAGACCTATTGGCGCTGACCCCTGCAGCAAGGGACTGGCTACTCAACTTAGATATTAAATTGTAATTTTTTTAAACTTGTACTCATTGTTAAATTTGTATTAATTTCAACTCTAAAAATCCATACGATATATATATATATATATATATATATATATATATATATATATATATGGCCGAGCGGGGCGGGAAGGGACGGAATCTTAGTGCCCCCGGGCTTAAGGATACGTGATTCTGGTTTGGCGCGTTACACGGATACCGCGAGCCCTAGTTCTTACCGTAATTGTCACGCCTAGAATTAGGCTGCCGGTCTCATAGCTTTCCATTACATTAGGGATGTTCTCCCGAGCCTCATTGGAAGTATTGAAGCTAGAAAAGAAATTATAACACCTATTTAATATCTTAATGATGGAATTTAAACTGTCGTGCGTCATATTATACTACTAATTACTCTAGGCATATGATTCTGAGCAGAAAAAAAACACAAAAAATTCAGATTGATAAAGTTATAAAAGGTTTAATTAACGGCTGGTCCACGGCTTTTGACGTCGTTAGCTGCAGCGGGGCATCATACGAGGGAGCGAGAGATCGGAGCGCCTATCGCTCACACGTATGAGACACCGCATCCGCCGCCGCCACCGCTTGAGGTCGTGGCCAAACCCTTAGTGACTCCTAATGGCATTTTAATTTAATAATTTTAACAGTTACTTTACCTCGAATCGCAGGCACACACCAGCAAATGCGCAATAAATCCAATGATGTGCCACAGTACCATATTGACTTCTGATGTATTCTCTGGCAAAATCTAGGAGTTTGCTTCGCCCGTCCTCCGTCGGTAATTTAAGTCGGTTTCCTGAAAAATAAAAAGTTATTTAGTATGTGAATAAGATAGTCATTTATGTAGTCTTGGGACTTTGATTTATTTATTTAAGATAGCTGAGCCTTTTTTCAGATTCGAGAATTCCCAATGAACATTTTTGTCTCGGTGGCGAAGGCAGGGCCGTGCGCGTGTTTGAGTGCACGCACGCACACATACACGTCCATTTAAAGTTAGAATACAAAGTTATAAAATTCATCCGAAATGTTGACAGACCACTATTGACTATTAAATTGTCTTTCACGACACATTGTCAAACTTACCAGCGACAAATACGGTACTTTAATAGTGCCGTGATCAGTAATCGTTAGCTTACAGATTTACAGGGTTGGGCTGATTAAGTGTCCTAGTTTAAAGGGCTATAAAAGTTGGAAACCAATAATAAAATTAAAACCAAATACATTTTTTGGTTACTTATAATTTATATATACTAAATTAATTCTGAAGTTTGAATCGCTGTCGTTTTGCTTGTATAACTTTACGCATTTTTCCGAAAAATGATGTGCACGCGGCACGCACTACTTCTTCAGGTATTTCGTTCGATATCTTAAGCAACTGATGCTTCAACGCATCTAAATTCAGGCCATGGGTACTCCCGATCTTGCTAAACATCACTTCATATGGAGAAATCCAAGGGGTTCAAATCTGGTGAAGCTGCAGGCCATTCATTCAAAGGTATAAAATCGGTTAAGTTTGTTTATCGCCGGTCCTGAGTGCTTCGAGTTTTGTAGGACGGAGCACTATCTTGCTGGAAGCAATAATAATCGTCCCCATACAAGTTTCGTACATTCTCCAGCAAATGATTCTGCAGAACGTTTTCAATATTCATCATCAATGGCCTTTAAGTCTATTACTGACTATACAAGCAGTGTCAAGAAAGGAGACATAGTCTTCCATGGCTGTGTAAGCCAATGCGAGAGCGGCATACGCGACCGCAAGCTTGGCAGGTATAATTTGCCCGCGGCGAAGAGGTGCCACGTTGATGCCGCTTGGCTCGCTTTACTGACTTTTAAACCACGCTTCATCATGAACTTTACGGCCATCGAACACCAGTTTGCGCCATTTGTCTCATAGTAATATTGATGAATTATGATTCCTCGCCCCTCGGTCTATGAAAAGTAGCGGTAACATCCCTCTTGGAGATATCGCAGCCCATACCATGACCGCCAATGCACTTTGGAAACGTTGTACAGCTAATTTGGGCGTTTTTCAAAAAAAGTGTACAAAGCTTTTTTTTTTCCGAATTTGAAATTTTTTGGTTTTTGTTACTCAGAATCGTTGATACTATCGATACTCATACAAGAAAAAAGGTGTCCCAGATTTTGCTTTTTTTTATTTTAATTTTTTTATTTATTTATATATTCAAATTACATCTTACAAAACATTTATGTTCTCGCCAAACTGTTACGTTTGATGGCGAGACGCGCTCAGTTTTTATACAAAATATAATCTTATATAAAATAAAGTTTCATGCCTAAAGTAAAGAAAAGAAAATATACCTATATCTGCAAGTATACATATATCTACATACTACATACACATCCATATGTGATAAGTCGAGAGTGTGTTCTCGTCCCATCACACATGCACGCGCATATACATGTATACATACACACTACACTACACACACACTTAATCATGACAAGTCGAGAAGACAATTCTTTAGTCTAGTTTTTATCCTAGATTTACTTAGTTTAGGACTTTGTCTTAATAAGCTTGTTGAATATTTTTGGGACTAAGTATTTTGAACATCTTTCGCCATAAGAGTTTTTCATTCTCGGCTGTACTAACTTTTTGTCGCTTACTATGTTAGTTTTTTCTTCCAGTGCGTCATGACCATATGTATAAAAAAACGGGAATTCTGTGTTTTTAGTATTTGTTGTTATAGCGGCAACAGAAATACATCATCTGTGAAAATTTCAGCTGGAACTATCACGGTATCAGTGAGATACAGCCTGGTGACAGACGGACGGACGGACGGACAGCGGAGTCTTAGTAGTAGGGACCCGTTTTACTCTTTGAGTACGGAACCCTAATAATAAAGACTGCATACAAAAATGTGACGATCTGGAATGGAAAATTTAGGACACTTTTTTTCTTGTATGAGGATCGATAGTATCAAATATTCTGAGTAAGAAAACCAAAAAAAAAACGAATTCTGAAAAACACATAGCTTTGTACACTTTTTTTGAAAAACGCTCATTTATCAACAGGAAGATCCCTCAGTGAAACGCCATACATGCGATCATTCTGTGTGACTACTTTTACTTTTAGGAAAGGGACCCATAAACTCCATAGCTACCATCTGCCACGGTTCCGTAACGTCTCTGTATTGCCCCATCTGACCTAAAAGTAATTGTTGTGATACCTTTTGACTAGCACAACACTGGCATTCATTAACGAACTGCTTGACGTCCCTTAACATTTTAGGCCAATAGAATTTTTGTTTAATACTAAAATAAGTTTTCCTAGTACCTAAATGACCAGACGTAGGCTTATCATGACATTCCTTAAGAACTTTACTGCGTAATGCCTCGGGCACAAACAATTTCTACAAGTCATCTCTATTAGGAAATTCTTTCATTGGTATCCTCTTGTACAGTAGTCCGTTATACACTGTCCACTCTGAATTTTGTTTTTCCGATGATACCTTTGCTACCGTATTTTTGTACCAGCTGTCCTTGTGACTGTCCAATATCTCAATAATGTCTACCTCACAGTTTGGCGGTACTGCGCCTCTGAACAATGCATCAGGTACTGTATGGCATTTGCTTGGTCTGTAAATGATGTCAAATTCGAATTGTTGTAATTTCATAGCCCATCGTGCCAATCTGCCATGCGGATCCTTCATTTTGTGTAACCAGAGTAACGCAATATGATCTGTAAGTACGGTAAAGCGAGTACCATTGACATATGGCCTAAACTTTTTAACTGCGTATACCAAACTAAGTAACTCTCTTTCAGAAGCTGAGTACTTCGCTTCCCTTTCGTTCAATTTCCTACTCGAATAAGCTACCGGTTGATGAATTTCATCGGTCTTCTGGCAAAGCACAGCTACAATTCCCGTACTTGAGGCATCGCATTGAATGAAAAATGGCTTGGCATAGTCCGGACAAGTCATCACAGGAGTTGAGGTGAGCAATGTCTTCAATTTTAACCAGGCAACTTCAGCTTCCTTCGTCCACACTAATTTTTTACACTTTTTCCCCTTAGTTAAGTCATGTAGTGGTGCTGCCACGCTGGAGAAGTCCTTAACAAATCGTCTATACCAGCTCGCGATACCTGTAAACCGTTTCAATTCCGTAAACGTCGTTGGTCGCGGGAAATTAAGTATCGTTTCAACTTTTTCTGGGACCGTTCGTAGCCCATCCTTATCTATTATGTACCCCAGGTAACGCAAACTAGATCTGGCACACTTACATTTGTCGACGTTGATGGTAAGATTAGCAGACTTCAGGGCCAACATTACTTTACTCAAAAGCCTTGTGTGCTCCTCAAAGGTTGCCGAACATATGACAATATCATCGAGGTATGCCCAAACGTTGTCTTCTTCCACATGAAATAGAACGTCCATCAATCTCTGCTGAGTCTGTGAGGCATTTACAAGACCAAACGGCATTACTTTAAAGTGGAAAAGACCACACCCTGCGATCGCAAAGGCTGTCTTTTGCTTACTCTCTTCTTCTAGTGAAATTT
Organism: Epinotia brunnichana; assembly: GCA_963854355.1. Lineage (NCBI taxonomy): Eukaryota > Metazoa > Arthropoda > Insecta > Lepidoptera > Tortricidae > Epinotia > Epinotia brunnichana. Next base: position 19,496,397 of record OY977959.1, read on the forward strand.
GCCAAAACGCTGACTTCAAATCGATAGTACTTAAAAATCTAGCGTTCCGCAGATTGTCAATAATGGTAGAAACTCTTGGTAAGGGGTATGTATCCCGTTTTGTAACCCAATTAAGCATTCTGCTATCTAAGCACAACCTATTGTCTCCAGTACCTATTGTCTCTTTGGTAGTCTCGGACTTTCGATGCGAATAGACGTGTTTTAATTATTTTTGCAAATTAAAATCGTGTGCATAAAAGTATTGACCTCGATATTGACGATATGTGTCACGCATTGGTTTTGCGTGTGCAGTGTGAGTCATTATGACTTTATAGTGTTATATCAAGTGAATACATAATGGGTGATAATAGCCCATTTACCAAAAGTTCTAAAATGCAACGTAGCCCTCCATCAACACCTGCGCCTTCGAACACCGAGAATGAATGCGCCCAACCGTTGAGCGCGAGAGACCAGACAAACCTTGAAGCGGTATCAACACCAGCGATTCAGAACTGGATAAGCACCATAGATCAGTGCCTTAATGAAATTTGCAGTATCTCGACGGAAGGTAAATTGAACTCGGAACAAAAAATAAGGATCCACAACCTTTGCCGTAAGGTAACTCACGGCACCGCAAACTTGGCAGTTCATTACCAATCGCTCAAACAGAAAGCAATTATTAACCAATGCAATCTCCTAGACCTTGAAGAAAAACAAGACCTATCAGACCGTCTCCGAGCCCTAAAGGATAGGATCGATAACTCTAACAGGCCTATGACAAATGCACTCCCCTTAGCTGATATGGTGAAAGCCAACAATAAAACTCAAATCCGCCCTAGCAACTTGAGCTCAGTGGCAATATACCCTAAAGATCAATCGAAATCAAGTGAGGACACGAAAAACTTGGTACAAAAAATGATTAATCCTGAGCTAGTAAAACTGCACGTGAGAGCGCTACGTAAAGTTAAAAACCGGCCAAGTGCAAGTTGGACTCGCGCACGAAGGGTTCCGTACCATTGTCAATAAAAATATTTATTTTATTTTGTTTTTAGTATTTGTTGTTGTTATAGCGGCAACAGAAATACATAATCTGTGAAATTTTCAACTCTCTAGCTATCATGGTTCTTAAGATGCAGCCTGATGACAGACAGACGGACGGACGGACGGACAGCGAAGTCTTAGTAATAGGGTCCCGTTTTACTCTTTGAGTAGGGAACCCTAAAAATGGCGGTGTCATCATTAGCACTGATTCTAAGGACGACATTGAAAAAATTAAACAGACTTTTAAAAATACTTCCCCGGACCTCACCGTCGATCAGCCCTACAAGCGCAGGCCCAGGATTGTAATAGTCGGCGTGCCTTCAGCTCTGAGAGAACAAGACGTTTATAGTTGTTTATACAAACAAAACCTTGCTGACAAGCTTCTTAATTTAACTCGGGACAAAATCTTAGCCAGTATTAAATTAAGCCATAAGTCGGGAAAAAAAGACGCCGAGACGTGTAACTACGTCATAGAAGTTCCAGCCCTTGTGCGCAAAGCGCTCATATCTCAGAACCGAGTTTTCATCCATTGGTCATCGTGTCCTGTGAGAGACTTCACGATTTTCACTAGATGTTTCAAATGCCAGCAGTTTGGCCATGCCGCCAAGACATGTAAGCAACCAGACCACACATGCGGATATTGTTGCAAGATAGGGCACTCGGACAAGGAGTGCCCTAACAAGGCAGACCCTCCCAAATGCGCAACATGCAAACTGTTTAATAAGCCCAGCGACCACAAAACAGGAGACACTGAATGTCCCGCCAGGAAAATGGCCGAACGACGATATATATATATATTACACTGATCGGAATACACCAGTATTTGCATGTTTCTTGGACTTGTCGAACGCATTTGACCTGGTATCATACAAGGTGTTGTGGGATAAACTGAGGAATGATACAAGTTTACCAGTAGAAGTAGTAAATATGTTTGATTACCGGTATGAAAATCAGGCAAATGTCGTCCGATGGTCGGGGGAGTACTCAGATCCTTATAAAATGAAGTGTGGTGTGAGACAGGGGGGGGGGTTAACATTACCCATGCTATTTAACGCGTATGTAAATGTGTTGATTGAGGAACTCAGCAGCTCTGGCGTGGAATGCTCGGTGGATAGTCGTTTTGTCTCCTCTTCAGACTGTGTCGAAATTAAAATATTTGGGACATTGGGTCACAGTCACCCTCAGAGACGATGTCGACGTGGAAAGGGAACGCAGAGCACTGTCGGTTAGGGGTAATATGCTATCACGCAGGTTTGCTGTTCGCGCGAGGTGAAGATAACACTGTTTAAAACTTACTGCCAAAATCTATACACGTGCAACCTGTAGAGCAACTACACCAAAAAGACCCTCAGTGCTCTGCGCGTCCAGTACAATAACGCCTTCAGGGGGTTGTTGGGGCTACCCCGGCGCTGCAGCGCGTCAGGGATGTTCGCCGCGTGGAGCACTAACGGTTTCGAAGCCGTGCTGCGCAAGCGGGTTGCATACCTGGCCAAGCGCGTACGGGGCAGCGCCAACGTTCTCCTGAGGGTGATCGCTGGGAGGATGGACAGCCCTATACTCGCTCACTGGATGTCCATGCATTTGCATGCCAACTATAATTGTACTTTCCCCTTACATTAGTAATGATAAGTATAGTAGTATAAGTTTTTACTAACATAATATGGATGTGTGTCCGAAATAAATGCTTTCATTTCATTTCATTTCATATAAATTCTTTTGACTATGAAGGGCCTATCAGATAATTCATTTTCTATTTCATTTTTCAATTTTTTTTGAAAAATCTCGCCCTCCATGAAACGGGCAAAGGTAACCGCAATGCTTAAACCTGCCAAACCAGCAGATAGAGCCGACAGCTACCGTCCTATCGCACTCCTTAGCGTGACGTACAAAGTTCTTGAACGTAGAATTCTTAGCCGCATCGCACCGACGATTGATAAACACATCCCCCAGGAGCAGGCAGGATTTTTCGGCCGGGTCGCAGCTGCAGTGACCAAGTCCTAGCGCTAACGACTCTGCTGGAAAAAGGCTTCGACGAAAACCTTAAGTCGTCGACTGCTTTCGTGGACCTTACAGCAGCCTATGATACTGTGTGGCGTCAAGGTCTCCTGCTCAAACTTCTGAAAGTGGTACCGTGCTTGAAAATATATAAAATCATTGAGGATGCCCTTCTGCTGATTCTAACAGGTAATTTCGGGTTCTCCTCGGCGACAAATCCAGCAGTACCAGGGTATTAAACAACGGCCTACCACAGGGATCAGTTTTGGCACCCACCCTATTTAATTTGTACACCTACGACATGCCTGAAACACACTCAAGGAAATTCGCATATGCTGACGACCTAGCACTAGTTGCACAGGACCGTAGTATAGCCATTACAGAAAACCAGCTAGAACGTGACTTGGCCATCATGGATGACTACTTTGTTCGCTGGCGGCTGCGTCCTAATGCGTCCGAAACCGAAGTGTGCTGCTTCCACTTAAGCAACCGACTTGCCAACAGGAAAATCAAAATCTCCTTCAGGGGCTCCATGCTTTTCCACAACCCATTACCAAAATATCTCGGTGTCACCTTGGATAGAAGCCTAACGTTTCAAAATTCAAAATTTTCAAATTCAAATTCAAAATTCAAAATCATTTATTTGTAAACATAGGTATATGGATGGTCAAAGAACTTAAAATTATGTACCACTATGTTTTGCCATATGGCATACAAATACTTATGAGAAGATGGAGCAGCATGCATCTAATATAGAGTAAGTATTATATTATTATAGTTCACAATCCGTAAAATATTCATTCAGTGAATAATAGGCTTTTTTTACTAAAAGGGTAAACAGGCTTTTTTTGAATTCTATCAAATCATCTACTTTGCATAGATTTTTTGGCAATTTGTTATAGATTTTCGGTGCCATTCCGAAAACACTTTTAGCAAGAAGACCCGTTTTTATTGATTCCGTAAATATTTTATGACATTGGCGAGTACTGTTAAAAACAGAAAACTGATGCATATTGTTTTTAACGTAAACTACGGTCTCGAATATGTAGAGGCACGGTAGTGGAAGTATGCTAAGTCTGATAAAATGCGGTTTACAAGATTCCGTTGATGGTATTTTACATACTGATCGTAAACATCGTTTCTGTGCTTTAAAGGCCATCTCTCTGTCTGTGGAATTGCCCAAGAACATGACACCGTATCTTAAAGTCGAAGTAACATACGCGTGATAGGCGGTTAGAACAGCTGGTTGACTTACTATTTTACTAAGATTATATAATGCATATGAGAATTTGTAAAGTTTTTTACATATAATGTCAATCTGATCTTTCCATGTCAACTTATTATCTAAACTTAATCCTAAAATCATGTTGACTCTATTGTTAACAGATCCTATCGCAACTTGGGATTTGTAATGAGGACGTGTAAACCGTTTCAAAGTTTGTTAAGTCTAAAAATTTTATATTACGCATATGTGAGATGTACTCTCGAATATGCATCTCCTATATGGTCAGTCTGTTACGCTATTCATAAAAATCGAATTGAAAGAATTCAGAAGAAGTTTGTGAATCATTTAAATTACAAATCATCCCTTGGATACGTTGATAACTGTCGAAAATATAATATTCTAACACTTGAAGATAGACGAAAAATAGCTGACATGAGTCTACTTTTCGACATAATTAGTAATCGTTTGGATTGTCCTGAATTACTATCCGGCCTATCGTTTCGAGTTCCAAGGCGTACGCGACACAAGACCCTATTTCACGTTCCCTTTCACTCCACTTATTATGGAGCTAACGCTGTGTTGGCACGGATCCCTCGCTTGTATAACACCCAATTTTACATTGCTGATCCATTTGTAGGTTCAAAAAATAAAATTAAAAGTGATATTTATTCGATATTGAACAAACATAAAGATAATACATAATATATGAATATATATATTATGTATATATACTAAACAAAAAATAATTTGGCAATTCAACAAAAAAAAAATACATATGCAATAGGATCATCCTGGCGTGGACATGTGCGGGCCGTTAATCAATTTACTTCTTGATGTGTTCTTGGGTACTGGGTGTAATCACATGTGTACTTTACCGATCGATTTTTTACTTTTAATGAGAGTGTTGAATTAATATATTATACCATCGGTGGTGTTTCTGTTACTATTAGTAGTTTTTTTTTATATTATTGTAAATCCTTTTAGTCCAGGTTTAACTTCGTCTGACTATATTTTTTAAGTTATGTTAATTTAAGCTGTTAGTCTATTGAAGTCTAACTAACATTTGTTTTTTTTTTTAGCGTCTTGTTAATTTTTTAGTTTTAGTTTAAAACCTGATTGAACATTTTCACTATGTTTGACTTACCTTGTTAATAGTTTCTTAAGTAATTAATGGATGACTGTTATTGGCCTTGTATTATGTAATTACCAAGTATTAGTTATATCTACGGCTGTTGTTATCCTCAATACCAATAAATAAAATAAATAAATAAAAATAAACTAAAAACTTAGTAAGGTCTGATTCGTCAATTTGGTGGTTTTTGTATGTCACGGTGAGATTTGGTATTCTATCAACTCTTTGCTTGAATTTCATTATCTTTGTTTTATTTAAATTAATGCATAAGTTATTCATATTCAACCATGTAATTACTGTGTCAACTGCTTTGTTAATTTCAATCTGTATTGTTTGTGTATTATTTCCAGTAAATATTATTGTACTATCATCGGCGAACATGATCATTGAGTGCTCAGTAGTCAATGGCAAATCATTAATATAGATAAGGAAAAGCAAAGGGCCTAATACACTGCCTTGGGGCACTCCGTATTTTATTTCTTTAAAATCAGATGATACAGATATTTCAGTCTTTGATTTAGTACAAATTTTATTTATTGTAACCATTTGCTTTCGTCCGGTTAAATAAGATCTAATTAAATCGTGAACATTACCACGTACGCCATAATTATATAATTTATTTAACAAAATGTTATGATCAACAAAGTCGAAAGCCTTCGACATGTCCATGTATAAAGCAACAGCGGGTCTTTTTTTGTCTAGCTCCGTCATAACTTTTTTTAAAAGATCATAAATTGCCATATTAATGGACTTGTTTTTTCTGAAACCTTTTTGTTCTGCTGCAAATAAGTCGTGAGTCTCAAAGTATTGGTAAAGGCTATTTGTAAATAACTTTCTCGATAATTTTCGAAAAGATTGATAATAGGGCTATTGGTCTGTAAGTATTCATATTTTCTTTGTCACCCTTCTTAAATAGAGGTTTCACTACGGCTGTCTTTAATATTTCAGGAAAACTACCCTTTTCAATACATAGATTTGTAATATAACTGATTACTGGTGCTATTATATGCGCTACTTTTTTTACAATTTTGCATGAAATGCCATCGAAACCAGTACTATGCGTATTTTTTAATAAATTAATTATAGTATGAATGTCATGAGGGCATGTGGGTTTCATAAAAATGGAATTAGAAGATTTAAATGTCATAGTAAGATTATTTTTTGATATAGAATTAGGATTATTAGATATGATGTCAGCATTGTTATTTGATGTAACTTGTTCAACAAAGTGCTTGTTAAATGTTTGTGCGATAACCTTCGTGTCATTTATTTGTATACCGTCATGTTTTATGGGGGTAATATTTTCCCTCAAGTAAGTAGTTTTTGATTTTTTTATGATATTCCATGTAGCTTTACATTTATTAGATGAGTTTTTAATGTAATAGTTATTTTGAGACTTTTGCGTAAGTGATATAATTTTTTTAAGTCTATTAGAATATACTTTTAAGTAGTTTTTGTCCCGTGTATTAGGAGAGAGTCTATATTTCCAAAGCAAATTCCTTTTTTTCCTACAACAAATTCGAATACCATTAGTTATCCATTTCGGTTTTTTAAAAGTTGATATTTTGTATCTGACAAGTGGAAAACATAAGTTATAAAATAATTGAAAATCATCGATAAAACATTCGAAAGCCTCATTTGGGTTGTTAGCCATATACACACTATTGAAGTACGTACAGCCCCCATCTCGATAACGTTGCAGCCAAATTACGGCCATGGTTAAACATCCTCCAGAAACTAACTGGGACCACATGGGGTGCCTACGAACAACCGCTTTGGCTCTCGTGTATCCGACGGCAGAATATTGTGCCTCTACCTGGATTAACAGCTCTCACACCAAAACCGTAGATACGCAGCTAAATGCTTCAATGCGCTTGATCACGGGTTGCATGGAGCCCACCCCTGTACACTGGCTCGCGGATTTAAGTAATATCGCTCCCCCCCACCTCCGCCGTCAACGCCACCTGCTTAGGGAGGTAGATAAAGCCCAAAAACGACCGGAACTGCGAATCAATCGGGATTTAGCTGCTTTTACCAAAAAACGAGTTAAGTCACGTAACCCTCCGGCGTTGCTGGCCCACCAACCTAGCTTCCAACGGAGTCTAAATGAGGCTTGGTCTGATGAATGGTCTGCCACTGACACCCCTCCTGAACTTTTTGATCTGGACCCGGGCAGCCACCCAACTGGATTCAACGAATCACGCCGTGTCTGGTGCATGCTGAGTCGACTGAGAACGGGCATAGGCCACTGTGCCCATCTCCGGAAAAAATGGGGCTGGAGCGAGCAGGGATGCTGCGATTGCTGATGCCAAAAGCAAACTGTGCGGCATATCGTCTTGGAGTGTCCACTAACCAAATACGATGGTCCAGCAGAAGATTTTAAAAAATGTACGAGTGCAGCTGCTAACTACCTGGCAGAATGTAAATTTAGATTATAAAAACAGTGTATTTTAATAGCCATACGATAAATAAATAAATAAATTACGTTTTTAATTACGATGTTTTAGTTATTATTGTATGTTACCTAAATGAGCCGATAAAATGTTCATTTCTAATATATATCTGTCACCAATACTTTTATTCCTAACTCGTCGTTTTTAATTTTGTCCTATTAACCTAAATCTATCAAACTGCAATGTATGCAAAGCTATATTATTATTATATTATGCGCTAAGGTAAAAGTCCACTTTGTAATGAAATAAAATTGATGACCTAGACTGCAGTTATTTTCGACGCTGACACTGCAATACCCTACGTAAATTGAATATGTTGTAAGACTGATGTGTATGATTTTAATTTGTATTTGCTTTTCAATTATTTACACTCGAGAGCAAAAGTTTCGGGTCACTAGCATTTACTTCAATATCTTGAAAACGAATAAAGCTATCGTATTGAAATAAATTGAACCTTATAGACAATTTAAAGTTACTAAAATAAAATGCATTACATTTACTACTGACCATTTATTTTATTATGTTTAAAACGACAAATTAAAAATGGCGTCATTTTGCTTGCAAAATAAAACTGAAAATATTGAACTTTTTATATTTACAAGTAGTTTTAACACAGTTTAGTACTTGGTATTACCCCCACGTACTGTCTGGACTGCTGCAATGCGATTCGGCATGCTGTACACCAAGTTTCTGAAACACTGTTGGGGAATGTTCTCCCATTCCTCTACCAATGCATGTTTCAAGTCACGAAGCGTAATTAAAGGAGGATCTCGTTGTCTTACACGTCGTCCGAGCTCGTCCCAGACGTGCTCGATCGGGTTGAGGTCGGGGCTACGTGCTGGTCACACCATGGGACGAATATTCACCTCATCAAGGTAGTCTTGCACTACACGAGCAGTGTGGGGACGGGCGTTATCGTGCATAAAGATGGCATTCTCACCAAGTCTTGCCATAAATGGACCGAAGTGCTCGTTGACGATTTCATCCACGTATCTTACGCCATTAAGAGTACCGTTTTCGATCAGTACAAGCTCTGTTCGGCTTTCCGCAGAAATTCCAGCCCACACGAGTACTGAACCACCACCGTATGCCACCTTTTCTTCAATACAGGCTTGCATAAATCTTTCTCCTGGTCTTCTGTACACCTTTGCCCTTTCGTCGTGTGTATACAGCATACATTTTGATTCGTCCGAGAACCCAACATTTGGCCAATTTTCAATCGTCCAATGCGAGTGTTCGCGTGCATAAATTCATCTTGCTATACGATGGTGCCTCTCGAGTTTCGGACCATTTCCGGGTCTAAATGGTTTCAAATTACCTTCAGCAAGTCGCCGTCTTACAGTCCAAGCAGAAGGGTTGCTTCTACCAAGACCTAAAAAATTATGAGTGCTGTTCCCGTAAGAAACCGATTTCGCAGCATAGAGTTGACTAGATATCGATCTTCCCGTGCCTTCGTACACCTGGGTCTGCCTGTTATTGGTCTGCGTAGGTTTGAACCAGTTTCTAGAAACCGCTGGCGAACACGCTAAACTGTAGACAACGATACACCGACTATTCTTGCTGTTTCTCGCTGACTGCTCCCATTTTCCAGGATCGTGAGGATTCTCGTAAATTCCTCAAGTGTGAGTGATATAATTACTTCTTTAATAATGACTATTGGATACCTGGAAGACTTCTTATTAATACATTTTATGACAGAACAAAAACAAAAGCAAAAACAGTTGCGAAAATTAGAAGTTCTGATTTGAAAAAAAGGGATCAATATGTTTATAACTTTTTTAATGCCATTACTTCACGCCAACCAATAAGTTTTTATACGTGTAATGAAGGATTATTAAATCGTCTATAAGGTTCAATTAATTTATTTCAATACGATAGCTTTATTCGTTTTCAAGATATTGAAGTAAATGCTAGTGACCCGAAACGTTTGCTCTCGAGTGTAGTATATACCTCTTTGCCTGAGATACAGGACAATCCTAGTTCAGGCGCATTTAATAAATTTCCCTAACATGTAACAGTTTCAAGCACAATGTTACATTAGCAATAAGGATTTTTTAAATAAATTATTCTTATTCTTATTATTTGGCTTCTTCACAATCAGGACTGGCAAACACCACGAACTGTGTGATGGCTCCACAACATCCATCGCCAACACTTCGTCCAACTCCTTTTCTATAGCCTTCTTTATCACTGGTGAGAAAGTGTACTGCCTTTGATGTATGGGCTTACTATCTGCTGTGTCAATGCTGTGCTTTAGCATGTATGTCTGTCCTGCCAAGTCCACTGCCAATGGTATTTGTCAATTCTACAATCAAACTTCCTAATTGCTCCTGCTGAGCTAAAGTCAGATCCTCTCTTCCTATAATTACCGGAGCGCTACTCTCTAACGACCCAATTTCTGTATTTCTTAATTTCCTGACTCCTTTAAACTGCAGTTCAATTCCAAACGCATCAAAAAAGTCTTTCGCTAATATACGCGGTTGCGTTAGAGCCGGCATGACCAGAATAGGAATTATTTTGTACTGTCCGTCAAAACTAATCGGGACGTCAATCACCTTCGTAATGCTATGCGTTACCCCATCTGCTGTAGAGATTCCTTTAGATTGCATACTAGTAGGTTTGAGCCCATGCGTGCTTAGAGTATCTGCAAAATGTGCATTGACCACGCTACGGTTTGCACCCGAATCTAATATTCCCATATGTCTGTAACCTAAAATATCTAACTTGACATACGACCTATTGTCATTTTCTTTTTGAACTAAAACCGAGCATAAGTCGTCCGAACCACTTCCAACCACTCTTGCCATTCACTACTTTTACGACCAAGGGAGAAATTCAGCTGGCAGGACTCAAACTTCCCCCGTGCGCGTTTCCCTTACACTCGCAATCTTTTGACATAACGCCAAACCTTCCACACCTGAAGCAAAATAGTCGCTGTTTTGGAACACGGCAGTCTCGAAATACATGACCAGTTTCACGGCAATTCCAGAACCGCCTTAATATATGGCTCTGGCTGGCTTCCTGAACCTGCACTGCCTTCACTTCTGCCACTTCACCGACGCCTGATGTAATTTCTGAAGTGTTTCTATACGCCAGCTCCGGCTCCAATTGAGATTTAGAAGACTGTGGTTGCCTAAAGTTGTCACAATTTAATTTTGTCATTTCTACAATCCTGAGGACAATTAACATTTCGGGAATGGAGCCAAAATTATCTCTACAAACCAACTGCTGGTAATATGGCAACAAATTCGTTTGTATGATTAAAATTTTTTTCGGTGTCCGTTATTCTACTAGGTAAGCGGTTAAGCAAATTCTGCATTACAGAAACATAAATCAATGCCGATTCGTCACACCCCTGCGTCCTAGCCCTTATCTCTGCTAGCAGTTCGTCCCGGTAATATGGCTTCTGGAAAGCCCGATTTAAAAGAATAACCAGCTCATCCTAATTGAAAGCATACTCCCTATTCGCCCTGTACCAGATTAATGCATCCCCTACAAAGAAATCTATTGCATAACGCCATAAATCATAATCAGACGCATTACGAGCATCCTTCAGTTCAGAAACCCGTTCCAAGAAAGCATTCACACTCATGTTATTTCCCCCCGTAAACCTCAGACCCCACTGATAAATTTGTACCAATTTGCGCTGCGGAACATCCTCATCAATAGTAGACGAACGTACTATTTAGTACAGACCTACTACCCCCCACATGATCACCATGCCCAGACATGAAGGAAACACCTCTGTCTACCTTATTCACAACTGAATGATTTATGTCGGCACTGTAACCTTCCCCTGAACCTTTAGAGCTTCCTGGCGTCTGACTGTCTATTTTTTCGATAATCTGAAGCCTTATATCACCTATAGTCCTTTGCAAAAGTTCCTTGTCCTCAGCCGTCAAATTTTCGTCTTCGACTATATTATCCTGACCTTCTAACTTATCTAATAATACTTGGCATTGCTGTAAATGACCCTCCTTTTTAATGCCCTCATCCTCCGTGTCGTGCTTTAACAAAGCTAACCTATTTTGAACGTGGTACAGTCTGGAAATTAACCGCCTGAACAAATTTTTATCTTGCTTGCCCGTAAGTTCGGAAATGTAGTCCGAAAGCACGTTAAGTTTCGCCGAACATATTTTAAGTTCATAAGTAACTGACTTGGATTGCGGTGCTTTGAGCACTAGCGTGGAACCCTGAAATTGCTCCGATCGCATCAACTCAGTCAACAACTTTTTCATGACCGGAGCCGTAGCCGTCAATACAGTTCCGCGGCATGCGAGTTCATACTCCAATTCATCCTTCAATAAAAATTGCGGTTCCATTTTACCCCAAATCAATAACAATATACTTAAAAATCTCGATGATATCACCAGAATATAAATTTAACAAAATCTTAACCGACTCCTTAATGATGCAACTGCATGGTGTACCGTTTAAAAAAAACTCTTAAATACAGTCAGAATGCGAAAACATCAGGCACAAAAAAAATTTAAAAGCATACAAAGTACTATTAACACCTTAAAATCACACTATCAACAACATCACAACACTAATCACACTATCACACTATCACACTATATAATGTTATAATTCGACGGAATAGTAGTTTATGTGACTGTACATAATGAGGGGCATTAAACACGTTTCATAATAACATCACACGAGTGTTTTAATGCCTAATTATGTACAGTTACAAACACTATTTTATCTACCCACATGTTATAAATCCTCAATTATGTGTTCGGGAACCATTGGTCACCGAGGACCTCTCAGATGATCTCGATGTGGAGCGGGGGCGTAGGGCATTGGCAGTGAGAAGCAACATGTTGGTCCGCAGGTTCGCACGTTGTACAAGGGATGTCAAAATAACCCTTTTTAAGGCATTTTGTCAGACTTTCTATACGTGTAGCTTGTGGACCAAGTGCACGCAGAGAGCTCTCAATGCCTTACGCGTCCAGTACAATAATGGTTTCAGGATGTTGTTGAGGCTGCCTCACTTTTGCAGCGCATCAGGAATGTTTGCAGAGGCTAGAGTTGATAGTTTTCATGCTTTTTTTTTTTTAATTTAATCGTATGGCATACATTATTTGGCCTTTGAGTTTGTCACTTTTTAGTACCACCCAGGGGACACGTGCAGGGTTGTGGTAGGTAGCGCCTGCGGACGCAAGTGACAGTTGTCCCCCCTTTGTTAAGTGAGTGGGGGGCAACTCGACTGTTAGAGGTTCTTAAGCCACCCGAAGGCCTCTAACTCGGCTTAACGACTACTGTCATAGACAGCATCCGGGATCAACTGCTTAGCGTGCCTTCCAAAGCACGGAAGCGCTCATTTATAGTAACCACTCAAACAGGCGGTCACCCGCTATGAACGCTTCAATTCGTAAACGAGTTGCCTCTCTGATTCGCCGTGTGCGAGGCAGCGACAACAGCCTCCTGAACACCATTGTTGATAGGCTGGAATGCCCGATGGTGGAGCACTGGAACTCCTTACATGATCAAAATCAAAAATCAAAAATCAAAATCAAAATCAATTATTTATTCTGCAAATAGGCCACAAGGGCACTTTTACATGTCAAATGGTGTTCTACAATATAATATTAATAATCTTACACAATAATCATTTTAAAATTGCAGATTTTAACTAATTAGTACCTAAATGGTTACAAACTAAATGTCACTGAATGAAAACTAGAACAATCCAAAATTGTAAAATATTATCAAATACATTCGATATAAGGTCTGTATCAGAATTAACAATAAGTTTATGATATAATTTAGTACCCCAGAGATGTATAATGTCTCTGAGCATCCAAATACAATTAATAATTATTCTAATGTTCTTATAGAGATGTATACTGTCCCTAAGCGTTAAAACAGAAAAAAAAGTATCATTAATGTAATATTGTCAGAGATGTACAGGGTTAATAACAATAAAACGTGTCAAGAACAGAATGATGTCTCTCGTCAAAATAATGATATGTTGTCTCGTCAAAGTAATGACATGTTCTAGCTAATAATTGTATTGTCTTATTTTAATGTCTTATTTTAATGTTGCTATTTCAATTATTATTTTTACTTTATTTTAATGATTGTATATGAACTATATGTGATTTGAAATATCAAATTAAATTTAAAAAAAATTTAGAGATATGGGCGCCAGGAGAGATTTAGTCCGATGTTCGACTTTGCCAATGTAGTAAGCAGCTCAGTCTCTCGATATCAATGAATGCCATACATACAAGGGCGTGTCGTTAGGCTACAACAAGACAAACTTTACATTAGCCTTTGACACACTACACAGGATCATTTACTGTTAATTACTTCGAATGCCTATAACTTATACGACTATAACTTACCCCATGGTAAAATACAGGGTGACTGGTAATTCGACCTATTCCTTGAAAGGGGTTATATTAGAGCTAATTTGCAACAATTTATGTCCAGTCAACCAGGGGTCAAAACACGATTTTTTTTAATTTTTCGAGTTTTTAGTTTGTTTGAAAATGAATCGCCTTGCAGCCTTAAAGTGCTGATTGTGACAAAAATGATTTTTTACAATCCAAATGGAAGTACTTTTGTCACAATCACCAGGTTAAGGCTGCAAGGAGATTTTTTTTCATACAAACTAAAAACTCGAATATCACGGAAACCAGCGAGTTTCGACCCCAGGTTGACTGGACATAAATTGTTGCAAAGTAGCTCTAGTATAACCCCTTTCAAGGAATAGGTCGAATTACCAGTCACCCTGTATGTCTAGCACATCAAATAAATTGCAAAACCATAGCACTCCTGCCAATAGACAGTATAGCTTTTAATTTAAACAGCTATTTCGGTAATTTCATTTCTAGTAATATTATATTATACACTCGGGAGGGGAGGTAACTGCCCATCTCGCCGTTGCAATGTCGAGTGATCAAATCTTGACAGTCATGTATGCCCACAATAACATTTTTAAACATGAACTTGACAAAACTAAATCATAGAAAAAGATCCGCACTGGGATTCGAACCTACGACCTCCCAATCTGCAGTCCAACTTCTGACCGCTGCGCCACCAGCGCACAGCGCACATGATTATCCGAATGAAATAGGTGTACCTAGAGTAGGTTTACCTATCTAGCCAATTTCAACTTTATACTCACGACAAAAGGGTGTATTATCAAATCGTCATACAGCTAATCTAACAACGCTTAGTACTAACATTACAACCCAACTCTTTATCTACTCGTATTGTTTTAATGATTAAATTGATTAATATGTAAAAAAATCTCTTATCATTGTAACCATATGAAAAGGGTACATTTGAATTATTTTATTTCGTGTTTAGTATCAATATTGTGATTGTTAACTAGTATAGATTGTTATAATTATAACAATGAGTATATAATTACTAGACCAAAAATCAGAGGCTGCGCGGTGTTACGTTTTCTTCGTTCAACTATTGGTGTCAAAACGGTCAACTATTGGGCACAGCGTTCATCTTCTGGGCAAAATGGCATACTTCAGCATAAAACTATTTTTAATAAAATACTGTATTGTAATAGGATGGTTTAAAATAGTCGTATCCAATCTCGACAATATACCAAACCGCACAAAAAAATAAAATGTGTACAAACTAAATCACCACTCCTCAAAAAAAATTGTAAATTTGGGATAGTCGCTTAAACGTTCATCTTTTGGTTCCATTACCCTTTTTAGGGTTCCGTACTCAAAGAGTAAAACGGGACCATATTACTAAGACTTTGCTGTCCGTCCGTCCGTCCGTCTGTCTGTCACCAGGCTGTATCTCAAGAACCGTGATAGCTAGAGAGTTGAAATTTTCACAGATTATGTATTTCTGTTGCCGCTATAACAACAAATACTATCTTATCTTATCTTATCTTATCTAGGTGAGGGCCCTTTCGGATGCACTTCGACCCAGTGGGATCTTTTGTGCATTTGCTCTCTCCTTTATACCTGCTCCCAGGCTTGCTCCATCATTTCCACAAAGCGGATGATGCAGTTCGCCGGGAGCACCTTGAATTCCTTTGGTTGCGGGTAACCGTTGCCAAAGTAGTTCATTCTTTGTCTGGCAAGCAAACAACAAATACTAAAAACAAAATAAAATATTTTTTAAAGGGGGGTTCCCAAACAACAAACGTGATTTTTTTGCCGTTTTTATAGATAGTGGTACGGAAACCTTCGTGCGCGAGTCCAACTCGCACTTGGCCGGTTTTTTTTTCTAATAGTAAGTCATGTCTTAGCGTGTCAAAGGCTTTACTATAATCTATCAAAACGAGAAGGACGTGTTCTTTATTATTTAGTTTCGCGTTTACTTCGTCTGTAAATTCTGATAGTAGCAACGTTGTACTTTTTTCAGTCTAAATCCAAATTGTCTGTCTGTAAGTGGCTTGTGTGTGTGTCATAAAATTGGAGTACTAACTTAGAGATATATTTTTCACAGATTTTATCAATTGTTGGTAAGATCTTACAACTGTAGTTCTCGTATTTGTCTATTCTACCTTTTTAATGTTCCGTACCAAAATTGGTCCAACGGAACACTTATGCGATCACTCGGAGGCTGTCCATCTGGACCATCTGTCACAGTGCCTTTAACTGTAACGTAAAAACTATGTTTACTATGACTACTATGACTTACTGACGGTTTTTTTTCAGATACTGCACAACACTTCCTCGACCAGTAAATCACTCAAACACTGTTTCGGGAACGAAATGTACTGAGCCTATGACGCTCGCAAATAAATAGCGGCTTATATTAATGACATGTGAGGTGAGTTAGTTAGTTATACTGGGCGTTTTCCGCAAGTCGACATCCATTGTGCCTATTTTGCGTGAAACGGCGGTGTGGCGTGACGTAAGTATAGGTAGTAGCACTATATCTATATAAGAACCGGGAATTATTATGAATCACCATCCCGCTAGCGTTATTTGATGATAATTATCACTAGGCACGGGTGATACTCGCTTCGTCGCGAGATGGCGCTGGAAATTGGGAAAGGCCTAGTGGAGAATAGCTAGGTATTTATTATTATGGACTATTTATAGTCTGATTGTTTCTAGTGCAAGTTCAGGAGCACTGCAGTGCAGTACTATATTTTAACTTTTTACTATATATTTTTTTTTAGATGAAATTTCCCTACTAACCCTGACATGTAATTTTATTTTTTATGGTCTGTGTATAGTATTTAAGTGTATGATCCAAGTTGGTTGAAATAAATGAATTATTATTCACTGTCTTTTTTTGTATATGACACAAATTTGGCTAAAGAGGTACGTACGAGCGGAATTTTATTTGTTGATAGTGGCGCGGTGTCCAAAATTGGGAGATTGACACCCTGCCTATTTCTTGCATTCCCGTTTTGATCTCCCATCTCCAGCCATTCTTCCTGTTCCTTGTGTAAATAACTCGCCTGTCCTAAATGAGTACTTAAAAACTGTAGTTAGCGAAATATAATTTATAATTAAGACTAACTATACAATATAAGTAAATATGTTATGCATGCTGCTTGCACATTTGTTTGCCTAAGTGGCCAAACATAGTGATACACCACAAACACATATTAAAATTGTACCATCTTTGTTACCTACGCCCTATGCTTTACAAATAAATTTTACTTTACTTTAAAATTTAGCCCGGCTTCTCTCATAATACCCATCATTTGACTTCAGTTCACTTTAACAATAATGCCTTCTCTTGGTATATAAATGCGATATGAGTTTCAACTTCAAGGTCAAGATCTAGGCGGCTATCCACGACTACTCTAAGAGCGAGTATTGCTTCCCTGGTACCTTTGCTTTCTCTAAACCCATATTGGTCTCTGGTCCTATATATTTTTTTGATAAGGGTCTTATCTTGTTTTCATTTATTTTCAAAAGAATTTTACTCGCCTGTGAAACTAAACTAAGTGTCATATGTTCTTCGCAGAGCAGAGTGTTGGGTTTCTTAGGTAAAGCAACAATTTTGTTTACTTTCTCAAATCTTTCGAAATTTGACCAGTCGAGTGAATTTGTCTAGTACCTAATCAAAAATATTGGGAGAAAATACATTTTATTCGATTTGCAGACGACTTTATGATTAAGGATGTGTTAGCAATTTTATTCTTAAATTATTTTATTTTATCTACTACAATTATTTCACAATTCATTTGGCATGTCTACCTAATTTTACTTAAACTATTCATACTCACATTCCAGTGTAATACTAAATATAGAATCGTACCTATTGTTTATTTATTAGCATGAAGTTATCCTGTTAATATTACTTTACATTTTACGTGTTGCACTAGCAGCAAAACATGTGATAAGTAATTTTATTTTTATTGTAATACCTTTTTGTACACCATGTTTTTTATGAAAATGACATCAAATCAAATGATTAATTGATTAACAACTCTTAAAATCCAGTTTGTCATGTTAGGAGCAAAATGTTGCAAATTAAAGTATACACATGGAGTAATGTCCTTTATTGCAGCGAAACGTTGTCCACATGAAACAAAGGGAACGAGAAAGACCGGAAACGTTTGAAATGTGGTGTTGGAGATGGATGTAAGGCATAACCTGGACTGAAAGAATAACCAATGACGACGTATTAAGAAGGGTAAAAGAGAACAGAGCGATCATGAACACCAATCAGCAGTATCAGCACTAGAAGGGGAAAAAATGATTGAACACCATCATCACTAGAAAGGGGAAAATGATTGGTCATTTGATACGGCACGACAACTTCTTTAATTAATTGGACTAATAATATCAATAAATAATTTCAAAACTTATACTTCTGTAATTTATAAATTTTCTTTAACTATATTGTGACGACGGCGGGGTCAATAATGGCCTTGTTTCTATGGTGATGAAATGCACCGTCAAGGTATTTCGAAATTCACCGTATTATCAAAAGACAAGGCGGTATTTTGGAGTCGATGAGCCCCGGAATGGCCCCGGATCAAACCCTGCGACCGACGCACTTTTTGTATGTTTTAACATTCAAGTGGAGTCTTCAAATAAAAATATCAGATGGCGCATCAAATGTCATCAATTACAGGGTTGCGATTTTAGGCCCAGAGATTGTTCTCTATTTCAGTATATAACAAAGTACTTTGTGAGTGGTATGTCAACACCGCCGATGAATTTTGTAACATTGTATTCTAAATTTAAATGCAATTTATGTGTGCGTGCATGCACACAAGCTCGCGCACGGCACCGCCTCCGTCAGCGCGACAGAAATATTTATTGGGAATTCTCGAATCTGAAAACAGGCTCAGCTAATGTGCGCTCTTAATATTTGTGAAATTACCTATAATGGCGCGCAACTATTTTTTTTCGTAAGGTCGCGCAGTGCGCGCGCGCGAGGCTTAGATATCTAAACAGCCAATACAAAATAAAATAAATATTTTCGTATTCAGTATAAATTTATGTAAAATGTTATCCAAAGTAAATAGTTTTACTTAATGAAACGTTTCTATATCATATCCAAGAAGAAATAATCAATTAATTCACAAGAAGGATTTAATTTGTTTGGTCGAGTTCGAGTAAGATTCCATTTGCCGAGAATTAAAAAAAGCCTGTACAACCCGATCAGTTTAAGAATGCGCCCTGTCCATACATACCTACTTACACCTTGCTACAAGGTGCCAACGTGTCTTAGTCGGGATATAACCATAAAACACGAGTGCTGTAATGTTATAAAACAAGTATTTTAATACCCAGTATTATGAGCCTAAAAGCGGCACAATAAGAAGCACGTTACGAGCAAATGTGTTGAAAATTACTTTATCTATCCAAATATCATAAACCCTCCATGATGCGTTCAAGAACCGCACGTTATGACCACCATAAAAACAAACTGTTTTGTTAGAACAAATTTCTTATCTGTGAAAATGTTATTATTGCTAAATAATAACATCGATTTCGATAATATTAGGTACTTCATTTAAATTTCGAACATCTCTGAAAAAAAAAGAAATTTGATTTGACCTCTATTCTAATATCAGTCGAGATGACGTTAAGTTCGAAATGAATTGTCAAGTTGCATACAAATTTGACAAATGTCGCACGTAAGTAAGATTTCGAACGATATGACAGTTAGAGCTGACTTCAGTTTGTCTCTGAATTAAAAAAAAAACTATGACAGCTGCCAGAAAACAACGCCGCCATGCCGGTCTTAATATGCGGCTCCTAAATGCATCATGGAGGCTTATGATATGTGGATAGATAAAGCAGTGTATGTAACTGTAAATAATTAGGCATTAAAACACTCGTGTTTATTGCCCTTCATTATGTACAGTCACATAAACTACTATTATTACACAGTAGTTATAAAGGAAGTATAAAGAGTGTATTGGCTAACAAACTGCCATTGCAGCGAAGAACGAGTACAATTATGACATCTAGCAAAAAATCATTTGCATTTATGCAAGACAGTCTGACTAATAATAATATTCATGGCTGAGCTGTTTATGTGTTATGTCAACTTTGCGGCAGGTCCAATCTTGGCCAATGAGTTTCTCGGAATGTACGATTCAGACAAAATGGTTCCATGAAGAAAGAAGTCAATCTTATTAATCGTGTATTGCGTTGCTTATTACAAATTTAGACATTATCATTTATCTGCGGTTAATTTTTACAACATGTTTAATAATATAGAGTGTCATAAACGTAATACTTCAACGAGGCACTTGCAAGTATTTTAGTTATGGCACAACTATTTATTTATTTATTATTATCCACACTTACAACTATTTTTACAGGCATCGAACCTAAGACAACAGTGTAACTATTTTATAATACCTATAACATTTTTTTTTACGTAGTACTCTTATAACATATGCTGCATTTGTGAATTCATTCAGAGAACACGAAAACAAATCAATATTTTCCGCTATGAGATTGAGGGTACGCACTGCTCGCGTCATCGGTGCCCTACCAAGCAGGTTGGTGCGCCCGCGCGGCTCGGCTAGCAGCCGCGGCCGGAGTCTACGCCACACGTACCTATCGGGAACACACACACTCACACCACTCAATACCTGGCTGTTGTATATTTTACCCCGAAGTAATTTAAAAATGTAGGTGACCAGGCCCAGCTCTCTGCGCACCCGCAGCTGGTAGTACCCTACCATGCCCAGTACAAATAGAGTTGGATACATTAGTGGGTAAAATGGGTATACCCCGTACTTCCTCCAATACAGAAATCGTACGAATTTATTTTGGATACGCTCCACCATAAGGTGATATTTGGTTTCATGCGGATCCCAGATGATTGCATTGCATTCGAGACCACTTCGGACCAACGCGTTGTATAATGCGATAATCGCTCCAATATTTGTAAAGCCATGGGAACGACGCAGAACAAATCCCAGAGTTCTATACGCCTTCTTACAAATATTGACGATGTGATCCCGGAATCTCAGATCAGATGTGAATTTGACTCCCAAATCTTTAACTTCTGACACTCTTTTTAATTTCATGGCATTTATTTCGTAGTCATGAAGAATGGGATAGTGCTTTCGAGTAAACGTAATAGTAACGCATTTCGACGTATTGAAAAATAACTTATTCGCTTCGCTCCATGAGACCACACTATCTATATCGTTTTGAAATCTATCACAGTCTGCCGTATTATTAATAGGTAGATACATTTTTAGATCGTCAGCAAATAGTAAGCAACCTGAATTTTTAACAACCTGAGGTAAGTCATTGACCATAATTATAAATTCCAATGGGCCAAGGTTACTTCCCTGACTTACTCCAGACCTCACGAAATATGGTTCTGATCTACATCCCTCGTAATCTACAAACTGCCGTCTGTCGCACATGTAACTTGCAAAAAAATTCAACAGATGAGGGGTAAATCCTACACCGGCTAGTTTTTTGAGCAGGATATCATTATCCACGACATCAAATGCTTTACGAAAATCAAAGTAAAAAAAGTATTCTTTTTATATAACTAAATGAGACAGTTCTTCGCAGGCGTTGGCTGTGCGTATCTTGATGTAAGCGCGAAAAACCATATAAAGACACGTCGCGTACAAAACTGAAACAGAATAAAATTAAGAATAATTTCATTTTCGAGAACAGCTATAGATTAGGTAAGATTCATTTATTATAGATTTGAAAACTTTTATGCCTTTTTTATCTTTAAAAATACCTAGCATGGATTCACAAAAAGATCTTCAGAGTCTACTATAAAAAATAAAATACAAATAATAATAATATAAATGCGTAAGTTTGAATGTTTGCTACTACGCACGCAAAAACGGCTGAACGGATTTAGATGAATTTTAGTACAAAAATAGACTATAGTCTGGAATAACATATAAGTAGAATACTTCTTATCTCAGTAAAAGTCCATGAAAAGGAAGTCAAGGCGAACGAACTCGCAGGAAAAAGCTAGTAATATAAATAAAAACCAATCGAAATACTATGCAAAATGGAACAAAATAATAATAAGAAACAATTGAAATAATATTTAATTGGTACACTGACAAGGGTATAAAATATGTTTAAATTAATAATAATGGCATATAAAAATATAACATAAATAATAAAATAAAAAGCCTTTATTTGATCCATAATTCATAGAAAGTAACATCATGCTATTGTTTCTACTTAAATTTCTAATTAACTGTACATTTATTTACAAATAAACTGTATTTCATTCTAAAATAGGTTTTCAAGATGTTTCATTCTAAAATGTTCAATAGTTTCATAAAATACAATTTAAAAATAGACATAATTCCAATTCATTTATCAACATAATTTATTAAAATAAAATACATTAATAAACGACAAAATCCAACAAAATTTCAGACATCAAAAAATGATAACTAGCTTTAGAAAAGTCAGAAAAAACATTATTAAACGTTTTTATCTTTATTTTGGTTCATTTACATTTGCTCTATAATATTCAAGATAAATAATAAAAAAAAACAATTCATGCTTTGTTTAAAGTCTATTTAAATACTTCCGGATGGAAAGTTTGTTGGATTCTTGAATAAAACTTCTTAGAATAATGTTTTAAAAAAATTTAAAGAAAAAAAAACGCTATTATAAATTAATGTTTTGCAAAACCGTATTTTGCCTGGAGTAAAACAAAGGGTTCCGTGCCTAACCCTGTACACTACAACATATTAAGTAAGACTAGTGGTTCTAGACATTCGCTTACACCCGAATATCATCGAAAAAAAATGTATACGTACATACAAATAATATACGATTGTATTTAAATAAAATAAATAATAAGGAACTTGCTAGCGTCGTCATATTATAATCAATCAGTAAGGGCGGGTTGCACCCCCTTACAATAACAGAGCGTTCAACGTTAATTATGGCGAATTTTCCATACATTCTGATTTTACCGAACACCGTTTTTGATGCAATTCACCCTAATTCCGCTGCATTCTACCTATAGCTTCAGACTCTGGCTACATTAAAATCTCACGTCTACAGTTTAATAAGTAGGTATATTATAGTCCAGCTTCACTGGTGTAATTACCAAACACAGTGTATTCCTCCTCGCGTGGTTACAGAGTTGCCGCAAAGAGGAGTATAAGTGAAGCATTTCGCATAACTGTATCTAAAAGACTTTCAAAAAGAAAAACTTTTTTAAAATTTTCAAAAACTAGCGTAGGCAGATCGACCCCGCCGGCGCGGAGCGTCAGCTCTGCGACTAACGTGTTATGGAGAAGCAGAAGACGCGCACAGGAAACTGCAATCGCTTAAAATTGCTTGACATCAGCGGAATTCGCGTATAAATACAGCTTCGCTGGTACGAGTACCTACCTGCAGGCCGTAAGGACCTGTGCTTCGAAAATAATCCGCTGCAGTCTTACTACTTTTAAGCGGGCTCCATTAAGAGCCCGTTCACGTGCTCACTAGCACCACTGGTAAATGATTGAGATTATTTAAATTTAACGATAGACTGTATTTTGAATTTAAGTACCTTGTGAACGGGTTCTTAACAGCTTCATTATTTAATGTTACGGACGGTGTAGCCTTTGTATCATCATTTTCTTGCCCTTATCCCATTTACTTGGGGTCGGCGCAGCATGACCTTTTCTTCCATACCTCCCTGTCAGTAGTCATCTCGGCACTTACTTCCTTCCTCTTCATATCCTCTCTCACACAGTACATCCACCTTTTCCTTGGCCTACTTCGTTTCTTCCATCCACGTTCAATCCTAACACTCTTTTGGTCACATGACTGTCATCCCTCCGCATAATATGCCCATACCACGCAAAACGATGGGGTCTCAATTTGTCGATGATACTTATACGATATGATGTACTTTCAGGCTTCCTCTAATATACTAATTTCTTATTCCGTCCATCCTCGTCACACCACACATCCATCTTATCATTTTCACCAGGGATTCTAGGAGAGAGGCGCAGATTATAGGAGAGACAATGCAAAAGACTGGAAGTGTAGTGATATATACGGACAGTCAGGCGGCATTGAAGGCAATACGAAGGGCAACGGTAACATCCGCCTTAGTGAAAGAATGCAAGGAAGAGCTTAACAAGATAGGAGAAGAACCAGGTGTGACGGTGGCGTGGGTGCCAGGACATCAGGGGATAGTGGGCAATGAGAGGGTGGATGAGCTGGCTAGGGAGGGTGCGGGAAGGGAGTTTATAGGCCCAGAACCGGTCCTTCCTTTCTCGGCTCAAGTCACAAAGGGGGTCATAGAAAGGCTAAAAGAACAAGATGGGGAGAGAGAATGGAGGGAAGCATCTGGATGTAGACAGACAAAGATGATGATAGAACGTATGGATCACAAAAGGACCAGGTATCTGCTGAAACTGGGTAAGAGCAATCTGAGACTGATGACTGGTATTATTACCGGTCACAATACTCTAAACAGACACTTAAAGATAATAGGTATAAGTAACGATGCTTCTTGCCCACACTGTGGGGAGGAAGAAACAAGTAAGCATGTACTAGCGGAATGTGTTATGTACGCGGCACCGCGGTTTAACACATTTGGTAAAGATATGTTAGAGGAGCGGGAATTGAGGGATATCAACCTTAAAGATGTCCTTCTGTTCTGCAGGAAAACAAGAATAATGGAAGAATTTGATGTGGGAGCGCTGCCGGGACAGTAACCTTGAGCCCAAACCTAAGGGAATCGGGCTGAATGACCGCGACAAGCGATCGACTGCCCGCCTGTTTCCGGCCAGGCGTCCCTTCACAACATCAACAGGGATTCTTTTAAATTGACATGAATGTAATTTATAATGAAATCTGTATTGTGTAATAAAATAAATAAATCTAAATCATCATAATCATCTCCGTAACATGTAGCCTATGTATACTGTTAAAGTGTTCAGAAATGAGACAAGCAAATAGTCTAGAGATATTTATTTTTGCAACAAGATATAAAGGGCTCAGCTGATGGCGTGTGCGTATGGTGATGCGGACCGCGGGCAAATGGACGTCAACATCCCGGCGCTGCAGCGCCCCACCGCGGCGCGGGGTGGGGGAGGGGCCGCTCGTATTCACAGACGATGTCCACCATCTCTTATAGTCGACCATCCTGACGCTGTAATACGACCCCGTATTATCTGAAATCCAAATAAACATATTAGCCTTTGAAACAAGTTCGTTATAAGACCAAAAGAAATAACAATCAACCTTGGCCAGCCTCAAATCTAACTGATCTTAACCTTCCTGGTCATGAACTTAGTCTAACTGACTTCGCTCACGAGACTGGCCCTTTATGTTACGTCATTGGTTTCAAACCTAACCGGTCTTAGCCTAACCGGCCATAGGCTCCATCTATCTGATGATCCCGAGCCTACGAAACCAAGACAAGTACTTTGCGTCCTTAGCCTCAAACCTTACTATACTTCGATTTTTTTAGCATTAGAAAGACCTTTACAGAAGTAAGTGTAAGGTTTTTTATAGAACACGTTTTACGATACCTGCCGTAAATGCGGCGGAATAAGTGGAAAACTATGAAAACATTTTTTAAAGCAATTGGCATTATTACTATACGATAGCAAAATGTGTAATTTGCATTTACTTAAAAGGATTATTAAATAATACAGCATTAATATTTTATTTGTGTTATTTTTAATATATCGCAAAAAAATTGCATGATAAAAAACCCAGAGAAGCAGAGGTTTCAAACAAACGGAACGTTTTAAACCTTCCGACGTTCTAACCTATAAATTGCGACTAAATTGAAGAGATCGTGTCCCACATCAATAAGAGTTTAGCGTTTTGACATTTGCAATCGGTCGGATAAAATGTCCGCCATTAAGTACATTGTTCATGTTTGTTTTTAAACGTCACTCTCATCTCGTAAGTCATGCGAATGCAAGTGCGATACTTTGTCATTATCCCAGAATCTTGTTGTTTTGAGTTTTTAAGTTTCATTGTTTTCCGTTAAAGTTATTATCTTTCGTTGATAGTGCGGTTCACCGCCGATGGATCTATCCCAATTCAGTGTAGTGAAAGGGTAGGTTAGGTTAGGAATAGTTAGTAATAATAAATATATAATATTTACAAACCTAAACCTATGATGTAACAAAGAAAAATACACAATAATTTAATATTTTATTATTAACTTCTGAAGAAACAGGTTTACGACACCTGCTTCTTTGTTTATCGAATTTCTAATGCTAAAAAAATCGAAGTATAGTCTTAGCCTAACCGGCCATAAGCTCCATCTGACTGATGATACTGAGCTTACGAGGCCAAGACACAAGTACCTACTCCACAAATTAAATAAGCCTTGACCAAACTGACTATAGGCTCCATCTATCTGATGATCCCGAGCCTACAAAAACCAAGACGAGTACTTTGCGTCCTTGGCCTCAAACCTTACTAGTCTTAGCCTAACCGGCCATAAACTCCATCTGACTGATGATACTGAGCTTACGAGACCAAGACACAAGCACTCCATTAATTAAATAAGCCCTGACCAAACTGACCATAGGCTCCATCCTGCTCACGATTCTGAATCGAAGTAGCTATAGTACAAGACATTAAATAAATCCAATAACAAAAATTGCGTCAACTAACCTTGAAATTTGACATGACCTGCAATCTTGTCAATTATTGTGATTTTGTTTGGTTTTCTCATTTAATTCTCATTTAAATAAAATACAGTTCGGATATGATCTTAAGTGTTATTATTACTATGCACAATTTAACAAGTAACTTCGAGTGTTTTAACAAGCACATAATAAACTAACTCCCATTTGTAATCAATACATCAACATGTGAAATTAAACAAACTACAATTAACGAAATCGTGTTCAATCACTCTCATTTGGAAGATTTATTAATTAGACTTTTTAATGAATAATTCTGAATATAATGTGACAGAGAGTATCACACATTACTCACAGATTTACTGCAGACAGAATTATCTTGAATCCTAAACAGTCTCATCTTATCGGCTGCTATAATAGTATTACGGTATAACGAGTAACATTCGAGCGAATTAACTAAGTGACTCAACCATATAGGTACTCGTATCATTTGGATATACTTTCATTACTTTACGATCACATACAACGCGAATGTCCCTGCTCAAAATCTAATTGTAAACCCGTACTTGCGGCGACGCTGGTCGTAATAGTGTTACAAGTGCTCCCGAGATCTGCGCACGCCGTTAATCCACATTATTTAATCAGGCAGTTTTGAGATATTTTCTGTCGATACCTCTATATCCGAAAGTTTAAACAATTTGAGAAGAATCTTTCTTACGAAAACACTGCTCAACAACGTGACCCCACTTGCTGCAATTGGTGCATTGGTTTTGTTCTTTACACTCAGAACCATTGTGACCAAGTTTAGAAAATTGGTCACACTGCTTGCCGTCCATTTTTGTGCAACGCGATGCAATATGACCCTTAGTGCCACATTTGTAGCAAGTGACATCATCACGCTGTTCTCGAACTGTTTTTGATCTATCCAAATCATAATGAACCGAACTAACCTTACTTCTATTTGCATTATTAGAATCACATTCAGCATCTGTCAAATACTGCAACAGACTTTTGGTATCTCGACAAGCGGCGCCGCGCGCCCCGGCTCTCAAAAAAGGATCGTTCAACGTGAAAATAATGACGTCAGTTATTACATGTTGCGGTTGGTCGCATTTTTTTCCTAAAGATAACTTTTTATAATAAAAATCTAATACATTTTCATTATTTTCACGTTTTACAGTTACAAAATCATGCAGTTTTGAAGCTATGCCGCGTCCTTCCGGAAAATCACTTAATATCTTATGTTTACATTGTTCCCACGTATAATCAATTTCTTGTTGTGAATTAAACCACAAGCGCGCATTTCCAGCAAACTTTGTTGTCATTTGGTAAATAAGAAAGCGTTCATTCCAGTTAAATATTTTCGCTAAAGCTTCCAAACGATTTAACCAAACTTGTGCCGACATGTCACTCAATGAATCACCAGTAAAAACAGGTATATTTTCTGATCCAGATAATAATTTGTTCATCTGACCTTGATCCGTTGCACATACTGTGGGAGCACCGAGGCTAATAGTACTTGAATATGTCTGCGCAGCAGGTCTGGCTTTGCTGGTCATGGTGACGCGCCGAGCGAAGGGCGTGGGTAGAATCAGCGACGGCGCCGCCGCGCTCCCGGTCGCCTCGCTCCCCGCCGCCTGCTCGCGCGCCGACAGCGTGGCGCCAACGCCACCAAGTTGGACTGGCGCTGACGAAGACAACGATGCACCTTCGTTTAATGGGCTTACTGTAACTGAAATATCCGACATTATGTTTTGTTGTTCTTGCGGCTCGTTTTGCACCGCCGCTGAGCCCTGATTAGACGAGTTAATTGCTGTTCTTATTAATCTTTCTAAGTTATTTAGTCGCAAGTTTAAGTCAGTGTCATCGACACCTGACCTTCTTCTTTTCGGTGACTGTTCTCGTGATTTACTCCTACTAAGTCGCCTTCTGGAGCGCGAACGCGTCCTGCGTTTGTGTTTTCCCATCTCGTTATTATTATTAGTTTGCAGTGGGCGGGTTATGTTTTACTTAGTAGTAAGCTCGATCCAACTTCTGAACTGTTAAAGTGTTCAGAAATGAGACAAGCAAATAGTCTAGAGATATTTATTTTTGCAACAAGATATAAAGGGCTCAGCTGATGGCGTGTGCGTATGGTGATGCGGACCGCGGGCAAATGGACGTCAACATCCCGGCGCTGCAGCGCCCCACCGCGGCGCGGGGTGGGGGAGGGGCCGCTCGTATTCACAGACGATGTCCACCATCTCTTATAATACTTATAATGTTCAATTATTTAATCATGCTGGCTTGTCTCGACGTATCTTAGGCACGAACTGTTTTTTGTTCAGTCAATGGTTACTCATTTCCCCGCGAGATAGCACTATAATACATATTTGGTTTCACACGGCCCTTGAAGTAGGTAACTCTTTTACTCAGATGCGTTGTTTACCGAGGTGGGTTAGTATGGTCACGATTCCTCGAGAGATGGCTTTTTACCTATCATTATATATTCTGCTTAATTTTTAGCGCAATAGGGGCTGTTTTAACTTGCAACCGATTATACACCTAATCACTAGAACGATATTGAAATGGACTTGGGTCACTTTGCTTCTGATATAAAGAAACGATGTCTTGTCTTCATTACATCTGCATATAGGTATATTGTTTAAGCCATTGTAGTAATAATTGTTTGACGGTTAAATCCTAGAATGGCATGCAGGGATTTGAAAAACTGCGGTCGTGGACCCTAGATTCCACCCCCGATTTCATCCTTTGTAGGGATGGATTCCGGCATAAAAAGTATTCTGTATGTTAATCCAGGCTATAAACAATATGTACACTAAAATTCATCATAATCCGTTAGACTATTTTTGCGTGAATGAGTAACAATCATTCAAACATCTAAACATCCAAAGCTCGAAAACCTGTAAAGCAATCTTGTTCAAAATACTTTTCGGCAAATGTATTTAATAAGCACTATGTCCATAATTTTTTTCAAATTTTTTACAAAACGCTGTTCGGAAGTTAGACGGGTGGGGGGGCACACAATTTTTGTGACCTTTGTGGGCGATTATCTCCGACTATATTTAACTAATCAAAAATTTCATTCAAATACACTTTATAGTTTTCGAGTAAAATGCCCGTGACATACGGACAGACGGACAGACGGACAGACGGACAGACGGACAGACGGACAGACGGACAGACGGACAGACGGACAGACGGACAGACGTACAGACGGACATGACGAAACTATAAGGGTTCCGTTTTTGCCATTATGGCTACGGAACCCTAAAAAGGCCCTCGAGGCATTGTACCGAGGATACTGGCGGCATTTCCTCAAAAGAAACTAGTTTTCCCAAGTATACATATTTTTTAACATATTCGATTACATCATTCTTAATCTCGTTGAGGCGTTTGTCATAAATTTAGTTTTTTCTACATTAATTTCCAGTCTTATTTCTTTACTCCTGCTGTAGAGAGAGTTTAGCACTGTCTCCAATTCAGTTGCACTGTTTGCGAATATAACTAATGTTTGAGACTCACCACATCCGATGAATACATATATACATGCGTATGGATTCTGGGAGACGAACTTAGATGCGTTATCGTCAACCTGTGTCTGAAGGCATATCGCGGTTATCAGTGTCACAAGTAACAGCCCCACGCCGTACACAAAGTAGGCTAACACTACTCTATGACATCGCTGAAATTAAAAGGAATCATTAGATATTTAAAAGAGCGAGCGAAGAGAACGAAGTTCTTTATTTCAGCTTGGGCCAACATTATTTTGTATGTCCGGCTGGTATCTTCTACAGGTCGCATTTCTCAGCCGATTTTCACGCGATATCTTTAAGATCACCTGACCCGATCGCCCAGGTGATCGTATATGGGACAAATATGTGTTATAAGATCACCCAGGTGATCCTATTGTACGCCATATCCAGCACGATCCCCTGGGTGATTTAAGTGGACAAAATTATATCCAGTAGGATACCCCAGAAAATAATATTACTTTCTGGGCTATCCTTCTGGAATCGTGCTGGAACATATGACAATCACGATCTCCTGGGTGATTTTAGTGAGTATTATTACTCTTTCTGGGGTATCCTAATGGATATACTGTCCACTAAAATCAACCAGGGGATCGTGATAGACATTATGTTCCAGCACTATCACCTGGGTGATCTTACTTGATAATTTCGTCCACTAGAATCACTTGCAAAGTAATTTTATTTTCTGGGGTATTCTACTGGATATAATTATGTCCACTAAAATCACCCAGGTGATCGTGATAGACATTATGTTCCAGCACGATCACCTAGTGCATTTTACTGGATAAGTTCGTCCACTAGAATCACTTGCAAAGTAATTTTATTTTCTGGGTATTCTACTGGATATAATTCTGTCCACTAAAATCACCCAGGGGATCGTGCTGGATATGGCGTACTATTATAGGATCACCTAGGTGATATTAAAGGACATATTCGTCCTATACGATCACTAGGTCATCTTAAAGGATATCGCGGATTTTCGTGGATTTTTTTCAGCAGGTTCGATATTAATATAGAATGTTAATGCCTACTCAGATTTTGGAGATTGTTCAATTAAAATGGTTTTTTTAAACAGGTCCTCTAGTTTGACATCTCACCGAGCCAATAGTTAAAGTTTGAAATATCTTAGCCAAAAAATAATCGGCCGAGCGAAGCGAGGTTAATCATTCGTCTATGGGATAGTAAAGGGGCAATGTTTTGGGAAACAGATAATTTTACAATGGGGACATGACTTGACTCCTTCCGTAAAATTTCGACGGTATACTAGCCTAGTTTAGGGGACTATCAAAAATCTAATAATTAAGTCACTTACGTAAGGGATTCCGAAGAAGAGCAAAATCGTAACGACAAATGTGATCCATAAAATCACTTGTGGTACTGGAGCTGTATGAACAAAACGTAATTTTATAACTTGCTCAGTTTATTATGGGTTGGAACACTTTGGGAAATTTAATAGTGTAAACCTGTGACAACATGGGTGTGATATCTGTTGATTAATTACCCAAATTTATCTTTAATCCATTAGGATTTTGTATAATACATACTTATATATTTTACAGGTAGACATTGAATTATTATAAATATATATACTCGATAACCTCAGTAAAGCTTCGGAGCGAGTTGGTCTAAGAATAAAAATGGATAAGACGAAGATCATGTCAAGTGCCCTTGTAGTACCAACTCCCATTACAATCGGACACTTTACGCTCGAAGTTTTAGACGATTATGTATACCTGGGACAGACTGTCCAGTTAGGTAGGTCCAACTTCGAGAAAGAGGCTAATCGTCGAATCCGACTCGGCTTGGCAGCGTTCGGGAAGCTACGGCACATCTTTTCGTCCAGTATTCCGCAAGTGTCTCAAGACGAAAGTCTTTGACCAGTGTGTCTTGCCAGTGATGACATATGGCACTGAAACGTGGTCGCTTACAATGGGCCTCATAGGAAGGCTCAAAGTCACCGAAAGGGCAATAGAGAGGGCTATGTTGGGAGTTTCTCTGCGTGATCGCATCTGAAATAAGGCTATCCGCAACAGAACCAAGGTAAGCGATATAGCCCGCCGAATCGCTAAACTTAAGTAGCAGTGGGCGGGGCACATTGCACGTAGAACCAATGGCCGTTGGGGCGGAAAGGTTCTCGAGTGGCGACCACGTACCGGAAGGCGCGGGGTGGGTAGGCCCCCCCACGAGGTGGACCGATGATCTGGTAAAGGTCGCGGGAGTCCGTTGATTGCGGGTGGCGCAGGGCAGGACCGGTCATTATGGCACTCTTTTGGGGAGGTCTATGTCCAGCAGTGGACGTCTTTAGGCTGATATGATGATGATGATGATATGCATAGAAGTAATTATTTCAGTGAGAGATGCGATGCTTACCTAAATATTATTGATCACTTAAATACTGATTGTGTGTGTATGCGTGTGTGGGTGGCAAGTGTAGTAACAATTTAACCTAACCTTACCTAACCTGCTATAAGTTGGTGGCAAGGCAGTATGTTTTTGTTAGGGTTATTTACTTTTCTGATAACAGTTTGTTTCTTTTGGTACCCTATCTTACAAACCGTTTTGTATTAGAAGATTAATATAAATAATTGTATGTCCTTATTGAGCCTATAAAATATACATTATACCTTACTGAACTTACTATGGGACTACTTCGAATTGTGTGAGACATCCCGTAATATTTATTATTGATTTTAGGGAGTTACTATTCTAGGAATTACGCTGCCAGTGTATCTTAGCATACGAGGTGGAGGACCTTGACCTGACAGAAGACCGCAGCCATAATAATCTGTAGGGATGTGGTGTGTTGTTCCTAGTAGTGAGTAACGTTGCCAGAGCTCCGGACGCTGCGATGTGTTGAGTGCTAGGGACTTGCATTTATATCTAGCTTTTAAGACTCGGGGAATCCATTTTCTTTTTTAAATAATAAATATTATGGGACAATCTTACACAAATCAATCTAGGACCACGGTAAGCTCAATAAGGCTTGTGTTGTGGGTACTAGGCGATGATAAATATAATAGACTAGCTTTTGCCCGCGACTTTGTCCGCGTAGAACTCGTTTATATCGTAGCTCGATACAAAAACTTTCACCCTCCATTTCCCTTTTAGGGGTAGATTTCCGATATAAAAACTATCATACGTCCTCCGAGACTCAAACTATCTTTATCATTAATTATCATCATCATCATCATATCATCCGAAACACGCCCACTGCTGGACATATGCCTCCTCCAAAGAGTTCCGAAGTGACCAATCCTGCGCCACCCGCATCCAGCGGACTCCCGCGACCTTAACCAGGTCATCAGTCTACCTTGTCCAACGCCGCGCCTACTAACTACCTCTATACCAAATTTTATCTAAATGGGTTGCTCCATACAAATATTCAAGCTCCATTTAATCCCCTTAGGAGATGATTTCCGGGATAAAAACTATCCTATGTCCTTTCCCGGAACTCAAACTATCTGTAAACCAAATTTCATCTAAATGGGTCACTCACATCCAAATTTTCACCCCTTAAGGGAGGATTTTCGTGATAAAACTATCCTATGTCTTTCCCCAGGACTCCCAACTATCGCTAAACCGTAAATGGGTTCCATCCAAATGTCAACCCTCATTTCACCCCCTTAGGGGATGATTTCCGGAATAAAAACTACCCTATGTCCTTTCCCAGGACTTAAACCATCTCTTTATGAAGATCCATCAAAATGGGCTCCATGCAAATTTTCACCCCCCATTTCACCCCCTTAAGGGATAATTTCCGAGACAAAATTTTTCATATATCCTTTCCCAGCACTCAAACTATATCTTAACTGTTAACTTAAGTTTTATAAGATTTTATTGTTACTAACATGATAAGGACATAGTCTGAAATAAATAATTTGAATTGAATTTAATCAATTAATTTTTTTTCTAAATAGGTCACATCACATCCAAAATTTCTCTCCCTTAGGGAAGGATTTTCGGGATAAAACTGAGTTAAGTTACTGAATAAAATATTCATTTTCATGTTCATTTTTCAAACTATCCTATGTCCTTCCCCAGGACTCCCAACTTTCGCTATACCGTAAATGGGTTCCATACAATTTTTCACCCCCCATTACACCTCCTTAGAGGATGATTTTTCGGATAAAAACTATCCGTTGTCATTCTCCGGGACTCATTTTCTTTTCACCCCCAATTTCACCCCATTAGGGGATAATTTCTTATGTCCTTATCCAGGACTCTAACTATCTCTTTACAAAATTTTATCTAAATGGGTCCTATATTACTATATTCCCTATTTTATCCCTTTAGGGGATTATTTTCGGGATAAAAGCTATCCGTTGTCTGTCTCCGCGACTCAAACTATCTCTTTACCAAATTTCATCTAAATGGGCTACATCCAAATTTTCACCCCCATTTCGGAACAAAAACTGTCTTAGGTCCTTTTCCAGGACTCAAACTATCTTTCAACCAAATTTTATCAAAATGGGTCATAAACAAATTTCCACCCCCAATTACAACCACTTAGGGGATGATTTTCGGGATAAAACTATCCTATGTGCTTCCCCAGGACTCCAACTCGCTTTTTTATAATTGGTATATACTAGGGAAAGGTATCAAAGGACGGCTATTGAAACTCACGTATTTCGAGACTGACATTTATTTACTCCGTGCGGTAGGCATCGGAAAACCTGAGTACCCACATATATATTAATATACAGCATTCTCCCCTTATAGCTTTTTATATTACATACTCAGTTGTAAATGGCATAAGGAGTTATAAAATAAAAATCGCAGGATTTTGTTGCTAACTTAGGACTCACAGAATTTACATATACATGCATCCAATATTTACACAGCATTCTTAATCTGATTCCATAAGTGTCAGCAATTTTTTTGAATGAGAAACTAAAACTTTTACCTTTAATTATTTAACTTAAACTTATAGGCCTTTATTACAATCATTCGTAATTACTGCTAACAAGGCGCAACTTAAAAAATATAGTTTACACATCACCCGGTTACCACTGCAAGCTGCAATTTGGACCGTATCGTAAAGGGAACAGAGTAGGTACGATTCATTAGTTTACTGAGGTAGTATATAACTAAACGTTACTATACATATACGAGTACCTATGCTAATATTATACAAGAGTGACTGTTACAAGAAGGCACTTCCAAGGTATTATACATACACACACATTTGGGAATGCAATAAAACAAGAATATGTACCGAAGTACCCATACCTATATATCTATCACGTTATATACATTTTATGATCTGAAGTGAAACTGATGGGTTTAGTCTATTTCGAAGCCTAATCTTTTAGTGGTGAAACGCGATTTTATTTAGGCCGTCGGGTCGCGGCGGGATCGGCGCGCACGGCTCGCGGGCCGCCGCCGCCTGCGCTGCGGGGTTCGCGGGCACGCTGCGCTGCTCGGCCTGCGCCGGCGCCGGTGCAGGTGCCGAATCAGCGCGCGCAGCTGCAGCCGCATAGCTATCTATAGCTAGCTCGTCAGAATCCTCCAGGGCGAAGGAGTAATCGCGGTGCAGCTGGTCTATATATTTTTTAAATACCTTTCCGTCGCCTGGAAGTCCTGGAATCGGTATTATCGACAAACTATCTACCAGACAATTATGATGTGTACGTATACCTTTGACTTCGTAATTATATGCGCCTAATATTAGGTACTGCCCATCTCTGAAGTCCGCTCGCGGCCATTTTTTTTCACTAAATATTGATGCCAATGGTTGACTAGCGTATCTAGAATCCGTGACTAGCGTGACTTTTCGACCATAAAAATAATCGTGGAATTTCGTCACCTCGAAAATTACCACTAAGCCCTCTCGACAAACCTGCGCATAATTCTTCTCGACCGCGTTGAGTGTGTGCCAGGCCACGCCGTGCTCGCGGCCGGCGCCGCCACGCTGCGCGAGCATCACGGCGGCGGGCACGCCACCCGGCGCCGCGTCGCTCGTCACCGACGTCGCGCGCGCGCCTTCGAAGTGCGCGAGCACGGGAGCCTTCGCTAGTAACCCTTTTACCTTTCTAAATGCTGCCTCGCACGCCACGCTCCACGTAAACTCCTTTTCTACCTCTAAGAGTTCGTGTAGGGGGATCAACATGTCGCTTAGATTTCTGAACCTTTGAAACTTGTTTAGCGCGCATTTTATTCTGTAGGGGAGCCTATAATAGCAATACATACCTTGCAACGTCATTATAGTACATAACTCCCTCGAATCCTCGTCTAATTCGATTTGCAAGTAAGCTTGATGACTATTAAGGTCGATTTTACCAAAATATTTTTCTCCTTGAAGAGGCGAGAATATATCATCATCATCAATCACCGGGATGAGGTCCTTATCATCGACTAAGACCGGGTTAACCATTGTTTTAAAATCGCCACATAGCCGTACGTCCCCATTTTTCTTGCTGACCGGCACCACGGGCGTGTCCCAGTCGCTCCACTCGACCGGCGAGATGATGCCCTCGCACTGCAGCCGCGCCAGCTCGGCCTCCACGGCGGGCCGCAGAGCGAACGACACGGGCCGCGGGCGCCGCCACACGGCCGTGGCCTCACTAACTATTTCCAACCTTAATTTCGTTTTGTTAAACGTGCCTATACCGTAGGCGTTAACGTTTGGGAACCGCTTTATTAGTTTCTTACAGATATCCTCACTACGTAGTTTAAGGTCTAACGAGTTTATGCTCTTGTTACCATTTATACTTGGGAAGTTGATACAGAAAGTTCTCATCCAATTACGACCAAGCAACGATGGGCTGAAATTATTGTTTATGACTAATACGGTAAGGTCGTTAACCGTTCGGTTATCTATTTCTACCGTGCAAATGATTTCACCCCTCGGTTTCACCTTTTGACCACTGTACATTTTTAAATTCGACTCGTAAGGCTGAAGTTTACAATAACTAAAATACTTCGTATACGTAGAATAGGATATAATACTATTAGAGGAGCCCGTGTCTCCCTCCATGGTTAACCAAACATTGTTAACTTTTACCTTAACCGTCCACTTAGTATCCGGCTCGGCATCGCTCAGCTGGTAGACCTGCAGAGGCTCGTCATCGGAGTCCGACGAGTCGGTCGGCATCGGCACCCGCTCGTCCGCCTCCATGTGCACCCGATGCACTCTCTTCGGATCTTTTCTAAAACGGCACATTTTCGCGATATGGCCTTCATCACCACACACATAACAATCGCTATATTTAAACGAACACTGATGCTCCGGGTGTCGTCCGTCACAACGGTAACAACGCCCTCCTGCTGACGCCGACCCTCCCCGGCCGTCGTCGCCGTAGCCTCGACGCTGAGGACTGTGGAAGCCTCCGGCGCGGCGCGAGCCTCGAGCCCGCGCGCCGCCGCCGCCGGCGCTGCCTACACTAGGCACTACACGTACGAAATCGGCGGATTGCATGCAGGCCACCGCGTGATTTCGGCCCGTGTGGATGGGTGTGTAATGATTTGTATTCGGTGGCACGTTAGTGCCCCCGCTAAGTCGAGCAAAAGGCACGGCCGTACCATCCTTTTCTCGAAGCCATTCAGGCCATTTTCAACATCCTGTAATTTTATGCATGACTTCAGTAACATAGAGGCCATAGCTGTATATTATGGCTTACATGTAATGTCAATAACATTCTTTTGGAACTTTTAGGTTAAGAAATATTGTCAGTCAAGGTTCCTTAGTTTTGTCACTAACTTACTCACTCACTTATTGACTTAATAATGATCATCGTAATTCTAAGTACTTTTAGCAGACCCATAAGCTCCAAATTTTCAACATAATCATCAGTTTTTGCCTTATCCGTTCATAAAAAAGGGGGTTACGTGTTCGCGTTGCGTCGTTGCTTCTCTTTCATTTGCCGTAAGAAGGAAAAAGATGCAACACAAATATTTGGGCAAATACCGCCAACTGTAGGTCACCATTTAATGTTACAGCAAAATAATACTCCGTACATTTGCATACACTTAATGCAGAATGACATCAAAGGATGATGGGGTCTATACACGTCATGATTTGTTAGCCCCAATGCCCCTAATTTGTCAGAACCTGACTAATCGCTATCGTCTGGAGGCATGTTGCGCTGCTGATCCAACTGTCAAACGAGTTGTACTGACAAATTGCATGCGCATGTGGTTGGATTGTAACCAGAGGGCCTACCGCGAACGGCATTCGAAGTTTTCTCTCTCTGTCGCACTTATGTACGAACTCGTAAGTATGACAGAGAGGGGAAACTTCGAATGCCTTTCGCGGTAGGCCCTCTGTAGGACACACCCAATTCTGACGTCGGCATGTTGTACTGAAAACTTGTGGTGAAAGGTGAAATCATATAATTTGTAGACCCCATATGATTGACATTGACATTGACCATTTGACTGCAGGTGAAAATTATAGCTGTTTGGCAAACCGTCCGTTTGTAGACTTTGTAGATCGAGCAGACTTAGCTTGAGGTGCCTGCCCAGGTGGCGGCTAACCCCGGCTTCGCCTTCTCCGCTCCGACGTTCAGGCAGCGTCGTCACTTTCCGGCGAGGTGCGTGGTCATGGCATGGTCACACACACTACGATACGGCTGTTGCTGGTCTTCCAGGAACACGGCATGCCTGGTGCTAGTGAGGAACTCGGAAATAGTCCCCCTGAGCCTTTGAGCTGCTTCTTTGCGGCCCAAACTGCAACCGGGGTCCTCTGGCAGACAAACTTCAACAGGACAGGCCAATGCTTGGATTCCTTGTGTGAGCGTATTGAATTCTTGGCCAAAGAGTTTCTCGGAATGTACGATTCAGACAAGATGGATCCATGAAGTTTATTATTAAAGTCAATCTTATTAATCGTCTATTGCGGTGCTTATTACAATTAAGACATTATAATTTTTCTGAGGTTTATTTTTACATGATTTAGTAACGTAGAGTCTTAGAATAATAACGCCTAGAAACGCAGTTCACGCGCAACGGTGAGGCCACTAAAACTCGGCCATAAATTGGTGCGTTTGTGTGCGTATTGGCGCGTTTGAATACGAGTTGATCACAACTACATGAATTAATTTTATGCCTCACGCTTGGCGCGTCGGCCTTATGAAACTATCCTTCTATGCGTTATTATTCTAAGAGTAGAGTGTCATAAACGTAATGCTTCAAGGAGGCAATTTTTTTTTGCAAGTATTTTAGTTATCGCACAACTATTATTATTATTATACTGCTATATGAGAAAGGTCTTCGCAGGCGTTGGCTGTGCGTATCTTGATGTAAGCGCAATAAACCATGTAAAGACACGCCGCGTACAAAGCTGAAAACAGAATAAAATTCATAAAAGTTTTTGAGACCAGCTATAGAATAAATTAGATTCATTTATTTTAGATTTGAAAACTGACATGCCTTTTTTATTTTAAAAAATACCTAGCATGGATTCACAATGCGTAAGTTTGGATGTTTGCTACTAAATCACGCAAAAACGACTGAACGGATTAAGATGAATTTTAGTACACAATTAGACTATAATCTGGATTAACATATGAGTAGAATACTTCTGATTTCAGTAAAAGTCCATGAAAAGGAAGTCAACGCGAACGAACTCGCAGGAAAAAGCTATTAATATACATGAAAGTCAATTGAAATACAATGCAAAGTGGAACAAAATAATAATAAGAAAATGAAGAAACAATTGAAATAATATTTAATTGGTACTTATAACGACAAGGGTATAAAATGTATTTAAAGTCAAATTATTAATAATAGCTAGGGTATCCTAGATATAAATAGACACCATATCAAAAAATATATATCGGGGGGCTTGGCATATAATAGTTTAAAATCAAAAGCCTTTATTTGATCCATAATTCACAAAAACCGGCCAAGTGCGAGTCGGACTCGCGCACGAAGGGTTCCGTACCATTATCTATAAAAACATATATTTTATTCTGTTTTTAGTAGGTAGGTATTTGTTGTTATAGCGGCAACAGAACAGGAGTCTTAGTAATAGGGTCCCGTTTAACTCTTTGAGTACGGAACCCTAAAAAGTAACATCATGCAGTTGTTTGCATGATGGTACTTTTTGCATGCAAATGCATGATGCACACGGCACATCATTCTTAATCTTGTTGAGGCGTTTGTCATAATTTTAGTTTTTTAGGGTTCCGTACTCAAAGAGTAAAACGAGACCCTATTACTAAGACTACTCTGTCTGTCTGTCCGTCTGTCACCAGGCTGTATCTCATCAACCGTGACAGTTAGACAGTTGAAATTTTCACACATTATGTAAATATTTCTGTTGCCGCTATAACGATAAATACTAAAAAACAGAATATTTTATTTTTATTTTTACAAACTTACACAAATCGGCTTAGTCCCAAACTAAGCAAAGCTCGTACTATGGGTACTAGACGACGATAAACCTTAGAATAATAACGCCTAGAAACGTAGTTCACGCGCAACGGTGAGGCCACCAAAACTCGGCCATAAATGGCCCAGTAAGCCGATCAGTGGAACAAAATTGGTGCGTTTGTGTGCGTATTGGCATGTGTGAATACGAGTTGATCTCAACTACATGAATCCATTTTATGCCTCACGCTTGGCGCGTGGGCCGTATGAAACTATCCTTCTATGCGTTTTTATTCTAAGCGATAAACATACTTATATAGATAAATCAATACTTAAATACATAGAAAACATCCACGACTCAGGAACAAAAATATTTGTGCTCATCACACAAAAAAATGCCGTTACCGGGATTCGAACCTGGGACCTCCGGCTTCGGAGGCAGGGTCACTACCAACTAGACTACATAATTGATGATGGCTACATGGTGATTTATTGCCGTTTCTATAGATAATTGTACGCAGCCCTTCGTGCGCGAGTACGACTCGCACTTGGCCAGTTTTTCATAATTAATTTCCAGTCTTATTTCTTTACTCCTGCTATGTAGAGAGAGTTAAGCACTGTCTCCAATTCAGTTGCACTGTTTGCGAATATAACTAAATAGTAGTGTCCGATTGAAGTTTCGGTTTCGGGTTCGGCCAGTTTCGGCAGTAGTTTCGGTTTTGGCCAAAAAACGGCCAAACCTTTCGGTCGGGCCGAAACTTACGAAACAGTACTTCGGGTCGCGTTCGACTACCTTCGGGTGCGCGCGTGCCAACCGGCAATATGCCGTAGCTCGCCGGCCACCGGCTCAGTGAAGTGACGCTTTGTATGCTTGTTCCCGGAATTAAGGTAACTTGAATGAATGAATGAAATTTATTGCGTATAATGAATCCAGGTTACAATTGCAGATATAGTTACATAAAGAAAGTTTCACTGAACTCTACCTTTGCAGGTGTACACGCTTATCTTAATAATTAATAGTATTAAGTACGTTTCATTAAAATGTCAACAATATTGTATACAACTTTTACCACTACTGTTAAATAATTAAACATACATTAATTGCATAATACAAAATTATTTAAGTTCCATGTATTCCTTTAAACTATAGAAACATTTATCTAAATTCCATGACTTAACTGCATTTTTAAATTTATTTATGTCTAATAATTTGAGATTGTCAGGTAACTTATTAAAAATGTCAATACACATAATAAAACTATTTTTTGAAGTAAGTTTCAGTCTCGCATAGGGCTTGTACAATTTTTGCGTATATTGTGATCTTACCGTCCTAGAAGACATTGATTGGACTTGTTGGAACATATATTGGTTGTTGAAACATACTTGTAGTAATCCTTGTTTCATTTTATACAACCTTCACGAGTTTCAGGTGTTACATTGTTAATATGTGTATAAAAGCGGTATTACGTCATTTTTTCATCGATTTTAACAAGTCTACCAAAGGTTCGGTTTCGGCCGAAACTAGAGCCAGAGCCGAACCTTCGGTTTCGGTTTCGGCAAAAAAACATGTTTCGGTTGGACACTACTAAATAGGTATGTCACCCGAAAATCTCCCCCTCGGCTCGGGGCACTGCATAGTACAGTTTTATTAATAGGTATCTCATTAAGTGAGATTTCAGATGAGGTAAAATACCATCATTATTATAAGCTTGATTGCATCGTAAAATAATGTATGTTTTACTCGTGTTATTAGGCCAGAAAAATACAGACCTAACTTTGGAGTTTTGTCTATTGAGGAAATTTTAAGCAATCATGTATTGATTTGGCATTAAACTCACCATATATAAATACTGTTTAAACTGGGTCTAACGCGATATTTCTTTACCTTTATTTGTGACGTTTCGACACGGGTTGCACTGGTCATGGTCGCAGATAACACCCGCGCCGCGTGTCGCGTAAGACCCGGAAAAAACAGTATTTAAATATGTGTAAAAAGCACGAGAGTTTAAAGTGTTATATTAAACTCGCCATTGTGTACATTTGTGTACTTTATGGAATTAAGTTTAAAGAAATAAAACGTGGTTTTTTGTAGGTACCTATCAAGCCATAATCGCCACGCTTGGCATGTTTAAATAAATGTTAAACAATCATATGGTTCTAATCATATATCTGAAAATCATTCCTTACGGTTTCCTATTCATCTAAACAGAACGGCGTATCTTAATATCGTAAGGGCAGCGCGGCGCTTAAATACAGGGGCACATTCGTACACCTACATTATTTCCATACCCAGAAACTTAAATTTACCAGCGGCAACATTAAAACATGGCTTTGTATGTTATTGTGTGACTATAAAAATAATATTATACAGTGTGTCCCTGGATAAAGTGCACAAACGAATAGGGTTGAAATTAGATACATTTTATCGACAAAAAAAATGATTAAAAAAATTTACCTTTATTTTTTTTTTTATGATTTAAAAAAAAATATCATTGTATGCAGAAGACCTCACACAAAAAAATCAAGATATCTTGCCTCCTACGGGCTCTATTGATTTAAAATAAACGGCATTATAATTGCAAAGGGCTATATGTAATAATGCAATCAGAAATAATGCGAAAAAATACCTTAAACACACAAAAAAATATATTTCCTTAAGAAATTTGTGTGTTTTTTGCTCTAATTCTTGATAGATACTCGATTTTCTCAAAATTATCTCTATATTACCTCATGTTATTTTTATCAGTAACGATTGTGTGTCTCATTGCCTTTTAATAATTAAAATAACCATGTGCCTCACGCAATCAAAAATTCCTTAACGAGCGGCCAAAACAAAGACATTGCGATTACGCTTAATCAGGTCGCGTTCAGGTCAATATTTTTTTGTGTGTTTAAGGTATTTTTCGCATTATTTCTGATTTTATTATTACAAGTAGCCCTTTGCAATTATAATTCCATTTACTTTGAATCAATAGAGCCCGTAGGAGGCAAGATATCTTGATTTTTTCGTGTGAGGTCTTCTGCATACAATGATATATTTTTTTAATCATAAAAAAAAAAATTGGTATAAATTTTTTTTTATAATTTTTTTTGTTGATAAAAATGTATCTAGTTTCAATCTTATTCGTTTGTGCACTTTATCCATCGACACACTGTCTATAACACTCCTGCGTCCGCGCAGCTCGCTAGTGATGCCAGTTGCCAATCACAGTCATCCGTTGCCATTGCCGGTTGGCGTGACACAACGTGTTTTCAAGGTTGCTTTGTAAAGAGATAACTACTTTTTGTAGGCGGTGTATTGAAAAAAAGAGGCCAAGTGCGAGTCGGACTCGCACATGAAGGGAACCGTGAAATAAATTACGGTTTACGATTTATGACGTATTAAAAAAAAACTACTTATTAGATCTCGTTCAAACCAATTTTCGGTGGAAGTTTACATGGTAATGTACATCATATATTTATTTAGTTTTATCATTCTCTTATTTTAGAAGTTACAAGGGGGGGGGACACACATTTTACCACTTTGGAAGTGTCTCTCGCGCAAACTATTCAGTTTAGAAAAAAATGATGTCAGAATCCTCAATATCATTTTTAAAGACCTATCCATAAATACCCCACACGTATGGGTTTGATGAAAAAAAAATTTTTTGAGTTTCAGTTATGAGTATGGGGACCCCTAAAACGTAATGTTTTTTTTTATTTTTGTGTGAAAATCTTAATGCGGTTTACAGTATACATCTACTTACCAAGTTTCAACAGTATAGCTCTTATAGTTTCGGAAAAAAGTGGCTGTGACATACGGACGGACAGACAGACGGACATGACGAATCTATAAGGGTTCCGTTTTTTGCCATTTGGCTACGGAACCCTAAAAATGTACTGTTCACTGGATCTACGATATGATTAACATTACGTTATTATTAGTTACCAATGGATATCATCAAATAGTTTTACAAATTTATTTAAAATTAAAGTATTTTGGGTAGGTTATTTGACGACCTCTGTAGCCTAATTGGTAGTGAGTGTAGTGACCCTGCCTACGAAGCTAGAGGTCCGGGTTCGACTCCCGGTAAGGGCATTTATTTGTGTGATGAGCACGAATATTTTGTTTCTGAGTCATGGATGGTTTCTATGAATTTAAGTATTTAT
Source organism: Epinotia brunnichana (assembly GCA_963854355.1). Taxonomy (NCBI): domain Eukaryota; kingdom Metazoa; phylum Arthropoda; class Insecta; order Lepidoptera; family Tortricidae; genus Epinotia; species Epinotia brunnichana. The sequence goes on from OY977959.1 coordinate 19,541,203, forward strand.
TTATCTTTATGTCGTCGTCTAGTAGCCATAGTACAAGCTTTGCTTAGTTTAGGACTAGCTAGATTTGTGTAAAATTGTCCCCAAAAGCCAATCGAAAGCTCACTGTAATTACCTCAGCCTCGCTTATGCAACGTACCCCAAGTCGTTTTTAAATTGGCAAATAATTTATTTTTATTTCTATTTTATTGGGGACTTTGGTACAAAATAGATAAAACTTAGGTGATAACCAAGCTTTTAACTTTACAAAGAAAAATAAAATGAAAAAACTTGCGCTTGTTAGAGATGGTTAGAGACTTACCACATCCGATGAATACGTATATACATGCGTATGGATTCTGGGAGACGAACATAGATGCGTTATCGTCAATCTGTGTCTGAAGGCATATCGCGGTTATCAGTGTCACAAGTAACAGCCCCACGCCGTACACGAAGTAGACCAACACTACTCTGTGACATCGCTGAAAATAAAAGGAATCATTACATATTTAAAAGAGCGAGCGAAGCGATCGAAGTTCTTTATTTCAGCTTGGGCCAACATTATTTTGTATGTCCGGCAGTTCTCTTCTACAGGTCGCATTTCTCAGTCGATTTTCACGCGATATATTTAAAGATCACCTGACCCGATCACCCAGATGATCGTATTGGACGAATATGTCTTATGAGATCACCCAGGTGATCTTATTGTACGCCATATCCAGCCCGATCCCCTGGGTGATTTTAGTGGACAAAATTATATCCAGTATAATAATAATATTACTTTCTGGGGTATCCTTCTGGAATCGTGCTGGAACATATGACTATCACTATCCCTTGGATGATTTTAGTGGACCAAATTATATCCAGAATAATTCCCCAGAAAGTATTATTGCTCTTTCTGGGGTATCCTAATGGATATAATTCTGTCCACTAAAATCACCCAGGGGATCGTGATAGACATTATGTTCCAGCACGATCACCTGGGTGATCTTACTGGATAAGTTCGTCCACTAGAAACACTTGCAAAGAAATTTTATTTTCTGGGGTATTCTACTGGATATAATTCTGTCCACTAAAATTACCCAGGGTATCGTGCTGGATATGGCGTACTATAGGATCACCTAATAGGTGATCTCAAAAAACATATTCGTCCAAAACGATCACTAATAATATAGAATGTTAATGCCTACTCAGATTTTGGAGATTGTTCAAATAAAATGATTTTTAAACAGGTCCTCTAGTTTGACATCTCACCGAGCCACTAGTTAAAGTTTGAAATATCTTAGCCATTAAATAATCGGCTGAGCGAAGCGAGGTCTATCATTCGTCTATAGGATAGTACAGGGGCAATGTTTTGGGAAACAGATAATTATAAAGTGGGGACATGACATGACTCCTTCCGTAAATTTTCGACGGTATACTAGCCTAGTTTAGGGGACTATCAAAAATCTAATAATTAAGTCACTTACGTAAGGGATTCCGAAAAAGAGCAGAATCGTGACGACAAATGTGATCCATAAAATCACTTGTGGTACTGGAGCTGTATGAACAAAATGTAATATTATAACTTGCTCAGTTTATTATGGGTTGGAACACTTTGGGAAATTTAATAGTGTAACCCTGTGACAACATGAGTGTGATATCTGTTGACTAATTACCCAATTTATCTTTAATCCATTAGAATTTTGTATAATACCGTAAAATGGGGTTACTTTAATTCCTGGGTTTACATTGATCAAAACTTCTCTTCATGTTTAAACTCCAATTATAGCTTTCTGAACGCATCGTTTGGTTATTTTTTTTACGATTGGCAGCATTGAACGTCACTGTCAATGTGTCTTTACCAGTCGTGAGATCGGGCACGCCGATCAAAAAATTAAAATACGTGCGGACTCATTTTACGGACTTTTAATAGCTTGTATAACTTCTAAGGTACAACTTTCAGTATAGTAAAATATATTAATTTTATGTAATTCACTGAATCAGGCATACATGCTATAACATCAAATACTGTTGCAAATTACAACCTTGACGGCCATTTGCTTTTTTCGATATTTGTAGCATGGGGTGTCATTGATCACTTCTGAGGGTTTAATTTGATCACTATACCCTCATCATCATCATATCAGCCGAAAGACGTGCACTGCTGGACATAGGCCTTCCCCAGAGAGTGCCACAATGAGCGGTCCTGCGCCACCCGCATCCAACGGACTCCTGAGACCTTTATCAGGTCAACAGTCCACCTTGTGGGGGACCTACCCATGCTGCGCCTTCGGGTACGTGGTCGCCACTCGAGAACATTTCCGCTCCAATGGCCATCGGATCTACGTGCAATGTGCAATGTTACCCTTATGCGAATGATATCCTTATTTAAGTATTATAAAATAAATACCCTTTTTTTTTCTTTGTCAAAGTCACATTAACCCAAAGGCACATAAATGACATAAACGTTTATAAATCCTAAGCCTGTGAATGGATTTTTTTTTAATGTTCTAGTGTTTTTTTCCTTCATCTACTAATTACTATCATAATCCGTTAAAAAAGGGGGGTTTTAAAGTAACCCCGATGTCAGTATAAAGTTGATCACCGACTTAATATTTTTTTTCTAAGAGATATACATATTAATATTTTTTTTGTTGGTGCAATCAATAGAGGCACAAAAACCGATATTTGCATTTTTTTCCTTATTTTTTTGGATAAATTTTTAGGGAGATACAGACGTTTTAATCCTGAAATTATTCAAATAAACCCCAATTCACGGTACATACTTATATATTATACAGGTAGACATTGAATTTTTATTAATATATATGCTCGATGACCTTAGTAAAGCTTCCGAGCGAGTTGGTCTAAGAATGAAGTAGATCTAAGGATGAACATGGATAAGACGAAGATCATGTCTAATGCCCATGTAGTACCAACTCCCATTACAATCGGACACTTTACGCTCGAAGTTGTAGACGATTATGTAACTAGGACATACTGTCTTAAGTAGGTCCAACTTCGAGAAAGACGTCAATCGTCGAATCCGACTCGGCTGGGCAGCGTTCGGGAAGCTACGGCACATCTTTTCGTCCAGTATTCCGCAGTGTCTCAAGACGAAAGTCTTTGACCAGTGTGTGTTGCCAGTGATGACATATGGCACTGAAAAGTGGTCGCTTACAATGGGCCTCATAGGAAGGCTCAAAGTCACCCAAAGGGCAATAGAGAGGGCTATGTTGGGACTTTCTCTGCGTGATCGCATCAGAAATGAGGCTATCCGCAGCAGAACCAAGGTAACCGATATAGCCCTCCGAATCGTTTAACTTAAGTGGCAGTGGGCGTAGAACAGATGGCCGTTGGGGCGGAAAGGTTCTCAAGTGGCGACTACGTACCGGAAGGCGCGGCGTGGGTAGGCAAGCCCACAAGGTGGACTGATGACCTAGTAAAGGTCACGGGAGTCCGCTGGATGCGGGTGGCGCAGGACCGGCCATTTTGGCAGTCTCTGGGGGAGGCCTATGTCCAGCAGTGGACGTCTTTCGTCTGATATGATGATGATGATGATGATATGCATATAAGTATTTATTTCGGTGGGAGATGCGATGCTTACCTATTATTGATCACTTACTGATTGTGTGTGTATGCGCGTGGGGGTGGCAAGTGTGGTAACAATTTCTATTCTGATCTCAGTTCTAACCTAACCTGCTATAAGTTAGTGGCAAGGCAGTATGTTTTTGTTAGGGACGCAGTTCTGACTTAACCTAATTTACTTTTCTGATAACAGACTTTGCCCTCCGCCTCCCTTTTATTTAACTTCCTAAGAGGATGATTCCGTTGTAAGAAGTATTCTATATTGTTCTCCTAGATATAAACTGTACTAAATAATAATATATTAAAACTGTGTACCAATTAAGTACGTGAATTAATAAGACATGTTTTTAATATTTATGGTTTATACCAAATTTTTAAGTACTTTAGTATTCCAAAGTGGTAAAATGTGTCCCCCCCCCTGTAACTTCTAAAATAAGAGAATGATAAAACTACAAAAAATATATGATGTTCAATTACCATGCAAACTTCCAACGAAAATTGGTTTGAGTTTAAACGAGATCTAGTAAGTAGTTTTTTAAATACGTCATAAATCGTAAAAAGCAATTTATTGAACGGAACCCTTCATGTGCGAGTCCGACTCGCACTTGGCCGCTTTTAAAGATGATGGTACGGAACCCTTCGTGCGCGAGTCCAACTCGCAGAGTTCCGTACTCAAAGAGTAAAACGGGACCCTATTACTAAGACTTCGCTGTCCGTCCGTCCGTCCGTCTGTCTGTCACCAGGCTGTATCTCAAGAACCGTGATAGCTAGAGAGTTGAAATTTTCACTGATTATGCATTTCTGTTGCCGCTATAACAGTAATACAAAATAAAATAAATATTTTTATTGATAATGGTGTTATAAATATCTTTTGTTATCTAACGTGTAGATATATATATATATATATAAAATGTTGATTCTATAAATATATGTTGTTTAGTTTAGGTTAGCTTAGTACATAAATATGTTGCTACACCCTTGTAGGGTCCATGTCTGTACTAATTAGATTTTAAGAACATCCTGTGAATACCATGGTTGCAACGAATAAATGAATATGAATCTCCGGACGCTGCGATGTGTTGAGAGCTATGGACTTGCATTTATATCTAGCTTTTAAGACAACAGGGAATCCATAAATCAATAAACGGTCGAGAATGCGGCCTGTGACTGTTCCGGAGCCGCAGGCATCCATAAACTATGGTGTTTGCCTGATGCAGACCCTATGTTTGTCGGACGGAACACCTTCTTTTCGCAACTAACGATAACGTTTGGCAAACTGATTCATTTCGCAACTTTTCATTTCCCAAACTCTGAAACTGTAAATATTTCAGGACTCATTTCAGGGTCACCGTGTAGAACCCTATAGGTTAGGTTAGGTTAGTTTATTAAAATCCTGAAATATTTAACTGTTTCAGAAATGTTAAGAGGTTGGGAAATGAAAAGATGCGCCTAACGTTAGGTTGGGAAACATTAGTGAACCTTGTCGGCCGCTGACTTGGTATTGTAAAGATCCCATTCGGAAGATAACTCTAAGATGAAGAGGAAGATTACTGACCTGGGAACCCTGGGATGATAACTCCTAACGCGTGCACATCGAGGGTGGTCGTCAATGCAGCTGCAAGCAAGAGGATCTAGAGGACAGGAAACCGTACATACATAAACTTGCATACTTATATTATTATCCTGGGCTCGTAAACAGAATCTGAGCAGAAGGCGTTTTTCAGGTGCAATGCCCGCGGGATAAAAAGGTGCTGATAGACTTGAACATAATCAAAATCTAACATTTATTCTGCAAATAGGCCACAAGGTCAATCAATAATTTCAATTCAATTCAAGACATTTATTTCGACCAACTGGGATCATAGATAAAGTTAGTTACAGTTTCTTAGCCTAAAGTTAGTAAGTACTATAACCTAATACATATAAAATAAGGACAGTACTTATTAGGGCTTGACTGTCAGTACGTGGATCATATGGCAGTGATTCACATACTCACAGTCAAACCTCTCCGCAAATAATTAACAATACAAAAATATAATTATAATCTTACAACAACAATAGGGGTGGTGTAAACTCAAAATTTATTATTACTCCAAAAGAAAGAAAGCACAAAAATATGCCTAGTGACGAAAATCCCATTTAGTTATCTCAAAAAAAAAATACGAAGCTACAACCGTTTTAATATTGCTTGTTAGAGAGAAAACGCTAGGGGATCGTGACATCACGATCCACGAGCGTCATAGTAAATGACAATCGTTTCATATGAAGGTTCGGTTTGCGGAAAAGGGACAGAATATACCTCTCTTTTAACTTAAGACACTTATAGCTTTGTGATTATTTAATCCACTGCTTTACTTTTTTCTACATTTGACAATATTTTTAATCCTTTTTCGAGAAAATTCATCACTACAATTGGTTATTTTATTTGGTGTCTACACCCCTATACAAAAAAATATCCATTACATTAGATACAAGGTCTCTATCAGTATCATTCACATGTAACAGATGATCGAGCATTCGGCGTTTTTAAATTTGTCAAACTACTGATGTGCAGTGCATAGTTGTGTGTGTGTGTGTGTGTGTGTGTGTGTGTGTGTGTGTGTGTGTGTGTGTGTGTGTGTGTGTGTGTGTGTGTGTGTGTGTGTGTGTGTGTGTGTTAGTGTGTGTGTTAGTGTGGTGTTATCAAAATCGGTTTCTTACCGCTGACACAAAGGCTAGATACTGGCTGAAGCAGACAGAGCCTCGCATTTCATAAGCGGTGTTGCAAAATCTACACCTAAAACAAACAAAAATATCGTGGTAACTTCCGTGCCAGTAAGTTTTTTTTTTTTTTTTATAAAATGTCTTTTTTAATAACAATATGTACAACAGTATCTTACTTATGTAGTGTACATTTAGATCCTAGACAGCAAAAAGATACGAGTAATACACGAACAGTTTAGTGAGCTAATGCGCTTATTTTAAACTTTTTGTTACGCTCATCCAGGCGTTTAGCTATTTTTTCAACCAACGAAAAAAACGGAGGAGGTTCTCAAGTCGACGCGTATATTTTTTTTTTATGTATAACCACGCATAACTTTTTACAGAGTTGTTCGATTTTGATAATTCTTTTTTTATTGGAAAGGGTATACCCCGAAGTTGGTCCCATATAAATTTGGAAAAAAAACCAACCTGAAGGGTAGGAAAATAGGGGATGATTGATTTTTCGTCGGTTAATTTATTTACACTTAATCAATATCAGTGTACACTTTAGGTACACTAACGAATTACATTTTATGCTTGATTAGAAAAGCTCGCATTTGTTGCATACATGTTGGTATTCATTCAATAATGCCTACTTTCAGCCCAAGCCAATACTAAGTATTAACCTAGTACTAACAGTACACATTATGGTGATCATAATTAATACCACCTTAATATACTAAGTAAATGTAAATTAGATAAATTAACATGGAATTGGTTGTAATTAAAATATGTCAGAAAGTGGTTTTTTACTAATTTATAAAGTTTTAAGATACAATTTAATACAAATACCTAATAATTATAAGTTTATTGTAGTGCCCTACAGGGTTTCTTAGCTAAATAAATCAATAAATAGTTGCGGACAATCTTACACAAATCAACCTAGTCCCAAACTAAGCAAAGCTATGGGTACTAGAAGAAGTTTATCTTTTATAATGCCACAAAACTAAAAAAAATAACTTGTGTCATCATTTTTAGGGTTCCGTACTCAAAGAGTAAAACGGGGCCCTATTACTAAGACTCCGCTGTCCGTCTGTCTGTCTGTCTGTCCGTATGTCACCAGGCTGTATCTCACTAACCGTGATAGTTAGACACTTGAAATTTTCACAGATGATGTATTTCAAATTCAAATTCAAATTGCCTCTATAACAACAAATACTAAAAAACCGGCCAAGTGCGAGTTGGACTCGCGCACGAAGGTTTCCGTACCATTATCTATAAAAACGGCAAAAAAATTACGTTTGTTGTATGGGAGCCCCCCTTTAAAAAATATTTTATTTTGTTTTTAGTATTTGTTGTTATAGCGGCAACAGAAATACATGATCTGTGAAAATTTCAACTCTCTAGCTATCACAGTTCTTGAGATAAAGCCTGGTGACAGACAGACAGACAGACGGACGGACGGACGGACGGACGGACTGACAGTGAAGTCTTAGTAATAGGATCCCGTTTTACTCTTTGAGTACGGAACCCTAAAAACAGAATAAAAAAAGGATTTTTATAGATAATGGTACGGAACCCTTCGTGCGCGAGTCAGAATCGCTCTTGGCCGGTTTTTTTACTTATTCACTGTATTAATGAATAGTGACACAGTATGAACAACAATCAGAAATGATCATAATGAGACGTAATCATGCCCATTCTTACTTATCTTAGCTGTACTGGGTGCATTATTCAAACAGTAAAGGATAATCTGAAACTAGAAGAGATAGGACTCGTGCGGTTTGTTTTTAAGAGTTAAGAGTCACTACTTAAATCAATAATAAACTGCATTGTAAGATTTAAAAATTTACTTATTACTTAGCCGGAAATCGAACCCGAACAAGGCTGTCAAAAAAATGGATGGTCTTATTGAATGAATAAATAAATTTATGGTTTATTCACAATGAATATATGGTACATAAGATCTTAAATATATATAAATGTTTCTTCCCATAAATTTATATATATTGTAGAAAATAACAGTTCAAGGTATAAGGAACAATTGTTGCTGTGGAACCATGCTGTTTAAGCAGTGCGGGGATTTGGGAAGATGTACTCCCTCTGAGAGGCCCTTCAGGCCCCCAGAGAGGACATACTGTAACGAATCCGTTACTGGCCGCGCTGCAGGCCAAACGGGGGGAAAAAAATGGGGAGATTTTAATATAAACAATTCCCCTACTAAAACGACGGCCTCTCGCTTACCTCATATTCGGATCCTCCATTGCGTCGCAATAATATCGACAAGCACATCCCAACAATCTACCTATAAGAAAACCTAGTGGCATATTGGCTGCTGTTGTATTTGCTAGCAAGATTTAGATCTTCCGCCCGTCCTCCGCCGGTAATTTAAGTCTTCTTCCTGAAAAATAAAACATGTGAATTAGACGAAATATAAGTTGTCACTAGACATGTATGTAGCTGTGGACTGTTCAAATAAAAAAAAAATTGTTTATGTTACCAATCTTCTATTATCTATATCTTTATTCTATAAAACAAAGTCGTGTTAGTTACACCGTTTATAACTCGAGAACGGCTGAACCGATTTTTATGATGTTTGATTTTGTTGCATTTTTCTTCACTCCGAATAGCCGAATAAGTAATAATATATAAAGAATAATACATATTTTTTTATATTTTCATACATTTTTGTATGGCGGCGCGAAGTTCGCGGGTTCAGCTAGTAATTAATAAATACTAGTTATCAGTTCTGATCTAGGCATTCGACACGAGATCACGCCACTCTTCCATGTTCACTCACGCGCAAAAAGAACTCGTAGTGCTCCAAACATGTCGCACGTATAGAGTATACGAGTGTCGATGTCGTTTAGTAAATATAGTACTAAATAAATAAAAAAGCAATAAAAAGATAGCTTTACTTCAGATATTTCTGTAGTCCATGAAATGTGCATTTAATTCAGACAAAATAATCCATACATTTAAATACTGTATGGCTCTGTGAGCTTTACAAATCGACAGTCCTTTTTCCAAAAAAAATACTTGTACTTCAGAAACTGAATCGACTAAACATCACTACATAGTATAGAACAAAGTCGCTTCCCACTGTCTGTCTGTTCCTATATTATGCTTAGATCTTTAAAACTACGATTCAGATTTTGATGCGGTTTTTTAAATAGATAGAGTGATTCAAAAGGAAGGTTTATTTGTATAATACATATATATTTAGTATCAGCATTGCACCCGTGCGAAGCCGGGGCGGGTCGCTAGTTATATATATATCTTAAATTTGAACCTGCTCAGAGCTTGCTTGCTTCGTCAGTTTTTCTGCTTCAATTGAACCTAAGTTTGGTGCCCTTTTCCCGGCCTTGTGTTGTTGTTTTTTGATCTCTTGGTGGAGGCCAAAAGATAGCTCTTGTTGAGCTGATTACTTTGAGCCTAAACACGCCTAGTCTTTCTACTCGTATTTCGGTTCCTGAGATAATTTATATGGTTCGCGGGGTTGAAGTAGCACTTTAGGGTTCGGTCTTGACGCAGAAGGAGGCCGCAGAGCGGACGCGCGAGGACGACGTCAACTCGGCCCCGCAGCGCCGCAGGAGGCCAGGCAGGCGGCGAAGGGCCTTCGCAGGCCGTATGCTGCTGCCATAACCGGGACCTGCGGGTGATGGGTCGGGAGTTCCATCACCCACCTAGAAAAGGTCCCGAGATGGAGGCCCCCATGGTGTTCTGGGGTGCCAACAGCGGAGTGGGTAGGGCACTATACCCTGCCACCTACGTGGGCCCGCAAGGGCAACGCTGACAGAGTTCCGGATGTGTGCAATAGCGTTCCCGGGACTCTGTCTACAAGCGAGCAGTGGAACACCCCAGGGGTTTTAGTCCGTGAAAGTCGGACATACCCACTTGGTTTCTCCCGAGCCGAGTGGGATCCATAAAGGATTTCCCCTGGGAAAAAAAAAAAAGCACTTTAGGGTTGGGGGAGAGGGGATTTAATAATTGCTACTTCAACGGAATCATGTCAGAATCTTTGACGTACGTTACATCTTTGAGGAGTTCCATACGTCATCTGTGGTCTTCATCATCAGTTCCACTCCACCAAAATTAGGATTTCCGAAGTTAAACACACAAGTTAGAATAGAAAATACCGAAATCACTACACGCGTGCCTATAAAATTTGAGGGTTGCCCTCAATTTCCCTGGGATCCCATCATCAGATCCTGACTTGGCGACAATGTGACCACATCAAGAAGATCTCTTTCGAATAAAAAAAGAATTTAAGAAATTGGTCCACAATTGACAGCGACATCGGTGAACACACAAAAAAAATACTTAATACATTGGAACATTAAGTTATAACCTCCTCCATTTTTGATGTCGGTAAAAAAAATGGCTATTAATTATCGATTGGGTGTTTACAACTGTTAGGACGCTAAGTTCTCGGAATGTACTCATTTCAATTCAAACGATATGATACAGAGAGAACGAATGTTTAGCGTCTGAAGCCCCAGACAGGACTTGAACCTATGACCTCTGTATTGCCGGTAAAGTCATCTCAGACTCTCAGCACTGAGCTACTAGGACATTGACTGATTTTTTAATTTAATTTTATTTATTTAAAATAATAACAGCATAACAGTTAAAAACAAAGTCACTGTGAATTACAAATTTGATATACATTTTAATATGTGACTGAAGAATTACATCTATCCGTCACCTCACAGTACCTTAAGCATTGTAATGCAGAGACTGTTTCAGATAATATGTTTATACTCGTAGAACACAGTCACACCTCTAAACGTTTTAATATTTTTTATCATAAAGTTGAGGGTGGCGGTAAAATATGCGCCGACCGGAGGTGATTGTGCGCGGTGACAGTGCGAGATTGCGAGTGACGGGATAATTCACCGCTGGTGAAGTTGAACACGTTTACGGTCATTATTAATTGGTTTTTCGGACATTGAGCGAGCGTACAGCTAAATAGTCGTTGTGGTGTATGTGAGTGCTGTGAGTCACGGGGTAAGTGTTTATAGTAATGTTGTTGGTCTGGATTCTGGGGGCCAATACTTTGCAATTTGAACCGATGGTGTCAGAGGGTCCTTATCGTACGACCTTTTGTCCACAGCTTTTTGGAACGCCCTTTTCGATGCATGGAGTTTGGGTACACGACGGCACTGCATAAATAAAGAAACTGACGGACTAAGTCTGCCTAGCGATACGTATGGCATTTTTTCGTCACGTCGCTGTATGGGCGTTTGGCCTAGCGGCCTAGACGGTCGGCTGCAAGGCGCGGTCTCCGAGTTCAAACCCCGGCTCATCCACGACCTTCTTTTTCCTTTTTTTTTATCTTCTGTTTGTTTACTTTTATTTAGTTTTGCTGGTTTTATTGTACGCAGACGATTACGCTAATCGGGTTTTATGTTGTGCGATTTTGTACGGTTTAAATAAATTCGTGTTTTTTTGTTTACACTTTAGTTGTTTATTTTTGTTAAGCGCTTTCTTTAAAATTGTTTACTGTTTTTATTTGGTTTTGAATTCATTTTAAGCTCTTTATAATTATTTTGCCTTGCATTGATTGTTGTTATTTTGTTGGGCATTCTGGCTCAACCTTATTCTATTGAGTTAAATGTTATTTTTGTGTCCGCTTTTATTTACGATTTTATATTATAGTATTGTCACCAACTTTGCCAATTGTTTCCTTCCAACGATAATCCACGAATCCAGCTCATGACAGCATTCACTCTTAGAATAATAACGCATAGAAACGCAGTTCACGCGCAACGGTGAGGCCACCAAAAGTAGGACATAAATGGCCCAGTACGCCGATTGGTGGAACAAAATTGGTGCGTTTGTGTGCGTTTTGGCGCGTGTGAATACGAGTTGATCACAACTACATGAATTTATTTTATGCCTCTCTTATCTAAAACTTTACAAATTCTCATATGCATTATATAATCTTAGTAAAATAGTAAGTCAACCAGCTGTTCTAACCGCCTATCACGCGTATGTTACTTCGACTTTAAGATACGGTGTCATGTTCTGGGGCAATTCCACAGACAGAGAAATGGCCTTTAAAGCACAGAAACGATGTTTACGATCAGTATGTAAAATACCATCAACGGAATCTTGTAAACCGCATTTTATCAGACTTAGCATACTTCCACTACCGTGCCTCTACATATTCGAGACCGCAGTTTACGTTAAAAACAATATGCATCAGTTTTCTGTTTTTAACAGTACTCGCCAATGTCATAAAATATTTACGGAATCAATAAAAACGGGTCTTCTTGCTAAAAGTGTTTTCGGAATGGCACCGAAAATCTATAACAAATTGCCAAAAAATCTATGCAAAGTAGAAGATTTAATAGAATTCAAAAAAAGCCTGTTTACCCTTTTAGTAAAAAAAGCCTATTATTCACTGAATGAATATTTTACAGATTGTGAACTATAATAATATAATACTTACTCTAAATTAGATGCATGCTGCTCCATCTTCTCATAAGTATTTGTATGCCATATGGCAAAACATAGTGGTACATAATTTTAAGTTCTTTGACCATCCATATACCTATGTTTACAAATAAATGATTTTGAATTTTTGAATTTTTTGAATTTTGCCTCACGCTTGGCGCGTCGGCCGTATCAAACTATCCTTCTAGGCGTTATTATTCTAAGCATTCACTATACTCCATTCCCCAACTACTTCCAAAGACGTCCACGATGAAGCGTATAGCCCTTGCTAGACGGTCGCCAACACGCCCCTCCAACCGGGCGACCTTGGTCCGCACCGATCGTGTAGACAGTTGTTTGGAGCTAAATTTCATACTACAGCGAGCGTCACTCGGTTGAAGGCGCGTGTTGGCAACGGTCTAGCAGGGGCTTAACTTTCAATCACGTTCGCCGCCACGCCGCCGCTACTAGTAGCGACCTCTCTGTATTTTCTTGAAAAGCTCACAGCCTTACTCTAAATGGGCAGCCTATGCGCTCGACCCATTCTAGTAGTTTCAGATTAACGAGAGAGATAGCGCTGATGTACATGACACTTCTTAACGAAACAAATTTTTGATCGTGGTAACTTCCACGTTAAATAAACACGAACCAAAATATTTAATAAAATACATAAAGTGTTTCTTTAAGAATTGTAATGAACATCAATTCAATTTATTTAATTTAGACCAGATCCATAAAATATTTTAGTAAAAATACACTACTTACAATAGTTAGGTACTATGTAAAAAAAAAGTTAAAAATGTGATTTAATCTTCAATTTAGGCATATTACGTGCACCTATGAATGTCCATAAACTATCACCGGTTCGGAAAGAAAACCTCTGCATCGAGAAGAACAAGACAAGACAAGAGGTATCATTTTTTCAAGACAGTAAACAATATATAATTTCAGTATCAGAGTATTGTAAAGAAGCTACGGTAGCCTAGTGGTTCAGGCATGCGGCTGTCAAGCGGCGGTCGTGGGTTCGAATCCCGGCTCGTACCAATGAGTTTTTCGGAACTTATGTACGGAATTACCGTTAGCTTTTCGGTGAAGGAAAACATCGTGAGGAAACCGGACTAATTCCAATAAGGTCTAGTTTTCCCTCTGGGTTGGAAGGTCAGATGGCAGTCGCTTTCGTAAAACTAGTGCCTATGCCAAATCTTGGGATTAGGTGTCAAAGCGGACCCCGGGCTCCTTTAGGGGCACAACCGGGAATAATAACGCTAGGAGGATGATGATGATCAGAGTATTGTAAAATTACATCATAATAATTGACTTTCCAAAACAAAGTTTTAACCGACTTCAAATCAGTAGCCAAATCGCTTCAAGTTTGCCTATAAAATTTGAAGAGTTCCCTCGAATTCTCCAGGATCCCATCATCAGAACTGGATTTTGGTGACAACGGGACCAATCTGGAAGTATATGCATTCAAACAAAGAAAAATAATTTAATTCAGGATATAAATTACCGAGTTATCGCGTAACAAACACACATAAAAAAATACAGACGAATTGAGAACCTCCTCATTTTTTTGAAGTCGGTTAAAAATACATTGCTACAGTATAAGTAGTATTAGTGCCTATTTACTTTTTAACCGACTTCAAAAAAGGAGGAGGTTCTCAATTCGTCTGTATTTTTTTTCATGTGTGTATGTTACGCGATATCTCGGTAAATTGTGAAGCGATTTAAAAAAAAATCTTTGTTTGAAAGCATTGGTCCCGTTGTCACCAAAATCCAGTTCTGATGATGGGATCCTGGAGAAATCTAGGGAACTCTTAAAATTTTATAGGCAAACTTGATGCAATTTGGCTACTGATTTGAAGTCGGTTAAAACTTTGTTTTCAAGGTACAATTATTTTTGCGATAGATTTCTAGTGCAGGACTTTATCACTGCCAAATATCCCTATTCATGATCGAATCGTTTATCTTATAATATGCTTTTGATAAGTATATAAGTGTCTGTTTTACGACAGATTTGAATTTAGGGTCAGTAAGTTCGGAAACGTGGTCGCTTACAATGGGCCTCATAAGAAGGCTCAAAGTCACCCAAAGGGCAATAGAGAGGGCTATGTTGGGAGTTTCTCTGCGTGATCGCATCAGAAATGAGGTTATCCGCAGGAGAACCAAGGTAACCGATATAGCCCTCCGAATCGCTAATCTTAAGTGGCAGTGGGCGGGGCACATTGCACGTAGAACCGATGGCCGCTGGGGCGGGTTCTAGAGTGGCGACCACGTACCGGAAGGCGCGGCGTGGGTAGGCCCCCCACAAGGTCTGATGACCTGGTAAAGGTCGCGGGAGTCCGCTGGATGCGGGTGGCGCAGGACCGGTCATTTTGCCACTCTTTGGGGGAGGCCTATGTCCAGCAGTGGACGTCTTTTGGCTGATATGATGAAGTTCGGAAATGTGTTTTGGAATTTTATTGTAGAACTTAATACAAAAAAAAAAAAAAATCCTAAGAACGACTTTCTAGTCTGTAAAAAGTTGTTTTGAGCTTCCCTGTGCTTCTGGTAACCTTGGGCCGTGTTCGTTGGGAAGTTGTATAACTTCATCCTAACATACATTATTATTTCAAATACGTATCTATGGCGCCAGCAGTGTTAGAATATCGGTTTACATGAAGACTTATCTTAAGGTGACGTATGTTCATGGTCTTCTCTCCCTCTCGCTGAGCATAAGCGTGAGCGAGATGGAAGTGCGTGTTTGGAAGCGTGGATATCATGTTTTTTAATTTAAATTTTTTGTGCGTTTAATTTATTTTTTTTATTTTTTTTCTCCAGTTTTTCAGCAATTCCTTAGTCATAATCTGATGTGTTCTTTCTCAATACAGGTTTGGATGGTTGATATTCCAGTGAACATCATCCCAGAAGTTAGTTTCGATGGTCCAGGTTCAATATTTGCCATCTCTTGAGTCTGTTGACAGTCTCCGAGCTATCCAGGAGTTGTTGTGCTAGATCATTACTATGCATTTGCAGTCGGTTCTTGTATCTTGTGATTGCGTTGTTAAGTGCTTGTTTGACAGTTTCCATCTCAAGGTGTTCATGTATTTCGCTGTTTCTGGTAAACCAAGCGGCTTGCGATATGTGCGTTTAATTAAATAAAAAAGTAATCACTAAGTTCCCTCATACATGATATTGCCGATTTTTAGAACAAATGCTAATATGTTTAGCTATGGTGCATAATGGGCTTGTGACCTTAAATTTGTTTACGATGCTATTCGAACCAGTTTTTGTAGATGAACAAATGTTTGTATGGAAGCAATTACATTTAAAGGACATTAATACCCAAAAAGTCGAGTTAAAGACGGACCTCGCTGACAGCAGCCGAAACGCTTCATACTGATTGGCTTTAAAGTATGACGTCACACCGTGCAATTTGTACTAACCGTTTGCATGGAAAATAAAGTAAATTGCTGTTTCGGTCGCGAAATACTGCGTTTAGGTCCATAGTTGTCATACAAATTTGTTTCTATAAAAGCGTAAGGATTCTATTGGTACCTTTAAATTTACTCTTGGACAATAAATAAAAAAACTTTTTTTTCTAAACTTTCAAAGTTCATATCTTTTTATGATTTTAATTATATTTTGTAATTTAAACTTTATTACAATCATTTGATGGTTTACTATCCATTTAGCAACACGACGTTATCAATTTTAACACCACGCAACAAGCCTATTTGCTACGAATGTTTTAAGTGAATTTTAATATGTTTTAGACCTATGTTCGTGATTTTTTTCTATCGAGCGTAAATTGCTTAATCGTGTTTTGAATGACAGATTTCCCTGCAAAAAAGCCTCAAGATTACTATTCGTATTTTTTTGAAACCATATTATTATAAACAGACGCATTATATTGTTTCAAAAACTATGTTCGCTTCACTTCGCTGAACCTATAGCGCCTTAATGATCACGCGACCCCAGGTTTATAAATTGCTCTAAAAGCCCTTTTTAGGGTTCCGTACGAAAAAGGTAAAAAACCGGCCTAGTGCGACTATTAAACTGTTTTATAAGATACTAATAAAATATTTTTTAAGGGGGGCTCTCATACAACAAACGTGATTTTTTTGCCGTTTTTATAGATAATGGTACGGAACCCTTCGTGCGCGAGTCCTACTCGCACTTGGCCGGTTTTAGTATTTGTTGTTATAGCGGCAACAGAAATATATAATCTGTGAAAATTTCAACTCTCTAGCTATCACGGTTCTTGAGATATAGCCTAGTGACAGACAGACGGACGGACGGACGGACGGACAGCGAAGTCTTAGTAATAGGGTCCCGTTTTACTCTTTGAGTACGGAAACTTAAAAAGGAACCCTTATGGTGCGACTCTGCACGTCTGTCCGTCTGTCACAACGTTAAATATCTCAGGAACTGTTTAAGCTATCCATTTGAAATTTGGAACACCTGTTAAAAAGGTTAAGACACGTGTATGGAAAATGAAAAATTTAAATATACATTATTATATTTCGTCGCTTCATTCTCAGATATAAATATACAACAATGTAGTAGTACTTTTATTCTACTGGCAACCTCGCACACAATTTAAAAGACACTGTTTTGACCGGTTCTTGACAAACCTCGTCAGTGGCGCCCTCCTGCTAACTCCAGGGCGCACCTCCGTTGATATCGTCATTCTTTTATTGTGCGCGGCAACGAACGCACAGGCTCTTTGAACAGAATTTTACTAACTGTTAAAATGTCGCGAAGAGGTTCCGATGAACAGGGACCACCAAGGAAAAGGCGACGTATCATTATTTATTCTGATTCTGAGGATTCCGAACAATCAGGTACGTAAATTTACTTACTATTTCAACGTTTCACACAACGGCCATTTATGTGATTGTTTTATGCTTGGGGGTTGACCGCGAGTCAACACGAGAGCTCTTATTTACCAGGGGGTTGTCCGTGAGACAACACGATGGTATTACCTAACCAGAGGATTGTCCGTGAGACAATACGATGGTATTATCTAACCAGGGGGTTGTCCGTGAGACAACACGATGGTGTTTTGTTCCTTGTCCGGAACGTTAACCGAGACTTACACACGTAATATTCGTGTTTGGTTATAATAATTAATTTTATCAGTTTCGGCCGTGAGCTGATACTGATATACTTTTTTCCTTTTTTTTTTTTGTCAATATACCCTCAAAATTAAATCAACGGATGACATACCCACATACGGAGAAAAAATTCAGCAGGACCTGGCCCAGCGTTGGTTGCCCCTGCTAAGCAACGGTATGCATAAAGAAAAAAAAGGAAACCCTTATAAAGGAACATACCATCCCAGAGAACTGTAAGTTCCTACGAGCCCCCACTTTAAATGCGGAAATTTCAGCAGCAATTTCTGACATAGCTAGGGCTCGAGATAAGAAGCTTGAAATTAATCAGAACCAACTTGGACTAGGAGTTTCAGCAGTGGGCAAAGGATTATCTTTACTCCTCACCAATGATGACAAGCATAAAAAGATCCAGGCCATAAAATCCATCGCAGATGGCTGCAGAATTTTATCTGACCTCCATTATAATGAGACACAGGCGAGAGTGAAACTCATAACTCCCGGCTTGGACAAAGCCTTCTTGCATGTGATACAGGATGTGAAGAGGGACGAGACTCTTTTCGGCGAAAAACTTTCCGAGAAAATAAAAGCATCCAAGACCATCGAGAGACAAGGTCTCCAGATTAAGAAAACTCCACCTCCTCAAAAATTCACTGCACCTGGAGCTACTCAATCTCAGCCGTCAACCTTTCGCCCGCGCGCCCAGGGAAACTGGTCAGGTGCCCCTCGCTATCAGTTTTCGAGAAGGGGGGGGGCGGGGGACGGCGTACAAGTACGGGACAACGCCCCGCAGGCCAGCGTCGTCAACCACGATGACCACCAGCAAACCTCCACCGGCGACCGGCGGCAGACCGCGGGGTGCAGCCCACCAGTAAATGAGGTACATGTACACGCCGGCAGGTTGCAAGCATTTTATAAATGTTGGACATTAATTACTAAAAATGCCATAGTATTAAAATGGATTCGAGAAGGGTTTCCGATCCCTTTACGTAATAATGTAAAACAATATATTGTACCTACAAATTCCTTTTCACAAAATGAATTTGAAGATATGAAGCCAGCTATAAAAAATTTATTAGCTTTGGGCGCGATAGATAAATGTGATCCTTTACCTGACCAATTTATCTCAAAAATATTTCTGGCCCCGAAATCAAATGGTGGTAAGAGATTTATTTTAAATCTTAAACCACTCAATAAATTTGTCACAAAAACCCATTTTAAAATGGAGGATTATCGTACGGCTATAAAGTTAATTCCAAATAATGGGTTCATGGCTACAATTGACCTAAAGGAGTCTTACTTACTTGTGCCTATTAAGCCTTCACACCGAAAATACCTAAGGTTTATATTTAATGTTCATAATTCAACTGAAGGTACTTTATATGCATTTAATTCTATGCCATATGGTTTATCCATCGCGCCTAGAACGTTTACTATGATCATGAAGGAAGTAGTATCCTACCTTCGCCGCCAAGGGTTTATAAATGTCGTTTATTTAGACGACATTTTGTGTATAGGACAGGATTACGATGAATGTGTTCGCAATGTCACTGCAACCATACACCTACTTGAATGCCTAGGCTTCATTATCAACTTTGACAAAAGTTCGATTCAACCACAACAATGTTGTAGGTACTTAGGGTTTATTTTTAACTCTATGGAAATGACACTATCTATTCCAACAGAAAAACGCAACAGTATAGCAAACTTAACGGAAAAATTTAAATCATTAAAGGTTTGTAAAATACGAGATTTAGCTCAATTTCTCGGCACTTTGACTGCCGCATGCCCCGCAATACGGTACGGCTGGATGTACACCAAACGTTTGGAACGATTAAAGTTCTTGGCATTACAAGAACATTCATCTTATAACGCTAAGATGATTTTGCCACCCGAAATTTTATCAGACTTGGATTGGTGGATTAAAGTATTAACTATCGAAACTACATATAAGCCAATCGGAGAGTTAAGTTTCGATCTTGAGATATTTAGTGACGCTAGCCGTACCGGTTGGGGCGCATTCTGCGAAAACGAACGTGCACACGGGGGATGGAAAGAAGAGGAAAAATTATTTCATATTAACTATTTAGAATTGCTCGCAGTCTTTTTAGGCTTAAAATGTTTTGCTCGAGACAAACGTGAGTGTGCTATATTGTTGCGTATAGATAATACCACGGCCGTAAGCTACGTTAATAGAATGGGTGGAATACAATTCCCCCATTTAAACGATATCACTAGAAACATATGGCAGTGGTGCGAGAAGCGAAACATCTGGCTTTTTGCTTCATATATTAGTACAAAAGAGAACAAAGAAGCAGATGAAGAGTCCAGAATAATAAATCCCGACATCAAATGGGAAATAACGAATAGAGGCTTCCAAAAACTCACTCGGCAATTAGGTAAACCAGATATCGACCTCTTTGCTTCTCGCACCAACGCTAAATGTGAAAATTATGTTTCATGGAAACAAGATCCCGACGCTTTAACGGTAGATGCCTTTACCCTATGTTGGTCTTCCTGGTTTTTTTACGCATTTCCACCCTTCCCTCTAATTCTGAGGTGTTTACGTAAAATAATCACTGATAAAGCGGAGGGAATATTTGTATTCCCTTACTGGCCATCGCAGCCATGGTTTCCGTTGATAACCCGTTTAGTTAATTCTGAAATTATTTTTCTCGATCCCGATTATGATGTTCAATATCGTTCTTATAGGGGTCAACAAACGTTTACCCTGGCTGCGGCGACGCTCTCCGGCTCGCGTTCACCAGACGCGGGTCTCCACCAGCAGCTTTAAATCTTATGGTAGCATCCCTAGCGAAGAACACTCTGTCACAGTATAATGTGACGTATAAATTATGGTGGAAGTTTTGTTCAGATAGCACTCTTAACCCCCTCGAAGGTTCAGTCTCTGACGTTTTATCATTTCTATCCGAGAGATTTAATATTGGTGATTCATACGGTTCATTAAACTCCCATAGGTCTGCACTCTCCTTGCTTTTAGGAAGTGGTATTTGCGTTAACGACCAAACCAAGAGACTTCTCAGAGGCGTATTTAAGTCTAGACCCACCGCTCCTAAATATTGTGAAACCTGGGACCCTCAGATTGTATTAAATTACATATCTAAGTGGTACCCTAACATTAATCTCTCATTAGAAAAGATTACAAAGAAAACGGCGGTTCTATTAGCGCTATGTACAGCTCACAGAGTGCAGACTTTCTCGCTGATCAAACTCAATAATATAAAAATAGGTCCCAGTGGAGTTAAGATTGCTATCTCAGATATCATCAAAACATCTGCGGCAGGTAAAGAACAGCCTGTTCTAGTTTTACCTTACTTTAATGAAAACCGCAACATCTGCCCGGCTACAGTCATCCAAGATTACATTGAGAAGACTAGAGAAATCAGAACTAGTTCACAAAATCTTTTATTAACTTTTAAACGACCTCACAAACCTGCTACTTCACAATCCATCAGTCGATGGATCAAACAAGTGTTAGGTGAGGCAGGGGTGGACGTGTCAGTGTTCGGCGCTCATAGCACGCGTCACGCTGCCACGTCCGCTGCAGATGCCTCCGGCGTCTCAATTGACTCCATCAGGAAGACAGCCGGGTGGACTAGCGGGTCACAGACCTTTGCAAAGTTTTACCGTCGCCAACTAACGGACGATGGGATCTTTGCAAGATCAGTCTGTTTTTCTAACGGTGATTAAAATGATTTTCTGTTTTTGTTCGTACAATTTAATCAATTATCAAGGAAAAGAATAATAAACACATCTTATTTCTAATATATGTTGTTTATTTTCTAAATACATACGGACATTTTACAAAACTTTCAACTCTAAACATCTACATTGTTGTATATTTATATCTGAGAATGAAGCGACGAAATATAATAGAAGATCAAACGAGCTTCGCAAGCGAAGTTCGATCGATATTATATGAGTACGCTTCATTCGAAGATATAAGTTCCCACCCACCCTAACCCAGTGTGAAAGTTTCGTATCTCTAAAAGAATGACGATATCAACGGAGGTGCGCCCTGGAGTTAGCAGGAGGGCGCCACTGACGAGGTTTGTCAAGAACCGGTCAAAACAGTGTCTTTTAAATTGTGTGCGAGGTTGCCAGTAGAATAAAAGTACTACTACATTGTTGTATATTTATATCTTCGAATGAAGCGTACTCATATAATATCGATCGAACTTCGCTTGCGAAGCTCGTTTGATCTTCTATTATTTTTTGTGTGTAAATGACGAATATGAGGGGGGTTAAAAATTCGAAGTATAGTAAATATATTAAATGGGGTATCATATAAAAGGACTTGAGTTGCACTTTTTAAAACCATTTTTATTTTTTTTCTACAGTGTTAAAATTTTGATTTATTAAGGAAAATGTAGAAAAAAATACTGAATGAAAGCCTGAATGCAGGGAGCCTGAATACTGATACGCTTTTCTTTCGGTGGGGCTCTGCGTTTTTAGAGTGGACGGGGTTCAATGGGTAAGGGAATTTAGTATGAAATTGTTTTTATTAAGCTGCTTGTTTAATTGAGCATTTGTGCGGTAAGCGCGTAAATCGGATGAGCTGTAGCGTGGCGGAAAACGCAAAAAAAATGTGTATTATGAGAATTATGACTTACTGACAGTAAATTAGGTGATCCATATTGGTCTATGATCAACAGGGTGGTTTTGGATTTTGAGATACTGCACAACACTTCCGCGACCAGTAGATCACTCAAGCACTGTTGCGAGAACGAAGCGTACGATAATGCCGCGCAAATAAATGGCGGCATGTCTGAATTACATATATTGTGTGAGTAGGTATACTCTAGCACTATCTGTAATAGAAACGGGAAACAATGCTAGGAGGATGTTGATATCGGGAGCCTGTTATTTAACCGAAATATTTTTCATTAGGACAATGGTGATTTTGCCAAATTTGTTATTTAAGCAAAATATTATTCATGGATTATTGTTATGCTTATAAATTATTAGTCAAAAAATGTTGAACTAAATAAATATTGTTTGCCATAGAGCTTCATTTGGTCAACTTTGTTGTAAAAGTAGTGTGTAAAAATATAGGCTGATGATAATGATGATGATGAATCTTAATGTAAATCCACAATTTTGAAAAATACGTAAGTTAGCGCCTTGCTATTTTCTAAATTATAACAGACTTTGTAAGACCTTGTTCAGTTACAAGATCTCGCAAATGTAAGATAATTGCTTTAAACGTTATATCAATAGGATAAGTGCGATAAAGTTATAACATTTAATATATTTTGCCAATTCGTTTTTTGCCTCTCCTGAAAAATCGTCATTTGGCCGTTAAGTTAATTCATATTACAAGCGACGATAATAATTGAAATTGGCGCCAATTCTCGTGCTATCTCGCGCAAACCATATTGATATCAATGGGCCACTGATGTATTACCGTCATTACCGAAGGTTTTTTAACCCACCCAGCCCCAATACCATTTTAGGAATGATAGGGGACAGATTGGACTGACCCTATTGCTTCATTGTAGTCAGTTATTATAGATGCGCCGTACTCAATGAAGCCAAATGGGGAAATTAAAAAACCGGCCAAGTGCGAGTCGGACTCGCGCACGAAGGGTTCCGTACCATTATGAATAAAATATTTATTTTATTTTGTTTTTAGTATTTGTTGTTATTTAGCGACATTTTATATACTCGTATTATAGCGGCAACAGAAATACATAATCAGTGAAAATTTCAGCTGGAACTATCACGGTATCAGTGAGATACAGCCTGATGGTGACAGACAGACGGACGGACGGACGGATGGACGGACGGACAGCGAAGTCTTAGTAATAGGGTCCCGTTTTACTCTTTGAGTACGGAACCCTAACAAGTAAGTTTATTTTTCTCTAAAATCTGTTTTTGGCTCATTCGATTCCCTGTATCGAGGCGCACAAAACTACATTTGTTTTTTTTTCTAAATTGTGTTTAGTTATTCAGTAATTTGTTAAAAATGATTACAAGTAACTCAAAAAACTAAGTTACCTTAATTAAATAAAGTATCTCAATCAAAAACGAGCTAAAAACAAGCAACTCAAATCAGTTACTTGTTTATACGTCGGTATTACAGGTGCTATATCAAAAAACGTATAAAATAAATAAGCTAAAATCAAGCAAATAGATTGCAAGAATTAAAAATTAACCACAAATCACCTTATCAAAAACAAGTAACTGAAGTTACTTGTTTGTAGCGTAGATATGTATGGTTTTTTTTTTACCAAATCCCAAGTTAAGAACGATTTTCAGCTCCATGACTGAAACAACTTCAGTTACAGTTGATGGAAATAAGTCACGATGTAAGTACAGCATGTACAGATCTGCAGAAAAAAAACCATTCTGATACATATTGTAGTTTTTAAGAAAAGCTTTTGTAGTTAAAATTTGTTTTTTTCGCTCCCATGTAAAATTTGCTAAAACCTAGTTAAGTACTTGTTTTTGACTTTGAGCAGCCGAAATGTGTAAAGTTTTTTTTTATATTGTATGTAAGTATTAACATAAAAAACGGGTCTTGTTATTTGAGTTAATAAATGAATTGAATTGAATTGCATTAGTAGGTACCTACTTAAATATTAGGATCGAATAATTATGTGTTCTTAAATGTACATTAAGCTTTACTGCCCACAACCTAAGTAACCTACAAATAAATTGTGTTTTTGGTTTTTGTTCTGCATGATAAAGAAATAGAGGATTTTCTTAGGGAATCTGAGCTAAAAAACGAATTACCATCAGACGAGGACATTGGTGACCCTGAGCTCCAATGTATATACTGCAAGAGTTAACTTGAGATTGTACTAGACCTAGAAACCCGATGTAAGTACATAAAACCGGCCAAGTGCGAGTCGGACTCGCACACCGCGAGGGTTCCGTACAAACCTTTTATTTATTAAAAATATTTTTATTGTATGATGTTACTAAAAATTTACGGTTTTCGCTATTTTACCTTTATCTGTGCTATAAGACGTTGCTTCGTACCAAATTTCAAGATTCTGAGTTCACGGGAAGTACCCTGTAGGTTTTGATTGCCTTGCGAGTTTCGAAAATGTGCGGAAGTTTGCGGCTTAAACGGCTGTATCTTTTGATTGCGTTGGTTTAGAAGTTTGATTTTTTCACAGCTCCAAGGGACAGTAGACTTGAGTATTTGATATTCATTTCAGCTTGATACCTCCACGCGTTCTTAAGAAAAAGGGTCTTGACAGACGGGTGGACGGATGGACAACAAAGTGATCCTATAAGGGTTCCGTTTTTTCCTTTTGAGGTACAGACCCTAAAAAAATATCCATCAGACTCCAAATTAGACAGCGTGCATGTCTTTATCTACTTTTTTGTTGATTTGGTCCGTAAAAGATCTTCTTGGTCTCCCTCTCTTCCTCTTTCCCGCTATCTTCCCTTCTATTACAGTTTTCATGTAATCATCGTGTCTTAACAAGTGTCCGCACATCTTGCCTCTTCTGTTCTTTATAGTTTTTAACAACGTCCTTTATTCTTAGTTACTCGTAGTTGGTATGTTACTTGAAATTTTTTGAGTTTGCCGAATTGCATCAAAGTACACTCAAAAAGCAACTGTACCTCAAAAGCTAGTTTTCTGTAGGGAAAAAAGTTGCGTCTGCACTTCTTTACCTCACAACTCATCGGTATGTCTTTCCAGAAGAATTTTTTTGTCAATATAATTGAGAACTATTTTCCTAAATACCTTTCGTAATCACTGAGCCCCCAGGAGCCCAGGAAATATTAATTGGTACAAGATTGAGCGCTCGATCTATATTTGTATGCAAAACAGCGTGGCCATTTCGATTCGGGAGAATTGAGTGCTGCCCTAGTATTTGATTACACTGTAAAGGGTTTTTGTAAATTAATTTTCGTGTATTTGGCTTCGCTGTTATAATATTTCATAAAACCTGGTCAGCGGCATGTTGTGTTTGTATTGCCACAATATTTTTGCTGCAAAACTACTGATTATTCTTATCTTACATTTTACTCATACACATAAGGAGCGGTTGTTCACAAAATTATGGAATTTTTAGTATAAAACAAATATATAAAAGGTAAATTAGGATTCGCTATTAGCCTTCTCACAACATTTTTGGTCAAGATACATGATGAGGTTGGGCAAAAATGCGACAGAGGAAAATACACTTCGGAGAATAACGAAATTAGTGTCCCGCAATGGGCAACTAGTTTTGCGAATGATAACAAAAATGCGTACCCCAACAGGAGCGGGGAAAAAACGCGAATGGGTTTTTTTACGCGGAATTAACAAGTTTTTTTATCTCTTTTATTTATTCTTCCATTGCTTCCATTACTGTCTTGCCATGTAATGTTGGATGTTTTTAATGAAACGATTGACGTGAGGGATACACGCGTTTATTATAAAACTTGTTACATTAGGTTTTTTACTTTATGTTCTTGAGTCTTCGTGATGGGAAAGAGCGAGACGCCATCTTGTCTTTCCTTATATAGCCACACGGGTAGCGTTCGGAAACGTGCACTTAATTGTAATGTGGCATTCAGATACCAATATACTACAACTCCCCTTTTAAAAAAAAATATATATATATTATATATATATATTCTTTCCCTTCTTCTTTTTTAATACAAAAACAAGTTTGCCACCTGAATAGGAATACAAAAAGGACGATTACTTTATCTCCTTCAAACAGAAACAAAATAAGATCTACATTACAAATATTACAATGTTAAGTAGGTATTAAATATATCTTTAAGCAGGAATGATATGTTATGACAGTGTAACATATCATGCAGCAGACACTAAAGCCAGCAATGATAGACAGCAATGGAAGGGGTTAGAGGAGGCCTTTGCCAAGAGGCACACTGAACTCAGAGACATAATATGAAAGAAAATATATATACAAAACAACATATAGCAAAAAAATATATATATATATTTATATATATATATTATATATTAATAACAAAAAAAAAAAAAAAAAAAAAAAGGATACAAGTCCTACATTATGTATACATTCAATATGGAGTTCAGGATCAAGGGCTTATATAGATAGATAGATTTATTCTTCTGATTATTTATTTAATCGCTTAGTGTGCTAGCAATCTATACTCTGTCCACGATAACGAGCTACTAGTAGTACTAGAAAACTTAGACAGCACGTGATTGGTCAGCAATAAGAGTGATGCATGTGCACTGGGTGGGTTTACATGGCGGTCAAAATTCAGTCAACATCTGTCTCTTGTACGGTGCGGACGCGTTATAGTGCGGGAGCAACTTTGAAACTTTTATTATTGTTGGCTAAGCAGAAAATAGTCCAGGAAACAAGCCGAGTCACATATTAAACCGGAAACAATAGCAATCCTTCTCTATTGTTTTTGGGGGTCTATCTTCTGCTTAGCCAACAATAATAAAAGTTTCAAAATAGCGGAAGTGAAACAGTTACTCCATGAAGCTATTTCTAAAGTAAACGCTGAGTCGTGGGTGAAATGCATCTAGCACGTAGTTGAAGTGGTAGAAAAAATGAGTACAGTGGAAGAGGCGGACAGATTGATAATAAATTTATAAAATTATTCTAGTGAATCGGAGATGGAATAAATATTTTTGATAACAAACACCTGGTTTTATCAAACACATACACACAGACAGAGACACACACACACACAGACACTCAAACACACACACACACACACGCACACATTCACACTCACACACTTATCTTATTATTTTAGATTTAATATTTTCTTAGCACGGTCATCTTGTTCCATTATTTTAAATTATACTCGTAAAATCTGTACTCTCGGCTCCCAAGATACAGGCTGTGCCTAGTTTGGGGCTGACGGATATCTTTCTCTGTTTGTTAAAGATGTGTATGTTAACAGAATAGTTTTAATTTAATCGCATGTAACGTTGTTATGGTAAATAAATAATTTGTATTTGTTATTTGTATTATTTAGATAAATACGTATTTAGTTAAATAAATATGTTTATTATGAATAATCATAAGCAATATCTAAAAAATACAAAAATAAATATTTCACGCGACGGCATGTAAAACCGAGCCTGGCCACTGAGGTGCCATTGTTCACGCCCACTGCCCATTTTCGTCCTTTTCATCTCCATACAAAAGTGCAAATTAAAGGCCGTTATAATAAATTTAGTTATACCCGCTCGTTATCGTGTCTGGCTCTCAATGGCTGAAGCCCATCGGTGAAGGTCACCAGTCGAGCGACCGTGGTGGAATCCATATTGACGGTCGCTGATCAATTCGTGCTCTTCCAGGTATCTCAGGCAGGAGCTTTGTGTTGATAACACGCTCCATTACCTTAGAGAGGGAGCTTATAGCAATAGGCCTGTAATTCGATGGGTCTGATCTATCACCCTTTTTCGGTACAGGGTGCACCAGAGCGATGTTCCACGAAGACGGAACTTGCTTTTTGTGGTAGGAGAACGCAAACAGATGCATTAGTATGGGACACAAATCGGGAGCACACTGCTTAAGCACCACTTGCACTGCAGGTATGCCATCTGGTCCACTCGACTTGCAAACATTCAATGACAGCAACTCCAGCCGGACATCTCTCTCCGTGATATTTATTTCCGGCATGAGGTATCCGCATCTTGGGATAGTGAGCGGTACGGTGCTGTCATCAAAGTTGAGTTTGAGGCAAAGAGAGCACCCAAGATCAGCTTTCTCCTTGTCACTGTGGGTCAGATTACAAGCAGCATTTCGCAGTGGTAGTAAGGGCGACCGACAAAAGTTACCCTGGGCAGCTTTGGCGAGCGATCAGTGTACTATCCATTTAGCAATTAGCAACACTACGTCATGCATGAGGTCACTTATATCTAAGATCGCCAACAAACTGCTTTGCAGTTTGGCGAATCTTTAGATTAAGTTACTAAAATTGTATTTTTTGATTCAAAAAAAAAAAAAAAAAACTTACCCCATTGGAGTTGCGTAAACCCTCCACATAATAGTCCTGAAGAAAAACTATGGTCTTAAATAGACTAACAAATTTCAGCAAAAAATAAGGACTATTTTAGTTATTTTCTTATTAAGATATTATTTGACGTTTTGTAGTTAAACTGCACTGATCAGTGCTCAATCATACGAAAGTATAAACACAACATAACCCTATGTTTCTTTGAAAGTCGACTACTTTTCAAATATCCGTTAAGTAGAAACCTACAGAAATTCAACAAAAACAAGTCTCAAGTCGGAGTCCAACGTAATCAGAAGACAAAGGACAACTCAAACAGACGCCCCGCGAAACTTGTTGCAAAATATTTGCACAAAAAATCACACTGAATATAATTTCACTTATTGTTCGTTTGTGAGACAAAGAGTAGCGAGACATAGATAGTTACTTCGTAATTTACGATTAAAGTGATTTTTTTTCCTCGATTGGGATTTTTTAATATTTGAACTTGCGACCTTTGAGTTCCGTGCATGAGGTTGAACCGATGTCCGTTCGGGCGGAGAGGTTCTCGAGTGGCGACCACGTACCGGAAGGCGTGGCGTGGGTTGGCTCCCCACAAGGTGGACTGATGACCTGGTAAATGAGTATGTATTTTATGACGATGTATGATCAATGCAAATAAATGATATGATATGATGAGTGTCTTTTAAATTGTGTGCGAGGTTGCCAGTAGAATAAAAGTACTACATTGTTGTATATTTATATCTGAGAATGAAGCGACGAAATATAATAAAGGTCGCGGGACTCCGCTGGACGCGGGTGGCGTAGGACCGGCCATTGTGGCACTCTTTTGGCTGATATGATGATAGGAAACATCCATGACTTGGTAATAAATATTCGTGCTCATCACACAAATAAATGCCCTTGATTCGAACGCAGGACCTCTTGCTTCGTAGGCAGGGTCACTAGTTGGCCCCTCTGTCGCACGCAGTCCGCTTACTCTGTGCGCTCTCGGACAAAAGTTGTATCTCTAACGAGGTCCATGTTACCGAGGGTTGTTTGTACAAAAACGGCTTGATTTCGGCAAATGCCTCGTTCCTGTTCTCTTCCGTTTCCTCACGCCGCCATTTTGGATATTTCTACATGGTTTAACACTTTCACTGGCCGTATAATAAAAATATAGTCATTCATTCAATCATAAAACTATCTATACATTAGTATAGACACTCTATTAACCATGAAGTGTTAACTTTCATTAGACACTGATAAAATGGCACTTAAACAAAAAGGGGAAGGATGGACTCGCGCACGAAGCGTTTCGTACCATTATCTATAAAAACGGCAAAAAAATCACGTCTGTTGTATGGGAGCCCCCTTAAATATTAATTTTATTCTGTTTTTAGGGTTCCGTAGCCAAATGGCAAAAAACGGAACCCTTATAGATTCGTCATGTCCGTCCGTATGTCACAGCCATTTTTTTCTGAAACCATAAGAGCTATACTGTTGAAACTTAGTATGTAGATGTATTTTGTGAACCGCATTAAGATTTTTACACAAAAAAAAAAAACATTAAGTTTTAGGGGTCCCCATACACAAAACTGAAACTCAATTTTTTTTTTCATCAAACCCATACGTGTGGGGTATCATTGGATAGGTCTTCAAAAATGATATTAAGGTTTTTAAGATTATTTTTTTCTAAACTGAATAGTTTGCGCGAGAGACACTTCCAAAGTGGTAAAATGTGTGCCCCCCCCCCCTGTAACTTCTAAAATAAGAGAATGATAAAACTCAAAAAAATATATGATGTACATTACCATGCAAACTTCCACCGAAAATTGGTTTGAACGAGATCTGGTATGTAGTTTTTTTTTAATACGTCATAAATCGAAAACTGCAATTTATTTAACGGAACCCTTCATGTGCGAGTCCGACTCGCACTTGGCCGCTTTTTTAGTATTTGTTGTTATAGCGGCAACAGAAATACATCATCTGTGAAAACTTCAACTGTTTAATTGTCACGGTTTATGAGATACAGCCTGGTGACAGATGGCAGCGGAGTCTTAGTAATAGGGTCCCGTTTTACCCTTTGGGTACGGAACCCTAAAATTTAAAATTGATCATAACGGGGAGCAATAAAAGGGTCGTTATTAGATATTAAGTTTCGTGGTCATTTCGCTATTGTCACCTTATCTGGCGACTACTATAGTCGCTGGCCGCTGCATGCATACTAGGAAAACCACGGGAAAATACGCACAGGCGTAAGCATCGGACGATTTCAGGTGGATTTAAAACATTTAAGATTAAAAAAGAATCTCAGCTAGTAAAAACGTTATGTATATACACATGATTCAAATGTCAAATAGTAATATTAGTAACTATTACTAAGATGAGTGTGTAATAAGACTTATAAGTCTTATCACTCTGAATGTCTGTTACGTTATATCCCTATCGCATTCGCATATTTGAGCGACATAGAGAGAAATACACGGATCATCGAAGTAGACGTTTTGGAGTCACTCTAGATTTTACAGAAGGGATCCTTTGATTTACCAACTCTTAGCCATAGAGATTAAATATAGAAGGGATCACTCACACATACACACATGAGTGACAAATATCTAAGTATAAAATAACACAAGTGGGAACGAGATAGGACGGCGTATCTCCTGTCCCTCATCGTGTAACTATAGGGCTTTTTTGTTTGTCACCAGCTTTGTTTGTCACCTGAGGGGTAATCACGTAACGTTCCGAACGCGCGTCGGTACAATTTAACTGTAAATTTTTCATACAAAAAATGACATTTAGACCTATCTGACGCGCGTACAATGCGTTACGTGATCGACCTACGACCGAGGCCCAAAACTTGACAATTGTCACTTGACAACGTAAATTTCCATACATTGCTGGTTCCGCAAGTAACCTAGCATCCACCTTTACTTCTAGAACAAGCAATGTATGGTGAATTGTCAGTGTCTGGTGACAAATTGTCAAGTTGGTGAAATACGGGCTAATGTTAAAAACGAACTGAAACTGACATCACTCATATAATGCGACTATAGTTATTTGTTATACAGGGGGGGAAAGTTGTATTTTACCTGCGAGTGTTCATTTGAAACACGAGCTAGCGAAAGGATTCTATGATTGATCACGAGCGAAGCGAGTGGTTCAAAAATAGAAAATAGAATCCTGAGCATAGCGAGTGTTTCAACACACGAGACGTAAAATAACTTTTCACCCGTGTATAACACAAAACTTTTCACCTCACTACAGCGAGAAAAATAAGAAAAAGGGTAAAAAAGAAGTAAAAAAAAAACAAAAAAAGTAAAAAAAAGTTTAAAAAAAAGTTAAAAAGTAAAAAAAAAAAAAGTTAAAAAAAAGTTAATATGTCATAAAATTTACCTACAAAAAACAAAAATAAACATTTAACGTTCTACGTCATAGTACTTTTAACGTTCTACGTCTACTTTCTTCACATGTGGATAAAAAGCGATTTTCTCAATAGTTACAAACATACAAAAAGGCCTTTCCGAGCTAGTGAGGTGAAAAAGAATATATGACCAGAGGTATCAAGGATGTAATAAATAGTCTTCTGATTAACAAAATTGAGGTCTGAATTTAAAATATTTAAATATTTGCGAACAATCTTACACAAATCAACCTAGTCCCAAACTAAGCAAAGCTTGTACTATGGGTACTAGACGACGATATAGATACTTATATAGAGAAATACATACTTAAATACATAGAAAACATCCATGACTCAGGAACAAATATTCGTGCTCATCACACAAATAAATGCCCTTACCGGGATTCGAACCCAGAACCTCTTGCTTCGTAGGCAGGGTCACTACCAACTAGGCTAAAGCGGTCGTCTTAATTTAGTCAGTTTGAGAGTCTCTTTCGGGAATTCGCTAGGAATCCATCTATAGAATCCTCTATCTCTCTATCTCTATCTACAGACGTGGCCAATACAACTTCTTAAACGCCCAGTTAACCAAACCTAATTAACACTGGCGCCGAATCGGCAATTAAACCTCTTAACTAAACATTAACGTATTTGCATAAGCGTAATCACCCCCAAGGCGAGGTATCAGCAAATATGACGAACAAACATAATGTAGTTAGCTGGCTGACTTGATTGGGTTACACGAGAAATGTGAAGGAAGAAGGTAGTGCACTTTTGGTTTAAAACGCTGACCTTAAAGCACCATTAAAGTGCTGATATTCTTGCATTCACTTTTTCATACACAGACTTGAGCAAGCTTGAGCAAGGTTAGCTGGAAGAGGTCCCTGATGAGGATAAGTTCGCCTTTGTACTATGATCTATTATGTGACATAATGTACCTATATTTTTAAAACTAGTGCCTATGCCAAATCTTGGGATTAGGTGTCAAAGCGGACCCCGGGCTCGATTAGAGCACAACCGGGAATAACGCTAGGAGGATGATGTGTACAATAAAGAGCTTACATACATATATTAACGGCCTCCGAGCTCCGTAGCCCAGTTGGTAGTGACTCTGCCTACGAAGCTGGAGGTCCCGGGTTCGAATCCCGGTCAGGGCATTTATTTGTGTGTTTATCACGAATATATGTTCCTGAGTTATGGATGTTATATATGTATATAAGTATCTATATGTATTTATCTATTATATATATCGTCGCCTAGTACCCACAACACAAGCCTTATTGAGCTTACCGTGGGCCTAGGTTGATTTGTGTAAGATTGTCCCGTAATATTTATTTATTATTATTTATTTATTTATATATACATAGATACTTTAGCATTTTAGCGAAGGTTACATAGCAAGTGAAAGCTCTCAGAATAAACAGGAACATTATAGTGAGCATTCTATCAAGCATTTTAGCGAGCATTCCAGTGAAACTACAGTAAATTAGCTTCGATATTTTCGCCAAGCCGAGCAATTTTGTTATTGTCCTGCCGCCTTCTCTCTCCGCTCACACCTCCCGGACAGCCCCACTATTTTGTACCTCGTATTAAGCTTACCTCAACGCTCACCCACAATTATACCTTGACACCGCGATGCGTAGTAATTAAGCGTAGGTAGAGGTTTAGTTTTGTAACGTGTAGCGAATAACAGCCCGGCATTTACTAGAGCGTTTGCTAGACTGACCGTAAATGTTCGTAGCTATGTTTGGCTCTATGATTGGTTCTGTTTGGTGTTCAGTTGAATGCTCAAGTCTATCAGCACCTTGAGAGGTGTTCAAGTCGTCTCTCGATACACACGTTGTTTAGTTCTCATTTTAAGACAGCATGTTGGAATGACATAAATCTTTGTATACACTAAAATATGTATATATTTAATTATTTTAATATTTCAAATTCCAAATCAAATGATTAAAAAAAATCTTTTGAAAATATATACATTTAAATACCGATGAGGCTTAATGTTATTATTTTAAGATTTTAGGTTGCCTAATCGAAATTTATAATAAGACTTAGTTTATTACTTATTACATTTGTAAGGTTCGATTCATTTTACGGTACATTTATTAAGACTAGCTAAGTTTTTAAGGTGGG
Source organism: Epinotia brunnichana (assembly GCA_963854355.1). Taxonomy (NCBI): domain Eukaryota; kingdom Metazoa; phylum Arthropoda; class Insecta; order Lepidoptera; family Tortricidae; genus Epinotia; species Epinotia brunnichana. The sequence continues at coordinate 19,575,427 of OY977959.1, forward strand.
CAACACAATAAAAGAGGGATATTTGGGTTTTTTTATTAATAATGCGAAAGTAAAAAAAGGACGGGGAGAAGTGAGAAGTCAGTTAATCCAGTGAGCGGTGACAATTGTAACGGACAGTTGAAGGAAACAATAAAATAGTTGAGTTTTACGATCAAAAGTGCATTTTATTGAAGAAGTTTCTAACACATTATGAGAACAGAGATTAAGTTATGAGTGTAAATTATCTATCAACATTTTCTTATACATTCTTATTTTATGTTTATCAGGCTCCGATTTATTTCGGACAAAGGTCCGGATATTGTTAAATAGTTACATTAAGAAAGAACTTACTTATGTTAGTAATCACAAAGTTGGTGGTTTTACAAATGCTACAATATTTAAATATTTAATATTTTATTTTAATATTTTTTAGGCTCATTTCTTATTCCCTTCATTCTAGATGGATCGGTTAGAAGTCACACAAATTTAAGAGTTATGCTATTCTCGGTGGAGTATTTCCCATTTCTCTTTGTTGCAAGCCATCCTTTTGATTTCCTGGTATGTACGACACGACACCAGCTTTTTCGTTTATTTTGGTCGATATAACTGAGCATGTGGCTTTTCCTGCCTCCCCTTCCTTCTATCCTTCCTTCCATGATAGTTTTGAAGATGTTGTTGAGTTGTGTGTATTATAGAGGTATAAGTCCTTGTCCCGCTAACTTTGCACTATCTTATTTCTGCCACTTCTGTGCTGACGTATAAATTATAGATCGGGAGCTGTCACGTTTACATCAATAATCGTATATAATGATCATATTGAACTTAACTGTAGGGATTTATTGCTTATTAGCTCTTGCCCGCGACTTCGTCCGCGTCACTAGAACTCGATAATCGCCCTAATAAAATTGAATATCAACCAACATCCTCTATTCAATGTTATGGGCTCTACAAACCATACAATTATCACTTCTGATTAGTCGCATCCAATTTCTGACAAATTGTGGCAATTTAGGGATACCATTTCGTAAAAATAATATTGCTATAACAAAGTAGTGTGTCATGATTGTGTTATTACTTATTTTTCCTAATGTATCGCTATTCGCAGTAAGATGCTAACGTGATGATAAAAAAAATATAAAGCCATCAAAGCGTGGCTCAAATCGACTGTAAAATGTGTTTTTATAGCACTATAACACCATTAAAATACAAAAATTATAATAAATGCGTGTAAAATTTGTGGAAAGACTAATTACAATATATTAAATAATATTTTAAATAGTTTACTTTAAAATTATCTGACAGAAAACTTGGCTGATCATAAATTCTTTCCATGGTCAAATTGTGTTGGTTGTCCACATGAATACAATTTGTCAGTACAACTCGTTTGACAGTTGCTCAGCAGCGCAACATGCCTCCAGACGATAGCAATTACTCAGATTCTGATAAATTGGGGCTGACAAATCATTACATGTATAGACCCCATTATCAGGGGTCGTCATAATTATCGCACTCCCACAGTAACTTCCGCCATTCATTTCAGCCCCTTAGTAGGTGATTTCTGGGTGAACACAATTTGGGGTATTTTGGGAAAGGTGTATTTTGGGACTAGTTATCTATGGTTCCTCGTGTAAATCGAGAATGAGCCTTTTTGGAAATATGTTGTTTTGGGCCTAGTTTCTTATGAGAAGAGGGGCTTTCGAAATTAGAGTGTATTGACCTATAGTGCGTTTTGGGACTAGTGCATTTGCCACCGGAAAGGTAAAAACTATCCTATGTCGTTTCCTAAGGCTCAAACTATCTCAATATCATTTCATCTCAATCGATTAAGTGGTTTTAGCGTGAAATGGTAACAGTTGCATTTATAATATTATAGGGAGAACCCATTTTTTTTAGAAGCTATAGTGAGCTAGCTATATCCTGAGCGGAGCGCGCCGAGCGCACTACCGGCACTGACTTACTGGCGCTTGCGGTGATCGGACGTCTCCAGAATCTAAGGGACTCGTGAGCCATATCTTTGTTTTTTTGTGATTGGCAGTTAGGAAATCGGCAATGGTAATTTAGTTTAACGTTTGAAGTTTGTAAATTGCTTGAAGTAAAGTGTATTTTTGCCTTCTACCGCTATACGCTGTAATCATCGCTTTATTTAAATACTGTTTAATCCGGGTCTAACGCGATATTTATTTACCTTTATTTCTGACGTTTCGACACGGGTTGCAACGGTCATGGTCGCAGATAACTGTCGTCCCAGCAAGTTGTCAACAGAGATATGGGTTTACAATATTTCACTACCCTCCAAAAGTCGATAAAAACATGGAGGGTACACCCGAAATAAGTCCACTACCCATCCATTTTAATGTTAATTGTCTAGGGCACGGCACATAACACTTACAGTATCCGCGCACAGATCCGAAGATATACGAGATTTCAGTTTCTGAATCACTGGTCCCTAAGTCGCCAATAAATTGAAACCATGGATGATGGATTAAACTGGATGGGTAGTGGACTTATTTCGGGTGTACCCTCCATGTTTTTATCGACTTTTGGAGGGTAGTGAAATATTGTAAACCCATATCTCTGTTGACAACTTGCTGGGACGACAGTTATCTGCGACCATGACCGTTGCAACCCGTGTCGAAACCTCAGAAATAAAGGTAAATAAATATCGCGTTAGACCCGGATTAAACAGTATTTAAATATGTGTACAAAGCGCGAGAGTTTAAAGTGTTATATCATTGCTTTAGTTTAAAATAAAACGGTTTTGTTGGTTTAACTTATTTTTATTCAGTGCACATCCTAGTTTTACCTAACAATATATTAAGTAAGGACGTATTAAAAAAACACACGTTTTGATTAGGAACTTTATAGCGTTATACACGGTGTTGCAACAAGCTGTTTTTTTTTTTTTTTTTTTCGTTTGTTTATCCAATATACTTATAAACTATTTACAAATTATTCGAACAGCGAACGAAAACCGCGTGCGGTTTATCTGTCGCCATTGTCGCTCGTTTTACAATCGTAGTTAATAGTTTTAATATGCCACTTTCTTCTAGGCTCATCTGTCATATGCCAGTTTAGCCAGACTCTGTTATATTTTGTCTTGCACCTTTGTCTCTGGTCGGTCCTTCATGTCTGAAGAGTGGTCATGGTGGGATGCAAGTCTGGAACGGACGAACCGTCTTCATCGGCTCCTGTCAGTTGCAATTTTATTATTATTATTATGTCTTTCCCGCTCACGGGACAATGATGTCCCGGACCTTTAGGAGGCGTGCGTGGGGCTAGGTACCTACAAAGTACCAACTGAGCCAACACGTAGAGGCCCTTTTGACAATTTAATGAAATGCCAGGAGTACACCGAGCGGATGCTGTCCCTGCCCGTGTCATGGGACGCACACAGAGACAGCACCCGCTGGGGTGTATAGGGACTATTGATGGTTGATGGAATCTAAAGAAAACGGGTTATTGGGTGAAAATGATGGACTAGTGGCTGGGCTATTGGGTGAAACATCGGACGCCTGCCTAATAAACTGTCTCATTTTTTGTCAGTGACTCGCCAACTGCTAGATGGGCCCCTATTAATAGCGACATTAAAAAATGGCCTAAGGGCAACACCAGTAAGAGAGGCTGGGGGAGTAGAGAGGTGGCACTGGACTTTAAACATATAGCCAACTCGCCACTTAGGTGTCCACATCTACCCTCGAGCAACAGCTCTTGCGACTCCACTCTGGATAGCCAGTTAAGGCAAGCCAGAGGTGGGGGGCATGTCCAACCAACCACCCGATTGGCTCAGCCTGACCACAGGACACCCCCAGGAGCACTTAGGTACGTAGGGTCATTACTCCCTAACAGCCCGCCACAAGCTGCCTTACGTTGACTGATTGCACCAGAAATCTGGTGGGCGATGGGTTATTATTTCAGGTCAGGGCATTTATTTGTGTGTTTATCACGAATATTTGTTCCTGAGTTATGGATGTTATATATGTATATAAGTATCTATATGTATTTATCTATTATATATATCATCGCCTAGTACCCACAACACAAGCCTTACTGAGCTTACCGTGGGCCTAGGTTGATTTGTGTAAGATTGCCCCATAATAATATTTATTTATTTATTATTATTATTCAGTAGGTCCGACCATCTAGTTTATGAGCGGCCTCTGGGTCTTCGTCTCAAATAAATAATACTTATTATCTTATTCTGAAATATTTAAGCTCAATACAATTTTTTTTTGACGGAGTTGTAATACTGGTAGTGCTCTTACGCGTCCCCCCAGGGGATCATATGTGGGACTCTCACCTTCCAGCCAAGTCTATTTAAAGAGAAGGCGGAGAGAGTCTACCCACTAAAACTACTCCGGCGATTCCGTCTCTGCCATTAATGGGGGCGCAGTGGGGTCGCGAGCATTCTACCACGACCCCTAAACTTACCTACATATGGATATGTAGAAATTAATTTTTTTTAATCAAAAAAAAAATATTTAGATTTTTTAATCTTTTTTTTTTTAGTTTATAAATGACTGTCTCGTAAATTACCCTAGTCTCCCCTGATGGTAAGTGACCTCAGAGCCTAAGATGAAGCTCACTGGTTCAGTAATATCCTATTTACTCATGTTGTGACGGCACCTAGATCGTAGTTCTCAGGAAATAGGTACAGATGAAAGGAAGCAAATTCTATTTCTTAGCATTTCGAGGCAAATCGCTTCGATTATATATATAATCAGAGCAAGTCAATCACATTCGTTACTCATTTGATTAACTTGGATTAACAAATGAAAGTTATATCTTTGACAGGTGACAGCTAATTATTTTGATTTATTATAAGTATATAAGATTTAAGGCGTTATGGATATTAAAATATTAACTGTATAATCAATTTAATATAATGTGGCTTGCAATTTTAAACCAGTATGTTTTTTTTGAATGGTTATCTATGTCGATTGAACTTGATATTTCCAATTAAATCACAATATTTATGAATTACCAAATGTCAAGTTTATATTATAAATAGATAGGGGGTCCCATTAAGAGTGCACTTTTTAAAATTTGTTTAATTTATTTTTCATGCGTGTAGTAACACTGAATTTTGATATTACCTGCCACCTTTTCAATTTAATTCAATTCATTTTATTCAGGGACCAACATGGTTCATTATTGTTAGTAATATTTAGCTTAATACTTGTATTAGTAAATATAAAGATAATATAGTCGATTTAAAAAAATAATAATAATAGTACAATTTAGGCAATTTTGAAATTGTAAATTTCTAAATTAATATTGGATTTAATCTTACAGTCCTTCGCTAGCTCGGCTTTCAAAACTGTTTGACTATCACATTAAAGGTAGGTAGGTAAGCACTGACAATTATTTATATTATTATATATTAATCATACTAGTTTCCACCCGCGACTTCGTCTGCGTAAACCCGGGATAAAAACTATCCTTTATTTTAATATAGGCTATTAAGTATCTTCGTGCAAAATTTCATCCAAATCGGTTTAGCCGTTTAAGCGTGATTGAGTTACAAACATCCAGACGTCCAAACTTTCACATTTATAAAAGTATGTATAGGTATATTATAATAGTATAAATATAGGATGTATATAAAATAATTTAATTACGAAATGGTATAAAATAATATTTATAAAGAAATGAAACTAAACTAAACCTATATTATAAACTAAAACTATAAAAAGTAAATGCCCCCCAGGTCGACGTCGTTGGCTATAGTGCCCAGAAGGCTGGCAGCGTTACCTCTTTGGATTGCTAGGCCAAAATAGCTGCCAGCCCTCTGGTCTCCAGATGTTTGGATGAGCCGCTCCGAAAGTTCCTTATACAGGGCCTTCGCGCCCGGTCCCCACGGCCCCAGGGTTTCCACTCCAAACGGCGCAAACATGTAGCCCTCGCCGAGGACAGCATATTTGCGCCGCTTGTGTTGCTCTGCCGTGGTGGCCGCAGCTCCGGCTTTAGAGGAAGTCGCCTGGAGATGGGACGGGGCTAGCGTATCCACGCACGTAGCGTCCCACACAAGAGTCTTCCCCAGCCTCCATGGAATGAGCGTCATGCCGTCGGGACGCTTGCCATCGTCACGTGCGATACCGTTCGGCTCTAAAATGGCCGGCACGCTAACGGAGGCAAGCGCCCTACGGATGACGTCATTCAAGGAGGCATGGCGGGAGATGCGGCCAGCACTCTTCTGGCATGACAGGCCATGGTGACCTAGGGAGTCGACGTTAGCGCCACAGCGGCAGCGGTGCGGCTCATTAGTTTTACAGCCAAGTCGCAGACAGGTCGCCAAAGTTAAAGTCGGCTTGTCGAGGAGAGTGCCAAGGTTTGGAGACGGCAAAGTGTGAAGCCAGAGCCCCGCTTCCGGCTCCGCCACTGCAAGGAAACGAGCACGCTCTGCTGTGCTTTGGGTGGAGGTGATAAGGTCTTTAAGAGTAGATTGACAGAGCGGCTCGTCCCACTGCTTTTGAGATTTTGGGGAAACCGGAAGCGAGTCATGTGGGCAGGCCTCCTCCCACGCGCTCTTAGCCTCGTTCGAACAGGCAATCGCGGCATTGTTACCAGCTGGGCTAAATATTTTGCTGGCGAGATCCTGCGTGCTGTAGAACGAGGCCAAGAACGCTGGGAGGGCAACACTGACAACCTGCCGGATTCCGAGGCTGCCGTGCCGGATTGGCAGAGAAGCCTGGGTCCAGGCGCGACTATCTAGATGGACGTTCAGGATGGATGTGAGGGTGGTCTTAAGGACGGTATCGAGGGGTTCAATAATATGAGGGTATTTCCAAATGGGGCTACATCTTAAAATGTATGTAAATTTGGGGACGAAGAGACAAAATTTTATGATGACTAATGCCATGTGTGTACTGATTTTTAGAAGGCGATCCGAATAAACTTTATGAATGTTGAGATGTTCGTTGATGAGCGAAGGTATGGATTCCGGAAAAATGGGAGCCCCTAATAGTCTGAGGGAAGATTTATCTATAATTTTGATGTTGGGAGCTAAAGAATTGAAAATAGAGGTAATAGTATGTAAGTCAGTCGGAGGAAGGGATTTATTTATAAACAATTCACACTTGGCGAAATTTAATTCTTAACCTATTTCGTTAAATCCGTCGCTCAGACTTCTTAGGTTGTCAAAAACAGTTTTCCAGTCGCCCCCTAAAGTGCCGTCATCGAGATACCATGAATTAAATTTCGAATTTAGACTTGAGATTACTGGATGAATGGCGAGGCTGAAGATAGCGGGTCCAAGCGGATCACCCTGCTGACAACCAACTGCTGATGATAAGCGATGATCTTTGAACAGGAGGTGCGTAGGTTGCTGGTAGCACTGCCATAAGTATTTATATATTAAAGGTGTGGCATTTTGAACTTGTGTCAGCAAGGCGCCTCTATCCACAGAGTTGAAGGCATTTTTAACGTCCACCTTCAGCAGCACCTCGCAGGAGTCGTCGTGAACAAACGCGCGTGCTGCGTGTACAGCAGCTTCGCAACCACCTTTGCTGCCGAAACCAAGTTGTGACGGCTGGAACTTTTTGGTCAGAGATGGAAAAACATGTTTGCAGCAAATTTTTGAACAGATCCGTCTTAGAGTAAAGCCCACGGCGATTGGTCTAATTCCTCCATCTTTTTTTTTTAAGGCGCAGAGGTTCGCTCCGTATAAGATTTCCAACACCTCACTACAAACTTTGCCAGACAGCATAAGGTTTACGAGCTGAGTGATGCCGTCCAAGAGATGTGAACCAGTATCTCCAGTAGCACCTCCAAGCAGATCTTTAAAATGCTGAGGGGAGAGGCCATCAAGACCACCAGCGGAGCCGTTCTTGAACGACATCACTGCAGCTAGCACGTCTTTTTTAGATGCAGTTAAGTGTGGTGCATCAGGATCGGGTGGATGGGGAAGGTGGAGAGATGCTGCGGGAAGTGGATGCTTGGACAGTAAAGCAGAGACGGTGTTTGGGCTGTCGGGTGCAACTACGTCACTGGAGAAGAGCAGTTGAGCGGCCCCCTTAATATCGCCGTCTATGACTTTTTGCTCAACTTTCCTGAATAGTTTTGTGTCTTCTCTTGGACCGGGATGTGGCTGACAGGGGGATGGGTTTGTTGGGTGAAGACAGTTGGACTTAATTTTTTTAGTAAGAGACGTACAGTTGTCATTGCTGGTGTGAAGGATTCTATACGCAAAGGAAAATAGCTGAGTCCAACTTTCAAGTGAGTTTTCACTAACAATTTTTGTGATTATTTGGTTTAGAACATTGGCCACAGAAAAGCGAGCTCCTCTGGGAATCCTTTTAATAATGGCAGTTCCCTGTTTTTGTGAGCCCAGCCAAGCTACTAGATTATCTACTGCGTTTAAGTCGGTCCGGTTAGTAGTTGGAACTACACTTGTTTTTTTTTTTTTTTTTTTATTACCTGTAATGTTTTTCTTTATTTGTCAATTTATCATCTTTCAGTCGGGTACAGTAAATTATAAATTTTATAATAAATTAGATATACTTTCCAACGAATTCTAATAGTAAGGTATATTCAATAATCAAATTTAAATTATCAAATTATATCTATGATTGTTAAAATTATTAGAACCATAACCCTTCCTTTAGTTGTAGTCGGGCAAAAATGGAGCGTTACACAAAAGAAGACGTGTTATCATTTTGAAAACACAAGTATGCTACGAAAGAAGCCAGCGGGCAGCTAGTATTTGAAACATCACCTTCATCATTTCAGCAGAAAGACTTCCACTTCTGGACATAGGTATTCCCCAAAGAGTGCCTCAATGACTGGTCCTGCCCCACCCCCGCGACTTTTACCAGATCATTATAATTCAGGTATTTTTATTAATAATTTAATAATGTATTTATTCAAAGACCAACTTGGATCAATCCAATTATGTTAGTAAATGCTTACAATTAATGTTAGTAGGTACATTCTCATGTCATAAATTAAATTAATAGTAGGTACACAATTCTATACTATAAAAAATAAAAATGTCAACATGTCAGCATTCAATTTCAATAATAAATCTAACAGTTAGGACGTATGTGCAGAAAGAAGGCAGCAATTACTAATATAAGGGCAATCGAGTCGGCTAGTGATCATGTTCAGGCCCCGTAGCATGGATCACGCGATAAGTGATAGGATAGAGCAGTGTTTTTCAAAGTGTGGGTCGCGGCCCCCAGGGGGGCCGCGGCATATATCCAGGGGGGTCGCGAGGATCAGCTTCGAAAAAATGTCGTGACTACAAGGAATGGTGTTTAGTTCAAGCATGTTCATTTTAATAAAACATAATTAATTCTTAGACGTGTGCATTTATTTAATTACGACTAAAAAATGTAATTTGGTATTTTTTTAGTTCAGTGCGAAGAATGAGCTGGTTTCATTTTAACAAATTTATCAAAACGTGGTTCCTGTCGCGATACGCAGACGATTAAATAAATTTCCAAATTCAATCTTGTTTGTTTTGATATCGACCATTGAAGAAAATGACAGCTCACACATAAGAAGTTGCGAATGGTATCAAAATACTAAGGGCTTCCTTTGCTAAATAAATCGGGATATTCAGCCATTCTCTTCACTCAAAACGCACCGATTGATACGGATACAAACTCCAATTTTAGCATCCTATCAGCTGCAATTTCTAGAAGAGCTTCTTTCACAGTGTGGTTGAGATCGGCCAGCACCACGGATCTATTCAGAAATGGATTTAATATCCAACATGTTCCGTCACCCGTCTGTGTTTCATTTGAAAAATAACACAATTATTGTTTTTTGAAGTTTTGCAAACATTCCATCAATTCCACCATAATGGGAATCTACGATCAGTCGATCACGAAATTATCCAATGAAAATTCTTGAATAATTTGAGACATGCAAGGAAAATATTCAAACTTAAAATTTTGCAATGATGTGGTCCATAATTCAGTTTTCGCTATAAATCCATGAATTTTATCTGGTGCTGCAATCAAGTTTTCGTCCCTTCCTTGTAGATTTTTGTTAAATCCATTCAAATGGTCGAAAATATCTGCAAGATATGCTACTTTCAATAGCCAAGTAGTTATAGTCAGAAAATAATTCCGCAAATCCATGGAGGAACATCAATAATTCTGCCCTGAGCTCTATGACGCGTGACAAAACGTTTCCCTTCGAGAGCCATATCACCTCTGTGTGATAAAGTAGATTTTGATATGAAGTGCAATGCAGTGCAGTGTATCCTCGCATACAATTCGAAACATCCGAGTTTGCAAATCTTTGCCTTTAATCGAATTTACAACTTTTAAAACATCTTTCAGCACTTCGTTTAAATCTCTGGGCAACAATTTGGCAGCTAAAGCTTGGCGAAGGAGACAACAGTGTGTCCACAAATCATTAGGCAAAAATGACTTAAGTCTTGCGACGAATCCACTCTAATTTCCCGTCATTGCTTTAGCACCGTCATCGTCAGTACAAATTCTGACACAGCATTTCCATTCGGAATTAAAATCTTTTGTGTTTTCTAAAAGCATATCATACAAGTACTCGCTAGTTGTGGTTTTGGGGGTCGCGAAAGAATTTTGATGGTCATGAAGGGCCGTAACACCAAAAAGTTTGAAAAACACTGGGATAGAGATACCGTCCCTGGCTGACACCGTTCGATAGAATGAGACGACGCGCTTATCCTATCACTTATCGCGTGATAACGCCGTCCATGCTACGGGGCCAGTGATCAATGTGATCATGTTCAAGACTGTGTTTGAATAATCGTGAAAATTCTTCGCCATCTCCCGTGGAAAGGGTAAAACGAGTCAGCAATAGTCACTCGTTACGAAACTCCGTGTTTGTCTGACATCATTACACCGCAATCACATAGTTTGGGCGATGATTTCAAATCAAATCACTCGTGGGGAAATTTTGCGCTAATTTCAATGTGTTGATTTGAGCTTTTGATTCAGTTGGCTAAGCGTTTGTTAGAGTAGTAGAATACGAAGACATAGTAAGCTTAAGTTTTATTTGAGAGGGTACTAGTATTCTAAAGTATGCTTTATCTATACTAATATTATTCTAAAGTCTATAAGATTGTAGCCTTAATAAATATTAGTAAGATAGTAGATCTTACTAATATTATAAAATGCGAAAGTTTGGATATTTGTTACTCAATCACGCTTCAACGGCTCAACCGATTTGGTTGAAATTTTGCACGAAGATAGTTTATAGCCTGGATTAAAATATAGGATAGTTTGTATCCCGGGTCCACGCAGACGAAGTCGCGGGCGGAAGCTAGTACGTTTATATCTCCGGAACCACTTATCTGATTTAAAAAAATATTTTACCTGTGTATAGAATGGCGTTTGGCTGTGCTTTTTAAATACGCGAGCGAAGCTGCGTGGGCTGCTAGTCTATTATATACTAGTGTTATAAAAAGGAAAAAGTGAGGTTGTAAGTTTATATGTAGGGGGTAATGTCCGGAACTACTCGTGCGATTTCAAAAAATCTTCTACGTTTTCAAAAAAAAAACTGACGTTATTATATTCCATAGTGTTATTTTTAGGGAAATTCACAGTCAGCAAAGCGAAAGGTACAGTCGAAGAATGAAAAGGTTCGTCACTTTTACACTATCACTATACATATACGGGTGACTGGTAATTCTACCTATTCCTTGAAAGGGGTTATACAAGAGCTAATTTGCAACAATTTATGTCCAGTCAACCAGGGGTCGAAACTCGCTGGTTTCCGAGATATTCGAGTTTTTAGTTTGTATGAAAAAAAATCTCCTTGCAGCCTTAAGCTGGTGGTTGTGACAAAAGTACTTCCATTTGGATGGTAAAAAAACATTTTTGTCACAATCAGCACTTTAAGGCTGCAAGGCGATTTTTTTTCAAACAAACTAAAAACTCGAAAAATTAAAAAAAAATCGTGTTTTGACCCCTGGTTGACTGGACATGAATTGTTGCAAATTAGCTCTAGTATAACCCCTTTCAAGGAATAGGTCGAATTACCAGTCACCCTGTATAATTATTCCTCGTTCGAACTTCCATACAAAATTTGATTTAATTCCTCTGAGACATGATCTGCTGGATATCAAGCCTGTATATTATAATTAACAACTTATAAAAGTAGAAAATCCCCCGCCTTTTCTAAGTTCAATATCTCAAAGCCGGCTAAACTGATTTTGTAGAAACGTAGCCAAGAACCATCTCAATCACCGCATTTATTTGTTCGTATGGCTAATTCAATCGTTCTTATAATCTAATATTCATCTGCTGGACCCATTGGATAGCGTCGTCATTTTCCAAGGTGAACAAGTCCTCCAGTTGCCCGCTGTACTTGGTGAGCGGGCACGCGCTGATGATGTGCGCGACCCGGCGCGTCCCGAAGGGTCCATGCGAACATAGTGGAGTATAATCTCCAAAAAAGTTTAAAATAAAATAAAATAAAATATCTTTATTTTCAGACAACATGATCCATAGGTTGTTAGTAAGCAAATTGAAAAAAAAAAAAAAAAAAATACTTAATGACCTATGTTAGTAGAGCAAAATTTTATTTTGTTTATAATTTAAAAGCCAGACTTGGCAGCCTCAACGAGGTGCACACGTACTAGGAGCGTGCAGCCCATTGAACCTGCCGAGCAAGGCGCTGTCCTGCCTTCCCGCCACGACCTGCAGGAGACTGTTGGGTTTAAGAAAATGAAAAAAAAAAGAAGATGTGTGCGATGTTCTGCTCGGCGGCGCCGCACTCGCACGCCGGCGAGTCTCTCCATCCATGCTCGGCTGCGACCACAGCCGATTCGTAGTCGGTTTAGCTGGCACCAGTCTCTTCTCTTCACCACATTAAAATCGATCCATTCGTTTAGGAGCTACGATGCCACAGACAGACACACAGAAACACATATACACAGACAACTCTAGTTTATAACACCCGTATTTTTGCGTCGGGGGTTAAAAACAGGACACATAATTAAACCTTCTAAATCCTAGTTTCATCTACATCGGTTTAGTAGTTCTAGCAAGAAACAGCCAGATAACTATATACATGGTGACTGGTAATTCGACCTATTCCTTGAAAGGGGTTATACTAGAGCTAATTTGCAACAATTTATGTCCAGTCAACCTGGGGTCGAAACTCGCTGGTTTCCGAGATATTCGAGTTTTTAGTTTGTATGAAAAAAACTCTCATTGCAGCCTTAAGCTGGTGATTGTGACAAAAGTACTTCCATTTGGATGGTAAAAAAACATTTTTGTCACAATCAGCACTTTAAGGCTGCAAGGCGACTTTTTTTCTAACAAATAAAAAAAAATCGTGTTTTGACCCCTGGTTGACTGGACATAAATTGTTGCAAATTAGCTCTAGTATAACCCCTTTCAAGGATTAGGTCGAATTACCAGTCACCCTGTATATTGTTACTTTTGCGCTCAAAATATAAATATGTTTAAATTGAATTATAATATGTATTTATGCAAAATACAATACAAAGAAGAAAACAATACAATACCTAAAACTAACATTAAATAATAAAAACAGCTACATTGAAAATTAAGTGTCGAATAACCCGCCCCGGGTCACTCCATGTTTAAATTGGTATGGATGACCTAAATTAATCATCCCAGCGAAACATTCTAGCACCGAATAATCTAATTATGTTACCCTTAAATTCAAGGCTAATTAAGATTCAAAGTACTTCAAAGTGAAGAATTCCTTGGCGTCGGTAAACATGATTATAATTTGAGATTGAGGCGCTGCTGGCAGACTTATTTAGTTCAATGATTAACTTTAATCAAGTAGGTATTCGAGTAACCTACTAGTGGGAATATCGGGATCAATCAACACATTACCGAATTTACTGACTCTAGATTATAATCTGTTGACACTTATTTCCAGGCATAAGTAGAGTCAACAGCGTCATTGTTGCGTGTTTCACCGTGTTTAAACTTTGTTATAAGGGTTTCGTACTCAAAGAGTAAAACGGGACCCTATTACTAAGACTCTGCTGTCCGTCTGCATGTCTGTCTGTCTGTCTGTCTGACTGTCTGTCTGTCACCAGGCTGTATCTCAATAACCGTGATAGTTAGACAGTTGAAATTTTCACATTATGATGTATTTCTGTTGCCGCTATAACAACAAATACTAAAAACAGAATAAATAAAAATAATTAAATCTTTTTTTTCTCTTTTACAATCTCACACAAATCGAACTATTCCCAAACCAAGCAAAGCTTGTACAATGGGTACTAGACGACGATAAACATACTTATATAGATAAATAAATACTTAAATACATAGAAAACATTCACGACTCAGGAACAAATATTTGTGCTCATCACACAAATAAATGCCCTTACCAGGATTCGAACCCGGGACCTCCGGCTTCGTAGACTCCCATACAACAAACGTGATTTTTTTTGCCGTTTTTATAGATTAAGGTACGGAACCCTTTGAGTGCGAGTCTGACTTGCACTTGGCCGTTGGCTCACTTGCCTCGTGCCTTATTTCACGTTCCTTTTTGTAAGACCAACTTTACTAAGCACCCGCCTGTACCTCGCCTGTCGCGTACTTACAATGATCTCGTTACAGAACAAGGAAATATTGATATTTTTTGTGATTCTCGTAAAAGCCTCAAATGCAAAATCAGGGATTTGTTGTTGAACCTTGGTCTGACTGATGTCACTGATGTAATTCCGTTTTTATTTTATTTTTAAGCATAGATAATTAGTAAGTGAATTAATGCTAAAAATTATAACGCATGTTGTGGTTGCCTGCTATTAGGGTTCTGTAGAAGATACGACAATAGAGAGATCTCTCAGGGACCGAAGTCCAATGAGAGTTGTTTGGATGTTATATTTATGCAACTGATTTAAGAAACTTCGATAGTGCGATGCAGAACTCGTCAGATTTGACAGGAGTGACGCCACATCAGCCCCCCTTTGAGACGGAGGGGTCAAGGATGTATGAAGAGTAGAGTGCAGCTTGCCAGTGCTCAGAGCCAGGGTGGCGAGCGGAGAGAGAGAGAGAGAGAGAGAGAGTCTGGCTTGCTGAGAAGAGTCGGGCGTAAGTCAGGATATTCAGAGTTTCGCTTATGTCCATTGTCGGGGTCTCCAATGTAGAAGATACGACAATAGAGAGATCTCTCAGGGACCGAAGTCCAATGAAAGTTGTTTGGATGTTATATTTATGCAACTGATTTAAGAAACTTCGATAGTGCGATGCAGAACTCGTCAGATTTGACAGGAGTGACGCCACAGTTCCAATTAGACATTACAGAAGTGATTGTTTTTTCATAAATGGGTCATTGTCAGTCACAAAAACAAAAATCATCTTTCCGGTGGTCAATAGTTAAGGGCTTACCGCTCACATATAATATGTTTTTATCACATGGAATTATAGAAAGGGCAACGCCGTTTATGCGGATTCAGTGATCAACCAAAAATTAGGCTTTATAGCTCTTAACTTTGGCAATGTCCACCGAAGAGACGCGAACCTAAATCTGACAATGACCCAAATTATAACATTGTGAACTGCAATGGCAATCCCTAAATAAGTAAATTACATAAATATATAAAATCAATATGTTACTGAGGCTGTTGATTCCCCAAAAGTAAAAACCAAAACAGCTCCATTCTACTTCAGTGATTAACATAAAACAGCGGGCGTAACTCGTGATATCTGCGAGATGCAATATTTATAACGGATTTCCAGGAATTCTGGGAAACCACTATTGTTTTGAGCTCAAACGCTGGTTTCCCAGGATCCCAGCTGGGTTCTGCTTATAAGTTGAAATTAATATTTAACGTGCCCGAGTTTCAATAACACTGTCATTGCAATTTGAATCTTCTTATTAGGACGGTAGAGTTCCTTTTTGAATGGACTAATTTGATGCGATTCGGCCAACTCAAATAATCTCAAGACACGAGTAAAATGTTTTTTAACTCAAATATGCCTTTCTTTTTCACTTCTCATGCGCGTAAACTTCGTCGTTTTGTTTTTTTGTGGACTACATAAGTAATACGTTACTCACTTAAGGCGACGTGAGCTCCAAAAACAGATTTTTAAAAAATCGTAGCTCTTGTTTGGATTATAATACGGCTGCCTTAAATTTAATTAGCAATCTTGAGGCCTTTCTCGAGGGAAATCAGCTATTCGAATCCTGAGTTTTTGACTTTCGCTCGATAGAAAAAAATCACGAACATAGGTCTAAAATACACTTAAAAAAAATCTAACAAATGATGCACAACAGTTAAACATAATACAATTAGTTCTTAAAATCGGCAATGTCATGTTTGAGGGAAATCAGCTATTACTTTTTTATTTTTTAAAACGCACAAAGAAATACAATGAAAAAACATGATATCCGCGCTTCCAAACACGCACTTCCATCTCGCTCACGCTTATGCTCAGTGAGAGGGAGAGAAGACCACGAACCTACGTCCCCTTAAGGCGGTAAAACAAATAATGAGTCAGAGCGCAGGTACTTGACGCCCGAGCCGAAGGCAAGGGCGATAAACAATGATGTAATATAAAAAATAGGTAGATATGTTGTCTATACGAAATTCCGCGTTTATAAATGGCCACCAAATTCTGACAGCATTCGTTTCCATTGACGACGCAAAACAATTACAAACTGTGCGACTTGACCAAGTATAAGTGTGCCACTTTTGGACCGCTTATAACATATCTACGTATATTTTATATTACATCATTGGCGATAAATATGTATGCGATCTGAAGCTTTAGGTGCTGGTTGTGGATTTTTTGTTTACATCCCCACTGGTTTTCTGATTACAAAAACAGTCTCTTTGCAAAATAAACTTAAGATCTTAAAGTATGGAGAGCATAAATCATTGAGTTTGACAAGCAACTAATAATTTACTTAAGATTATACAAAATAGAATCAGACCAGTAGGTATGTGAAGGATGTCAAAACAATAGTAAAAAATATTCGCTTCGAGAATGATAATTGACAGAAGGACGGAGTCGAGCCGTGATACACAGATAGATAGCGTTTGTAGATTTAGCAAAGGCATTTGCTGAAGTTTTCTCTTAGCAGCCGGATTAGATTACAAATACAATACAAATCATTTATTTCGGACTTCATTATCCACCAGACCAAATATTAAATATATTATGGGACAATCTTACACAAATCAACCTAGGCCCACGGTAAGCTCAGTAAGGCTTGTGTTGTGAAATAATGTGAAAATAGTGTTTTATAATTATTCTAAACTTAAATTTAAGACGCATGGGCACCGGTATTACAGGCGCGTGCAGTTGCACATAATGCTGCAGCAGCGGCGAGTCCCAGCGGTGGATTAGAATGCTCCACAGGATATTATTTGAGCTGCTACTATTGCGATTGAGGACAGACGTACATCGTTTGCTCATGATGGTAAAAAAGCAATCCATGTACCGCGAACATTGTCGACGCACTGCCATACCGTGGCAGCCCGAACATCATCCTGAACGCGTCATTATATTGGACGCGCAACGCGCTGTAAGCCCGCTGAGTAACGTTAGTCCACAGACCGCACGTGTAGAAGGTTTGGCTTTCAGAGATAGAAGAATAATTTATTATAGGTACACTATTATTCTGCCATTACTGCCCGTTCCCTCTCATTCATGAGAGGAGGATGATGAATGATGATGATGATTAAGAAAACCTTAATGATTAATTTTACTCCACTTTTCCCTACGACTATTCAAGGTTATGTTCGTTTACTTTAGACGGAACCCAAAAAAAACTGTGTTGAAATTCAAAATAGAATATTATGCTAATGCCCTTTCCCCTTTACCGTCTATCTGCGATATACGGCCTTTGCTTACAAAAGCAAGGCTGTTTTTTCAGGCTCTCAACTGACTTCGAAAAAAGGAGGTTTTCAATTCGTTGGCATATTTTTATGTATTTTCCCCGATTACTCGAAGACGCCTGGACAGATTTGGGAAATTATTTTTTTATTAAGGGAATTCTTCCCTGGTGATGATCCTATCGTCAAAAGGTCAGGATCTGAGGATGGGATCCAGGAGAAATCGAGGGAACTCTTAAAATTTTATAGGCACAGTTTAAGCGATTTGGATTTGAAGTCGGTTAAGACTTTGAATTTGATCGTATTTCGTTACCGGACGTTTCTGTTTCGTATAATTTTACTGTTAAAATGGGGTAGCGCATTGTTACTAACGATTCTCAATGTAACTTGGGACGTTGGTGCCGTATCAGAAGTTTGTAGCAACTTCACGGTAGATGTCGCTACGAGCCTCCCTAAGGTTAATTAGAAGAGTGAAGGCATTAAAAAATTCGTTGCCACTAGCGGGACCCACGGTAGCTCGGTTGGATAAGAGCAATGGATGGAGTCCAGAGGTCGCGGGTTCAAATCCCGCTCGAGGCGAATAATTTTTAGGGTTCCGTACTCAAAGAGTAAAACGGGACCCTATTTCTAAGACTCCGCTGTCCGTCCGTCTGTCTGTCACCAGACTGTATCTCACTGATACCGTGATAGTTCCAGTTGAAATTTTCACAGATGATGTATTTCTGTTGCCGCTATAACAACAAATACTAAAAACAAATAAAATACATATTTTTATTGATAATGGTACTGAACCCTTTGCGCGCGAGTCCGACTCGCACTTGCCCGGTTTTTAATTTTTTTACATTGATTCGGTTAAAACTTTGTTTTTTAAGAATGTGTTATGCTACGACGCTGGCGAACAATCATATGGCCTGCGTGATGTAGACACTGAAGCCTATGGAAGCTTTCGAGTTCTGTGAAATAACAAGCGCGCTGCCGACCCTTAATTTATTTGAGGATTCGTTGTGTTGATAACTAGAGTCAAATGCAAGTCTCACACTCAGCACAGCACATCCCCAGCAGCTCTGCCACCCACTCTTCACCAGGAACACAACACCACATACCTATAGAACAAGTAGTGGCGTTATTATGGCTGTGGTCTTCTGTGGTGGAGGTTCACAAGTTGGGCTGCTCCAAGTATGAGCGAGATGACATTCCGCTGTGCCCTACATCTCTTTTCCTCCTGCTGTCCCCGGGGACGTAAAGGAGGTTTTTTTTTGTTGAGAATGAGGGACGCGCTTGTTGTATCGATAATATTTATGTATTGGCAACACTGAGTCGATAACTGTCAGTTATGGACGTATGATAGTCAGGACAAACTATGGTAATAATAATACCACGTGCGAACGAGATGGTAGCATACAAATCTCGATAAGTGAATCTGTCACACTTATCGAGATTTGTATGCTACCACTTTTTTTTGTCGGGCACAACTGATTTATTATGCAGTTGTGCCAAACAAACCATTACCCGACCAAATTAAGTAGGTTGTTTATGGTAAGCCATCAGCCATTCTCAGACCAGTTTTTAATTTTGTTGTGGCATCACGTATAGCCTGTCCAGAGTATCATACGTCCATGCTGTCAGTGAATAACTCGTAAGGTTTTTAGGTTAACATATCTGTCAGAATAATAAACGTGTTTTCTCAATTAATAAATTAGAGTGTATTAATTAATTACACATTAAAACCCGATACAGCACGCTCATCTCTAGCTATCAACACAACGAATCCTCAAATTAATAAACTGTCGGAAACGCTCTAGTGACTTTTCTGGAATCGCAAGCGTCCATAGGCTTCAGTGTCTGCTTACAATCAGGCAAGCTGCATGCTTGATTGCCAAAGTAGTAAATATAAAAAAAACTGGCCATCTATAAAAACGGCAAAAAATCACGTTTGTTTTATGGGAGCCCCCTGTAGCCTAGTTGGTAGTGACCCTGCCTACGAAGCCGGAGGTCGCAGGTTCGAATCCCGGTAAGGGCATTTATTTGTGTGATGAGCACAAATATTTGTTCCTGAGTCATGGATGTTTTCTATGTATTTAAGTATGTTTATCGTCGTCTAGTACCCATAGTACAAGCTTTGCTTAGTTTGGGACTAAGTCGATTTGTATAAGATTGTAAAAAAAAAATTAAAAAAAAAAATATATTTATTGTGTTTTTTAGTATTTGCTGTTATAGCCGCAACAGAAATACATCATCTGTGAAAATTTCAATTGTCTAACTATCACGGTTGATGAGATATTGCCTGTTGACAGACGGACAGACAGACAGATAGACAGACAGACAGACAGACGGACAGCGGAGTCTCAGTAATACGGTCCCGTTTTACTCTTTGAGTACGGAACCCTTAAAAGTAATAATTGCTGGAAGTGGCACTAAATGTTACTAATGCGCTCTACCCTCAGAGCATAGAATACTAAAGAGAGGACAAGCCGCCGGCGGCCGTGTCGCAGCTGTATGCTCAATGGGCATACACTGCCATACTGTGCACGCGTGCTGATCGCAGAGAATATTACGTTTTTTCCCAAAATGCCTGATATGATACGCGTTTATTGTCAAATAAGCGTGTAGGTATACAAGTGTGTGTGTTTTAGATGTGTGCGTGCTTTGTCTTGTCAATTACTTGGGCGTTGTGTGGGTTAATGTACTTGCGACAGGCTCACTCTATACAAATCGGCCGCCATGTCCGATCTCCTTATATTCATACATCTGTGGCTCTAACAGTCTGCTAACTCATTTCGGGGCCACTAGCGTGAGTATGCCTGTTTCATCAAATTCCAGTGCTTGTCCCCGCCTAGGCAGTAACGACACATTAATATTAAGTAGCAAGCCGCTGCCATTCAGGTGCCGGCTTATTCTGGATATTTTACAAATTCAGTATAACTTTTACGCCCTCTTTAACCATCTGTGACCATACCCATGCCACCACCATAAATCATCTTTGAAATGTACGGCGAATATCTTTGTAAGGTTCGATCACAACCTCAGGCGGCGGCGGCGGCGTGATAGGTAGGAGTGAGAGATCGTAACGCGGCCTCACGCTCCCACTAATCCCGACCCGCGCCCGCGACCGGTGTGTGGAGGCCTTTACAACTTCTGCCACCGCTCGAAGCCGAGCCGTCATGATGGTGAATGTAGTTCGGAAGAATAGGTTAGACTTTGGCGTCTGCAGATTCTGCATATTTGTAACGTCTATCTGAAATAACATTTGCCCGTTGGTCCAATGGCCGCTGGGACGGAAAGGTTGTCTATTGGCGATAACGTACCGACAGGCGTGGTGTGGATAGACCAAAGGTGGACTGATGACCTGGGACCGCGGGAGTCCACTTGATGCGGGTGGCGCAGGACCGGTCATTGTGGCACTCTTTGGAGGAGGCATATATCCAGCAGTGGACGTCTATCGGCTGATGTGGTGATGATGATGAAGTTGCAGTGTGTGTATATCGTACGGTCGTATTGTCGACAGCAACCTCTCAGCCCACAATATATACCTAAATAAACCGATAGAATATGATCATAAATTATGTCAATATTAGGTACGTTCATACGCACAAGCAATAGGTCTTTGATTGCGTCCCAAATCGCATGGCGATGCTGCCAGGCGCGCCGCGAGCACTAATGCGTCGGGGAGTTTTGTTACATGATAAATATGATGAAAATGAAGATATTGTGATTGCTTTTTGTAAGATGTTTTGCCAAAGTAAAGCGTTAAACACTTTGATCGAGCGCTAGGTTCATAATTCATAAACGTTCATCAAAACAATTTTAGTTGAAATAAATACCTTTCTCTTTATCTGACACTTTGACATGTTAGAATGTGAGTGTTAGAATAGAACAGAACACCTTTTAGTCATCAGAGGTTTTTCAAGTTTTATGAAAAGAGGTAAACCTGCAAGTGACTAACTTACAATCTTCCAAGGAGCAGAATCCGGCATCGCTCAAGTATTTGCTCCCCAAATTGGAAGGGTTGAGTGTTTGAGTTCTCAACTACCTTTTAAATTGAGTGAAGACTCCCAGAATTCACAATTGGACTGGGATTGAATGCATGCGGGGTGGAAATGGGTCAATTATGACGCTTGCCAGGAAATGGGGGTGATCTTATAACGGTGGAAAAGGGTGCTTTATCCTTTTTGTACTTTGAAGTGGGGTTGGGATTGTTCATGTAGAAAAGGTATTTGAAATAAATGTATCTACTTATATTATTAAATTAATGTATTTTTTGTTTTGACGCTTAGACGCTTTAGAGACCGTATACATCTCTAAGAATATTAGAATAAATATTATTATCTAATCGTATTTGGACGCACAGAGACCTTATAGTCCATGCAATGAACTGACAACTTATATGGAAAATATGTCAAGTAACGGCATATCAAAGTTACCTAGACACAAAATCCAACAAAATTTCAGACAATTTAGACTTAAAGAAAATTCGGAAAATATAATAATAAATGCTTTTATCTTTATTTTGGTTCATTTACATTTTGCTCTTTAATATCAATACATAGTATAAAACAAAGTCTCTTCCCGCTGTCTGTCTGTCTGTCCGTCTGTCCCTATGTATGCTTAGATCTTTAAAACTACGCAACGGATTTTGATGCGGTTTTTTTTAATAGATAGAGTGATTCAAGAGGAAGGTTTATATGTATAAAACATGCATGTATTAATAATATTATACATGTAAACCCGTGCGAAGCCGGGGCGGGTCACTAGTAATTAAATAAAGAATATATTTTCCAAGAAATGTTCACATTACGTCTACTTATTTGTACCGTCCGGGGTCTATATGAATCGCCCCGAACATTACCAATTACATACAAACCTACAAACTCATAAAAATTACCTATTACCTCTTTATTATATGAGTGCCCTCTGCCAATACCTACTTCCTTGTTATCCTCCTTTTCTTCGTCCTTTATCGTAAATATGTCATTTCTTACAAAGCCTTGTATTGTTAAGGAATAAAATACGATGACTGCCTCTGTCCTAATTAACGTCACACACAACACAAGACCTCGTCACAAGACGTCTTTGTGTACGAATCAAATCTCCAATATACCGAGACGGAATGAACTAGCAATAATGGAATTAATTAATAGGTACCACACGTGTTGCTCGGCATCATAATCATCATCATCATCATATCAGCCGAAAGACGTCCACTGCTGGACAAAGGCCTCCCCCAAGGAGTGCCAAAGTGACCGGTCGCGGTCCTGCGCCACCCGCATCCAGCGGACTCCCGCGACCTTTACCAAGTCATCAAATCACACCTTGTGTGACCTACTCACGCCGCGCCTTCCGGTACGTGGTTGCCATTCGAGAACCTTTCCGCCCCAACGGCCATCGGTTCTTTCCATTATTATTATTTTTCATAATGTTGTATGCCCCGAATCATTCACTATGCCATCAACTTTATTTACTTGACAGAATATTCAATTAATCAAGTTACTATATGGTACTGTATTCCTGCGGCGCCGCATGTGGCCAGACTCATACAGCTGGCAATTATCCGCTTCGCGTGCGAAAAATCCCACTTTCTGACTAGAGGGAGAAAGTCAAATTTTGTAGCACTTGCGGAAATAAAGAACGCCTCTGAAGAGGCACTAGTTTTACGAAAGCGACTGTCGTCTGACCTTCCAACCCTAAGGGATAACTAGGCAATCAAGAAATAAATTAGAAAAGTATTACTGAAGTGCATTTTTAATCGATTGGCTCTAGTAATAAGCTCTGCGCTCGTCGCATCGAATACACGTTGTTAACGCTGTACACCTTAAATATTAGGAAAAACTCGTAGCTTTTTTTAACGTGCAGATTTTTTATTAGACTTTTTACATGACAGCTAAAATCACAAGACGGATAGAAAAATAATAAAAATGACAAGTAACACAGTAAAGAGGCCGTCGTCAACACTCCCCACCCTAGTGCGAAACTAGCACTTAATCAGCTAATGGGACAGGTGCAACGCGCGCTACGGATCGGCGCAGCACGCCGGTAGCGGTGGTTACTTCAACCACTCTGATGCGACCGTCCTTGCCAGGCACTACACTCTTAACTAAGCCCCGTGGCCATACGTTTCGAGGGGAGTCAGGATCAACGACGAGTACGAGGTCACCGACATTCAGAGGCCTCTTCTCTTGCTGCCACTTCTTTCTGGGTAACAGTTGGGGAAGGAACTCCTTTAGCCAACGTTGCCAGTACATGTCTGCCAACCGCTGAGCGATGCGCCACTGCTTCCTTAAGGCTAGATCCGAATCGTCAAAAACTCCATTCAGTGGTAATTTGGATGAAGAGCCTATAAGGAAATGGTTGGGCGTAAGCGCTTCAGTAGAGCCCGGCTCTACAGAGACATGTGTCAAGGGTCGACCATTCATAATACCTTCAACTTCCGCTAGAAGAGTACTCAAGGTTTCATCGCGGGGCGCTCTTTCCTTCAAAATGACATGGAGTGATCTCTTGACAGCCCGTATTAAGCGCTCCCACGCCCCACCCCAATGGGGACTTACGGGGGGAATGAAGGTCCAGTGAGCTTGATTATTAACGGCCTCCATTCTTAGAGATTCTTCGTCGAGCTCCTCTACAGATCTTCGCAGTTCTACGTCTGCGCCCCGAAGGTTGGTGCCGTTATCTGAGTAAATATGCGCCGGCCAACCACGTCGAGACGCCATTCTGCGCAGCGCCATGATCAAGGAGTCGGTGGTAAGTGAGTGCACGATTTCAATGTGAACCGCGCGAACAGTGAGGCAGGTGAACAAAACGCCATAACGTTTCTCTCGGTGCCTGCCTACCGTGACTTCCAAAGGTCCGAACAGATCAATTCCGCAGAAGGTAAAGGCGCGCTGATGATGCGCCATGCGTGCCTGAGGCAAGTCACCCATCCGAGGCACCTGTGGGGTAGCCTTTCTTAACCTGCAGAACATGCAACGGGACACAACAGTCTTGACAGTAGGACGCAACTGAATTATCCAATACATCTGTTTCAAGTCGTTCACTACTGCTTCTTGGTGTCCGTGCGCAGCCTTTACATGATAGTGCTTGACCAAAAGTCGGGTAGTAGGATGTCGTCCGTCCAGTATTATTGGTCTTTTCGCTTCCTGGGCTACGTCGCAAACAGCATCTATGCGACCACTCATGTGAAAAAGACCATTCTCATCCAAGTAAGGTGAGAGATTGATCAATCTGCTATCGCGTGGCAAGTCTTTGCCCTTCTTTATTGCGTCCAAATCGCTGGCAAACGAATCCTCTTGAGCTTGCCGCAGAACCAATCTCTTTGCTTGCTCCATCAGAGTGTAGTCGTCGAGAGTCGTAAGACCTCTACACTTATTTGTGAACTTCAAAACAGAAGCAGCAGATCGAACAAACCGTAGCCACGAAGAGAAGCGCTCAGGGTCAGGAACGGGTAAGCGTGCAGGTGAATTTTGTACAACGGTCACGCAAGCTTCAAAACTATCCCTATTCTCAGGTTCTATTACGTTCACTGGCCAGTAGCTCTCTTGTTCGTTTAAAAAAGTAGGCCCTTTGAACCATTCGTTGAGAAATGAGTGGTAATCGAACGTGTCTCTAGTAGCAATGTCTGCGACGTTTAGTCCAGTGGGCACATATCTCCACTCAGAGGCTTTTGTGAGGTCATCTATTTCACCTAACCTGTTAGCCTCGAAAGTCTTGTACTGACGCGTATTGTTGTATATCCAGTGTAGTACCGTGCTGGAATCGCACCAAAAGTATCGCCGAGTGACGTGTAAACGATGCGTCTTTGCTATCGTTTCCGCGAGCCGTGCTGCTAGGAGTGCAGCCTGAAGTTCCAAACGTGGCACGGTTTGAGGTTTCACTGACGACACTCGGGACTTGCTGGCAACAAATGCGACAAATATCTGACCGTTGCTCTTCCAGCGCCAGTATGCGACTGCGTTCATTGCTTTGAGCGAAGCATCGCTAAATAAATGCAATTCCAAATCGCCGTAACTTTGCTTGGTCGCAACACTTGTGGAAGGGCTTCCGACACTGGCAGTCTGTTCATCTTCCAACACATTACAGCTGGCAGCGCAAGATTGGTACCATCTCGGGAGGCGAATTTCTCCAATAACTTTCAGTAGTTCTAGCCAACTACACCATTTTTTATACAATTCGTCTGGAATAATATCGTCCCAACCAATAAGTAGGCGCCAAGTGTCCTGAAGCATGATTTTGCCTTGCGTAGTGAAAGGTGTCAAGAACCCGAAGACGTCAAAAATGGACATTATGACACGTAACATAATTCGTTTCGTGGGTCTTTGTTCGCCTTTAATCACACTTTCAGGGATACGCTTAAATGACACATCGAACCCTAGTTCATCTTTAGCGGGGTACCAAATTAGTCCGAGCGTGCGCTCGCCTTCGTCATGTTCATCAAGTCCAAATGTCACAGCTGTAGTACCTAAAATATCTTTAGGAATAGTGTCGAGTACAGTAGCGCTATTACACGTCCAGTTGCGGATCTCGAAACCTCCCGCGCTGTGAATATCTCGAATATTCTTGACCATAGTGATGGCGGTAGGCTCGTCCGGCAGACTATCGATATAGTCATCCATATAGTGCTGGTGATGTATAGCGGCGACAGCAGCTGGAAGCTTTGACTCAAACCGGCTTGCATTCTTGTTCTTTATGTATTGCGCTATAAAGGGCGAGCAGTTAGCACCAAAAATCAGTGACGTCATTGCGTACGTCTTCACTGGGCCTGTGGGGTCGCTGCCTCTCCACAGGAATCTGAGGGCATTCTGATCTACAGAATTAATTTTAATTCTCAAAAACATATCCTTTATGTCACCGGTTACTGCTATCCTGTCCTCTCGAAAACGAACCATAATGCCGAACAAGGAAGCAAGTAAGTCCGGGCCTGTGAGAAGAAAATCGTTTAAGGATTTGCCTTGACTTCTTGCAGCTGCGTCATAAACCAAACGAAGCTTCTTCTTATTCGGATTGTCAACTCCAAAATGAGGTAAGTACCAAGTGTTCGGCGTGAGTGACGTGTCGGCCATTTGCCGAGCAAAATCGTTCTCAAACAAATGGTGGACACGTTCCTCGTACCTGTGTGCGTAAGCTTTATCGGCTAGCATCTTTTTCTCTACACCCTGTAGCCTTTTGAATGCGCTAGGAAAACTATCGGGCAAACTACAGTGCGGATCTTTCCAAGGCAGACCCACAGTCCATCTGCCGTTGTCAAGTACGGCGGACTTCTCTAGCATCTCTTGCGCTTTCACATCATTAGCGTTCTCCCTAGGCTTACCTGAAATACCCAAAGCGTCGATTGCAAACGACCGGCGCACCTCTTCATGTAGCTCGCGCAGCGCGTGCGCGACGGCGTCTTCCTCAGGAATCACGCAAAGGTTGAGCGTGGCGTGCGCCGAGCGCGCGGCCCGCGACGCGCGTGCCACCTGTACCGCCCCGTGTACACACCAACCTAAGGGGATTCGTGTAGCCGACGGCTCATTGTATCGACCTATACATAACTCTAAAGGCAACAACAAATTATAATTGTCCTGACCTATAAGCAACTCAGGTTTACAACATGAGTTAGTATGCAGTACTGATTTAAGCGCTTTTAAATGCTCATACCTATCGCAGTCTACTAAAGCTACATTTTGTACAGGTAAATCTAATTGTTTTACACTGCGTACAGTCAGAGAGTGCATAGTACCGTCAGCAACGCTAGAAATATTTACAGTCATTACAGTTGATTCACACACAAGTACGTTATTGTTCCACGCGCCGCTCACGCGCATGGTCTCGCTGCGGCCCTGCAGGCCGGCTCGCGCCGCTAGTCCGGCGCTCAGGAGTGACACTGACGAGCCATCGTCCAAGATTGCGGTCGTATCAAACACGCCGTTCGGGCCGTGAATCTTGATAGCAACCACTTTCAGTAGTACGCGTTTGTCGTTATCTATGAAACACGTTGCTCCCGTCACGCTCGGTGCCTGTGCTGAAGAACTCGATGGTGCAGGCTCCGTGGCTGGTGATGGTGCAGGCTCTGGCAGCAGTAGGGCGCTGGCGGTCACGTCGTCCGACCGGCGAGCGCTGCCGTTGACAGCAGCAGTGTAGTGCAGCAGCTGGTGGTGCGCGCCTTCACATCCTTCTTTGTCGCACGCAGGCGCAGTACATGTCTCACGGTCGTGACGGTGCAATAGACATTTGAAGCAAAGTCCGTGCCTTTTCACGTAGCGCCATCTGTCTTTGCGCAAAGCGCGTTTGAACTTCTTACAATCCGGTAGGTCATGACTTTGTTGTGTACGGCAAAAGAGGCACTTATCACGCTTATCATTATCGCTGCGTTGCTCAGTTTGCAATAACACAGGTTGCGGGCGAGAGAAGCTATCGTATTGTTTGTGTTTACTCTGATCTGTGCGATAACTTTGCAGATGAACGTTAGCGGTGGTGGCTATCTTCACAGCTTCCGCATTGAGAAAGTCCGACATAATGCTCAGACGGGTCTTTGTTCCAGCTTTGATGAGCGGATAGCTATAGTCCGACCACTTAGAAACGAGTACAGTCGGCAGCTTCGACATGAGTAAAGGAACAATACTTAATCCTTGTACGTACTCCTCGCGTCCAACCGCCTTCACAGATTCCACGAAGTTTTGAACTTTGATAGAGAAGTTAATAATATCTCTCTGGTACTCGTTGGATATGGGCGCAAGTTTCTTTACATCCTGTATAAGCCTGCTTACTATAAACTCTGGGTCACCATGACGTAGTTCCAATGTGGCCATAATGCGGTCAGGTGAGGCGGCACTCATGAGCAAGGCTGAGACGGTTTCTTTAGCCTGTCCGCGCAGGCACTTGCGTAATCTCCATAGATTCTCTTTAGGGCTAAATTTACACACGTCGGTCGATTCTTCGTACGCTTGCTTAAATTGTAACCACTCTAGTGGATCACCGGAGTATTCAGGTAGATCTCGTGGCGTACACATACGACTCAATACATTAGCATCACACTTACTGCGTGTGGAGGCAACAGTCAAGTTTTTAACTGCCGCAGCGAGCATCTTAACAATTTCATCGGAAGAGCCGACGGCAGGTGGCGCCGACTGGTGCAACTCGCCGATATTCAAACCATCCTCGGGGGCGGGCTGCGCTTTCTTAAGTTCGTGCTCACTGTGTTCCATCCAATGTTCAATATCGTGACGCGTGCTAGCATTACTAATGTGTGAACTGTATTTCTCCTCTTCGAGGTCGGCTAAATCAGCCTTCAATTGTATGTCGATTAATAATTTCTGTTTTCTCAACTCCAAAAGCGTCTTACGTTCTTCGGCCTCCAATTCCATTAGTGCCAATTGTTTTTTGGCCTCTAGTTCCAGCTTCTTTTTTCTAGTCGACATGGATGTGGATGCAGACGGTACCTTATTGTGCGGTGACAGCGGGTGCAGCACACCGTCGTCCCTCAACGACGGCGCCTTAATTTCCATACGGCTGCTGCCAGCCACGAACGTCGTGTCTGCGGCATGTCGTGTCAGTGATGCTGGTGAAGAGCCGGGTGCCTTCGCAGGCGTCGACACTTTTATTTCTGCCTCGCGTTTTGCGCGAGTAGCACTACGTGTTTTTTCTTTACTCGGGGTGCGAATCATTTCGCGGTGTACACAATGTGCGGCTCAAATTAACCCTAGAAACGGCTCGAAGACCACTTTGTTAACGCTGTACACCTTAAATATTAGGAAAAACTCGTAGCTTTTTTTAACGTGCAGATTTTTTATTAGACTTTTTACATGACAGCTAAAATCACAAGACGGATAGAAAAATAATAAAAATGACAAGTAACACAGTAAAGAGGCCGTCGTCAACACACGTTGAGAGTAAGTTCATTAGATAACCTTTTAAAATTAGTAGCTTCACTCTGTGCGAGCTACCTATACCATTACGCACGCACGCTACGCGCGGGACCGTACGTACAGTCGCCATCACATACATCGGTAAATAAAATAAAATAAATTAAAATAAAAAAGCCTTTTATTTCTTACAGAATACAAATTACATATCGTTGGTTAGTAAAGAACTTAAACTTAAATTACTTGTTAAAACTAGCTAGGTATTAGTACTATGCTGGTCTGTAAGAACCCCTGGGCGGGTAAAGGCCTCCTCCAAGGATAACCATGTGTCTCTGTCCTGTGCCACTTCGTACCAGAGTGAGCCGGCTGTTCTCTTGATGTCGTTTTCCTAACGTGTCATTACACTATAGGTGTTCAAAAATATCGGCACATGCACCCTAATGCCTTGAAATTTAGGTGTGTGTTCCGATGTTTGTGACGTGCTTGTTTGCAATTTATGGCCCCGCGCGCAGCGAGTATAGTAGTATTTTCATTCTATTGTAGCTTACTTTGCAGTACCGTAGCATATTCGAACAAACGAAGCGAGGGCATAGTTTCAACTAAACATAAAAGAAGATAAAATAAATTAGGGTGTGAGGATGAATGCTCTGTTTCGAGCGGTGCGGTGGTACAAAGCAGCCATCGGCATCATGGCGAACAGTTCATTGGAGCACAACCCATTCAATAAACGAAATAACAGGGTTATTGTTACGTTAAGATAAGTTTCTGTGAAAAAAAAAATTTTGTGTTCAAGATTTTATTGCCGAGTGTACTTTTGTGTATACCATCGTCAACTTCTCATTGAGACAATTCTAACGAGCCCAAACTCAACGGCGTTACGTCGGTTAAATACTGAATTCCCATGGCCACCTTCTGTCTCCATCATCGTATCATCTCGATGGTACCATAATATTGAATTGTCATCCAAACTATAATAATACCCAAAATTACAGCTCAATCGGATAACGGCAAGTGACTGAAAATCGATTGCAAATTTTGACGGTAAACTTATTTACAAACTTATATACTTACATACATACGAAGTTAAGTTAGCCTATAGAGATTGATTTAAGAAAACATGGTCGTTGGAATATTATTAAACGGGGTCGATTTATTCATACTTCTCTATTTATATGTATTATGGCTGGTAGGGTAAACTGAAGTCACAGTTTGAGGCGAACTACTTTGCTATTCCGAAACAATGGCTGCGCGCGGAAAATGTCTTAACAGGATATCCTCTTTTGTACTTTCCTGTCATGATTGGTGAGACAGAGAGTCCAACAGACGTACGTTCCCATGTTTTATGACTCCGCACGCAGCGACCGACCGTTTGATAGTTGCCAAGTATAGTTAATAACAAGCAAGTCAACTCGCAAGTTACGATTAACTCGCTCGCGCATTGTGAGGCGGATATAAGCAGTGATTGCTGAGGACCTAAGGCGCGCAGAATGCCGATAACAGCCACAGGCAATTAATGTCTTATCTTATTTATTTTCAGACTTAAATAAACAGCTTTTCAATTAGATTCTTAATGTGTTTACCACTCCGCTGGTTATTTACAAGTTTTTGCAGTCGGTAAAGCATAGTATTCGGGTTCGGGTGTAATCGTGTATTTTGGCATAGAATATGTAATCTTCAAGAATAAGCGAGAGGGAAATATAAACCTAATTAGGTACTGTTAAATGCTTGCGGGGATTATTATAGGACATGCTAAAAGTTGTATACATAGCTATCGTTTTTTTTTCATAGTACCTACCTAAAATCCCGGTTGAGCCCTAACTGAGCCTGGACATAAGAGTTTTACTATTATTTCATAACTAGTTTTTTGCCTGCGGCGCGGCGCGCGAGCGCGCCGCGGTACCTATTTGAACCTTTGACTTGTTTATTCAAAATCTGCCTGTATTTTTTTGGTTTTTGTATATCCAAGGAAAAGGAAAGTGAAATTCCGCTATGGGAAGGGAAAAGCGGTGGGTATTTTTGTAAGTAGGAATTTGCACTCTATTCTTGCTTGTGACGGGAAGGTGCGGGGGGTGTGTGTCCGCGTGGGCTCGCCCTTCGGGCCTCCGGCCCTCGGGCTCGCGTAGAGAGCGAGCTCTGAAGGGACGCTTCGGGCCTTCGGCCCTACGCGGAGCTCGGCCTTCGGCCTTCGCGTACCTGGAAGCTCACCTTCGGGCCTTCGGCCCTCAGGTTCGCTTAAAGACACTTGGGGGGCGAAGGGTTTCCGCAAGCGCACTCTGAAGGGACGCTTCGGGCCTTCGGCCCTACGCGGAGCTCGGCCTTCGGCCTTCGCCTGCCACGAAGCTCACCTTCGGGCCTTCGGCCCTCAGGTTCGCTTTTAACACACTCGGGGGCTAGTGAGTGGTAGCACAACCTTAAACTCCCGCAGCTCGGCCTACGGCCTCGCAGGACGCTTCGGGCCTTCGGCCCTACGCGGAGCTCGGCCTTTAGCCTTCGCGTCGCTCGGCCTTCGGCCTTCGCCTACCCCGAAGCTCACCTTCGGGCTTTCGGCCCTCAGGTTCGCTTAAAGACACTTGGGGGGCGTAGGGTTTCCGCAAGCGCGCTCTGAAGGGACGCTTCGGGCCTTCGGCCCTACGCGGAGCTCGGCCTTCGGCCTTCGCCTACCACGAAGCTCACCTTCGGGCCTGCGGCCCTCAGGTTCGCTTTTAAGACACTCGGGGGGTAGTGAGTGGTAGCACAACCTTAAACTCCCGCAGCTCGGCCTACGGCCTCGCAGGACGCTTCGGGCCTTCGGCCCTACGCGGAACTCGGCCTTTGGCCTTCGCGTCGCTCGGCCTTCGGCCTTCGCCTACCCCGAAGCTCACCTTCGGGCCTTCGGCCCTCAGGTTCGCTTTTAAGACACTCGGGGGTAGTAAGTGTCCGCGTAGGCTCGCCCTTCGGGCCTTCGGCCCTCGGGCTCGCGTAATAAGCGCACTCTGAAGTGACGCTTCGGGCCTTCGGCCCTACGCGGAGCTCGGCCTTCGGTCTTCGCGTACCTGGAAGCTCACCTTCGGGCCTTCGGCCCTCAGGTTCGCTTAAAGACACTTGGGGGGCGTAGGGTTTCCGCAAGCGCGCTCTGAAGGGACGCTTCGGGCCTTCGGCCCTACGCGGAGCTCGGCCTTCGGCCTTCGCCTACCACGAAGCTCA
Source organism: Epinotia brunnichana (assembly GCA_963854355.1). Classification (NCBI taxonomy): domain Eukaryota; kingdom Metazoa; phylum Arthropoda; class Insecta; order Lepidoptera; family Tortricidae; genus Epinotia; species Epinotia brunnichana. The sequence goes on from OY977959.1 coordinate 19,608,187, forward strand.
CCTTCGGGCCTGCGGCCCTCAGGTTCGCTTTCAAGACACTCGGGGGGTAGTGAGTGGTAGCACAACCTTAAACTCCCGCAGCTCGGCCTACGGCCTCGCACGCTTCGGGCCTTCGGCCCTACGCGGAGCTCGGCCTTTGGCCTTCGCCTACCCCGAAGCTTACCTTCGGGCCTTCGGCCCTCAGGCTCGCTTTTAAGATAATCGGGGGTAGTAAGTGTCCGCGTAGGCTCGCCCTTCGGGCCTTCGGCCCTCGGGCTCGCGTAATAAGCGCACTCTGAAGGGACGCTTCGGGCCTTCGGCCCTACGCGGAGCTCGGCCTTCGGCCTTCGCCTACCACGAAGCTCACCTTCGGGCCTTCGGCCCTCAGGTTTGCTTTTAACACACTCGTGTTAGTGAGTGGTAGCACAACCTTAAACTCCCGCAGCTCGGCCTACGGCCTCGCAGGACGCTTCGGGCCTTCGGCCCTACGCGGAGCTCGGCCTTCGGCCTTCGCGTCGCTCGGCCTTCGGCCTTCGCCTACTTCGTGAAAGACACTCGGGGGCCTATACGCACAGTCCTATACTCCCGCAGCTCGGCCTACGGCCTCGCTGGACGCTTCGGGCCTTCGGCCCTACGCGGAGCTCGGCCTTCGGCCTTCGCGTGCCTCGAAGCTCACCTTCGGGCCTTCGGCCCTCAGGTTCGCTTGTAAGACACTCGGGGCTAGGAATAGTAGCCCAACTTTAAACTCCCGCAGCTCGGCCTACGGCCTCGCAAATTTGTTTTGCCCATACCGTCCGCCATTTTGGATTTTTTCCAAAATTTTTTTCTTTTTACAACTCTTTGGCCCCTCAAGTCCCCGCATGCCAAATCTCGCCGCGCTGCGACCAACTTGAAATTTCAAAAAAAAAAAAGTTTTTTTTTCGGCCAAAAAAAAATGCAGTTGTACTCCGCTTGGGAACCTTTATGACATTTGGTCGAGACCGCTATTCAAAAGTCGAGCGGTTTGGTCGGAAAAAAAAATCGAAAAAATTCCCCATACAAAATTTTTTTTAGAGCTAAAAAAAAAAAAAAATATTTTCAGAATTTAGAGCCATATAGGATTCCGCTAGCCAAATTTCAGCGCTCTACAAGCATTTTGAAAAAAAATTAAAAAAAAACTTCGTTTTTTTTTAATTTTTTTTCCGTCATCAAAAACTGCACGCAGTTCCCTATAACATTTGGCCGAGCACCCCTAACCTAGCTGTTACCGTTTAGCCAGGCTGAAGTGCAACTTTTTTCCTGGAGCCAAATCTCCAAATGTCAGATTTTTCTGGGGGTCACATTGATGACAGTTACACTTTTGCCATACAAGTCAAAGCTCCATTTACACTCCTTCATGGAGAACAACCATATGAATGAGAAATGAGTCGTGCTGGAGCTTTATAGTATATTAACTAGTTTTTTGCCTGCGGCGCGGCGCGCGAGCGCGCCGCGGAACCGTGGTGGAGTTTCGACTTATATTATTCAAAATCTGCCTGTATTTTTTTGGTTTTTGAATTACCAAGGAAAAGGAAAGTGAAATTCCGCTATGGGAAGGGAAAAGCGGAGGGTATTTTTGTAAGTAGGAATTTGCACTCTATTCTTGCTTGTGACGGGAAGGTGCGGGGGGTGTGTGTCCGCGTGGGCTCGCCCATCGGGCCTTCGGCCCTCGGGCTCGCGTAGAGAGCGAGCTCTGAAGGGACGCTTCGGGCCTTCGGCCCTACGCGGAGCTCGGCCTTCGGCCTTCGCGTACCTGGAAGCTCACCTTCGGGCCTTCGGCCCTCAGGTTCGCTTAAAGACACTTGGGGGGCGTAGGGTTTCCGCAAGCGCGCTCTGAAGGGACGCTTCGGGCCTTCGGCCCTACGCGGAGCTCGGCCTTCGGCCTTCGCCTGCCACGAAGCTCACCTTCGGGCCTTCGGCCCTCAGGTTCGCTTTTAAGACACTCGGGGGTTAGTGAGTGGTAGCACAACCTTAAACTCCCGCAGCTCGGCCTACGGCCTCGCAGGACGCTTCGGGCCTTCGGCCCTACGCGGAGCTCGGCCTTTGGCCTTCGCGGCGCTCGGCCTTCGGCCTTCGCCTACCGGGAAGCTCACCTTCGGGCCTTCGGCCCTCAGGTTCGCTTTTAAGACACTCGGGGGTAGTAAGTGTCCGCGTAGTCTCGCCCTTCGGGCCTCCGGCCCTCGGGCTCGCGTAGTAAGCGCGCTCTGAAGGGACGCTTCGGGCCTTCGGCCCTACGCGGAGCTCGGCCTTCGGCCTTCGCCTGCCACGAAGCTCACCTTCGGGCCTTCGGCCCTCAGGTTCGCTTTTAACACACTCGGGGGTTAGTGAGTGGTAGCACAACCTTAAACTCCCGCAGCTCGGCCTACGGCCTCGCAGGACGCTTCGGGCCTTCGGCCCTACGCGGAGCTCGGCCTTCGGCCTTCGCGTCGCTCGGCCTCCGGCCTTCGCCTACGACAAAAGACACTCGGGGGCATAGTCGCACAGTCCTATCCTCCCGCAGCTCGGCCTACGGCCTCGCTGGACGCTTCGGGCCTTCGGCCCTACGCGGAGCTCGGCCTTCGGCCTTCGCGTGCCTCGAAGCTCACCTTCGGGCCTTCGGCCCTCAGGTTCGCTTGTAAGACACTCCGGGCAAGGAATAGTAGCCAAGCCTTAAGCTCCCGCAGCTCGGCCTACGGCCTCGCAAATTTGTTTTGCCCATACCGTCCGCCATTTTGGATTTTTTCCAATTTTTTTTTCTTTTTACAACTCTTGGGCCCCTCAAGTCCCCGCATGCCAAATCTCGGCGCGCTGTGACCAATTTGAAATTTCAAAAAAAAAAAACTTTTTTTTTTCGGCCAAAAAAAAATGCGATTGTACTCCCCTTGGGAACCCTTATGACATTTGGTCGAGACCCCTATTCAAAAGTCGAGCGGTTTGGCCGGAAAAAAAAATCGAAAAAATTCCCCATACAAATTTTTTTTTAAAGCTAGAAACTTTTTTTTTTGGTTTTCAGAATCTAGAGCCATATACGATCCCGCTAGCCAAATTTCAAAGCTCTAGGACCATTTTGAAAAAAAATTAAAAAAAAACTTTGTTTTTTTTTAATTTTTTTTCCGCCATCAAAAACTGCACGCGGTTCCCTATGACATTTGGTCGAGCACCCCTAACCTAGCTGTTACCGTTTAGCCGGGCAGTAGAGCAATTTTTTACTCAGAGCCAAATCCGAAAAAGTCAGATTTTTCTGGTGGTAACCTCGCCGACCTCTATACACCCATATCAAAACCTAACCCCCACCATGACTCCTTCCCGGAGATCAATTGTGTCAAGAGAAATGAATCGTATTGCAGCTTTATATAATATTAATATACAATTACCTACGTTATAAATTTAAGCTTACTTAATCTCTATGAATTTAAATTATAATGATCGTCAGAAATTCATTATAAGTAATGAAGGGGGCAATCTGTTGCTCGAGTCCGCAGGAGTTACCTACTACAACCCTGCACGTGTCCCCTGGATGGTGTTAAATGAGCGACAACACTTCCAGCGAAACAGGCGCAACTATAAAAATATCACATCCTGGCTGGATATCCGCCTAATCTACAGATCGCCATACGATGAAATAAGGAATGTACTCAATAAGGTTTCTAGCGTCAAAATCGAAATAATACAATTATCATATTATCAATCAAGCGAACAGAGGCCCATTGCATAATAACTTTATAATTTGTATACCTAAATAATTTACAAGAGGAAACCTCTTTTCAATTCTTTACACAAGAAAGAGTGTTCTACTTATATTATAAGTAGCAATTTGTAATGCAATGGGCCTCCGAGTGAACTCTCTCACGTCGTCGATTTAAATAGAAACACTGATAAACTAAGTCCCTTTAACCCCACCAATATACTAGTAACATAACGACGTAAGTCACTGGATTTTCCTACCAAATTAAGTCCTTTTGGTTGGATAGTGGCCAGCCCATCGTGAAGTATTAACTTTAACGAAGTTCCATTGTTCGTAGGACAATGCGACTGAGATCGCAATGATGACTTTAAAATGTCTCACTATGAGTTCTCGAAAATGTTGGTTAAAGTGAACCAAGTCAAACGACAGCAGAGTAATTGGGTCATTGTCAGTCACAAAAACAAAAATCATCTTTCCGGTGGTCAATAGTTAAGGGCTTACCGCTCACATATAATATGTTTTTATCACATGGAATTATAGAAAGGGCAACGCCGTTTATGCGGATTCAGTGATCAACCAAATATTAGGCTTTATAGCTCTTAACTTTGGCAATGTCCACCGAAGAGACGCGAACCTAAATCTGACAATGACCCAATTGCGAAACGTGTCGCGTTAAGACAACATGGCTTTTGTGGTTAGGTGTCTAGATTTCCAGCTTATAAGGATTCAAATTACCGTTTGTCCGCGACTTAGTTCTCGTGGAACTTCTTGAGTTTTATACTCGTATATCGTACCTCACAAACTTCCGGAACGCAAAACCCATCCCCCTTAAGGGATAAATTAAACCCTTTATGTCATATCCCGGTAATTATTAATCTTATTGGTTCAGTGGTTTAGGAATGTTTGGAAATTCATTGCGTCTGACAAGTTAAACTCTGGAGGTGTCAAGAGAGCATTGCCACCCTTCTTTCTTCAATTCAAGTAATTTTATTTCGAACAAAGTCCATAACGTGTTAGTAACGTACTACTTAATTCTAGGTTGTACTATTACTTATTCTGTGTTCTAGGTTTCATCATCATCATCATATCAGCCGAAAGACGTCCACTGCTGGACAAAGGCCTCCCCAAAGGGTGCCAAAATGACCGGTCCTACGCCACCCGCATCCAGCGGACTCCCGCGACCATTACCAGATCATCAGTCCACCTACCCACGCCGCGCCTTCCGGTATGTGGTCGCCACTCGAGAACCTCGACGTTCTAGGTTTAGTACCTATAATAATAATATAGGTTTATACATAGGGGGGCATGCAGCTGCTCCCAGTGTTTCAGCCACGGTGAGTTCTACCGGTCGGCCAGCGTGCACAGGACGGTATTCGAGCTGGCGCGCCACCGCCTCAGTTAGCGAGCTACATCGCTTCCTGATCGCGTGGATCTTATGGAGTCGCTCGTTCATATCTTTCTTCTTTTGTTTATCTCCCATGACTGACAATCGTGACCGCATGTAATAAAATTGCCCTCCATGCAGTTCGCTCCCTCATCAAGTGAACCGCATGGGAAATACTGCATCTTGCAGCCCTCTATCAGTCCAGAGTACTGGTATCCTTCTTCTAGCGCGTTTTCCTTCTACAAAACCTAGAATAATTCATTTCTCCAATTCATAGGTTTACAGAATTAACAAGTATAAACCTAAGTAAGTAGGTCCTGAGTTCGAATCCCCATAAGGGCAAATATTCGTGTGATGTGCATGAACATTTGTTAGTACTTTACCACAAAAACATAAATTACTTATAGTAATTCACCGCATCGCATTTCACCTCGATCGTATATTTAATTATTGTGGTGTGTTCTAATCGCTTATTTTTTTTGTCGCTATAATTATGTTTGAGTCGCATTTCACCTCGATCGTGCATTTAAGTATCGCGTTGTGTCTCAGTCGTGACTTTTTTGTCGCTATAAGTTTTAGTCGCATTTCACCTTGATCGTGTATTAAATTTTCGCTTTGTATTCTAATCGTTTATTTTAGTACCTATAAGACAAAGGGTCAGAAAAAGGGCTAGACCGTGGATACCTTACATGGAGCAAATAAAACAGAAAATAAACGCTTCGTCGTATAGAGAAATAAAAAGAAAGGCGGAATGTAGAACATGTTGGAAGTTGCTCCACCGACAAGAGCCTAGGCTCTTAAATAAGAAGAAGAAGAAGACAATATTTTTAGTCGCAAAGATAATATTTCAATGAGTTTGAGACATATTTCGGAGCACTTAAGGTATGAGAAAACAGGGACAAAACTCGTTAAAAAAAAGATACAGAATTTTAGTTCAAACATCAACTAAAGCGTCAAATTAATTAGTAGGTACCAAACAAAAATCGATCACCGCGAAATGCGTCTAGAATAAAATACTAAACTAAAAATGAAATGCTACAAATTAAGTATACTTAGGTACTAATGTGAAAAACCATGTAAAAGATAGCTTCAGGTATAGGTAATACTCTATTGAGATTTTGTTCTGCCGCGGTGAAATGCGACGCGGTGAATAACTACAAGTAATTTATGCTTAGGTACGTGGTAAAGTACAAACAAATGTTATTTATTTATTTATTATAAACAGTTCAAAAACTGAAACCCAACTACGAAAAAGTAAGTGAAAATAAATGATTTTTTTTCACTTAAATAAATAAAAAAGGTAGCCTATGCTATCCGGAGCATGATTTCGAATCGATTGACACATCATTTATCAAAATCGATTCAGTATCTTAAAAGCTATGGTGGAACACACGTATATATAAACATAGTATAATACAAAGTCGCTTCCCGCTGTCTGTCTGTCTGTCTGTCTGTCCCTATGTATGCTTAGATCTTTAAAACTACTCAACGGATTTTGATGCGGTTTTTTTTAATAGATAGAGTGATTCAAGAGAAAGGTTTATATGTATAATACATGCATGTTATTATTATTTGCATACCTATAAGCCCGTGCGACGCCGGCGGGTCACTAGTAGACTACTAAATCATATCCCTAGCTTCCTTTCGACTCTGCCGTAGTCGGGCTAAAAGGTGAGTTGTAAATCGTTAATAAGTAGTAGGGCCCCAAGGGCCTCAAGACTTCGTGACATTAAGCAGGCCCCTTGTAAATAAGCGAAGGGATTTGGCCCCGGAAAATTGAAAAATGTCGTCTTATCTCCGTGGAAATAATTACGATCTCTTAGGTTTTGTTTCGGCGGTAAAGCGGCGGAAGAAAGTTTTTTTAAAAGGATTTATTAAGAAGCCAGGATAAGTCATTTGCTTTGGTGAGAGGATTCTTAGGGATCCGTTGGAATGAATAAATAGGATTTTCAAAAGAAAACCGAAACTCAATTAAACATAAATAATGAAGAAAACAAACGGTCTTATCGCATAAAGCGACCTCTTCTAGACAATGCATTGGCGACGTATGTTAGATTTTAGTTTCCTGCACAACTGGGCAAATAAAATGCTGCCATCTATTAGAGAGAGTCTCGTTAACAGCTCCTCACAATTACCCTTGGCGCCCTATAACAAAAGCTTTTGCCACACCATTCAACAGGATTAACCTTGGCTTGCAGTCTCCTATATGGTGAAAATTTGCTCAAGTTTTAATGACTTTGTCAGCCAAAATAACTCTATCGACATCTTCCACGACCGTCTACCTAAGTTTAAATCGACATCATTGCCAACACTAAAATAACTCTGTCGCCATTATTGCAAATAATATTATATTAGTTCTATAGATATTTACATATAAATTCTGTTTATATTATAGTTAAGTTCATATTTAGTATTATATAAGCTATTTATAACTTTTATTGATATCAATGCAACATGCGAAGCCGATGTTATGTACTTCCGTAATTGTTGTACAAATATATCAGAAATAAATACCTCTTAATATACTAGAATTGTGATACCTATATAATGATGTGGTTGTACTATCGGCCAAGGGTACGGGCGCACACTTTTTCAACGAAATCGTCAGCAAACACATACAATTAATTCTAAAAAACCACCCCGTACCCGTACCGTTGGGCGATAGTACTTAATAAATAAAATAAATGCAATGCAATGCATCGTCTTCACTCCTCTACCTGTACTCAATCAGTGTTTTCATTCCACGTTGCAGCCAGTTTTTGGGCTACAATGATCTTTTACCATTGGACATTGGGTATATACATTAGGGTAAACATTATGATATTACTGTTGTAGAATATTAACGGCCTCCGTAGCCCAGTGGGTAGTGACCCTGCCTACGAAGCTGGAGGTCCCGGGTTCGAATCCCGGTCAGGGCATTTATTTGTGTGTTTATCACGAATATTTGTTCCTGAGTTATGGATGTTATATATGTATATAAGTATCTATATGTATGTATCTATTATATATATCATCGCCTAGTACCCACAACACAAGCCTTACTGAGCTTACCGTGGGCCTAGGTTGATTTGTGTAAGATTGTCCCGTAATATTTATTATTATTATTATTATTTATTATAAGGTAAACGTCCGAGTGCTCGACGCTGTTCTAGTATATGGCATGGGCACTCTATGTCGAAGCAATATGGGTTAAATTTGAACTAAGTGGATCTTTCTTCATTCGAATGTAAGCCATGTCACTTTGACATAAAGTTCCCATGCCATAACACTAGTACAGCGTCGAGCACTCTGACGTTTTTCTTACGTCTAGTATTTAATCCATCTTCAAATTAAATGTCATTCACGAGCTTGTTCGATTAAGTGCTGAATTAGAGCACTCGGTTTGTGATAACTAAAAATCACCGTGTACACGTATCTATGTAATTATGCAAGCTGCGCCTCCCCCCCTCCACTGACACCACAGACCAACATACAAATATAACCACCAAATGACTCTAACAAACTAACTTACAAACTACCACTCCACAGGAGTCAAGACCTCAACTCTCTTTGTCCCCCGGTGCGTCCCTTCGGAGTATATCTACAAATAAGTTTAGGAAAATGAAAAAAATTAAAAAAATAAAAATTAGCTGCGTCTTCCACCTCCCTGTAAGCAGCAGGTGAAATTGCACTAAAATGAAAAACGCTTTTAGAATTTTGCACGCGCCCTTAACCGTGTTTTCAAAGTGATTTTCCGCCGCGCCCGGATTATAAGATGATCTGACGACTTATAATGAAGGATTTCCCAGTACCCATAGTACACGCTTTGCTTAGCTTGGAACTAGATCATTTGTGTAAGATTGTCCGCAAATATTTATTTATTTTTATCTAAAGATAATGTTGTTGTATAAGGGTAAGGGACTCTTAACTGTATCGCGCTGTAGAATCAGTACTGACTTGAGTGAGCTGACTGATACTGCACCGACTTTGCACCGCGTAAAGCCTCTGCTAGAGGGTCGCCAACACGCCCCTCCGACCGAGCCACCTTGGTCCGCACCGACCGTGGAGACAGATGTTTGCAGTAAAATTTCATATAACAGTGGTCGGTGCCGACCAAGGTCGCTCGGTCGGAGGGGCGTGTTGGCGACCGTCTATATAGCAGATGCGTAAAGTTGCGATTACCCTGATTCGGTCGCCTCATGCGGTCGCGGAACTTGTGTCGAACTACTTCGGCCAACGACTGTCATGTCATGTTAAACATTAGTTTGTCCGCCTCTGCGGTTGAGATTATTTAACGACATCATCATCATATCAGCCGCCGCGCAGGACCGGCCATTGTGGCACGCTGGGGGAGGCCTATATGCAGCAGTGGACGTCTTTTGGCTGATATATATATAGGTATATGATGATGATGACGATGATGATGTAATGATGATACATGGATATGTATCATCATCATCATGACAGTCGGTCACCCAATGCCGACTGCCATCGCCTTTGCACTGTTGCACGTTGCATGCGACAACCGAGTTAATATAATTGCCACTTGGTGGAAGTGATTAAAATCAGATTGACAGAGGCGTGATACAACATCGATATCCTATGGGTGTCCACCACTGTCAATTTTAAAACAAAAGGCCCATTAGAACATAGCACCTCAAAATTTTTTGAAGGTAAAACTTTCATAAAGTTATATCCATACGCTTGTACATACACAACTAATACATACACAATTAATTTCCTGCCAGTTCGACATGTACAAATTGACAAAATTATCATTCCTATCTCGACCCACTCAACATTTTACGTTCATATTTAAATTATAACTTGAAGCACCGTAGATAAGGTGTTATCTCGGGAACTAGTTAAAACTCGGGCATTAACTAGCCCCTATCGCGAACCGGGGACCTACACGACGATGTTGTAAATAATACATTAACTACTTGGTATTCAACTATAGTGACCGCTATACCATACAAATGTACCTATTCTCTGTACCTATTTCATTTTACAAACATAACTATTATAAATATCTGTTGGCAGAAAATCCGGTAACCCTCCACCACTTAAGATTAATACGAGTATTTAGGAAAGTATTCTTACACAGTAGATAAGAAAATTAATATTTGACGACCGCTTTAGCCTAGTTGGTAGTGACCCTGCCTATGAAGCAAGAGGTCCTGGGTTCGAATCCCGGTAAGGGCATTTATTTGTGTGATGAGCACGAATATTTGTTCCTGAGTCATGGATGTTTTCTATGTATTTAAGTATTTATTTCTCTATTTAAGTATCTATATCGTCGTCTAGTACCCATAATACAAGCTTTGCTTAGTTTATATTATTATGGGTAGTATGGGTGGGTGGGTTTGTATTATGGGTACTAGACGACGATATAGATACTTAAATAGAGAAATAAATACTTACATAGAAAACATCCATGACTCAGGAACAAATATTCGTGCTCATCACACAAATAAATGCCCTTACCGGGATTCGAACCCAGGACCTCTTGCTTCATAGGCAGGGTCACTACCAACTAGGCTAAAGCGGTCGTCAAATATTAATTTTCTTATCTACTGTGTAAGAATACTTTCCTAAATACTCGTATTAATCTTAAGTGGTGGAGGGTTACCGGATTTTCTGCCAACAGATATTTATAATAGTAATAACGTTATATATGTAATGTTGTGAACCGTAAAACCCAAAATCTTTAACGTGAATGCTTGTCAGGCAAATGAACTCTTCGTCTACTCAAGATACAAGTCCTACTTAAATTATGATCTACCTAGCCCTTTTCTACCAAGTCCTTCTAGTGAATAACATGAAATGAATAAAATATTTTATTTTTGTTGGTAAAAAACCCCAACGACATATTACACGCTCGTTGAGCAAAGACGTAGCTTTTATATTTCATATCTAGAAAGTTTCCCTAGGTACTTGTTTGTATAGCAAAAATACTATCGACAGGTAGTGACGAAAAGGTACCCCTTTAAACGCCACTTGCTACGTCATTGCCAGGATGGTGAATGAGCGTCCTACTCCACTTTACCTACTTAGCTTTCCTAGAGTTTAAGACTCGGAGAATGAGATTACTAGCGTTTCTGACCTATCAGACTGATTGAGAAGAAACGCCGAAACAAACTCATTATTCTTCT